>CACTHL010000845.1:0-2400000 GCA_902712375.1 Dioscorea dumetorum | reverse complement strand
CAACCCAATTTTTAAAATTCTTTGCACGAGTTGTAGTTAGTTTTTATTTCTGCAGTTTAGTTTTTGTTTAGTTTGTAGTTTATGTGGATTCATTGTTGGTGCAGTGCAATTTAGGGTTTTCATCGTTTCTGGCAAGTTAGGTGGTAGTCCTGTGAATTTTGCGAGATTTCGGCTGTAAACGTGTTAGTTTTCAATTTCTGCAACCGTTCCATGTGTTTTCAATGATTTCTGCAAATTTTAGATCATATTTGAGCTGAAGAATGGAAACAAACGGCCATGTGGATGAATTTTTGAAGGATTTCTCTCATCCAGAGAATCCACACGGCCATGTGGATTTGTTCAGTAAGAACTTTCGCAATGCAGAGAATCCACACGGCCGTGTGGAAATTCCACACAGCCGTGTGGAAAATGGGGAGTTGAGTGAGGGTCATCCAAAGAATCGACACGGCCGTGTGGAAATTCCACACGGCCATGTGGAGTACTTAAGAGTGAAAAAAAACCGCCTTGCTCTTCATATTCCACCAAGCAACCCTTCATCTTCAAGCGCCTCCTCTCCAAGGATCGCGACGTTTTCTCTTCTCCTTCCATTCTCTCGCTTATTTAGAGGATTTGTAGGCTTTACTCGTTGCTACATTGTGAGATTTGTACTCATCTTCTCCGGTAAGCCCTCTTTCCCTTTTGTTGCCATGAAACTTTCAATACTTGATGTGGATGTTGGATCTTGTGTTTTGCATGATATTTTCATCGATAATACTTAGATTACTGTTTAAAACACTTGTGCTCAACTTAGTGAATGTTTGTATGAAACGATGTGGACTTACCATGGCATTTTGGCCATGGTCGAAGATCCACACGGCCGTGTGGATTGTCGGGGTGCCCCCTCTGGATTCCAGAGGAGCCACACGGCCGTGTGTATTGGCTGTTTTTGTTCTGAGTAACCCAGAGGAGACACACGGCCGTGTGGAATTTCCACACGGTCCTGTGAAATTCTGGGAACCTATTTTAAGCTCCGAATTAACTCGTTTACCTCTCTTATGCACAGGAATGGCTCCAAGAACAAAGATGCTCGCTCATAAGCGTCCTCGTGAATCCCGTGAGCTCTCGCCCGCACCATTAGAGTTCGCCGTGCCCGAACATCAAGCACGGTTTGATCGGCTCTCAAGGCTGAAATTTGGCCAAACGCGAACTCCTAATTTGCAAGCTCTGGCGGCGATAAAACATGCACGTGCGAATGAGTTGGCGGATGAAGTCCGAGAGCTGATCTCTGTGGGTGGGTGGAATCGACTGTTGTGCATTAAAGACCCAGCCACTCGCGACATCACTCTCGAGGTCCTCGCGTCGTTCGAGTTTGATCGTTCTCACACAGATTACCACCGGGCAGATACAGTTCGGTTTCGCATCTTTGGGAAGTACCACAGCATGAGCCTGACGGATTTCGGCGTCGCCCTCGGCCTGTACGATCGAGATTTCATCCACACGGAGGAGTACGCGCAGCTACCATTTGATTATCCCTTTCGCGTAACTCCGAGCCGAGTTTGCAGGATGCTCTGTGGAGATATACGGTACGAGCCCGGGTTGACCAAGGCCTCTCTGCTCCTCCGCCCTGCCCACAGGTACATTCATGCCATTCTGAGCAGGTCTATCAATGGGCGAGGAGACAGCACCGGCGTATTGGGGCGGCTGGACCTTCTCTACTTACACTCTATGGTCCAGAGCCTACCCCTGCACCTGGGATACGTGGTGGCTGACTTCTTGAGGCATCAGGGACAGTACTCACGGATAGGAGTTCTTTTCTCTGGTCCCTATATCACTCGACTCTTCAGAGGGATGGGACTGATTGATGCTATCCGGGCAGCTGATAAGGTCATTGTTCCCTCTCCACTAGGCCTTGATACCTTGCGTATGATGGGCATGGTGAAGAGGGCCGCTCCCGGCAGGTATGTTCTTGTTGCTCCTTTCCCAGATGAGTCCGAGGAGTCTGAGGATGAAGATGAAGACTCAGAGGAGACCCGGGCAGGGCCGTCATCACAGCAGACACCGATGGCGGCAGAGGACACCCCAGCAGACGAGGAGGTGCCACCGGTGTCAGCACATGCATCTCCTCCGGCACATGATCGCATAGATAGACTTGAGAGTGCTGTAGGGACCCTCCAGACTGATCTCGCGGCCATGCGGATGACCCAGACAACGAACCACACTGAGGTTCTCGCTCGCATGGCCGAGTACCACTCAGAGATGACGGCGTGCATCACTTCACTACATCAGATGATGGCGAGAGGTAGCGACTCCACTCAGAGATGATTGCGTGCATCACTTCACTACATCAGATGATGGCTCACCCTCTCAACCCTCTTTACTCTTGGTAATTCTAAACCTAGCGGTGATCTCTCTCTTCACTAGATTGAATAAAACATGCAAGGCAATTAATAATGAAATCAAAAGCACAAACAAGCATTAAGAACTCAAGAGTAAAACTCAATCTGATAAATTCGAATAGAAACACAATGTAAATCTAATGAAAATAAGAATCCTAGGGTTTACATGTCCGAATACCCTCTAGGGGTCTAGCTCTCCATGGAGCGAGTCACAAAACAAATAATAAATTCAGAATAAAGTTCCGAAGACATAAAGAATAACCCCTTTAAATCCGTGATGATAGTCTTGATGGGTAGTTTCCACGTCTGGATTGAATCCACTCCGAAGCTAGGTCGCCGATGGCTTCCTTGACGCTATGACGGAGGAGGAATCGATCCAAGTTGGTGAGGAAAGCTTCCCAAAGCCGCAAAGAACTCCTTCCAAGCCCTAGCCGCCTTGTCTCTCGAAAGTGGCCGAAAAGATCCCTAAAAATTATCACAAGGCGGCTTTTATAATTTGAATTCGGGGCTTTACGCAGGCATCCACACGGCCATCCACACGCCGGTGTGGAAATTCCACACGGGCGTGTGAAGTACTTCGCTACAGTAGATGCTACAGTGAGTTTTCCCCGAAGTCTTCCTTGGAGTCCACAAGGTCGGGCACACGCTCGTGTGGTAGGGTGTGTGGCTTTCTATGCTTTGAAATCCTCAAGAACCTTCTTCTGCTTTGTACGGAAGGTGGGACATGGGCGTACTACTGCCTTTGTGCCCTTTCGGTTTGTGTAATGACTTGTACTCCTCCGAAAGTTGGCAACACCCCCATGCATATGAACACAGCTTCTGATTGTGGTCTTGAAACGTGTCATCACACCCTATCTTCGCTTCTTCCTGTATGTCATGTCTCCAAAGCCCTGTTTGCACAAAAAAACACAAAACACACCTTGTTAATGCTAAAACCTGATAAAAGCGATGCTCAATGCATGTAAACTGATAGTATAAAATATATATAATCAAGCACTTATCAATTATTCTTACGTCTACTCCCTGTGGATTCGACTACCCACCCGTTTGGGTACTTTATTACTTCGACACCCGTGCACTTGCGGAGTACACACGCAAGGGTGTGTTAAGTTTTTGGCGCCGTTGCCGGGGAATTAGGCGTTTTAGGAATTGTTACACTTTGTTTCACTAGTCATTTTTCGCACATTCTATCTCACACTTCTTTTACTTCCATTATTCTAATCTTTGTTTCCTTATACATAATCAAGTTATTCATTCTCCACTATTCTAAGGTTTCTACTGTTTTTCAACCCTGTAGGAATCATGATTGACGAAGCAGAACTGTTTGAGAAGATAACCGGAATGGTGAGAGACGTTGAGCAGAAAATGAATTGGTTCACCAAGGAATCATCTCCACATAATTATTTGCCAAATTCAGCTGAAATAAATTATTGTGTGGGGGAGGTTGACCTGGATATAGATGGAGTTACTGAGGGACAAGATTGTGATCTATTTAGAGTACTCACTCAATTTGAAGAAGCAACACGGGTTTGTACAAGCGGAAAATTAGAGGAAAGTTTAGAAGAAGCCCTTCATCGATTTGATTCTTCTAATAAGGGCGAAGAGCAAGAAATTTTCTCTTTGGGTGTTACCGATGAAACCTATAAAAAAGGTGGGGTGGAAGAAAAAAGTCTCGAAACCCAACAAGGTACACACATTCAAGAAGGGAGCTTAGAGGAAATCTCAGAAGAAGAATCTGAACATTTTGAAGAAATTGATAGACAGAAGGGGAAAAGATTTCAACCATCCATTGAATACCCACCTGATCTGGAGCTTAAAACTCTACCAGAACACTTGGAGTATGCATTTTTAGGTGAAGGATCAAAACTCCCGGTCATTATATCTTCGGGATTGCCCGTGTCTCAAAAGGATAAATTAGTAAATATATTGAAGAAGCATAAGACTGCCATTGCTTGGAAAATTTCTGATATTAAAGTTATAAATCCTTCATTCTGCACTCACAAAATATTGATGGAGGATAATTATAAGTCAGTAATCCAGCCTCAACGTCGTTTGAACCCAAACATGAAAGAGGTGGTGAAGGCAGAGGTAGTTAAACTTCTGGATGTAGGTATCATTTATTCGATCTCTGACAGTAAGTGGGTGAGTCCTACTCAGGTAGTCCCTAAGAAGGGGGGAATGACTGTAGTGAAGAATGAACGTAATGAGTTAATCCCAACCAGAACAGTCACAGGGTGGAGAGTATGCATTGATTACAGAAGGCTAAATGACGCAACTCGTAAGGATCATTTTCCGTTACCATTCATTGACCAGATGTTGGAAAGGTTAGCTGCGCATAATTTTTACTGCTTCCTTGACGGTATGTCGGGCTATTTTCAGATTCCCATTGCACCCGAGGATCAAGAAAAAACTATATTTGACGATCTTTTGGAGGACATCATGGAAGTATTTATGGATGATTTCTCGGTGTTCGGGGACTCATTTGATAGCTGTCTGCAGAATCTGGAAAGGGTCCTCAAGAGATGTGAAAAAACAAATTTGGCGTTGAATTGGTAAAAATGCCACTTCATGGTCCAAGAAGGAATAGGTTTAGGGCATAAAATTTCTAAAGATGGGATGGAGGTGGACAAGGCAAAAATTGAGGTGATCGAGAAACTTCCCCCGCCAACTAATGTGAAGGGGATTCGCAGCTTTCTTGGGCATGCAGGTTTCTATCGGCGATTTATTAAAGATTTTTCAAAAATCACTCAACCATTAACTAAACTTCTTGAAAAGGATGCATCTTTTGAGTTCGGGAACGAATGTTTAGCTGCATTTAACCTGCTGAAGGAGAAGTTGACTCAAGCACCAATTTTGATAACACCAGATTGGAACGCTCCTTTTGAGCTCATGTGCGACGCCAGTGATTATGCAATTGGGGCAGTGCTAGGGCAGAGGACGAACAAACACTTTCAGCCCATCTATTATGCGAGTAAAACACTCACATGCGCACAAGAAAATTATACTACTACAGAAAAAGAGTTGTTGGCAGTGGTTTACGCATTTGACAAATTCAGGTCGTATCTGATCTTTTCCAGAGTCACTGTTTTCACAGATCATTCTGCTCTGCGTTATCTCATGAGCAAGACTGATGCCAAGCCGAGGTTGATCCGTTGGGTTCTGCTTCTACAAGAGTTTGACATGGAAATAAAGGACAAAAGGGGCGTGGAAAATGTAGCTGCTGATCATCTCTCCAGGTTAGAAGGTTTTGAGGGGTACAAGACATCAAAGCCAGAAATTAACGACTCATTTCCAGAAGAACACTTATACATAATTCATGGCGGATCGGCAGAAGAGGAAACACCTTGGTTTGCGGATTTTGCCAACTATTTGTCGGGAAAGGTTCTTAAGCAGGGTCTTACTTTTCAGCAAAAGAAAAAGTTTTTCAGTGACTTAAAGAACTATTTTTGGGATGACCCCTTTCTGTTCCGGATTTGTGCAGATCATGTAATCCGACGCTGTGTCTCTCGGGAAGAAGGCTGGAGTATTTTAACACACTGTCATTCAGGACCAACCGGGGGTCACTATGCTTCTAATAGAACAGCCGAAAAGGTGCTTGCAGCAGGATTCTATTGGCCAACACTATTTCAGGACGCTCATCAGTATGTTCTTCATTGTGACAATTGCCAACGGACAGGGAACCTCTCTCGGCGTGATGAGATGCCACAAAATCCTATTCAATTCTGTGAGGTTTTTGATGTGTGGGGAATTGATTTCATGGGACCATTTCCAAGCTCCAATGGGAACAAATATATTCTTGTAGCAGTGGATTATGTATCTAAGTGGGTGGAAGCTCAGGCATTACCTACAAACGATGCGAGGACTGTAGTTAAATTTCTCAAGAAGCTTTTCTCCCAATTTGGAACACCTAGGATCATTATTAGTGATAGAGGAACACATTTCTGCAATAGTCAGTTCGAGAAAGTGTTAAAGCGATACGGAGTACACCATCGTCTCGCTACCCCCTACCATCCGCAGACAAGTGGCCAAGTAGAGGTTACTAACAGGGAACTGAAGAGGATCTTAACCAAGTCCGTAGAACATGGAAAAAGGGATTGGTCGGAACGGTTGGATGACACGTTGTGGGCTTACCGGACTGCATATAAAACTCCTATTGGAACTACACCCTATAATCTGGTTTATGGGAAATCTTGTCATCTTCCTGTTGAACTAGAACACCGAGCTTATTGGGCACTCAAGACAATGAATTTTGACCTTCCTCGAACTGGGGAACAAAGGAAACACCAGATTAATGAGCTTGATGAATGGAGACTGAGAGCTTATGAAAATACCCGAATCTACAAGGAAAGGATACGCAAGTGGCATGATAAGCATATTAAAACCCCGAAAGAGTTTAAGATGGGGGATGAAGTTTTGTTATTTAACTCACGACTCAAATTGTTCCCTGGAAAGTTAAAGTCTAGGTGGTTTGGGCCATACACCGTAACTCAAGTATCACCGCAGGGGGCAATTGAGATCACCCATCCAGATAGAGGCACTTTCAAGGTAAACGGGCATCGTCTGAAGCCATATTTTGGTGGTGAGGTGGGTACTGAAGGTGCAGAGGTATTTTTGTTGCATAAACCCCCTTGAGTCTAGAGAGGCAGGTACGTCAAGCTAGTGACATAAAGCAAGCACTTATTGGGAGGCAACCCAATTTTAAAAATTCTTTGCTTGTGTTGTAGTTAGTTTTTATTTCTGCATTTTCGTTTTGTTTAGTTTGTAGTTTGTGTGGATTCATTGCTGGTAGTGCATTTTTATGTTTTCACCGTTTCTGGCAAGTTAGGTGATAGTCCTGTGAAATTTTGCGAGATTTTAGTTGTAAACGTGTTAGTTTTCAACTTCTAACGTCGTTCCATGTGTTTCCAATGATTTCTGCAGAGTTTAGACTATATTTGAGTTGAAGAATGGAAACACACGGCCATGTGGAATTTCCACATGGCCGTGTGGATGATTTTGTGAAAGAATTCTCTCATCCAGAGAATCCACACGGCCGTGTGGAAATTCCCCACGGCCATGTGGATTTATTCAGTACAAACTTTCGCAATACAGAAAATCCACACGGCCGTGTGGAAATTACTCACGGCCGTGTGGAAAATGGGGAGTTTGATAAGGGTCATACAGAGAAACCACACGGCCGTGTGGAATTTCCACACGGCCGTGTGGGGTACTTAAACATGAAAAGGGGCCTTTATCTTCATCTTCCCCCACCTTGCAACCCTTCATCTTCAAACGCCTCCTCTTCAAGGGTTGCGACGGTTTCTCTTCTCCTTCCATTCTCTCGCTTATTTAAGGGATTTGTAGGCCTCACTCATTGCTCCATTGTGAGATTGGACTCATCTTCTCCGGTAAGCCTTATTTTCCCCCCTTCTTGCCATGAAACCTTCATTTTTGTTGTGGATGTTAAATGTTGTGTTTTTGCATGCTATTTTCATGATTAGTACTTAGATTATTGCTTAAAACACTCGTGCTCAATTGTGTGGATGATTGTATAAAATGGTGTGGATTCACCATAGCACTTTGGCCATGGTCGAAGATCCACACGGCCGTGTGGAAATTCCACAGTGCCGTGTGGATTATCGGGGTGCCCCCTCTGAATTCCAGAGGAGACACACGGCCGTGTGGAAATTCCACACGGCCGTGTGTATTGCATGTTTCTTTGTTTTGGGTAACCCAGAGGAGACACACGGCCGCGTGGAATTTCCACACGGCCATGTGGAATTCTGGGAACATATTTTAAGCTCCGAATTAACTTGTTTACCTCTCTTATGCACAGGAATGGCCCCAAGAACGAAGAGACTCGCTCATAAGCGCCCCCGTGAGGCCCGTGAGGTCCATGAGTCCCGTGATCTCTCGCCCGCACCATTCGAGTTTGCCGTGCCCGAACATCAAGCACGGTTTGATCGACTTTCAAAGTTGAAGTTTGGCCAGACGCGAATTCCTGACTTGCAAGCTTTGGAGGCGATAGAACACGCGCGTACGACCGAGTTGGCGGATGAAGTCCGTGAGCTCATTGCTGTGGGCGAGTGGGAATGACTATTGTGCATCAAAGACCCAGCCACTCGCGATCTCACTCTCGAAGTCCTCGCGACATTCGAGTTTGATCGCTCCCACACTGACTACCACCGGCCAGACACAGTTCGGTTCCGCATTTTTGGGCAGTACCACAGCATGAGCCTGACTGATTTCGCTGTCGCCCTCGGCCTGTACGATCGAGACTTCATCCACACGGAGGAGTACGTGCAGCTACCATTCGACTACCCCTTCCGCGTCACTCCAAGCCGAGTTTACCGGTGACACACCCTTGCGTGTGTACTCCGCAAGTGCACGGGTGTCGAAGTAATAAAGTACCCAGACGGGTGGGTAGTCGAATCCACAGGGAGTAGACGTGAGAACAATCACACTTTGTTAAGTAATCAAAGATAAACCAATTATTGTTGTGAAAAAAAATAAAATAGGAAAGAAGTAAAAATAGGGTGCTGAAAATAAAGATTAGGATGTAGAAATAGATCAATAAGAAGATGGGGTACTCGGACAATGCTCCCCCTAGAATCCTTGTTTCAAGTGCAAGACTTCAAACACTCTTACTAAATGAAGATTTCAAGAGTCGTGGAATCCAAAGATAGAAGGTCCCAAATCTAAGGTCAACCTTGACTAGTCCCCTACGAGGTACCGGCGGAGAGAAGACTCTCGACGCCTCACACCACGTATGACTGCGCTATGCTCTAGGGATTCCAAGTGGTAAACCCTATTCCCAACTATAGATCAATCCCTTTGGTCCAGGCGAAAGATCCCTAATCACAAATAAGTCCCGGCGGAAAGGCCTCTCTCAACGCCTAACTCTCTTTGAGATCGAAGGTAAAACTTGGAATAAGAAGGTAGGGAAAACCACACCGGAGGGGAAAGGGGACGTGTCGCTACCTCTCAACTCACCCTCTCAACCCCCTCCAATCTTGTTTAATCTAATCCTAATGGTGATGGTCACTCGTCAAAAGGATGATTGGATTAGCACTCAACCCTAGTGTCACTCTATGGGAGAAACAATTAAGCATACAAGATTGAAACTCAAATTCAACTCAAATTGAATAAAAGCATTAAAGTCAACGAAACATAGGAAATCTAGGGTTTACAAGTCCAAGTACCCACTAGGGGTTTAGCTTTCCATGGAGCAATACAAGTTCATCAAAATAAATGAAGACAAGTGCAAGAAATCCATAAAGAAAACCCCCTTAAGCTTCGTGTTGATAGACTATGGGAACTTCTTCTTCTTCTTCAAAGAATCCCTTCCTCCAAGCCTAAGGCACACCTCGTCGAATCGAGTTGTCGAAGGCTCCCCCAATAGCTCTCCTTGGAAGGGAATGATGATGAAATCGGTGAAGAAGCGCCCCCAAAGTGTAGCAAGAAGCTCCTGAACCCTAGCCGTCACCTCCTCTCAAAGTTGGAAGAAGATCCCCTCAATAACGCTTCAGAACGGCTTTATAATTGGCCATCTCGAGGATCCACACGGGCGTGTGGATAAGCCACACGGCCGTGTGGAAATTCCACACGCCCATGTGGATTTTCTGCCTTGTGGAATCTTCATACTAATCCCCGATTTCGCCCGTTTCTTCTCCTGAGGTCACATGGACGGACACACGCCCATGTGAAAGGTCAAGTGGCATTTCTTGATGATGGGGAAACCATGGAGAGCTTTTGAAATCTTTGAACCAATCGGAACGAGCGAGCATGACTGCCTTCGTGTCCTTCTACAAGAGTTGTCTTGAAGTCTTTAGAAGTTGGGACATACCCCCTCGTTGGAACCCGATTTGTGTCTTGAACTTCGTAATTGCACAAAAGATCTCCACTTGGCACCATTCGGATCTAATCTTGCCTTTATTCACGTACCATGTCTCCACAACCCTGATTGCGTGAAAGGACACCAAAACACACGAAATTAGCAATAAAGCCTGAAAAATGTGATGCTCATGCGTGGAAAACATTTCCAGAATTATATACATGCAAGCACTTATCTGCCGGATGCTGTGTGGAGATATACGGTACGAGCCCGGGTTGACCAAGGCTTCTCTGCTCCTCCGCCCCGCCCACAGGTACATTCATGCCATCTTGAGCAGGTCTATTACTGGGCGAGGAGATAGCACCGGCGTATTGGGGCGGCTGGACCTCCTCTACTTACACTCTATGGTCCAGAGCCTTCCCCTGCACCTGGGATACGTGGTAGCTGATTTTCTGAGACACCAGGGATACGTGGAGTGAAGTGATGCGCGTCATCATCTCCGAGTGGTACTCAGCCATGCGAGCGAGAACCTCAGTGTGGTTCACTGCCTGAGTCACCCGCATGGCGGCGAGATCAGTCTGGAGGGTCCCCACAGCAGCCTCAAGTCTGTCTATGCGATCCTGTGCTGGAGGAGATGCAGGTGCTGATACCGGTGGCACCTCCTCGTCTGCTGGGGTGTCCTCCGCCTCCATGGGTGCGGGTTGTGATGATGGCCCTGCCCGGGTCTCCTCCGAGTCTTCATCTTCGTCCCCAGACTCCTCGGACTCATCTGGGAATGGAGCAACAAGTACGTACCTGCCGGGGGCGGCCCTCTTCACCATGCCCATCATACGCAGGGTATCAAGGCCAAGTAGAGAGGGAACAATAACCTTGTCAGCTCCCCGAACAGCATCAATCAGTCCCATTCCTCGGATGAGTCGGGTGATGTAGGGACCAGAGAAAAGAACTCCTATCCGCGCGTACTGTCCCTGGTGCCTCAGAAAATCAGCTACCACGTAACCCAGGTGCAGGGGCAGGCTCTGGACCATAGAGTGTAAGTAGAGGAGGTCCAGCCGTCCCAATACGCCGGTGCTGTCTCCCCGCCCAGTAATAGACCTGCTCAGGATGTCATGAATGTACCTGTGGGCGGGGCGGAGGAGCAGAGAAGCCTTGGTCAACCCGGGCTCGTACTGTATATCTCCACATAGCCCCCGGCAGACTCGGCTTGGAGTGACGCGGAAAGGGTAGTCGAATGGCAGCTGTGCGTACTCCTCCGTGTGGATGAAGTCTCGATCATACAGGCCGAGGGCGACAGCAAAATCAGTCAAGCTCATGCTGTGGTACTGCCCAAAGATGCGGAATCGAACTGTGTCCGGCCGGTGGTAGTCGGTGTGGGAGCGATCAAACTCAAATGTCGCGAGGACTTCGAAAGTGTGATCGCGAGTGGCTGGGTCTTTGATGCACAATAGTCGTTTCCAACCGCCCACAGAAATAAGCTCACGGACTTCATCCGCCAACTCGGCCGCACGCGCGTGTTCTATCGCTTCCAAAGCTTGCAAGTCAGGGATTCGCGTCTGGCCAAACTTCAACTTGGAAAGTCGATCAAACCGTGCTTGATGTTCGGGCACGGCGAACTCGAATGGTGCGGGCGAGAGATCACGGGACTCACGGACCTCACGGGCCTCACGAGGGCGCTTATGAGCAAGTTTCTCCGTTCGTGGGGCCATTCCTGTGCATAAGAGAAGTAAACAAGTTAATTCGTAGCTTAAAATAGGTTCCCAGAATTACACATGGCCGTGTGGAAATTCCACGCGGCCGTGTGTCTCCTCTGGGTTGCCCAAAACAAAGAAACAGGAAATACACACAGCCGTGTGGAATTTCCACACGGCCGTGTGTCTCCTTTGGAATTCAGAGGGGGCACCCCGATAATCCACACGGCCGTGTGGAATTTCCACACGGCCGTGTGGATCTTCGACCATGGCCAAAGTGCCATAGTGAATCCACACCATTTCATACAATCATCCACACAGTTGAGCACAAGTGTCTTAAGCAGTAATCTAAGTATTAAACATGAAAATAGCATGCAAAAACACAAGATTCAACATCCACAACAAATAATGAAGGTTGCATGGCAAGAAGAGGGGAAGAAGTCTTACCGGAGAAGATGAGTCCAATATAACAATGTAGCAACGAGTAAGGCTCACAAATCCCTTAAATAAGCGAGAGAATGGAAGGGGAGGAGCAACCGTCGCGACCTTTGAAGAGGAAGCATTTGAAGATGAAGGGTTGCTTGGGGGGGAATATAAAGAGAAAGGCCCCTTTTCATGTTTAAGTACCCCACACGGCCGTGTGGAAATTCCACACGGCCGTGTGGATTCTCTGTATGGCCTTATCAAACTCCCCGAAATTCCACACGGCCGTGGGTAATTTCCACACGGCCGTGTGGATTCTCTGTATTGTGAAGGTTTGTACTAAATAAATCCACATGGCCGTGTGGAATTTCCACACTGCCGTGGGGATTCTCTGGATGAGAAAATTCCTTCACAAATTCATCCGCACGGCCATGTGGAAATTCCACATGGCCGTGTGTTTCCATTCTTCAACACAAAAATAGTCCAAACTCTGCAGAAATTAATGAAAACACATGGAACGACTGCAGAAGTTGAAAACTAACACGTTTATAACTTAAAATCTCGCAAAATTCACAGGAATACCACCTAACTTGCCATAAATGATGAACACATAAAAAATGCACTACCAGCAATGAATCCACACACTACAAACTAATCAAAACAAAAAATGCAGAAATAAAACTAACTACAACACAAGCAAAGAGTTTTAAAAATTGGGTTGCCTCCCAATAAGCGCTTGTTTTACGTCACTAGCTTGACGTACCTGCCTCTCTAGACTCAAGGTGGGTCATGGGTCGAAAGCACTTCGCTGCTTGGAAATGTGAAACATGAAGAGCATAAGTTCTGGAATTTAGAAGATGAGTGATCGAATTTGTTACCAGATGGAGGGATATCATCCTTAGACCTTGAAGGAACGTCTGCAGGTTCATTCATTTGCTTCTTGCGGCGATGTCTTACCCTCTTTAGCTTTTTCATTAGTTTGTTGACCGTACCCGTGGTAGATGTATCCTGGTTTTCCAGGTCAACTGATGAAATGTGATCATCATCCATCTCTTGATCCAACAAATCAGCTAGTGGATCCGGGCAAAAGATTTCCTGCACATAATCATCAATCAAAGCATCAGTAGTGTCAAGAAAATACAAAGTATCATCAAAGTTGAGAGAATGTCTCATGGCTTCAGCAAGGCGGTAGGTCAGCTTCTCATCTCCAATCCTCAATGTCATATCCCCGCCATCCATGTCTATAAGAGCCTTAGAAGTATGCAGAAAGGGTCTTCCAAGTATCAGCGGCACGTCGACATTCTCATCTACATCCAGTACCACGAAATCTGCAGGGAATATATACTTATCCACTTTCACCAAAATATCTTCAATGATACCTCTCGGGTGACGAATGGAACGGTCAGCTAGTTGTAAGGTCATCCGAGTGGGCCTTGGTTCTCCTAGTCCTAGCTTCTTGAAGAAGGAGTAAGGCATGACATTAATACTGGCCTCTGAGTCTGCCGATGCCTTCTCTTCACCCAAATTCCCAATTTTACATGGGATGATGAAGCTTCCGGGGTCTTTCATCTTGTCAGGTAAATTCTTCTGCAACACAGCTGAACAAGATGCATCCAAAATCACCGCTGCACCCTCTTCCAATTTCCTCTTGTTGGTTAAGAGGTCCTTCAAGAACTTTGCATACCGAGGCATTTGAGACAAAGCCTCCACAAAAGGAATATTGATGTGCAGCTTCTTGAAAAGGCCCAGAAACATCTTGTACTGCTCATCATTTTTATCATTCTTCAGCCTTGAGGGGTAAGGAATCCTTGGTTTGTATGGTGCAGGTGCTACCTCCTTTTCCTTACCCACTTCCTTGTCTTTCTCTTTAGCAGGAATTTGAACAACCTCTTCAGCGGGAAGTCTACCCTCAACCTCACGACCACTCCTCAGAGTGATTGCCTTCAGCTGCTCTCTTGGGTTGGTCTCTGTATTTCCTGGGAGACTTCCTTGAGGTCACTCAGATAAAGATTTCGCAATCTGCCCCACCTGATTTTCCAAGTTATGTAGTGAAGCGGTGTGATTGCGAAGTGTACTTTCCACGCCTTGGAAGCGCGTGTCTGAGGACTGAATGAACTTGGTCAATGCCTTTTCCAAGTCTGTCATCCGGTTCTCAAGCCCTGAAACTCGGCCCTCCATGTTTGGTTGTTGGGGTTGCTGAAATCCTGGGGGTGCAGAGGGCCTTTGTTGCCCTTGGTTACTCCATGCAAAGTTCGGGTGGTTTCGCCACCCCGGATTGTAGGTGTTGCTATAGGGATTTCCTTGACCTCGTCCAGCATTCCCCACAAAATCGACCTGCTCAACAGGTGCTGTTCGGACCATAGAAATAGGGCAATCAGCAGAAACATGCCCTCCTCCACAACTATCACAATTCATCACTGCAGCTATTCTAGATGGGCATGCCAAAGTGTCCAACTTCTTGCTCAATTCTTCAACTTGAGCTACTAGAGATGTCACTGCATCAACTTCATGAATACCCGCCACTTTCCTCTTGTCTCGAGCATTCCACTGATAGCTATGCATCGCCATTTCTTCTATCAGTTGGCGGGCAGCTTCGGGGGTCTTACTTCCTAAGGTACCTCCTGCTGCGGCATCAAGTAGCTGTCTTGTGCTTGGGTTCAATCCATTGTAGAAGGTGTGGATGACCATCCACTCGGGGAACCCATGTTGAGGACATTTCCGTAGAAGGTCTTGAACCTTTCCCATGTCTCGAAAAGAGACTTCAATTCCGACTGCATGAAGGAAGAAATTTCATTTCTCAGCTTGGCCGATTTCCCAGGAGGGAAATATCGGGCAAGGAAGGCCTCAACCATTTCTTCCCAAGTGGTAATTGATGCTCTAGGTAAAGATTGCAACCATTGTTTTGCTTTCCCCTTCAAGGAAAATGGGAAGGCTCTCAATCTGATGGCGTCGTCCGTGACTCCATTGATCTTCAACATGTCGTACACTTCCAAGAAATTTTCTATGTGATTGTTTGGGTCTTCATCTGCTAACCCATTAAACTGTTGGACCATCTGAATAAACCCCGGCTTAAGCTCAAAGTTATGAGCTGAAATTGGTGGTCTGACTATGCAAAATCAGAAAGGGTCCGCTGTTGCTCATTCTGTTCAGCCATGGTTGCGGACTCTTCAACTTCTATCTCAGCCTGTTCAAACTGTTCAAATTCAGGTTGTCTTCCCTTTCTGTGCAATCTCCTCTCTATTTCCGGATCACCTGGACCTGAAATCAAGAAAAAGAAAGTAAAGTCAGAACGATGGAAGTAAAAGAAGTGTGAAATAGGATGTACGAAAAATGACTAGCGAAACAAAGTGTAAAAATTCCTAAAACGCCTAACTCCCTGGCAACGGCGCCAAAAACTTGACACACCCTTGCGTGTGTACTCCGCAAGTGCACGGGTGTCGAAGTAATAAAGTACCCAGACGGGTGGGTAGTCGAATCCACAAGGAGTAGACGTGAGAACAATCACACTTTGTTAAGTAATCAAAGATAAACCAATTGTTGTTGTGAAAGAAAATAAAATAGGAAAGAAGTAAAAATAGGGTGCTGAAAATAAAGATTAGGATGTAGAAATAGATCAATAAGAAGATGGGGTACTCGGACAATGCTCCCCCTAGAATCCTTGTTTCAAGTGCAAGACTTCAAACACTCTTACTAAATGAAGATTTCAAGAGTCGTGGAATCCAAAAATACAAGGTCCCAAATCTAAGGTCAACCTTGACTAGTCCCCTACGAGGTCCCGGCGGAGAGAAGACTCTCGACGCCTCACACCACGTATGACTGCGCTATGCTCTAGGGATTCCAACTGGTAAACCCTATTCCCAACTATAGATCAATCCCTTTGGTCCAGGCGAAAGATCCCTAATCACAAATAAGTCCCGGCGGAAAGGCCTCTCTCAACGCCTAACTCTCTTTGAGATCGAAGGTAAAACTTGGAATAAGAAGGTAGGGAAAACCACACCGGAGGGGAAAGGGGACGTGTCGCTACCTCTCAACTAACCCTCTCAACCCCCTCCAATCTTGATTAATCTAATGCTAATGGTGATGGTCACTCGTCAAAAGGATGATTGGATTAGCCCTCAACCCTATTGTCACTCTAAGGGAGAAACAATTAAGCATACAAGATTGAAACTCAAATTCAACTCAAATTGAATAAAAGCATTAAAGTCAATGAAACGTAGGAAATCTAGGGTTTACAAGTCCAAGTACCCACTAGGGGTTTAGCTCTCCATGGAGCAATACAAGTTCATCAAAATAAATGAAGACAAGTGCAAGAAATCCATAAAGAAAACCCCCTTAAGCTTCGTGTTGATAGACTATGGGAACTTATTCTTCTTCTTCTTCTTCAAAGAATCCCTTCCTCCAAGCCTAAGGCACACCTCGTCGAATCGAGTCATCGAAGGCTCCCCCAATAGCTCTCCTTGGAAGGGAATGATGATGAAATCGGTGAAGAAGCGCCCCCAAAGTGTAGCAAGAACCTCCTGAACCCTAGCCGTCACCTCCTCTCAAAGTTGGAAGAAGATCCCCTCAATAACGCTTCAGAACGGCTTTAAAATTAGCCATCTCGAGGATCCACACGGGCGTGTGGATAAGCCACACGGCCGTGTGGAAATTCCACACGGCCGTGTGGAAATTCCAGACACCCATGTGGATTTTCTGCCTTGTGGAATCTTCATACTAATCCCCGATTTCGCCCGTTTCTTCTCCTGAGGTCACATGGACGGACACACGCCCATGTGAAAGGTCAAGTGGCATTTCTTGATGATGGGGAAACCTTGGAGAGCTTTTGAAATCTTTGAACCAATCGGAACGAGCGAGCATGACTGCCTTCGTGTCCTTCTACAAGAGTTGTCTTGAAGTCTTTAGAAGTTGGGACATACCCCCTCGTTGGAACCCGATTTGTGTCTTGAACTTCGTAATTGCACAAAAGATCGCCACTTGGCACCATTCTGACCTAATCTTGCCTTTATTCACGTACCATGTCTCCACAACCCTGATTGCGTGAAAGGACACCAAAACATACGAAATTAGCAATAAAGCCTGAAAAATGTGATGCTCATGCGTGGAAAACATTTCCAGAATTATATACATGCAAGCACTTATCAGCCGGATGCTGTGTGCAGATATACGGTACGAGCCCGGGTTGACCAAGGCTTCTCTGCTCCTCCGCTCCGCCCACAGGTACATTCATGCCATCTTGAGCAGGTCTATTACTGGGCGAGGAGATAGCACCGGCGTATTGGGGCGGCTGGACCTCCTCTACTTACACTCTATGGTCCAGAGCCTTCCCCTGCACCTGGGATACGTGGTAGCCGATTTTCTGAGACACCAGGGACAGTACGCGTGGATAGGAGTTCTTTTCTCTGGTCCCTACATCACGTGACTCGTTAGAGGAAAGGGACTAATTGATTCTGTTCGGGGAGCTGATAAGGTTATTGTTCCCTCTCCACTTGGCCTTGATACCTTGCGTATGATGGGCATGGTGAAGAGGGCCGCTCCCGGTAGGTACGTGCTTGTTGCTCCCTTCCCAGATGAGTCCGAGGAGTCTGAGGATGAAGATGAAGACTCGGAGGAGACCCGGGCAGGGCCATCATCACAGCCCGCACCCATGGAGGCGGAGGACACCCTAGCAGACGAGGAGGTGCCACCGGTGTCAGCACCTGCATCTCCTCCGGCACAGGACGGCATAGACAGACTTGAGGCTGCTGTGGGGACCCTCCAGACTGATCTCGCCGCCATGCGTGTGACCCAGGCAGCGAACCACACTAAGGTTCTCGCTCGCATGGCTGAGTACCACTCGGAGATGATGGCGCGCATCACTTCACTCCACCAGTTGATGGCGAGAGGTAGCGACTCCACTTCGCCGTCCACACCCAGAGCACCCCGTCCACACCCAGAGCACCCCACGCATCACCAGCATCCCCAGCAGCACCAGCAGATGACGACGCTTGATGCGTCTTTTATTCTTCCATTTTATTCCCTTGTACTTTCCTTTCTGTTGAGTCTTTGTGTACTCAGAAAGGTTACACCTTCTGAGAGTTATCTTACTGTTTTTATTTTTCATGTTCTTGTTTGAGTTTGTAATTGGTTTGTTTACTTTTGTACTCTTTTAATCTTAGCGTTTGTTGAGATCCACTGAACCCCTTTTGTGATGTGCAGATAGACTTGTCAACTTGGTTTTGAGAAATGGTCATAGGCACGGCCGTGTGGAATTTCCACACGGCCGTGTGAGCTTCACAACCCTACGCGACTTCACTTCCCGTTTCCACACCTCCATTCAAATACTACACTCGGTGATCAGGGGAGTGTTGTTTTAATACCCACGCCCTCATGCTTTTATTTATGCTATTATGTTACATGTTGCATGAGTACATTGAGGGCAATGTACAACTTAAGTGTGGGGGGGAGTTCACACTGCACACGTTCTTTATTCTTGATCATCACTTTCATGCTCATCTAGCCAATGACAGTTCAACCTAAGGAACATGAGTGTATTTTCTAATTTAGGAGAAATTTAAACTTCGGTTGTTACCATGCTCTAGTTTACTCGAAAAACTTAGAAATTTTTTAGTCTGATTGCATTTCTTGCACTTTACTTGCTCTGCTAACCCTGATAACGCTAGTTCAGTTTGAAAGGACATTAGTTTCATTTTTCTTGAGCTATAAAAAAAAAAAAAATTAGAAATTAGTGCTCCTTTGTTCTTGGGGTGGAAAGAGCTACCACCTATTCTGTATGCAGCTACTCTCATAAGTCGGATACTAGCTATGCCCTAATGAGAGAAAAAACTATCTAATAGGCTGTGTGAAACCTAACACTCCCGGGTGGAAAGAGCTACCACCTCGAAAGGGTGAAAGCCGCCTAGGAGGCATCTTGGGAAATGGCTACCGTTGAGGTTGTGTGCAGCTACCACCGATTTATTTTTCCCTAAAAAGGTCCTTGTTTTAATAATGTTCAAGCGTAAACTTGGGGTTAGCATGAGTAAGTGTACACACACACACGCTTTCAGATTTTATTTTCATCATAATTTGAGTTTTTGCTAGAGTTTTGGTTTTTATCTATCTATGTTTAAATTCTCCCTTTTTGAGAATACTATCGTTGTACACTTTTGGTGAACTTAAGGCCAAGCATTTTCATCACTCAACCTTTAATTCTCATGGTATGAACTTTGCTTGAGGACAAGCAAAAGCTTAAGTGTGGGGGAGTTTGATAAGTGCTTGCATGTATATAATTTTGGAAATGTTTTCCACGCATGAGCATCACATTTTTCAGGCTTTTTCACTAATTTCGTGTGTTTTGGTGTTCTTTCATGCAATTAGGGTTGTGGAGACATGGTACGTGAATAAAGGCAAGATTAGGTCATAATGGTGCCAAGTGGAGCTCTTTTGTGCAATTACGAAGTTCAAGACACAAATCGGGTTCCAACGAGGGGGTATGTGCCAACTTCTAAAGAGTTCAAGACAACTCTTGTAGAAGGACACGAAGGCAGTCATGCTCGCTTGTTCCGATTGGTTCAAAGATTTCAAAAGCTCTCAAAGGTTTTCTCATCATCAAGAAATGCCTCATGACCTTTCACATGGGTGTGTCTCCGTCCATGTGACCTCAGGAGAAGAAACGGGCGAAATCGGGGACTAATATGAAGTTTCCACAGGGCAGAAAATCCACATGGGCGTGTGGAATTTCCACAGGCCCGTGTGGCTTATCCACACGCCCGTGTGGATCCTCGAGATGGCCTATTATAAAGCCATTCTGAAGCGTTATTGAGGGGAGCTTCTTCCTACTTTGAGAGAGGGTGACGGCTAGGGTTCAGGAGGTTCTTGCTACACTTTGGGGGCGCTTCTTCACCGATTTCATCATCAATACCTTCCAACGAGAGCTATTGGGGGAGCCTTCGATGACTTGATTCGACGAGGTGTGCCATAGGCTCGGAGGAAGGAGTTCTTTGGAGAAGAAGGAGAAGTCCCCATAGTCTATCAACACAAAGCTTAAGGGGGTTTTCTTTATGGATTTCTTGCACTTGTCTTCATTTATTTTGATGAACTTGTATTGCTCCATGGAGGGCTAAACCCCTAGTGGATACTTGGACTTGTAAACCCTAGATTTCCTATGTTTCATTGACTTTAATGCTTTTATACAATATGAGTTGAATTTGAGTTTCAATCTTGTATGCTTAATTGTTTCGCCCTTAGAGTGACACTAGGGTTGAGGGCTAATCCAATCATCCTTTTGACGAGTGACCATCACCATTAGGATTAGATTAATCAAGATTGGAGGGGGTTGAGAGGGTGAGTTGAGAGGTAGCGATACGTCCCCTTTCCCGTCCGGTGTGGTTTTCCCTACCTTCTTATTCCAAGTATTACCTTCGATCTCAAAGAGAGTTAGGCGTTGAGAGAGGCCTTTCCGCCGGGACTTATTTGTGATTAGGGATCTTTCGCCTGGACCAAAGGGATTGATCTATAGTTGGGAATAGGGTTTACCACTTGGAATCCCTAGAGCATAGCGCAGTCATGCGTGGTGTGAGGCGTCGAGAGTCTTCTCTCCGCCGGGACCTCGTAGGGGACTAGTCAAGGTTGACCTTAGATTTGGGACCTTGTATCTTTGGATTCCACGACTCTTGAAATCTTCATTTAGTAAGAGTACTTGAAGTCTTGCACTTGAAACAAGGATTATAGGGGGAGCATTGTCCGAGTACCCCATCTTTTTATTGATCTGTTTCTACACCCTAACCTTTATTTTCAGCACCCTATTTTTACTTCTTTCATATTTTATTTTCTTTCACAACAACAACTGGTTTATCTTTGATTACTTAACAAAGTGTGATTGTTCTTACGTCTACTCCCTGTGGATTCGACTACCCACCCGTTTGGGTACTTTATTACTTCGACACCCGTGCACTTGCAGAGTACACACGCAAGGGTGTGTCATATGCCCTAGTGAGAGAAAGGCTATCTAATAGGCTGTGTGAAAGCTAACACTCCCGGGTGGAAAGAGCTACCACCTTAAAAGCGTGAAAGCCGCCTAGGAGGCATCTTGGGAAATGGCTACCTTTGAGGTTGTGTGCAGCTACCACCGATTTCTTTGTCCTTAAATAAGTCCTTCTTTTAATAATGTTCAAGAGTAGACTTGGGGCTGGCATGAGTAAGTATACACACACACACGCTTTCAGATTTTATTTTCTTCGCTATTTGAGTTTTTGCTAGAGTTTTGGTTTTTATCTATCTATGTTTAAAATTTTCCCTTGTTGAGAATGCTATCTTTACACACTTTTGGTGAACTTAAGGCCAAGCATTTTCATCACTCAACCTTTAATTCTCATGGTATAAACTTTGCTTGAGGACAAGCAAAAGCTTAAGTGTGGGGGAGTTTGATAAGTTCTTGCATGTACATATTTTTGGAAATGTTTTCCACGCATGAGCATCACATTTCTCAGGTTGAATCGCTAATTTCGTGTGCTTTGGTGTTCTTTCGTGCAATTAGGGTTGTGAAGACATGGTACATGAATAAAAGGCAAGATTAGGTCATAATGGTGCCAAGTGGAGCTCTTTTGTGCAAATACAAAGTTCAAGACACAAATCGGGTTCAAACGAGGGGGGTATGTGCCAACTTCTAAAGGCTTCAAGACAAATCTTGTAGAAGGACACGAAGGCAGTCATGCTCGCTTGTTCGGATTTGTTCGAAGATTTCAAAATCTCTCCAAGGGTTTCTCATTGATAAGTGTCTAAATGTAGGTATTTATACGTTCTATTCTTGTACTATTTTGCATGAATACTGATGAGTTGATGCCCGTTTATGATAAGTGTCTAAATGTCGGTATTTATACGTTTTATTCTTGCACTATTTTGCATGTATTTTGATGAGTTGATGCCCGTTTCGCGTTTAAATTGGTTTTATTTGTGTTACAGGCCTTGAAGAAGCCAAAACGAGCGCAAGAACATATTTGGGAAGAAATACGTATCAAATACGACGGTTTCGAGCTTCCATCACTGTAGCAGTACGAAACGGGGTTTTTCTGGAAAAGGCTGGGAGCCTTGCGGGCAAGCATGCGCCCGCAAGGCCGCCCGTATGGATGCCCGACAAATGGTTTTAAAACCCAAAATTAGGGCATTTTCAAGGGGATCTTCTACATCTTCTTCTTCTCCTCTTCTTGGGCCGCCGCCCCACCTTCACCGGCGGCGTTTTCCGGCGATCCACCACGCCATTCTTCACCAAGAGGGAGGAAAACTTTGGAGGAGGAAATAGGGGGAAGATCTAGAGCTTCAAAGCATTGTTTGAGAAGAAATCTCGGCGACTCCGGCGATCTTCATCCATCCAAGGCGATCCAAAGCTTGAGGGAGTTTTTATAACTTCTCTTTATGTTTATTTATTCCTTGGATTTGTATGAGTATTCCTCTTTCATGAGGAACTAACTTGTATGTGATTTGGGCATGATGAACCCTAGGGTAGATTTGTTGTAATTATGGGTGATAATCATTTGTGATTTAGTGTTGGATGTTGAATTTCTTGTATAAGAATTTCTATGGTTTGTGATTCTTTCTATGTGTGCTTTAATGTCTTGGACCGCATGAGAACTCTGTTGTTCAATTTCTAGGTTGTACTTGGAGCGTGACCATCGCCCTTGTACTAGACTCATATAGACTGAAAGGGATTCATGTACCAATACGCCAAGGGATTCGGGTATTAGGTACCCCTCTGAATGTTAGGCTTAGACCCAGAAGAGTGTCTACTCCTGATAAGGGATTCCCTGAGTGCATTGCAATCGTAGGAGGAATTGACCGGAAGGGATTCCGGTCAATACTTGTATGGGATTAGGGGTAATCACCGAGGGACTCGGGATTAGCTTAATTTAGGAATCTCTCAGTCCAAACCACCATCACAACACATCACCCTTAATTCGGGCCTTAATGACAACCCTAGGGGGATTCTCTGCCCAAATCATGCCCTCTCCTGCTTGTCCGTCCCTTGAATGCTTATTTGGCACGTAGTGGTAGCTTTATTATTTTACTTATAGATTTAGGTAGTTGTACTATTCACTCGTATCGTTAGGCTAGGAAATAGATGAAGGGGAAGTAATAGTAGCTCCTTGGCCCCGTGGAATACGACCCCTGTGTCACACACAGGGTATTACTTGACGACCCCGTGCACTTGCGGGACGCTCATCAAGTTTTTGGCGCCGTTGCCGGGGAGACAAGGGATACTAGGAAAACCTGTAGTCTATTGCTCTAGCCATTTTTCTTATTTTTGTACATTCTACTTTTTTTTTTCTTTTTTTTTTTCTTCTTATTTATTTATTTGATTTTGTTTTTTGGTTTTTGTTTGGTGCGAGTTACAATTTTCTGTGAAAATGCAGGGAGCTTATTATTTGAATGATCAAGATTCAGCTTTAGCCGCTACTATAGATGCACTTGAAGAAAGGCTGAACAAATTTATTGCCCAGAGATCACTTCAGAGCAATCCATGCACCAACTCATACAACTCACATTGGGGTGCACCGAGTCATTTTCGTGGAGAACAACGGGAATGCCCCCAAAATGAGATCATAATTTATGCCACACCTGAAGGGCAGTGGGTCAAGCCTCCTCCAAGTCCTCAGCCTCAATAGCAGCAATTTACTACAGAGGATGTACTTGCAAGATTTATGGTTCAAACAGAAAGCAAATTTGCTGCTGTTGACACTGCACTTTTGGAGGTACAAACATCTCTTCATAGGGTGGAGAAACAGATGGGAGATCTTTTCAAGGTATTAGCTGACCTACCACCAGCTCCTGGACCAATAAGTGAAGTCTCATCTGAAAATAATCATGAAGAAGAAGAGAGTAAAATTGAAAAGGAAGTGGAAAATGATTGTGGTGAGTTGGAAAATGAAAAGGCAAAAGAAGTGACATCAGTACTGTTGGAGCAAGCCCTGTGCATAGAATCTAATCTGCAAACCGAGCACAAACGGGAAGTGTTTGGGATTGTTGAAGATGTGGGAAGGAGATCGATGCCATTCAAGAACCCACCTATGCCCGGCCTGGACAATTCCCACCCAAAGATTTTTCCTTGGCGGCCAAAATATTTTTTGTGGGTAACTACATTTCATCGAACAAAGGTTGAGAAGCGATTTGTGGAGAGAATCTTGCAGCCACCCAATTACCCACGCATGCCAAGATTAACAAATTCTCAACCAAACCTGTTTCCCTGGAGGCCCAAACAACTTTTCTGGGCATTTCAAGCACCTCTGATAACGGTTGAGAAAAATAATGCGGGTAAAGGATTAAAGCTATCCAATAACCCACCTCTGCTATGTTTAGATAATTCTCAACCGAAGTTATTTCCATAAAGGCCCAAACATTTTCTTGGGGTTCCTGAAGAAAATTTGGTCGGGGGCGACGAAGAACAGGGGAGCAAGCTGAAGCCATCTAAAAATCCTCCCAAGTTGAAACTACACAACACCCGACCAAAGCTTTTCCCGTGGAGGCCAAAAGGTAGTTCATGCATATCCTCCACATTGGCATTAACCCGGCAGGTAATTTCCATCTTCTGTGGTAGCTCTTATGCCCTTTGTAGCCGCGAGGAGCACACAATTTTCAAGCCTCCCTGAGGTAATAAAAAGGTTCGTCGAGCTAGTGACGTTAAACAAGCGCTTCTTGGGAGGCAACCCGAGTTTTAAATTCTTTGTGTTTTAATTTTTCGTACTCTTGTTGTTGTTGTGCGTTGTTTGTTGTGTTTGTGACTTATGTTTCGTATTTGTGTTGTTTATTTGAATCCATGCTTGTCTTAAATTCTTAATGTTCGTTCAATTATTCGGTGTAGTTCAAGTTTGTTTAACTGTTTATTTCGGTGAGTAGATGTTGTACATCCATTTTTTCTTGAAGTTGCAGGGGAGACTATGCCGAAATTTTGAGTTTTCGGGACCTTACGGGCGTCTAAACACCCACAAATGGCATGGTCTAACACTTGGGAAGCCTCGTGGGCGCCTTCGCGTCCGCGAGGAAGGCCACGAGAGCCCCAGCCTCGCGGCTGGGAGCCTTGCGGGCGCCCGCAAGGCCACCCGCGAGGCCGCCGGCCTCGCGGGCCGCAAGGGGGCGAGAGCCCCTTGCTGGCAGCCTTGCGCCCGCAAGGCTGCCCGCAAGGCAGCCCCGCAGGCCGCTTGCGGGCGCCCATGCGCCCGCAAGCCAGCCCGCAAGGCTGCCTGCCTTGCGGGCTGGGAGGCTTGCGGCCGCCCATGCGCCCGCATGGGCACCCGCAAGCCTGGGCAGCCACTTCTCTCCGCTCTTGTTTCCCTTCTTCTCCCCTTTCTCCCTCTCGATTTCCCTTCTTTTCTTCTTGGTTTTTCCGCCGTTTTTCTTCATTTTTCCTCCTCTAATCCCCTCTCCTACCTCTAACAACTTCAATTTTGTAATTTTTTCGAACTTTCACCGTCTTTGTCGCCGGATTTCATGGACTTGGACTTTGAAGCCCTAACTCATGGTTTGCTCTCAACTTCATTTTTCTTCTTGATTCTTCATGCTTATGAGATGCAAACTTTATGGTTGAATGAATGGATGTGGATTTTGTGAATTTCATGAGCTTTGAGCTATGTTTGTAAAATTTTTAAAGCTTCAAATACAAGGGGAACTCTTGCAAAATTTTTTTTGGGGCATCTAATTTTCTTTGGTTTTATGACATAATGAGATCCCCAAAACCCTTGTTTTCATTTTGTTCGGATTAATCTTGTGTTTTGTGCCTATAGACATGCCGAACAAGAGCCTTAGTACCCACCACATCCATGACACCGACAAGGCGTACAGACGAATTGCTTCTTCATTGTCTTAAAGACTTGCGTGGATTTTCGTTTTCGTATTTTTGTTTCGTTTGTTTCTTTTAGTGAATACTCCCTCTTTTATTTAAATTTTGTGATGTGATGAGCCCTACTATCCTTGCAGGGATTTTAGGGCATGTTATGCACCCCCATCATCCTCCTCGATGCCGGCCACAACACCTAATACCGGCCCTACCCCATGTTCAAGTTATAAAGCACGTATCATCATGGATGAACTGGGGAAGCTTCTTTATCCCTTCCCATGCATTCCTTTTTTATCTTTTCACCATGGGCTGCTGATTTATGTGCATTGAGGACAATGCACGACTTTAGGTGTGGGGATGGGGTATTTCATACATTTGCATGCAAAATTTACCTATGATAGCTATGATCATCTTGTTGAGAATCTCTTAGCATGAAAGAATGATAGATATGAGTTGTAATTTACTTTTATACTTACTTGGAAGACCTGTTTTATCTTTAGTGCAGCCCACACACTTTATCACTAGATTTCCTTCTCGCACACTCTTTCCAACCCATCAGGTTGATTCCAGTCTTAGTTTGTTAAAGGCTACTTTCAATGGGCCTTTAAAAACTTTTGATTCTTATGACACTAGCCTTAGTAACATCTTGACATGTAGACTAGACCAGGAGACATGATATAGGCTGTAGATAGAAATAAGTCAAAAGACAGTATTCCGCTGCTCTCATTGGCTAAGTAGCTCAGGGTACAGGCTCCTAACCAAAGTGCACCTTAGGCCAACGGCTAATGAAGCATGAATACGTTTATGTAGATATGTAATAAATCGAGTAGATGGGTGTTCTGGTGCCTAAAAAGCATGTGCACTCAGTCGAAAGATAATGTACAGCCTAAGTTAGTCTATTTAAAAAAAAAAAAAAAAAAAATTCCTATTGATCTCCAAGATTGTCTACAACATTTAGAATGAGGCTAGAATTGAATATAGGAATCAAAAGGATCTTAGTTGACCATTGAGGGTGTTCTTAGCAGTTCTAAGACCGGTAATCATTGTGTGTGGGGTGAATGGACCCCTAGACTGATCTAGGGTAAAGAGGGCGAGATAGGAGGTTCACACACTCACGGGAACACTCTAGATGGAACAGGACTATCTTTATTTGGTTTCCTTTGATACAACTCATCGTCTTGAATTCTTTTCGCTCTATGCCTATAAGATTCTTCACACTCTGAGCTTGAGGTTTTACATTTAGCCACTTATCATCTTTCCCTTGTTCTTTATGTTTTTGTTTGCTTGAGGACAAGCAAACGCTTAGGTGTGGGGATGTTATGATAAGTGTCTAAATGTCGGTATTTATACGTTTTATTCTTGCACTATTTTGCATGTATTTTGATGAGTTGATGCCCGTTTCGCGTTTAAATTGGTTTTATTTGTGTTACAGGCCTTGAAGAAGCCAAAACGAGCTCAAGAACGTATTTGGGAAGAAATACATATCAAATACGACGTTTTCGAGCTTCCAGCACTGTAGCAGTACTGTAGAAGGATTTGTTGTAATTATGGGTGATAATCATTTGTGATTGAGTGTTGGATGTTGAATTTTTTGTATAAGAATTTCTATGGTTTGTGATTCTTTCTATGTGTGCTTTAATGTCTTGGACCGCATGAGAACTCTGTTGTTCAATTTCTAGGTTGTACTTGGAGCGTGACCATCGCCCTTGTACTAGACTCATATAGACTGAAAGGGATTCATGTACCAATACGCCGAGGGATTCGGGTATTAAGTACCCCTCTGAATGTTAGGCTTAGACCCAGAAGAGTGTCTACTCCTGATAAGGGATTCCCTGAGTGCATTGCAATCGTAGGAGGAATTGACCGGAAGGGATTCCGGTCAATACTTGTATGGGATTAAAGCTAATCACCGAGGGATTCGGGATTAGCTTAATTTAGGAATCTCTCATTCCAAACCACCATCACAACACATCACCCTTAATTCGGGCCTTAATGACAACCCTAGGGGGATTCTCTGCCCAAATCACGCCCTCTCCTGCTTGTCCGTCCCTTGAATGCTTATTTGGCACGTAGTGGTAGCTTTATTATTTTACTTATAGATTTAGGTAGTTGTACTATTCACTCGTATCGTTAGGCTAGGAAATAGATGAAGGGGAAGTAATAGTACCTCTTTGGCCCCGTGGAATACGACCCCTGTGTCACACACAGGGTATTACTTGACGACCCCGTGCACTTGCGGGACGCTCATCACTCATCATCAAGAAATGCCACATGACCTTTCACATGGGCGTGTGTCCGTCCGTGTGACCTCAAGAGAAGAAACGGGCGAAATCGGGGACCAATACGCATTTTTCCACAGGGCTGAAATTCCACATGGGCGTGTGGAATTTCCACACGGCCATGTGGCTCATCCACACGCCCTTGTGGATCCTCGAGATGGCCAATTATAAAGCCGTTCTGAAGCGTTATTTTGGGGATCTTCTTCCAAACTTGAGAGGGAGTGACGGCTAGGGTTCAGGAGGTTCTTGCTACACTTTAGGGGTGCTTCTTCATCGATTTCAACATCAATTCCTTCCAACGAGAGCTATTGGGGGAGCCTTCGACGACTCGATTCGACGAGGTGTGCCCTAGGCTTGGAGGAAGGAATTCTTTGGAGAAGAAGGTGAAGGCCTCATAGACTATTGGCACAAGCTTAAGGGGGTTTTATTCATGGATTGTTTGCATTTAATTTCCATTTCTTTCATGATCTTGTATTGCTCCATGGAGAGCTAAAACCCTAGTGGGTACTTGGACTTGTAAACTCTAGAATTACTATGTTTCTATGACTTTATTGCTGTTCTTTAATTTGAGTATTAATTTGAGTTTCAATCTTGTATGCTTCTTGGATTTTCCCTTAGAGTGACACTAGGGTTGAGAATCACATTTAATCATCCTTTCGACGAGTGACCATCACCATTAGGATTAGATCAATCAGGATTGAAAAGGGTCGAGAGGGTGAGTTGAGAGGTAGCAATACGTCCCCTTTCCCTTCCGGTATGATTTACTCTACCTTCTCATTACACGAGATAACTTCTATCTCAAAGAGAGTTAGGCGTCGAGAGAGAAGTCTTTCCGCCGGGACTTGTTTGTGATTACGAATCTTCCACCTGGACCAAAGGGGATGGTCCATATTTCGGAATAGGGTTTATCATTTGGATTCCCACGAGCTTTTCGCAGTCATACGTGGTGTGAGGCGTCGTGAGCCTTTCTCTCCGCCGGGACCTCGTAGGGTACTAGTCAGGGTTGACCTTAGGTTTGGGACCCTGTATCCTTGGATTTCCACAACTCATTGATTCTCATTGTAAGAAGAGCAGTTTAAGTTTTGCACTAGAAATTAGGATTCTAGGGGGAGCATTGTCCGAGTACCCCATCTTCATATTGATCTTATTCTACACTCTAGCTTTTACTTTCAGAACTTTATTTCTGTTTTTCTTGTTTTATTTTCAATCGCAACAACAATTGATTTGTCTTTGGCTACTTAGCAAAGTGTTACTGTTCTTACGTCTACTCCCTGTGGATTCGACTACCCACCCGTTTGGGTACTTTACTACTTCGACACCCATGCACTTGCGGAGCACACACGCATGGGTGTATCAGGTAGCCTCCCATAGGTTGTAGAGTTTATCTTTGAGAAATTTCTTATAAATAACTCCAACCAAGGCTCCTTAATCCGAATGACATCGTGTGAGTATCCTTTGGATAAAGGAACTTGTACTGGATTAGGGCTACACTACGGAGGTTCCGGGATAGTCGACTTCCTAGCATAGATGGACCAAAACAATACTCCATGCATGCATTACCTGTTTTATAGCACCCTTGCTTGTATTTCTCCCGGGGGAATCCTCACCCGGGGCCTTGTCTTCTCTATTTGATTTCTCGTCGTTGTGCGCAACTTGTCATTGATTAAAGTTTCAATCGTTAGTTTAAATTTAATTTCATTACAACAACCTCTGTTTTGATTCGGTTAAACAATTGTCGAAGAGGAAGTAATAGTGGATCTCGGGACCCTAGGGAATACGACCCTCTTGTGCCCGCACAAGAGGTATTACTTGACGACCCATGCACTTGCGGCCAGGGAGCCATGTGCCCGTTTTTTAGCGACGCGCGCAGCGACCATCATGGGTGCCCACGAGAAAAGGTACGTGTTTGAGCCTTCATAAGGTGAGTGCGGATACGTCAAGCTAGTGACCTTAAACAAGCGCTGCTCGGGGGGCAACCCGAGTAGTTTCTTGCCCTTTATTCTTGTAGTCGTGTTTAATTGTTTGTTTGTTTGTTGTTTCGTTTGCTTTTCGAGTTCGTTTTCGGCATTCCTCGGTCAGTTAGGAAGTTTTCATGTAACCAGCATTTTTGGAGAATTGTTTTCAAGTGAACGAGTAAGGAGATCGAGACTTGGAGTGGTTTTCAGGCCCAGCACGGTCATTGCACTGCCGTGTTCCTAGCCGTGCAGTTTTGGTACGCCCCTTGCGTAACCGCAAGTGCACGGGTCGCATAAGTAGTAAAGTGTACCCTTTGGGTCGGGTAGTCGAATCCACAGGGACTGGTATAGCTTCTAATACTAACGTCCTACTTAATATCTAACCAAACAGAAGATGAAGGAATTGACTTTGGATTTACTTCGAGGAAGTTAAGGGAATGGGGAATTCACCAAGGGATGATTTAGGTTTGACTCGATGGAGGAGATGGGTCCCCGGGGTTGGGTTTCCGACGTTCACTAACTCGGTCTTTCTCAGTATTTAACAGCGAAGTGTTCAGTTCTAAACCTAGTTATGCTATAAGCATGTGGTTTCTAGCGCTGCCGAGCCCTAAGTTGAACTCCCATTGCTTGCAACAATCAATAACGATTCACAAGCTAAGATAGGAGAACCTAACTACCAAGCATCAAGCACTAAACAACATACGAGATAGCCAATAACCTTGATTTATTGAAAGGAACAAGACATTCAAAATACTGCAAGTAAAGACAATAAGTTCAAGCTACAACGTCATACAACTAACCCCGGGGCTCCCTTAAGAGTTTAGCCCCTCATGATGACAACCAACAAATACAATGCCAAAGAAATTAAAAGACAAGGAATTGAAAACTCCCTAATTTCTTGCATCCTTGAGCTTGCCGAAGGATCTACAATGCCGTGTAATCTCCTCCCGATCGGCCTACCATAAGCTTGGCATACGCTTGATGAAGTGGAGGATGAACCCCCAAAGCTCTCCCTTTCTTTCTCCCAAAGTTCGCCCACCAAAAAGTCCCCTTAGAAACTGAGTTTCTAGGGTTTTAAAGTCTTCTCGATGTGAGCACTGGCATGCTGAAGCCGTGCTTCAAGCCGTACAGATTATGGCCAAATAACTCTTCAGAAAACTCACAAACCTGTAATCTTCATGGGGAACAGCACGGGCGTGCTTAGACCGTGCTGAGGTTTTCACGACCGTGCTCAGCGAACTCTGCATGTGCTGATCTGTGGCTGCATTCTCCTGTAATTTTCACGGGAAGCAGCACGGGCGTGCTTCGACCGTGCTGAGGTTTTCACAACCGTGCTCAGCGGACTCAGGCTGTGCTGAATTGTGGTTGAACTTTCCTGCACTTTGCACGGGAAACAGCACGGGCGTGCTCAAGCCGTGCTGAGCTTGATGAGGTTTCTTCTAAGTCCTTTAGCTTCTAAAATTGTTCCAAAAACGCTTCTTCTTACTTCAGGACTTTGATATCTGCATGACGAGCAACGAATACCTCAAATAGCACCGTACTTGGAGAATTACAGCCAAAATATTAAATAATGATGAGGGTAAAGCATGCAATACATATATATGAAATGCGCTCATCAAGTTTACAAATGATAAGTGTTTTATTCTCCAGGCAACACGGCCGAAGCACGGCCGTGCTCCAGCCGTGCTGTGCATAAGCACGCTACCCGTGCCGATAGCACGGACGTGTTGTGTTCTTTAGCTGTTGCAAAATTTTTATCAGCACGGGCACGATCTTGAGGATAGCACGGCCGTGTTTCCCGAATGCATCTTGAAGATTTGTGTAGCATGGGCTCAACACGGCCATGTTGAGGGAGTGTTCTGAGCGGCTTTTTGTATTCCGGAGAGCTTTCCTTTAAAATCTGTCGTTTGCCGTCCTTTCTTCACCTCTCCTCCTGTGCTCTCATCTCTCGCTCGCTGGTTTTTCATGATTTGTTCTCTCCTTACTCGGTTTTTTTGGAGTTTCATGGAGTTATCCTCTCTATTATTTATCTTCCCCGACATTTTGGTAAGTCGACGGCCCCTTGGCGCTTTTCCCTTGAAATCATGGATTGAATGCTTGTAAGATTATCTAAATGTTTAGCTTTGAGCTTTAGAGCCATCTTGGGTGAAATTTAGCTAGTTTAAACGACTTTGTACCGTCGATTTTTGTACTAGGAGTCATCGGAGATGACGCAGGGTTTTGGTAACACGGGCGTGCTTACATAAGCACGGCCGTGTTCCTAATAAGATCCCCAATTTCATGTCAGCACGGGCTTGCTCTGATTAGCATGGCCGTGCTCCCATGTGATACTCTATTGCTGATCAACACAGGCGTGCTGAATTCAACACGCCCATGCTTCTACTGTTTCTCATACTTTTCCATCTTTTATCTCACAGATCATGCCGAGGAAGGCAACAGTGGCGGGTACTTCTGAGAAGAGGGCCCGAGGGGAGTCGTCTACGTGTGTCGATACCTTGGGTGGGCGTATGGGCCCATCTCGTCGCCATCACCGACCCCTCGTACCGGGGAGCTCGCCTTGGAGGTACTCGCGACCTTCGAGATGCCCCGAGGGCCAGTCAGCTACCACTGCATCGGCACCATTCAATTTCAGGTGTTCATAGCGCTACATCGGATGAGTCTGATAGAGTTCTCAGTCCGACTTGGATTGTACGATGAGGAGTTCACCAGGACTAAAGAGTGCGACGCGCTCCTAGTCGCTCGACCACCTTTGGAGCCTCAGGAGGTTTGGTGGCAGCGGCTGAGCATGGACCAGTATTATGATCCTCGCCGGTCCAAGGCCTCGTCCCTACGTCTCCCCGCCCTCAGGTACATTCATTTCATCTTGAGCCATTCCATTACAGGCCTGGGAGATAGCACAGGAGTTGTAAGTCGCTGCGACTTCGATTTCTTGCTTAGTATATGGTTGCTTCCCCGCAAGTGTACGGGATCGCCAAGTAATACCTCGTGCGAAGACACAAGGATCGTATTCCACGGGGCTAAGGATCTCCTATTACTCCTTCTCGAGCTATTATCTAGCCTAAGATCTCAAGTGATGGAGTTTACTCTACTAGGTGCAATTAAAATTTAAAACAAGATTATGAACAAATTAGAGAGAACAAGCAATAAGCAAGCAAGAAACTCAATGTAATGCAAAGGCCTATGGATGTGGATCCCCTTGAGGGGTTATCATGAAACATGGATGATGAACAAAAGATGCAAGGGTAAAATGGACCATGAGATTCCAAGATTAGAACAACCCCAATTTCTCGGCGATTGAACCCTAATCCCATACGAACATAGATAGGAATTTCTTCCAAATCCACATTCCTACGATTGCATTAAGTACGAGGAAATCTCACTTAGGAGTAAACCTACTTTTCTTCGGATTAAAATTACATGGAGGGCTACCAAACACCCAATTTCTCGGCGTGATGATACAAGTGTCCCCTTCTAATCCATTCATGATCTAATACATGCAAGCAAGTCACATCTACATGCATCACTCATAAAAGAGCTACGGATTTCTCCTTAGTGTAGCACTTAGCATGAAAATAATGGATTAGATCTCAAAATTACCCAAGCATGGAATTAACAATCAATCATCCAAAATACATGATAAAACCCCACAAGGTTCACCAACACCCGGTGGCCTTGGGGGTCTAGTGTGTCATCATCCTACAACAAGCAATACAATCAAGTAAAACACACAAGAAAAGCATAAATGACACTCCTTAGATGAAATGGTGGAGGAGGAGGTAGAAAATATTCCGAATGATGCTTCCACCGCCAAAGGAATGCCGAATGACGCTTCCTCTATCCGTGGGTCTCCTTCCTTCAAATCGTGGTAGATCTCCCCTTGAATGATGCTGACTTCTTGCCTTCAGAGTCTTGGACCTTGGGCTTGAATGATCTCCTAGCTTCCTTGCCCTTCTTCGCCTTCCCAAGGTCGCCCAAAACCTCCCAAGTGGTCTCCCAAAATCGGCCCAGAAAAAGTCCAGAAAAAAAAGTCCCCAAATTCTGCCCTAAAAGTAAGTATTTATACCCCTCCATCACATACGGGCCATATAGAGGTCGTATGGGGGTCGTATTGATGAGTGCATTTCATATATATGTATTGCATGCTTTACTCTCATCATTATTGAATATTTTGGCTTTAATTCTGCAAGTACGGTGCTATTTGAGGTATTCGTTGTTTGTCATGCAGATATCAAAGTCCTGAAGCAAGAAGAAGTGTTTTGGAATAATTTTAGAAGCTAAAGGACTTAGAAGAAACCTCATCAAGCTCAACACGGCTTGAGCACGCCCGTGCTGTACCCCGTGCAAATTGCAGGAGAATTCAGCCAAAAATCTGCACAGCCTGAGTTCGCTGAGCACGGTCGTGCAAACCTCAGCACGGCCTAAGCACGGCCGTGCTGTTCACCGTGCAGATTACAGGAATGTGAGTTTTCTGGAGATTTATTTGCCCGTAATCTACACGGCTTGAAGCACGGCTTCAACACGCCCGTGCTCACATCGAGAAGACATTAAAACCCTAGAAACTCAGTTTCTAAGGGGACTTTTGGTGGGCGAACTAAGGGAGAAAGAAGGAGAGAGCTTTGGGGGTTCATCCTCCTCTTCATCAAGGGAATGGCAAGCATATGGTAGGCCGATCGGGAGGAGATCTTACAACATTGTAGACCCTCAGACAACCACAAGGATGCAAGAAATTAGGGAGTTTTCAACTTCTTGTCTTTCAATTTCTTTGGCATTCTACTTGTTGTTTGTTATCATGAGGGGCTAAACTCTTAAGGGAGCCGCGGGGTTGTTTGTATGACGTTGTCGCTTGAACTCTTTATCTTTACTTGCGGCATTTATGAGTATCTTGTTCCTTTCATTAAATCTGAGCTATTGGTTATTTTGTGTGTTGTTTAGTGCTTGGTTGCTTGGAAGTTAGGTTCTCTTATCTAAGTTTGTAAACACAATAGATAGTTACAAGCAGTGAGAGCGCAATTTAGAGCATCGGCAGCGCTAGAAACAACACACTTGTAGCATAGCTAGGTTTAGAACTGAAGATACCTCTGATAAGTGCCGAGAAAGCCGAGTTAGTAAACGTCGGAAATCCAACCCCGGGGCCCCATCTCCTCCATCGAGTCAAACCTCAAATCTTCCCTTGGTGAAATTCCCTTCCCTTAACCTCCTTGAAGTTAATCCAGAGTCAATTCCATCATCTTCTGTCCGGTTAGATATTAAGCAGGACGTTAGTATTAGAAGCTATACCAGTCCCTGTGGATTCGACTACTCGACCTAAAGGGTACACTTTGCTACTTGTGCGACCCGTGCACTTGCGGATACGCAAGGGGCGTACCAAGTTTTTGGCGCCATTGCCGGGGACTGGCAACTTCTGAGAATTCGGACAGTCTTAGTACTCTAACCGTTTTATTTTGCTTTTAGTTTCATTTCTTTGTTTTTGTTGTTACGTGTATTCTTTATTTGTTCTTTTGTTTTTCTTTGTTTTTACTTAAGCTGTTTATTATTTCTCTTTTTGTTTTGAGCCTGAAAGTTATATCTCATCTTTTCCTTTTGGTTCTTGTGCAGGCACAGTGTGCCTCAATCGTGGTCCTTTCTAGAGAGGTGTACTGATGAGATCCGCAAGCGCACGGGTCGTCAAGTAATACCTCTCACGCACGCGTGAGAGGGTCGTATTCCCTAGGGTCCCAAGAGCTGCTATTACTTCCTCCTAGACGGCACTGTCTAGTCTACCAAAGATAGAGAAATAAAACAAGATAAGAAAACTAACAAAGATAACTATAAACACATGGACTCAGGCACACCACATGAGCATATTTAAGGAAGCAAATAATAATGAAAGTGCGAGGTCCCGGGCTAGGATCCCCTCAGGACTACTAAAGCAAGATGGATGCTAAAATTACACCGGCAGTGGTGGATGGGCCAAGAGATATCCAACAGTAGATCATCCCGATGGTCACGGCGATGACCCCTAATCCGGTACGAGTATTGGCTCGGAATTTCTTCCGACCAAATCCTCCTACGATTGCACTACGCTTAGGAAAACCTCTAATTAGGGTCGATACTCAACCTAGGTCCAGCCCTAATGGTTGGAGGGGCATGAAATACCCGATGGTCACGGCGTATTCATACATGTATCCCTTCCATGCTATGTGAGTCTAGCACAAGGGCGATGGTCACGCACCAAGTACAATCTAGAAGTTGAATCACAGAGTTCTCATGCAAAACAACACATCAAAGAACACAAAGCATGAACCACAAACTAAACCACATACCATAAATGTAAATCTAAAACATCCATACAAAGCAAGTTCATCCCAAGGTTCACCGGATGCCCGGTGACCTTGGGAGTCTAGTTCATCATCAACAAAGGAGAAAGCAAGAAATACAACAAGTACAAGACAAAGCTCATAGCAAACTTCCTCAAGATGGAGACTAGAAGGTGGTGATGAGAACTTGTCGGATCCGCGCCGGCAAACTCCTAGATCTTCTCCTTGATAGCACAACCTCTTCTCCCCTTGATTTCCCCCTCAGATCTGCCTTCTCCCCTTGCCTTAAAGCCCTAGGTGAAGATGGTGGAGAATGGTGGCCAAAAGTCCCCAAACATGATGCCCTAGGAGCCTTTAAAAAGGTGAAATCCCGACTCCTCACGGGCTGCCTCACGGCCGTGAGGTTGCCCGTGAGGCATCCAGAAAGTTTTGCAGGAAATTTCACCTCGGGGTGCTACAGTACCCTGCTACAGCACCCCCTGCTACAGTACTGCTACATTGAAAAACCCAAAAACGTCGTATTTGGTGTCGAATTCTTCCTAAATACGTTCTTGAGCTCAATTAGGGTCTGCAACACAAAATAAAGAGATTTAGACTATAAAAAGGGCATCGACTTGTCAAAAAGATAATAAAATAATACAATAGAATACGTATAAAATACGTATATTTAGACGTTTATCATGTACCATCCATCATGATGGAAGATCTTTTAAATGCATTGAGGGTACAGGACAATCTCCATTTCAAAACAGAAGTAAGAGATCTTGATGCTGGCTGACACACCCTTGCGTGTGTACTCCGCAAGTGCACGGGTGTCGAAGTAATAAAGTACCCAAACGGGTGGGTAGTCGAATCTACAGGGAGTAGACGTAAGAACAATCACACTTTGTTAAGTAATCAAAGATAAACCAATTGTTGTTGAAAGAAAATAAAATCAGAAAGTAGTAGAAACAAAGTGCTGAAAATGAAAGCTAGGTCGGAGAAATAGATCAATAAGAAGATGGGGTACTCGGACAATGCTCCCCCTAGAATCCTTGTTTCAAGTGCAAGACTTCAAGTACTCTTATTCAATAGAGATTTCAAGAGTCGTGGAATCCAAAGATACAAGGTCCCAAATCTAAGGTCAACCTTGACTAGTCCCCTACGAGGTCCCGGCGGAGAGAAGACTCTCGACGCCTCACACCACGTATGACTGCGCTATGCTCTAGGGATTCCAAGTGGTAAACCCTATTCCCAACTATAGATCAATCCCTTTGGTCCAGGCGAAAGATCCCTAATCACAAATAAGTCCCGGCGGAAAGGCCTCTCTCAACGCCTAACTCTCTTTGAGATCGAAGGTAAAACTTGGAATAAGAAGGTAGGGAAAACCACACCGGAGGGGAAAGGGGACGCGTCGCTACCTCTCAACTCACCCTCTCAACCCTCTTCAATCTTGGTAACCTAATCCTAATGGTGATGGTCACTCGTCAAAAGGATGATTGGATTAGCCCTCAACCCTAGTGTCACTCTAAGGGAGAAACCATTAAGCATACAAGATTGAAACTCAAATTTAAACTCAAATTGAATAAGAGCATTAAAGTCAATGAAACATAGGAAATCTAGGGTTTACAAGTCCAAGTACCCACTAGGGGTTTAGCTCTCCATGGAGCAATACAAGTTCATCAAAATAACTGAAGATAAGTGCAAGAAATCCATAAAGAAAACCCCCTTAAGTTTCGTGTTGATAGACTATGGGAACTTCTCCTTCTTCTTCAAAGAATCCCTTCCTCCAAGCCTAAGGCACACCTCGCCAAATCGAGTCGTCGAAGGCTCCCCCAATGGCTCTCCTTGGAAGGGAATGATGATGAAACCGGTGAAGAAGCGCCCCCAAAGTGTAGCAAGAACCTCCTGAACCCTAGCCGTCACCTCCTCTCAAAGTTAGAAGAAGATCCCCCAAATAACGCTTCAGAACGGCTTTATAATTGGCCATCTCGAGGATCCACACGGGCGTGTGGATAGTCCACACGGCCGTGTGGAAATTCCACACGGCCGTGTGGAAATTCCACACGCCCATGTGGATTTTCTGCCTTGTGAAATCTTCATACTAATCCTCGATTTCGCCCGTTTCTTCTCCTGAGGTCACATGGACGGACACACGCCCATGTGAAAGGTCAAGTGGCATTTCTTGATGATGGGAAACCTTGGAGAGCTTTTGAAATCTTTGAACCAATTGGAACGAGCGAGCATGACTGCCTTCGTGTCCTTCTACAAGAGTTGTCTTGAAGTCTTTAGAAGTTGGCACATACCCCCTCGTTGGAACCCGATTTGTGTCTTGAACTCCGTAATTGCACAAAAGATCTCCACTTGGCACCATTCTGACCTAATCTTGCCTTTATTCACGTACCCTGTCTCCACAACCCTAATTGCGTGAAAGAACACCAAAACACACGAAATTAGCGATAAAGCCTGAAAAATGTGATGCTCATGCGTGGAAAACATTTCCAGAATTATATACATGCAAGAACTTATCACTGGCAGACAGCTAGTGGCACTACTTTCACGTCTATCGAACAGAAATTATCAAAATGTCTCTCTGGAAGAAGCAGTAAGGGCTTTCAGCAAGAAATCTCAGGAAGGGTCGAAGAGTCAAATTGTTGATGAGGAAGCATTGCCTAATAACCGGTCTGAGCAGAACTATAAAGAGGAGGTTATGTCAGTAAACTGGTGCTGTGAAACAATGGAAAGACATAATGGGCTGCAATTGTTGGAAGAAGAATTTACAGAGAAAAGGTCTACCCAGGATAGTTTGGACAGCCTGAATCAGTAATGAACCAAGCCTACCCATGATGGGTTTAGAATTCAGTAATGAACCAAGCCTCCTAATTGCGGGAATCAAAGATGCAAAGATCGAACTAAAGAAATTACCTGATCATTTAGAATATGTTTTCTTAGGAGGAGATGAACAATACTGATAAGTGCTTGATTATATATATTTTATAATATCAGTTTACATGCATTGAGCATCACTTTTATCAGGTTTTAGCATTAACAAGGTGTGTTTTGTGTTCTTTTGTGCAAACAGGGCTTTGGAGACATGACGTACAGGAAGAAGAAAAGATAGGGTGTGATGACACGTTTCAAGGCCACAATCAGAAGCTGTGTTCATATGCATGGGGGTGTTGCCAACTTTCGGAGGAGTACAAGTCATTACACAAACCGAAAGGGCACAAAGGCAGCAGTACGCCCATGTCCCAGCTTTCGTACAAAGCAGGAGAAGGTTCTTGAGGATTTCAAAGCATAGAAAGCCACACACCCTACCACACGAGCGTGTGCCCGACCGTGTGGACTCCAAGGAAGACTTCCGGGGGGGAATCCCTGTAGCAGTACTGTAGCAAAGTACTTCACACTGGATGCCCGCGTAAAGCCCTGAATTCAAATTATAAAAGCCGCCTTGTGATAATTTTGAGGGATCTTTTCGGCCACTTTCGAGAGACAAGGCGGCTAGGGCTTGGGAGGAGTTCTTTGCGGCTTTGGGAAGCTTTCCTCACCAACTTGGATCGATTCCTCCTCCGTCATAGCATCAAGGAAGCCATCGGCGACCTAGCTTCGGAGTGGATTCAATCCAGACGTGGAAACTACCCATCAAGACCATCATCACGGATTTAAGGGGGTTATTCTTTATGTCTTTGGAACTTTATTCTCAATTTATTATATGTTTTGTGACTCGCTCCATGGAGAGCTAAACCCCTAGAGGGTATTCGGACATGTAAACCCTAGGATTCTTATTTTCATTAGATTTACATTGTGTTTCTATTCGAATTTATCAGTTTGAGTTTTACTCTTGAGTTCTTAATGCTTGTTTGTGCTTTTGATTTCATTATTAATTGCCTTGCATGTTTTATTCAATCTAGTGAAGAGAGAGATCACCGCTAGGTTTAGAATTACCAAGAGTAAAGAGGGTGGAGAGGGTGAGCCGTGAGATAGCGGAGTGTCCCCTTTCCCTTCCGACAGATATTTCCTATCTCCGTATTCCCTAAGTGTCAACCAACCATATGTGGTGTGAGGCGTCGAGAGAATTCTCCGCCGGGACCTCGTAGGGGGTTAGCGATCTTTCACCTGGAGGCAAGGTTAGATCTACTTTTAGGAATTGGTTATATCTTTGGGATCCCTAGAGTTTTAAGCAGTCATATGTGGTGTGAGGCGTCGAGAGAATTCTCCGTCGGGACCTCGTAGGGGACTAGTTATCGGCGACCTGGAGGCAGGGGCCGTTATACCTTTGGATACCCACGACTCGTTGTTTTCGTTTAGAAACACTTGTAATCTACATCCAATACCCGAATCCTAGGGGGAGCATTGTCCGGATACCTCACTTTTATTGATTGAGAACTCTTTTCCTTTTATTTCCTGCGCACTTGTGGTGACACTCGTAGTGTTGGCCATTAGATCAGCACACACTACAGTCATTAGGCTAGATAACAAAAGAGGGGCTATTACTAGTACTTCTGTTCCCTGTGGTTCGACAACCCGACCCTTTGGGTCCACTTTTATTACTTAACGACCCGTGCACTTGCGGTAACGCAAGGGGTTGACACACATCACCCTGTTGTGTTGTTGCGGAGACGCATCAAATACCCGGTGATAATTTCTGCAACTCTTGATGATGAACAAAAGGGAGAACTGTTACAAGTACTTACCACACACAAGAAGGCTATAGCTTGGTCAATTTCAGACATCAAGGGCATCAGTCCAGCTTTCTGCACACATAAAATCCTTATGGAAGATGAAATTAAGCCGAGGGTACAACCACAACAGCGATTGAATCCTAATATGCAGGAAGTGGTTAAGACAGAGGTAAAGAAACTTCTAGATGCTGGGGTTATTTAACCTATTTCGGATAGCCCGTGGGTGAGTCCGGTACAAGTAGTACCGAAAAAGGGAGGTATGACGGTGGTCCAGAATGACAAGAAGGAAGTGATATCTGCTCGCACAGTCACTGGATGGCGGGTATGCATCGATTATCGAAAGTTGAATGATGCTACTAGAAAAAACCACTTCCCTCTCCCATTTATCGATCAAATGCTGGAGAGACTTGCAGGACACATGTATTACTGCTTCTTAGACGGGATGTCAGGGTACTTACAGATCCCAATTGCACCTGAAGATCAAGAGAAGACTACTTTCACCTGCCCCTATGGCACTTTCGCATATCGTCGCATGCCTTTTGGTTTATGCAACGTTCCTGCCACATTCCAACGCTGTATGATGTCCATTTTCGATGAGTTCATTGAGGATTTTATGGAGGTATTCATGGATGATTTTTCAGTGTTCGGCAACTCATTTAACAACTGTCTGTCCAACTTGAAGAAAGTATTAGCTCGATGTCAAGAAACAAACCTGGTTCTTTGTTGGGAAAAATGTCATTTCATGGTCCAGCAAGGAATAGTGTTGGGTCATAAGATTTCACAATCAGGAATCGAAGTGGACAAGGCGAAGATCTCCACAATTGAAGGATTAGCGATTCCAACAACTGCGAAGGACATTAGAAGTTTTTTGGGACATGTAGGGTTGTACAGGCGTTTTATTCGAGATTTTTCAAACATTTCAGCACCCATGACCAAACTTTTGGAAAAAGACGCCCCTTTCAATTTTGACGCAAACTGCCAAGTTGCTTTTGAATTGCTGAGGCAGAAGTTGGTGGAGGTGACACACCCTTGCGTGTGTGCTCCGCAAGTGCACGGGTGTCGAAGTAATAAAGTACCCAAACGGGTGGGTAGTCGAATCCACAGGGAGTAGACGTAAGAACAATAACACTTTGCTAAGTAGTCAAAGATAAATCAATTGTTGTTGCGAAAGAAAATAAAACAAGAAAGAAACAGAAAGAAGTTCTGAAAGTGAAAGCTAGAGTGTAGAATAAGATCAATATGAAGATGGGGTACTCGGACAATGCTCCCCCTAGAATCCTAGTTTCTAGTGCAAAACTTAAGCTGCTCTTCTTACAATGAAAATCAATGAGTCATGGAAATCCAAGAATACAGGGTCCCAAACCTAAGGTCAACCCTGACTAGTCCCCTACGAGGTCCAAGCGTAGAGAAAGACTCTCGACGCCTCACACCACGTATGACTGTGAAAAGCTCGTGGGAATCCCGATGATAAACCCTATTCCGAAATATGGACCTACCCCTTTGGTCCAGACGGAAAATCCCTAATCACAAATAAGTCCCAGCGGAAAGACTTCTCTCTCAACACCTAACTCTCTTTGAGATTAAAGTTATCTCGTGGAATGAGAAGGCAGGGTGAATCATACCGGAAAGGAAAGGGGACGTGTTGCTACCTCTCAACTCACCCTCTCGACCCTCTTCAATCCTGATTGATCTAATCCTAATGGTGATGGTCACTCGTCAAAAGGATGATTACATGTGATTCTCAACCCTAGTGTCACTCTAAGGGAGAATGCAAGAAGCATACAAGATTGAAACTCAAATTAATACTCAAATTAAAGAACAACAATAAAGTCATTGAAACATAGAAATTCTAGAGTTTACATGTCCAAGCACCCACTAGGGTTTTAGCTCTCCATGAATAAAAGATCATGAAAGAAATGGAAATTAAAGGCAAACAATCCATGAATAAAACCCCCTTAAGCTCCGTACCGATAATCTATGAGGCCTTCTCCTTCTTCTCCAAAGAATTCCTTCCTCCAAGCCTAGAGCACACCTCATCGAATCGAGTCGTCGAAGGCTCCCCCAATAGCTCTCCTTAGAAGGGATTGATGTTGAAATCGATGAAGAAGCACCCCCAAAGTGTAGCAGGAAGCTCCTGAACCCTAGCCGTCACTCCCTCTCAAGTTTGGAAGAAGATCCTCCAAATAACGCTTCAGAACGGCTTTATAATTGGCCATCTCGAGGATCCACACGGGCGTGTGGATGAGCCACACGGCCGTGTGGAAATGGAAATTCCACACGCCCATGTGGAATTTCTGCCCTGTGGAAAATTGCGTATTGGTCCCCGATTTCGCCCGTTTCTTCTCTTGAGGTCACACGGACGGACACACGCCCATGTGAAAAGTGATGTGGCATTTCTTGATGATGAGAAACCCTTGGAGAGCTTTTGAAATCTTCGAACAAATCCGAACAAGCGAGCATGACTACCTTCGTGTCCTTCTACAAGAATAGTCTTGAAACCTTTAGAAGTTGGCACATACCCCCTCGTTTGAACCCGATTTGTGTCTTGAACTTCGTATTTGCACAAAAGAGCTCCACTTGGCACCATTATGACCTAATCTTACCTTTATTCACGTACCATGTCTTCACAACCCTAATTGCATGAAAGAACACCAAAGCACACGAAATTAGCGATAAAACCTGAGAAATGTGATGCTCATGCGTGGAAAACATTTACAAAAATATATACATGCAAGCACTTATCAAACCCCCCACACTTAAGCTTTTGCTTGTCCTCAAGCAAAGTTCATACCATGAGAATTAAAGGTTGAGTGATGAAAATGCTTGGCCTTAAGTTCACCAAATGTGTGCAAAGATAGTATTCTCAACAAGGGAAAATTTTAAACATAGATAAATAAAAACCAAAACTCTAGCAAAAACTCAAATTGCGAAGAAAATAAAATCTGAAAGCGTGTGTGTGTGTATACTTACTCATGCCAACCCCAAGTCTACGCTTGAACATTATTAAAACAGGGACTTATTTAGGGAAAAAGAAATCGGTGGTAGCTGCACACAACCTCAAAGGTAGCCATTTCCCAAGATGCCTCCTAGGCGGCTTTCACCCTTTCAAAGTGGTAGCTCTTTCCACCCGGGAGTGTTAGCTTTCACACAGCCTATTAGATAGCTCTTTCTCTCATTAGGGCATAGCTAGTATCCGACTTATGAGAGTAGCTGCATACAGAATAGGTGGTAGCTCTTTCCACCCTAAGAACAAAGGGGCACCATTTTCTAATTTTTATTATTATTATTATTTTTTATAGCTCAAAAAAAATGAAACTAATGTCCTTTCAAACTGAACTAGCGTTATCAGGGTTAACAGAGCAAGTAAAGTGCAAGAAATGCAATCAGACAAAAATTTTCTAAGTTTTTCGAGTAAACTAGAGCATGGTAACAACCGAAGTTTAAATTTCACCTAAATTCGAAAATACACTCCTTTTCCTTAAGGTGAACTGTCATTTTCTAGATGAGCATGAAAATGATGATCAAGAATAAAGAACGTGTGCAGTGTGAACTCCCCCCCACACTTGAGCTGTACATTGCCCTCAATGTACTCATACAAACATGCAACATAAGAACACAAATAATAACATGAGGGCGTGGGTATTAAAACAACACTCCCCTGATCTCCCAGTGTAGTATTTTGATAAACATCTAAATATACGTATTTTATACGTACCTGTGTATAGTTTTTTCTCTCTTTCTGTTAAGTTGTTTTCTATTTTCTTGGTTAAAGTTGCTTTACTTGTGTTACAGGCCCGAAATAAACTCAAGAACGTATTCATGAAGAAATCGACACCAAATACGGTGTTTCTTGGGCTTCGTCACTGTAGCAGTAGTGTAGCGAAATTATTGTAGCACGATTACTGTAGCGCTGAAAGGAAAAATTTATGCGAAACTCTCTGGATGCCTTGCGGGCAACCTTGCGCCCGCAAGGCCACCCGCAAGGCATCGCGATGTCTTGATTAAAATGAATTTTTAGGGCAAATGTGAGGGGAGACTTGGCCTTCTTCTTGGAGCTCCACACCACCATCATCAAATCCGGCTTGGAGGAGGGCTTTGAGGGCGTTTTCACGGCGAGATCTTGGAGGAGAGTGCGTTTGGGAGCAAGATCCTACTCTAGGGCATCATTGAAGGAGGGTTGAAGACATGGGAAGCCACCTCTTGAGTGGCGTCTTCGGAACTCCATTTTCGTATTTGAGTTAGTGATTATGCTTTATTTAGTTGTTTTCATGCTTTTGAGTATGTATTTTGAGATTATGAACAACTAAACCCCAAGGTCACCGGATGTAGGTGAACCTTGGGGGTGAACTTGTGTATTTTGGATGCTTGGTTTTAATTAATGTTTGTAGACTTGTTTGTGATCCTTGTTTGGTGCTCTTGAATGCTTGGGTATGCATGATAACTCTGTGTATCCATACTTAGCCAATACTAGGTTCCATGACCATTGCCCTAGTGTTAGACTCACCAAGCTTGGAAGGGAAATACGTATAAATACGCCGTGACTATCGGGCATTTGTACCCCTCCAATTCTAGGGTTAATTGCTTATTTGTGATTCAACCTTAGTTTGAGAAAACCACCTCACCCTTTGCAATCGTATGAGGATTTGTACGGGTAGAGCCCGTATTCAATACTCGTACCGGATTAGGGGTCAACTGCCGTGACCATCGGGTTGACCTAATCTAGGGTTTTCTCGGTCCAACAAGCCATTTACATGTTAATCCAGCATCCTGTACACTTCAGTAGCCCCTGAGGGGATCCTTATCCGGGACCGCTTTCTCACCCAGATTTCACACTCTCTATTGCCCTGGTTATTTAGCTTTCTGATTTGCATTAATTTCGTGTATTTGCATTTTCATCTTTTACTCTCGAGTTTGATCGGCTAGACAATATTGCGAGAAGGAAGTAAGGATAGATTCTCGGGCCCTTGGGAATACGACCCACTCGTGCGTGCACGAGTGGTTTATTACTTGACGACCCCGTGCGCTTGCGGGACAACCACCAAGAATGGAGGTGTGAAAGCGGGAAGTGAAGTTGCGTAGGGTTGTGAAGCTCACACAGCCGTGTGGAAATTCCACACGGCCGTGCCTATGACCATTTCTCAAAACCAAGTTGACAAGGCTATCTGCACATCACAAAAGGGGTTCAGTGGATCTCAACATAAACTAAGATTAAAAGAGTACAAAAGTAAATAAACCGAACTCAAACTCAAACATAAACATGAGAAATAAAAACAGTAAGATAACTCTCAGAAGGTGCAACCTTTCTGAGTACACAAAGACTCAACAGAAATGAAAGTACAAGGAAATAAAAAGAAGAATAAAAGATGCATCGAGCGTCGTCATCTGCTGGTGCTGCTGGGGATCTGGAGATGCGTGGGGTGCTCTGGGTGTGGACGGCGAAGTGGAGTCGCTACCTCTCGCCATCATCTAGTGGAGTGAAGTGATGCGCGCCATCATCTCTGAGTGGTACTCGGCCATGCGAGCCAGAACCTCAGTGTGGTTCGCTGCCTGGGTCATCCGCATGGCGGCGAGATTAGTCTGGAGGGTCCCTACAGCAACCTCAAGTCTGTCTATGCGCTCTTGTGCCGAAGGAGATGCATGTGCTGACACCGGTGGCACCTCCTCGTCTGCTGGGGTGTCCTCTGCCGCCATCGGTGTGGGCTGTGATGACGGCCATGCCCGGGTTTCCTCGGAGTCTTCATCTTCATCCTCGGACTCCTCGGACTCATCTGGGAAAGGAGCAACAAGCGCATACCTGCCGGGAGCGGCCCTCATCACCATGCCCATCATACGCAAGGTATCAAGGCCTAGTGGAGAGGGAACAATGACCTTATCAGCTCCTCGAACAGCATCAATCAGTCCCATCCCTCTGACGAGTCGAGTGAAAGTTCAAACAATAAAGAATACATCAACAAAAGCACTAAGAACTCACTCTTGAGCGTGTCGACTAGGTTTGATGAAGAAACTTGCCGAATCCGCGTTGGTAAGCTCTAGGATGAAGATCTATGCGTTCTACCTTCTTCTCCCACTTGATTCCACTCCAAAATAACCTCCTCCGATGAATATTTGAGCGCGGGGGTGCTTGGAGGCGCCGGTGGCAAGATCTCTTGCGAAAAAGCCCTAAACGGGCTTAAATACCCGAGCGGTGTGCGGGCTGGTGTGCGGCCGCACACTGGGCCGCACACCCTTCTGCCAAGGGTGTGCGGGCCGCACACAGCCCGCACACGGGCCCGAAAACGGGCCTGAATAGGCCCGTTTCGTGTAGGAGTGCCCGAATGACGTCCGGAGCTTGTTTAACCTTCATTTCTTCGCTCCTTGGCCTCGATTTTCATCCTCTAAATGCTCCTCCTCACGTAGATGGCTCGTAGATGCCCTGAAATAGAAAAACACGAAAAACACATCAAAGGGCACCGGTTTCATTCAAATAATGCATGAAAGTACATGTAATGCACCGTTACAAAACGGTGTATTTAGACACTTATCAACGACCCGTGCGCTTGCGGACAATCGACCAAGTTTTTGGCGCCGTTGCCGGGGAATTCCAAGAATGCTAGGAAAACCTCTAGCTCACTGCTCTAGTCATTTATCTTTCTTTTTGTGAATATTTGTTTTTGTTTGTGTCTTTTACCATTTTGTGCATATTTATTTGTTTTCCTTCTTCTTGTTTCCTTTGATAGCTTATTGTTTGTAATTTTTTTGTTGACACAGAGCCATGGATTTCCAAGAAAACTTGTTGGCTGAAGAAATTAAAGCACTTGAAGAAAGGATGGAAAATTATTTTGCCATGGAAGAAATCCAAAGCAATCCATACCAAAGTTTCTATGACTCATATTGGGGAGGATACGAAAATTCTTCGACATATCAACCTACTCAACAATGGGAATACCCTCACCAAGGAATGCTACAAGAACCCCCCTTTCAAGAACCATGGCAATATCATCCTCCAGTCATTCATAGTAAGCAACTTAATCAATGGGGATTTAATAGTAGCTCCTTGGGCCTTTGGGAATACGACTCACTCGTGCGTGCGCGAGTGGTTTATTACTTGACGACCCCGTGCGCTTGCGGGATCACCATCACTAGCCATTGCATTCTTTACTTTTTTCTTATTATCATTTTTCTTTTCCGTTGATATTAACTTTCTCCCACTCTTCTTGGTTTTGCAAGGTACTGTGCATGACACGTTCGAATCCATCTACCTTGATTACACCGGATAGTGAAATTGAAAGAACTTTGCATCGGAGATTGAGAGAAGTTGGTGAAGTGTTGGGTACTCAGAACATTGAAATTGAAGATAGAGAGTCTTCGATCATGGCCGAAGAGCGTCGCACTTTATCCGAATATGAAAGACCACAATTCACGGGTGATGAGTTTAGTGTTCAAGCACCATCCGTGGCATCCAACAACTTTGAAATTAAAGCTAGTACAATCCGCATGGTCCAGAACTCGGTTCAATTCAATGGTCTCGCGAATGAAGATGCACATGATCATCTTTCCCGGTTCCTCCAAATTTGCTCGACATTCAAGATTAATGGGGTGTCGGACGATGCTATCCGTTTGAGACTATTTCCGTTCAGTTTGAGAGACGTAGCTTACCGTTGGCTTACATAATTGTCTCCGGGGTCTATAAAAACATGGAAGGATATGGTCGAAAAATTCCTTGGGAGGTATTTTCCGCCAAGCAAAGCGGCAAAGTTGAGACAAGAAATTTCAGCCTTTATACAAGGGGATTCTGAAACGTTATTTGAAGCCTATGAGAGATTCAAGGATCTCCTTAGAAGATGCCCTCATCATGGTTTTGCCTCATGGATGCGGGTGCAAATAATTTATAACGGGCTGAATTATGCTACTCGCCAACTCATTGATGCCACAGCGGGTGGTTCCCTTAGCAACAAGTATCCCGATGAGGCCGAGCAATTGCTTGAGTCTATGGCAAGCAATGAATCACATTGGGCCTCAAGAGGATCTTCACAAAAGACTGCTGGGCTTTATGAAGTTAGTAGCAATGATGCCTTGGCCGCAAAGGTTGATGTATTGACCCGAAAGCTTGATCTTCTTATGGGCAGTAGTTCGACGTCAGAATCGGTGATGACTTGTAGCACTTGCGGTGGTGGGCATGGTGCAGCCCAATGTCCAATTGCTAGCTCCTCTGTTGCTTCCATTGGGAATGTTGACTACATTGGGGGGCAACGAAATTAAGGGAACCCATATAGCTCAACTTACAATCCAGGGTGGAAGAACCACCTAAATTTTTCATGGAACCAAGGCCAACAGCAAAGAGGTGTACCACCTCAAGGATCTCAATTTCAACAACCGGCCTTTGAGAAGAAATTTTCTACTGAACATGTCCTTGCCAAGTTCATGCTCAGTACCAATGACAGGTTCAATAGCTTAACCAGTAGCATGGATGCACAATTCGGCAAGGTGAATGCTCAGCTCACTCAGCACGCAGAACAGTTTAGTGAGATAGGTTCTGTGTTGAGAAACCTCCAAGCTTCGGTAAAGTCACTTGAGCATCGGGTAGGGGAACTCGCGAAGGCAAATTCTGAGCGTCCTCTAGGCTGTCTTCCAAGTAACACGGAGGACAATCCAAGGGAGCACTTAAAGGCCATTGCTCTTAGAAGTGGAAAACAAGTGGAGACAAGGGTCGAAGTTGACCCAAGTGTCAAGAAAAGTGGGGTAGCCTCCGGGGAAGACCCCAAGCTAGTGGAAGAAAACGGTGAAGGCAAAAATCGGGGAAGAAACGATAAGCCGCAACAACAAGAACCAACAAAATCATCCGAGTACAAGCCTCCAATACCTTATCCAACCAGATTGAAGCATGACAAGGAAGATGTTCACTTTAGAAAATTCATAAACATCTTCAAACAACTCCACTTGAACATTCCTATAGTTGAAGCATTGACTCAAATGCCGAAATATGCCAAGTTTTTAAAAGAGCTCCTCACAAACAAGAGAAAGTTGGAGGAAGAAGGTACGGTTGCACTTACGGGGAATTGCTCGGCCATCCTAGAAAAGAAGCTCCCACAAAAGTTGAAAGATCTGGGAAGCTTCATTATCCCGCGCATGCTTGAAGGTGGAGTCCAAGAAAATTCCCTAGCAGATTCGGGGGCTAGCATAAACGTCATGCCCAACACCATGTATTTGAAACTTGGCTTGGATGAGTTACGGCCTACGAGGATGACCTTACAATTGGTGGATCGATCAACAAGAAAACCTCGTGGGATTGTTGAAGATGTGATTGTCCGAGTGGACAAATTTGTTTTTCTTGTGGACTTTGTCATCATGGACATAGATGAGGATGTGGAGATACCACTGATCCTTGGCCGACCATTCCTCAGCACCTCGGGTGCCCTAATTGATTTGAAAGGAGGGAAGTTAACGCTAAGAGTCGGAGAAGAGGAAGTGGTGTACACTTTGCCAGCTGCTATAAAACATTCTTTAGATCATGATGACACTCTTTACTTTATTGATGAAACTGATAGGTTGATTTCTGATTGTGTGCAGGAGGTGCTCTCTATAAACCCTTTGGATGAGTACTTGGGAGAGTTGGAGAATGAAGAACAAGAAGAATCTCACCACCATCCTCAAATTCATAACTTGAAGCAATCAAAAGAGTGGGTGTTCTGTACTAATGCTAAGGAAAAGGAAAAAAATAATCATTTGTGAAGAAAATGTGGAGGGAGATTCATGGGAGAAAAAAGAAAGGTACCAAGCTTCATCACCGCACATCTCAAGAAAAAAAGGTAAAATTTTCACCTCTCTCTACTCATGAACAATTTGAGGTCTTTTCAATGTTATCACTGAATTTACCGGGAAGAAACAACATTTCAAGGGAAACTGGGGGTGGCTTCAAACTCTTTGAGCCACCATGAGGTAAGGAAAAAGGTACGTCAGGCTCGTGACGTTAAACAAGCGCTTCTTGGGAGGTAACCCAAGCATTCGGGGGCGTTTTCTTGCATTTTTCGTATCTTAGGTCTTAGTTCACTTTAATTTTCGTATTTCTTCGCCTTGTTTTGTTTTTGAATAAGTTCATGCTCGCACACTTGGCACATTATTCTCATCATTTTAATTGTGATGTATTTGTGCAACTTCTTGAGAAACTCATGTTTAAATGTTAATTCGTATGCTAGATCGTCGTTCTATTTATTTCACTTGTTTTTGGAGAAGTCTTCGAGCTTTCTATATCATCTTTACTTCATTTGAGGCAGGTTTTCGAAGTTCTCAAATGGTTTTTAAGGGTATACGGCCTCACGGGGTCGTATGGTGGCCGTCTGAAACGAACACAGAGCCAACCAGAGGCTCTGCACCATTTCAGACGGCCCCGCAAACGGCCCCCATACGGGGCCGTCTGCTGGGCATTTGTCTTCTCGGCCCATACGGCTTCCCCCATTTTAAACCATCATCTTTACACTCTCCCTTCCTTTCTCTCATTCCTCTCACCCTCCACCGATTTTCTCTCTTCTTTCAACCTCATTTCTTGGCCAAATCTTCTCATTTTTTCTCCTAAAACTTCTCCAAATCCATTGGAGACTTCGATCTAGTGATTTTCCCCGAGTTTGAAGCTTGTTTTCTCAAGATTTCGTCGGTATGCTTTTTCAATGCCCTAATTTTTTCTTTCTCATTTCTTGGGCATTCTTGGAGATTTTGTGTGGAATTTCTTTAGCATTTTGTTTGGTTTAGATGATGTGAATGTTATGGATGAATTTTCATTCAAATTTATGTAAAACAATTTTTGATGCTATGAATATAGGGGAGACTCTTACCGCGTGAATAGTGACCATACGGCCCCTATACGGCCGTATGACCTCAAAAATTGGATTTTTCACTTGTTTCCTCTATCTCTTGCGTTGTATTTTGCTTCATCTTGAATTCCTATGAGCTTGAACAAGGTTTCTTTTCATTGTAGGAATGCCTCACACTAAAACACTTGCCTCCAAGCGCCCAAGAACCACTGGACCTTCATCTACACCCGATGAACCCGTCTTCAAGTTGGCCCATCATCGAGAGAGATATGATAGATTGAAGACAAAACCATTTGGAACATTATGCTACCTTGATTGGGGACTTGTGGAGAACCTTGGGATCGCAAATCAAGTCAAGGATTGGCTATCACTTAATTGTTGGGACAAGCTTTTTACCATAAATGAGCCAACCTTTCGCCAATTAACTTTGGAGGTGTTGAGTACATTTGAGGCACGTCAAGATGGAGACTCCGTGTGGGATAGGAACATTATCACCATTCTGTTTCAAGCTTTTGGCAAGAGGCGTACTATGCACCACTTGGACTTCGCCAAATACTTGGGTATCTATAATGATGAGTTTATCAAATCCATGCCCGGTAAACGTCTTAAGCTTGATTTCCCAAGTGAAGTGGGTAGAAGCGACTATTGGGCGACCTTGGCGGGTGACGATCAGACCCGAAAAGCCTCGCGCATGATTGACCCGGCACACAGGTTCATTCATGCTTTGATTGCTCGTTCTATTTGGGGCCGCACTGATAGCAAGGGGGTTGTCACTCAGTCCGATCTTTACACGATGTATGGCATTGTCGAGCGGCGCCCTACTCACCTAGGCCACCTTGTCGCCGATGCATTTCTTCACCAGGGCTCGTATACACGATTGAAGGCTATATTTGCTGGGCCCTATGTGACTAGATTGATCCGTGGCATGGGTCTATTTGAGCAGACGCGAGGTATGACCGTGGTAGGAGGTGCAGTACCCCTCAGGCAGGCCCACATTCGGGCGATTGGCTTGGTAGTAAATGAGCGTGTGAGTAGCAGACCGACACGTCACCAGGCCACTGGTGACTCCAGTCAGCGACAGACAGAGCACACAGAGTCAGAGCCTTAAGACGCACCTGTTCCCACCGCCGGCTTCGACATGAGACTCAGGGGGATCGAGGGAGAGGTACAGGCCGTGCATGAGGCGCAGCGTGAGATTCGTGGCCAGCTTCACCAGATTATTGAAGGACAGCGTCGGCTCGAGGCAGATTTTCGCCGTTTCATCACATCACACTATGGTTCATCCTAGCACGCTATTTCCACTCTTTCTGCCGCCATGCCACCACTACCAGCACCAGATTGTGATGAGTAGCAGCTTGTTGGAACATGAACAATTTCGTTTACTTTTGTTTGCTTTATTTTATCTTTTTGTTTTTTGTTGAGATGGCTTGGTTCTCCCAACCGACTTGTGTTGTGAAACTTTGTGTTATTTTCATCTTTGTGTTTTTGACTACTCCCTAGTTTCTCTCTTGTGTTTTTATTTTTTTAATTCTTGTGGAATGATGATGTCCCCTTTTTGCCTCGTAGGGCATTGAGGGAATTTGGTGAGCTTTCCTAATTTTTAATGGAGGTCGGACGAGACATGTGTTGCTCACCACACTTTTTGTCGAGTCTCACCTCCCCACACCCACAAGAGTAACCGGGGAAGTTCATTTTCACCCTCCTCTTTTATTTTCATTAACGATTTGCCATGTTTTTCATGATTAGTGTACATTGAGGGCAATGCACAACACTAAATGTGGGGATGGGTGTATTTCATGTTTTAGGACCATTTGTTACATGCTAGTGTTACCTATGATGGCTTTGTTCAATCTTGTAAGATTCTTTTAGCTTGGATTAATGATTGATGTGAGTTACTTGTTTCTATGCTTTATTGAATTCTGTTTTACCCCTAGTATTGTCATGTGCACTGAAGTTTTTTTTGTCGATGCCCTAGGAATAGCCAATGTGACTACTCTAACTCTCTTGTATGCGTAACACACTACTTTGAGTACTTGGCCTTAGAACACTAAGTTCTATCGTCCAATGGGCTCTTAAGAACTTCTAATTCTTGTTGAGTTAATCCTAGTTTTGTGTCATGTAGTATACTCTGAAGATGGGATCTAGGGTAAAAATGAAAAAAAAAAAAAGAGTCTATGTCAGTATTCCTCTGCTTCTGAAGCATGAATGCGTCTATGTAGACTGTAATCGAGTAGTTGGGTGGCTCTTGTGCCTAACCAGCATGTGCACCCTCCAGAAAGATTTCAAAATAATGTTGGTGCAGTCTACGTTAGTCGGACTAGAAAAAAAAAATGATGAAATGAAAATAAAAACCGTAGTGATCTTTTTGAGTATCTACCAAAGGTTTTGAGATGAAAGTGGATCTAGTTTCGAGCTTTAGAATTAGAAGGGTCTTACTTGGCCATTGAAGTAGGATTTAGTAGTTTAAGACTTAGTATTCTTTGTAAGTGGAGTGATTAGCATCTAGAGCTGTACTGATTGAAGTCCTTAGGCTAGACTAGATCAGGGCAAATGAGATATAAGATTCACTTACACGACACATACATATAAGGGGTGAGACAGGATATTTTTATTATGCTTATTGACTATGACTCAACATCTATGTATCATTGTCCATTGCTTTTGGAATCTTATATTTGCTTGATGCCAGAGGTAATGCACTTAGCCACTTTTCAGTATCTTTGTTTTTCATTAGTTGATTGCATGGGGACAAGCAACGCTCAAGTGTGGGGATATTTGATAAGTGTCTAAATGTAGGTGTTTTCATATATATATCGTTTTCACTTTGCTTGTATTTTGTGAGGTTTGATGCCTATTTTGCGCTTAATCGTCTATTATTTGCTTTGTAGGGCATAAGGAAGCCATGGAGAACAAGAAGATATCATTTAGGCAAAAAGAGACGAAAACAGGAATTTCATACTACCCCCATACTACCTAGTATGGAAGCCGTATGCACTGTAGCAGCATAATGATTTGGACTTATTTGTCCAGATTTTCATACTACCCAGTATAAGGAGCCGTATGTACCCCGTATGAATCGCGAATAAGTGGGTATAAATACTGACTTTTAGGGCAGAATGAGGGACTTTTGGCTAAACTTTTTGCTGGACTTTTTGGAGGGCTTTTGCTGGACTGTTTTTGGGGGAGTTCTTGGGCGACCTAAGGGAAGAGAAGAAGGGCAAGAAATCTAGGAGATCATTGAAGCCCAAGGTCCAAGACTCTCAAGGCAAGAAGGCATCATCATTCAAGGGGAGATCTACCACGATTTGAAGGAAGGAGATCCGCGGCTAGAGGAAGTGTCATTCGGCATTCCTTTGGCGGTGGAAGCATCATTCGGCATATTTTCTACCTCCTCCTCCACCATTTCATCTAGGGAGTGTCATGATAAGTGCTTGCATGTACATATTATTTGAGATGTTTTCCATGCATGAGCATCACATTTTTCAGTTTATATTTCTCATTTCGTGTGTTTTTGTGTTCTTTCATGCAATCAGGGTTGTGAAGAAGATTTATGTGAAGAAAAGCAAAAATAGGTCACGATGGTACCGAGTGGAGTTCTTTTGTGCAAACACAAAGTTCAAGATGCAAATCGGGTCAAACAAGAGAGTATGTGCCAACTTCTAAAGGTTTCGAGACAATTTTTGTAGAAGGACACGAAGGCAGTTATGCTCGCTCGTTCTGATTTGATCGAAGATTTCAAAAGCTCTCCAAGGGTTTTTCAACATCAAGAAATGCCTCATGACCTACCACGCGATCGTGTGTCCGTTCGTTTGGCCTCAGAAGAAAAAACGGGCGAAATCGGGGACCTATAGATGCAGTTTTATAGAGGCTGAATTTCCACATGGGCATGTGGAATTTCCACACGGCCGTGTGGATTTTCCACATGGCCGTGTGGATCCTCGATCTTTGCCATTTTAAAGGCCGTTCTGAAGCGTTTTAAGGGGGACTTTTTCCTAACTTTGAGAGGAGGTTCGGCTAGGGTTTGAGAGGGTTTTTGCTGCGTTTTGGGGGCGTTTCTTCACCGATTCCTTCCAAGGAGAGCTATTGGGGGAGCCTTCGACGACTTCGATTTGGCAAGGTGTGCCCTAGGCTTGGTGGAAGGATCCGTGGAGAAGAAGAAATAGCCCTCATAGGCCATCAACATAAAGCTTAAGGAGGTTTTCTTTATGGATTTCTTGCACTTATCTTCATTTATTTTGATGAACTTATATTGCTCCATGGAGGGCTAAACCCCTAGTGGGTACTTGGACTTGTAAACCCTAGGTTTTCTATGTTTCATTGACTTTAATGCTTTTATTCAATTTGACTTTAAATTTGAGTTTCAATCTTGTGTGCTTAATTGTTTCTCCCTTAGAGTGACACTAGGGTTGAGGGCTAATCGAATCATCCTTTTGACGAGTGACCATCCCCATTAGGATTAGATTAACCAAGATTGAAGAGGGTCGAGAGGGTGAGTTGAGAGGTAGCGACACGTCCCATTTCCCCTCCGGTGTGGTTTTCCCTACCTTCTTATTCCAAGTATTACTTTCGATCTCAAAGAGAGTTAGGCGTTGAGAGAGGCCTTTCCGCCGGGACTTATTTGTGATTAGGGATCTTTTGCCTGGACCAAAGGGATTGATCTATAGTTGGGAATAGGGTTTACCGCTTGGAATCCCTATAGCGTAGCGCAGTCATACGTGGTGTGAGGTGTCGAGAGTCTTCTCTCCGCCGGACCTCGTAGGGGACTAGTCAAGGTTGACCTTAGATTTGGGATCTTGTATCTTTGGTTTCCACGACTCTTGAAATCTCTATTGAGTAAAAGTATTTGAAGTCTTGCACTTGAAACAAGGAACCTAGGGGTAGTAGTGTCCGAGTACCCCATTCTTATCTCGATCTTTTCCTACACTCTAGCTTTAACTTTCAGTTCTTAATTTCTGTTTTGAATCACTTTTTAATCTCAACAAAAATTGGTTTTCTTTGGCTACCTAGCGAAGTGTTTTTGTTTCTATCGTCTACTCCCTGTGGATTCGACTACCCACCCGTTGGGTACTTTATTACTTCGACACCCGTGCACTTGCGGAACACACACGCAAGGGTGTGTCATGTCAATTATGCGTTTCTTGTGTATTTTACTTGATTGTATTGCTTGTTGTAGGATGATGACACACTAGACCCCCAAGGCCACCGGGTGTTGGTGAACCTTGGGGGGTTCTATCATGTATTTTGGATGATTGTTTGCTAATTTCATGCTTGGGTAATTTTGAGATCTAATCCTTTGTTTTCATGCTAAGTGCTACACTAAGGAGAAATCCGTAGCTCTTTTATGAGTGATGCATGTAGATGTGACTTGCTCGCATGTATTAGATCATGAATGGATTAGAAGGGGACACTTGTATCATCACGCCGAGAAATCGGGTGTTTGGTAGCCCTCCATGTAGGTTTAATCCGAAGAAGAGTAGGTTTACTCCTAAGTGAGATTTCCTCGTACTTATTGCAATCGTAGGAATGTGGATTTGGAAGAAATTCCTATCTATGTTCGTATGGGATTAGGGTTCAATCGCCGAGAAATTGGGGTTGTTCTATTCTTGGAATCTCATGGTCCATTTTACCCTTGCATCTTTTGTTCATCATCCATGTTTCATGATAACCCCTCAAAGGGATCCACATCCATAGGCCTTTACATTACATTGAGTTGCTTGCTTGCTTATTGCTTGTTCTCTCCAATTTGTTCTTAGTCTTGTTTTAATTTTTATTTGCACTTAGGAGAGTAAATTCCATCATTTAATATCTTAGGCTAGATAATAGTCGAGAATGAGTAATAGGAGATCTTTAGCCCCATTGAAAACGATCCCCGTGTCTTCGCACGAGGTATTACTTGGCGATCCCATACGCTTGCGGGGAAGCAACCAGCTTTCATGTACATATTATTTGAGATGCTTTTCCATGCATGAGCATCACATTTTTCAGGTTATATTTCTCATTTCGTGTGTTTTTGTGTTTTTCCATGCAATTAGGGTTGTGAAGAAGATTTATGTGAGGAAAAGCAAAAATAGGTCATGATGGTACCGAGTGGAGTTCTTTTATGCAAATACAAAGTTCAAGATGCAAATCGGGTCAAACAAGAGAGTATGTGCCAACTTCTAAAGGTTTCGAGACAAGTTTTGTAGAAGGACACGAAGGCAGTCATGCTCGCTAGTTCTGATTTCATCAAAGATTTCAAAAGCTCTCCAAGGGTTTTTCGACATCAAGAAATGCCTCATGACCTACCACGCGATCGTGTGTCCGTTCGTGTGGCCTCAGAAGAAAAAACGGGCGAAATCGGGGACCTATAGATGCAGTTTTATAGAGGCTGAATTTTCACATGGGCATGTGGAATTTCCACACGGCCGTGTGGATTTTCCACATGGCCGTGTGGATCCTCGATCTTTGCCATTTTAAAGGCCGTTCTGAAGCGTTTTAAAGGGGACTTTTTCCTAACTTAGAGAGGAGGTTCGGCTAGGGTTTGAGAGGGTTTTTGCTGCGTTTTGGGGGCGTTTCTTCACCGATTTCAACACCGATTCCTTCCAAGGAGAGCTATTGGGGGAGCCTTCGACGACTTCGATTTGGCAAGGTGTGCCTAGGCTTGGAGGAAGGATCCGTGGAGAAGAAGAAACAGCCTTCATAGGCCATCAACACGAAGCTTGAGGGGGTTTTCTTTATGGAATTCTTGCACTTATCTTCATTTATTTTGATGAACTTGTATTGCTCCATGGAGGGCTAAACCCCTAGTGGGTACTTGGACTTGTAAACCCTAGGTTTTCTATGTTTCATTGACTTTAATGCTTTTATTCAATTTCAGTTTAAATTTGAGTTTCAATCTAGTGTGCTTAATTGTTTCTCCCTTAGAGTGACACTAGGGTTGAGGGCTAATCCAATCATCCTTTTGACGAGTGACCATCACCATTATGATTAGATTAACCAAGATTGAAGAGGGTCGAGAGGTTGAGTTGAGCGGTAGTGACACACCCCCTTTCCCCTCCGGTGTGGTTTTCCCTACCTTCTTATTCCAAGTATTACTTTCGATCTCAAAGAGAGTTAGGCGTTGAGAGAGGCCTTTCCGCTGGGACTTTTTTGTGATTAGGGATCTTTCGCCTGGACCAAAGGGATTGATCTATAGTTGGGAATAGGGTTTACCGCTTGGAATCCCTAGAGCGTAGCGCAGTCATATGTGGTGTGAGGTGTCGAGAGTCTTCTCTCCGCCGGGACCTCGTAGGGGACTAGTCAAGGTTGACCTTAGATTTGGGACCTTGTATCTTTGGATTCCACGACTCTTGAAATCTCTATTGAGTAAGAGTATCTAAAGTCTTGCACTTGCAACAAGGAACCTAGGGGGAGCAGTGTCCGAGTACCCCATTCTTATCTCGATCTTTTCCTACACTCTAGCTTTAACTTTCAGTTCTTAATTTATGTTTTTAATCACTTTTTAATCTCAACAACAATCTGTTTTCTTTGGCTACCTAGCGAAGTATTTTTTTTTCTATCGTCTACTCACTGTGGATTCGACTACCCACCCGTTGGGTCTCTTATTACTTCGACACCCGTGCACTTGCGGAATACACACGCAAGGATGTGTCAATACGAATTACCTCCAGTCAGAGCCAAATTTGGTGGATATGTAATCTTGGTTTGCACAAAATGACTATGCCCCAATAATGCTGAGGGTTTCTTTCGTGATTGCAGCCTAGAAGAGGCCAAATCCTCTTATCAAGAAAAATCCTTGCAATGGAATGTGCAGTAAATCCATGAGATCGAAAACGCTAGGTAAATCAAGAAGAGATACATAGTCTGGAAGAAGTCATACCGATGTCAATGGAGGTGATACCGGGTACTACACAAGACTTAGATGAAAATTATGACCGGTGTATGATGTTACAAAGCCTTAAAGAACACCTCCAAGTCACTTCAATTTATAGTGATGAGAAGGATGATAACAAAAATGACAGCTCAGAAAGAGAGTATCCAATGATTGAAGTGGAAGAATGTGTTTTTTATCATCCAAGTCAAACGAAATACCCGAACACCTCATGGAATGTGTGTGAGCAACAATGAAAAAATCCACAATTCAGATTTGAAGAATATATTCCACAACAACAGCATGAGCCTAGCCTTGAAAACCCATTGACAAGATATGCTCAAGGATCTGAGGACCTCTTAGAGGAGCAATTTCAGGAAGAAAATTTGAATTTGGAGGATGTGCTGGCAAAATTTATCCTAAACACTTAAGCCAGCCTTCAAGCCTTTGAAATTCCACCTCAAACTCAACCGGGCCCCATTCATGACCTACAGATCCAAACTGAGCAATTTATTGAGGAAGTTCCTTTTGAACATTGATAAACGTCTAAATATACGTATTTTATACGTATTTTATTGTATTATTTTATTATCTTTTTGATAAGTCGATGCCCTTTTTATAGTCTAAATCTCTTTATTTTGTGTTGCAGACCCTAATTGAGCTCAAGAACGTATTTAGGAAGAATTCGACACCAAATACGACGTTTTTGGGTTTTTCACTGTAGCAGTACTGTAGCAGAGGTACTATAGCAGAATACTGTAGCAGGGTACTGTAGCACCGAGGTGAAATTTCCTGCAAACCTTTCTGGATGCCTCACGGGCAACCTCACGGCCGTGAGGCAGCCCGTGAGGAGTCGCGATTTCACCTTTTTAAAGGCTCCTAGGGCATCATGTTTGGGGACTCTTGGCCACCATTCTCCACCATCTTCACCTAGGGCTTCAAGGCAAGTGGAGAAGGCAGATCTGAGGAGGAAATCAAGGGGAGAAGAGGTTGTGCTATCAAGGAGAGGATCTAGGAGCTTGCCGGCGCGGATCCGACAAGTTCTCATCACCACCTTCTAGTCTTCATCTTAAGGGAGTTTGTTATGAGCTTTGTCTTGTATTTGTTATATTTCTTGCTTTCTCCTTTGTTGATGATGAACTAGACTCCCAAGGTCACCGGGCATCCGGTGAACCTTGGGATGAACTTGCTTTGTATGGATGTTTTATATTTACATTTATGGTATGTGGTTTGGTTTGTGGTTCATGTTTTGTGTTCTTTGATGTGTTGTTTGGCATGAGAACTCTGCGATTCAACTTCTAGTTTGTACTTGGTGCGTGACCATCGCCCTTGTACTAGACTCACATAGCATGGAAGGGATTCATGTATGAATACGCCGTGACCATCGGGTATTTCATGCCCCTCCAACCATTAGGGCTGGACCTAGGTTGAGTATCGATCCTAATTAGAGGTTTTCCTAAGCGTAGTGCAATCGTAGGAGGATTTGGTTGGAAGAAATTCCAAGCCAATACTCGTTCCGGATTAGGGGTTATCGCCGTGACCATCGGGGTGATCTACTGTTGGATATCTCTTGGCCCATCCACCATTGCCTGTGTAATTATAGCATCCATCTAGCTTTAGTAGTCCTGAGGGGATCCTAGCCCGGGACCTCGCGCTTTCATTATTATTTGCTTCATTAAATATGCTCATGTGGTGTGCCTGAGTCCATGTGTTTATAGTTATCTTTGTTAGTTTTCTTTTCTTGTTTTATTTCTCTATCTTTGGTAGACTAGACAGTGCCGTCTAGGGGGAAGTAATAGCAGCTCTTGGGACCCCAGGGAATACGACCCTCTCACGCGTGTGTGAGAGGTATTACTTGACGACCCGTGCACTTGCGGATCTCATCAAACATGTCAAGGAAGCTAGTGAGAATAATGCGGAAGTGGGGGAGACAGAACAAGTTGTTGTATAGAATCAAATGGAGGGAGTAGAGCTTCAATTCGAGAATGATGAATGTTTGACTGGACGACATGTTTATGAGGAGGGGACAAAAGAAGAGGGTTTGCTGAAGACATATCTCTTTCAAGTTGAAAAGGTAAATGAAGCAAACCCCAAGGCAATGGAATAAGTAGTCTTCCTTGGTCATCAACCTGCAAAACTCAGCAATAAGGATTTGGGAATTAAACAAGATGTGGGTAGGAGGTTCAAACCATCCAAGGACCCACTTGAGTTGGCCTTAAACAATTCCTGGTCCAACTGGTTTCCGTGGAGGCCTAAATTAAAATTGGTCAAGCCTCCAATAAAAATGCATCCCGACTAGATAAAATTATGTTTATGGCAAGTAGCTATGCAAATTGTGGCAGGAAGGAGCACACCCTTTTCAAGCCTTCATAAGGTAAGAAACTGGTACGTCAAGCTCATGACTTTAAACAAGCACTTCTTGGGAGGTAACCTAAGTAATTCTTGCTTTTGTGTTTTCTAGTTTTCTTTTAGTTAGCTCTTTATTTTTCTTTGAGCTAATTGATGGCTGGTGGTAATTGTATTTTCGGATTCTTGGTGTTCAAAGGCTCTGCATTGTAGTCTCTTTTGCTTATTAGCTAAGGTTGAACACCAACGCGTTAAAGTTTGAATAGCATCGGGATTTAGATTCCAGAAAAACTTTCCTAGACTGAACACAGGCAAAGTACGCCCGTGCTTATGGGTGTGCACTTTGTAGTATGTGATAAAATTGAGGTATGGGAAGAAGCATGGTTATGAGCACTGATAAACGTCTAAAAGTACGTATTTTACATGTATGTTGATGGTCGCCGCGCGCGTCGCTAAAAAGCCGGCACACGGCTCCCCGGCCGCAAGTGCACGGGTCGTCAAGTAATACCTCTTGTGCGAGCACAAAAGGGTCGTATTCCCTAGGGTCCCGAGATCTACTATTACTTCTTCTTAGATTAGCTGTTTAGTCAAGTCAAAACATGGGTTTTGTTATAATAAAACGAATTATGAAAATAAAGCAATAAAAGTGATCAAGCCACCAACAAACAATAAGCATGTAGAGAGAAAAAAAAGTATCACAGATAAGGCCCCAGGCAAGGATTCCCCCGGGAAGAACACCAATATGGATGATAAAATAAATAAATAATGCATGCATGGTTTGTAACAAGTTGGTCCGTTAAGACTCGGAAGTCGACTACCCCGGAACCTCCGTAGTGTAGCCCTAATCCAGTACAAGTTCCTTTGTCCAAAGGATACTCACACGATGTCATTGGGATTAAGGAGCCTTGGTTAGAGTTATCTCTACGCAATTTCACTAAGATAAACTCTACAACCTACGGGAGGCTACCGGCACCCGGAACCTCCGGTGTACTGGTACAATGAATCCCTCTTCATACTAAGTGGATCTAATGCAAGAGCGCACATCGCACAACCAAGCACAATCAATAAGATGAAATGCAGAGTTCTCATGCAAATCACTACAATTAAGTACACAAAGTATGAAACCAAATGACAAACCATGCATTCATTGAACTAAAAGTATAACATCCAATACAAGTATTCCTCCCAAGGTTCACCGGTTGCCCGGGGGCCTTGGGAGGTTTAGTTCGACATAAATAAGAAGGAAAGTTCAAACAATAAAGAGTACATCAACAAAAACACTAAGAACTCCCTCTTGAGCGTGTCCACTAGGGTTGATGAAGAAACGTGCCGAATCCGCGTCGGCAAGCTCTAGGATGAAGATTTATGCGTTCTTCCCTCTTCTCCCACTTGATTCCACTCCAAAATAACCTCCTCCGATGAGTATTTGAGCGTGGGGGTGCTTGGAGGCGCCGGTGGCAAGATATCTCTCGAAAAAAACCCTAGAAACCCTTTTAAACCCGAGCCGTGTGCGGCCTGGTATGCGGGCCGCACATGAGGCCCCACACCCTTCTGCTAAGGGTGTGCGGGCCGCACACAGGCCCGCACAGGGCCTGAAAACGGGCCTGAATAGGCCCGTTTCATGTAGGAGTGCCCGAATGACGTCCAGAGCTCGTTTAACCTTCGTTTCTTCGCTCCTTGGACTCGAATTTCATCCTCTAAATGCTCCTCCTCACGTAGACGGCTCGTACATGCCCTGAGATAGAAAAAACACGTAAAACACATCAAAGGGCATCAGTTTTATTCAAATAATGAATGAAAGTACAAGTAATGCACCGTTATAAAACGTTGTATTTAGACACTTATCATATGTGTTGTGTATTATTTTCATATTTTATTGTTGAATTTATGCCCTTTCGGTCTGAATTGCTTTATCTTTGTATTTCAGGCCAGTCAGAAGCCCTGGGGACTCGACGACGAGATGGGGAACGAACTTGACATCAAAATAGCGTTTTCGAGACGGGGATATTGCAGCACGGTACTGTAGCATTTACTGTAGCAGTTACTGTAGCTCATCACGGACTTCTCGGCAGAAAAGTAGAAATCCCGAGGGGTCATCATACCGGCTGTATGCTGACCCGTTTACCCATCGGGATTTGGGTGTTTAAGGGCTATCTAGGGCATCTTTTAAAGAGACTTTTGCATCATCTTGGAGAGAGTTTTGGGGGAGAAAGGAGGCTAGGGTTTGGGCATCACTTCCACACCATTTAGGAGGTCAAGAAGAGAGGAAATCCGAGCATTCTTCGGTGGGGAGAGCAAGATCTAGGAGGATCCACTCCAACGGCTTCATTTCTTGGAGGTTGAAGATAACGGGAAGCCACCCCTTCGAGTGGTGTCTTCGGAAGGTTTTCTCCGGGGATTCAAGCGTCATTCGGCCTTCACCTTTTGAGGGAGTATTCCTCATGTTTATTTTAGTTATTTACATGGTTTGTTTGGTGGATTTGTTGAACATGAACAACTAAACCCAAGGTCACCAGATGTAGGGAAACCTTGGGGGCAAAACTTGTGATGTTTTGGATTATTTGAGTTATCTATTGTATGATTGGCTTGTTGTGATCCTTGTTTGGTATTCTTGAGTGTTTTGGTACATGTGCTTAATTGATGTATCAAATTGTTGGTAGTACTTTGTAGCATGACCATTGCCTTAGTGCTAGACTCCACCAAACTTGGAAGGGATTATTGTATAAATACGCCGTGACCATCGGGTATTTGTACCCCTCCATTTCTAGGGTTGAAAACTAACTAGTGTTTCCACCCTAACTTGAGGGAACCATCATTCTCCTTGCAACCATGTGAGAGGTTGAGTGGAAGAAATTCTTTATTCAACACTTGTACCGGGTTAGGGGTCAATTGCCGTGACCATCGGGTTGACCTAAGCTTAGGTTTTCTCCGTCCAACTAGCCACGTGCTTAATTTCTCAAATATCCTACTCACTTGAGTAGCTCCCTTGGGGATCCTCATAATGACCGTTTTCCATTCCTGAGCATCTCCCGTGTTTTAATTCAGTTGCATTTATTTAGACAATTTCTCTTGTTGTCATTTCTTTACTTTCCTATTTATTCTCTTGAAATCGAATCGGTGAGCTAAACAACAAGTAAGAAGTGAGTAAAGTAGCTCCTCGGGACTTTGGGAATACTACCCACTCGTGCGTGCACGAGTGGTTTATTACTTGACGACCCCGTGCGCTTGCGGGTGTTCACACTTTCCCTCGATCAAGTTTCTGGCGCCATTGCCGGGGAACCACCGAGGGATATTTGGAAAGCTTTAAGCTTGTTGATTTAGCCTTATTTCTTTTTCTTTTTGTTGTTTGGTTTGTTTTTGTTTTTGTGTTTTCTTGTTTTTGGTTGTTGACCTTTTGCAAATATTCTATCTTTGTGTTTGTTGTTGTTTTTTTGTATTTCTTGTTGTTAGCTAACATTGTGCCACCTGTTCAGGGAGATAGCATGGATTTAGCGATAATCATCGAAAGGAAGATTTTTGTCAGGATTCACTTATGCAATTTGTACAGAATCAAGGAGCTCAGTCAATCTTCAATAAATATTTGGAATCAAATTGGGGAAAGTTGGCAATAGAAATTCTCTCATCCAATAGTCAGGCCAACTACACTCATGAGGAACTAGACACTAGTCTGAAGAGTCCTCCTGAGTTAACCTGTTTTGATAAAGATGAGGTAATTCAGTCAACATTTGAAAGAGTAGAAGAGGTGAACTACATCCAGAGGGATGATGTGAATACAAGTGAGGCAGAATTTCGAGCGAAGGAATGCAGCTTGAACAGTGATGGTGACTCAGAAGAAATGGAGGAGATTGAGGAACGTGACCTTAGAAATTATAGAAGGATAAAGTCATCAATTGAAGAACCTCCAGAGCTAGAATTGAAACCCCTCCCTGATCATCTAGAATACGCTTTCCTGGGGGAAAAAATCTACACTCCCTGTTGTTATTACTTCGGATTTAACAAGGGAACAGAAGGACCAACTCTTGAACATGTTGAGGAGGCACAAAAAGGCAATTGCATGGAAGATTTCTGACATTCGAGGAATCAGCCCATCTTTTTGTACACACAAAATACTTATGGAGGATAATCACAAACCCTCAGCAATCCCCCAACGAAGACTCAATCCCAACATGAAGGAGGTTGTGAAGAATGAAGTCATAAAGTTGCTTGATGCAGGCATTATCTACCCTATCTCCGATAGTGCCTGGGTGAGCCCTGTGCAAGTGGTGCCAAAGAAAGGAGGAATGACAGTCATCACTAATGAAAAAAATGAGCGTGTTCCCACAAGAACAGTCACAGGTTGGAGAGTCTGTATCGATTATAGGAAACTTAATGATGCTACAAGGAAGGATCATTTCCCTTTACCTTTCATTGACCAGATGCTTGACAGACTCGTGGGACATTCTTACTATTGTTTCTTGGACGGCCTTTCTGGATACTTTCAGATTCCTATTGCCCCAGAAGATCAGGAGAAGACTACTTTCACATGCCCCTACGGGACATTTGCGTATCGTCGAATGCCCTTTGGACTTTTTAATGCACCGGCTACATTCCAAAGATGTATGTTAGCAATCTTCGAAGATATGGTGGAAGATATCATGGAGGTGTTTATGGATGATTTTTCGGTCTTCGGGGATTCATTGGAGTTATGCCTTAAAAACCTTGAACGGGTCTTAAAAAGGTGTGAGGAGACTAATTTAGTCCTCAGTTGGGAGAAATGCCACTTTATGGTCCAAGAGGGCATAGTACTCGGGCATAAGATTTCAAGGAGGGGAATTGAAGTAGACAGAGCGAAAGTCTCCACCATCCAAAAACTACCCCCTCCAAGTTCGGTGAAGGCAATCAGAAGTTTTCTGGGACATGCAGGGTTTTATAGAAGGTTCATCAAAGACTTTTCTGCAATCGCCCGACCACTGACAAAGCTCTTGGAAAAAGATGCTCGTTTTGAGTTTAATGAAGATTGCATGAATGCTTTCCTCTGCTTGAAAAAGAAACTTGTTGAAGCACCAATAGTGGTTTCTCTGGACTGGAATTTACCTTTCGAGGTGATGTGTGATGCAAGTGACTATGCAGTGGGTGCAGTATTAGGACAAAGACGGGTTAACACTTTCACCCTATTTATTACGCAAGCAAGACTTTGAATGACGCACAGGAGAACTACACTACCACGAAGAAAGAATTGCTAGCGGTGGTCTTTGCTTTTGATAAATTTCGATCATATTTGGTGCTATCTAAGGTAATTGTTTATACTGATCACTCTGCACTCAAATACCTACTGAATAAATCAGATGCCAAGCCCCGATTGATCCGTTGGGTGCTTCTACTACAAGAGTTTGATCTAGAGATAAGGGATAAAAAGGGGGCAGAAAACTTGGCCGCTGATCATCTATCACGCCTTGAAGGGCCTACTGATGAGGAGTTGAAGAGAGAGGGAATAAATGACACATTCCCTGTGGAACAATTATGTAGTATTCAAACACTGACAGAGGATGAGACTCCGTGGTTCGCTGACATTGCCAACTATTTAGCAGCAAAAATCTTGCCTAAGTGGTTTACTCCTCAACAAAGAAAAATTGTTTTTGCCGATTTGAAGCACTATAGCTGGGAGGATCCTTATTTGTTTAGAGTTTGCTATGATCAAATCGTGAGGAGATGTGTTTCAATAGAAGAAGGGCATGACATTTTACGTCATTGTCATTCGGGCCCGACAAGGGGGCACTACAGTGGGACCAGGACAACTAAAAAGGTTCTCGATGCGGGATTCTAGTGGCCGACAATTTTTCAAGATGCTCAAACACTTGTACAACATTGTGATAAGTGCCAAAGAGCCGGTAATATCTCAAAAAGAGATGAGATGCCTCAAACGTGGAATCAGGTTTGCGAGATATTTGATGTTTGGGGGATAGATTTCATGGGACCATTTCCTAGTTCTCAAGGTAACAAATTTATCCTTGTGGCAGTGGACTATGTCTCCAAATGGGTGGAGGCACAAGCATTTCCATCTTTCTATTCCTCAAGAAATTGTTCTCGCGATTTAGAACTCCAAGGGCAATCATTAGTGACCGGGGCACTCACTTTTGCAACCTCCAGCTTGAAAAAGTTTTGAAACGATATGGGATATCACATAGAATCTCAACTGCATACCATCCCCAAACAAGCGGTCAAGTCGAGGTATCTAATAGGGAGTTGAAAAGAATCTTGGAGAAAACAGTGAGCCATCACAGGAAGGACTGGGCGGATCAACTTGATGATGCACTCTGGGCATACAGAACAGCATTTAAGACACCTATTGGATCAACTCCGTATAGGTTGGTCTATGGGAAGGCTTGTCACTTGCCCGTCGAATTGGAGCATAAAGCTTTTTGGGCCATAAAGCAATTGAATTTTGATCCCCATCTAATAGGCCACAAGAGAAAATTCCAGTTAAATGAACTAGATGAATGGAGATCGGTGGCGTATGAGAGTTCAGTACGGTATAAAGAGAAGACAAAGGAATACCATGACCGACACATTAAACAAGCTAAACACTTTCAAGTCGGAGACGAAGTGTTACTTTTTAAATCTCGATTGAAACTTTTTCCAGGAAAACTGAAATCAAGACGGTATGGGACACTTTCAGTCTCACAAGTGTTTCCTCACGGGGCCGTTGAGGTTCACCATCCTACAAAAGGTACTTTTAAAGTCAATGGCTATCGTTTGAAACACTATTTTCCGTGTGGCAACCCGGCCCCAAAGGTTGGAGGTAACTTCCCTCCATATGTTCCACCATGAGATTTTTAGGTATTGCACGTCAAGCTAATGACGTTAAAAAAAGCGCTTCTTGGGAGGCAACCCAAGTTCCTTTCATTTCCCGTATTCATTTTCTTATTTGTGTTGTCTTACTTTTACTTATGTTTTTAGTTGTGCTTTTCGCCGTTTTTCTTAATTCTTTCACCTTTGTGTTAACTTGTTTGTCATGTGGTTTTTGAAGAATTCTTGTTCTAGATGCATGCATGTTGATGTTTTGAGTGTTTAAATGATGTTTCCGGCCATATTTTTCAAGGTTTCATCGATGGTTAATGTGTAGAAAGAGTGGAGAAAGAAGTGGTGCAAACAGAAAATCCCGAGGACCATCCTTGCGGCCGCAAGGATGCCCCTCGGGATTTATCCCGTGCTTCTTGCCGACCATCCTTGCGGCCATAAGGATGGTCGGCAAGACCACCCGATAGAGGCTTAAAAGGGCAAGTTTTGGGGGCTTATACTATTCACTCTTCTTCCCCATTCCTTTAACCGGTTCTCCCTCATTTCTCCATCATTTTTCTTCATTCTTTTTGCCCTAGTTTGCTCTCCTCCTCCTCTTTTCCATATTGGTGACAAAAATTTGGAGTTTGAGCAAGCTTTTGGCCGGATTTAGCATTTGGATCCACTCACCTTACTCTAGGGCAAGAGTATGGCACCTCACTCAAAACATTGAGTCTTTCTTGTTTTTATGGCTGAAATTCCTAGGATTTTTGTTGGTTGGTGAATGTTTAAAGTTTATCAAAGTATTTCTCTTAGTTTGTAAAATTTTTGGCTACTTCTACAAGCAAAGTTCTTGAAAACTTTTTCCCGAAATTACTGTAGCAATGCACTTTTTCTTGGATTTCTTCATTTTTTTTGTGCTCATTTTGCTTGTAAATTAGCCGGATAATCTCTACTTTGTTTCTATAGGATGCCAATCAAGAAACTAGCTTCCAAGAGACCTAGGAGGGAACCTTCCCCTCCCGTCCAAGAGCCCAAGTTTTCCAAGGAAGAACATAAGACGCGTTTTGCACTCCTATCACGAAAAGGGTTCGTCACCGTTAGGAAGATTGATTGGGAAGCCTTGTGCACCTTGGGATTAGATGGCACGGTGTTGGAGCTTATTTCACATGGCAGTTGGGATAAATTGTTTTCGATTGAAGAAGCCACATTCAAGGAACTCACCTTGGAAGTCCTTAGCTCCATAGAGATGGTCAAGGAATACCCGTTCACTAGTTGCGCCGTGTCATCACTTCATCCTGCCTCTTAGACCCGTGACATGACTTTGTTTATTATCTTTCTCTTGTTCTTTGTTGTTTGTTTTTTTTGTTGTTAAAACTTGTACTGTTGAGTTAGCTAGGGCTCATCCCCTATTAAACTCTTTTGTTATTTATGTTGGAGCTCTCTTTTCCGTACTTTATTTCTATTTCCTCTTGAAAAAGATTGAATGATGATAAGCTCCTTGTTCTTTTCAGAGTTATTAATTTTGGGAGCTTTGCTTGTGTCGCCCTCATTAGGTGATATACTCCTGATCCAAGTGGAACAACTGAGAATCACACCAAGGAATCAGGGAAGTTTCTTCACCCCCATTCTTTGCTTATCATTTTCATCCCCCACATTATTCTGCCGACTTAGGTACATTGAGGACAATGTACAACTTTAGGTGTGGGGATGGTTATTTACTTGGAGTGTTTTGTATTTATGCATGCTTGTTACCTATGATGGCTATGATTGTTTTGTTAAAGGACTTCCTAGCTTGGTAGAATGATAGTAGTGAGTTGTACAGTACCTGTACTTTAATGTAGTTATGTTTCATCTTTAGTGCACCTGTATACATGCTCACGATCACTTTCACCTTGTACACTCTAACCAACCCATCTTAATGGCTTTGGCATTAATTTGTTAAATTCTTTCTTCAATGCACTTTTAAAAGCTTTTAAGTTCCTTTGTTGTTTTCACCAACCTTTAGTGAAGTTTTTAGCAGGTAGTTTATCAGGGATAAAAAAAAAACAAAAAAAAAAGGGGGGGGGTCTATGTCAGTATTCCTCTGCTTTATAAGCATGAATGCGTATATGTAGACTGTAATCGATTAAGAGGGTGGCTCTTGTGCCTGGCCAGCATGTGCATCCATCTGAAAGATTTTTGTGCAGTCTATGTTAGGCGGACCCAGAATAGAAAGAATTTGTGTATATTTGTGTGTGAAAGAAATAAAGTTTCCCTTGTGATCCCTAGAACCTGTTTTATGGTCACTTAAGAGTTGGAGTTGTATTTAGGAACCAAAGGACTTTAATTGAGCATTGAGGAGGTCTTTAGCACTCTAATGCCATCTTCATTATGTGTGGGGTGAATGGTCATCCTGGGGTAATCCGGGGTGTGGAGGTCAAGGTGGGAGTTAGCACACACACATAGGGCACTGTGGATGAACCAGAGCTAATATTACCTCACTAAGCACGTCCATGCTAGTGACCGTGCTCCCCATAACACGACCGTGCTCCTTTATTTCCTCTAATTGTTGATTTCCTGTAAGTTACATGGGTGAAAGCACTGGACAAAGAACACCCGTGCTCCCCTCTCTTTCAAACCCATTGTTTTATTTTTAGGAACGATCACTGTGCTGCTGATCCGGAGTCAGAAGAGTGTGATGCCTCTGACTTATAAGATGAAGACCATTCAGAAACGAGGGAAGTCTTTAGAGCGGTATTGATGCCACTAGTTTTGATGACCTTGATGGCACTGAATCTAAGTTTGATTGAGCACCATTGGCAATGAGTTCGTTGTATACAGTTAGCAAGAGGAGCCCTTTGTGAAACGATTCTACTGTCATTGCTTGTTGTTATTTTCTTATGCTTAGTTTATTTTTATTTCTTGAGCTTCACTTGTGTAACCTGCTTGCTTTACAGGATGTATGCTAAATGGGGAATGAGTGAATTATTCACCTTGAGAATGGCATCATCACTCTCCAGTTCTACGAAAGCCCTTTTTAACTCTCCTTAATTATATTTAAATTTTCCTCTTTGGCATTTGTTTTTGCATGCATTGATTACATTGAGGACAATGTAATGTTCAAGTGTGGGGGAGGGTTATCTTTGTGCTTATCGTGATGATAGTGCATGACTTAGGACGATCTATGAATTCTTGGATAGGAATTTCTAAGTTAGGGAGACAATAAGTATGTTAGTGTGCATTCTTTGAACTTAAGGATAAACTCACTTTTACTTTGGAAACCTAAGTTGTATCACCTCACCTAATTTTGTACAGCCATTTTGTTTAGAAGAGAGCCTAGTTCTAGACCTCTGAAGATTGAAAATTTTGACTTTGAAAGCTTGTGTTAAAAGAAAAAAAGAGAAAAAAAAATTGAAAAGTCGGATCCCTTTTGGGATGCCCTATCGAATTTGGGATAATAACATGCAAGATGGTAGAAAAAGCTATCACTATAAATAAAGTGAAAGCAGCATCTGAGTAGTCGGATCCTAGGCACCACAAATGTCATATTTGATGACCTAACTAGTGAAATGGCTACCTTTAGGGTGTATGAAGCTACTACCCGGCTTAAGAGCCAATCGTTGAAAATTAAGGGTCTTCATAACTAAACCTCTTCAAAAACACATGGGGCGCATTACACCCAATATTTACTTGTCATTTTGCTATTACTTGTATAGTTCGGTGCTATTTAAGGTATTTTGAGTTTATTGTACAGATATTTAGGTCCTAGAGCAATTAGAAGTGATTTAGTGGAGAATTCACATCAAAAGGACTTAAAGGGAAGTTCGTCAAGGCAAGCACGGCCTCAACACGGGTGTGCTCTTGGCCGTGCAGTTCACAGGAATTAGCAAGCACGAGGAGGCATGGTCAGAGTGCCCTAAGCACGGGGTGTGTAGACTAGAGCACTGCCTCAACACAGGCATGTTCCAGCCCGTGCACTTTACGGCATGGCGAATATTCGAGGGGAAAACACTATAGCATAAGCACTGTAGCAGGTACTGTAACAACATACTGTAGCACCGAAAACTCAGAAACCCGAATTCTGCATGGTCTGAAGCATGGCTGGAGCACGGGCGTGTAGAATTAAGCACGGCCGTGTAGGCATCGAGAAATCACTTTTTAAGCCCAAAAGTTAGGGTTTCAAAGGGTTCTTCTCCTATATTTCTTCCCCTTTGGGGAAGCGACGCGAGGGGAAAGAGGTCCGCCTTCGGGGGCCGGATTTGGACCGAGATCCGGGGTGTGGAGGTCAAGGTGAGAGTCAGCACACACACACATAGGGCACTGTGGATGAACCAGAGCTATTAATTTTGAGCAACTCACTTCTTGATTCCTGTCCAATTGTGCTTGTGGAGTTCTTTAATTTTGAGCCTGAGGTCGTATTTTTAGCCGTTTATCTTCTTTCCCTTGTTCTTCATGTTTGTTTGCTTGGGGACAAGCAAACGCTTAGGTGTGGGGATGTTTGATAAACGTTTAAAAGTACGTATTTTACATGTATGTATTGTGTATTATTTTCATATCTTTTTGTTGAATCTATGCCCTTTTAGGTCTAAATTGCTTTATTTTTGTATTTCAGACCAGCCAGAAGCCCTGGGGACTCGACGACGAGATGGGGAGCGAATTCGACACCAAAACAGCGTTTTCGAGACGGGGATACTGTAGCACGGTAATGTAGCATTCACTGTAGCAGTTACTGTAGCTCATCGCGGACTTCTTGGCAGAAAAGTAGAAATCCCGAGGGGTCAGCATACCGGCAGTATGCTGACCCGTTTACCCATCGGGATTTGGGGTTTTAAGGACGATCTAGGGCATTTTGAAGGAGACTTTTGCATCTTCTTGGAGAGAGCTTTTATGGGAAAAGAAGGCTAGGGTTTGGACATCATTTCTACACCATTTTGGAGGGCAAAAGGAGAGGAAATTCGGGTTTTCAAAGGAGAGGAGAGCAAGATCTAGGAGGATCTACTTCAAAAGCTTCATTGTTTGGAGGTTGAAGACAACGGGAAGCCACCCCTTCGAGTGGCGTCTTCGGAAGGTTTTCTCCGGGGATCCAAGCGGCATTCGACCTTCACCATTTGAGGGAGTGTTCCTCGTGTTTATTCTAGTTATTTGCATGGTTTGTGTGGTGGATTTGTTGAACCTCGTACTTTCATTGCTAATTTCCTCCTTGATATGCTTATTTGGTGTGCCTTAGTCTAACCTGTTTATAGTTATCTTTGTTAGTTTTCTTATCTTGTTCTAATTCTCTGTCTTAGTTAGACTAGACAGTGCCGTCTAGGGGGAAGTAATAGCAGCTCTTGGGACCCCAGGGAATACGACCCTCTCACGCGTGCGTGAGAGGTATTACTTGACGACCCGTGCGCTTGCGGACAAACCATCAAGTTTTTGGCGCCGTTGCCGGGGACTTCCAAGAATGCTAGGAAAACCTCTAGCTCACTGCTCTAGTCATTTATCTTTCTTTTTGTGAATATTTGTTTTTGTATGTATCTTTCACCATTTTGTTCATATTTGTTTATTTTCCTTCTTCCTTGTTTTCTTTGTTAGCTTATTATTTTTAGTCTTATTATTTATACAGGGCCTTGGATTTTCAAGAAAATATGTTGGCCGCCAAAATCTATGCACTTGAAGAACAAAATAACCGGTTTTCCACAAAAGTCTCTGATCTTGAGAAGAAGATGGAATGTCTATTTGCCATGAAAGCAAGCCAAGGCATTACACAACAACCAAGACCTCAACAACCCCAAGTTACCCAATTTCAGCTGCAACATCGGCAAGAGAGGAAATACACTACTGAAGATGTTCTAGCAAGGTTTATGATCTCTACAGATGCAAGGTTTGCAATAATGGACAGACGACTTGATAAATTTGGTACAATACTAAGGAATGTCCAAGCTTCAATCAAAGCACTTGAGAACCAAGTTGAGAAACTTGTTAGGGTAAATTCCGAGCCTTCTTTGGGTAGCCCAATGAGCAATATTGAAAATGACCCAATTGAAAACCTGGCGGTTATCAATCTAATGAGTGGGCAACAATTGGAAGATGGGGTAAAGCAAGACAATGAGGAGGTCATCATGGCTATAGAAGTATGTGAGGAAGTAGAGGAGGCCCCATTTACCACATTTCAAGAAACTACTTGCCTCCATATTGATCATTCAATCAACAAATCGATAACCTTCAAGTGCAGAGAAAAAAATTTGGGAATAGCATTTGAAGATTTGGGGATGAAAAAAATGTCATCCTTGAACCCACCTATGCCGGGCTTGAACAATTCCCAACCAAAACTTTTTCCATGGCGGCCCAAGCAAATTTTATGGGCCACTTTTGATCATTCAAGAAAGGTTGAGAAAAGAAATGTGAAAAGGGTGTTAAAGCGTCCAATTAATCCACCTATGCGAAGCTTGACAAGTTCTCAACCCAACTTGTTCCCTTGGAAACCCAAACGACACTTATGGGTAATTCAAGGTGATTTGACAATGGCCGAGGAGCAAGATGTGGGTAGGAGGTTGACGCTATTCGAGGACCCACCGTTGCCAAGATTGAATAATGCTCGGCCCAAGTTTTTCCCATGGAGGCCAAAAGGTAACTCAAGCATGACCTCCAAACTTGCATCATCCCGGAAGGTAAAGTTCATATTTTTTGGTAGCTCTTATGCCACCTCTAGCCGGGAGGAACACACCATTTTCAAGCCTCCCTAGGTAAGAAAGAGGTACGTCGAGCTAATGACGTTAAACAAGCGCTTCTTGGGAGGCAACCCAAGCTTCCTTTCATTTGTTGCATTTATTTTCTTGTTTGTGTTGTCATTTGTAACTTATGTTTTTAGTAGTGGTTCGTGTGTAGTTGTGCTTTTCGTCGTTTTTTTCTTGATTCTTTCGCCTTTTTGTTAACTTGTTTGTCATGTGATTTTTGAAGAATTCTTGTTCTAGATGCATGCATGTTGATGTTCTGAGTGTTTAAATGATGTTTCCGGCCATATTTTTCAAGGTTTCATCGTTGGTTGATGTGTCGAAAGAGTGGAGAATGAGTTGGTGCAAGCTGAAAGTCTTGCCGACCATCCTTACGGCCTCAACCCTAGATCGCCTTAAGGCTAACCTGTTACCTGTACAATATCAACATTACAACAGTAATACTCTAAATCTAAAGGTATTCAACCACAACCCTGTATAAAATCAATATACTCACACCAGGTATATATCCCCGGAAATCACAACAGCAATATTTATGAACACAACATAGTCTCCCCCAAACACTGGGTGTAAAGCTCATACAACCTAAGGATTTGACTGAACCGATCAAGATTATTCAAGACCAAAATGGAAATAAGAAAACATAGGTCCTAGTGGATCCATCTTATGCATGAAAACAATGTTTATGAATCATACACTACTCAAAGGTAAATGCAAGAAAAGCTTTGCCAAGCACTATCACGTCTCACGCTCTGCTGCCGTGCTAACGCCTATAAAGAAGAGAAGAAGAATGGGTGAGTAACTAAGTTACTCAGTGAGGGGTTGAACATGGAGCTATAACTCATGCAAGTGTAACAAAATGATATGCTGAAAATATATGTATATCTTTACTAACCAACAACTTGTATAATGCTTTAAATGCACATTCAATATAAGATGCTTTCCAACTTTCTCAAAAAAAGGCATCAATAAAACTCTGAAAATCATTTATAAAAAGATTCAAGACTGAAAATTCAAGTTAGGAATACTCATTAAAAGATCAAACCCATCGAATCAAGGATTTATAGTGCAACACATGCGATCCTTTATCGATAGCATCATCAACAACCTATGAAAACACTCCATCACTAACCATGGCCGTGGTTAGGTCAGGAGCCACCAAAATGCTCGTATCTTGGCGTTGGCCATTGGGAATCCCGTGTGGTGACTCCGGGAACCCAACACAGCACCTTCTAGTTATCTACGCACCTCCTGTAACGGCCAGTTAGCCGAGAACTCCACACCGCCCCAACTAGGTCTGTCCATGGAGACTCGCTTCTGCAGAAGACTGGGATATCCATTCCGCCCGTAGGCACATCAAGAACACATCACGATAATAATATGAACACATCAAACAGATATCACAAATCTCGTCAAGATATCACAAATTCTCATGAAATACAACTCTCAATTCGAAAGTGAATTCTTGAGTAAACATCGGCAATGATATTATTTTCTTCAAGAATATCATCATAAAAGCATTCTTTGTAAACACATTTCAAATACGACATCATTGCAAAGATTAACATTTCAAATAGAGCTTCATCACCAAGAAATCCATTTTGATTTACTTAGGCCCTTTCTCGGGTCCTTATGTCAAGAATATTAAACATTTGACAATACTTTGAAAATATGCATTTCAAGATATAGGGTTTCCATCCCTTAAAAAAATAAATGATCATTGTTCATAATCGAAAAGTATATCGAATCATAAACCACGAAGTATAAATAATCAATAACCTTAATCAAGAGTACATTGGATCCTAAATCAAGAAGTATAAATGATCAATGTCTTCAATGAAGAAATAAACCGAAACATAAATCATCATTATTCAAAGTTTAATGAAAACATCTCAAGAAACCTTTGGAACATGAAATTCATGATTCAAGAACATATATAATTAGGTATTTAAACAAGCATGATCATAGCTCATGAATTAAACAATTTCCCACTCACAAACTTGGCGAGATCGAACCCTCCGGGTTACTCGCCCACTAGCTCTTTACCCTTGCCTTTAGATCCACCTCCTCGATGCCATTAACCATCAAAGAAAAACAAGAATTAATCACATAACCCAAACAATAAACAAGGGAGGGAAGAATGATCAAAATGAGATCCCATGGCTTCTAGGGTTTGGTAGGCATTCTAGATTCAAGAATTAACAATAATAAGATCCTCAAACCTTCAAGATCGCAATAAAATCAAGAAGATCCTAATTGGATTTGGATCTACAAGAATCATGGGTTTAGATATGAAGGATCTCCTTCATTGTTCACCGAAACATGAGATCAAGGCTCTTAAACCATCCAAACATTAGATCCACACTCTAATTCCATTCAAACATTGGATCTATACTAGATCCACACTTTTCCTTCCATCTATAGAGAATTGAATAAGAGAACAAGAATTTGAAGAAGAGAAGAAAACTCACCTTAAACTTTGCTAGATCTAGAGGGGAATCATCATCAATGGAGGAGAGGGAGAGATCACCACCCTTCTTCTTTCTTGGAGCTCAATAATGAAGATCTAATAGAAGAGAGAATGAGGATTCAAGATGGGGAGAAAAAGAGAGGGAAATGAGGTCTTATGAAGCCCCTTTGAATTTCAAATAGGTATTTATAAGCCACAAAGCATGGGAGGCCGCGAGACCCTTTTCCAGAAAGCCTTGCGGGAGGCCATGCGCCCGCAATGGGGCCACATGGCCCTTGCGGCCTCCCATGCAGGCCGCATAGGAGGCCGCAAGGCCCCCTGTTTTTGGGGTTTTCTTGCAGTATTTGATGCCCTACGCCTTCTACTTAAAAGCTCTTTACCCAAAGGTTTTTCCTCATCTTTTCTACTCTAAAAAAAACCTTAACTAAGATCCTAAACACGAAAAACACACGACGAAAATTTAAACACACAACTTCTACACAAGAAACCAAAACAAAAAGAAAGGGAAAAAGGTCAAACTTCCACAGAGTGTTTATCAATCCCTTGAAACAATGAGATCCCTTTTTGATCATTTTTCCTCTCATGTTCTTGAATTGGGATATTGTGATTGATTCTTGATTTTCTTGGATGATTGAATGCTTCCAGGTGGTGGATACTCGAGCAAGGGTAAAGTGCGAGTAAACACTTAACTCGGAGGGTTTGATCTCGCCATGTTTGTGAGTGGAAATTTATTTGTTAATGAGCTATGATCATGCTTGTTTGAATATACAATATTGCATGTTTTCAAATGGTGATTCCCTTGATTTCGAAGGACTCTTGAGGTGTTTTCTTGAAACCTAGAATCATGATGATTTATGATTTGGTTTATTTCTTGATTATGCCTAAATATCATTCATATTTCTTGTGGGTTGGAAACCCTATGGCTTGAAATATATGCTTCTCAAGATTTGTGTCAATTGAGGCTTGATGTTCTTGATATGATGACCCAAGAAAGGGCAATGTGAATCAAAATGAATTTCCATATGATAATTCTTTATTTGAAACATATTCTATTTAGAGAATTATACTTGTTATGAAAGGCATGAATGGCCTATTTGAACCAAAAATGGATTTCTTTGTGATATTGCCTTTTTTGAGGCATATATTCAAAGAATGTTCTTATATGAAGTTCTTGATGAAAACCGTATTCGTTGATGAGGATTTACTCGAGTATACACTCCTGGATGGAGAATTGCATTTTTGAGAAGTTGTGATCTCTTGATGAGATATACGTTATCATATTGATTGATATCGGAATGTTTGATGGTGACATGGGGAGGATCCCCGGTATCTACTGCAGTAGTGAGTTTCCACAGACAGACCTAGTTGGGGGCGTGGAGTTCTCGGTTGATTTCACCTTTTCAGGGGACAAGTAGAGAGTCTGAAAAGTGCGGTGTTGGGTGCCCGGAGTCACCACATGGGACTCCCAACGGCTGACACATCATTGCGTGTGTGTTCCGCAAGTGCACGAGTGTCGAAGTAATAAAGTACCCAACGAGTGGGTAGTCGAATCCACAGGGAGTAGACGATAGAAACAAAAACAGTTCGCTAAATAGCCAAGGAAAATCAATTGTTGTTGAGATCAGAAATGAAGTAATAGACAGAAATAAGGAACTGAAAGTAAAAGCTATAGCGTAGGAACAGATCAAAGTAAAGATGGAGTACTCAGATAATACTCCCCTAGGATCCTAGTTTGAAGTGCAAGACTTTAATTACTCTTACTCACTCGAGATTTAACGAGTCATGGAAATCCAAAGATACAAGGTCCCAAACCTAGGGTTAACCTTGACTAGTCCCCTACGAGGTCCCAGCGGAGAGAAACTCTCGACGCCTCACACCATGTATGACTGCACTAAACGCTTGGGATTCCAAATGATAAATACATATTCCCAACTATAGATCAAACCCTTTGGTCTAGGTGAAAGATCCCTAATCACAAATAAGTCCCAGAGGAAAGGCCTCTCTTAACGCCTAACTCTCTTTGAGATCGATAGTAACTCTTGGAATATGGAGGTAAGGTGTGTCACACCGGAGGGGAAAGGGGACGTACCGCTATGATGAGCGCATTTCATATATATGTATTGCATGCTTTACCCTCATCATTATTGAATATTTTGGCTGTAATTCTCCAAGTACGGTGCTATTTGAGGTATTCGTTGTTCGTCATGCAGATATCAAAGTCCTGAAGTAAGAAGAAGCGTTTTTGGAACAATTTTAGAAGCTAAAGGACTTAGAAGAAACCTCATGAAGCTCAGCACGGCTTGAGCACACCCGTGCTGTTTCCCGTGCAAAATGCAGAAGAATTCAACCACAATTCAGCACAGCCTGAGCCCGCTGAGCACGGGTGTGAAAACCTCAGCACGGTCGAAGCACGACAGTGCTGTTTCCCGTGAAAATTACAGGAGAATGCAGCCACAGATCAGCACAGCCAGAGTTCGCTGAGCACGGTCGTGAAAACCTCAGCACGGTCAAAGCACGCCCGTGCTGTTCCCCTTGCAGATTACAGGAATGTGAGTTTTCTGAAGAGTTATTTGGCCGTAATCTGCACGGCCTGAAGCACGGCTTCAACACGCCCATGCTCACATCGAGAAGACTTTAAAACCCTAGAAACTCAGTTTCTAGGGGGACTTTTGGGGGCGAACTTTGGGAGAAAGAAGGGGAGAGCTTCTGGGGTTCATCCATGATGTGTGTCAACCCCATGCGTTACCGCAAGTGCACGGGTCGTCAAGTAATAAAAGTGGACCCAAAGGGTCGGGTTGTCGAACCACAGGGAACAGAAGTACTAGTAATAGCCCCTCTTTTGTTATCTAGCCTAATGAGGGTAGTATGTGATGATCTAATGGCCAACACTAAGAGGGTCACCATAAGTGCGCAGGAAATAAAAGGAAAAGAGTTCTCAATCAATAAAAGTGAGGTATCCGGACAATGCTCCCCCTAGGATTCGGGTGTTGGATGTAGATTACAAGTGTTTCTAAACGAAAACAATGAGTCGTGGGTATCCAAAGGTATAACGGCCCCTGCCTCCAGGTCGCCGATAACTAGTCCCCTACGAGGTCCCGGCGGAGAATTCTCTCGACGCCTCACACCACATATGACTGCTTAAAACTCTAGGGATCCCAAAGATATAACCAATTCCTAAAAGTAGATCTAACCCTGCCTCCAGGTGAAAGATCCCTAACCCCCTACGAGGTCCCAGCGGAGAATTCTCTCGACGCCTCACACCACATATGGTTGCTTGACACTTAGGGAATATGAAGATAGGAAATATCTGTCGGAAGGGAAAGGGGACGCTCCGCTATCTCACGGCTCACCCTCTCAACCCTCTTTACTCTTGGTAATTCTAAACCTAGCGGTGATCTCTCTCTTCACTAGATTGAATAAAACATGCAAGGCAATTAATAATGAAATCAAAAGCACAAACAAGCATTAACAACTCAAGAGTAAAACTCAAACTGATAAATTCGAATAGAAACAAAATGTAAATCTAATTAAAATAAGAATCCTAGGGTTTACATGTCCGAATACCATCTAGGGGTTTAGCTCTCCATGGAGCGAGTCACAAAACAAATAATAAATTCAGAATAAAGTTCCAAAGACATAAAGAATAACCCTCTTAAATCCGTGATGATAATCTTGATGGGTAGTTTCCACGTCTGGATTGAATCCACTCCGAAGCTAGGTCGCCGATGGCTTCCTTGATGCTATGACGGAGGAGGAATCGATCCAAGTTGGTGAGGAAAGCTTCCCAAAGCCGCAAAGAACTCCTTCCAAGCCCTAGCCGCCTTGTCTCGAAAGTGGCCGAAAAGATCCCCAAAACATTATCACAAGGCGGCTTTTATAATTTGAATTCGGGGCTTTACGCGGGCATCCACACGGGCATCCACACGCCATTGTGGAAATTCCACACGGGCGTGTGAAGTACTCTGCTACAGTAAACTGCTACAGTGATTTTTTCCCGAAGTCTTCCTTGGAGTCCACACGGTCGGGCACACGCTCGTGTGGTAGGGTGTGTGGCTTTCTATGCTTTGAAATCCTCAAGAACCTTATTCTGCTTTGTACGAAAGCTGGGACATGGGCGTACTACTGCCTTTGTGCCCTTTCGGTTTGTGTAATGACTTGTACTCCTCCGAAAGTTGGCAACACCCCCATGCATATGAACACAGCTTCTGATTGTGGTCTTGAAACGTGTCATCACAACCTATCTTCGCTTCTTCCTGTATGTCATGTCTCCAAAGCCCTGTTTGCACAAAAGAACATAAAACACACATTGTTAATGCTAAAACCTGATAAAAGCGATGCTCAATGCATGTAAACTGATATTATAAAATATATATAATCAAGCACTTATCAATCCTCCACTTCATCAAGGGTATGCAAAACTTATGGTAGGCCGATCGGGAGGAGATTACACGGCATCGTAGATCCTTCGACAATCTCAAGGATGCAAGAAATTAGGGAGTTTTCAATTCCTTGTCTTTTAATTTCTTTGGCATTGTGTTTGTTGGTTGTCATTATGAGGGGCTAAACTCTTAAGGGAGCCCCGGGGTTGGTTGTATGACGTTGTAGCTTGAAGTTATTATCTTTACTTGCAGTATTTATGAATGTCTTGTTCCTTTCAATAAATCAAGGTTATTGGCTATCTTGTATGTGGTTTAGTGCGTGATGCTTGGTAGTTAGGTTCTCCTATCTAGGTTTGTGAATCATTATTGATTGTTGCAAGCAGCGGGAGTTCAACTTAGGGCTCGGCAGCACTAGAAACCACATGCTTATAGCATAACTAGCTTTAGAACTGAAGACATCTCTGATAATTACTGAGAAAGACCGACTTAGTAAACGTCGGAATTTCAACCCCGGGGCCCCATCTCCTCCATCGAGTTAAACCTCAATCTTCCCTTGGCGAACTTTCTATTCCCTTAATCTCCTCGAAGTTAGTCCAAAGTCAATTCCTTCATCTTCCGTTTGGTTAGATATTAAGTAGGACGTTAGTATTAGAAGCTATACCAGTCCCGGTGGATTCGACTACCCGACCTTTTGGATACATTATACTACTTGTGCGACCCGTGCACTTGCGGTTACGCAAGGGGCGTACCACGCTACCTCTCGACTCACCCTCTCAACCCTCTTCAAACTTGGTTAATCTAATCCTAATGGTGATGGTCACTCGTCAAAATGATGATTAGATTGGATTCTCAACCCTAGTGTCACTCTAAGGGAAAATCAATGCAGTACACAAGTTTGAAACTCAAATTAAATCTCAAATTAAAGAAAAGCATTAAAGTCAGTGAAACATAGAAATCCTACGGTTTACATGTCCAAGTACCCACTAGGGGTTTTGGTCTCCATGGAGCAATACAAAATCATCAATATAAGATAAAATAAATTCACATAATCCATAAAGAAAACCACCTTAAGCTCCGTGCTGATGGTCTATGAGGACTTCTCCTTCTTCTAAACCGATCCCTAATTCAAGCCTAGGGCACACCTCGCCGGATCGAAGTCATTGAAGGCTCCCCCAATAGCTCTCCTTGGAAGGAATCGGTGTTGACATCGGTGAAGAAACACCCCCAAAACCTTGCAAAAACCTCTCCAAACCCTAGCCGAACTCCCCCCATAAGTTAGGAAAAAGCTCCCCCAAAAACGCTTCAGAATGGCCGTGTGGATGGTACGCCCCTTGCGTATCCGCAAGTCCATGGGTCGTACAAGTAGTAAAGTGTACCCGTAGGGTCGGGTAGTCGAATCCACAGGGACTAGTGTAGCTTTTGATACTCGTTGGATTTCTAATATCTAGCCGGCTCAATAGTTGGGTTGAGCTTTAATTATAAATAAAAATAAGAAAGTGAGGATAACCAGAAGCGAGACAGGGTTAAGGTGACAAGCGATCCAAACAAAAGAGTAGCGTCCCGGAGTACTCCCTTGGTGTCAATTATACTCGAATTCTCGCAAGGTTTATCAGGTACGTCTCAAGATCCCTATGTTTTAGAGTCTTGTTGCCCTAATGTGGATAATGTAAATACTGGGATTGAGAGTAAGAGCCAAATTTCACTTCTTGTATCAATCAATGAGATATACAAACTAAGAGGGAAACAAGGAATTAAGCAATCAATGCCACTCAACAACCAACATTCAAGTAAACAACCAAAGATCTAACAGAGAGAATTAGAGACTCCATAAACATATCAATAAAAGCATTCAAATACAACAACTACCAAGTTCTTAAACAAGGGCACCGAAGAACGATTAGCCCCTCATGATTCTAAAAGAAACACAAGGTAAATAACAAGAGAATGAGAAGAAATTCATCAACTCCCTTCTTGCTTCACAATCTTCGTCGGAAATTGTCCGATGATGATCTTGCCAACGTTCCTCCACTCATATGACGATCTCTTGGTCCGGATCTAGCCCTTGAAGGTGTCTCTTTACTACTCCGCCGCCTCCCCCAAAGGGGAGAAGAAACAATCCCCCAAAAAGCCCCTAAAGAAACCCTAAATTCGGTCTTAAAAAGTCATTCCCGATGCAAGCACGGCCGTGCTTAATTCAGCATGCTCGTGTTAAAGCCGTGCTTCAGCCCATGTAGATTGCGGGTTTCTGAGTTCTCGGTGCTACAATACTTTGCTACAGTGATCGTGCTACAGTGATTTCCCCCGAAAATTCAACAGGCTGTAATTTGCACGGGGTGGAACACGCCCGTGTTGAGGCCGTGTTGGCATTACACGACCGTGCTTAGGCATTTTGACCATGCTTCCTCGTGCTTTCCAATTCCTTTGAACTGCACGTCTAAGAGCACGGCCGTGTTGAGGTCGTGCTTGGTTTGACGAACTTCCTTTTAGGTCCTTTTGATGTGAATTCTCCTCTAAATCCCTTCTACTTGCTCCATGACCTAAATATCTACACAATAAACTCAAAATACCTTAAATAGCACTGAACTAAACAAGCAATAGCAAAAGGACAAGTAACTATTGGGTGTAATGCATATGAAATATATATATAAAATGCACTCATCAGTGGAAAATCCACATGCCCATGTGGATATTCAGCCTCTACAAAACTGCATCTATAGGTCCCCAATTTATCCTGTTTCTTCTTCTGAGGCCACAGGGACAGACACATGATAAGTGCTTGCATGTACTGAATAATTGAGATGTTTTTCATGCTTGAGCATTACTTCTATCAGGCTTGGAGAGGTTTTTGCTACGTTTTGCGGGCGCTTCTTCACCGATTTCAACACCGATTCCTTCCAAGGAGAGCTATTGGGGAGCCTTTAACGACTTCAATTCGGCGAGGTGTGCCCTAGGCTTGGAGGAAGGATTCATGGAGAAGAAGGAGCAGCCTTCATAGACCATCAGCACCGATCTTAAGGGGGTTTTATCTATGGTTTATTTGCATTTCTTTTCAATTATTTTGATGAACTTGTATTGCTCCATGGAGAGCTAAACCCCTAGTGGGTACTTGGACAAGTAAACTCTAGAATTCCTTTGTTTCAATGACTTTATTGCTTTTATTTTAAATTGAGATTTATTTGAGTTTCAATCTTGTGTGCTTAATTGTTTCTCCCATAGAGTGACACTAGGGTTGATGGCTAATTTAATCATCCTTTTGACGAGTGACCATCACCATTAGGATTAGATTAACCAAGATCGAAGAGGGTGGAGAGGGTGAGTTGAGAGGTAGCGACACGTCCCCTTTCCCCTCCGATGTGGTTTACCCTATCTTCTTATTCCAAGCATTATTTTCGATCTCAAAGAGAATTAGGCGTTGAGAGAGGCCTTTCCGCCGGGACTTATTTGTGATTAGGGATCTTTCTCCTGAACCAAAGGGATTGATCTATAGTTGGGAACAGGGTTTATCACTTGGAATCCCTAGAGCTTAGCACAGTCATACGTAGTGTGAGGCGTCGAGAGTTTTCTCTCCGCCAGGACCTCGTAGGGGACTAGTTAGGGTTGACCTAAGGTTTGGGACCTTCTCTCTTTGGATTCTTCCACGCAATTGCTCTTTTGTGCCTCCTCAGCAGGTTCAGGAGTTGGTCCTTCTGTTCTCTTGTTAAATTCGAAGCGATGACAATAGGGAATTGATGTGTCTCCGCAACAACACAATAGGGTGATGTGTGTCAACCCCTTGCGTTACCGCAAGTGCACGGGTCGTCAAGTAATAAAAGTGGACCCAAATGGTCGGGTTGTCGAACCACGGGGAACAGAAGTACTAGTAATAGCCCCTCTTTTGTTATCTAGCCTAATGAATGTAGTGTTTGATGATCTAATGGCTAACACTAAGAGTGTCACCACAAGTGCGCAGGAAATAAAAGGAAAAGAGTTCTCAATCAATAAAAGTGAGGTATCCGGACAATGCTCCCCCTAAGATTCGGGTGTTGGATGTAGATTACAAGTGTTTCTAAACGAAAACAATGAGTCGTGGGTATCCAAAGGTATAACGGCCCCTGCCTCCAGGTCGCCGATAACTAGTCCCCTACGAGGTCCCGGCGGAGAATTCTCTCGACGCCTCACACCACATATGACTGCTTAAAACTCTAGGGATCCCAAAGATATAACCAATTCCGAAAAGTAGATCTAACCCTGCCTCCAGGTGAAAGATCCCTAACCCCCTACGAGGTCCCGGCGGAGAATTCTCTCGACGCCTCACACCACATATGGTTGCTTGACACTTAGGGAATATGGAGATAGGAAATATCTGTCGGAAGGGAAAGGGGACACTCCGCTCTCTCACGGCTCACCCTCTCGACCCTCTTTACTCTTGGTAATTCTAAACCTAGCGGTGATCTCTCTCGTCACTAGATTGAATAAAACATGCAAGGCAATTAATAATGAAATCAAAAGCACAAACAAGCATTAAGAACACAAGAGTAAAACTCAAACTGATAAATTCGAATAGAAACACAATGTAAATCTAATGAAAATAAGAATCCTAGGGTTTACATGTCCGAATACCCTCTAGGGGTTTAGCTCTCCATGGAGCGAGTCACAAAACAAGTAATAAATTCATAATAAAGTTCCAAAGACATAAAGAATAACCCCCTTAAATCCGTGATGATAGTCTTGATGGGTAGTTTCCACGTCTGGATTGAATCCACTCCGAAGCTAGGTCGCCGATGGCTTCCTTGACGCTATGACGGAGGAGGAATCGATCCAAGTTGGTGAGGAAAGCTTCCCAAAGCCGCAAAGAACTCCTTCCAAGCCCTAGCCGCCTTGTCTCTCGAAAGTCGCCAAAAAGATCCCTAAAAATTATCACAAGGCGGCTTTTATAATTTGAATTCGGGGCTTTACGCGGGCATCCACACGAGCATCCACACGCCCGTGTGGAAATTCCACACGGGCGTGTGAAGTACTCTGCTACAGTACTGCTACATTACTGCTACAGTGATTTTTCCCCCGAAGTCTTCCTTGGAGTCCACAATGTCGGCCACACGCTCGTGTGGTTGGGTGTGTGGCTTTCTATGCTTTGAAATCCTCAAGAACCTTCTTCTGCTTTGTACGGAAGCTGGGACATGGGCGTACTACTGCCTTTGTGCCCTTTCGGTTTGTGTAATGACTTGTACTCCTCTGAAAGTTGGCAACACCCCCATGCATATGAACACAGCTTCTGATTGTGGTCTTGAAACGTGTCATCACACCCTATCTTTGCTTCTTCCTGTATGTCATGTCTCCAAAGCCCTGTTTGCACAAAAGAACACAAAACACACCTTGTTAATGCTAAAACCTGATAAAACTGATGCTCAATGCATGTAAACTGATATTATAAAATATATATAATCAAGCACTTATCAGGAATGTAGATTCTTCCCCCAGGAAAGCGTATTCTAGATGATCAGGGAGGGGCTTCAATTCTAGCTCTGGAGGTTCTTCAATTGATGACTTTACCCTTCCATAATTTCTAAGGTCACGTTCCTCAATCTCGTCCATTTCTTCTCAGTCACCATCACTGTTCAAGCTGCATTCCTTGGCTCGAAATTCTGCCTCAAATATATTCAAATCATCCCTCTGGATGTAATTCACCTCTTCTACTCTTTCAACTGTTGACTGAATTACCTCCTCCCTATCTGAACGGGTTAACTCGGGAGGACTCTTCAGACTAGTGTCTAGTTCCTCATGAGTATAGTTGGACTGACTACTGGATGAGAGAATTTCTGTTGCCAACTTTCCCCAGTCTGATTCCAAATATTTATTGAAGATTGACTCAGCTCCTTGATTCTGTACAGATTGCATAAGTGTATCCTGGCACAAATCTTCCTTCCGATGATTGCGTGAGAGGGTCGTATTCCCTGGGGTCCCAAGAGCTGCTATTACTTCCCCCTAGACGGCACTGTCTAGTCTACCAAAGAAGGAGAATTAAAACAAGACAAGAAAACTAACAAAGATAACTATAAACAGGTTGGACTAAGGCGCACCAAGTAAGCATATCAAGGAGGCAATTAGCAATGAAAGTACGAGGTCCCGAGCTAGGATCCCCTCGGGATTACTAAAGCTAGTAGGAAGCTAGAATTACACAGGTACTGGTGGTTCTTGACCAGGAGAATCCTAAAGTAGGCCAACCCGATGGTCACGGCAGTTGGCCCCTAATCCGGTACGAGTATTGATACGGAATTCATTCCGCCCAAATCCTCATACGATTGCATTAAAGGCACAAGATTCTCAAATTAGGGTTGAAGCACAAACTAGGCACAACCCTAATACCGGAGGGGTACAAAATACCCGATGGTCACGGCGTATTTGTACAGGTATCCCTTCCAAGCTTGGGAGTCTAAAACTAGGGCGATGGTCACGCAACCTACTATAACCTAGAAATCGATACACAGAGTTCTCATGCATACCAATACATCAAAGTACACCAAGCATGAACCACAAACCAAACCACATACCATAAATGTAAATATAAAACATCCATACAAAGCAAGTTCATCCCAAGGTTCACCGGATGCCCGGTGACCTTGGGAGTCTAGTTCATCATCAACAAAGGAGAAAGCAAGAAATATAACAAATACAAGACAAAGCTCATAACAAACTCCCTTAAGATGAAGACTAGAAAGTGGTGATGAGAACTTGTCGGATCCGCGCCGGCAAGCTCCTAGATCCTCTCCTTGATAGCACAACCTCTTCTCCCTTTGATTTCCTCCTCAGATTTGCCTTCTCCACTTGCCTTGAAGCCCTAGGTGAAGATGGTGGAGAATGGTGGCCAAAAGTCTCCTCAAAAATGCCCTAAAAGCTCTCTTAATACATGATATCGCGATGCCTTGCGGGTGGCCTTGCGGGCGCAAGGTTGCCCGCAAGGCATCCAGAGAGTTTCTCAGAATTTTTTCCTTTCGGTGCTACAAGACCCTGCTACGGTGATTACGCTACAAAACTCGCTACAAGATCGCTACAGTGATGAAGCCCAAGAACGCCGTATTTGTGGTAGATTTCTTCATAAATACGTTCTTGAGCTTATTTTGCTTATTCCGGGCCTGTAACACAAGTAAAGCAACTTTAACCAAGAAAATAGATAACAACATAACAAAAAGGGAAAATAAAATATACGCAAGTACATATAAAATACGTATATTTAGACGTTTATCAAACATCCCCACACCTAAGCGTTTGCTTGTCCCCAAGCAAACAAACATGAAGAACAGAGGTAAGAAGATAAATGGCTAAATATACAACCTCAAGCTCAAAAGTACAGGACTTCACTAGCACAGATGGTTAGAAGTCAGGAAGTGAGTTGTTCAGTGTATAGACAAGCAATATCAGCTCTGTTTCATCCAAAGTGTCATTGTGAGTGTGTGCTGACTCCCACACTGATCTCCACACCCTGGATTACCCCAGGATGTCCATTCACCTCACACAAATTGAAGTTAATGTTAGAAGTGCTAAAGACCCTCTCAATAGTCAATTAAAAATCTTCTGGTCTCCAAAACGGAACTTTAACATCAAGTGAGGATAGAACAGGTTTCAGGCGCCCGAAAGGTCTTTTTTTTTTTTTTTTTTTTTTTTTTTTTTTTTTAAAAAGTTTTTTTTTTTTTTTCGAGTCCGCCTAACGTAGACTGCACAAAAATCTTTCAACAGGATGCACATGCTGGCCAGGCACAAGAGCCACCCAACTTACTTGACTACAGATCTACATATACGCATTCATGCTTTTATAAGCAGAGGAATACTGACATAGACTCTTTTTTTTTTTTTTTTTTTTTTTCACAACGCCTGATCAAACCTGCTAAAAACTTCACTTAAAACCTCACTGAGGGTTAAAGCAAAAACAGGAGACTCAAAAATTTTTAAAGGACTATTGAAAGAAGAATTTAACATCCTAACACAAAAATCAATAAGATGGGTTAGAGCGTCAGAATTGGGAGTTATAGTGAGCAGGTATAAATGTGCACTAAGGATGAAACAGAACTACATTCAAGCACATGTAAAGTACAACTCACTACTATCATTCTACCAAGCTAGGAAGTCCTTAACAATAACATCAGCTATCATAGGTAATTCAAGCATGCAATTAAATAAAATACTCCAAAGTTCATGAAAATCTACCCGCCCCCACTCAAAGATGCACATTGTCCTCAATGTGTCTAAATCAGCAGTTCATAAAAAATATAGGTAATAAAAGCATAATAGAGGGTTTCATGAACTTCCCCGAGTCTCAACACGTGAGTCTTGAAGTCCATGAGATCGAGGTAGCCACTAATGATGCGAGTAGATGATCGAGAGAGAAGGCGTGCTTGATGCCCTACTTCCACCCTACAAGATAGAAAGGAACATCATCTCAAGGCATCTAACATACACCAAAAGAAAAAAAAAAAAAAAAAAAAAAAAAACACAAACAAAAGCAAACAAAACAAACAACTAGCACAACACAACAATCAAGCAAAACATAATCCAAGCAAGTCCTTTGTTCAATCATTAACATGGTGTCCAAATCTCTCTAATGCAAGCATGGCTAAGGGTTTACATATATGATTCAAGATTAAGCCACATACAAGAGAAGCAATGGTTCAACATGATGGGAATGTGAAAGAATTCAAGAATTGCTACAAGTAATTCCCAAAAAAAATTTTCAAGAGCTTCTCTTGTAAATGGAGCATGAAAATTTTTACAAATCTTTAAAATTGCTCCAAATACCCACCAAAACAACAAACAACCAAACTCCCACAACATTGGCATCCATTTAACTTGAAAAATTGGAGAATGGAATAAGAAACATTCATGCTTGAAAACTAGGGTTTAGAGAGAGGTACCTTGGGGAATCGATGAAGATAATGGTAAAACTCCCAAAAATTCATGCAAATCAGGTCTCTAGATGTAGGAGAGGCGTGAAGAGGAAGAAAAATGAAGAAAAACGGTGAAAGAATGAGGGAAAACGGATGAGAAACGAGAAAGTTATGAAAAAAATGGTGAATGGGGATGTTTAAGAGATGGGTGCCCGAAGGCCTTGCGGGCTGGCTTGCGCCCGCAAGCCAGCCCGCAAGCCTTTTCTGGATTGCTTGCGGGCATCCTCACGCCCGCAAGGATGCCCGTGAGACCTGCAAATTCAGCCCTTATACATTTTTTTTCATTTCAACCATTGCACAATCAAAGCAACAATGAATTCGAACAAAAATCACACAAGAATTTGCATTCGAATGGCATAAGGCCCTCTGCACCCCTCGGATTTCAGCAACCCCCACAACCAAACATGGAGGGCCGAGTTTCAGGGCTTGAGAACCGAATGACAGACTTGGAAAAGGCATTGACCAAGTTCATTCAGTCCTCAGACACGCGCTTCCAAGGCGTGGAGAGTACACTTCGCAATCACACCGCTTGGAAAATCAGGTGGGGCAGATTGCGAAATCTTTATCTGAACGACCACAAGGAAGTCTCCCAGGTAATACAGATACCAACCCAAGAGAGCAGCTGAATGCAATCACTCTGAGGAGTGGTCGTGAGGTTGAGGGTAGACTTCCCGCTGAAGAGGTTGTTCAAATTCCTGCTAAGGAGAAAGACAAGGAAAAGGGTAAGGAAAAGGAGGTACCACCTGCACCATACAAACCAAGGATTCCTTACCCTTCAAGGCTGAAGAATGATCAAAATGATGAGCAGTACAAGAAGTTTCTGGGCCTTTTCAAGCAGCTGCACATTAATATCCCTTTTGTGGAGGCTTTGTCTCAAATGCCTCGGTATGCAAAATTTTTGAAGCACCTCTTAACCAACAAGAGGAAATTGGAAGAGGGTGCAGCGGTGATTTTGGATGCATCTTGTTCAGCTGTGTTGCTGATAAGTGCTTGCATGTACATATAATTTGAGATGTTTTTCCCTACATGAGCATCACATTTTTCAGGTTATATTTCTCATTTCGTGTGTTTCTGTGTTCTTTCGTGCAATTAGGGTTGTGAAAAAGGTTTATGCGAAGAAAAGCAAGATTAGGTCATAATGGTGCCATGTGGAGCTCTTTTGTGCAAATACGAAGTTCAAGACACAAATCGGGTTCAAACGAGGGGGTATGTGCCAACTTCTAAAGGCTTCAAGACAATTCTTGTAGAAGGACACGAAGGCAGTCATGCTCGCTCGTTCCGATTGGTTCAAAGATTTCAAAAGCTCTCCAAGGTTTCCCATCATCAAGAAATGCCACTTGACCTTTCACATGGGCGTGTGTCCCTCCATGTGACCTCAGGAGAAGAAACACGCCCGTGTGGATCCTCGAGATGGCCAATTATAAAGCCGTTCTGAAGCGTTATCCAAGGGAGGATCTTCTAACTTTGGAAGGAGGTGACGGCTAGGGTTCAGGAGGTTCTTGCTACACTTTGGGGGTGCTTCTTCACCGGTTTCATCATCATTCCCTTCCAAGGAGAGCCATTGGGGGAGCCTTCGATGACTCGATTCGGCGAGGTGTGCCTTAGGCTTGGAGGAAGGGATTCTTTGAAGAAGAAGGAGAAGTTCCCATAGTCTATCAACACGAAGCTTAAGGGGGTTTTCTTTATGGATTTCTTGCACTTATCTTCATTTATTTTGATGAACTTCTATTGCTCCATGGAGAGCTAAACCCCTAGTGGGTACTTGGACTTGTAAACCCTAGATTTCATATGTTTCATTGACTTTAATGCTTTTATTCAATTTGAGTTTGAATTTGAGTTTCAATCTTGTATGCTTAATTGTTTCTCCCTTAGAGTGACACTAGGGTTGAGGGCTAATCCAATCATCCTTTTGACGAGTGACCATCACCATTAGGATTAGATTAATCAAGATTGGAGGGGGTTGAGAGGGTGAGTTGAGAGGAAGCGACACGTCCCCTTTCCCCTCCGGTGTGGTTTTCCCTACCTTCTTATTCCAAGTATTACCTTCGATCTCAAAGAGAGTTAGGCGTTGAGAGAGGCCTTTCCGCCGGGACTTATTTGTGATTAGGGATCTTTCGCCTGGACCAAAGGGATTGATCTATAGTTGGGAATAGGGTTTACCACTTGGAATCCCTAGAGCATAGCGCAGTCATACGTGGTGTGAGGCGTCGAGAGTCTTCTCTCCGCCGGGACCTCGTAGGGGACTAGTCAAGGTTGACCTTAGATTTGGGACCTTGTATCTTTGGATTCCACGACTCTTGAAATCTCTATTGAATAAGAGTACTTGAAGTCTTGCACGTGAAACAAGGATTCTAGGGGGAGCATTGTCCGAGTACCCCATCTTCTTATTGATCTATTTCTCCGACCTAGCTTTCATTTTCAGCACTTTGTTTCTACTACATTCTGATTTTATTTTCTTTTAACAACAATTGGTTTATCTTTGATTACTTAACAAAGTGTGATTGTTCTTACGTCTACTCCCTGTGGATTCGACTACCCACCCGTTTGGGTACTTTATTACTTCGACACCCGTGCACTTGCGGAGTACACACGCAAGGGTGTGTCAGTTGCAGAAGAATCTACCTAACAAGATGAAAGACCCCGGAAGCTTCATCATCCCATGTAACAATGGGAATTTAGGTGAAGAGAAGGCATTGGCAGACTCAGGAGCCAATACCAATGTCTTGCCTTACTCCTTCTTCAAGAAGCTGGGACTGGGAGAGCCAAGGCCCACTCGGATGACCTTACAACTAGCTGACCGTTCCATTCGTCACCCGAGAGGCATCATTGAAGACATCTTGGTGAAAGTGGATAAGTATATATTTCCTGCAGATTTCGTGGTACTGGATGTAGATGAGAATGTCGATGTGCCGCTGATACTTGGAAGATGATGCTTTGTATTTTCTTGACACTACTGATGCGTTGATTGATAATTATGTGCAGGAAACCTTTTGCCCGGATCCACTAGCTGATTTGTTGGATCAATGAATGGATGATGATCACATTTCATCAGTTGACTTGGAGAACATGGATACACCTACCACGGGTACGGTTAACAAACTAATGAAAAAGCTAAGGAGGGTAAGACATCGCCGTAAGAAGCAAACGAATGAACCTGCGGACGTTCCTCAAGGTCTAAGGATGATATCCCTCCATCTGGTAACAAATTCGATCACTCATCTTCTAAATTCCAGAACTTATGCTCTTCATGTTTCACATTTCCAAGCAGCAAATTGCTTTCGACCCATGACCCCCCTTGAATCTAGAGAGTCAGGTACGTCAAGCTAGTGACGTAAAACAAGCGCTTATTGGGAGGCAACCCAATTTTTTTTTAAATTCTTTGCTTGTGTTGTAGTTAGTTTTTATTTCTGCATTTTAGCTTTGTTTAGTTTGTAGTTTGTGTGGATTCATTGCTGGTAGTGCATTTTTATGTTTTCACCGTTTCTGGCAAGTTAGGTGATAGTCCTGTGAAATTTTGCGAGATTTTAGTTGTAAACGTGTTAGTTTTCAACTTCTGCAGTCGTTCCATGTGTTTCCAATGATTTCTGCAGAGTTTAGACTATATTTGAGTGAAGAATGGAAACACACGGATGATTTTGTGAAAGAATTCTCTCATCCAGAGAATCCACACGGCCGTGTGGAAATTCCACACGGCCATGTGGATTTATTCAGTACGAACTTTCGCAATACAGAGAATCCACACGGCCGTGTGGAAATTACGCACGGCCGTGTGGAAAATGGGGAGTTTGATAAGGGTCATACAGAGAATCCACACGGCCGTGTGGAATTTCCACATGGCCGTGTGGGGTACTTAAACATGTAAAGGGGCCTTTATCTTCATCTTCCCCCACCTTGCAGCCCTTCATCTTCAAACGCCTCCTCTTCAAGACTCGCGACGGTTTCTCTTCTCCTTCCATTCTCTCGTTTATTTAAGGGATTTGTAGGCCTCACTCATTGCTCCATTGTGAGATTGGACTCATCTTCTCCAGTAAGCATTCTTTTTCCCCCTTCTTACCATGAAACCTTCATTTTTGTTGTGGATGTTGAATCTTGTGTTTTTGCATTCTATTTTCATGATTAGTACTTAGATTATTGCTTAAAACACTCGTGCTCAATTGTGTGGATGTTTGTATAAAATGGTGTGGATTCACCATGGCACTTTGGCCATGGTCGAAGATCCACACGGCCATGTGGAAATTCCACACGGCCGTGTGGATTATCGGGGTGCCCCCTCTGAATTCCAGAGGAGACACACGGCCGTGTGTATTACCTGTTTCTTTGTTTTGGGTAACCCAGAGGAGACACACGGCCGCGTGGAATTTCCACACGGCCATTTGGAATTCCGGGAACATATTTTAAGCTCCGAATTAACTTGTTTACCTCTCTTATGCACAGGAATGGCCCCAAGAACGAAGAGACTCGCTCATAAGCGCCCGCGTGAGACCCGTGAGGTCCATGAGTCCCGTGATCTCTCGCCCGCACCATTCGAATTCGCCGTGCCAGAACATCAAGCACGATTTGATCGACTTTCAAAGTTGAAGTTTGGCCAGACGCGAATTCCTGACTTGCAAGCTTTGGAGGCGATAGAACACGCGCGTGCGACCGAGTTGGCGGATGAAGTCCGTGAGCTCATTGCTGTGGGCGGGTGGGAACGACTATTGTGCATCAAAGACCCAGCCACTCGCGATCTCACTCTCGAAGTCCTCGCGACATTCGAGTTTGATCGCTCCCACACCGACTACCACCGGCCAGACACAGTTCGGTTCCGCATTTTTGGGTAGTACCACAGCATGAGCCTGACCGATTTTGCTGTCGCCCTCGGCCTGTACGATCGAGACTTCATCCACACGGAGGAGTACGCGCAGCTACCATTCGACTACCCCTTCCGCGTCACTCCAAGCCGAGTCTGCCGGATGCTATGTGGAGATATACGGTACGAGCCCGGGTTGACCAAGGCTTCTCTGCTCCTCCGCCCCGCCCACAGGTACATTCATGCCATCGTGAGCAGGTCTATTACTGGGCGAGGAGACAGCACCGGCGTATTGGGGCGGCTGGACCTCCTCTACTTACACTCTATGGTCCAGAGCCTTCCCCTGCACCTGGGATACGTGGTAGCTGATTTTCTAAGACACCAGGGACAGTACGCGCGGATAGGAGTTCTTTTCTCTGGTCCCTACATGACGCGACTCGTTAAAGGAATGGGACTAATTGATTCTGTTCGGGGAGCTGATAAGGTTATTGTTCTCTCTCCACTTGGCCTTGATACCTTGCGTATGATGGGCATGGTGAAGAGGGCCGCTCCCGGCAGGTACGTGCTTGTTGCTCCCTTCCCAGATGAGTCCGAGGAGTCTGAGGACAAAGATGAAGACTCGGAGGAGACCCGGGCAGGGCCATCATCACAACCCGCACCCATGGAGGCGGAGGACACCCCCGCAGACGAGGAGGTGCCACCGTTGTCAGCACCTGCATCTCCTCCAGCACAGGACCGCATAGAGAGACTTGAGGCTGCTGTGGGGACCCTTCAGACTGATCTCGCCGCCATGAGGGTGACCCAGGCAGCGAACCACACTGAGGTTCTCGCTCGCATGGCTGAGTACCACTCGGAGATGATGGCGCGCATCACTTCACTCCACCAGTTGATGGCGAGAGGTAGCGATTCCACGTCGCCGTCCACACCCAGAGCACCCCACGCATCCCCAGCATGCCCAGCAGCACCAGCAGACGCCGACGCTTGATGCGTCTTTTACTCTTCTTTTTATTTTCTTGTACTTTCATTTCTGTTGTGTCCTTATGTACTCAGAAAGGTCACACCTTCTGAGAGTTATCTTACTATTTGTATTTTTCTTGTTCTTTGTTGAGTTTATGTTTGGTTTGTTTATTTTTGTACTCTTTTAATCTTAGCTTTTGTTGAGATCCACTGAACCCCTTTTGTGATGTGCAGATAGACTTGTCAACTTGGTTTTGAGAAATGGTCATAGGCACGGCCGTGTGGAATTTCCACACGGCCGTGTGAGCTTCACAACCCTACGCGACTTCACTTCCCGTTTCCACACCTCCATTCAAATACTACACTCGGAGATCAGGGGAGTGTTGTTTTAATACCCACGCCCTCATGTTTTTATTTATGCTATTATGTTGCATGTTTTCATCAGTACATTGAGGGCAATGTACAGCTCAAGTGTGGGGGGGGAGTTCACACTGCACACGTTCTTTATTCTTGATCATCACTTTCATGCTCATCTAGCCAATGACAGCTCACCCTAAGGAACATAAGTGTATTCTCGAATTTAGGTGTTATTTAAACTTTGGTTGTTACCATGCTCTAGTTTACTCAAAAAACTTAGAAATTTTTTGTCTGATTGCATTTCTTGCACTTTACTTGCTCTGTTAACCCTGATAACGCTAGTTCAGTTTGAAAGGACATTAGTTTCATTTTTCTTGAGCAATTTAAAAAAAAAAATTATTAGAAATTGGTGTTCATTTGTTCTTGGGGTGGAAAGAGCTACCACCTATCCTGTATGCAGCTACTCTCATAAGTCGGATACTAGCTATGCCCTAATGAGAGAAAGAGCTATCTAATAGGCTGTGTGAAAGCTAACACTCCCGGGTGGAAAGAGCTACCACCTTGAAAGGGTGAAAGCCACCTAGGAGGCATCTTGGGAAATGGCTACCGTTGAGGTTGTGTGCAGCTACCACCGATTTATTTTTCCCTAAATAAGTCCTTGTTTTAATAATGTTCAAGCGTAAACTTGGGGTTGGCATGAGTAAGTGTACACACACACACGCTTTCAGATTTTATTTTCTTCGTAATTTTAGTTTTTACTAGAGTTTTGGTTTTTATCTATCTATGTTTAAATTCTCCCTTTTTGAGAATACTATCTGTGTACACTTTTGGTGAACTTAAGGCCAAGCATTTTCATCACTCAACCTTTAATTCTCATCGTATGAACTTTGCTTGAGGACAAGCAAAAGCTTAAGTGTGGGAGAGTTTGATAAGTGCTTGCATGTATATATTTTTGGAAATAGTTTCCACGCATGAGCATCACAATTATCAGGCTTTATCGCTAATTTCGTGTGTTTTGGTGTTCTTACATGCAATTAGGGTTGTGAAGACATGGTACGTGAATAAAGGCAAGATTAGGTCATAATGGTACCAAGTGGAGCTCGTTTGTGCAATTACGAAGTTCAAGACAAAAATCGGGTTCCAACGAGGGGGTATGTGCCAACTTCTAAAAAGTTCAAGACAACTCTTGTAGAAGGACACGAAGGCAGTCATGCTCGCTTGTTCCGATTTGTTCAAATATTTCAAAAGATCTCCAAGGTTTTCCCATCATCAAGAAATGCCACATGACCTTTCACATGGGCGTGTGTCCGTCCATGTGACCTCAGGAGAAGAAACGGGCGAAATCGGGGACTAGTATGAAGTTTCCACAGGGCAGAAAATCCAATGGGCGTGTGGAATTTCCACACGGCCGTGTGGCTTATCCACACGCCCGTGTGGATCCTCGAGATGGCCAATTATAAAGCCGTTCTGAAGCGTTATTTGGGAGATCTTCTTCCAACTTGGAGAGGGAGTGACGGCTAGGGTTCAGGAGGTTCCTGCTACACTTTGGGGGCGCTTCTTCACCGATTTCATCATCAATACCTTCCAAGGAGAGCAATTGGGGGAGCCTTCGACGACTCGATTCGACAAGGTGTGCCTTAGGCTTGGAGGAAGGAGTTCTTTGGAGAAGAAGGAGAAGTCCCCATAGTCTATCAACACAAAGCTTAAGGGGGTTTTCTTTATGGATTTCTTGCACTGGTCTTCATTTAGTTTCATGAACTTGTATTGCTCCATGGAGGGCTAAACCCCTAGCGGGTACTTGGACTTGTAAACCCTAGATTTTCTTTGTTTCATTGACTTTAATGCTTTTATTCAATTTGAGTTTGAATTTGAGTTTCAATCTTGTATGTTTAATTGTCTCTCCCTTAGAGTGACACTAGGGTTGAGGGCTAATCCAATCATCCTTTTGACGAGTGACCATCACCATTAGGATTAGATCAACCAAGATTGAAGAGGGTTGAGAGGATGAGTTGAGAGGTAGCGACACATCCCCTTTCCCCTCCGGTGTGTTTTTCCCTACCTTCTTATTCCAAGTATTACCTTCGATCTTAAAGAGAGTTAGTCGTTGAGAGAGGCCTTTCCGCCGGGACTTATTTATGATTAGGGATCATTCGCCTGGATCAAAGGGATTGATCTATAATTGGGAATAGGGTTTGCCGCTTGGAATCCCTCGAGCATAGCACAGTCATACGTGGTGTGAGGTGTCGAGAGTCTTCTCTCCGCCGGGACCTCGTAGGGGACTAGTCAAGGTTGACCTTAGATTTGGGACCTTGTGCCTTTGGATTCCACGACTTTTGAAATCTCAATTGAATAAGAGTATTTGAAGTCTTGCACTTGAAACAAGGATTCAAGGGGGAACATCGTCCGAGTACCCCATCTTCTTAACTGATCTATTTCTACGCCCTAGCTTTCATTTTCAGCACTTTATTTCTACTTCTTTCCCATTTTATTTTCTTTCAACAACAATTGGTTTATCTTTGATTACTTAACAAAGTGTTGTTGCTCTTACGTCTACTCCCTGTGGATCCGACTACCCACCCGTTTGGGTACTTTATTACTTCGACACCCGTGCACTTGCGGAACACACACGCAAGGGTGTGTCAAGTTTTTGGCGCCGTTGCCGGGGAGTTAGGCGTTTTAGGAATTTTTACACTTTGTTTCGCTAGTCATTTTTCGCACATTCTATCTCACACTTCTTTTACTTCCATCGTTCTGATTTTACTTTCTTTTCTTGATTTCAGCTCCAGGTTATGACCCGTGGACATCCTTCGACATTAGTGGAAGGTGATCCGGAAATAGAGAGGAGATTGCACAGACGGGGAAGACAACCTGAACTAGAACAGTTCGATCAAGCTGAGATAGAAGTTGAAGAGTCCGCAACCATGGCTGAACAAAATGAGCAACAGCGGACACTTTCTGATTTTGCTAGGCCGTCTGTTCGTGGTACACAGTCAAGCATAGTCAGGCCACCAATTTCAGCTCATAACTTTGAGCTTAAGCCGGGGTTCATTCAGATGGTCCAAAAGTCCGCACATTTTAATGGGTTAGCAGATGAAGACCCAAACAATCACATAGAAAATTTCTTGGAAGTGTGCGACATGTTGAAGATCAATGGAGTCACCGATAACGCCATCAGATTGAGAGCCTTCCCATTTTCCTTGAAGGGGAAAGCAAAACAGTGGTTGCAATCTTTACCTAGAGCATCAATTACCACTTGGGAAGAGATGGTTGATAAACGTCTAAATATACGTATTTTATACGTATTCTATTGTATTATTTTATTATCTTTTTGATAAGTCGATGCCCTTTTTATAGTCTAAATCTCTTTATTTTGTGTTGCAGACCCTAATTGAGCTCAAGAACGTATTTAGGAAGAATTCGACATCAAATACGACGTTTTTGGGTCTTTCACTGTAGAAGTACTGTAGCAGGGGTACTGTAGCTGAATTACTGTAGCAGGGTACTGTAGCACCCGAGGTGAAAATTCCTGCAAAACTTTCTGGATGCCTCACGGGCAACCTCACGGCCGTGAGGCAGCCCGTGAGGTGTCGCGATTTCACCTTTTTAAAGGCTCCTAGGGCATCATGTTTGGGGACTCTTGGCCACCATTCTCCACCATCTTCACCTAGGGCTTCAAGGCAAGGGGAGAAGGCAGATCTGAGGAGGAAATCAAGGGGAGAAGAGGTTGTGCTATCAAGGAGAAGATCTAGGAGCTTGCCGGCGCGGATCCGACAAGTTCTCATCACCACCTTCTAGTCTCCATCTTAAGGGAGTTTGCTATGAGCTTTGTCTTGTACTTGTTGTATTTCTTGCTTTCTCCTTTGTTGATGATGAACTAGACTCCCAAGGTCACCGGGCATCCGGTGAACCTTGGGATGAACTTGCTTTGTATGGATGTTTTAGATTTACATTTATGGTATGTGGTTTGGTTTGTGGTTCATGCTTTGTGTTCTTCGATGTGTTGTTTGGCATGAGAACTCTGTGATTCAACTTCTAGATTGTACTTGGTGCGTGACCATCGCCCTTGTGCTAGACTCACATAGCATGGAAGGGATACATGTATGAATACGCCGTGACCATCGGGTATTTCATGCCCCTCCAACCATTAGGGCTGGACCTAGGTTGAGTATCGACCCTAATTAGAGGTTTTCCTAAGCGTACTGCAATCGTAGGAGGATTTGGTCGGAAGAAATTCCGAGCCAATACTCGTACCGGATTAGGGGTCATCGCCGTGACCATCGGGGTGATCTACAGCTGGATATCTCTTGGCCCATCCACCACTGCCTGTGTAATTTTAGCATCCATCTTGCTTTAGTAGTCCTGAGGGGATCCTAGCCCGGGACCTCGCGCTTTCATTATTATTTGCTTCCTTAAATATGCTCATGTGGTGTGCCTGAGTCCATGTGTTTATAGTTATCTTTGTTAGTTCTCTTATCTTGTTTTATTTCTCTATCTTTGGTAGACTAGACAGTGCCATCTAGGGGGAAGTAATAGCAGCTCTTGGGACCCCAGGGAATACGACCCTCTCACGCGTGCGTGAGAGGTATTACTTGACGACCCGTGCACTTGCGGATCTCATCAATGGTTGAGGCCTTCCTTGCCCGATATTTCCCTCCTGGGAAATCGGCCAAGCTGAGAAATGAAATTTCTTCCTTCATGCAGTCGGAATTGGAGTCTCTTTTCGAGACATGGGAAAGGTTCAAGGACCTACTACGCAAATGTCCTCAACATGGGTTCCCCGAGTGGATGGTCATCCACACCTTCTACAATGGATTGAACCCAAGCACAAGACAGCTACTTGATGCCGCAGCAGGAGGTACCTTAGGAAGCAAGACCCCCGAAGCTGCCCGCCAACTGATAGAAGAAATGGCTATGAATAGCTATCAGTGGAATGCTCGAGACAAGAGGAAAGTGGCGGGTATTCATGAAGTTGATGCAGTGACATCTCTAGCAGCTCAAGTTGAAGCATTGAGCAAGAAGTTGGACACTTTTTCAGGCCCATCTAGAATAGCTGCAGTGATGAATTGTGATAGTTGTGGAGGAGGGCATGTTTCTGCTGATTGCCCTATTTATATGGTCGGAACAGCACCTGTTGAGCAGGTTGATTTTGTGGGGAATGCTGGACGAGGTCAAGGAAATCCCTATAGCAACACCTACAATCCGGGGTGGCGAAACCACCCGAACTTTGCATGGAGCAACCAAGGGCAACAAAGGCCCTCGGCACCCCCCGGATTTCAGCAACCCCCGCAACCAAAAATGGAGGGCCGAGTTTTAGGGCTTGAGAACCGAATGACAGACTTGGAAAAGGCATTGACCAAGTTCATTCAGTCCTCCGACACGCGCTTCCAAGGCGTGGAGAGTACACTTCGCAATCACACCGCTTCACTACATAACTTGGAAAATCAGGTGGGGCAGATTGCGAAATCTTTATCTGAACGACCACAAGGAAGTCTCCCGGGTAATACAAAGACCAACCCAAGAGAGCAGCCGAAGGCAATCACTCTAAGGATTAGTCGTGAGGTTGAGGGTAGACTTCCCGCTGAAGAGGTTGTTCAAATTCCTGCTAAGGAGAAAGACAAGGAAAACGGTAAGGAAAAGGAGGTGGCACCTGCACCATACAAACCAAGGATTCCTTACCCTTCAAGGCTGAAGAATGATCAAAATGATGAGCAGTACAAGAAGTTTCTGGGCCTTTTCAAGCAGCTGCACATTAATATCCCTTTTGTGTAGGCTTTGTCTCAAATGCCTCGGTATGCAAAATTTTTGAAGCACCTCTTAACCAACAAGAAGAAATTGGAAGAGGATGCAGCGGTGATTTTGGATGCATCTTGTTCAGCTGTGTTGCAGAAGAATCTACCTAACAAGATGAAAGACCCCGGAAGCTTAATCATCCCATGTAACATTGGGAATTCAGGTGAAGAGAAGGCATTGGCAGACTCAGGAGCCAGTATCAATGTCATACCTTACTCCTTCTTCAAGAAGCTGGGACTGGGAGAGCCAAGGCCCACTCGGATGACCTTACAACTAGCTGACTGTTCCATTCGTCACCCGAGAGGCATCATTGAAGACATCTTGGTGAAAGTGGATAAGTATATATTTCCTGCAGATTTCGTGGTACTGGATGTAGATGAGAATGTCGATGTGCCGCTGATACTTGGAAGACCCTTTCTGCGTACTTCCAAGGTTCTTATAGACATGGATTTCGGGGAGATGACATTGAGGATAGGAGATGAGAAGCTGACCTAACGCCTTGCTGAGGCCATGAGACATTCTCTTAACTTTGATGATACTTTGTATTTTCTTGACACTACTGATGCGTTGATCGATAATTATGTGCAGGAAACCTTTTGCCCGGATCCACTAGCTGATTTGTTGGATCAAGGAATGGATGATGATCACATTTCATCAGTTGACTTGGAGAACAAGGATACACCTACCACGGGTACGGTTAACAAACTAATGAAAAAGCTAAGGAGGGTAAGACATCGCCGCAAGAAGCAAACGAATGAACCTGCGGACGTTCCTTCAAGGTCTAAGGATGATATCCCTCCATCTGGTAACAAATTCGATCACTCATCTTCTAAATTCCAGAACTTATCTCTTCATGTTTCACATTTCCAAGCAGCAAATTGCTTTCGACCCATGACCCCCCTTGAATCTAGAGAGGCAGGTACGTCAAGCTAGTGATGTAAAACAAGCGCTTTTTGGGAGGCAACCCAATTTTTTTTAAAATTCTTTGCTTGTGTTGTAGTTAGTTTTTATTTCTGTATTTTCGCTTTGTTTAGTTTGTAGTTTGTGTGGATTCATTGCTGGTAGTGCATTTTTATGTTTTCACCGTTTCTGGCAAGTTAGGTGATAGTCCTGTGAAATTTTGTGAGATTTTAGTTGTAAACGTGTTAGTTTTCAACTTCTGCAGTCGTTCCATGTGTTTCCAATGATTTCTGCAGAGTTTAGACTATATTTGAGTTGAAGAATGGAAACACACGGCCATGTGGAATTTCCACATGGCCGTGTGGATGATTTTGTGAAAGAATTCTCTCATCCAGAGAATCCACACGGCCATGTGGATTTATTCAGTACGAACTTTCGCAATACAGAGAATCCACACGGCCGTGTGGAATTTCCACACGGCCGTGTGGGGTACTTAAACATGAAAAGGGGCCTTTATCTTCATCTTCCCCCACCTTGCAACCCTTCATCTTCAAACGCCTCCTCTTCAAGGGTCGCGACGGTTTCTCTTCTCCTTCCATTCTCTCATTTATTTAAGGGATTTGTAGGCCTCACTCATTGCTCCATTGTGAGATTGGACTCATCTTCTCCGCTAAGCCTTCTTTTTCACCCTTCTTGCCATGAAACCTTCATTTTTGTTGTGGATGTTGAATCTTGTGTTTTTGCATGCTATTTTCATGATTAGTACTTAGATTATTGCTTAAAACACTCGTGCTCAATTGTGTGGATGCTCTAATGGTCAACACTAAGAGTGTCACCACAAGTGCGCAGGGAATAAAAGGAAAAGAGTTCTCAATCAATAAAAGTGAGGTATCCGGACAATGCTCCCCCTAGGATTCGGGTGTTGGATGTAGATTACAAGTGTTTCTAAACGAAAACAATGAGTCGTGGGTATCCAAAGATATAACGGCCCCTGCCTCCAGGTCGCCGATAACTAGTCCCCTACGAGGTCCCGGCGGAGAATTCTCTCGACGCCTCACACCACATATGACGGCTTAAAACTCTAGGAATCCCAAAGATATAACCAATTCCTAAAAGTAGATCTAACCCTGCCTCCAGGTGAAAGATCCCTAACCCCCTACGAGGTCCAGGCGGAGAATTCTCTCAACGACTCACACCACATATGGTTGCTTGACACTTAGGGAATATGGAGATAGGAAATATCTGTCGGAAGGGAAAGGGGACACTCCGCTATCTCACGGCTCACCCTCTCAACCCTCTTTACTCTTGGTAATTCTAAACCTAGCGGTGATCTCTCTCTTCACTAGATTGAATAAAACATGCAAGGCAATTAATAATGAAATCAAAAGCACAAACAAGCATTAAGAACTCAAGAGTAAAACTCAAACTGATAAATTCGAATAGAAACACAATGTAAATCTAATGAAAATAAGAATCCTAGGGTTTACATGTCCGCATACCCTCTAGGGGTTTAGCTCTCCATGGAGCGAGTCACAAAACAAATAATAAATTGAGAATAAAGTTCCAAAGACATAAAGAATAACCCCCTTAAATCCGTGATGATGGTCTTGATGGGTAGTTTCCACGTCTGGATTGAATCCACTCCGAAGCTAGGTCGCCGATGGCTTCCTTGACGCTATGACGGAGGAGGAATCGATCCAAGTTGGTGAGGAAAGCTTCCCAAAGCCACAAAGAACTCCTCCCAAGCCCTAGCCGCCTTGTCTCTCGAAAGTGGCCGAAAAGATCCCTAAAAATTATCACAAGGCGGCTTTTATAATTTGAATTCGGGGCTTTACGCGGGCATCCACACGGGCATCCACACGCCCGTGTGGAAATTCCACACGGGCGTGTGAAGTACTCTGCTACAGTACTGCTACAGTAAACTGCTACAGTAAATGCTGCATTGATTTTCCCCGAAGTCTTCCTTGGAGTCCACACGGTCGGGCACACGCTCGTGTGGTAGGGTGTGTGGCTTTCTATGCTTTAAAATCCTCAAGAACCTTCTTCTGCTTTGTACGGAAGCTGGGACATGGGCGTACTACTGCCTTTGTGCCCTTTCGGTTTGTGTAATGACTTGTACTCCTCCGAAAGTTGGCAACACCCCCATGCATATGAACACAGCTTCTGATTGTGGTCTTGAAACGTGTCATCACACCCTATCTTTGCTTCTTCCTGTATGTCATGTCTGAAAAGCCCTGTTTAAACAAAAGAACACAAAACACACCTTGTTAATGCTAGAACCTGATAAAAGTGATGCTCAATGCAAGTAAACTGATATTATAAAATATATATAATCAAGCACTTATCAAAACTCCCGCACTCTTAAGCTTTTGCTTGTCCTCAAGCAAACTAAACATTCATTACAAGGAAAGAAAGGATAAGTGCTTGGCCTCAGGTTCACTAGAAAGTACGAGAGTATGATTCTATAACAAAAGGGGAAAACTATTTAACACCAAACAGCTCAGTCAATGCTCTAGAAAACAATCCAATGACAAGAAAGAAAAAGAAATCCGAAAGCGTGTGTGTGTGGAAAAACTCATCTCAATTCAACTCATTGTCCACTACTTACAGTTTTTATTGTTCGAGACTTATATAATAGCAAAAAGAGTGGTAGTAGCTGCACACAATCTCCAAGGTAGCCCTTTCTCAGGCGGCCTCCCGAGTGGCTTTCACACTTAAGAGATGGTAGCTCTTTCTACCGAGGGTGCTAGCTTTCACATATCCCCTGTGATAGCTCTTTCTCTCATTAGGGCATAACTAGTATCCGACTTATGAGAGTAGCTGCATACAATCAAGGGTAGTAGCTCTTTTCACCCCCTATATACACGAAAGAATTCACAATTGCTAAACTATATATATATCTATTTATTTATTTATTTATTTATTTATTTATTATTTTTTTTTCAAATAAAACAACTACTAACAAGTCTCAAAAACATTAAACTAGAGCTTCTATAGGTCTAATGAGTGAGTAGAGTGTATAAATGGCAATCGGACAAAAATTTCTCAAAAAATTGGATGACAACTAGAGCATGATGAAATCTAGTGTTCGAAGCTCTCCTATAGTCTAGAATCAAACTCTTAACCTTAAAGTGAACCTTCATAGGTTGCATGAGCATATATAATGAAAACAAACAATAAAGTGGTGTATAAAGTGATCCCTCCCCCACACTTAAGATGTACATTGTCCCCAATGTACACATGCAAGCACAATAAAATTATAAATTCTGAACACAAAGCATGTGAGGGTGTGTAAAAATCAAAATAATACTCCCCTGAATTCCAGGTGAAATAGTTGGTGGAATCTTGTACAAGGGTGTGTTTGGCTCAACGGGCATTTGGAGGTGAAACGGCCGTGTGACCTAGTCACACGGCCATCTACATAACTTGATTTCCATTTCCCAAGACTCTCAAGACTATCTGCGGATTCAGGGGGTTCAATGAATCTCAACAAGATTAGAAAATAAAACAAAGAAAAACAACTAGAACCACAAAATAAAAATGACAGAAATAAAAGACAGAGTTTCAACTAGCATGCTGAAAATAAAACTACAGAAAATAAAAATACAGAAGATAAAATAAATGACTCAAGGACGCCTCATGCGTCAAAAAACTCTGCTGGTGCTGGTGGTGGTGCTGATGTCGTCGCCTCAGATGCAGTGTCGCTCTCCAGAAGATGTCGAATGATGGACAACTGCGACATCATCATGGACTGGTTGGCGAGCACAGTCGCCATGTCCCCCTGGAGATCTCCAACTGCCACCTCGAGCCTCGCCAAACTGTCACGGGCTCGAGTGGAGGGCTACTCTGGCTCTGGCTCGGATGCAGGGGCCTCGGTGTCCATCGGCACAGCTGTGGGTGCCGGTGAATCAGGAGCGTCTGCTGGGTCGACTGCCTCCTCTTCTGACTCCTCCTCCTCAGCCTCCACTGCGAGTATATAACGGCCGATGCTCGTCTTCTTCACCATACGCATGGCTCGGAGGGATGCAAGCCCCAAGGGAGCTGGTATGCTGATCCTCTCCATCCCTCGAAGTGCCTCAGACAACCCCATGCCACGAACGAGTCGGGTAATGTATACTCCTGAAAAGATCACACCGACCCGCACGTAATGGCTTTGATGGCGGAGGTAATCCGCCACAACAAAGCCTAAATGCATGGGGATGTTCTGGACCATGGTGTATAGGTAAAGCAAGTCGAGGCGGCTCAAAACTCCAGTGCTGTCGCCTCGTCCCGTCACGGTCCTGCTGAAAATAGAATGTATATACCTGTAGGCCAGACGGCTGAGCATGGTGGCCTTGGAAGATCCCGGCTCGTACTGAAAGCCTCCGCATATGGTCCCATACGCACGACTCGGGGTGAGTCCAATAGGGTAATCGACGATGAGTTGCTCGTACTCCCCCGTGTGAACATAGTCTCTGTCATATAAACCGAGAAAAACAGAGAACTGCGTGAGGCTCATGGAGTGGTACTGACCGAATAGCCTGAAGCGGATCGTGTCCTCCCTCTCAAAATCATGGCGAGCACGGTCGAAATCGAATGAGGACAAGACCTCCAGTATGAGCTCACGATAAGTGGGGTCACGAATAGTGAGGAGCCGGTCCCAGCCTCCCACAGCGGTAAGCTCGCGCACCTCATCGACCAAGTCAATCTCCTCGAGTGCCTTCCAATCGATCATGCGCGCCTGTCCGAATTTGAGACGCTGTAAGCGCTCATATCGCTGCTGATGCTCAGGGACGTCAAACTCCAGTTCCTCGGGAGGAGAAGGCTCCCGAGCGGCGCGAGAGCGCTTGTGGGCGACCTTCTTGGTCCTAGGGGCCATATCTGTGAAAATCAGTGCAAGTTAGTACAAAATTTTACTATGCAGAAATCCACATGGGCGTGTGGATGGTCCACACGCCCTTGTGGATCATCCTCCTCATCCAGACGGGCGTGTGGATGGGCCACACGCCCGTGTGGATGCCCGACCATGGCCAAAAAGCTATGGTTGGGTGGTTTCCACATCAAAAACTACCCCTAAATCGACAAGCATGCATTTTATGATAGTTCTCATGGAAGATTTATGCATAAAACATCAACAAATCACCAGATCTGAAATTTAAAATTCATGGCAAGAACTAGGAAAACTTGGAGCTTACCGGAGCTTTTTGATGAAGAAAGAGATGGAAATCGCCGGAAAAACACCCAAGAATCCTTAAATAGGCTACGGAGAGGCGTTAGGAACCCAAGAGGTGCGTCTCTTCGCGTGGAGGCATCGGAAGGAGAAAAGGCGCGAAGGTTTGAATGAGTGTTCAAGGCCTTCTCATCTCCTTTATAAGCCACATGGGTGTGTGAGGGTCTCACACGCCCTTGTGGATGGCCACATGGGCGTGTGGATGAGCCACACGCCCCTGTGTCTTCAAAAATCAACGCCAGAACGCCACAAGGGCACTCACACGGGCGTGTGAGTGCCGGTGTGGATTAAAAATCTCGAGACAGAAGGCCACAGGGGCACTCACACGGGCGTGTGAGTGCCCTTGTGGATCTGGAAAATCCACAGGGGCAGCCACACGGGCGTGTGGCTGCCCTTGTGCCTCTCTGGAGACCTGAAAATTAAATTTTCAGTTCTCACACGCCCATGTGGATGAGCCACATGGGCGTGTGGCTCCTCAGGAGGGCCACAGGGGCACCCACACACCCGTGTGGGTGCCCTTGTGCCCTTCTGTTTCATGTTTTTTCAGTTTTTCAGCAAGGCACAGGGGCACTCACACCCCCTTGTGCCTGCCCTTGTGGATTTTCAGCAAAACATGAAACACTTAAGCACAAGGCCAATTCCTTAACTTTAAATCTCTAAATCAATCTAGATCAAGCCACACATGTATAATTATCATGAAACACCAAGAATAAACAATAAAAACACAGCAACGACAGAATTAACGCAAAGTCGCCTACTCAAGCTAATTATTACTTGCAGAATTGAAAAACTAACTATGAAAGCAATAAAATGACTTGGGTTACCTCCCAAGAAGTGCTTGTTTTACGTCATTAGGTCGACGTACCTGTTCCTCTATGGGGGCTCATGCAAGTGAGATGTGTTCTTGGCAGCCTTTACCTGACAATTCAGACAATATGGTTGCGTGGGAGGCGAGTGATGAGAAATCTTGTTACCACTTGAAAAGCCATCACCTTCTTCTCGTGTATGTGTATCTTTTACACTCTTTTGGTACTTCTTGCGGTGACGCCTTGATCTAGTCAGTCTACGGAAAATCCTCTTCAGAATTCCCGGTTGTGGTTGATCCTCTATCACTCGAACCTCCTGCAGACTTGATTCATCCTTTTCAAACTCAGGCCACCCCTCATATGGGTCAGGGTAGAACATCTCCTGCATATACTCATCAACAAGCTTATCATTAGCATCAACAAAATAACATGTGTCATCAAATTCGTGAGGGTGCTTCATAGCATCTGTAAGGCGATAAGTGATCTTTTCGTCTCCAATGCGCAGCGTCAATTCGCCTCCCTCCATGTCTATCAGTGCCTTGGAGGTTCGAAGGAATGGCCTCCCCAAAATCAACGGCACTTCCACATCCTCATCGACATCAAGCACTACAAAATCTGCAGGAAAAATATATTTGTCAATCTTAATCAAAACATCTTCAATGATACCTCTAGGATGTCGAATTGAGCGATCAGCTAGCTGCAAAGTCATTTGAGTTGGCCGTGGCTCTCCTAGCCCCAATTTCTGGAAAAACTTGTACGGCATCACGTTGATGCTTGCTCTTGAATCAGCTAACGCTTTCTCTTGGCCTAAACCCCTGATGACACATGGGATGATGAAACTCCCAGGATCTTTCTTCTTGCTTGGGAGGTTCTTTTGGAGTATTGCTGAACAACTCCCATCCAATATCACAGCTGCACTTTCTTCAATTTTTCTTTTGTTAGTCAAAAGGTCTTTCAAAAATTTTGCATACCTGGGCATTTGTGATAATGCCTCGACAAAAGGGATGTTGATGTGCAGCTGTTTGAACAACTCCAGAAATTTCCTGTTCTGCTCCTCTGTTTGGTCCTTCTTCAGCCGTGAAGGGTATGGTACTCGAGGTACGTAAGCAGGAGGTGTTGCTGCAGCTTCCTTCTCTTTTTCTTGGGCCTTAGGCTGCACTCGCTCTGGTTCTTGTGCAGTCTTCTTTTCTTGCACCGTATTCTCCACCTCTCGCCCGCTTCTCAACGTGATCGCTTTTACGTGCTCTCTTGGGTTGGTCTCTGTATTGCTCGGCAGGCTTCCTTGAGGTCTATCGGCCAAGGATTTTGCTAGTTGGCCCACTTGCGTCTCCAAGTTGTGCAATGACGCAGTGTGGTTGCGCAGCGTCGCCTCCACGTTCTGAAACCTGGTGTCAGTAGATTGAATAAACTTAGAAAGTACCTTTTCAAGTTCAGAAACTCTCTCTGGAATAGAAGGCTGTTGTGGGAAACCCGGAGGAGCTGCTTGCTTCTGCTGGCCCTGATTGCTCCATGAGAAGTTCGGATGGTTCCTCCATCCCTGATTATAGGTATTTGAATAAGGGTTCCCTTGTCCCCTCACTGGATTTCCAACAAAATCCACTTGCTCCATTGGTGCCGACACCCCCAATGAGATAGGGCAATCTGTAGAGCTATACCCACCTCCACAACTATCGCAAGTGCTAATGGCAGCTACTCTTGAAGTTGTAATGGTGTCTAGCTTCTTGCTTAGTGCTTCAACTTGGGCTGCTAGTGATGTAACGGCATCAACATCATGTATTCCTGCAACCTTCTTCTTCTCCCTCGAGCTCCATTGGCAACTGTTGAGAGCCATGTCTTCAATGAGCTGCCTTGCATCTTGTGGGATCTTGTTACCCATAGTCCCACCTGCGGCCGCATCTAGGAGTTGCCTAGTGCTTGGATTCAGCCCATTATAGAACGTGTGTATAATCATCCAATCCGGGAATCCATGTTGGGGACATCACCGCAGAAGGTTCTTGAACCTTTCCCATGTCTCGAATAGAGACCCAACTCATTCTGAAAGTAGGAAGAGATCTCATTGCGGAGCTTCGCTGATTTCCCGGGAGGGAAATATCGTGCAAGAAAGGCTTCCACCACCTCGCCCCAAGTGGTGATGGACGCTCTTGGCAATGATTGGAGCCATTGTTTGGCTCGTCCCTTCAATGAGAATGGGAAGGTCCTCAATCGAATCGCATCATCCGAGACCCCGTTGATCTTGAGCATATCACAAACCTCCAAAAAGTTTTCAACATGGGCATTGGGGTCTTCATCAGGCAGCCCATTAAACTGCGCGGACTGCTGAACTATCTGGATGAATGCCGGCTTCAGCTCAAAATTGTTAGCCGCGATGGGCGGTCTAACAATGCTCGACTGTGTTCCTCGGGCTGAAGGTTTAGCAAAATCAGCAAGTGTCATTGGTTCATCTTCGTGGTCTGCCATGGTCGCAGATCCTTCAGCTTCAACTTCACCTTGCGGTTCTTGAACAACTTCAGGCTCCTTGCGTCTCTTGTGAAATCTTCGCTCAATTTCAGGGTCTCCTTCAACTAATGTCGATGGGTTCCCTCTGGTCATAAGCTGGAGCTGCAATCAAATGCACAAAAGAAAATGAGAACAATGAAAGTAGAGAGGATGGAATAGAAAAACAGTAAAAATAAATGAATGGCTAAAGTAACAAAATACTCGCATTCCTAATATCCTGTTCCCCGGCAACGGCGCCAAAAACTTGATGCGTCTCCGCAACAACACAACAGGGTGATGTGTGTCAACCCCTTGCGTTACCGCAAGTGCACGGGTCGTCAAGTAATAAAAGTGGACCCAAAGGGTCGGGTTGTCGAACCACAGGGAACAGAAGTACTAGTAATAGCCCCTCTTTTGTTATCTAGCCTAATGAATGTAGTGTTTGATGATCTAATGGCCAACACTAAGAGTGTCACCACAAGTGCGCAGGGAATAAAAGGAAAAGAGTTCTCAATCAATAAAAGTGAGGTATCCGGACAATGCTCCCCCTAGGATTCGGGTGTTGGATGTAGATTACAAGTGTTTCTAAACGAAAACAATGAGTCGTGGGTATCCAAAGATATAACGGCCCCTGCCTCCAGGTCGCCGATAACTAGTCCCCTACGAGGTCCCGGCGGAGAATTCTCTCGACGCCTCACACCACATATGACTGCTTAAAACTCTAGGAATCCCAAAGATATAACCAATTCCTAAAAGTAGATCTAACCCTGCCTCCAGGTGAAAGATCCTTAACCCCCTACGAGGTCCCGGCGGAGAATTCTCTCAACGCCTCACACCACATATGGTTGCTTGACACTTAGGGAATATGGAGATAGGAAATATCTGTCGGAAGGGAAAGGGGACACTCCGCTATCTCACGGCTCACCCTCTCAACCCGCTTTACTCTTGGTAATTCTAAACCTAGCGGTGATCTCTCTCTTCACTAGATTGAATAAAACATGCAAGGCAATTAATAATGAAATCAAAAGCACAAACAAGCATTAAGAACTCAAGAGTAAAACTCAAACTGATAAATTCGAATAGAAACACAATGTAAATCTAATGAAAATAAGAATCCTAGGGTTTACATGTCCGAATACCCTCTAGGGGTTTAGCTCTCCATGGAGCGAGTCACAAAACAAATAATAAACTGAGAATAAAGTTCCAAAGACATAAAGAATAACCCCCTTAAATCCGTGATGATGGTCTTGATGGGTAGTTTCCACGTCTGGATTGAATCCACTCTGAAGCTAGGTCGCCGATGGCTTCCTTGACGCTATGACGGAGGAGGAATCGATCCAAGTTGGTGAGGAAAGCTTCCCAAAGCCACAAAGAACTCCTCCCAAGCCCTAGCCGCCTTGTCTCTCGAAAGTGGCCGAAAAGATCCCTAAAAATTATCACAAGGCGGCTTTTATAATTTGAATTCGGGGCTTTACGCGGGCATCCACACGCCCGTGTGGAAATTCCACACGGGCGTGTGAAGTACTCTGCTACAGTACTGCTACAGTAACTGCTACAGTAAATGCTGCATTGATTTTCCCCGAAGTCTTCCTTGGAGTCCACACGGTCGGGCACACGCTCGTGTGGTAGGGTGTGTGGCTTTCTATGCTTTGAAATCCTCAACAACCTTCTTCTGCTTTGTACGAAAACTGGGACATGGGCGTACTACTGCCTTTGTGCCCTTTCGGTTTGTGTAATGACTTGTACTCCTCCGAAAGTTGGCAACACCCCCATGCATATGAACACAGCTTCTGATTGTGGTCTTGAAACGTGTCATCACACCCTATCTTTGCTTCTTCCTGTATGTCATGTCTGAAAAGCCCTGTTTAAACAAAAGAACACAAAACACACCTTGTTAATGCTAGAACCTGATAAAAGTGATGCTCAATGCAAGTAAACTGATATTATAAAATATATATAATCAAGCACTTATCAGCAGCCATAGATCAACACAGCCAGAGTTCGCTGAGCACGGTCGTGCAAAGCCTCAGCACGGTCTAAGCACGCCGGTGCTGTTCCCCGTACAGATTACAGGTTTGTGAGTTTTCTGAAGAGTTATTTGGCCGTAATCTGCACGGCTTGAAGCACGGTTTCAGCACGCCCGTGCTCACATCGGGAAAACTTTAAAACCCTAAAAACTTAGGTTTTTTAGGGGACTTTTGGTGGGCCAACTTTGGGAGAAAGAAAGGGAAAGCTTTGGGGGTTGATCCTCTACTTCATCAAGGGAATGCCAAGCGTATGGTAGGCCGATCGGAGGGAGATTACACGACATCGTAGATCCTTCGACAACCTCAAGGATGCAAGAAATTAAGGAGTTTTCAATTCCTTGTCTTGTAATTTCTTTGGCATTGTGTTTGTTGGTTGTTATCATGAGGGGCTAAACTCTTAAGGGAGCCCCGGGGGTGGTTGTATGACGTTGTAGCTCGAACTCATTGTCTTGTTCATTTCAATAAATCAAAGTTATTGGCTATCTTGTATGTTGTCTAGTGCTTGATGCTTGGTAGTTTGGTTCTCCTATCTAGGTTTGTGAATCTTTATTGATTGTTGCAAGCAGAGGGAGTTCAACTTAGGGCTCGGCAGTGCTAGAAACCGCCTGCTTATAGCATAACTAGGTTTAGAACTGAAGACATCCCTAATAATTACTAAGAAAGACTGAGTTAGTGATCGTCAGAAACCCAACCCCGGGGCCCCATCTCCTCCATCGAGTCAATCCTAATTCTTCCCTTGGTGAATTTTCCATTCCCTCAACTTCCTCGAAGTCAGTCCAAAGTCAACTCCTTCATTCTCGATTTGGTTAGATATTGAGTAGGACGTTAGTATTAGAAGCTATACCAGTCCCTGTGGATTCGACTACCCGACCCAAAGGGTACACTTTACTACTTGTGCGACCCGTGCACTTGCGGATACGCAAGGGGCGTACCAAGTTTTTGGCGCCGTTGCCGGGGACTGGCAACTTCTAAGAATACGGACAGTCTTAGTACTCTAACCGTTTATTTCGCTTTTAATTCATTTTCTTTTGTTCTTATTTTATTTTTCTTGTATTCTTTGTTTTTGTTCTTTGGTTTTTTCTTTGTTTTTCTTAAGCTGTTTATTTTTCTTTTCTCTTTTCGCTTTGAGCTTAAAAATTCATATCTCATCTGTTTCTTTTGGTGTGTGTGCAGGTGCAGTGCATGACCCGGGGAAATTCTTCCCATCTTGCTTCTCCAGATCCAGATATTGAGCGGACATTTCATCGGAGACAGCGACAGATTCTCTTAAGAGAGACCGGGTCAGTGGAAATAAGTGTTGAAGTGGATCAAGAGGAAAACATGGCTGGAAATCAGAGGAGCATTTCAGATTATGCCCGGCCTAATTTTTAAGGATCTGGATCTAGCATTGTTCGGCCCCCAGTTGCGGCCAACAATTTCGAGCTGAAGCCCAATTTTATTCAAATGGTGCAACAGATGTGCCAATTTGATGGCTTCCAAGATGAGGACCCATATGCTCATCTTGCAACTTTCCTAGAAATCTGTGATACCTTCAAGGCGAACAATGTGTCCGAGGATGCGGTTCGTCTTCGATTGTTCCCATTTTCTGTGCGAGGGAGGGCCAAGCAATGGCTAAGTTCCTTGCCAGCGGGTTCGATTACAAGCTGGGAACAGTTAGCCGAAAAGTTTCTGACCAGATATTTGCCACCGGCCAAGATCACCAAACTTAGAAGCGACATCTCTTCATTCCGGCAAGCCGAATCTGAAACACTATATGATACCTGGGAGCGGTATAAGGAATTGTTGAGGAAGTGCCCCCAGCATGGAATTGTGGAATGGATGCAAATCCAGATATTCTACAATGGATTGAATGTGGCCACTAAACAAATGTTGGATGCCGCAGCAGGAGGCTCCTTGTGTAGCAAAAGACCTGATGAGGCACAGAATTTGATTGAGAACATGGCCTCCAATGGCTACCAGTGGAGTTCTGAGAGAAATAAGCCGGTGAAGACCGCCGGACTTTATGAGGTTGATGTGCTCACTACTTTGGCAGCACAGGTGGAAGCCATCTCTAAATGGCTGGACACAATGGAAGTTCAACCTCCAGCAATGAACATAAATAATGATAGTTGGGCGAAAGAAACAGGGCCCAGTTGTTCTTCTGAGGGAGTTAGTGCCACTGAATAGGTGGATTTCATTGGTCATAATCAGCGGTACACCAATAACCCCTACAGCAACACCTATAACCCAGGGTGGAGGAATCACCCTAATTTCTCTTGGAAAGACCAGAATCAGGGGCAGCAGCGCCCCTCTCAGCAACAGCAGCAGCAGCAGACTCAGCCTCAATTTTCGAGGCCCCCACCACTAGAACAAAAGGGACCTTCTCTTGAAGCTCTCCTCGTTCAATATATTCAAGCTAATGATGCCCGAATCACAGGGCATGAAGAGATGATGAGGAATCAGCAGGCCTCTTTACAGAACCTTGAGCGTCAGGTTGCACAGATCGCCAAGACGCTTGCAGAACGACCCCAGGGTGCTCTCCCAAGTAATACAGAAATTAATCCCCGGGAGTCTCTCAAGGCAGTCACCTTGAGAAGTGGCAGGGAACTGGAACTTTTAACCCCACAAGCACAGCAAGATCTCCCCCAAGAATTAGAAGCGGAAGCTCAGGATCAAGATTCAGGGCAAGTTCGGGGAGAAAGGATAAGGCAAGGGGAAAGACTTGGTAGTAGACTATAAGCCTACGTTGCCCTATCTAGCTAAACTCAAGAAGGACCAACAGGAGGCACAGTTTAAGAAGTTTCTGGAGATGTTTAAAATGTTGCACATCAATGTTCCATTCGTGGAAGCTCTCTCCCAGATGCCGAAGTATGCCAAGTTCCTCAAGGAATTATTGACTAACAAGAGGAAATTGGAAGCCGTTTCGACGGTCACCTTGAGTGAGGAATGTTCTGCCATCATCTCAAATAAAATTCCCAAAAAGGAAAAAGATCCGGGAAGTTTCATCATCCCGTGCACCATTGGAGGGATGATGGATGAAAAGGCGTTGGCTGATCTAGGAGCAAGTATCAACCTCATGCCATTAAAAATTTTTCAGAAGCTGGGGTTGGGGGAACTCAAGTCAACTCAAATGACACTCCAACTTGCTGATCGCTCCACCCGCCAACCCTTGGGAATTATTGAGGACATTTTAGTGAAAGTCGACAAATTCATATTCCCGGTCGACTTTGTTGTTCTGGATTTAGATGAACGGGCTGAGGTACCTTTAATTTTTGGGCGTCCATTCCTCGCTACTTCACAAGCCATCATTGATGTGAAGGATGGTCGCCTAACATTGAGAGTGGGGGATGAAGAAGTTGTTTTCAAGCTGAAGGAGGCTATGAGACACCCCATGGCATTTGATAATTCTTGCTATTTCTTAGACACTACTAATGACATTATTTGTGACTGTGTGCAGGAAATCTGGCGAAAGGATCATCTTACTGATTTACTAGGTGAGGAACCCCCAGATGAGAAGCTCATAGACCAAGAGGAAACCATCGCTGTTACACCCTCGAGCATTGGTCAACCAGAATTGAAGGCCAAAAGAAGGAAAGGCAGGGGGTCAAAGGCCCAGACATGGTGGCAGAAGGTAGAGGAAAGGAAAAAACAACAAGCCTCTACCCCGAAAAGTGATTCTACTAATGACCTCAGCTTTGGTGAGGCATTTCTGATAAATTCTTTTTGTCCTTTCATAGAATGTTGGTCTGCACGGCACCAAGAGGAAAGGTACATCTTTGAACCATCTTAAGATGAGGTTAGACCCGTCAAGCTAGTGACGTTAAAAGAGCGCTGACACACCCTTGCGTGTGTACTCCGCAAGTGCACGGGTGTCGAAGTAATAAAGTACCCAAACGGGTGGGTAGTCGAATCCACAGGGAGTAGACGTAAGAACAATCACACTTTGTTAAGTAATCAAAGATAAACCAATTGTTGTTGAAAGAAAATAAAATCAGAAAGTAGTAGAAACAAAGTGCTGAAAATGAAAGCTAGGTCGGAGAAATAGATCAATAAGAAGATGAGGTACTCGGACAATGCTCCCCCTAGAATCCTTGTTTCACGTGCAAGACTTCAAGTACTCTTATTCAATAGAGATTTCAAGAGTCGTGGAATCCAGAGATACAAGGTCCCAAATCTAAGGTCAACCTTGACTAGTCCCCTACGAGGTCCCGGCGGAGAGAGGACTCTCGACGCCTCACACCACGTATGACTGCGCTATGCTCTAGGGATTCCAAGTGGTAAACCCTATTCCCAACTATAGATCAATCCCTTTGGTCCAGGCGAAAGATCCCTAATCACAAATAAGTCCCGGCGGAAAAGCCTCTCTCAACGCCTAACTCTCTTTGAGATCGAAGGTAATACTTGGAATAAGAAGGTAGGGAGAACCACACCGGAGGGGAAAGGGGACGTGTCGCTACCTCTCAACGCACCCTCTCAACCCCCTCCAATCTTGATTAATCTAATCCTAATGGTGATGGTCACTCGTCAAAAGGATGATTGGATTAGCCCTCAACCCTAGTGTCACTCTAAGGGAGAAACAATTAAGCAAACAAGATTGAAACTCAAATTCAAACTCAAATTGAATAAAAGCATTTAAGTCAATGAAACATAGGAAATCTAGGGTTTACAAGTCCAAGTACCCACTAGGGGTTTAGCTCTCCATGGAGCAATACAAGTTCATCAAAATAAATGAAGATAAGTGCAAGAAATCCATAAAGAAAACCCCCTTAGGCTTCGTGTTGATAGACTATGGGAACTTCTCCTTCTTCTTCAAAGAATCCCTTCCTCAAAGCCTAAGGCCCACCTCGCCGAATCGAGTCGTCGAAGGCTCCCCCAATGGCTCTCCTTGGAAGGGAATGATGATGAAACCGGTGAAGAAGCGCCCCCAAAGTGTAGCAAGAACCTCCTGAACCCTAGCCGTCGCCCCCTTCCAAAGTTAGAAGATGATGCCCGGATAACGCTTCAGAACGGCTTTATAATTGGCCATCTCGAGGATCCACACGGGCGTGTGGATAGTCCACACGGCCGTGTGGAAATTCCACGCGGCCGTGTGGAAATTCCACACGCCCATGTGGATTTTCTGCCTTGTGAAATCTTCATACTAATCCTCGATTTCGCCCGTTTCTTCTCCTGAGGTCACATGGACGGACACACGCCCATGTGAAAGGTCAAGTGGCATTTCTTGATGATGGGAAACCTTGGAGAGCTTTTGAAATCTTTGAACCAATCGGAACGAGCAAGCATGACTGCCTTCGTGTCCTTCTACAAGAATTGTCTTGAAGCCTTTAGAAGTTGGCACATACCCCCTCGTTTGAACCCGATTTGTGTCTTGAACTTCGTATTTGCACAAAAGAGCTCCACATAGCACCATTATGACCTAATCTTGCTTTTCTTCGCGTAAACCTTTTTCACAACCCTAATTGCACGAAAGAACACAGAAACACACGAAATGAGAAATATAACCTGAAAAATGTGATGCTCATGCAGGGAAAAACATCTCAAATTATATGTACATGCAAGCACTTATCAAACTCCCCCACACTTAAGCTTTTGCTTGTCCTCAAGCAAAATTTATACAATAAAATCCACAAGTAGAGTGATAGAAGTGCTTAGCCTTAAGTTCACCAAAAAGTATGTAAGGAGAGTATTCTTAAACAAAGGAACAATTTGCAACATAGAAAGATAAAAACCGATGCTCTAGCAAAAACACGAAGCACAAAGAAAATAGAATCTGACTGCGTGTGTGTGTGTATGCTTACTCATGCCAACCCTAAGTTTACTCTTAAAAGTTCTTATTGAAAAGGGCTTATTTAAGGACAAAAGTAGGTAGTAGCTGCATACAACCTCGAAGGTAGCCATTTCCCAAGATGCCTCCTGGGCGGCTTTCACACTTTGAGGTGGTAGCTCTTTCCACCTGGGAGTGTTAGCTTTCACACAGCCTATTAGATAGCTCTTTCTCTCCTTAGGGCATAGCTAGTATCCGACTTATGAGAGTAGCTGCATACAACATAGGTGGTAGCTCTTTCCACTCCGAAAACAAGTAAACAAATAAGGCATTCTTCCTTTGTTTTCTTCTTTTTTTTTTTTTTTTTTTTTCAAAATAAAGAAAATTAATGTCCTTTTGGCACTGAACTAGAGTTATCAGGGTTAACAGAGCAAGAAAGGTGTAAGTAATGCAATCAGACAAAAAATTTCTAAGTTTTTCGAGTAAACTAGAGCATGAGTACAAACGATGTTTTAAAATTCTCCTAAATTCAAGACTGCAATCCTTGTCTTTTAAGGTGAACTATCATTGGCTAGATAAGCATATGAGTGATGAGCATACATACATAGAGAACGTGTGCAACGTGAACTCCCCCCCACACTTAAGATGTACAATGCCCTCATTGTACGCATGCAAGCATACAAAAACAGAATATAAATAAAACATGAGGGCGTGGGGATTAAAAACAACACTCCCCTGATCTCCGAGTGTGGTAGTTGAATGGAGGTGTGAAGGTGGGAAGTGGAGTTGCGTAGGGTTGTGAAGCTCACACGGCCGTGTGGAAATTCCACACGGCCGTGCCTATGACCATTTCTCAAAACCAAGTTGACAAGTCTATCTGCACATCACAAAAGGGGTTCAGTGGATTTCAACAAAAGCTACGATTAAAAGAGTACAAAAATTAAACAAGCCAAACACAAACTCAACAAAGAACATGAAAAGAAAGCAGTAAGATAACTCTCAGAAGGTGTAACCTTTCTGAGTACACAAAGACTCAACACAAAAGAAAGTACAAGGGAATAAAAAGAAAGAATGAAAGACGCATCAAGCGTCGGCATCTGCTGGTGCTGCTGGGGATGCTGGGGAGGCGTAGGGTGCTCGGGGTGTGGACGGCGGAGTGGAATCGCTACCTCTCGCCATCAACTGGTGGAGTGAAGTGATGCGCGTCATCATCTCCGAGTGGTACTCAGCCATGCGAGCGAGAACCTCAGTGTGGTTCGCTGCCTGAGTCACTCGCATGGTGGCGAGATCAGTCTGGAGAGTCCCCACAGCAGCCTCAAGTCTGCCTATGCGATCCTGTGCTGGAGGGGATACAGGTGCTGATACCGGTGGCCCCTCCTCGTCTGCTTGGGTGTCCTCTGCCTCCATGGGTGCGGGTTGTGATGATGGCCCTGCCCGGGTCTCCTCCGAGTCTTCGTCTTCGTCCTCAGACTCCTCGGACTCATCTGGGAATGGAACAGCAAGTACATACCTGCCGGGAGCGGCCCTCTTCACCATGCCCATCATACGCAAGGTATCAAGGCCAAGTGGGGAGGGAACAATAACCTTGTCAGCTCCCCGAACAGCATCAATCAGTCCCATTCCTCGGATGAGTCGGGTGATGTAGGGACCAGAGAAAAGAACTCCTATCCGCGCGTACTGTCCCTGGTGCCTCAGAAAATCAGCTACCACGTAACCCAGGTGCAGGGGCAGGCTTTGGACCATAGAGTACAAATAGAGGAGGTCCAGCCGCCCCAATACGCCGGTGCTGTCTCCCCGCCCAGTAATAGACCTGCTCAGGATGGCATGAATGTACCTGTGGGCGGGGCGGAGGAGCAAAGACGCCTTGGTCAACCCGGGCTCGTACTGTATATCTCCACACAGCATCCGGCAAACCCGGCTTGGAGTGACACGGAAAGGATAGTCGAATGGCAGCTGCGCGTACTCCTCCGTGTGGATGAAGTCTCGATCGTACAGGCCGAGGGCGACGGCAAAATCTGTCAAGCTCATGCTGTGATACTGCCCAAAGATGCGGAATCGAACTGTGTCCGGTCGGTGGTAGTCGGTGTGGGAGCGATCAAACTCAAATGTCGCGAGGACTTCGAAAGTGAGATCGCGAGTGGCTGGGTCTTTGATGCACAATAGTCGCTCCCACCCGCCAACAGCAATAAGCTCACGGACCTCATCCGCCAACTCGGCTGCACGCGCATGTTCTATTGCCTCCAAAGCTTGCAAGTCGGGAATGCGTGTCTGGCCAAACTTTAACTTTGAAAGTCGATCAAACCGTGCTTGATGTTCGGGCACGGCGAACTCGAATGGTGCGGGCGAGAGATCACGGGACTCCCGGACCTCACGGGCCTCACGAGGGCGCTTATGAGCGAGTTTCTTCGTTCTTGGGGCCATTCCTGTGCATAAGAAAGGTAAGGAAGTTAATTCAGAGCTTAAAATAGTTTCCCAGGATTCCACATGGCCGTGTGGAATTTCCACGCGGCCGTGTGTCTCCTCTGGTTACCCAAAAACAAAGAAACAGCCAATACACACGGCCGTGTGGAATTTCCACACGGCCGTGTGTCTCCTCTGGAATTCAGTGGGGGCACCCCGATAATCCACACGGCCGTGTGGAATTTCCACACGGCCGTGTGGATCTTCGACCATGGCCAAAGCACCATGGTGAATCCACACCCCTTTATACAATCATCCACAAATTTGAGCACAAGTGTTTTAAGCAATAATCTAAGTATTAAACACGAAAATAGCATGCAAAAACACAAGATTCAACATCCACAACAACTAATGAAGGTTTCATGGCAAGAAGAGGGGAAGAAGGCTTACCGGAGGAGATGAGTCCAATCTAACAATGTAGTAACGAGTAAGGCCCACAAATCCCTTAAATAAGCGAGAGAATGGAAGGAGAAGAGCAACCGTCACGACCTTTGAAGAGGAGGCGTTTGAAGGTGAAGGGTTGCTTGGGGGGTTATAAAGAGAAAGGCCCCTTTTCATGTTTAAGTACCTCACACGGCCGTGTGGAAATTCCACACGGCCGTGTGGATTCTCTGTATGGCCTTATAAAACTCCCCGAAATTCCACACGGCCGTGTGGAATTTCCACACGGCCGTGGGGATTCTCTGTATTGTGAAGATTTGTACTAAATAAATCCACATGGCCGTGTGGAATTTCCACACAGCCGTGGGGATTCTCTGGATGAGAAAATTCCTTCACATTTTCATCCACACGGCCATGTGGAATTTCCACATGGCCGTGTGCTTCCATTCTTCAACTCAAAAATAGTCCAAACTCTGCAGAAATTAATGAAAACACATGGAACGACTGCAGAAGTTGAAAACTAAGACGTTTACGATTTAAAATCTCGCAAAATTCACAGGAATACCACCTAACTTGCCATAAATGATGAACACATAGAAATGCACTACCAGCAATAAATCCACACATTACAAACTAAACAAACAAAAAAAAAAAAAAATGCAGAAATAAAACTAACTACAACACAAGCAAAGAGTTCTAAAAATTGGGTTGCCTCCCAATAAGCGCTTGTTTTACGTCACTAGCTTGACGTACCTGCCTCTCTAGACTCAAGGGGGGTCATGCAACAAAAATACCTCTGCACCTTCAGCACTAACCTCACCACCAAAATATGGCTTCAGACGATGCCCGTTTACTTTGAAAGTACCTCTATCTGGGTGAGTGATTTCAATTGCCCCCTGCGGTGATGCTTGAGTTACGGTGTATGGCCCAAACCACCAAGATTTTAACTTTCCGGGAAACAGTTTGAGTCGTGAGTTAAATAACAAAACTTCATCCCCCACCTTGAACTCTTTCGGCGTTTTGATATGCTTATCATGCCACTTGCGTATCCTTTCCTTGTAGATTCGGGCATTTTCGTATGCTCTCAGTCTCCATTCATCAAGCTCATTGATCTGGTGCTTCCGTTGTTCCCCAGCTCGAGAAAGGTCAAAATTCATTGTCTTGAGTGCCCAATAAGCTCGATGTTCTAATTCAACAGGAAGATGACAAGATTTCCCATAGACCAGATTGTAGGGTGTAGTTCCAATAGGAGTTTTATATGCAGTCCGGTAAGCCCATAACGTGTCATCCAACCGTTCCGACCAATCCCTTTTCCCATGTTCTACCGACTTGGTCAAGATCCTCTTCAGCTCCCTGTTAGTAACCTCTACTTGGCCACTTGTCTGCGGATGATAGGGGGTAGCGAGACGATGATGCACTCCGTATCGCTTTAACACTTTTTCGAACTGACTATTACAGAAATGTGTTCCTCTATCACTAATAATGATCCTAGGTGTTCCAAATCGGGAGAAAAGCTTCTTGAGAAATTTAACTACAGTCCTCGCATCGTTTGTAGGTAATGCCTGAGCTTCCACCCACTTCGATACATAATCCACTGCTACAAGAACATATTTGTTCCCATTGGAGCCTGGGAATGGTCCCATGAAATTGGTGATCGTCCCGCAAGCGCACGGGGTCGTCAAGTAATAAACCACTCGCGCAAGCACGAGTGGGTCGTATTCCCAAGGGCCCGAGAATCTATCCTTACTTCCTTTTTGCTATGTTGTCTAGCCGATCAAACTTGAGATTTAGAATGAAAAAGTAAAGAAGTAAAACAAAAGCAATTAAACTGCTAAATACGAAGGGCGATAAACGGGAGAAAAATCAGGATGAGAAGATGGTCACGGATGAGGATCCCCTCGGGGTTACTAAAGTGCGAAAGATGTTGGATTAACATGCAAGTGGCTTAAAGGACCGAGAAAACCCTAGATTAGGTCAACCCGATGGTCACGGCAATTGACCCCTAATCCGGTACGAGTATTGAATACGGGTTATACCCGTACAATTCCTCCTACGATTGCAAAGGGCAAGATGGTTTTCTCAAGCTAAGGTTGAATTACACATGAGTAATTAACCCTAGAATTGGAGGGGTACAAATACCCGATGGTCACGGCGTATTTGTACGTATTTCCCTTCCAAGCTTGGTGAGTCTAATACTAGGGCAATGGTCATGCAACCTAGTATTGGCTAAGTATGGATACACAGAGTTCTCATGCATACCCAAGCATTCAAAAACACCAAACATGAATCACAAACAAGCTAACAAGCATGAATTAAACCAAAACATCCAAACATCACAAGTTCACCCCAAGGTTCACCCACATCTGGTGACCTTGGGGTTTTAGTTGCTCATAGTCTCCAAATACATGAATAAAAGCATGAAAATAACTAAACCCAACATAAAAGACCTCCCTCCAAAGATTAGAGTCGAAGAAGCTTCCAAAGACGCCACTCGAAGGGGTGGCTTCCCGTCGTCTTCAACCTCAAGATTTGAAGCCCTAGAGGTAGATCCCGCACAAGAACGCGCTCTCCTCGCCGATTCTACCGTGGAAATGCCCTCCAAGCTCTCCTTCTTGGTCGGATTTGGAAGAGGTGGTGTCAAGCTCCAAGAAGAGGCAAGGTCCCCTTTCTTTCATGCCCTAAAAGCCCTTAAAAGGGTGAAAATCGCGACTTCTCATGGGCTGCCTCACGGCCGTGAGGTTGCCCGTGAGGCATCCAGAAAGTTCTGGACGAAATTTCACCACGGGTGCTACAGTAACCTCGCTACAGTACCTGCTACAGTGATTCCGCTACAGTATCCCTGCTACAGTACTGCTACAGTGAAGAACCCAAAAACGTCGTATTTGGTGTCGAATTCTTTCTAAATACGTTCTTGAGCTCATTTAGGGTCTGCAACACAAAATAAAGGGGTTTAGACTATAAAAAGGGCATCGACTTATCAAAAAGATAATAAAATAATACAAATAAATACGTATAAAATACGTATATTTAGACGTTTATCAGAAATCCCCACACCTAAGCGTTTGCTTGTCCCCAAGCAAACAAACATGAAGAACAGGGGCAAGAAGATAAATGGCTAAATATACGACCTCAAGCTCAACTGTACAGGACTCCACAAGCACAAATGGACAGAAATCAAGAAGTGAGTTGTTCAATTTATAGTCAAGTAATATTAGCTCTGTTTCATCCAAAGTGTTCCTGTGTGTGTGTGCTGACTTCCACCTTGACCTCCACACCCTGGATTACCCAGGATGCTTGTTCACCTCACTCAAATTGAAATTAGTGCTAGGAGTGCCAAACAAAAATCCTCTCAATAGCCAGTTAAAAATCTTTTGGTCCCCAAACGAAACTTTAACATCAAGTGAAGATAAGACAGGTTTCAGGCGCCCAAAGGTTTTTTTTTTTTTTTTTTTTTTTTTTTTTAGTCCGCCTAACGTAGACCGCACAAAAATCTTTCAATTGGATGCACATGCCGGCCGTGCACAAGAGCCACCCGACTTACTTGATTACAGATCTACATATACGCATTCATGCTTTTAGAAGCGAGAGGAATACCGACATAGACTCAATTTTTTTTTTTTTTTTTTTTTTTTTTTTTTTTTTTTACACAACCTAACTCAGGACGCCTGATCAACCACCTGCTAAAAACCTCACTTAAAAACCTTACTTAGGGTTAAAGCAAAAATAGGGGACTCAAAAGTTTTTTAAAGGACTATTGAAAGAGAAATTTGACATCCTAACACAAAATCAAAAAGATGGGTTAGAGTGTCAGAAGTGGAAGTTAGAGTGAGCAGGTATCAATGTACACTAAAGATGAAACAGAACTACATTCAAGTACATGTAAAGTACAACTCACTACTATCATTCTACCAAGCTAGGAAGTCCTTAACAATAAAATCATAGCTATCATAGGTGAGTCAAGCATGCATTAAAATAAAATACTCCATCCCCACACCTAAAGCTGTACATTGTCCCCAATGTACATAAGTCAGCTGCACAGGGTGGGAAATAAATATAAACCAAAAATTGAGAGATGGAGTAAGAAACTTCCCCAATCCGTTGATGAAGTGTGGAACATGTGCATGTGGACTTGGGGTAAACTAAGTGGTGAGGGCCTGGAGTGTGGAACAGCTGTATCATCATCCTGAAAGCACAACAAAACTGATCACAACTCCAGAGACAAAAAATAATAAAGGAGGAGCGCGCACAAAAATAGTTCACAAACACCCAAAATAAAGTTTAGCAGAGCAGGAGCCCTGACTAACTTAAAAGCACAAAGGACAACAAAAGAAAAGAAAAACAAACAAGCTCGAAGAAAAGAATAAAAGACACAAGGTGGTGGTAATGTTAGGCCCAAGCTCTTGAGCACAACCCAAACTATCCTTCTAATGATGCCGAAGCCCTTTTGTGAAAGAAGCGCGACACGAGATTCGTGATGTTCAATTTTAAACTTTGGTTCGTCGCGGGGTGGAGTACGGTGATTTCGGGCTCTCTTGTGTGCTACTTTCTTTACCGGCATCCTACAAAACCAAAGGGTCATCAATTCAACTAGTTACAAGAAAAGCACTAGCAAAATAATGAAGATTTCATGGAAAATGCTCATTGCTACAGTAAATCCGATAAAATTTTGCAAGAGTTTTTCTTGAAAAAGTAGCCAAAAATTTTTACAATCATGCCAAATCATACTTAATATACTCTTGCAACAAAGGAGACCAAAATCCAAACAATAAACATCCCACAAATCCAAAAGAAATCAAACCCTTGAGTGAAAGAGCCTTTACCTAACCCTAGAATATGTGGGGCAAACCCTTTGCAAAATCCGGCCAAAGGAGTGTTTTTTCTTTAAAATCTCTTCACCAAATTAGTTGAGGGGAGGAGGAGGGGGATTTAGAGCAACAAAAATGAAGAAAATCGGTGGAGAATGGAGGGGGAAATGAGAGAAAGTTTTGGAGAAGAAGAGTGAACAAGAGGAGCTTGAAAAGGGCCTCTTTAAAGACCCAACCCGTGAAGCCTCACGGGTGGACTCACGGCCGTGAGCCCACCCGTGAGAAATCCCCTGGATGGCTCACGGGTGAGCTCACGCCCGTGAGCTCACCCGTGAGCTTCCCCGATTCCTTCAAGGGTGCACTCACGGGCCATAAACGGCCAAAATCCGAAATTTTCTCAACTTAACCTCTTCCAAACCCTCAAAAACGTTTAAAACAATGACAAATTAAGCATGGAAACACTCAAAACATGATTTTCATGGCATCTAATTTACAAATCATTCAAGGAAACACAAGATCATGCAAAGGGGTTTGGACAAAAATGATGAACAAAACCACCACAAAATGAAAAGCAACTTGAAAACTAACACACCAAAAATACGGAAAAAGAACACACTAAGCAAACAAACAACAAGAAAGAAGAAATGCAACAATTTAAGAGCTTGGGTTGCCTCCCAAGGAGCGCTTGTTTAAAGTCGTTAGCTCGACTCTTCTTATCTAGAATCAGGGTGGGACAAAGGGCGGAGAATTACCTCCATTTCTCGACGCGATGTTGTGACCTGGAATGTTCATGGAAAGACAAGAGAAGATGCAAAATTTACCTTGATTATCAAAATATAGGCGGTCTACCTCACTCGGTGGTAATGAGGAGATACTCATGCTTTTCTTCATTTTTGCATTCACCTTTCGCCATGCCTTCTTCAAAGTTCCCTTTTTCTTGCAATGCGGAGGTGATATAACTTCTACTTGTGCTATTTCTGGTGTTGGGGAAGGCGAGGGGTCCTTTACTTCCGGTTCTTCATTCTCGGTTCCTTCTAGGTACTCGTCTAAGGGATTCAATGAAAGAACTTCCTGCACACAATCAGAAATTATCACAACAGTTACATCCGTGAAATATAAAGCATCATCATGATCCAATGTGTGCTTCATAGCCTCTGGAAGAGTGAAGACAACTTGTTCATCCCCCACTCGCAATGTCATCTTCCCTCCCTTAACATCAATTAGGGCTCCTGCGGTGTTGAGGAAAGGGCGGCCAAGGATCAACGGGACCTCTACATCATCATCCACGTCTAATATCACAAAGTCTACCGGAATGATGAGTTTATCAACCCTCACAAGAACGTCCTCGACAACTCCTCTTGGTCTTCTCACTGAGCGATCTGCAAGTTGGAGGGTCATTCGCGTGGGTCTCAAGTCCTCTAGCCCCAACTTCAGGAATAGATTGTATGGCATCACGTTTATACTGGCTCCTGAGTCGGCCAAAGCATTTTCTTGCATCCCCTCACCTAGTACACAGGGTATGATGAAGCTTCCCGGGTCTGTCAATTTCTTTGGCAATTTCTTTTGAATTACAGCTGAACAGGTTCCCGTAAGTGTCACTGTGTCTAGATCCTCCAACTTCCTCTTGTTAGTGAGGAGGTCCTTCATGAATTTGGCATATTTAGGCATCTGCGATAAAGCTTCGACCAAGGGGATATTAATATGAAGTTGCTTGAACATGTTGAGGAACTTTTTGAATTGGGCTTCATCCTTGTCTTGCTTGAGCCTTGAGGGATATGGCACCACAGGCTTGTATTCAGGGCTCTTATGAGTGGGCGGTTTTGGAACATCCTCCTTCTGTTTCTTCGCAGTATCTACACTTGCATTTTTACTTGTATTGGGGTCTTCCCGAATGGCTACCCCGTCATTGGAAGCACTTGGGCTCTCCTCGGCCCTTGCCTCCAACTGTTTCCCACTTCTCAGTGTCACAGCTTTTAAGTGTTCCCTCGGGTTGCTTTCGGTGTTACTTGGTAAATTACCCGAGGGACGCTCTGCTTGTGCTCTAGCGAGTTGCCCAACTTGATTTTCCAGAGACTGAATAGATGCTTGAACATTTCTCAACACAGTACCGATTTCATCAAACCTTTTATCTTGAGCAACAAATCTGGATTCAGTATTAATCATGAATCTTGCCAAGACGTCTTCAGTTGTGTATTTTCTTTCTTGTTGTTGAGGAGGTTGATAAGAAGGACCTTGAGGTGGAGGTGGCCTTTGTTGTGATTGGCCTTGGTTCCAAGAGAAGTTTGAATTGTTTTTCCACCCCGGGTTATATGTATTGCCATATTGATTACCCGGTCCCCTCTGACCTCCACTAACATAGTCAACTGACTCCATTTGTGCAGAGGGAGTAACAAGAATAGGGCATTGGGTTGTTGCATGCCCGGCACCACATGTTTCACATGACATCACGGCCTTTGAGCTCGAACTGGAGCCTAACATGAATTGATCAAGTTTCTGAGTCAAAGCTTCCACCTTAGCATTGTTATCAATAACGTTCTTGTTCAGGGCTTCAACTCTTGCCGCCAAAGCAGTAGTCTCATTCACCTCATACAGTCCAGCTGCTCTAACTGGCTTCTGCCTAGTGCTCCAGTGACATTCATTACTAGCCATGTTCTCAATTAATGCTTCGGCTTCTTCAGGGAGTTTGTTACTTAAGGAGCCACCTGCTGCTGCGTCGATGAGCTGCCTTGTAGCATAATTCAGCCCATTACAAAATGTCTGCACCCTCATCCATGCAGGGAACCCATGATGAGGGCATCTTCTTAGAAGGTCCTTAAATCTTTCATGCGCTTCAAATAGGGTCTCAGAATCTCCTTGTCGAAATGCTGAAATTTCTTGCCTCAGCCTCGCTGCCTTGCTTGGTGGAAAATATCGGGCAAGAAACTTCTCCACCATTTCCTTCCATGAAGTAATAGATCCCGGAGCCAAAGAAGTAAGCCATCTATAGGCTGCTCCCCTTAAACTGAAAGGAAATAGTCTCAACCTGATTGCATCATCTGAAACAGAATTGATCTTGAAGGTTGAGCATACTTGAAGGAACTTGGACAAGTGGGCATGCGGGTCTTCATCTGCTAGACCATCAAACTGTACTGAGTTTTGCACCATCCCAATTGTGCTGGCTTTTATTTCAAAATTATTTGCAGGCACACTAGGAACCAACACACTGAACTCGTCCCCGGTGAATTGTGGCCTTTCATAATCAGACAGGGTTCTTCTTGGCTCGGCCATGACAGTAGGCTCACTAGATTCTACCCGAATTTCTTGCTGCCTTGAGCTTTCAGTAGCTTCTCTCAAACGTTGATGCAAAGTTCGTTCAATCTCGTCGTCAGGATCAACCAAATTTGTGTGACTCGCTCGTGTCATAAGATAGGTACCTCGCAAGAAAATTCAAGGCGAGTGTCAAAACTTGAAGAAAAACAAACAGGAAAAATACAGAGAATAAAAAAAAAAACGGAATATAAACACGAATGGTAAAAACGGCAAAACAAAAGCCAAATCAACACGCTCAAAGTTTTCCGAATATTTCTCGTAGTCCCCGGCAACGGCGCCAAAAACTTGGTGATCGTCCCGCAAGCGCACGGGGTCGTCAAGTAATAAACCACTCGCGCAAGCACGAGTGGGTCGTATTCCCAAGGGCCCGAGAATCTATCCTTACTTCCTTTTTGCTATGTTGTCTAGCCGATCAAACTTGAGATTTAGAATGAAAAAGTAAAGAAGTAAAACAAAAGCAATTAAACTGCTAAATACGAAGGGCGATAAACGGGAGAAAAATCAGGATGAGAAGATGGTCACGGATGAGGATCCCCTCGGGGTTACTAAAGTGCGAAAGATGTTGGATTAACATGCAAGTGGCTTAAAGGACCGAGAAAACCCTAGATTAGGTCAACCCGATGGTCACGGCAATTGACCCCTAATCCGGTACGAGTATTGAATACGGGTTATACCCGTACAATTCCTCCTACGATTGCAAAGGGCAAGATGGTTTTCTCAAGCTAAGGTTGAATCACACATGAGTAATTAACCCTAGAATTGGAGGGGTACAAATACCCGATGGTCACGGCGTATTTGTACGTATTTCCCTTCCAAGCTTGGTGAGTCTAATACTAGGGCAATGGTCATGCAACCTAGTATTGGCTAAGTATGGATACACAGAGTTCTCATGCATACCCAAGCATTCAAAAACACCAAACATGAATCACAAACAAGCTAACAAGCATGAATTAAACCAAAACATCCAAACATCACAAGTTCACCCCAAGGTTCACCCACATCCGGTGACCTTGGGGTTTTAGTTGCTCATAGTCTCCAAATACATGAATAAAAGCATGAAAATAACTAAACCCAACATAAAAGACCTCCCTCCAAAGATTAGAGTCGAAGAAGCTTCCAAAGACGCCACTCGAAGAGGTGGCTTCCCGTCGTCTTCAACCTCAAGATTTGAAGCCCTAGAGGTAGATCCCGCACAAGAACGCGCTCTCCTCGCCGATTCTACCGTGGAAATGCCCTCCAAGCTCTCCTTCTTGGTCGGATTTGGAAGAGGTGGTGTCAAGCTCCAAGAAGAGGCAAGGTCCCCTTTCTTTCATGCCCTAAAAGCCCTTAAAAGGGTGAAAATCGCGATTTCTCACGGGCTGCCTCACGGCCGTGAGGTTGCCCGTGAGGCATCCAGAAAGTTCTGGACGAAATTTCACCACGGTGCTACAGTAACCTCGCTACAGTACCGGCTACAGTGATTCCGCTACAGTATCCCTGCTACAGTACTGCTACAGTGAAGAACCCAAAAACGTCGTATTTGGTGTCGAATTCTTTCTAAATACGTTCTTGAGCTCATTTAGGGTCTGCAACACAAAATAAAGGGGTTTAGACTATAAAAAGGGCATCGACTTATCAAAAAGATAATAAAATAATACAAATAAATACGTATAAAATACGTATATTTAGACGTTTATCAGAAATCAATTCCCCACACATCAAAAACCTCACAGAATTGAATAGGATTTTGTGGCATCTCATCACGCCGAGAGAGGTTCCCTGTCCGTTGGCAATTGTCACAAAGAAGAACATACTGATGAGCGTCCTGAAATAGTGTTGGCCAATAGAATCCTGCAGCAAGCACCTTTTCGGCTATCCTACCAGAAGCATAGTGACCCCCGGTTGGGCCTGAATGACAGTGTGTTAAAATATTCCAGCCTTCTTCCCGAGAGACACAGCGTCGGATTACATGATCTGCACAAATCCGGAACAGAAAGGGGTCATCCCAAAAATAGTTCTTTAAGTCACTGAAAAACTTTTTCTTTTGCTGAAAAGTAAGACCCTGCTTAAGAACCTTTCCCGACAAATAGTTGGCAAAATCCGCAAACCAAGGTGTTTCCTCTTCTGCCGATCCGCCACGAATTATGTATAAGTGCTCTTCTGGGAATGAGTCGTTAATCTCCGGCTTTGATGCCTTGTAACCCTCACAGCCTTCTAACCTAGAGAGGTGATCAGCAGCTACATTTTCCACGCCCCTTTTGTCCTTGATTTCCATGTCAAACTCTTGTAGAAGAAGAACCCAACGGATCAACCTCGGTTTGGCATCAGACTTGCTCATGAGATAACGCAAGGCGGAATGATCTGTGAAGACAGTGACTCTGGATAAGATCAGATATGGCCTGAACTTATCAAATGCGTAAACCACTGCTAGCAACTCTTTTTCTGTAGTAGTATAATTTTCTTGTGCGCTTGTGAGTGTTTTACTCGCATAATAGATGGGCTGAAAATGTTTGTTCTTCCTCTGACCCAGCACTGCCCCAATTGCATAATCACTGGCGTCGCACATGAGCTCAAAAGGAGCGTTCCAATCTGGTGTAATCAAAATTGGTGCTTGAGTCAACTTCTCCTTCAGCAGGTTAAATGCAGCTAAACATTCGTCCCCGAACTCAAAAGATGCATCTTTTTCAAGAAGTTTGGTTAAAGGTTGAGAGATTTTTGAAAAATCTTTAATGAATCGCCGATAGAAACCTGCATGCCCAAGAAAGCTGCGAATTCCCTTCACATTAGTTGGCGGGGGAAGTTTCTTGATCACCTCAATTTTCGCCTTGTCCACCTCCATCCCATCTTTGGAAATTTTATGCCCTAAAACTATTCCTTCTTGGACCATGAAGTGGCATTTCTCCCAGTTCAACGCCAAATTGGTTTCTTCACATCTCTTGAGGACTCTTTCCAGATTCTGCAGACAGCTATCAAATGAGTCCCCGAACACCGAAAAATCATCCATAAATACTTCCATGATGTTTTCCAAAAGATCGTCAAATATAGCAGTCATGCATCGTTGAAAAGTGGCTGGAGCATTACACAGCCCGAAAGGCATCCTTCGGTATGCGAAAGTCCCGTAGGGACAAGTGAATGTAGTTTTTTCTTGATCCTCGGGTGCAATGGGGATCTGAAAATATCCCGACATACCGTCAAGGAAGCAGTAGAAATTATGCCCAGCTAACCTTTCCAACATCTGGTCAATGAATGGCAACGGAAAATGATCCTTTCGAGTTGCGTCATTTAGCCTTCGTAATCAATGCATACTCTCCACCCCGTGATCGTTCTGGTTGGGATTAACTCATTACGTTCATTCTTCACTACAGTCATTCCTCCTTTCTTAGGGACCACCCGAGTGGGACTCACCCACGCACCGTGCCGAGAGATCGGATAAATGATACCTGCATCCGGAAGTTTAACTACCTCTGCCTTCACCACCTCCTTCATGTTTGGGTTCAAACGACGTTGAGGCTGGATCACTGACTTATAATTATCCTCCATCAATATTTTATGAGTGCAGAATGACGGATTTATACCTTTAATATCAGAAATTTTCCAAGCAATGGCAGTCTTATGCTTCTTCAACATATTCACTAATTTATCCTTTTGAAACACGGATAATCTCGAAGATATAATGACCGGGAGTTTTGATCCTTCACCTAAGAATGCATATTCCAAGTGTTCTGGTAGTGTTTTAAGCTCCAGATCAGGTGGGTCTTCAATGGATGGTTGTAACCTTTTTCCCTTCTGTCTATCAATTTCCTCAAAATGTTCAGATTCTTCTTCTGAGATTTCCTCTAAGCTCCCTTCTTGGATGTGTGTGCCTTGTTGGGTTTTGAGATTTTCTATGTCTCCTACCCCACTTTCTTTGTAGGTTTTATTGGTGACGCCCAAAGAGAAAATTTCTTGCTCTTCACCCTTATTAGAAGAATCAAATCGATTAAGGGCCTCTTCTAAACTTTCCTCTATTTCTCCCTTTATACAACCCCGTGTTGCTTCTTCAAATTGAGTGAGTACTCTGAATAAATCACAATCTTGTCCCTCAGTAATTCTATCTATATTCAGGTTAACCTTCCTCACACAATAGTTTGTTTCAGCTGAATTTCGTAAGTAACTATGTGGATATGATTCCTTGGTGAACCAATTCATTTTCTGCTCAACGTCTCTCACCATTCCGGTTATCTTCTCAAACAGTTCTGCTTCGTCGATCATGATTCCTACAGGATTGAATAAGAGCAACAACCTTAGAATAGCGGAGAATGAAGAAAATTGATTATGTATAAGGAAATAAAGATTAGAATAATGGAAGTAAAAGAAGTGTGAAATAGGATGTACGAAAAATGACTAGCGAAACAAAGTGTAAAAATTCCTAAAACGCCTAACTCCCCGGCAACGGCGCCAAAAACTTGACACACCCTTGCGTGTGTACTCCGCAAGTGCACGGGTGTCGAAGTAATAAAGTACCCAAACGGGTGGGTAGTCGAATCCACAGGGAGTAGACGTAAGAACAATCACACTTTGTTAAGTAATCAAAGATAAACCAATTGTTGTTGAAAGAAAATAAAATCAGAAAGTAGTAGAAACAAAGTGCTGAAAATGAAAGCTAGGTCGGAGAAATAGATCAATAAGAAGATGGGGTACTCGGACAATGCTCCCCCTAGAATCCTTGTTTCACGTGCAAGACTTCAAGTACTCTTATTCAATAGAGATTTCAAGAGTCGTGGAATCCAGAGATACAAGGTCCCAAATCTAAGGTCAACCTTGACTAGTCCCCTACGAGGTCCCGGCGGAGAGAGGACTCTCGACGCCTCACACCACGTATGACTGCGCTATGCTCTAGGGATTCCAAGTGGTAAACCCTATTCCCAACTATAGATCAATCCCTTTGGTCCAGGCGAAAGATCCCTAATCACAAATAAGTCCCGGCGGAAAAGCCTCTCTCAACGCCTAACTCTCTTTGAGATCGAAGGTAATACTTGGAATAAGAAGGTAGGGAGAACCACACCGGAGGGGAAAGGGGACGTGTCGCTACCTCTCAACTCACCCTCTCAACCCCCTCCAATCTTGATTAATCTAATCCTAATGGTGATGGTCACTCGTCAAAAGGATGATTGGATTAGCCCTCAACCCTAGTGTCACTCTAAGGGAGAAACAATTAAGCAAACAAGATTGAAACTCAAATTCAAACTCAAATTGAATAAAAGCATTTAAGTCAATGAAACATAGGAAATCTAGGGTTTACAAGTCCAAGTACCCACTAGGGGTTTAGCTCTCCATGGAGCAATACAAGTTCATCAAAATAAATGAAGATAAGTGCAAGAAATCCATAAAGAAAACCCCCTTAGGCTTCGTGTTGATAGACTATGGGAACTTCTCCTTCTTCTTCAAAGAATCCCTTCCTCCAAGCCTAAGGCCCACCTCGCCGAATCGAGTCGTCGAAGGCTCCCCCAATGGCTCTCCTTGGAAGGGAATGATGATGAAACCGGTGAAGAAGCGCCCCCAAAGTGTAGCAAGAACCTCCTGAACCCTAGCCGTCGCCCCCTTCCAAAGTTAGAAGATGATGCCCCGGATAACGCTTCAGAACGGCTTTATAATTGGCCATCTCGAGGATCCACACGGGCGTGTGGATAGTCCACACGGCCGTGTGGAAATTCCACGCGGCCGTGTGGAAATTCCACACGCCCATGTGGATTTTCTGCCTTGTGAAATCTTCATACTAATCCTCGATTTCGCCCGTTTCTTCTCCTGAGGTCACATGGACGGACACACGCCCATGTGAAAGGTCAAGTGGCATTTCTTGATGATGGGAAACCTTGGAGAGCTTTTGAAATCTTTGAACCAATCGGAACGAGCGAGCATGACTGCCTTCGTGTCCTTCTACAAGAATTGTCTTGAAGCCTTTAGAAGTTGGCACATACCCCCTCGTTTGAACCCGATTTGTGTCTTGAACTTCGTATTTGCACAAAAGAGCTCCACATAGCACCATTATGACCTAATCTTGCTTTTCTTCGCGTAAACCTTTTTCACAACCCTAATTGCACGAAAGAACACAGAAACACACGAAATGAGAAATATAACCTGAAAAATGTGATGCTCATGCAGGGAAAAACATCTCAAATTATATGTACATGCAAGCACTTATCAAGCGCTTATCGGGAGGCAACCCGATTTATTTCATTTCTTTGTTACTTCTCTGTTGTGGTTGTTGTGTGGTGTGTTTTTGTGTTTTTGTTGCGTTTTGTTTTGAATCTGGCGTGTTTTTCTTCATGAAGGAAGGTTCCAGACCCAACACGGGCATAACACCCCCGTGCTGTTGGGGGTGAAATTCACAGGCTTTCCAGGTTTGATCTTTTCCATTCAGCACGGGGAGAAGCACGGCCGTGCCATGGCCGTGCTGAATCCCTGAACACGCTGCTCGTGCACGCGTCACGGACGTGCCGCGTTCTTCATTTTTCGTTGAATTTACTTGAGCACGGGCACAGCACGGCCGTGCTGAGGCCGTGCTCAGCGCGACTGTCCCTCTTCCTGCGATTTTCTCCTTTTTAAACGCGCCGTTCATCCTTTCTTTCTTCTTACCGGCGACTCTCTTCCCTTGTGCTTTCATTTTCTTGCGTTTTCGCGATTTTGCGGGTGGTTGTCGTGGTTTTTCGGAGTTTCATCGCTTCTACTCCTTCTTCAACACTTTTGGTAAGTCGACGAGCCCTAGATTTGTGCTTTCTATTTAAATCTTTGTTCTTATGCTATTATGCTTATCGAAAACATCTAAATTTACTGTTAGAGACCTCTAGGGTGTTTTTGATTGAGTTTAAATACATTTGTTCCGTCGATTTTTGAGTTAGAAGCCGTCGGTGCCGAAGCTGGGTTTTGGCAGCACGGCCATGTTCACTCAAGCACGGCCGTGTTTTGATTCTAGATCTGGAATTGCATCGAGGCACAGGCGTGCCTTTTCAGCACGCCCGTGCTCATGAGAAACCCTATATTTTGAATAACATGGGCGTGCCGATTTGAAGCACGCCCGTGTTTCACTATTGACCTTAACTGTTTAGTATTTTTCTCTCAACAGATCATGCCGAGGAAGGCTACTGCCTCTGGCCCTTCTTCGAAGAGGGCTTGAGGGGAGTCGTCGACCCCAGCCGTCCCCCCTGCGCTGACCCTCGGTACTTCCATCCACCAGGAGCGCCACGACCGTTTGAGCGCGAAGCGGTTTGGCGAGCTGCGAGCCATAGATTGGGAGGTCCTCCGCGAGGTGGGCCTCGAGGCTGACGTGCGCCGATACCTCGGTGAGGGCGCCTGGACGAGGCTGTTGTCTATCACCGACCCCGCCTACGGAGAGTTGTCTCTGGAGGTCCTTGCGACCTTCGAGCTGTCCAGAGGCCCCATCAGCTACCATCGCGCCAGCACAGTCTAGTTCCAGGCGCTCGGCGAGCTACATCGGATGAGTCTGACAGAGTTTTCTGTTAGACTGGCTTGTACGATGAGGAGTTCACCAGAACTCCAGAGTACGACGCCCTCCTCGTAGCCCGACCACCCGGCGAGTCCCAGGATGCTTGTTGGCAGCGTCTGAGCACGGAGCGGGAGTACAACCCCCGCCGGTCCAAGGCCTCATCTCTTCGTCTCCCAGCCCTTAGGTACATCCATTTCATTCTCAGTCACTCCATCACAGGGCGGGGAGACAACACCGGAGTCGTTAGTCGCCGCGACTTCGACTTTTTGCTGAGCATGCTGGACGGATTCCAGATGCACCTCGGCTACGAGGTGGCTTTTAGCATCCAGCACCAGGGACAAGACACCCGAGTCGGCGCCATCTTCTGCGGATCTTACATCACACGGCTGATTCGGGGGATTGGACTCCAGGCAGCCACACGTGCGATGCGGATGGTCGGTGGCGTCCTTCCCGTCTCAGTGGACACACTCCGGGCGATGGGGATGCTGCGATCCACGTCCACCTCTCATGGCACCAGACACCAGGTCCCGACCGCCACCAGTGTCCCTGATTCTCCACCTGCCGCCGGCCCATCGTCTCCTCGCACCCCACGCCCTCGCGCTTCCACACACGCTCAGGACTCTCCTCCAGCGGGCTCTCCTTCTTTCCGGCGATGGATGATCCGGAGCATGCAGCGGTTGGCCTCTCATCTCGACGTCACCCTGTCTCCACCTCCTCGTCGTGCCGCTGGACCTTCTACGTCCCGGAGTGTTGGCGTCGACACCACCGACCTGCCATCAGAGTCTGACTCCGATTCTGAGAGCGCCCGGTTTTGATGTTCTTGTTTTTGTTGTTGTTTTGCTTTATTTTGTGTTCTTTGTTTTTACTTCTGTTGTCGTCTGTCTTCTTGAGTCAGTTAGCAAGGGGAGTCCCCTACTAAACTGATCTCTTTTTAGTGTGATTTTTATCTTTTTGTTTGTGTTCGTTCTCTAATGCTTGCATGTGTATCTCAGGCTTCATTGATTGTTTTTCTTGATGGTTGTCTCAAACGACTCATCCCTAATCGGCGATCAACACCCGCCCTTGTGTGCCATCGAATTTTTCGTCGGCACCTCTCCTTTAACTTGGTGAACATTCCCAACCCTCACTTTTACTTGCACTTATTTTCTTTGCTTGCATGCTTACATCTTTAAACATTGAGGACAATGTTTCATTCAAGTGTGGGGGAGAGTTGTGCATTTGTCTCCTAGATGTTGTGCATGACTTAGGACGATCTATGAAAATTATTTTGGTTTAGAATTGCTAAGCTAGGAGTTTTTGGGTATATTAGTGCACTTTTGTTGAACTTAAAGTTTCATTTTGCTCTTACTTTGGAAACCCAAATGCTAACACTTAGTCTTCTGTTGTGTTGTTACTCTGTTAGAGGAAGGGCTAGTTATAAGGCTGAAAAATTAGAAGATGACTCCAAACTCAAAATAAATAAAAGTTAGAATTGCGTGACAAGTCGGATTCCATTTTTGGGATGCCCTGTCAATTTTTGTGTGAAAGATGGTAGAAAGAGCTATCACTTTAGAAAAAGCGAAAGTCGCACTTGAGTAGTCGGATTTTAGGCATCAGAAATGTCATTTTTGATGACCTACCAAGTGAAATGGCTGCCTCTAGGGTGTATGAAGCTACTACCCAATTTAGGAGTCAATAGTGAAAATTTGAGAAGAAAGAGCTTGTACTAGCCCGCTCAAGAACAGTTTTGACATACTTCAGGAGGCGACACACACACACGGTAGTACGGAGTATGAGTAAAATCTTTCACAATCCTTCAATTGACTAAGTCACTAGTTCTCAGAAACTCCTTAAAGCTTCAGTAACTCTTTTAACTTGTTGAGATCAGAGGTCATGCACTCATCACTTTATTAGGGGAATAAGATTGCTTGAGGACAAGCAACAATTCAAGTTTGGGGGTATTTGATGAGCGCATTTCATATATATATATTGCATGCTATACCTTCATCATTATTGAATGTTTTGGCTATAATTCTCCAAGTACGGTGCTATTTGAGGTATTCGTTGTTCGTCATGCAGATATCAAAGTCCGGAAGTAAAAAGAAGCGCTTTTGGAACAATTTTAGAAGCTAAAGGACTTAGAAGAAACCTCATCAAGCTCAGCACGGTTTGAGCACGCCCGTGCTGTTCCACGTGCAAAATGCAGAAGAATTCAACTGTGATTCAGCACAGCCTGAGTCCGCTGAGCACGGGTGTGAAAACCTCAGCACCGTCGAAGCACGCCCGTGCTGCTTCCCGTGAAAATTACAGGAGAATAAAGCCATAGATCAGCACAGCCAGAGTTCGCTGAGCACGGTCGTGCAAAGCCTCAGCATGGTCTAAGCACGCCCGTGCTGTTCCTCATGCAGATTACAGGTTTGTGAGTTTTCTGAAGAGTTATTTGGCCGTAATCTGCACGGCTTGAAGCACGGTTTCAGCACGCCCGTGCTCACATCGGGAAAACTTTAAAACCCTAAAAACTTAGGTTTTTTAGGGGACTTTTGGTGGGCGAACTTTGGGAGAAAGAAAGGGAGAGCTTTGGGGGTTGATCCTCTACTTCATCAAGGGAATGCCAAGCGTATGGTAGGCCGATCGGAGGGAGATTACACGACATCGTAGATCCTTCGACAACCTCAAGGATGCAAAAAATTAGGGAGTTTTCAATTCCTTGTCTTGTAATTTCTTTGGCATTGTGTTTGTTGGTTGTTATCATGAGGGGCTAAACTCTTGAGGGAGCCCCGGGGCTGGTTGTATGACGTTGTAGCTCGAACTCGTAGTCTTTACTTGCAGTTTTTATGATTGTCTTGTTCATTTCAATAAATCAAAGTTATTGGCTATCTTGTATGTTGTTTAGTGCTTGATGCTTGGTGGTTTGGTTCTCCTATCTAGGTTTGTGAATCTTTATTGATTGTTGCAAGCAGAGGGAGTTCAACTTAGGGCTCGGCAGTGCTAGAAACCGCATGCTTATAGCATAACTAGGTTTAGAACTGAAGACATCCCTGATAATTACTGAGAAAGACTGAGTTAGTGATCGTCAGAAACCCAACCCCGGGGCCCCATCTCCTCCATTGAGTCAATCCTAATTCTTCCCTTGGTGAATTTTCCATTCCCTCAACTTCCTCGAAGTCAGTCCAAAGTCAAGTCCTTCATTGTCGATTTGGTTAGATATTGAGTAGGACGTTAGTATTAGAAGCTATACCAGTTCCTGTGGATTCGACTACCCGACCCAAAGGGTACACTTTACTACTTGTGCGGCCCGTGCACTTGCGGATACGCAAGGGGCTTACCAATTGTATAAAATGGTGTGGATTGACCATGGCACTTTGGCCATGGTCGAAGATCCACACAGCCGTGTGGAAATTCCACACGGCCGTGTGGAATTTCCACACGACCGTGTGTATTGCCTGTTTCTTTGTTTTGGGTAACCCAGAGGAGACACACGGCCGCGTGGAATTTCCACACGGTCATTATATCTTCGGGATTATCCGTGTCTCAAAAGGATAAATTAGTAAATATGCTGAAGAAGCATAAGACTGCCATTGCTTGGAAAATTTCTGATATTAAAGGTATAAATCCTTCATTCTGCACTCACAAAATATTGATGGAGGATAATTATAAGTCAGTGATCCAGCCTCAACGTCGTTTGAACCCAAACATGAAAGAGGTAGTGAAGGCAGAGGTGGTTAAACTTTTGGATGCAGGTATCATTTATCCGATCTCTGACAGTGCGTGGGTGAGTCCCACTCAGGTAGTCCCTAAGAAAGGAGGAATGACTGTAGTAAAAAATGAACGCAATGAATTAATCCCAACCAGAACAGTCACAGGGTGGAGAGTATGCATCGATTACAGAAAGCTAAATGACGCAACTCGGAAGGATCATTTTCCGTTACCATTCATTGACCAGATGTTGGAAAGGTTAGCTGGGCATAATTTTTAGTGTTTCCTTGACGGTATGTCGGGATATTTTCAGATCCCCATTGCACCCGAGGATCAAGAAAAAACTACATTCACTTGTCCCTACGGGACTTTCGCATACCGAAGGATGCCTTTCAGGCTGTGTAATGCTCCAGCCACTTTTCAACGATGCATGACCGCTATATTTGACGATCTCTTGGAGGACATCATGGAAGTATTTATGGATGATTTCTCGGTGTTCGGGGACTCATTTGATAGCTGTCTGCAGAATCTGGAAAGGGTCCTCAAGAGATGTGAAGAAACCAATTTAGCGTTGAACTGGGAGAAATGCCACTTCATGGTCCAAGAAGGAATAGTTTTAGGGCATAAACTTTCCAAAGATGGGATGGAGGTGGATAAGGCAAAAATTGAGGTGATCGAGAAACTTCCCCCGCCAACTAACGTGAAGGGGATTCGCAGCTTCCTTGGGCATGCAGGTTTCTATCGGCGATTCATTAAAGATTTTTCAAAAATCACTCAACCATTAACAAAACTTTTTGAAAAGGATGCATCTTTTGAGTTTGGGAACGAATGTTTAGCTGCGTTTAACCTGCTGAAGGAGAAGTTAACTCAAGCACCAATTTTGATCACACCAGATTGGAGCACTCCTTTTGAGCTCATGTGCGACGCCGAGTGATTATGCAATTGGGGGCGAAGCTAGGGCGAGAGGAAGAACAAACACTTTCAGTCCATCTATTATGCCAGTAAAACTCTCACAAGCGCACGAGAAAATTATACTTCTGCAGAAAAAGAGTTGTTGGCAGTGGTTTACGCATTTGACAAATTCAGGCCATATCTGATCTTATCCAGAGTCACTGTCTTCACAGATCATTCTGCTTTGCGTTATCTTATGAGCAAGACTGATGCTAAGCCGAGATTGATCTGTTGGGTTCTGCTTCTACAAGAGTTTGCCATGGAGATAAAGGACAAAAGGGGCGTGGAAAATGTAGCTGCTGATCATCTCTCTAGGTTAGAAGGTTTTGAGGGGTACGAAACATCAAAGCCGGAAATTAACGACTCATTTCCAGAAGAACATTTATACATAATTCATGGCGGATCGGCAGAAGAGGAAACACCTTGGTTTGCGGATTTTGCCAACTATTTGTCGGGAAAGGTTCTTAAGCAGGGTCTTACTTTTCAGCAAAAGAAAAAGTTTTTCAGTGACTTAAAGAACTATTTTTGGGATGACCCCTTTCTGTTCCAGATTTGTGCAGATCATGTAATCCGACGCTGTGTTTTTCGGGAAGAAGGCTGGAGTATTTTAACACACTGTCATTCAGGCCCAACCGGGGGTCACTATGCTTCTGGTAGAACAGCCGAAAAGGTGCTTGCAGCAGGATTCTATTGGCCAACACTATTTCAGGACACTCATCAGTATGTTTTTCGCTGTGACAATTGCCAACGGACAGGGAACCTCTCTCGGCGTGATGAGAAGCCACAAAATCCTATGCAATTCTGTGAGGTTTTTGATGTGTGGGGAATTGATTTCATGGGCCCATTTCCAAGCTCCAATGGGAACAAATATATTCTTGTAGTAGTAGACTATGTATCTAAGTGGGTGGAAGCTCAGGCATTACCTACAAACGATGCGAGGACTGTAGTTAAATTTCTCAAGAAGCTTTTCTCCCGATTCGGAACACCTAGGATCATTAGTAGTGATAGAGGAACACATTTCTGCAATAGTCAGTTCGAGAAAGTGTTAAAGCGATACGGAGTACACCATCGTCTCGCTACCCCCTACCATCCGCAGACAAGTGGCCAAGTAGAAGTTACTAACTGGGAACTGAAGAGGATCTTGACGAAGTCGGTAGAACATGGAAAAAGGGATTGGTCGGAACGGTTGGATGACACGTTGTGGGCTTACCGTACTGCATATAAAACTCCTATTGGAACTACACCCTATAATCTGGTTTATGGGAAATCGTGTCATCTTCCAGTTGAACTAGAACACCGAGCTTATTGGGCACTCAAGACAATGAATTTCGACCTTTCTCGAACTGGGGAACAAAGGAAGCATCAGATTAATGAGCTTGATGAATGGAGACTGAGAGCATATGAAAACACCCGAATCTACAAAGAAAGGATACGCAAGTGGCATGATAAGCATATCAAAACCCCGAAAGAGTTCAAGGTGGGGGATGAAGTTTTGTTATTTAACTCACGACTCAAATTGTTCCCTGGAAAGTTAAAGTCTAGGTGGTTTGGGCCCTACACCGTAACTCAAGTATCACCGCAGGGGGCAATTGAGATCACCCATCCAGATAGAGGCACTTTCAAGGTAAACGGGCATCGTCTGAAGCCATATTTTGGTGGTGAGGTTAGTACTGAAGGTGCAGAGGTATTTTTGCTGCATAAACCCCCTTGAGTCTAGAGAGGCAGGTACGTCAAGCTAGTGACGTAAAACAAGCGCTTATTGGGAGGCAACCCAATTTTTAAATCTCTTTGTTTGTGTTGTAGTTAGTTTTATTTCTGCATTTTCATTTTGTTTAGTTTGTAGTTTGAGTGGATTCATTGCTGGTAGTGCATTTTTATGTTTTCACAGTTTCTGGCAAGTTAGGTGATAGTCCTGTAAAATTTTGCGAGATTTTAGTTGTAAACATGTTAGTTTTCAACTTCTGCAGTCGTTCCATGTGTTTCCTATGATTTCTGCAGAGTTTAGACTATATTTGAGTGGAAGAATGGAAACACACGGCCATGTGGAATTTCCACATGGCAGTGTGGATGATTTTGTGAAGGAATTCTCTCATCCAGAGAATCCACACGGCCGTGTGGAAATTACCCACGGCCGTGTGGAATTTCGGGGAGTTTGATAAGGCCATACAGAGAATCCACACGGCCGTGTGGAATTTCCACACGGCCGTGTGGGGTACTTAAACATGAAAAGGGGCCTTTCTCTTTATATTCCCCAAGCAACCCTTCATCTTCAAACGCTTCCTCTTCAAGGGTCGCGACGGTTGCTCTTCTCCTTCCATTCTCTCGCCTATTTAAGGGACTTATAGGCCTTACTCGTTCCTACATTGTGATTTTGGACTCCTCTTCTCCGGTAAGCCTTCTTCCCCTCTTCTTGCCATGAAACCTTCATTATTTGTTGTGGATGTTGAATCTTGTGTTTTTGCATGCTATTTTCATGATTAATACTAAGATTATTGCTTAAAACACTTGTGCTCAATTGTGTGGATGATTGTATGAATTGGTGTGGATTCACCATGGCACTTTGGCCATGGTCGAAGACCCACACGGCCGTGTGGAAATTCCACACGGCCGTGTGGATTATCGGGGTGCCCCCTCTGAATTCCAGACGAGACACACGGCCGTGTGGAATTTCCACACGGCCGTGTGTATTGCCTGTTTCTTTGTTTTGGGTAACCAGAGGAAACACACTTCCGCGTGGAATTTCCACAAGGCCATGTGGAATTCTGGGAACCTATTTTAAGCTCCGAATTAACTTGTTTACTTCTCTTATGCACAGGAATCGCCCCACAAACGAAGAAACTCGCTCATAAGCGCCCTCGTGAGGCCCGTGAGGTCCGTGCGTCCCGTGATCTCTCGCCCACACCATTCGAGTTCGCCGTGCCCGAACATCAAACACGGTTTGATCGACTTTCCAAGTTGAAGTTTGGCCAGACGCGAATCCCTGACTTGCAAGCTTTGGAAGCAATAGAACACGCGCGTGCGGCCGAGTTGGTGGATGAAGTCCGTGAGCTTATTGCTGTGGGCGGGTGGGAACGACTATTGTGCATCAAAGACCCAGCCACTCGCGATCTCACTCTCGAAGTCCTCGCGACATTCGAGTTTGATCGCTCCCACACCGACTACCACCGGCCAGACACCGTTCGCTTCCGCATCTTTGGGCAGTACCACAGCATGAGTTTGACTGATTTTGCTGTCGCCCTCGGCCTGTATGATCGAGACTTCATCCACACGGAGGAGTACGCGCAGCTGCCATTCGACTACCCTTTCCGCGTCACTCCAAGCCGAGTCTGCCGGATGCTATGTGGAGATATACAGTACGAGCCCGGGTTGACCAAGGCTTATCTACTCCTCCGCCCCGCCCACAGGTACATTCATGCCATCCTGAGACGGTCTATTACTGGGCGGGGAGACAGCACCGGCGTATTGGGGCGGCTGGACCTCCTCTACTTACACTCTATTGTCCAGAGCCTGCCCCTGCACCTGGGTTACGTGGTAGCTGATTTTCTGAGGTACCAGGGATAGTACGCGCGGATAGGAGTTCTTTTCTCTGGTCCCTACATCACCCAACTCATCCGAGGAATGGGACTGATTGATGCTGTTCGGGGAGCTGACAAGGTTATTGTTCCCTCTCCACTTGGCCTTGATACCTTGCGTATGATGTTCATGGTGAAGAGGGCCGCCCCCGGCCGGTACGTACTTGTTACTCCATTCCCAGATGAGTCCGAGGAGTCTGAGGACGAAGATGAAGACTCGGAGGAGACCCGGGAGGGCCATTGATAAGTGCTTGCATGTACATATAATTTGAGATGTTTTTCCCTGCATGAGCATCACATTTTTCAGGTTATATTTCTCATTTCGTGTGTTTCTGTGTTCTTTCGTGCAATTAGGGTTGTGAAAAAGGTTTACGCGAAGAAAAGCAAGATTAGGTCATAATGGTGCCATGTGGAGCTCTTTTGTGCAAATACGAAGTTCAAGACACAAATCGGGTTCAAACGAGGGGGTATGTGCCAACTTCTAAAGGCTTCAAGACAATTCTTGTAGAAGGACACGAAGGCAGTCATGCTCGCTCGTTCCGATTGGTTCAAAGATTTCAAAAGCTCTCCAAGGTTTCCCATCATCAAGAAATGCCACTTGACCTTTCACATGGGCGTGTGTCCGTCCATGTGACCTCAGGAGAAGAAACGGGCGAAATCGAGGATTAGTATGAAGATTTCACAAGGCAGAAAATCCACATGGGCGTGTGGAATTTCCACACGGCCGTGTGGACTATCCACACGCCCGTGTGGATCCTCGAGATGGCCAATTATAAAGCCGTTCTGAAGCGTTATCCGGAGATCTATCTTCTAACTTTGGAAGGAGGCGACGGCTAGGGTTCAGGAGGTTCTTGCTACACTTTGGGGGCACTTCTTCACCGGTTTCATCATCATTCCCTTCCAAGGAGAGCCATTGGGGGAGCCTTCGACGACTCGATTCGGCGAGGTGGGCCTTAGGCTTGGAGGAAGGGACTCTTTGAAGAAGAAGGAGAAGTTCCCATAGTCTATCAACACGAAGCCTAAGGGGGTTTTCTTTATGGATTTCTTGCACTTATCTTCATTTATTTTGATGAACTTGTATTGCTCCATGGAGAGCTAAACCCCTAGTGGGTACTTGGACTTGTAAACCCTAGATTTCCTATGTTTCATTGACTTAAATGCTTTTATTCAATTTGAGTTTGAATTTGAGTTTCAATCTTGTTTGCTTAATTGTTTCTCCCTTAGAGTGACACTAGGGTTGAGGGCTAATCCAATCATCCTTTTGACGAGTGACCATCACCATTAGGATTAGATTAATCAAGATTGGAGGGGGTTGAGAGGGTGAGTTGAGAGGTAGCGACACGTCCCCTTTCCCCTCCGGTGTGGTTCTCCCTACCTTCTTATTCCAAGTATTACCTTCGATCTCAAAGAGAGTTAGGCGTTGAGAGAGGCCTTTCCGCCGGGACTTATTTGTGATTAGGGATCTTTCGCCTGGACCAAAGGGATTGATCTATAGTTGAGAATAGGGTTTACCACTTGGAATCCCTAGAGCATAGCGCAGTCATACGTGGTGTGAGGCTTCAAGAGTCTTCTCTCCGCCGGGACCTCGTAGGGGACTAGTCAAGGTTGACCTTAGATTTGGGACCTTGTATCTCTGGATTCCACGACTCTTGAAATCTCTATTGAATAAGAGTACTTGAAGTCTTGCACGTGAAACAAGGATTCTAGGGGGAGAATTGTCCGAGTACCCCATCTTCTTATTGATCTATTTCTCCGACCTAGCTTTCATTTTCAGCACTTTATTTCTACTACTTTCTGATTTTATTTTCTTTCAACAACAATTGGTTTATCTTTGATTACTTAACAAAGTGTGATTGTTCTTACGTCTACTCCCTGTGGATTCGACTACCCACCCGTTTGGGTACTTTATTACTTCGACACCCGTGCACTTGCGGAGTACACACGCAAGGGTGTGTCAAGTTTTTGGCGCCGTTGCCGGGGAGTTAGGCGTTTTAGGAATTTTTACACTTTGTTTCGCTAGTCATTTTTCGTACATTCTATCTCACATTTCTTTTACTTCCATCGTTCGACTTCACTTTCTCTTCTTGATTTCAGCCCCGGGTTATGACCCGTGGACATCCTTCGACATTAGTGGAAGGTGATCCGGAGATAGAGAGGAGATTGCACGAGACGGGGAAGACAACCTGACTTGGAACAGTTTGATCGAGCTGAGATAGAAGTTGAAGAGTCCGTGACCATGGCTGAACAGGAATGAGCAACGGCGGACCCTTTCGATTTTGCTCGGCCGTCTATTTGTGGTACACAATCAAGCATAGTCGGGCCACCAATTTCAGCTCATAACTTTGAGCTTAAGCCGGGGTTTATTCAGATGGTCCAACAGTCCGCACGGTTTAATGGGTTAGCAGATGAAGACCCAAACAATCATATAGAAAATTTCTTGGAAGTGTGCGACATGTTGAAGATCAATGGAGTTACGGACGACGCCATCGATTGAGAGCCTTCCCATTTTCCTTGAAGGGGAAAGCAAAACAGTGGTTGCAATCTTTACCTAGAGCATCAATTACCACTTGGGAAGAAATGGTTGAGGCCTTCCTTGCCCGATATTTCAATCTCGGGAAATCGCCAAGGCCGAGAAATGAAATTTCTTCCTTCATGCAGTCGGAATTGGAGTCTCTTTTCGAGACATGGGAAAGGTTCAAGGACCTTCTGCGCAAATGTCCTCAACATGGGTTCCCCGAGTGGATGGTCATCCACACCTTCTACAATGGATTGAACCCAAGCACAAGACAGCTACTTGATGCCGCAGCAGGAGGTACCTTAGGAAGCAAGACCCCCGAAGCTGCCCGCCAACTGATAGAAGAAATGGCTATGAATAGCTATCAGTGGAATGCTCGAGACAAGAGGAAAGTGGCGGGTATTCATGAAGTTGATGCAGTGACATCTCTAGCGGCTCAAGTTGAAGCATTGAGCAAGAAGTTGGACACTTTGGCAGGCCCATCTAGAATAGCTGCAGTGATGAATTGTGATAGTTGTGGAGGAGGGCATGTTTCTGCTGATTGCCCTATTTCTATGGTCGGAACAGCACCTGTTGAACAGGTTGATTTCGTGGGGAATGCTGGACGAGGTCAAGGAAACCCCTATAGCAACACCTACAATCCGGGGTGGCGAAACCACCCGAACTTTGCATGGAGCAATCAAGGGCAACAAAGGCCCTCTGCACCCCCCGGATTTCAGCAACCCCAACAACCAAACATGGAGGGCCGAGTTTCAGGGCTTGAGAACCGAATGACAGACTTGGAAAAGGCGTTGACCAAGTTCATTCAGTCCTCAGACACGCGCTTTCAAGGCGTGGAGAGTACACTTCGCAATCACACCGCTTCCCTACATAACTTGGAAAATCGGGTGGGGCGGATTGCGAAATCGTTATCCGAACGACCACAAGGAAGTCTCCCGGGTAATACGAGAGACCAACCCAAGAGAGCAGCTGAAAGCAATCACTCTTAGGAGTGGTCGTGAGGTTGAGGGTAGACTTCCCACTGAAGAGGTTGTTCAAATTCCTGCTAAGGAGACAGACAAGGAAAAGGGTAAGGAAAAGGAGGTAGCACCTGCACCATACAAACCAAGGATTCCTTACCCTTTAAGGTGAAGAATGATCAAAATGATGAGCAAGTACAAGAAGTTTTTGGGCCTTTTCAAGCAGCTGCACATTAATATCCCTTTTGTGGAGGCTTTGTCTCAAATGCCTCGATATGCAAAATTTTTGAAGGACCTCTTAACCAACAAGAGGAAATTGGAAGAGGGTGCAGCAGTGATATTGGATGCATCTTGTTCAGCTGTGTTGCAGAAAAATCTACCTAACAAGATGAAAGACCCTGGAAGGTTCATCATCCTATGTAACATTGGGAATTTGGGTGAAGAGAAGGCATTGGCAGATTCAGGAGCCAGTATCAATGTCATGCCTTACTCCTTCTTCAAGAAGCTGGGACTGGGAGAGCCAAGGCCCACTCGGATGACCTTACAACTAGCTGACCGTTCCATTCGTCACCCGAGAGGCATCATTGAAGATATTTTGGTAAAAGTGGATAAGTATATATTTCCTGCAGATTTCGTGGTACTGGATGTAGATGAGAATGTCGACGTGCCGCTGATACTTGGAAGACCCTTTCTGCGTACTTCCAAAGCTCTTATAGACATGGATGGCGGGGAGATGACATTGAGGATAGGAGATGAGAAGCTGACCTATCGCCTTGCTGAGGCCATGAGACACTCTCTCAACTTTGATGATACTTTGTATTTTCTTGACACTACTGATGCTTTGATTGATGATTATGTGCAGGAAATCTTTTGCCCGGATCCACTAGCTGATTTGTTGGATCAAGAGATGGATGATGATCATATTTCATTAGTTGACCTGGAAAACAAGGATAATGATGCGTCTCCGCAACAACACAAACAGGGTGATGTGTGTCAACCCCTTGCGTTACCGCAAGTGCACGGGTCGTCAAGTAATAAAAGTGGACCCAAAGGGTCGGGTTGTCGAACCACAGGGAACAGAAGTACTAGTAATAGCCCCTCTTTTGTTATCTAGCCTAATGAATGTAGTGTTTGATGATCTAATGGCCAACACTAAGAGTGTCACCACAAGTGCGCAGGAAATAAAAGGAAAAGAGTTCTCAATCAATAAAAGTGAGGTATCCGGACAATGCTCCCCCTAGGATTCGGGTGTTGGATGTAGATTACAAGTGTTTCTAAACGAAGACAATGAGTCGTGGGTATCCAAAGGTATAACGGCCCCTGCCTCCAGGTCACCGATAACTAGTCCCCTACGAGGTCCCGGCGGAGAATTCTCTCGACGCCTCACACCACATATGACTGCTTAAAACTCTAGGGATCCCAAAGATATGACCAATTCCTAAAAGTAGATCTAACCCTGCCTCCAGGTGGAAGATCCCTAACCCCCTACGAGGTCCCGACGGAGAATTCTCTCGACGCCTCACACCACATATGGTTGCTTGACACTTAGGGAATATGGAGATAGGAAATATCTGTCGGAAGGGAAAGGGGACACTCCGCTATCTCACGGCTCACCCTCTCAACCCTCTTTACTCTTGGTAATTCTAAACCTAGCGGTGATCTCTCTCGTCACTAGATTGAATAAAACATGCAAGGCAATTAATAATGAAATCAAAAGCACAAACAAGCATTAAAAACTCAAGAGTAAAACTCAATCTGATAGATTCGAATAGAAACACAAAGTAAATCTAATGAAAATAAGAATCCTAGGGTTTACATGTCCGAATACCCTCTAGGGGTTTAGCTCTCCATGGAGCGAGTCACAAAACAAATAATAAATTCAGAAATAAGTTCCAAAGACATAAAGAATAACCCCCTTAAATCCGTGATGATAGTCTTGATGGGTAGTTTCCACGTCTGGATTGAATCCACTCCGAAGCTAGGTCGCCGATGGCTTCCTTGACGCTATGACGGAGGAGGAATCGATCCAAGTTGGTGAGGAAAGCTTCCCAAAGCCGCAAAGAACTCCTTCCAAGCCCTAGCCGCCTTGTCTCTCGAAAGTGGCCAAAAAGATCCCTAAAAATTATCACAAGGCGGCTTTTATAATTTGAATTCGGGGCTTTACGCGGGCATCCACACGGCCATCCACACGCCCGTGTGGAAATTCCACACGGGCGTGTGAAGCACTCTGCTACAGTACTGCTACAGTAAATTGCTACAGTGATTTTTCCCGAAGTCTTCCTTGGAGTCCACACGGTCGGGCACACGCTCGTGTGGTAGGGTGTGTGGCTTTCTATGCTTTGAAATCCTCAAGAACTTTCTTCTGCTTTGTACGGAAGCTGGGACATGGGCGTACTACTGCCTTTGTGCCCTTTCGGTTTGTGTAATGACTTGTACTCCTCCGAAAGTTGGCAACACCCCCATGCATATGAACACAGCTTCTGATTGTGGTCTTGAAACGTGTCATCACACCCTATCTTTGCTTCTTCCTGTATGTCATGTCTCCAAAGCCCTGTTTGCACAAAAGAACACAAAACACACCTTGTTAATGCTAAAATCTGATAGAAGTGATGCTCAATGCATATAAACTGATATTATAAAATATATATAATCAAGCACTTATCAAACTCCCCCACACTTAAGCTTTTGCTTGTCCTCAAGCAAACTAAACATTCATTACAAGGAAAGAAAGGATAAGTGCTTGGCCTCAGGTTCACTAGAAAGTATGAGAGTATGATTCTATAACAAAAGGGAAAAACTATTTAACACCAAACAGCTCAGTCAATGCTCTAGAAAACAATCCAATGACAAGAAAGAAAAAGAAATCCGAAAGCGTGTGTGTGTGGAACAACTCATCTCAATTCGACTCTATGTCCACTACTTACAGTTTTTATTGCTCGAGACTCATATAATAGCAAAAAGAATGGTAGTAGCTGCACACAATCTCCAAGGTAGCCCTTTCTCAGGCGGCCTCCCGAGTGGCTTTCACACTTTAGAGATGGTAGCTCTTTCTACCGAGGGTGCTAGCTTTCACATATCCCTTGTGATAGCTCTTTCTCTCATTAGGGCATAACTAGTATCCGACTTATGAGAGTAGCTGCATACAATCAAAGGTAGTAGCTCTTTTCACCCCCTATATACACGAAATAATTCACAATTGCTAAGCTATACAAATATCTATATTTTTTTTTTTTCTTTTCTTTTTCTTCTTTTTCTTTTTTCGAATAAAACAACTACTAACAAGTCTCAAAACATTAAACTAGAGCTTCTATAGGTCTAATGAGTGAGTAGAGTGCATAAATGGCAATCGGACAAAAATTTCTCAAAAAATTGGATGACAACTAGAGCATGATGAAATCTAGTGTTCGAAGCTCCCCTATAGTCTAGAATCTAACTCTTAACCTTAAAGTGAACCTTCATAGGTTGCATGAGCATATATAATGAAAACAGACAATAAAGTGGTGTATAAAGTGATCCCTCCCCCACACTTAAGATGTACATTGTCCCCAATGTACACATGCAAGCACAATAAAATTATAAATTCTGAAAACAAAGCATGTGAGGGTGTGCAAAAATCAAAATAATACTCCCCTGAATTCCAAGTGAAATAGTTGGTGGAATCTCGTACAAGGGTGTGTTTGGTTCAACGGGCATTTGGAGGTGAAACGGCCGTGTGACCTAGTCACACGGCCATGTGCATAACTTGATTTCCATTTCCCAAGACTCTCAAGACTATCTCGGATTCGGGGGTTCAATGAAGCTCAACAAGATTAGAAAATAAAACAACGAAAAACAACTAGAACCACAAAATAAAAATGACAAAAATAAAAGACAGAGTCTCAACTAGCATGCTGAAAATAAAACTACGAGAAAATAAAAATACGTAAGATAAAATAAAATGACTCAAGGACGCCTCATGCGTCGGGAAACTCTGTCGGTGCCGCTGGTGGCGCTGGTGGTGCTGATGTCGTCGCCTCGGATGCTTGTGTCGCTCTCCGTAAGATGTCGAATGATGGACAAGCTGCGACATCATCATGGACTGGTTGGCGAGCACGGTCGCCATGTCCCCCCGGAGAGCTCCAACTGCCACCTCGAGCCTCGCCAAACGGTCACGGGCTCGAGTGGAGGGCTGCTCGGCTCGGCTCGGATGCGGGGGCCTCGGTGTCCATCGGCACACTTGTGGGTGCCGGTGAATCGGGAGCGTCTCGCTGGGTCGGCTGCCTCCTCTTCGACTCCTCCTCCTCGGCCTCCACTGCGAGTATATAACGGCCGGTGCTCGTCTTCTTCACCATACGCATGGCTCGGAGAGATGCAAGCCCCAAGGGTGCTGGTATGCTGATCCTCTCCATCCCTCGAAGTGCCTCGGACAACCCCATGCCACGAACGAGTCGGGTAATGTATACTCTCGAAAAGATCACACCGACCCGCACGTAATGGCTTTGATGGCGGAGGTAATCCGCCACAACAAAGCCTAAATGCATGGGGATGTTCTGGACCATGGTGTATAGGTAAAGCAAGTCGAGGCGGCTCAAAACTCCGATCTTTGTCGCCTCGTCCCGTCACCGTCCTGCTGAAAATAGAATGTATATACCGTAGGCCGGACGGCCGAGCATGGTGGCCTTGGAAGATCCCGGCTCGTCTTGGAAGCCTCCGCATATGGTCCCGTACGCACGACTCGGAGTGAGTCCAATAGGGTAATCGACGATGAGTTGCTCGTACTCCCCGTGTGAACATAGTCTCTGTCATATAAACCGAGGAAAACAGAGAACTGCGTGAGGCTCATGGAGTGGTACTCGAGCGAATAACCTGAAGCGGATCGTGTCCTCCCTCTCAAAATCATGGCGAGCGCGGTCGAAGTCGAACGAGGACAAGACCTCCGGTGTGAGCTCACGATAAGTGGGATCACGAATAGTAAGGAGCCGGTCCCAGCTCCCCACACGGTAAGCTCGCGCACCTCATCGGCCAAGTCAATCTCCTCGAGTGCCTTCCAATCGATCACGCGCGCCTGTCCGAATTTGAGACGCTGTAAGCGCTCATATCGCTGCTGATGCTCAGGGACGGCGAACTCCCGTTCCTCGGGAGGAGAAGGCTCCCGAGCGGCGCGAGAGCGCTTGTGGGCGACCTTCGTGGTCCTAGGGGCCATATCTGTGAAAATCAGGGCAAGTTAGTGCAAAATTCCACTGTGCAGAAATCCACATGGGCGTGTGGATGATCCACACGCCCTTGTGGGTCATCATCCTCATCCACACGGGCGTGTGGAAGGGCCACACGCCCGTGTGGATGCCCGACCATGGCCAAAAAGCCATGGTTGGGTGGTTTCCACATCAAAAACTACCCCTAAATCGACAAGCATGCATATTATGATAGTACTCATGGAAAATTTATGCATAAAACATCAACAAATCACCAGATCTGAAATTCAAAATTCATGGCAAGAACTAGAAAAACTTGGAGCTTACCGGAGATTTTTGATGAAGAAGAAGATGGAAATCGCCGGAAAAACACCCAAGAACCCTTAAATAAGCTAAGGAGAGGCGTTAGGAACCCAAGAGGTACGTCTCTTCGCGTGTAGGCGTCGGAAGGAGAAAAGGCGCGAATGTTTGAATGAAATGTTCAAGGCCTTCTCATCTCCTTTATAAGCCACATGGGCGTGTGAGGGTCTCACACGCCCTTGTGGATGGCCACATGGGCGTGTGGATGAGCCACACGCCCTTGTGCCTTCAAAAATCGACGCCAGAACGCCACAAGGGCACTCACACGGGCGTGTGAGTGCCGGTGTGGATTAAAAACTCGAGACGAGAAGGCCACGGGGGCACTCACACGGGCGTGTGAGTGCCCTTGTGGACTCCGGGAAAATCCACGGGGCAGCCACACGGGCGTGTGGCTGCCCTTGTGCCTCTCTCGGAAACCTGAAAAAATGGGTTTTCAGGTCTCACACGCCCATGTGGATGAGCCACATGGGCGTGTGGCTCCTCGGAAGGCCACGGGGGCACCCACACGCCCGTGTGGGTGCCCTTGTGCCCTTCTCGTTTCATGTTTTTTCAATTTTTCAGCAAGGCACGGGGGCACTCACACCCCCTTGTGCCCGCCCTTGTGGATTTTCAGCAAAACATGAAACACTTAAGCACAAGGCCAATTCCTTAACTTTAAATCTCTACATCAATCTAGATCAAGCCACACATGTATAATTACCATGAAACACCAAGAATAAACAATAAAAACACAAAGACGACGAATTAACGCAAAGTCGCCTACTCAAGATAGTTATTACTGCAGAATTAAAAACTAACTACGAAAGCAATAAAATGACTTGGGTTACCTCCCAAGAAGTGCTTGTTTTACGTCATTAGCTCGACATACCTGTTCCTCTATGGGGGCTCATGCAAGTGAAATACCTCCTTTCCTGCAACTGCTTCTTCGCCTAAAAAATAGCGCTTCAACCTGTGCCCGTTCACCTTAAACGTCCCTTTATCTGGGTGAGTGATTTCAACCGCCCCGTGCGGTGATACTTGAGTCACGGTATAAGGTCCTGACCATCTCGATTTTAATTTTCCTGGGAATAATCTCAAACGAGAATTGAAAAGTAACACCAAGTCGCCTTCATTGAACCCTTTCTGCAATTTGATGTGCTTATCATGCCACCGACGCATTTTCTCTTTATAAATCTTTGCATTTTCGTATGCACGCAACCGCCATTCATCTAATTCATTCAGCTGCAACTTCCTTTGTTCTCCGGCTTGTGCGAGGTCAAAATTCATCGCCTTGATTGCCCAGTAAGCTTTATGCTCGAGTTCCACCGGTAAGTGACAAGATTTTCCATAAACCAAGCTGTATGGTGTTGTTCCCACTTGGTGTCTTGTAGGCCGTACGATATGCCCAAAGTGTGTCATCGAGACGTTCGGACCAATCCTTTCGGTTGTGTTCCACCGATTTCGCTAGAATTCTCTTTAACTCCCCTGTTTGTTACCTCGACTCGGCCGCTTGTTTGCGGGTGGTATGGAGTGGCTAGCCGATGATACACTCCATATCGTTTCAGTACCTTATCAAGCTGCACATTACAAAAATGAGTCCCTCTATCACTAATGATGATCCCGGGAGTCCCAAAACGAGCGAACAAGCGCTTGAGAAATCTAACTACGGTTCTAGCGTCGTTTGTGGGGAGAGCTTGTGCCTCAACCCACTTGGACACATAATCCACGGCGACTAGAATGTATCGGTTTCCATTTGAGCTAGGGAATGGTCCCATAAAGTCAATACCCCAAACGTCGAATACTTCACGGAACCGAATAGGATTTTGAGGCATCTCGTCCCGTCTAGACAAATTACCGGCTCTTTGACATTTATCACAGCTTTGAACGAATTGATGAGCATCCTTAAATATGGTTGGCCAATAAAAACCTGCAGCCAACACTTTCTCTGCAGTTCGGCCTCTTGCATAATGACCACCAGTGGGTCCCGAGTGGCAATGAGTAAGGATGCTCCACCCTTCTTCCCTTGAAACACATCTTCGCACTACATGGTCCGCACATACTCGGAACAGATATGGATCTTCCCAAAGGAAATTTTTCAGGTCGGCGAAAAACTTCTTCTTTTGCTTGAAATGTGAGTCCCTTGGGGAGAACCTTGCCCGAAAGATAGTTTGCAAAATCGGCGAACCATGGAGTATCGATATTGACCGATCTTGAACTCCATACAGGTGCTCCTCTCGGAAATGAGTCGTTGATTTCATTATGAGTGGCTTCATCATCTTCTAAACCCTCCAGTAGGGATAAATGATCTCGTGCGCGTTTTCTCGCACCCCTCTTGTCCTTGATTTCCACATCAAATTCCTGCAACAACAAAATCCAACGAATTAGTCTTGGTTTGGCATCGGCCTTGCTCATTAGATAACGAAGGGCCGAATGGTCTGTGAAAACAATCACTCTAGATAAAATTAAATAGGGTCTCGAATTTATCAAACGCGAAAACTACGGACCAACAATTCCTTTTCGGTAGTTGTATAATTCTCTTGGGCACTTGTCAATGTCTTGCTTGCATAATAGATTGGTTGAAAGTGTTTGTCTCTTCTTTGTCCCAAAACAGCCCCAACCGCATGGTCACCGGCATCACACATGAGCTCAAAGGGAAGGTTCCAATCGGGCGTGATTAGGATGGGTGAATGAGTAAGTTTTTCCTTTAATAAGCTGAAAGAGATACACACTAATCATTAAACTCAAAATGGACATCCTTTTCCAAAAGTTTGGTAAGCGGTCGCGTGATCTTGGAAAAATCTTTTATGAAGCGCCGATAGAATCCCGCATGCCCCAAGAAGGCTGCGAATAGCCTTGACGTTAGTTGGTGGTGGTAGCTTCTCTATTGTTTCAATCTTTGCTCTCGTCCACTTCGATTCCCTCGGTTGGAGATTTTATGCCCCAAAGACTATCCCCTCTTGCACCATGAAGTGACACTTTTCCCAATTCAAGGCAAGATTCGTTTCCTCGCACCGCATGAGTACCCTTTCCAAGTTCTTAAGACATGCGTCAAAAGAATTACCGAACACGAAAAAAGTCATCCATGAAGACCTCCATGACATCCTCCAGTAGTTCATCAAAAATGGCTGTCATGCATCTTTGAAATGTGGCTGGTGCATTACATAACCCGAACGGCATCCTTCGTATGCAAACGTACCATAGGGGCATATAAATGTTGTTTTCTCCCGATCTTCGGGGGCGATCGGGATCCGAAAATACCCAGACATGCCATCCGAAAACAATAGAACCGATGACTGCGAGACGCTCTAGCATTTGATCAATAAAAGGAAGAGGGAAGTGATCCTTTCTTGTGGCGTCATTTAATCTTCGGTAATCAATGCACACACGCCAACCGGTTCTTGTACGTGTGGGTATCGGCTCGTTTTGCTCGTTCTTCACCACAGTCATACCCCCCTCTTCGGCACTACTTGAGTAGGACTCACCCAAGCACTATCGGATATAGGGTAAATAATGCCCGCATCAAGGAGCTTCACCACCTCTGCTTTTACTACCTCCTTCATGTTTGGATTAAGCCTTCGTTGAGGTTGGATGACTGTTTTATAGTTGTCTTCCATCGAATCTTATGCGTGCAAAAGGATGGGTTTATCCCTTTGATGTCCGAAATCTTCCATGCAATAGCAGCTTTATGTGCTTTCAATAAAACCACCGGTTTTTCTTTTCCGTGATGCGAGAGAGGTTGGAAGCAATGATTACCGGCAACTTCGACCCTTCGGCTAGGAAAGCGTACTCTAGATGGTCGGGTAATGTCTTCAATTCCAGCTCGGGGGGTTCTTCCACCGAAGGCCGTAATCGATTGCCCTGTTTCGCTCAATTTCTTCGAAATCCTTGTGTTCATTTTCCGGTTCCTCCTCGAATACATCCAGCTCTGGTTGGGCTGATGGGACAATCTCTAAATCTTCGGGGTAGTCTTCTCGAATGCCAACGCTACAAATTTCTGCCGCTAGGATTTGATCGGCATCTTCTATAGAATCATCATCTCCATCCGAATTACTTTCTGTCATGATCATATTAAACCGTGCCATTGCTTCTTTCAGATTAACTTCAGGTTCTTCATTAAAAGAGAGGATTGCCGACTTATCAAATTGGTCTAGTAAGCTAGCCAGATATGCACCGTGATATGAATTCCCGAACCCAATGATCGAGTCTTCGTGGCTCCACTTGTAAGTTGCAACTAATTGTTCTACCTTCTCTTCATTCGTCGCCATTACTTCCTTCAATGTCTCCAATATTTCCTTCGTATTGAACATAGTCCTTGGGCACAATAAAAGACACAAGATCAGAAAATGAGAATAATGAAAGTAGAGAAGATGGAGTAGAAAAACAGTAAAAATAAATGAATGGCTAAAGTAACAAAATACTAGCGTTCCTAATATCCTGTTCCCCGGCAACGGCGCCAAAAACTTGATGCGTCTCCGCAACAACACAAACAGGGTGATGTGTGTCAACCCCTTGCGTTACCGCAAGTGCACGGGTCGTCAAGTAATAAAAGTGGACCCAAAGGGTCGGGTTGTCGAACCACAGGGAACAGAAGTACTAGTAATAGCCCCTCTTTTGTTATCTAGCCTAATGAATGTAGTGTTTGATGATCTAATGGCCAACACTAAGAGTGTCACCACAAGTGCGCAGGAAATAAAAGGAAAAGAGTTCTCAATCAATAAAAGTGAGGTATCCGGACAATGCTCCCCCTAGGATTCGGGTGTTGGATGTAGATTACAAGTGTTTCTAAACGAAGACAATGAGTCGTGGGTATCCAAAGGTATAACGGCCCCTGCCTCCAGGTCACCGATAACTAGTCCCCTACGAGGTCCCGGCGGAGAATTCTCTCGACGCCTCACACCACATATGACTGCTTAAAACTCTAGGGATCCCAAAGATATGACCAATTCCTAAAAGTAGATCTAACCCTGCCTCCAGGTGGAAGATCCCTAACCCCCTACGAGGTCCCGACGGAGAATTCTCTCGACGCCTCACACCACATATGGTTGCTTGACACTTAGGGAATATGGAGATAGGAAATATCTGTCGGAAGGGAAAGGGGACACTCCGCTATCTCACGGCTCACCCTCTCAACCCTCTTTACTCTTGGTAATTCTAAACCTAGCGGTGATCTCTCTCGTCACTAGATTGAATAAAACATGCAAGGCAATTAATAATGAAATCAAAAGCACAAACAAGCATTAAAAACTCAAGAGTAAAACTCAATCTGATAGATTCGAATAGAAACACAAAGTAAATCTAATGAAAATAAGAATCCTAGGGTTTACATGTCCGAATACCCTCTAGGGGTTTAGCTCTCCATAGAGCGAGTCACAAAACAAATAATAAATTCAGAAATAAGTTCCAAAGACATAAAGAATAACCCCCTTAAATCCGTGATGATAGTCTTGATGGGTAGTTTCCACGTCTGGATTGAATCCACTCCGAAGCTAGGTCGCCGATGGCTTCCTTGACGCTATGACGGAGGAGGAATCGATCCAAGTTGGTGAGGAAAGCTTCCCAAAGCCGCAAAGAACTCCTTCCAAGCCCTAGCCGCCTTGTCTCTCGAAAGTGGCCAAAAAGATCCCTAAAAATTATCACAAGGCGGCTTTTATAATTTGAATTCGGGGCTTTACGCGGGCATCCACACGGCCATCCACACGCCCGTGTGGAAATTCCACACGGGCGTGTGAAGCACTCTGCTACGGATGCCGCTACGGTAATTTGCTACGGTAGATGCTACGGTAGATGCTACGGTGATTTTTCCCGAAGTCTTCCTTGGAGTCCACACGGTCGGGCACACGCTCGTGTGGTAGGGTGTGTGGCTTTCTATGCTTTGAAATCCTCAAGAACTTTCTTCCGCTTTGTACGGAAGCTGGGACATGGGCGTACTACGCCCTTTGTGCCCTTTCGGTTTGTGTAATGACTTGTACTCCTCTGAAAGTTGGCAACACCCCCATGCATATGAACACAGCTTCTGATTGTGGTCTTGAAACGTGTCATCACACCCTATCTTTGCTTCTTCCTGTATGTCATGTCTCCAAAGCCCTGTTTGCACAAAAGAACACAAAACACACCTTGTTAATGCTAAAATCTGATAGAAGTGATGCTCAATGCATATAAACTGATATTATAAAATATATATAATCAAGCACTTATCAGATACATCTATCACAGGTACGGTCAACAAACTAATGAAAAAGCTAAAGAGGGTAAGACATCGCCGCAAGAAGCAAACGAATGAACCTGCGGACGTTCCTTCAAAGTTTAAGGATGATACCCTTCCATCTGGTAACAAATTCGATCACTCATCTTCTAAATTCCAGAACTTATGCTCTTCATGTTTCACATTTCCAAGCAGCGAAGTGCTTTCGACCCATGACCCCCCTTGAGTTTAGAGAGGCAGGTACGTCAAGCTAGTGACGTAAAACAAGCGCTTATTGGGAGGCAACCCAATTTTTTTTAGAACTCTTTGCTTGTGCTGTAGTTAGTTTTATTTCTGCATTTTTTTTTGTTTAGTTTGTAGTGTGTGGATTTATTGCTGGTAGTGCATTTTTATGTGTTCATCGTTTATGGCAAGTTAGGTGGTATTCCTGTGAATTGTGCGAGATTTTAAATCGTAAACGTCTTAGTTTTCAACTTCTGCAGTCGTTCCATGTGTTTTCATTAATTTCTGCAGAGTTTGGACTATTTTTTGAGTTGAAGAATGGAAGCACACGGCCATGTGGAAATTCCACATGGCCGTGTGGATGAAATTGTGAAGGAATTTTCTCATCCAGAGAATCCCCACGGCCGTGTGGAAATTCCACACGGCCATGTGGATTTATTTAGTACAAATCTTCACAATACAGAGAATCCCCACGGCCGTGTGGAAATTCCACACGGCCGTGTGGAATTTCGGGGAGTTTTATAAGGCCATACAGAGAATCCACACGGCCGTGTGGAAATTCCGCACGGCCGTGTGAGGTACTTAAACATGAAAAGGGGCCTTTCTCTTTGTAACCCCCCAAGCAACCCTTCACCTTCAAACGCCTCCTCTTCAAAGGTCGTGACGGTTGCTCTTCTCCTTCCATTCTCGCGCTTATTTAAGGGATTTGTAGGCCTTACTCGTTACTACATTGTTAGAGCAGACTCATCTTCTCCGGTAAGCCTTCTTCCCCTCTTCTTGCCATGAAACCTTCATTAGTTGTTGTGGATGTTGAATCTTGTGTTTATGCATGCTATTTTCGTGTTTAATACTTAGATTATTGCTTAAAACACTTGTGCTCAAATGTGTGGATGATTGTATTAAGTTGTGTGGATTCACCATGGCGCTATGGCCATGGTCGAAGGTCCACACGGCCGTGGGGAAAATTCCACACGGCCGTGTGGATTATCGGGGTGCCCCCTCCGAATTCCGAGAGGAGACACACGGCCGTGTGGAAATTCCACACGGCCGTGTGTATTAACTTGTTTCTTTGTTTTTGGGTAACCGAGAGGAGACACACGGCCGCGTGGAATTTCCACACGGCCATGTGGAATCCCCGGGAACCTATTTTAAGCTCCGAATTAACTTCCTTACCCTTCTTATGCACAGGAATGGCCCCAAGAACGAAGAAACTCGCTCATAAGCGCCCTCGTGAGGCCCGTGAGGTCCGGGAGTCCCGTGATCTCTCGCCCGCACCATTCGAGTTCGCCGTGCCCGAACATCAAGCACGGTTTGATCGACTTTCGAAGTTGAAGTTTGGCCAGACGCGCATTCCCGACTTGCAAGCTTTGGAGGCCATAGAACATGCGCGTGCAGCCGAGTTGGCGGATGAGGTCCGTGAGCTTATTGCTGTTGGCGGGTGGGAGCGACTGTTGTGCATCAAAGACCCAGCCACTCGCGATCTCACTTTCGAAGTCCTCGCGACATTCGAGTTTGATCGCGCCCACACCGACTACCACCGGCCGGACACGGTTCGAGTCCGCATCTTTGGGCAATACCACGAAGCATGAGCCCGACGGACTTTGTTTGTCGCCCTCGGCTCGTACGATCGAGACTTCATCCACACGGAGGAGTACGCGCAGCTGCCATTCGACTATCCTTTCCGTGTCACTCCAAGCCGGGTTTGCCGGATGCTGTGTGGAGATATACGGTACGAGCCCGGGTTGACCAAGGCGTCTTTGCTCCTCCGCCCCGCCCACGGTACATTCATGCCATCCCGAGCAGGTCTATTACCGGGCGGGGAGACAAGACCGGCGTATTGGGGCGGCCGGACCTCCTCTATTTGTACTCTATGGTCCAAAGCCTGCCCCCGCATCCGGGTTACGTGGTAGCAGATTTTCGAGGCACCGGGGACGATGCGCGCGGATAGGAGTTCTTTTCTCGGCCCCTACATCACCCGACTCATCCGAGGAATGGGACCGATTGATCTTTGTTCGGGGAGCCGACAAGGTTATTGTTCCCTCCCCACTTGGCCTTGATACCTTGCGTATGATGGGCATGGTGAAGAGTGCCGCTCCCGGCAGGTATGTACTTGCTGTTCCATTCCCGGATGAGTCCGAGGAGTCCGAGGACGAAGACGAAGACTCGGAGGAGACCCGGGCGGGGCCATCATCACAACCCGCACCCATGGAGGCGGAGGACACCCCGACGAGACGAGGAGGTGCCACCGGTGTCGGCACATGCATCTCCCCCGGCACGGGAGCGCATAGACAGACTTGAGGCTCGCTGTGGGGACCCTCCGAGACCGATCTCGCCGCCATGCGGGTGACTCGAGCAGGCGAACCACACCGAGGTTCTCGCTCGCATGGCTGAGTACCACTCGGAGATGATGACGCGCATCACTTCTCTCCACCGGTTGATGGCGAGAGGTAGCGATTCCACTCCGCCGTCCACACCCCGAGCACCCTACGCCTCCCGAAGCATCCCCAAGCCGGCACCGGCGGATGCCGACGCTTGATGCGTCTTTCATTCTTTCTTTTTATTCCCTTGTACTTTCTTTTGTGTTGAGTCTTTGTGTACTCGAAAGGTTACACCTTCCGAGAGTTATCTTCTTGCTTTCTTTTCATGTTCTTTGTTGAGTTTGTGTTTGGCTTGTTTAATTTTTTGTACTCTTTTAATCGTAGCTTTTGTTGAAATCCACTTGAACCCCTTTTGTGATGTGCGAGATAGACTTGTCAACTTGGTTTTGAGAAATGGTCATAGGCACGGCCGTGTGGAATTTCCACACGGCCGTGTGAGCTTCACAACCCTACGCAACTCCACTTCCCACCTTCACACCTCCATTCAACTACCACACTCGGAGATCGGGGAGTGTTGTTTTTAATCCCCACGCCCTCATGTTTTATTTATATTCTGTTTTTGTATGCTTGCATGCGTACAATGAGGGCATTGTACATCTTAAGTGTGGGGGGGAGTTCACGTTGCACACGTTCTCTATGTATGTATGCTCATCACTCATATGCTTATCTAGCCAATGATAGTTCACCTTAAAAGACAAGGATTGCGAGTCTTGAATTTAGGAGAATTTTAAACATCGTTTGTACTCATGCTCTAGTTTACTCGAAAAAACTTAGAAATTTTTTGTCGATTGCATTACTTACACCTTTCTTGCTCTGTTAACCCCGATAACTCTAGTTCGGTGCCAAAAGGACATTAATTTTCTTTATTTTGAAAAAAAAAAAAAAAAAAAAAAAAAAACAAGGAAGAATGCCTTATTTGTTTACTTGTTTTCGGAGTGGAAAGAGCTACCACCTATGTTGTATGCAGCTACTCTCATAAGTCGGATACTAGCTATGCCCTAAGGAGAGAAAGAGCTATCTAATAGGCTGTGTGAAAGCTAACACTCCCAGGTGGAAAGAGCTACCACCTCAAAGTGTGAAAGCCGCCCAGGAGGCATCTTGGGAAATGGCTACCTTCGAGGTTGTGTGCAGCTACTACCTACGTTTGTCCTTAAATAAGCCCTTTTCAATAAGAACTTTTAAGAGTAAATCTAGGGTTGGCATGAGTAAGCATACACACACACACGCAGTCAGATTCTATTTTCTTTGTGCTTCGTGTTTTTGCTAGAGCATCGGTTTTTATCTTTCTATGTTGCAAATTGTTCCTTTGTTTAAGAATACTCTCCTTACATACTTTTTGGTGAACTTAAGGCTAAGCACTTCTATCACTCTACTTGTGGATTTTATTGTATAAATTTTGCTTGAGGACAAGCAAAAGCTTAAGTGTGGGGGAGTTTGATAAGTGCTTGTGATGCGTCTCCGCAACAACACAACAGGGTGATGTGTGTCAACCCCTTGCGTTACCGCAAGTGCACGGGTCGTCAAGTAATAAAAGTGGACCCAAAGGGTCGGGTTGTCGAACCACAGGGAACAGAAGTACTAGTAATAGCCCCTCTTTTGTTATTTAGCCTAATGAATGTAGTGTATGATGATCTAATGGCCAACACTAAGAGTGTCACCACAAGTGCGCAGGAAATAAAAGGAAAAGAGTTCTCAATCAATAAAAGTGAGGTATCCGGACAATGCTCGCCCTAGGATTCGGGTGTTGGATGTAGATTACAAGTGTTCTAAACGAAAACAATGAGTCGTGGGTATCCAAAGGTATAACGGCCCCTGCCTCCAGGTCACCGATAACTAGTCCCCTACGAGGTCCCGGCGGAGAATTCTCTCGACGCCTCACACCACATATGACTGCTTAAAACTCTAGGGATCCCAAAAATATGACCAATTCCTAAAAGTAGATCTAACCCTGCCTCCAGGTGGAAGATCCCTAACCCCCTACGAGGTCCCGGCGGAGAATTCTCTCGACGCCTCACACCACATATGGTTGCTTGACACTTAGGGAATATGGAGATAGGAAATATCTGTCGGAAGGGAAAGGGGACACTCCGCTATCTCACGGCTCACCCTCTCAACCCTCTTTACTCTTGGTAATTCTAAACCTAGCGGTGATCTCTCTCTTCACTAGATTGAATAAAACATGCAAGGCAATTAATAATGAAATCAAAAGCACAAACAAGCATTATGAACTCAAGAGTAAAACTCAATCTGATAAATTCGAATAGAAACACAATGTAAATCTAATGAAAATAAGAATCCTAGGGTTTACATGTCCGAATACCCTCTAGGGGTTTAGCTCTCCATGGAGCGAGTCACAAAACAAATAATAAATTCAGAAATAAGTTCCAAAGACATAAAGAATAACCCCCTTAAATCCGTGGTGATAGTCTTGATGGGTAGTTTCCACGTCCGGATTGAATCCACTCCGAAGCTAGGTCGCCGATGGCTTCCTTGACGCTATGACGGAGGAGGAATCGATCCAAGTTGGTGAGGAAAGCTTCCCAAAGTCGCAAAGAACTCCTTCCAAGCCCTAGCCGCCTTGTCTCTCGAAAGTGGCCAAAAAGATCCCTAAAAATTATCACAAGGCGGCTTTTATAATTTGAATTCGGGGCTTTACGCGGGCATCCACACGGCCATCCACACGCCCGTGTGGAAATTCCGCACGGGCGTGTGAAGCACTCGCTACGGATCTTGCTACAAGACATTGCTACGGTGCTTCGCTACGGTAGATGCTATAGTGATTTTTTTCCCGAAGTCTTCCTTGGAGTCCACACGGTCGGGCACACGCTCGTGTGGTAGGGTGTGTGGCTTTCTATGCTTTGAAATCCTCAAGAACTTTCTTCGCGCTTTGTACGGAAGGCTGGGACATGGGCGTACTCTTGCCTTTGTGCCCTTTCGGTTTGTGTAATGACTTGTACTCCTCCGAAAGTTGGCAACACCCCCATGCATATGAACACAGCTTCTGATTGTGGTCTTGAAACGTGTCATCACACCCTATCTTTGCTTCTTCCTGTATGTCATGTCTCCAAAGCCCTGTTTGCACAAAAGAACACAAAACACACCTTGTTAATGCTAAAATCTGATAGAAGTGATGCTCAATGCATATAAACTGATATTATAAAATATATATAATCAAGCACTTATCAAACTCCCCCACACTTAAGCTTTTGCTTGTCCTCAAGCAAACTAAACATTCATTACAAGGAAAGAAAGGATAAGTGCTAGGCCTCAGGTTCACTAGAAAGTATGAGAGTATGATTCTATAACAAAAGGGAAAAACTATTTAACACCAAACAGCTCAGTCAATGCTCTAGAAAACAATCCAATGACAAGAAAGAAAAAGAAATCCGAAAGCGTGTGTGTGTGGGAAAAACTCATCTCAATTCGACTCTATGTCCACTACTTACAGTTTTTATTGCTCGAGACTCATATAATAGCAAAAAGAATGGTAGTAGCTGCACACAATCTCCAAGGTAGCCCTTTCTCAGGCGGCCTCCCGAGTGGCTTTCACACTTTAGAGATGGTAGCTCTTTCTACCGAGGGTGCTAGCTTTCACATATCCCTTGTGATAGCTCTTTCTCTCATTAGGGCATAACTAGTATCCGACTTATGAGAGTAGCTGCATACAATCAAAGGTAGTAGCTCTTTTCACCCCCTATATACACGAAATAATTCACAATTGCTAAGCTATATAAATATCTATATTTTTTTCCTTTTCTTTTTCTTCTTTTTTTTTTTTTTTTTTTTTTTCGAATAAAACAACTACTAACAAGTCTCAAAACATTAAACTAGAGCTTCTATAGGTCTAATGAGTGAGTAGAGTGCATAAATGGCAATCGGACAAAAATTTCTCAAAAAATTGGATGACAACTAGAGCATGATGAAATCTAGTGTTCGAAGCTCCCCTATAGTCTAGAATCTAACTCTTAACCTTAAAGTGAACCTTCATAGGTTGCATGAGCATATATAATGAAAACAGACAATAAAGTGGTGTATAAAGTGATCCCTCCCCCACACTTAAGATGTACATTGTCCCCAATGTACACATGCAAGCACAATAAAATTATAAATTCTGAAAACAAAGCATGTGAGGGTGTGCAAAAATCAAAATAATACTTCCCTGAATTCCAAGTGAAATAGTTGGTGGAATCTCGTACAATGGTGTGTTTGGCTCAACGGGCATTTGGAGGTGAAACGGCCGTGTGACCTAGTCACACGGCCATGTGCATAACTTGATTTCCATTTCCCAAGACTCTCAAGACTATCTGCGGATTCAGGGGGTTCAATGAAGCTCAACAAGATTAGAAAATAAAACAACGAAAAACAACTAGAACCACAAAATAAAAATGACAGAAATAAAAGACAGAGTCTCAACTAGCATGCTGAAAAAAAAACTACAGAAAATAAAAATATAGAAGATAAAATAAAATGACTCAAGGACGCCTCATGCGTCAGGAAACTCTTGCTGGTGCTCGCTGGGTGGCGCCTGGTGGTGCTGATGTCGTCGCCTCGAATGCTTTGTGTCGCTCTCCGGAAGATGTCGAATGATGGACAAGCTGCGACATCATCATGGGCTGGTTGGCGAGCACCGTCGCCATGTCCCCCCGGGAGAGCTCCAAGCGCCACCTCGAGCCTTGCCAAATGGTCACGGGCTCGAGTGGAGGGCTGCTCGGCTCGCTCGTATGCGGGGGCCTCGGTGTCCATCGGCACAGTTTGTGGGTGCCGGTGAATCGGGAGCGTCTGCTTGGGTCGGCCGCCTCCTCTTCGACTCCTCCTCCTCGGCCTCCACTGCGAGTATATAACGGCCGGTGCTCGTCTTCTTCACCATACGCATGGCTCGGAGAGATGCAAGCCCCAAGGGTGCTGGGTATGCTGATCCTCTCCATCCCTCGAAGTGCCTCGGACAACCCCATGCCACGAACGAGTCGGGTAATGTATACTCTGAAAAGATCACACCGACCCGCACGTAATGGCTTTGATGGCGGAGGTAATCCGCCACAACAAAGCCTAAGTGCATGGGGATGTTCTGGACTATGGTGTATAGGTAAAGCAAGTCGAGGCGGCTCAAAACTCCAGTGCTTGGTCGCCTCGTCCCGTCACGGTCCTGCTGAAAATAGAATGTATATACCTGTAGGCCGGACGGCTGAGCATGGTGGCCTTAGAAGATCCCGGCTCGTACTGGAAGCCTCCGCATATGGTCCCGTACGCACGACTCGGAGTGAGTCCAATAGGGTAATCGACGATGAGTTGCTCGTACTCCCCCGTGTGAACATAGTCTCTGTCATATAAACCGAGAAAAACAGAGAACTGCGTGAGGCTCATGGAGTGGTACTGACCGAATAGCCTGAAGCGGATCGTGTCCTCCCTCTCAAAATCATGGCGAGCGCGGTCGAAGTCGAACGAGGACAAGACCTCCGAGTGTGAGCTCACGATAAGTGGGATTACGAATAGTAAGGAGCCGGTCCCGGCCTCCCACGGTAAGCTCGCGCACCTCATCGGCCAAGTCAATCTCCTCGAGTGCCTTCCAATCGATCACGCGCGCTCGTCCGAATTTGAGACGCCGTAAGCGCTCATATCGGCTGCCGATGCTCGGGGACGGCGAACTCCAGTTCCTCGGGAGGAGAAGGCTCCCGAGCGGCGCGAGAGCGCTTGTGGGCGACCTTCTTGGTCCTAGGGGCCATATATCGTGAAAATCGGGGCAAGTTAGTGCAAAATTCCACTTGTGCGAGAAATCCACATGGGCGTGTGGATGATCCACACGCCCTTTTGGGTCATCATCCTCATCCACACGGGCGTGTGGATGGGCCACACGCCCGTGTGGATGCCCGACCATGGCCAAAAGGTCATGGTTGGGTGGTTTCCACATCAAAAACTACCCCTAAATCGACAAACATGCATATTATGATAGTTCTCATGGAAGATTTATGCATAAAACATCAACAAATCACCGAGATCTGAAATTCAAAATTCATGGCAAGAACTAGAAAAACTTGGAGCTTACCGGAGATTTTTGATGAAGAAGAAGATGGAAATCGCCGGAAAAACACCCAAGAATCCTTAAATAAGCTAAGGAGAGGCGTTAGGAACCCAAGAGATGCGTCTCTTCGCGTGGAGGCGTCGGAAGGAGAAAAGGCGCGAAGGTTTGAATGAGTGTTCAAGGCCTTCTCATCTCCTTTATAGGCCACATGGGCGTGTGGATGAGCCACACGCCCTTGTGCCTTCAAAAATCGACGCGAGAATGCCACAAGGGCACTCACACGGGCGTGTGAGTGCCGGTGTGGATTAAAAACTCGAGACGAAGAAGGCCACGGGGGCACTCACACGGGCGTGTGAGTGCCCCCGTGGACTGGGAAAATCCACGGGGGCAGCCACACGGGCGTGTGGCTGCCCTTGTGCCTCTGTGGAAACCTGAAAAATTAAATTTTCAGGTCTCACACGCCCATGTGGATGAGCCACATGGGCGTGTGGCTCCTCAGAAGGGCCACAGGGGCACCCACACGCCCGTGTGGGTGCCCTTGTGCCCTTCTGTTTCATGTTTTTTCAATTTTTCAGCAAGGCACAGGGGCACTCACACCCCCTTGTGCCTGCCCTTGTGGATTTTCAGCAAAACATGAAACACTTAAGCACAAGGCCAATTCCTTAACTTTAAATCTCTAAATCAATCTAGATCAAGCCACACATGTATAATCATCATGAAACACCAAGATTAAAAAAATAAAAACACAGCAACGACAGAATTAACGCAAAGTCGCATACTCAAGCTTATTACTACTGCAGAATGAAAAACTAACTACGAAAGCAATAAAATCACTTGGGTTACCTCCCAAGAAGTGCTTGTTTTACGTCATTAGCTCGACGTACCTGATCTTCCTTATCCTATGGAGGCTTGAAAAGGGTGTGCTCCTCCCGACTATCTCTTGCATAACTACTTCCCATGAACATAATTTTGTCTCGTCGGTGATGCACTTTTATTGGAGGCTTGAACAATTTTACTTTAGGTCTCCATGGAAACAATTTTGGCCGAGAATTGTTCAAGTTCACCTTAGGTGGGTTCTTGGATGGTTTGAGCCTCCTACCCACATCTTCTTCAATTCCCAAGGCCTTTTTCTTGCATTTTGTTGGTTGATCGATTTCAAGGAGAGGTACTTGTTCCATTGCCTTCGGGTTTGTTTCTTTTACCTTTTCAACTTGCAAGAAATATGGCTTCAACAAAGCCTCTTCCAAAGCTTCCTCCTCAAAAACATATTGTCCATTCAAGTGTTCATCATTCTCAAATTGGGGCTCTTCTTCCTCCATTTGATTCTCTGCAACATCTTGTTCTTTCTCCCCCACTTGCCCATTGTTCTCGCACTCTTCCTTGTCATTTTCTAAAGAAACATCCTCAACAAGTCCTTCAGTATGGTTCTCAAAGTCATGAATGTTGTCTTGTTGATTTTGTCGTGAAATCTCAGGGGCTTTGATGTTGGTTTCAGTGTTCTGGATAAACTTAGCTAATACATCCTTCAAATTCAAATTTTCGTCTTGCGATTCTTCCACTAGAGGAGCCTCAGATCCCTGAACAAATCTTGCCAATAGACCTTTTAAGTTAGGATCATGCTCTTGTGGTGGAATGTCTTTAAAACTGAATTGTGGGCTTTGCCATTGTTGTCCACGCACATTCCACGAGATGTTGGGGGAACTCCTATGACTTGAATGATATGTGTTACAGAAAGGAAAACTTTGTTGTCTTGCACCTAAAAGTTTATCAATCCTTGCATTGCAACCTTCAATTTGCATGGACAAAGTTATAATTGGATCAACCATCTTTCATGTTCCTTGTACAAAAGATATATACAAAGATAAGTGAGAACGGCGAAAGTAAGAAAAATGAAATAGAAAAACAAGTAAAAGATAAATGAATGGATAAAGTAACAAAATACTCGCGTTCCTAATATCCTCGTTCCCCGGCAACGGCGCCAAAAACTTGATGCGTCTCCGCAACAACACAACAGGGTGATGTGTGTCAACCCCTTGCGTTACCGCAAGTGCACGGGTCGTCAAGTAATAAAAGTGGACCCAAAGGGTCGGGTTGTCGAACCACGGGGAACGAAGTACTAGTAATAGCCCCTCTTTTTGTTATTTAGCCTAATGAATGTAGTGTATGATGATCTAATGGCCAACACTAAGAGTGTCACCACAAGTGCGCAGGAAATAAAAGGAAAAGAGTTCTCAATCAATAAAAGTGAGGTATCCGGACAATGCTCGCCCTAGGATTCGGGTGTTGGATGTAGATTACAAGTGTTCTAAACGAAAACAATGAGTCGTGGGTATCCAAAGGTATAACGGCCCCTGCCTCCAGGTCACCGATAACTAGTCCCCTACGAGGTCCCGGCGGAGAATTCTCTCGACGCCTCACACCACATATGACTGCTTAAAACTCTAGGGATCCCAAAAATATGACCAATTCCTAAAAGTAGATCTAACCCTGCCTCCAGGTGGAAGATCCCTAACCCCCTACGAGGTCCCGGCGGAGAATTCTCTCGACGCCTCACACCACATATGGTTGCTTGACACTTAGGGAATATGGAGATAGGAAATATCTGTCGGAAGGGAAAGGGGACACTCCGCTATCTCACGGCTCACCCTCTCAACCCTCTTTACTCTTGGTAATTCTAAACCTAGCGGTGATCTCTCTCTTCACTAGATTGAATAAAACATGCAAGGCAATTAATAATGAAATCAAAAGCACAAACAAGCATTATGAACTCAAGAGTAAAACTCAATCTGATAAATTCGAATAGAAACACAATGTAAATCTAATGAAAATAAGAATCCTAGGGTTTACATGTCCGAATACCCTCTAGGGGTTTAGCTCTCCATGGAGCGAGTCACAAAACAAATAATAAATTCAGAAATAAGTTCCAAAGACATAAAGAATAACCCCCTTAAATCCGTGGTGATAGTCTTGATGGGTAGTTTCCACGTCTGGATTGAATCCACTCCGAAGCTAGGTCGCCGATGGCTTCCTTGACGCTATGACGGAGGAGGAATCGATCCAAGTTGGTGAGGAAAGCTTCCCAAAGTCGCAAAGAACTCCTTCCAAGCCCTAGCCGCCTTGTCTCTCGAAAGTGGCCAAAAAGATCCCTAAAAATTATCACAAGGCGGCTTTTATAATTTGAATTCGGGGCTTTACGCGGGCATCCACACGGCCATCCACACGCCCGTGTGGAAATTCCGCACGGGCGTGTGAAGCACTCTGCTACAGTACTGCTACAGTACATTGCTACAGTGCTTCGCTACAGTAGATGCTATAGTGATTTTTTTCCCGAAGTCTTCCTTGGAGTCCACACGGTCGGGCACACGCTCGTGTGGTAGGGTGTGTGGCTTTCTATGCTTTGAAATCCTCAAGAACTTTCTTCTGCTTTGTACGGAAGCTGGGACATGGGCGTACTACTGCCTTTGTGCCCTTTCGGTTTGTGTAATGACTTGTACTCCTCCGAAAGTTGGCAACACCCCCATGCATATGAACACAGCTTCTGATTGTGGTCTTGAAACGTGTCATCACACCCTATCTTTGCTTCTTCCTGTATGTCATGTCTCCAAAGCCCTGTTTGCACAAAAGAACACAAAACACACCTTGTTAATGCTAAAATCTGATAGAAGTGATGCTCAATGCATATAAACTGATATTATAAAATATATATAATCAAGCACTTATCAAACTCCCCCACACTTAAGCTTTTGCTTGTCCTCAAGCAAACTAAACATTCATTACAAGGAAAGAAAGGATAAGTGCTAGGCCTCAGGTTCACTAGAAAGTATGAGAGTATGATTCTATAACAAAAGGGAAAAACTATTTAACACCAAACAGCTCAGTCAATGCTCTAGAAAACAATCCAATGACAAGAAAGAAAAAGAAATCCGAAAGCGTGTGTGTGTGGGAAAAACTCATCTCAATTCGACTCTATGTCCACTACTTACAGTTTTTATTACTCGAGACTCATATAATAGCAAAAAGAATGGTAGTAGCTGCACACAATCTCCAAGGTAGCCCTTTCTCAGGCGGCCTCCCGAGTGGCTTTCACACTTTAGAGATGGTAGCTCTTTCTACCGAGGGTGCTAGCTTTCACATATCCCTTGTGATAGCTCTTTCTCTCATTAGGGCATAACTAGTATCCGACTTATGAGAGTAGCTGCATACAATCAAAGGTAGTAGCTCTTTTCACCCCCTATATACACGAAATAATTCACAATTGCTAAGCTATATAAATATCTATATTTTTTTCCTTTTCTTTTTCTTCTTTTTTTTTTTTTTTTTTTTCGAATAAAACAACTACTAACAAGTCTCAAAACATTAAACTAGAGCTTCTATAGGTCTAATGAGTGAGTAGAGTGCATAAATGGCAATCGGACAAAAATTTCTCAAAAAATTGGATGACAACTAGAGCATGATGAAATCTAGTGTTCGAAGCTCCCCTATAGTCTAGAATCTAACTCTTAACCTTAAAGTGAACCTTCATAGGTTGCATGAGCATATATAATGAAAACAGACAATAAAGTGGTGTATAAAGTGATCCCTCCCCCACACTTAAGATGTACATTGTCCCCAATGTACACATGCAAGCACAATAAAATTATAAATTCTGAAAACAAAGCATGTGAGGGTGTGCAAAAATCAAAATAATACTTCCCTGAATTCCAAGTGAAATAGTTGGTGGAATCTCGTACAATGGTGTGTTTGGCTCAACGGGCATTTGGAGGTGAAACGGCCGTGTGACCTAGTCACACGGCCATGTGCATAACTTGATTTCCATTTCCCAAGACTCTCAAGACTATCTGCGGATTCAGGGGGTTCAATGAAGCTCAACAAGATTAGAAAATAAAACAACGAAAAACAACTAGAACCACAAAATAAAAATGACAGAAATAAAAGACAGAGTCTCAACTAGCATGCTGAAAAAAAAACTACAGAAAATAAAAATACAGAAGATAAAATAAAATGACTCAAGGACGCCTCATGCGTCAGGAAACTCTGCTGGTGCTGCTGGTGGCGCTGGTGGTGCTGATGTCGTCGCCTCAGATGCTGTGTCGCTCTCCAGAAGATGTCGAATGATGGACAACTGCGACATCATCATGGACTGGTTGGCGAGCACTGTCGCCATGTCCCCCTGGAGAGCTCCAACTGCCACCTCGAGCCTTGCCAAATGGTCACGGGCTCGAGTGGAGGGCTGCTCTGGCTCTGGCTCGTATGCAGGGGCCTCGGTGTCCATCGGCACAGCTGTGGGTGCCGGTGAATCAGGAGCGTCTGCTGGGTCGGCTGCCTCCTCTTCTGACTCCTCCTCCTCAGCCTCCACTGCGAGTATATAACGGCCAGTGCTCGTCTTCTTCACCATACGCATGGCTCGGAGAGATGCAAGCCCCAAGGGTGCTGGTATGCTGATCCTCTCCATCCCTCGAAGTGCCTCGGACAACCCCATGCCACGAACGAGTCGGGTAATGTATACTCCTGAAAAGATCACACCGACCCGCACGTAATGGCTTTGATGGCGGAGGTAATCCGCCACAACAAAGCCTAAGTGCATGGGGATGTTCTGGACTATGGTGTATAGGTAAAGCAAGTCGAGGCGGCTCAAAACTCCAGTGCTGTCGCCTCGTCCCGTCACGGTCCTGCTGAAAATAGAATGTATATACCTGTAGGCCGGACGGCTGAGCATGGTGGCCTTAGAAGATCCCGGCTCGTACTGGAAGCCTCCGCATATGGTCCCGTACGCACGACTCGGAGTGAGTCCAATAGGGTAATCGACGATGAGTTGCTCGTACTCCCCCGTGTGAACATAGTCTCTGTCATATAAACCGAGAAAAACAGAGAACTGCGTGAGGCTCATGGAGTGGTACTGACCGAATAGCCTGAAGCGGATCGTGTCCTCCCTCTCAAAATCATGGCGAGCGCGGTCGAAGTCGAACGAGGACAAGACCTCCAGTGTGAGCTCACGATAAGTGGGATTACGAATAGTAAGGAGCCGGTCCCAGCCTCCCACAGCGGTAAGCTCGCGCACCTCATCGGCCAAGTCAATCTCCTCGAGTGCCTTCCAATCGATCACGCGCGCTCGTCCGAATTTGAGACGCCGTAAGCGCTCATATCGCTGCGATGCTCGGGGACGGCGAACTCCGGTTCCTCGGGAGGAGAAGGCTCCCGAGCGGCGCGAGAGCGCTTGTGGGCGACCTTCTTGGTCCTAGGGGCCATATCTGTGAAAATCAGGGCAAGTTAGTGCAAAATTCCACTGTGCAGAAATCCACATGGGCGTGTGGATGATCCACACGCCCTTTTGGGTCATCATCCTCATCCACACGGGCGTGTGGATGGGCCACACGCCCGTGTGGATGCCCGACCATGGCCAAAAGGTCATGGTTGGGTGGTTTCCACATCAAAAACTACCCCTAAATCGACAAACATGCATATTATGATAGTTCTCATGGAAGATTTATGCATAAAACATCAACAAATCACCAGATCTGAAATTCAAAATTCATGGCAAGAACTAGAAAAACTTGGAGCTTACCGGAGATTTTTGATGAAGAAGAAGATGGAAATCGCCGGAAAAACACCCAAGAATCCTTAAATAAGCTAAGGAGAGGCGTTAGGAACCCAAGAGATGCGTCTCTTCGCGTGGAGGCGTCGGAAGGAGAAAAGGCGCGAAGGTTTGAATGAGTGTTCAAGGCCTTCTCATCTCCTTTATAGGCCACATGGGCGTGTGGATGAGCCACACGCCCTTGTGCCTTCAAAAATCGACGCCAGAATGCCACAAGGGCACTCACACGGGCGTGTGAGTGCCGGTGTGGATTAAAAACTCGAGACAGAAGGCCACAGGGGCACTCACACGGGCGTGTGAGTGCCCCTGTGGACCTGGAAAATCCACAGGGGCAGCCACACGGGCGTGTGGCTGCCCTTGTGCCTCTGTGGAAACCTGAAAAATAAATTTTCAGGTCTCACACGCCCATGTGGATGAGCCACATGGGCGTGTGGCTCCTCAGAAGGGCCACAGGGGCACCCACACGCCCGTGTGGGTGCCCTTGTGCCCTTCTGTTTCATGTTTTTTCAATTTTTCAGCAAGGCACAGGGGCACTCACACCCCCTTGTGCCTGCCCTTGTGGATTTTCAGCAAAACATGAAACACTTAAGCACAAGGCCAATTCCTTAACTTTAAATCTCTAAATCAATCTAGATCAAGCCACACATGTATAATCATCATGAAACACCAAGATTAAAAAAATAAAAACACAGCAACGACAGAATTAACGCAAAGTCGCATACTCAAGCTTATTACTACTGCAGAATGAAAAACTAACTACGAAAGCAATAAAATCACTTGGGTTACCTCCCAAGAAGTGCTTGTTTTACGTCATTAGCTCGACGTACCTGATCTTCCTTATCCTATGGAGGCTTGAAAAGGGTGTGCTCCTCCCGACTATCTCTTGCATAACTACTTCCCATGAACATAATTTTGTCTCGTCGGTGATGCACTTTTATTGGAGGCTTGAACAATTTTACTTTAGGTCTCCATGGAAACAATTTTGGCCGAGAATTGTTCAAGTTCACCTTAGGTGGGTTCTTGGATGGTTTGAGCCTCCTACCCACATCTTCTTCAATTCCCAAGGCCTTTTTCTTGCATTTTGTTGGTTGATCGATTTCAAGGAGAGGTACTTGTTCCATTGCCTTCGGGTTTGTTTCTTTTACCTTTTCAACTTGCAAGAAATATGGCTTCAACAAAGCCTCTTCCAAAGCTTCCTCCTCAAAAACATATTGTCCATTCAAGTGTTCATCATTCTCAAATTGGGGCTCTTCTTCCTCCATTTGATTCTCTGCAACATCTTGTTCTTTCTCCCCCACTTGCCCATTGTTCTCGCACTCTTCCTTGTCATTTTCTAAAGAAACATCCTCAACAAGTCCTTCAGTATGGTTCTCAAAGTCATGAATGTTGTCTTGTTGATTTTGTCGTGAAATCTCAGGGGCTTTGATGTTGGTTTCAGTGTTCTGGATAAACTTAGCTAATACATCCTTCAAATTCAAATTTTCGTCTTGCGATTCTTCCACTAGAGGAGCCTCAGATCCCTGAACAAATCTTGCCAATAGACCTTTTAAGTTAGGATCATGCTCTTGTGGTGGAATGTCTTTAAAACTGAATTGTGGGCTTTGCCATTGTTGTCCACGCACATTCCACGAGATGTTGGGGGAACTCCTATGACTTGAATGATATGTGTTACAGAAAGGAAAACTTTGTTGTCTTGCACCTAAAAGTTTATCAATCCTTGCATTGCAACCTTCAATTTGCATGGACAAAGTTATAATTGGATCAACCATCTTTCATGTTCCTTGTACAAAAGATATATACAAAGATAAGTAAGAACGGCGAAAGTAAGAAAAATGAAATAGAAAAACAGTAAAAGATAAATGAATGGATAAAGTAACAAAATACTCGCGTTCCTAATATCCTGTTCCCCGGCAACGGCGCCAAAAACTTGATGCGTCTCCGCAACAACACAACAGGGTGATGTGTGTCAACCCCTTGCGTTACCGCAAGTGCACGGGTCGTCAAGTAATAAAAGTGGACCCAAAGGGTCGGGTTGTCGAACCACAGGGAACAGAAGTACTAGTAATAGCCCCTCTTTTGTTATTTAGCCTAATGAATGTAGTGTATGATGATCTAATGGCCAACACTAAGAGTGTCACCACAAGTGCGCAGGAAATAAAAGGAAAAGAGTTCTCAATCAATAAAAGTGAGGTATCCGGACAATGCTCGCCCTAGGATTCGGGTGTTGGATGTAGATTACAAGTGTTCTAAACGAAAACAATGAGTCGTGGGTATCCAAAGGTATAACGGCCCCTGCCTCCAGGTCACCGATAACTAGTCCCCTACGAGGTCCCGGCGGAGAATTCTCTCGACGCCTCACACCACATATGACTGCTTAAAACTCTAGGGATCCCAAAAATATGACCAATTCCTAAAAGTAGATCTAACCCTCGCCTCCGGGTGGAAGATCCCTAACCCCCTACGAGGTCCCGGCGGAGAATTCTCTCGACGCCTCACACCACATATGGTTGCTTGACACTTAGGGAATATGGAGATAGGAAATATCTGTCGGAAGGGAAAGGGGACACTCCGCTATCTCACGGCTCACCCTCTCAACCCTCTTTACTCTTGGTAATTCTAAACCTAGCGGTGATCTCTCTCTTCACTAGATTGAATAAAACATGCAAGGCAATTAATAATGAAATCAAAAGCACAAACAAGCATTATGAACTCAAGAGTAAAACTCAATCTGATAAATTCGAATAGAAACACAATGTAAATCTAATGAAAATAAGAATCCTAGGGTTTACATGTCCGAATACCCTCTAGGGGTTTAGCTCTCCATGGAGCGAGTCACAAAACAAATAATAAATTCAGAAATAAGTTCCAAAGACATAAAGAATAACCCCCTTAAATCCGTGGTGATAGTCTTGATGGGTAGTTTCCACGTCTGGATTGAATCCACTCCGAAGCTAGGTCGCCGATGGCTTCCTTGACGCTATGACGGAGGAGGAATCGATCCAAGTTGGTGAGGAAAGCTTCCCAAAGTCGCAAAGAACTCCTTCCAAGCCCTAGCCGCCTTGTCTCTCGAAAGTGGCCAAAAAGATCCCTAAAAATTATCACAAGGCGGCTTTTATAATTTGAATTCGGGGCTTTACGCGGGCATCCACACGGCCATCCACACGCCCGTGTGGAAATTCCGCACGGGCGTGTGAAGCACTCTGCTACAGTACTGCTACAGTACATTGCTACAGTGCTTCGCTATAGTGATTTTTTTCCCGAAGTCTTCCTTGGAGTCCACACGGTCGGGCACACGCTCGTGTGGTAGGGTGTGTGGCTTTCTATGCTTTGAAATCCTCAAGAACTTTCTTCTGCTTTGTACGGAAGCTGGGACATGGGCGTACTACTGCCTTTGTGCCCTTTCGGTTTGTGTAATGACTTGTACTCCTCCGAAAGTTGGCAACACCCCCATGCATATGAACACAGCTTCTGATTGTGGTCTTGAAACGTGTCATCACACCCTATCTTTGCTTCTTCCTGTATGTCATGTCTCCAAAGCTCTGTTTGCACAAAAGAACACAAAACACACCTTGTTAATGCTAAAATCTGATAGAAGTGATGCTCAATGCATATAAACTGATATTATAAAATATATATAATCAAGCACTTATCAGCTTGCATGTACATATAATTTGAGATGTTTTTCCCTGCATGAGCATCACATTTTTCAGGTTATATTTCTCATTTCGTGTGTTTCTGTGTTCTTTCGTGCAATTAGGGTTGTGAAAAAGGTTTACGCGAAGAAAAGCAAGATTAGGTCATAATGGTGCTATGTGGAGCTCTTTTGTGCAAATACGAAGTTCAAGACACAAATCGGGTTCAAACGAGGGGGTATGTGCCAACTTCTAAAGGCTTCAAGACAATTCTTGTAGAAGGACACGAAGGCAGTCATGCTCGCTCGTTCCGATTGGTTCAAAGATTTCAAAAGCTCTCCAAGGTTTCCCATCATCAAGAAATGCCACTTGACCTTTCACATGGGCGTGTGTCCGTCCATGTGACCTCAGGAGAAGAAACGGGCGAAATCGAGGATTAGTATGAAGATTTCACAAGGCAGAAAATCCACATGGGCGTGTGGAATTTCCACACGGCCGTGTGGAATTTCCACACGGCCGTGTGGACTATCCACACGCCCGTGTGGATCCTCGAGATGGCCAATTATAAAGCCGTTCTGAAGCGTTATCCGGAGATCTATCTTCTAACTTTGGAAGGAGGCGACGGCTAGGGTTCAGGAGGTTCTTGCTACACTTTGGGGGCGCTTCTTCACCGGTTTCATCATCATTCCCTTCCAAGGAGAGCCATTGGGGGAGCCTTCGACGACTCGATTCGGCGAGGTGGGCCTTAGGCTTGGAGGAAGGGACTCTTTGAAGAAGAAGGAGAAGTTCCCATAGTCTATCAACACGAAGCCTAAGGGGGTTTTCTTTATGGATTTCTTGCACTTATCTTCATTTATTTTGATGAACTTGTATTGCTCCATGGAGAGCTAAACCCCTAGTGGGTACTTGGACTTGTAAACCCTAGATTTCCTATGTTTAATTGACTTAAATGCTTTTATTCAATTTGAGTTTGAATTTGAGTTTCAATCCTGTTTGCTTAATTGTTTCTCCCTTAGAGTGACACTAGGGTTGAGGGCTAATCCAATCATCCTTTTGACGAGTGACCATCACCATTAGGATTAGATTAATCAAGATTGGAGGGGGTTGAGAGGGTGAGTTGAGAGGTAGTGACACGTCCCCTTTCCCCTCCGGTGTGGTTCTCCCTACCTTCTTATTCCAAGTATTACCTTCGATCTCAAAGAGAGTTAGGCGTTGAGAGAGGCCTTTCCGCCGGGACTTATTTGTGATTAGGGATCTTTCGCCTGGACCAAAGGGATTGATCTATAGTTGGGAATAGGGTTTACCACTTGGAATCCCTAGAGCATAGCGCAGTCATACGTGGTGTGAGGCGTCGAGAGTCTTCTCTCTGCCGGGACCTCGTAGGGGACTAGTCAAGGTTGACCTTAGATTTGGGACCTTGTATCTCTGGATTCCACGACTCTTGAAATCTCTATTGAATAAGAGTACTTGAAGTCTTGCACGTGAAACAAGGATTCTAGGGGGAGCATTGTCCGAGTACCCCATCTTCTTATTGATCTATTTCTCCGACCTAGCTTTCATTTTCAGCACTTTATTTCTACTACTTTCTGATTTTATTTTCTTTCAACAACAATTGGTTTATCTTTGATTACTTAACAAAGTGTGATTGTTCTTACGTCTACTCCCTGTGGATTCGACTACCCACCCGTTTGGGTACTTTATTACTTCGACACCCGTGCACTTGCGGAGTACACACGCAAGGGTGTGTCAGCCATCATAACAACCCGCTCCCATGGAGGCGGAGGACACCCCAGCAGACGAGGAGGTGCCACCGGTATCAGCACCTGCATCTCCTCCAGCACAGGATCGCATAGGCAGACTTGAGGCTGCTGTGGGGACCCTCCAGACTGATCTCGCCGGCATGCGGGTGACTTAGGCAGCGAACCACACTGAGGTACCACTCGGAGATGATGACGCGCATCACTTCACTCCACTTTGCCGTCCACACCCCGAGCACCCTACGCCTCCCCAGCATCCCCAGCAGCACCAGCAGATGCCGACGCTTGATGCGTCTTTTACTCTTCTTTTTATTTTCTTGTATTTTCTTTTCTGTTGAGTCTTTGTGTACTCAGAAAGGTTACACCTTCTGTGAGTTATCTTACTGTTTTTATTTTTCATGTTCTTGTTTGAGTTTGTTTTTGGTTTGTTTACTTTTGTACTCTTTTAATCTTAGCTTTTGTTGAGATCCACTGAACCCCTTTTGTGATGTGCAGACAGACTTGTCAACTTGGTTTTGAGAAATGGTCATAGGCACGGCCGTGTGGAATTTCCACACGGCCGTGTGAGCTTCACAACCCTACGCAACTCCACTTCCCGCCTTCACACCTCCATTCAAATACTACATTCGGAGATCAGGGGAGTGTTGTTTTTAATACCCACGCCCTCATGTTTTTATTTGCGTTCTTATGTTGCATGTTTGTATGAGTACATTGAGGACAATGTACAGCTTAAGTGTGGGGGGGGGGGAGTTCACACTGCACACGTTCTTTATTCTTGATTATCACTTTCATGCTCATCTAGCCAATGACAGTTCACCCTAAGGAACATGAGTGTATTTTCGAATTTAGGAGAATTTTAAACTTCGGTTGTTACCATGCTCTAGTTTACTAGAAAAACTTAGAAATTTTTTTAGTCTGATTGCATTTCTTGCACTTTACTTGCTCTGTTAACCCTGATAACGCTAGTTCATTTTGAAATGACATTTGTTTCATTTTTCTTGAGCTATTTAAAAAAAAAAAAAAAAAAAAAAAGGGAAATTGGTGCTCCTTTGTTCTTGTGGTGGAAAGAGCTACCACCTATTCTGTATGCAGCTACTCTCATAAGTCGGATAGTAGCTATGCCCTAATGAGAGAAAGAGCTATCGAAAGGGTGAAAGCCGCCTAGGAGGCATCTTGGGAAATGGCTACCGTTGAGGTTGTGTGCAGCTACCACCGATTTATTTTTCCTAAATAAGTCCTTGTTTTAATAATGTTCAAGCATAAACTTGGGGTTGGCATGAGTAAGTGTACACACACACACGCTTTCAGATTTTATTTTCTTCGTAATTTAAGTTTTTGCTAGAGTTTTGGTTTTTATCTATCTATGTTTAAATTCTCCCTTTTTGTTTTTGAGAATACTATCGTTGTACACTTCTGGTGAACTTAAGGCCAAGCATTTTCATCACTCAACCATTAATTCTCATGGTATGAACTTTGCTTGAGGACAAGCAAAAGCTTAAGTGTGGGGGAGTTTGATAAGTGCTTGCATGTATATAATTCTGGAAATGTTTTCCACGCATGAGCATCACATTTTTCAGGCTTTATTGCTAATTTCGTGTGTTTTGGTGTTCTTTCATGCAATTAGGGTTGTGGAGACATGGTACGTGAATAAAGGCAAGATTAGGTCAGAATGGTGCCAAGTGGAGATCTTTTATTCAATTACGAAGTTCAAGACACAAATCGGGTTCCAACGAGGGGGTATGTGCCAACTTCTAAAAACATCAAGACAACTCTTGTAGAAGGACACGAAGGCAGTCCATGTGACCTCAAGAGATTTCAAAAGCTCTCCAAGGTTTTCCCATCATCAAGAAATGCCACTTGACCTTTCACACGGGCGTGTGTTCGTCCATGTGACCTCAGGAGAAGAAACAGGCGAAATCGGGGACTAGTATGAAGCTTCCACAAGGCAGAAAATCCACATGGGCGTGTTGAATTTCCACACGGCCGTGTGGCTTATCCACACGGCCGTGTGGATCCTCGAGATGGCCAATTATAAAGCCGTTCTGAAGCGTTATTGAGAGGATCTTCTTCCAACTTTGAGAAGGAGTGACGGCTAGGGTTCAGGAGGTTCTTGCTACACTTTGGGGGCGCTTCTTCACCGATTCCATCATCAATCCCTTCCAAGGAGAGCTATTGGGGGAGCCTTCGACGACTCGATTCGACGAGGTGTGCCTTAGGCTTGGAGGAAGGGATTCTTTGAAGAAGAAGAAGAAGTTCCCATAGTCTATCAACACGAAGCTTAAGGGGGTTTTCTTTATGGATTTCTTGCACTTGTCTTCATTTATTTTGATGAACTTGTATTGCTCCATGGAGAGCTAAACCCCTAGTGGGTACTTGGACTTGTAAACCCTAGATTTTATATGTTTCATTGACTTTAATGCTTTTATTCAATTTGAGTTTGAATTTGAGTTTCAATCTTGTATGTTTAATTGTTTCTCCCTTAGAGTAACACTAGGGTTGAGGGCTAATCCAATCATCCTTTTGACGAGTGACCATCACCATTATTATTAGATTAATCAAGATTGGAGGGGGTTGAGAGGGTGAGTTGAGAGGTAGCGACACGTCAACTTTCCCCTCCGGTGTGGTTTTCCCTACCTTCTTATTCCAAGTATTACCTTCGATCTCAAAGAGAGTTAGGCATTGAGAGAGGCCTTTCCGCCGGGACTTATTTGTGATTAGGGATCTTTCACCTGGACCAAAGGGATCGATCTATAGTTGAGAATAGGGTTTACCACTTGGAATCCCTAGAGCATAGCGCAGTCATACGTGGTGTGAGGCGTCGAGAGTCTTCTCTCCGCCGGGACCTCGTAGGGGACTAGTCAAGGTTGACCTTAGATTTGGGACCTTGTACCTTTGGATTCCACGACTTTTGAAATCTCAATTGAATAAGAGTATTTGAAGTCTTGCACTTGAAACAAGGATTCTGGGGGGAACATCGTCCGAGTACCCCATCTTCTTAACTGATCTATTTCTACGCCCTAGCTTTCATTTTCAGCACTTTATTTCTACTTCTTTCCCATTTTATTTTCTTTCAAAAACAATTGGTTTATCTTTGATTACTTAACAAAGTGTTATTATTCTTACGTCTACTCCCTGTGGATTCGACTACCCACCCGTTTGGGTACTTTATTACTTCGACACCCGTGCACTTGCGGAACACACACGCAAGGGTGTGTCAAGTTTTTGGCGCCGTTGCGGGGGAGTTAGGCGTTTTAGGAATTTTTACACTTTGTTTCGCTAGTCATTTTTCGCACATTCTATCTCACACTTCTTTTACTTCCATCGTTCTGATTTTACTTTCTTTTCTTGATTTCAGCTCCAGGTTATGACCCGTGGACATCCTTCGACATTAGTGGAAGGTGATCCGGAAATAGAGAGGAGATTGCACAGACGGGGAAGACAACCTGAACTAGAACAGTTCGATCAAGCTGAGATAGAAGTTGAAGAGTCCGCAACCATGTCTGAACAAAATGAGCAACAGCGGACACTTTCTGATTTTGCTAGGCCGTCTGTTCGTGGTACACAGTCAAGCATAGTCAGGCCACCAATTTCAGCTCATAACTTTGAGCTTAAGCCGGGGTTCATTCAGATGGTCCAACAGTCCGCACAGTTTAATGGGTTAGCAGATGAAGACCCAAACAATCACATAGAAAATTTCTTGGAAGTGTGCGACATGTTGAAGATCAATGGAGTCACGGATGACGCCATCAGATTGAGAGCCTTCCCATTTTCCTTGAAGGGGAAAGCAAAACAGTGGTTGTAATCTTTACCTAGAGCATCAATTACCACTTGGGAAGAGATGGTTGAGGCCTTCCTTGCCCGATATTTCCCTCCTGGGAAATCAGCCAAGATGAGAAATGAAATTTCTTCCTTTATGCAGTCGGAATTGGAGTCTCTTTTCGAGACATGGGAAAGGTTCAAGGACCTTCTGCGCAAATGTCCTCAACATGGGTTCCCCGAGTGGATGGTCATCCACACCTTCTACAATGGATTGAACCCAAGCACAAGACAGCTACTTGATGCCACAGCAGGAGGTACCTTAGGAAGCAAGACCCCCGAAGCTGCCCGCCAACTGATAGAAGAAATGGCTATGAATAGCTATCAGTGGAATGCTCGAGACAAGAGGAAAGTGGCGGGTATTCTTGAAGTTGATGCAGTGACATCTCTAGCAGCTCAAGTTGAAGCATTGAGCAAGAAGTTGGACACTTTGGCAGGCCCATCTAGAATAGTTGCAGTGATGAATTGTGATAGTTGTGGAGGAGGGCATGTTTCTACTGATTGCCCTATTTCTATGGTCGGAACAGCACCTGTTGAGCAGGTTGATTTTGTGGGGAATGCTGGACGAGGTCAAGAAAATCCCTATAGCAACACCTACAATCCGGGGTGGCGAAACCACCCGAACTTTGCATGGAGCAACCAAGGGCAACAAGGGCCCTCTGCACCCCCCGGATTTCAGCAACCCCCACAACCAAACATGGAGGGCCGAGTTTCAGGGCTTGAGAACCGAATGACAGACTTGGAAAAGGCATTGACCAAGTTCATTCAGTCCTCAGACACGCGCTTCCAAGGCGTGGAGAGTACACTTCGCGATCACACCGCTTCACTACATAACTTGGAAAATCAGGTGGGGCAGATTGCGAAATCTTTATCTGAACGACCACAAGAAAGTCTCCCGGGTAATACAGAGACCAACCCAAGAGAGCAGCTGAAGGCAATCACTCTGAGGAGTGGTCGTGAGGTTGAGGGTAGACTTCCCGCTGAAGAGGTTGTTCAAATTCCTACTAAGGAGAAAGACAAGGAAAAGGGTAAGGAAAAGGAGGTAGCACCTGCACCATACAAACCAAGGATTCCTTACCCTTCAAGGCTGAAGAATGATCAAAATGATGAGCAGTACAAGAAGTTTCTGGGCCTTTTCAAGTAGCTGCACATTAATATCAATTTTGTGGAGGCTTTGTCTCAAATGCCTCGGTATGCAAAATTTTTGAAGCACCTCTTAACCAACAAGAGGAAATTGGAAGAGGGTGCAGCGGTGATTTTGGATGCATCTTGTTTAGCTGTGTTGCAGAAGAATCTACCTAACAAGATGAAAGACCCCGGAAGCTTCATCATCCCATGTAACATTGGGAATTTAGGTGAAGAGAAGGCATTGGCAGACTCAGGAGCCACCGGCCAAGGCCCACTCGGATGACCTTACAACTAGCTGACCGTTCCATTCGACACCCGAGAGGCATCATTGAAGACATCTTGGTGAAAGTGGATAACTATATATTTCCTGCAGATTTCGTGGTACTGGATTGATAAGTGCTTGCATGTATATAATTCTGGAAATGTTTTCCACGCATGAGCATCACATTTTTCAGGCTTTATTGCTAATTTCATGTGTTTTGGTGTTCTTTCATGCAATTAGGGTTGTGGAGACATGGTACGTGAATAAAGGCAAGATTAGGTCATAATGGTGCCAAGTGGAGATCTTTTGTGCAATTACGAAGTTCAAGACACAAATCGGGTTCCAACGAGGGGGTATGTGCCAACTTCTAAAGACTTCAAGACAACTCTTGTAGAAGGACACGAAGGCAGTCATGCTCGCTCGTTCCGATTGGTTCAAAGATTTCAAAAGCTCTCCAAGGTTTTCCCATCATCAAGAAATGCAACCTGACATTTCACATGGGCGTGTGTCCGTCCATGTGACCTCAGGAGAAGAAAAGGGCGAAATCGGGGACTAGTATGAAGATTCCACAAGGCAGAAAATCCACATGGGCGTGTGGAATTTCCACACGGCCGTGTGGAATTTCCACACGGCCGTGTGGCTTATCCACACGGCCGTGTGGATCCTCGAGATGGCCAATTATAAAGCCGTTCTGAAGCGTTATTGAGGGGATCTTCTTCCAACTTTGAGAGGAGGTGACGGCTAGGGTTCAGGAGGTTCTTGCTACACTTTGGGGGCGCTTCTTCACCGATTTCATCATCATTCCCTTCCAAGGAGAGCTATTGGGGGAGCCTTCGACGACTCGATTCGACGAGGTGTGCCTTAGGCTTGGAGGAAAGGATTCTTTGAAGAAGAAGAAGAAGTTCCCATAGTCTATCAACACGAAGCTTAAGGGGGTTTTCTTTATGGATTTCTTGCACTTGTCTTCATTTATTTTGATGAACTTGTATTGCTCCATGGAGAGCTAAACCCCTAGTGGGTACTTGGACTTGTAAACCCTAGATTTCTTATGTTTCATTGACTTTAATGCTTTTATTCAATTTGAGTTGAATTTGAGTTTCAATCTTGTATGCTTAGTTGTTTCTCCCTTAGAGTGACACTAGGGTTGAGGGCTAATCCAATCATCCTTTTGACGAGTGACCATCACCATTAGGATTAGATTAATCAAGATTGGAGGGGGTTGAGAGGGTGAGTTGAGAGGTAGCGACACGTCCCCTTTCCCCTCCGGTGTGGTTTTCCCTACCTTCTTATTCCAAGTATTACCTTCGATCTCAAAGAGAGTTAGGTGTTGAGAGAGGCCTTTCCGCCGGGACTTATTTGTGATTAGGGATCTTTCGCCTGGACCAAAGGGATTGATCTATAGTTGGGAATAGGGTTTACCACTTGGAATCCCTAGAGCATAGCGCAGTCATACATGGTGTGAGGCGTCGAGAGTCTTCTCTCCGCCGGGACCTCGTAGGGGACTAGTCAAGGTTGACCTTAGATTTGGGACCTTGTATCTTTGGATTCCACGACTCTTGAAATCTTCATTTAGTAAGAGTGTTTCAAGTCTTGCACTTGAAACAAGGATTCTAGGGGGAGCATTGTCCGAGTACCCCATCTTTTTATTGACCTATTTCTACATCCTAATCTTTATTTTCAGCACCCTATTTTACTTCTTTCCTATTTTATTTTCTTTCTCAACAACAATTGGTTTATTTTTGATTACTTAACAAAGTGTGATTGTTCTCACGTCTACTCCCTGTGGATTCGACTACCCACCCGTCTGGGTACTTTATTACTTCGACACCCGTGCACTTGCGGAGTACACACGCAAGGGTGTGTCATGGATGTAGATGAGAATGTCGATGTGCCGCTGATACTTGGAAGACCCTTTCTGCGTACTTCCAAGGCTCTTATAGACATGGATTTCGGGGAGATGACATTGAGGATAGGAGATGAGAAGCTGACCTACCGCCTTGCTGAGGCCATGAGACATTCTCTTAACTTTGATGATGCTTTGTATTTTCTTGACACTACTGATGCGTTGATTGATAATTATGTGCAGGAAACCTTTTGCCTGGATCCACTAGCTGATTTGTTGGATCAATGAATGGATGATGATCACATTTCATCAGTTGACTTGGAGAACAAGGATACACCTACCACGGGTACGGTTAACAAACTAATGAAAAAGCTAAGGAGGGTAAGACATCGCCGCAAGAAGCAAACGAATGAACCTGCGGACGTTCCTTCAAGGTCTAAGGATGATATCCCTCCATCTGGTAACAAATTCGATCACTCATCTTCTAAATTCCAGAACTTATGCTCTTCATGTTTCACATTTCCAAGCAGCAAATTTCTTTCGACCCATGACCCCCCTTGAATCTAGAGAGGCAGGTACGTCAAGCTAGTGACGTAAAACAAGCGCTTATTGGGAGGCAACCCAATTTTTTTTAAAATTCTTTGCTTGTGTTGTAGTTAGTTTTTATTTCTGCATTTTCGCTTTGTTTAGTTTGTAGTTTGTGTGGATTCATTGCTGGTAGTGCATTTTTATGTTTTCACCGTTTCTGGCAAGTTAGGTGATAGTCCTGTGAAATTTTGCGAGATTTTAGTTGTAAACGTGTTAGTTTTCAACTTCTGCAGTCGTTCCATGTGTTTCCAATGATTTCTGCAGAGTTTAGACTATATTTGAGTTGAAGAATGGAAACACACGGCCATGTGGAATTTCCACATGGCCGTGTGGATGATTTTGTGAAAGAATTCTCTCATCCAGAGAATCCACACGGCCGTGTGGAAATTCCACACAGCCATGTGGATTTATTCAGTACGAACTTTCGCAATACAGAGAATCCACACGGCCGTGTGGAAATTACGTACGGCCGTGTGGAAAATGGGGAGTTTGATAAGGGTCATACAGAGAATCCACACGGCCGTGTGGAATTTCCACACGGCCGTGTGGGGTACTTAAACATGAAAAGGGGCCTTTATCTTCATCTTCCCCCACCTTGCAACCCTTCATCTTCAAACGCCTCCTCTTCAAGGGTCGCGACGGTTTCTCTTCTCCTTCCATTCTCTCATTTATTTAAGGGATTTGTAGGCCTCACTCATTGCTCCATTGTGAGATTGGACTCATCTTCTCCTGTAAGCCTTCTTTTTTCCCCCTTCTTGCCATGAAACCTTCATTTTTGTTGTGGATGTTGAATCTTGTGTTTTTGCATGCTATTTTCATGATTAGTACTTAGATTATTGCTTAAAACACTCGTGCTCAATTGTGTGGATGATTGTATAAAATGGTGTGGATTCACCATGGCACTTTGGCCATGGTCGAAGATCCACTTGGCCGTGTGGAAATTCCACACGGCCGTGTGGATTATCGGGGTGCCCCCTCTGAATTCCAGAGGAGACACACGGCCATGTGTATTGCCTGTTTCTTTGTTTTGGGTAACCCAGAGGAGACACACGGCCGCGTGGAATTTCCACACGGCCATATGGAATTCTGTGAACATATTTTAAGCTCCGAATTAACTTGTTTACCTTTCTTATGCACAGGAATGGCCCCAAGAGCGAAGAGACTCGCTCATAAGCGCCCCTGTGAGACCCGTGAGGTCCGTGAGTCCTGTGATCTCTCGCCCGCACCATTCGAATTCGCCGTGCCCGAACATCAAGCACTGTTTGATCGACTTTCAAAGTTGAAGTTTGGCCAGACGCGAATTCCTGACTTGCAAGCTTTGGAGGCGATAGAACACGCGCGTGCGACCGAGTTGGCGGATGAAGTCCGTGAGCTCATTGCTGTGGGCGGGTGGGAACGACTATTGTGCATCAAAGACCCAGCCACTCGCGATCTGACTCTCGAAGTCCTCGCGACATTCGAGTTTGATCGCTCCCACACCGACTACCACCGGCCCGACACATTTCGGTTCCGCATTTTTGGGCAGTACCACAGCATGAGCCTGACCGATTTTGCTGTCGCCCTCGGCCTGTACGATCGAGACTTCATCCACACGGAGGAGTACGCGCAGCTACCATTCGACTACCCCTTCCGCGTCACTCCAAGCTGAGTCTGCCGGATGCTATGTGGAGATATACGGTACGAGCCCGGGTTGACCAAGGCTTCTCTGCTCCTCCGCCCCGCCCACAGGTACATTCATGCCATCTTGAGCAGGTCTATTACTGGGCGAGGAGACAGCACCGGCGTATTGGGGCGGCTGGACCTCCTCTACTTACACTCTATGGTCCAGAGCCTTCCCCTGCACCTGGGATACGTGGTAGCTGATTTTCTGAGACACCAGGGACAGTACGCGCGGATAGGAGTTCTTTTCTCTGGTCCCTACATCACGTGACTCGTTAGAGGAATGGGACTAATTGATTCTGTTCGGGGAGCTGATAAGGTTATTGTTCCCTCTAAACTTGGCCTTGATACCTTGCGTATGATGGCCATGGTGAAGAGGGCCGCTCTCGGCAGGTACGTGCTTGTTGCTCCCTTCCCAGATGAGTCCGAGGAGTCTGAGGACGAAGATGAAGACTCGGCGGAGACCCGGGCAGGGCCATCATCACAACCCGCACCCATGGAGGCGGAGGACACCCCAGCAGACGAGGAGGTGCCACCGGTGTCAGCACCTGCATCTCCTCCGGCACAGGACCGCATAGACAGACTTGAGGCTGCTGTGGGGACCCTTCAGACTGATCTCGCCGCCATGAGGGTGACCCAGGCAGCGAACCACGCTGAGGTTCTCGCTCGCATGGCTGAGTACCACTCGGAGATGATGGCGCGCATCACTTCACTCCACCAGTTGATGGCGAGAGGTAGCGATTCCACGTCGCCGTCCACACCCAGAGCACCCCACGCATCCCCAGCATCCCCAGCAGCACCAGCAGACGCCGACGCTTGATGCGTCTTTTACTCTTCTTTTTATTTTCTTGTACTTTCATTTCTGTTGTGTCCTTGTGTACTCAGAAAGGTCACACCTTCTGAGAGTTATCTTACTATTTGTATTTTTCTTGTTCTTTGTTGAGTTTATGTTTGGTTTGTTTATTTTTGTACTCTTTTAATCTTAGCTTTTGTTGAGATCCACTGAACCCCTTTTGTGATGTGCAGATAGACTTGTCAACTTGGTTATGAGAAATGGTCATAGGCACGGCCGTGTGGAATTTCCACACGGCCGTGTGAGCTTCTCAACCCTACGCGACTTCACTTCCCGTTTCCACACCTCCATTCAAATACTACACTCGGAGATCAGGGGAGTGTTGTTTTAATACCCACTCCCTCATGTTTTTATTTATGCTATTATGTTGCATGTTTGCATCAGTACATTGAGGGTAATGTACAGCTCAAGTGTGGGGGGGAGTTCACACTGCACACGTTCTTTATTCTTGATCATCACTTTCATGCTCATCTAGCCAATGGCAGCTCACCCTAAGGAACATAAGTGTATTCTCGAATTTAGGTGAAATTTAAACTTCGGTTGTTACCATGCTCTAGTTTACTCGAAAAACTTAGAAATTTTTTGTCTGATTGCATTTCTTGCACTTTACTTGCTCTGTTAACCCTGATAATGCTAGTTCCGTTTGAAAGGACATTAGTTTCATTTTTCTTGAGCAATTTAAAAAAAAAAAATTGTTAGAAATTGGTGCTCCTTTGTGCTTGGGGTGGAAAGAGCTACCACCTATCCTGTATGCAGCTACTCTCATAAGTCGGATACTACCTATGCCCTAATGAGAGAAAGAGCTATCTAATAGGCTGTGTGAAAGCTAACACTCCCGGGTGGAAAGAGCTACCACCTTGAAAGGGTGAAAGCCACCTAGGAGGCATCTTAGGAAATAGCTACCGTTGAGGTTGTGTGCAGCTACCACCGATTTATTTTTCCCTAAATAAGTCCTTGTTTTAATAATGTTCAAGCGTAAACTTGGGGTTGGCATGAGTAAGTGTACACACACACACGCTTTCAGATTTTATTATCTTCGTAATTTGAGTTTTTGCTAGAGTTTTGGTTTTTATCTATCTTTGTTTAAATTCTCAATTTTTGAGAATACTATCTGTGTACACTTTTGGTGAACTTAAGGCCAAGCATTTTCATCACTCAACCTTTAATTCTCATGGTATGAACTTTGCTTGAGGACAAGCAAAAGCTTAAGTGTGGGGGAGTTTGATAAGTGCTTGCATGTATATATTTTTAGAAATATTTTCCACGCATGAGCATCACAATTATCAGGCTTTATCGCTAATTTCGTGTGTTTTGGTGTTCTTTCAGGCAACTAGGGTTGTGAAGACATGGTACGTGAATAAAGGCAAGATTATGTCATAATGGTACCAAGTGGAGCTCGTTTGTGCAATTACGAAGTTCAAGACACAAATCGGGTTCCAACGAGGGGGTATGTGCCAACTTCTAAAGACTTCAAGACAACTCTTGTAGAAGGACACGAAGGCAGTCATGCTCGCTTGTTCCGATTTGTTCAAAGATTTCAAAAGATCTCCAAGGTTTTTCCATCATCAAGAAATGCCACATGACCTTTCACATGGGCGTGTGTCCGTCCATGTGACCTCAGGAGAAGAAACGGGCGAAATCGGGGACTCGTATGAAGTTTCCACAGGGCAGAAAATCCACATGGGCGTGTGGAATTTCCACACGGCCGTGTGGAATTTCCACACGCCCGTGTGGATCCTCGAGATGGCCAATTATAAAGCTTTTCTGAAGCGTTATTTGGGAGATCTTCTTCCAACTTGGAGAGGGAGTGACGGCTAGGGTTCAGGAGGTTCCTGCTACACTTTGGGGGCGCTTCTTCACCAATTTCATCATCAATATCTTCCAAGGAGAGCTATTGGGGGAGCCTTCGACGACTCGATTTGACGAGGTGTGCCTTAGGCTTGGAGGAAGGAGTTCTTTGGAGAAGAAGGAGAAGTCCCCATAGTCTATCAACACAAAGCTTAAGGGGGTTTTCTTTATGGATTTCTTGCACTTGTCTTCATTTAGTTTCATGAACTTGTATTGCTCCATGGAGGGCTAAACCCCTAGCGGGTACTTGGACTTGTAAACCCTAGATTTCCTTTGTTTCATTGACTTTAATGCTTTTATTCAATTTGAGTTTGAATTTGAGTTTCAATCTTGTATGTTTAATTGTTTCTCCCTTAGAGTGACACTAGGGTTGCGGGCTAATCCAATCATCCTTTTGACGAGTGACCATCACCATTAGGATTAGATCAACCAAGATTGAAGAGGGTTGAGAGGGTGAGTTGAGAGGTAGCGACACGTCCCCTTTCCCCTCCGGTGTGGTTTTCCCTACCTTCTTATTCCAAGTATTACCTTCGATCTTAAAGAGAGTTAGGCGTTGAGAGAGGCCTTTCCGCCGGGACTTATTTATGATTAGGGATCTTTCGCCTGGATCAAAGGGATTGATCTATAATTGGGAATAGGGTTTGCCGCTTGGAATCCCTCGAGCATAGCACAGTCATACGTGGTGTGAGGTGTCGAGAGTCTTCTCTCCGCCGGGACCTCGTAGGGGACTAGTCAAGGTTGACCTTAGATTTGGGACATTGTACCTTTGGATTCCACGACTTTTGAAATCTCAATTGAATAAGAGTATTTGAAGTCTTGCACTTGAAACAAGGATTCTAGGGGGAACATCGTCCGAGTACTCCATCTTCTTAACTGATCTATTTCTACGCCCTAGCTTTCATTTTCAGCACTTTATTTCTACTTCTTTCCCATTTTATTTTCTTTCAACAACAATTGGTTTATCTTTGATTACTTAACAAAGTGTTATTGTTCTTACGTCTACTCCCTGTGGATTCGACTACCCACCCGTTTGGGTACTTTATTACTTCGACACCTGTGCACTTGCGGAACACACACGCAAGGGTGTGTCAAGGGTTTTATTGATGTAAAAGATGGTCGACTGACATTGAGAGTCGGGGGATGAAGAAGTAGTCTTCAAGCTCAAGGAAGCTATGAGACACCCCATGGCATTTGATGATTCTTGTTATTTTCTAGATGAAACTGATGATGTTGTTTGTGAGTGTGTGTAGGAAATTTGGCAAAGGGATCATCTCACTGAGTTGTTAGGAGAGGAACCTCCAGATGAAGAACTCTTGGACATAGAGGAAGACATCGCTGTTACACCATCGGGCACTGGTCAACCAGCAATTAATGCCAAGAGAAGGAAAAAGAAGATATCTAAGGCCCAGACATGGTGGCAGAAGGTAGAGGAGAGGAAACAACAATAAGCTTCTACTTCAAACCATAACCCTGCTAATGTCCTCAGTTTTGGTGAGGCATTTTTAATTAATTCTTTACCTTCTTTACTGGACTGTCGTTCTGCAGAGCGCGTAGAAGGAAGGTATGTTTTTGAACCCTCTTGAGATGACACTAGACCCGTCAAGCTAGTGACGTTAAAAGATCGCTTATCGGGAGGCAACCCGATTGGTTTCATTTCTTTTGTTGTCTTTTTATTTTTGCGGTTGTTTGTTTTTGTGTTTTTGTCAAGTTTTGAATCGAGTCCGGCGTGTTTTTCTTTATGAGGGAAGGTTTCAGGCCCAACACGGGCCTAATACCCCCGCGCTGATGGGGGTGCAATTCACAGGTTTTTAAGGTTTTATCAATTCTGAAAAACACGGGGAGAAGCACGGCTGTGCTGTGGCCGTGCTGAAGTCCCTAGCACGCTGCCCGTGCACGCGGCACGGACGTGCCGTGTTCTTCGTTTCTGTTTAATTTTTTTAGCACGGGCACAACACGGCCGTGTTGAGGGCGTGTTCGGTGTGCCGGATCGTCTTCCACGAGTTTGTCTTTTAAAATCCGGTCGTTCGCCTTCTTCTTCACTTTCACTGCGCGTTCCTCCTTTCTACCCTCAATTTTCTTGCGGTTTCGTGCTCATTTGCGGGGTTTTAGAGATTTGTTGGAGTTCACCGTTGATATTTTTATCTTCTCCGATATTGTGATTATGGCGAGGAAGGCTACTACATCCAACCCTTCCTCGAAGAGGGCTAGAGGGGAGTCATCGACCCCAGCCGCTCCCCCTGCGCCAGCCTTCGGTGCCCCCATCCACCAGGAGCGCCACGACCGCTTGAGCACGAAGCGGTTTGGCGAGACGCGAGTCATTAATTGGGAGGTTCTCCGCGAGCTGGGCCTGGAGACGGACGTTCGCTGATATCTCGGCGACGGCGCCTGGACGCGGCTACTCGCCATCACCGAGCCCGCTTATCGGGAGCTATCTTTGGAAGTCCTCGCGACCTTCGAGATGCCCCGAGGACCTGTCAGCTACAACCGCGCCGGCACGATTCAGTTCCAGGCGTTCGGCGAGCTCTACCGAATGAGTCTGACGGAGTTCTCCGTCAGACTGGGCTTGTACGATAAGGAGTTCACCATGACTCCAGAGTACGACGCCCTCCTCGTCGCCCGACCACCCAGCGAGTCCCAGGAGACATGTTGGCAGCAGTTGAGCACGGACCGAGCATACGACCCTCGCCGGTCCAAGGCCTCGTCCTTTCACCTACCAGCTCTCAGGTACATTCACTTTATCCTCAGCCATTCTATCACAGGGCGGGGAGATAGCACAGGAGTCGTTAGTCGCCGCGACATCGACTTTCTGTTGAGCATGCTGGACGGATTCCAGATACACCTCGGCTACGAGGTGGCCTTCAGCATCCAGCATCAGGGACAGGATTCCCGGGTCGGCGCGATGTTCTGTGGGTCCTACATCACGCGCCTAATTCGAGGGATGGGCATCGAGGCGGCCACCCGTGCGATGAGAATGGTGGGTGGCGTGCTTCCTGTCTCGGTGGATACGCTACGCGCGATGGGATGCTGCGCTCCACCGCCACCGCCCAGGGTCCTCGGTACCAGGCCCCACCAATGAGCGTCCCTGCTTCTCCTCTTGCAGCCGCCGGACCATCATCTCCTCCCACCCCACGTGCTCGCGCTGCCACCCACATTCTGGACTCTCCTCCAGCTGGCTCCCCTTCTTTCCGGCGATGGATGATCCGGAGCATGCAGCGGCTGGCCTATCACCTCGACGTCACCCTGTCTCCACCTCCTCGCCGTGCTGCTGGACCTTCTACATCCAGGATTGTGGGAGTCGACACCACCGACCTTCCATTGGAGTCTGACTCCGAGTCTAAGAGCGCCGGGTTTTGATGTTCTGTTTGGTTGTTTAGTTTTATTTTCTGTGAACTTTGCTTTTATTTTTGTTGTCTTTTATTTTTCTTGAGTCAGTTAGCAAGGGGAGTCCCCTACTAAACTGTTCTCTTTTTAGTGTCATTTTGTTATTTTGCTTTTATTCTGTCTCTAATGCTTGCATGTTTACCTCAGGATTTATGAATATCTTTCTTGCTGGTTATTTCAAACGGATCCTCCCTAACTAGCGATCAACACACGCCCTTGTGTGCCGTGGAATTCTTTCCCGGCACCTCTCCCTTAACTTGGTGAAAATTCCCCAACTCTCAATTTACTTTTACTTGAAATCTTTTTCTATGCCTTGCATGTTAAATCTTTAAACATTGAGGACAATGTTTCATTCAAGTATGAGGGAGGGTTGTATACTTGTGTTTTAATATGTTTAGATGTTGTGCATGACTTAGGACGATCTATGAAAGTTTTGGTTGAGAATTGCTAAGCTAGGAGTTTTTGAGCGTACCAGTGCACTTTTGTTGAACTTAAAGTTTTATTTTACTCTTACTTTGGAAACCTTAATCTGAACACTTAGCCTTTGTTGTTTTGTCACTCTGTTAGAGGAAGGGCTAGTTGCAAGGCTTGTGAACAGTTAGTTTCTGACTCCAAACTCAAGGAATAAAAGGAAAAAGAAAAGAATAGTGTGACAAGTCGGATTCCTTTTTGGGATGCTCTGTCAAAATTTTATGAGAAAAATGGTAGAAAGAGCTATCACTTTAGAAAAAGCGAAAGCCGCACTTGAGTAGTCGGATCTTAGGCATCACAAATGTCATTTTTGATGACCTACCAAGTGAAATGGCTGCCTCTAGGGTGTATGAAGCTACTACCCAGTTTAGGAGTTAGCAGTGAAAACAGTGAAAAGAAAAAGCTTGTACTAGACCCCCTCAAGAACAATTTTGACATACTCTAAGAGGAGACAGAGACACACGGTAGTACGGAGTGAGAGTAAAATTTTTCATAAGCTTCCAATTGACTAAGACACTAGTTCTTAGAAACTCCTTAGGCTTCAGTAACTCTCTTACTTTGTTGATGTGGAAGTTCGACCTTTTTTGCTTCTCTTGTGCTTTGTTTCTTGTGTAGAAGTTGTGTGTTTAAGTTTTTGTCGAGTTTTATTTTTGTTGGGATCTTAGTTAAGGCTCTTTTTAGAGTGTAAAAGAGAAGGAAAATCTTTGGGGGAGAGAGCTTTTAAGTGGAGCGAGTAAGTCTTCAAGAAGCCGCGAGAAACCCCCAAAAACAGGGGGCCTTGCTGCCTTCCATGCGGGCCGCATGGGAGGCCGCAAGGGGCCATGCGGCCCCGCATGCGGGCGCATGGCCGCCCGCAAGGGGCCATGCGGCCCCGCATGCGGGCGCATGGCCGCCCGCAAGGGGCCATGCGGCCCCTCATGCGGGCGCATAGCCGCCCGCATGGCTTCCTGGTGGAGGCCTCGCGGCCTCCCTTGCGCCCGCAAGGGAGCCCGCGAGCCCTCCCGCGCTTTGGGGCCTATTTAAAACGTTTTCAAACTCTTAGGGCCTATATAAGACCCATTTCCCTCTCTTTTTCTCCCCATCTTGAATCCTCATTCTCCCCTCCATTAGATCTCCATTCTTGAGCTCCAAGAAAGGAGAAAAGTGTTGATCTTCCCCTCTTCTCCATTGGTGGTGATTCTCCTCTAGTTCTAGCAAAGTTTGAGGTGGGTTTTCTTCTCTTCTTCAATTCCTTGTGATTTTATTCAATTCTCTTTAAATCCATGAAGAATTAGTGTGGATTTAGTATGGATCTATTATTTAATTGGAATTTAGCCATGGATCTTATGTTTGAATGGTATAGGAGCCTTGATTTCATGTTTTGGTGAAGAATGAAGGAGATCCTTCATCTCTAAACCTTTGATTCTTTTAGATCCGAACCCAATTAGGATATTCTTGATTTTATTTTGATTTTGTGGGTTTAAGGATTCTATTATTGTTAATTCTTGAATCTAGAGCACTTAGTAAACCCTAGAAGCCTTGAGATCTAATTTTGGAGCATTCTTTCCTCTCTTGTTGATTACTTGGGTTATATGATTGATTCTTGTTTTTCTTGGATGGTTAATGGCTTCAAGAAGGTGGATCTAAAGGCAAGGGTAAAGATCAAGTAGGCGAGTGATCCAAGTATTCGATCTCGCCAAGTTTGTGAGTGGGAATTGTTTAATTAAAGAGCTATGATCATGCTTGTTTAATGATGCATGCCTTGAAATGAGAAATTCTTGATTTCAATGGATTCTTGAAGTGTTTCTTGAAACTGAAATTATGATGCTATATGATCCTTTTAATTCTTGATTTCATCTTAATGGACTCATGAGATGATTTCCTTGAGATCTAGAAACCTTGATATTTGTGATTTTGCTTAACTATTGATTCTATTACAAAAGGCTCATGAGATGATTTCCTTGAGGCCTAGAAACCATGATAGTTTATAATCTTGTTAAATTCTTGATTATTTATATTTGATGAGGATTCTATAATCCTATGGTTTGATCTACATGTTTTCAAGATTTGTGAATTTGAGAATTCGATGTTCTTGTTATTTTGACCGAATAAGGGTCTATGTAAACCAAATTGAGATTCTCCACGATGTTATCGTATTTGAAATGAGTTTTCAAAGAATACTCTTGTGTTGATATTCTTGATGAAAATGACGTTATTGTCGATGCTTTCTCAAAAGGATTTACTCTTCGATTAAGAGTTTTATTTTATGCGAATTTGTGATCTCTTGTTGAGATATGTGATTTTAAAACGATACGTTTATGATTAGCCTATGGGCAAACTATTTGTGATCTCTTGATGAGATATATGATTTTATAATGATACGTTTATGATGAGCCTACGGGCAAACTATTTGTGATCTCTTGATGAGATATATGATGTGTTCATGATGAGCCTACGGGCGGGATAGGATAGCGCAAATGTTTCGATGGTTACATTGGGGAGGATCCCCGTCTTCTGCAGAAGCGAGTCTCCACGGACCGACCAATGGGGTGGCGTGGAGTTCTCGGCTGACGAGCCCTTTACAGGAGGCGCGGAGTGAACCTGAAGGTGCTGTGTTATGATCCCGGAGTCACCACACGGGATACTCAACGGCCAACGCCAAGATACGCGCATCTTGGTGGCTCTTGACCTAACCACGGCCATGGTTAGTGGTGGAGGGTTTTCATAGGCTATTGATGATGCTATCGATAAAGGATTTCTGCATGCGTTGCACTATAAATTCTTGATTCGATACGTTTGATCTTTTGATCTTTTGATGAGTATTCTTAAGTTGAATTTTCAGTATTGGATCTCTTTACAAAAGAATTTCAGTGTTTTATTGATGCCTTTCTTTGAGAAAGTTGGAAAGCTCGTTATATTGAAATGTGTATTTAAAGCATTTTGTAAGTTGTGGTTGTTAAAGATTTACATATGTTTTCGGCATACCATTCTTTACACCTGTATGAGTTATAGCTCCATGTTCAACCCCTCACTGAGTAACGTAGTTACTCACCCATTCTTCTTCTCTCCTTTTCAGGTGTTAGCACGGCAGCAGGGCGTAAGACGTGATAGTGCTTGGCATCTATTCTTACATTTACCTTTGAGTAGTGTATGATTCATAAACATTGTCGTCATGCATAAGATGGATCCATTAGGACCTATGTTTTCGTATTTCCATTTGATCTTGTATAATCTTGATTGGTTAAGACAGGACCTTAGGTTGTATGAGTTTACACTCAGTGTTTTGGGAAAAACTATGATTGTGTCCATGATCATTGATGTTGTGATTTCCAGGGATATATGTACATATATGTGTGAGTCTGTTGATCTTGTACAGGGTTGTGATTGAATACCTTAGATTTAGAGTATTATTGTGGTAATGTTAATATTGTATAGGTAACAGGTTAGCCTTACGGCGACCTGGGGTTGAGGCAGGTGCTTGACCTCCCCTGGGTTGTCGTGGCGGTAGTGCCATGGACCGGGACCCGAGGGTCGGGGCGTGACACTACTTTAGTGGTATCAGAGCCCAGGTTATCATGATTGGGTCAGTATATGGTTTAGTGATTGGGTCAGTATAAAGTTACATGATTGGGTCGGTACGAGATTTCATGATTGGGTCAGTAACCAGTTTAGAGTTTTTGTCAGTATAATTTGGATTTAAAGTTAGCCTTATGATTGGGTCAGGAAGTTGATCTTCTATTATTTACCACTGTCTTCTGATTGGGTCGGAAAGTGAATTTTTGTTTTCTGCAACTGTCCCCTGATTGGGTCGAAAAGTTAATATTTTGATTCTTGTATCCAGTGGATCCAAATAGAGTCTGACTTATTGCATTTGATGCATATAGAACCATTCCTAAGAATTGCCTTATGTTCCTATCTCAGTAAAATGCCAGCACAACATTCACACGCTCGCCAAGGGAGAGTTACTCTCTCTGCTGATGCTACACCGGTATACTTTCTATCTTTCAGCATGACGCTTATGTTTTGATTGATTCTGGGTCAGAACGTTCCTTTGTTAGCACTGTTTTTGCATGCCATGCCGATAGTCAGCCTTCCTTCTTAGGGTGTGAGTTGGTGATTCAAACCCCCTCTTGGTGAGGAGGTAGTTCGGAGTTTGGTCTTTAGAGAATGTCCTGTGATAGTTTGTGGAGAAATGTTGGAGGCAGATTTGATTCCTTTAGAGATGAAGGATTTTGGTGCCATTCTTGGTATGGATTGGTTGGATAGGCATCATGCTTCCATTGATTGTTTCTTGAAGGAAGTAACTTTTCCTAGGTCCTCAGGACCTGCAGTAGTGTTGAAGGGGAAGAGAAGGGCTTTACCTTCATGTTTGATTTCGTCCTTGGAAGCTAGAAGATTGGTGAGTAAGGGTTGTTGAGGAATTGTCCACAGCACGGAATAGTAGAGTGGATGCAAATCCAAATATTTTACAATGGTTTGAACGTTGCTACCAAACAGATGATTCAGTAGACTGCTCAATTTAATGGCCTAGCCAATAAAGACCCAAATGGCCATTTCGAGAACTTCTTGGAAGTTTGTGAAGATCAATGGCGTCATTGATGATGTCATTCGACTTCGCTCCTTTCCATTCTCTTTGAAAGGGACGGCCAAACAAGGGTTGTAGCCATTGCCTGGAGCAACGAACCGGACGGGGTTTCGTAGCTAGAAAAGGTTCTAGCTAAGTACATTCGACATCTGATGCAAGACAGACAAGCATGGAGACCATTTTGCGGATCAACAAGCGTCTATCCAAAATTTGGAGAACTGATGGTAGCCGTGCGCATTGCTAATATGCGGGCACATGGCTCCCCGGCCGCAAGTGCACAGGTCGTCAAGTAATACCTTTTGCATGAGCGCAAAAGGGTCGTATTCCCTAGGGCCCCGAGATCTACTAGTACTTCCTCTTAGAACAGTTGTTTCATCGGATCAAAACAGGGTTTTGTTGTAAAAGAATTAAAATTAAATAAGCAACCAAAGACACTTAATGACCAACAGGTTAAAGTCACAAAGAAGAAAACAAGTAGAGACGATAAGGCCCCGGGCGAGGATTCCCCATGGAAGAACAAAAGTAAGGATGATGATGTGTTTCCGCAACACAGGGTGATGTGTCAACCCCTTGTGTTACAGCAAGTGCACGGATTGTCAAGTAATAAAGTAGACCCCAAAGGGTCGGGTTGTCGAACCACAGGGAACAGGAGTACTAGTAGTTGCTCCTCTTTTGTTATCTAGCCTAATGAGTGTAGTGTGTGATGATCTAATGGCTAAGCCTAACAGTGTCACTACAAGTGCGCAGGGACTGAAAGGAGAGAGAGTTATTGATAAGTGCTTGTACACATATATTTTATAACATCATGTTGCATGCATTGAGCATCATTTTAATCAGGTTGTATCACTAATAAGGTGTATTTTGTGTTCTTTGTGCAAACAGGGGGTTGGAGGTGCGAAATATAAGAAAGGAAGAAAAGATAGGGAGTGATGGCACATTTCAAGACTAGAAATATAAGCTGTGCTCGCATACATGGAGGTTTGCCAACTTTCAGAGGAGTTCAAGTAATCACATGAACCGGAAGGACACAAAGGTAGTACAACGTCCACGTCTCAGCTTCTGCGCACAAATAGGAGAAAGTTTTGAAGGTTTCAAAGGACAGAAAGCCACCCACCCTATCACACGGGCGTGTGCCCGACCGTGTGGACTCAAAGAATGAGTTTGGGAGAAATCACTGCAGAAATCACAGTACCGTACTGTAGCAAAATCACTGTTTACGACCTTGTGAAAATTTTACACTGGCGTGTGGCTACAGGACACGGTAGTGTGAGTGCCTGTGTGAAGCCCCTGATTTCAGTTTATAAAAGCCGCATTGTTATAATTTTAAGGGATCTTTTCGGCTACTTTCAAGAGGCAAGGCGGTTAGGGCTTGGCGAGGGTTCCTTGCGGCTTCGGGAAGCTTTTCTCACCAACTTGGATAGATTCCTCTGTCATAGCATCAAGGAAGCCACCGGCGACCTAGCTTCGGAGTGGATTCAATCCAGACGTGGAAGTTACCCATCAAGACCTTCATCACGGATTTAATGGAGTTATTTTCTATTGCTAGTGAACTTGTTTATCATTATTTTATTTGCTTTGTGACTTGCTCCATGGAGAGCTAAACCCCTAGAAGGTATTTTGACATGTAAACCCTAGGATTCATATTTTCATTAGATTTACATTGTGTTTCTATTCGAATTTACTACATTGAGTTTTGCTCTTGAGTTCTTAATGCTTGCTTATGCTTTTGATTCTATTGTTAATTGCCTTGCATGTTTTATTAAATCTAGTGAAGAGAGAGATCACCGCTAGGTTTAGAATTACCAAGAGTAAAGAGGGTTGAGAGGGTGAGCAGTGAGATAGCGGAGTGTCCCCTTTCCCTTCTGATAGATATTTCCTATCTCCATATTCCCTAAGTGTCAAGTAATCATATGTGGTGTGAGGCGTCGAGAGAATTCTCCGCCGGGACCTTGTAGGGGGTTAGGGATCTTTCACATAGAGGCAGGGTTGGATCTACTTTTAGGAATTGGTTATATCTTTGGGATCCCTAGAGTTTTAAGCAGTCATATGTGGTGTGAGGTGTCGAGAGAATTCTCCACCGGGATGTCTAGGGCACTAGTTATCAGCGACCTAGAGGCAGGGGCCGTTATACCTTAGGATACCCATGACTCATTGCTTTCATCTAGAAACACTTGTAATTTACATTTAACACATGAATCCTAGCGGAAGCATTGTCCGGATACCTCACTTTTATTGACTAATAACTCCCTCTCCTTTCAGTTCCTGTGCACTTGTAGTGACACTCTTAGGCTTAGCCATTAGATCATCACACACTAGACTCATTAGGCTAGATAACAAAAGAGAAGCAGCTACTAGTACTCCTATTCCTTGTGGTTCGACAACCTGACCCTTTGGGGTCTACTTTATTACTTGACGACCTGTGCGCTTGCTGTAACGTAAGGGGTTGACACATCACCCTGTGTTGCGGAATAAACAATCAAGTTTTTGGCGCCGTTACCGGGGAACAGGATATTAGGAACGCTAGTATTTTATTACTTTAGCCATTCATTTTTTTTTACTTTTTTTTTCTATTCCATCTTCTTTACTTCCATTGTTCTTGTTCTGACTCTTTGCCTTTGCGTGTATCTCAGCACCATGTTTAATACAAAGGAAATACTGGAGACACTGACAGCGGTAATGACGATAAATGAAGAAAAGATTGAACAAATAGTTACAACGTATAAACTAAGTGAATGCACGGATCAATGGGATTCTGGGTTGACGGGACAAGATGGAATAGTCAATGGGCTCAGGAGCTTGTATCAAGGTGCATATCTCGAAAGTTTACTAGATCAATTCAATAAATCGGCAATTATCTCTTTTAATGAGGAGCCCGAAGTGAATTCGAAAGAAACACTAGCACAGTTTCATAAGACAATGGCAGATGAAGGTACTAGTGCAGGGAGTAGTTCAGATGAAGATGATGATTCTATAGAAGAGGTGGATCATATACTAGCAGCAGAAATTTGTAGTGTAAGTTTCCAAGAAAAATGCCTAGAGAATTTGGAGTTGTTGCTATCAGCTCAACCAGAACAGGAGGCATTCGTAAAGGAGCCTGAGAATGAACCCAGAGCTTTGAGAGAATTGAACAAAGACAAGAGAATCGACTGCGGCCTTCAGTGGTAGAGCCTCCCCAGTTAGAATTGAAGACATTACCCGACCATCTGGAATATGCTTTCCTAGCAGAGGGATCGAAGTTGCCGGTCATTATTGCCTCCAACTTTTCTGCAGTGCAAAAACAAAGACTAGTAACCATGTTGAAAGCACATAAAACTGCTATTGCATGAAAAATTTCAGATATTAAAGGAATAAATGCATCTTTTTGCACTCATAAGATTTTGATGGAGGAGAATTATAAGACAGTGATCCAACCTCAGGGAAGGCTTAATCCGAATATGAAGGAGGTAGTGAAAGCAGAGGTAGTGAAACTCCTTGATGCAGGTATTATTTACCCCATATTAGATATTGTTGGGTGAGCCCAACTCAGGTAGTGCTGAAAAAAGGGAGTATGACGGTAGTAAAGAATGAGCAGAACGAACTGATTCCCACAAGGACAGTCACCGGATGGCGTGTATGCATTAATTACCGAAGATTAAATGATGCCACAAGAAAGGATCATTTTCCATTTCCCTTCATTGATCAGATGCTAGGGTGCCTCGCTGGTCATAAATTCTATTGCTTTCTAGATGGCATGTCTGGTTATTTTCATATCCCAATCGCCCCTGAAGATCATGAGAAGATAACTTTTACATGCCCCTATGGCACTTTTGCATACAGAAGGATGCCATTCGGGTTATGCAATGCACCGGCCACATTTCAGCGGTGCATGACGGCTTTTTTCAACGAGTTGCTGGAGGATGTTATGGAAGTTTTCATGGATGATTTCTCGGTATTTGGTGACTCTTTTGACGGGTGTATTAAGAACTTAGAAAGGATGCTCATGCAGTGCGATGAAACAAATCTTGTTCTAAATTGGGAAAAAAGCCACTTTATGGTGCAAGAAGGGATAGTTCTTGGTCACAAACTTTGTGGAAGTTCGATTCTCTTTACTTCTCTTGTGCTTTGTTTCTTGTGTAGAAGTTGTGTGTTTAAGTTTTCGTCGAGTTTTATTTTTGTTGGGATCTTAGTAAGGTCTTTTTGAGAGGTTAAAAGATGGGGGAAAAGTGTTTTAAAATGTGTAAGCAAGGAAGGGACCTTGCAGGCACTTAGTTAGCCCGCAAGGAGCCAAAAAAGGGGCCTTGCGGCCTCCCATGCGCCCACATGGGAGCCCGCAAGGACCACCGGCCAGAAGACCATGCGGGCTCCCATGCGAGCGCATGAGAGGCCGCATGGCTTGCAGGTTGAGGCCTCGCTGCCTCCCTTGCGCCTGCAAGGGAGCTCGCGAGCCCTCCCGCGCTTTGAGGCCTATATATACCGATTTGAAACTCAAAGGGCCTTCATAAGACCCCATTTCCCTCTCTTTTTCTCCCCATCTTGAATCCTCATTCGTCCATCTATTAGATCTTCATTCTTGAGCTCCAAGAAAGAAGAAAGGTGTTGATCTCCCCCTCTCCTCCATTGGTGATTATTCTCCTCTAGTTCTAGCAAGATTTAAGGTGGGTTTTCTTCTTTTCTTCAATTTCTTGTGCTTTTATTCAATTCTCTATAGATCCATGAAGAATTAGAGTGGACCTAGTATGGATTTAATGTTTAATTGGAATTAAGCCATTGATCTAATGTTTGGATGGTTTAGGGTTCTTGATCTCATGTTTTGGTGAAGAATAAAGGAGATCCTTCATCTCTAAACCGTTGATTCTTTTATATCCGAACCCAATTAGGATTTTCTAGGTTTTATTGTGATCTTGAGGATTTGAGGATACCATTATTATTAATTCTTGAATCTAGAATATCTAGTGAACCCTAGTAGCCATGAGATCTAAATTTGGATCATTCTTTCCTCTTTTGTTTATTCTTTGGGTTATGTGATTGATTCTTGTTTTTCTTGGATGGTTAATGGCTTCAAGGAGGTGAATCTAAAGGCAAGGGTAAAGATCAAGTAGGCGAGTGATCCAAGAAATTCGATCTCACCAAGTTTGTGAGTGGGAAATTGTTTAATTCATGAGCTATGGTCATGCTTGTTTGAATACCTAATTATATACATTCTTGAATAGTGAATTTCATGTTTCAAAGGTTTCTTGAGATGTTTTCATGAAACTTTGAATAATGATGATTTATGTTTTGGTTTATTTCTTGATTGAAGACATTGATCATCTATACTTCTTGATTTATGATCCGATGTACTTTTGATTAAGGTTGTTGATCGTTTATACTTATGGTTCGTGATTTGATTTACTTTTTCGATTATGATTAATGATCTTTTATTATTCTTAAGGGATGAAATCCTTATGTCTTGAAATGCATATTTTCAAAGTAATGTCAAAGGGTTAATGTTCTTAACATAAGGACCCAAGAAAGGGCCTAAGAGAATCAAAATGGATTTATTGGTGATGAAACTTTATTTGAAAGGTTATTCTTTGCGATGATGTCGTATTTGAAATGTGTTTTCAAAGAATACTTTTATGATGATTTTCTTGATGAATCCAATATCATTGTCGATGCTTACTCAAGAATTCACTTTCGAATTGAGAGTTGTATCTATGATCATTTGTGATCTCTTGACGAGATTTATGATAATATATTGATGTGTTCATAATGAGCCTACGGGCAGGATGAATATCCCAAATGTTTCGATGGTGACATTGGGGGGATCCCCGTCTTCTGCAGAAGCGAGTCTCCACGGACCGACCTAGTTGGGGTGGTGTGGGGTACTCGGCTGACTAGCCCTTAAAGGAGGTGCGTAGAGAACCTAAAGGTCCTGTGTTGGGTCCCCGGAGTCACCACACATGATTCCAACGGCCAACACCAAGATACGCTCATCCTGGTGGTTCCTGACCTAGCCACGGCCATGGTTAGTGATGGAGGGTTTTCATAGGCTATTGATGATGCTATCGATAGAGGATTTCCGCATGTGTTGCACCATAAATCCTTGATTCAATGGGTTTGATCTTTTAACTAGTATTCTTAACTTGAATTTTCAGTATTGAATCTCTTTATAAATGATTTTCAGAGTTTTGTGATCTCTTTCTTTGAGGAAGTTGGAAAGCTTCTTATATTGAAATGTGTACTTAAAGCATTTTGTAAGTTGTTGGTTGTTAAAAATTTACGTATGTTTTCGGCATATCATTTGTTACACTTATATGAGTTATAGCTCCATGTTCCCCTCACTGAGTAACTTAGTTACTCACCCATTCTTCTTCCCTTCTTTTCAGGTGTTAGCACGGCAGCAGAGCGTGAGACGTGATAGTGCTTGACAGATTTATTCTTGCATTTACCTTTAAGTAGTGTATGATTCATAAACATTGTTGTCATTCATAAGATGGATCCACAAGAACCTATGTTTTCGTATTTCCATTTTGGTCTTGGATAATCTTGATTGGTTTAGTTAGAACCTTAGGTTGTATGAGCTTTACACCCAGTGTTTGGGGAGACTATAATTGTATTCATAATCATTGATGTTGTGATGTCCGGGAATATATATACCTGGTGTGAGTATGTTGATCTTGTACATGGTTGTGGTTGAATAGCTTAGATTTAGAGTATTATTGTTCTGATGTTAATATTATACAAGTAACGGGTTAGCCTTGCGGCGATCTAGGGTTGAGGCAGGTGCCTGACCTCCCCAGGGTTGTCGTGGCGGTAGTGTCATGGGTCGGGACCCGAGGGTCGGGCGTGACAAAATTTCTAATCGGGGGAATCGAAGTGGACAGAGCAAAGATTGAAACGATAGAGAAACTACCACTACCGGCCAGTGTCAAGGCAATTCGTAGTTTCCTGGGGCATGCAGGGTTCTATCGCCGTTTCATCAAAGACTTCTCCAAGATCACTCGACCGCTAACCAAACTCTTAGAAAAGGACGTCCCTTTTGAGTTTACTGATGAATGTCTATCTGTTTTCGGCGTACTAAAAGAGAAACTCACTCAAGCACCCATCCTTATCACACCCGATTGGAATCTTCCCGTTGAGCTTATGTGTGATGCCAGTGATCACGCACTAGGGGCTGTATGCTGGGACAAAGAAAAGACAAGCAGTTCCAGCCAATTTATTATGCAAGCAAGACCTTGACAAGTGCTCAAGAGAATTACACAACTACCGAGAAAGAACTACTAGCTGCAGTCTTTGCGCTTGATAAATTTAGGCCCTATCTAATCTTGTCTCGAGTAATTGTCTTTACAGACCACTCGACCCTTCGTTATTTAATGAGCAAAGCCGATGCTAAACCAAGACTAATTCATTGGGTTTTTTTCTTGCAGGAATTCGATGTGGAAATCAAAGACAAGAGAGGTGTAGAGAATCTAGCAGCAGATCATTTATCCCGTCTAGAAGGGTTAGAAGACGACAAGGCTACAGGTCATAAAATTAATGACTCATTTCCTGAAGAGCATCTATATGGAATGCAAGAGCTGACAGCATCGGATACCCCATGGTTTGCAGACTTTGCAAACTATCTCTCGGGCAAGGTTCTTCCCAAGGGGCTCACATTTCAACAGAAGAAGAAGTTTTTCGCAGACCTGAAAATTTTCCTTTGGAAAGACCCGTACCTGTTCTGAATATGTGCAGACCATGTAGTGCGACGATGTGTATCACGAGAAGAAGGATGGAGCATTCTGACTCACTACCACTCGGGGCCTACTGGGGGTCATTATGTAGCAGGCCGAGCTGCAGAGAAAGTCTTGCCTACAGGTTTTTACTGGCCAACACTATTTAAAGATGCTCACCAATTCATCCAAAGTTGTGATAAATGCCAAAGGGCAAGAAATCTATCCAGGAGGGACGAGATACCCCAAAATCCAATTCAGTTCTGTGAAGTATTTGATGTTTGGGGCATTAATTTCATGGGGCCATTTCCTAGCTCAAATGGAAACCGATACATTCTAGTCGCCGTGGATTATGTGCCCAAGTGGGTTGAGGCACAAGCTCTAAGCACAAACGACGCTAGAACTGTAGTGAGATTTCTCAAACGGTTGTTGGCCCATTTCAGCACTCCTAGGATCATCATTAGCTATAGAGGAACTCACTTTGGTAATGTACAACTGGACAAGGTCCTGAAACGATATGGAGTTAACTATCGCTTAGCCACCTCGTATCACCCACAAACAAGTAGCCAAGTCGAGGTTACAAATAGAGAGTTGAAGAGAATTCTAGCTAAATCGGTGGAGCACAATCGGAAGGATTGGTCTGAATGTTTAGATAACACAGTCTGGGCGTATCGGACGGCCTACAAAACCCCAGTGGGAACAACACCATACAAGCTAGTTTATGGGAAATCCTGTCACTTGCCAGTGGAGCTCGAGCATAAGGCTTGTTGGGCGATTAAGGCAATGAATTTTGATCCTATTCAAGTTGGGAGTCAAAGAATGCTACAATTAAATGAATTAGACGAATGGAGGTTGCGGGCATACAAAAATTCAAAGATCTATAAAGAGAGGATGCGTCGGTGGCATGATAAGCACATCAAATTGCAGAAAGAGTTCAAGGAAGGAGACTCAGTATTACTTTTCAATTCTCGCTTGAGATTATTCCCAGGGAAGCTTAAATTGAGGTGCTCGGGACAATACCAAGTGACTAAGGTATCATCTTATGGGGCTATTAAAATCACGCACCCAGAAAAATGAACATTTAAGGTGAATGGGCACAGGTTGAAGCGATATTTTTCAGGAGAAGAAGTAGTTGCAGGAAAAGAGGTATTCATCCTTCAGGAACTACCTTGAGAATCAGGTACGTTGAGCTAATGACGTAAAACAAGCGTTTCTTGGGAGACAACCCAAGTAATTACATTAATTTCGTAGTAAGTTTTTATTTCTGCAATAATAACAAGCATGAGTAGGCGACTTTGCGGTAATTCAATCGTTGTTGCATTTTCATTGTACATTGTTGGTGTTTTATGGTAATTATACGCGTGTGGCATGATCTAGGATGTTTTAGATGTTCTAAGTAAAGGATTCGGCCTTGTACTTCTTAGTTTCTGTTTTGCTGAAAATCCACAAGGGCAGGCACAAGGGGGTGTGTGTGCCCCTGTGCCTTACTGAAAATTGAGAAAAACAAGAAACAGAATAGCACAAGGGTACTCACACGCCCCCTGTGGCTTTCTGGCGTGAGTTTTTGGTCTCACAAGGGTGTGTGGACCATCCACAGGCCCGTGTGAGTGCCCACAAGGGCGTGTGAGACACTCACACGCCCATGTGGCCTATAAGGAAGTGAAAAGGGGCTTGAAAACTACATTCAAACCTTCGCGGCCTTTCTCCTTCCAATCCCTCCACACCAAAAGACCATTCTTTGGGCATCCAAAACAATTCCTCCATACATTTAAAGGATTTAAAGAGTTTGTCCGACAACAACACCAAGATTTCATTGTTAGTTTTGTCGGTAAGCTCTCACCCATACTAGGTCTTGCCATGATCTTTTATTTTGTTATTTCTTCATGAATTGGTGCTTATAGAATGTTTTCTTCTATAAAAACATTTAACATGCTTTTATTATGAGATTTGAGCATTTTTGTAGCCACATTGGACGGACCATACAAATTTAGCGACACCACATCAATGGCCATCTAGTGAGCACCACCATCAACACCAGGCGACACCGAGAGTTCCCTGACGCATGAGGCGTCTTTTAGTCATGCTATTTTTCTTTTCTGTACTTTCTATTTTAGTTTGCTTGTTAAGACTTTGTTTCTATATTTCTATCATTTTATTTTGTTGCTCTAGTGTATTTCGTTGTGTTCTTATCTAGTTTTGTTAAGCTTCATTGAACCTCCCTTAATCTGTGCAGATAGTCTTGAGAGTCTTGTGAAATGAGAATTGAGTCATGTACCCTGCCGCGTGATTAGGTCACACGGCCGTCTCACCTCCAAATGCCCGCTGAACCAAACACACCCTTGTACAAGATTCCACCAACTTTTTCACATGGAATTCAGGGAAGTATTATTTTTTTTATTTTGCACACCCTCACATGTTTTATTTTCAGAATTCATATTCTTATTGTGCTCGTATGTGTACATTGGGGACAATGTACATCTTAAGTGTGGGGGAGGGATCACTTTATACACCACTTTATTTTTTTTTTGGTTTTATTATATATGCTCATGCAACCTATGAAGGTTCACTTTAGGGTTAAGAGTTTGATTCTAGACTATAGGAGAACTTCGAACACTAGATTTCATCATGCTCTAGTTGTCATCCAATTTTTTTTGAGAAATTTTTGTCCGATCGCCATTTATGCACTCTACTCACTCATTAGACCTATAGAAGCTCTAGTTTAATGTTTTGAGACTTGTTAGTAGTTGTTTTATTCAAACAAAAAAACAAAAAAAAAACAAAAGAGAAAATAATAATAATAATAATAATAATAATAATAATAATAATAATAATAATAATAATAATAACAATAATAATAATAATAATAATAATAATAATAACTTAGCAATTGTGAATTCTTTCTTGTATATAAGGGGTGAAAAGAGCTACTACCTTTGATTGTATGCAGCTACTCTCATAAGTTGGATACTAGTTATGCCCTAACGAGAGAAAGAGCTATCACAAGGGATGTGTGAAAGCTAGCACCCTCGGTAGAAAGAGCTACCATCTCTAAAGTGTGAAAGCCACTCGGGAAGCCGCCTGAGAGAGGGCTACCTTGGAGATTGTGTGCAACTACTACTCTTTTTTTTTTATTTTGCTTACGACATAAGTCTCGCACAATAAAAACTTCGAGTAGTGGACATAGTGTCGACATGATTTGAGTTATTTCTTGACACACACACGCTTTTGGATTCTTTTTTCTTTCTTTTCATTGGATTGTTTTCTAGAGCGTTGATTAAACCATTTGGTGTTAAATAGGTTCCTTCTTGGTTATAGAATCGTATTCTTGCACTCTCTAGTGAACCTGAGGCCAAGCACTTACTCATTCTTCCCTTGTAATGAATGTTTAGTTTGCTTGAGGACAAGCAAAGGCTTAAGTGTGGGGGAGTTTGATAAGTGCTTGTACACATATATTTTATAACATCATGTTGCATGCATTGAACATCATTTTTATCAAGTTGTATCACAAATAAGGTGTATTTTGTGTTCTTTGTGCAAACAGGGCATTGGAGGTGCGAAATATAGGAAATGAAGCAAAGATAGGGAGTGATGGCACTTTTCAAGACCAAAAATAGAAGCTGTGCTCGCATACGTGGAGGTGTTGCCAACTTTCGGAGGAGTTCAAGTAATCACATGAACAGGAAGGGCACAAAGACAATAGTACGTCTATGTCCCAGCTTCTGCGCACAAATAGGGGAAGGTTTTGAAGGTTTCAAATGACAGAAAGCCACACACCCTACCACACGGGCGTGTGCTCGACCGTGTGGACTCGAAGAATGAGTTTTGGAAAAATCACTGTAGCAGTTTATTGAAGCAAAATCACAGTTTACGAAAGTGTGAAAATTTCACACGGTGTGTGGCTACAGTACACGGACGTGTGAGTGCCCGTGTGAAGAACGATTTCAGTTTATAAAAACCGCCTTGTTATAATTTTAAGGGATCTTTTCGGCTACTTTTAAGAGGCAAGGCAGCTAGGGCTTGGAGAGAGCCCTTTGCGGCTTCGGGAAGCTTTCCTCACCAACATGGATCGAGTCCTTCTCCGTCATAGCATCAAGGAAGCCACCCGCAACCTAGCTTCGGAGTGGATTCAATCCAGACGTGGAAGTTACCCATCAAGACCATCATCACGGATTTAGGAGGGATATTTTCTATGGGTTGTAAACTTGTTTGTCATTTTTTATTTGCTTTGTGACTTTCCATGGAGAGCTAAACCCTTAGAGGGTATTCGGACATGTAAGCCCTAGGATTCATATTTTCATTAGATTTACATTGTGTTTCTATTCGAATTTACTGCATTCAGTTTTGCTCTTGAGTTCTTAATGCTTGCTTGTACTTTTGATTCTATTGTTAATTGCCTTGCATGTTTTATTAAATCTAGTGAAGAGAGAGATCACCGCTAGGTTTAGAATTACCAAGAGTAAAGAGGGTTGAGAGGGTGAGCCGTGAGATAGCGGAGTGTCCCCTTTCCCTTCCGATAGATATTTCCTATCTCCATACTCCCTAAGTGTCAAGCAACCATATGTGGTGTGAGGCGTCGAGAGAATTCTCCGCCGGGACCACGTAGGGGGTTAGGGATTGATGGTCGCAGCGCGCATCGCTAAAAAGCGGGCACACGGCTCCCCGTCGCAAGTGCACGGGTCGTCAAGTAATACCTCTTGCGCGAGCACGAGAGGGTCGTATTCCCTAGGGTCCTGTAATCTACTATTACTTCCTCTTAGTTTAGCTGTTTAATCTGATCAAACAAGGGTTTTGTTATAATAAAACTAAGTATGAAAACAAATCAATAAAAGTGATCAAGCCACCAACAAACAATAAGCATGTAGATGGAAAACAAGTATCACAAATAAGGCCCCAGGCAAGGATTCCCCCGGCAAGAACACAAGTATGGATGATAAAATAAATAAATAATGCATGCATGGTTTGTAACAAGTTGGTCCGTTTAGACTCGGAAGTCGACTACCCCGGAACCTACGTAGTGTAGCCCTAATCCAACACAAGTTCCTTTGTCCAAAGGATACTCACACAATGTCATTGGGATTAAGGAACCTTGGTTAGAGTTATCTATAAACAATTTCGCTAAGATAAACTCTACAACCTACGGGAGGCTACCGGCACCCGAAACCTCCGGTGTACCGGTACAATGAATCCCTCTTCATACTAAGTGGATCTAATGCAAGAGCGCACCTCGCACAACCAAGCACAATCAATAAGATGAAATGCAGAGTTATCATGCAAATCACTATAATTAAGTACACAAAGTATGAAACCAAATGACAAACCATGCATTTATTGAATTAAAAGTACAACATCCAATACAAGTATTCCTCCCAAGATTTTTAGTTCGACATGAATAATAAGGAAAGTTCAAACAATAAAGAGTACATCAACAAAAGCACTAAGAACTCCCTCTTGAGAGTGTCGACTAGGTTTGATGATTAAACTTGCCGAATCCGCGTCGGCAAGCACTAGGATGAAGATCTATGCGTTCTTCCCTCTTCTCCCACTTGATTCCACTCCAAAATAACCTCCTCCGATGAATATTTGAGCGTGGGGGTGCTTGGAGGCATCGGTGGCAAGATATCCCTCGAAAAAACCCTAAAAACCCTTTTAAACCCGATCTGTGTGCGGCCTGGTGTGCGGGCACACCCTTCTGCCAAGGGTGTGCACACAAGCCCACACAGGGCCTTAAAACGGGCCTGAATAAGCCCGTTTCATGTAGGAGTGTCCGAATGACGTTCGGAGCTCGTTTAACCTTCGTTTCTTCGCTCCTTGGTCTCGATTTTCATGCTACAAATGCTTCTCCTACCATAGACAGCTCATAGATGCCTTGAAATAGAAAAATATGAAAAACACATCAAAGGGCACCGGTTTCATTCAAAGAATGCATGAAAGTACAAGTAAAACACATCTCGACACTTATAAGGGATCTTTCACCTGGAGGCAGGGTTGGATCTAATTTTAGGAATTGATTATATCTTTGGGATCCCTAGAGTTTTAAGAAGTCATATGTGGTGTGAGATGTCGAGAGAATTCTCCGCCAGGACCTCGTAGGGGACTAGTTATCGGCGACCTGGAGGCATGGGCCGTTATACCATAGGATACCCACGACTCATTGCTTTCGTCTATAAACACTTGTAATCTACATTTAACACCCGAATCCTAGGGGAAGCATTGTCCGGATACCTCACTTTTATTGATTGATAACTCCCTCTCCTTTCAGTCCCTGTGCACTTGTAGTGACACTCTTAGGCTAAGCCATTAGATCATCACACACTACACTCATTAGGCTAGATAACAAAAAAGGAGCAACTACTAATACTCCTGTTCCATGTGGTTCGACAACCTGACCCTTTGTGGTCTACTTTATTACTTGATGACCCGTGCATTTGCGGTAACGTAAGGGGTTGACACATCACCTTGTGTTGCGGAATAAGCAATCAAATATCATTCAATAAAAGTGGGGTATCCGGACAATGCTTCCCCTAGAATTCGGGTGTTAAATGTAAATTACGAGTGTTTCTAGACAAAAACAATGAGTAGTGGGTATCCTAAGGTATAACGGCCCCTGCCTCCAAGTCGCTGATAACTAGTCCCCTACGATGTCTCGGCAGAGAATTCTCTCGACGCCTCACACCACATATGACTGCTTAAAACTCTATGGATCCCAAATATATAACCAATTCCTAAAATTAGATCCAACCCTGCCTCCAGGTGAAAGATCCCAAACCCCTTACGAGGTCCCGGTGTAGAATTCTCTCAATGCCTCACACCACATATGGTTGCTTAAGACTTAGAGAATATGAAGATAGGAAATATCTATCGGAAGGGAAAGGGGACACTCCGCTATCTCACGGCTCACCCTCTCTACCTTCTTCACGCTTGGTAATTCTAAACCTAGTAGTGATCTCTCTCTTTACTAGATTGAATAAAACAAGCAAGGCAATTAACAATAGAATCAAAAGCACAAGCAAGCATTAAGAACTCAAGAGCAAAACTCAATGTAGTAAATTCGAATAGAAACACAATGTAAAGCTAATGAAAATATGAATCCTAGGGTTTACATGTCCAAATACCCTCTAGGGGTTTAGCACTCCATAGAGAAAGCTAAAAAGAAAATAAAATAATGATAAACAAGTTCACAAGCCATAGAAAATAAACCCCTTAAATCCGTGATGATGGTCTTGATGGGTAGCTTCCACTTCTGGATTGAATCCACTCCGAGGCTAGGTCGCCGGTGGCTTCCTTGATGCTTCGACGGAGGAAGAATCGATCCAAGTTATTGAGGGAAGCTTCCCGAAGCCGCAAAGAACTCTCTCCAATCCCTATGTGTCTTGCCTCTTGAATGTAGCTGAAAAGATCCCTTAAAATTATAACAATGCGGCTTTTATAAACTGAAATCGGGGCTTCAAACGGGCATCGACACGGGCACTCACACTCATGTGTACTGTAGCCACATGCCCGTGTGAAATTTCACACGGGCGTGAACAGTACTTTGCTACAGTACCTACTACTACAATAAATTGCTGCAGTGATTTCCCCCCAAACTCATTCTTCGAGTCCACACGGTCGAGCACACGCCCGTGTGGTAGAGTGTGTGGCTTTCTGTCCTTTGAAACCTTCAAAACCGTCTCCTATTTGCGCAGAAGCTGAGACATAAACATACTACTGCCTTCGTGCCCTTCGTGTTCATGTGATGACTTGAACTCCTCCGAAAGTTGGCAACACCTCCATGGATGCGAGCACAACTTCCATTTTTGGTCTTGAAATGTGCCATCACTCCCTATCTTTGCTTCATTTCCTATATTTCAGACCTCCAAATCCCTGTTTACACAAAAGAACACAAAATAGACCTTATTAGTGATACAACCTGATAAAAGTGATGCTCAATGCATGCAAAGTGATGTTATAAAATATATGTATACAAGCACTTATCAGATAATAAAATAGAAAGATAATGCATGCATGGTTTCCAACACGTTGGTCCGCCTAGACTCTGAAGTCGACTACCCCAGAACCTCCGTAGGGTAGCTCTAATCCAGTACAAGTCCCTTCATCGTAAGGATACTCACATGATGTCATTGGGCATAGGGCGTCTCGGCTAGAGTTATCTAAGAGCAATTGTACTAAGATAAACTCTACAACCTACGGGAGGCTACCGTCACCCGGAACATCCGGTGTACCGGCACAATGAATCCCTCTTCTAACATTCTTTGACCTAATACAAGCAAGCATCCCGCCAAACAAGGATCATTCATAATCAATGCTACGGGAACCATCAAGTGTAGAATGAACGTGAAATAAGAATGAAAGAAACCAAGCAACACAATCCATGCATTCATTTGATTAGATAAAAATCATCCCATACAAGTGCTCCTCCCAAGGTTCGACGGTTGCCTGACGGCCTTGGCAGGTTTAGTTCGACATGGTAAGCAAAGGAAGTTCACACAATATAAGATACATCAAAATTAAACACAAACTCCCTCTCGAAGATGTCGACTAAAGGTGATGAGGTAACTCGCCGAATCCGCGTCAGCAAGGCCTAGGATGAAGATTTGAGCATATCAGTCTTTGGAGGCGCCGGTGGCAAGATGCTCAAAAGAAAACCCTAAAATGGGTTAAATACTCGACTGTTGTGCGGCCTGGTGTGCGGCCGCACACCAGGCGCACACCCCTCTGCCAGGGGTGTGCTGGCGGTGCACATCCTGCACACAGGCCCTAAAATGGCCTTTATCGTATAGGGGCGCTCGGATGCCAACCGGAGCTCGTTTAACCTTCGTGTCTTAGCTCCTTGGCCTCGATTTTCTTGTTATAAGCGCTCCTCTCAAAGTAGATGGCCCGTAGATGTCCTAAATTAGAAAAACACGAGAAACACATCAAAGGGCTCCGGTGTTTGTCAATTAATACATGAAAATACAAGTAATTTACCTTTACAAAACGGTGTATCTAGACACTTATCAAACTGCCCCCCACTTGAGGGTTTGCTTGTCCCCAAGCAAACAAACATGAATAACAAGAGGAATTAATAAGTGGCTAAATGTACAACGTCCGGCTCAAATATAAGTATGCAATAGCAACTGTAAAACTCTAGATGCTAAGCTGCAACCATAAAAGAAATTTTGAAACATTCATTCGGCAAGATGATGTTGTGTGTGTGGAACCTTCTTCACCTGGGTTCTTGTAGCCTAGATAAGAGAAAATGACACCCTAAGGACCACTTCTTAAAGCTCATCGCACCACTTACAGCAGTAACGGACCTTGAAATGGTAGGGACCTAATGAATTCACAAGGCACTTCTGTCTCTCGTCTATACGCAATTGGCTTATTTCTCTTTTTTATTTATTTATTTATTTTTAACTAACATGAACTGTAGTCTTCATTTTAGAAGCGTAAATATGCCAATCAGGCACCAAAAACCCAACTTATTTAGAAGATTACAAGTTCACATGAACATGCTCGTGATTTTCTAGCTTTTGGCTTAGGAAACACTCTTTTGAGGAGCCTGAAATCTATGTTAATTTGCTATTCAAGTAGAGGAGCATTGTCATTCTTATTGCTATACAAAACTCTTTTTATGACCATACTTTATTTCTCTTTTTGCCAATTTAAGAGAGAGACAGAAGTCCTCAGACAACTCATTAGGAAGAAGCCTAACACGTCAAGGTACGGTATCACTAAAATGGGTTAGCTACTAGAGGGTCACGAAGGTTATCATTTAACGTAACCTAGGTGTCCAAGGTCCAAGCTAAAAGGTATGTGGTGGAATGCCGTCAATGATTAAAATTCATTAAGTACAAGGTTGTGTGCAATAGCTTAGCATCTATCATTGTCCTACTCTAATGTATACTTAAGTATCATCACCATCATATGTTATAATCATACATAAATGTCATCAAAGTTCACCAAAACAGTCATACACAAGTAAGAAAAAAATTCAATGCTAAGAACCTATGTGCATACATGCCACCCCCCACTTTAAGTCGTACATTGTCCCCAATGTATATGATCAGCAGCTCAAAATATATGATAGGAAGCATAAAGCATCGATAAGGGGTTGGTGAACTTCCCTTAATCGGGTGGTAGCACGTTTTATGATAAACGCAGTGATCATTGTGCTTCCTATGATAGTGGAGAGAAGATAAGACAATGTCCATGTCTACCCCTGAGAGGTAAAATAGGACATTAGATCGAGACATCCATCATCATCACATGAAATTGATTAAAGAACTACTAACAAACAATAAAAAGTAGAATAATAGTTTGGAAGAGTTAGGCTCTTTCCAACTGACTACAAACACACTTGCAAGGAAAATAAAAAAAAAAAAAAGAAAACTGCAATAGATAACAAGGGTCTCAAAGCCAAGTGTCCCAAGACTCGGTTGATGCTGGTGGTGCAGAGTTGGGTGGATGTGGAATCGGTGAAAAATCGGGACTCTAAAAGCTTAGATCGACAAAGTTTTTCCCCCCAAAATATGAAAGAAGATGGAGGAAAATAAGAAGGAAAAAGAAATGTGGTGAGGGAGCCAAGATGAGGAGGGTAGGGGCCGCACAGCCCTCTCCAGAAATGCCGAATTTCAAATTTGTTCAAGTTTTCCAGACAAAAATTTATATCCCAATCATTTACCACCTTATAAAACACGATAATTTTGCCGATAAAAGTGAAAAACACGCAACATCAACCGAAATTACCTCAAAATTTTAGAATGAAGCCCAAGTTTTCGAATTCAAAAAAATCAACAAAAACAAATTACTCAAACAAGAAAGTAAAACACAAACAAACCAACCAACCAACAAATAACTCAAACACAAATACAAAAATTAAGAAATGAACTTGGGTTGCCTCCCATGAGTGCTTGTTTAGAGTCATGAGCCTGACATCAATTTTCATGCTTCTTAAGGGGGGTCAAAGGAAGGGTTTGTACCTTGCTTCATAAAGAATGAAGTAAATGAACATGACTGACCAAAGTATGGCTTAAGGCGGTGGCCATTGACCTTGAACTGACCTTTCTCAAGATGATGGATTTCAAATTACTCCTTGTGGCGATACACGGGTGATGTGTATGTCCCCGACCATCGGGACTTGAGTTTCCCAGGGAATAAACGAAAATGGGAGTTGTATAGGAGGACCTGATCCCCTTCTGTAAACTGCTCATCTTGCTTAATCTTCTGGTCGTGATATTTATTGCTCTTTCCTTGTATATACGCGAGTTCTCATAAGCAAGGGTCCTCCATTCATCAAGTTCATTTAGTTGCAGTCTTTTTTTCTCCCCCACCGCATGGAAATCAAAATTTAAGACTTTAGTTGCCCAATACGCCTTATGTTCGAATGCTACCAGTAGGTGACAAGCTTTGTTGTACACAAGGCGACAAGGGCTACTCCCAGTGGGTGATTTGTAGGCCGTTCTGTAAGCCCACAAGGCGTCTTCTAGTTGGTCGGGCCAACTTTTCCGGTGATAAGCCACGGTTTTCTCCAGGATTCTCTTGAGTTCTCGATTGGAAACTTCAACTTGACCACTAGTCTGGGGGTGATAAGCAGTTGAAGTATGATGTCAGACTCCGTATCGCTTTAGGAGTTTTGCGAATAGGGAATTGCAAAAATGTGTTCCCCGATCGCTTATAATTGTTCGTGGAGTACCAAACCGGGAGAATAGCTTATTCAAGAATTGGACTACGGATCTTGCATCATTCGTTGGTAACGCCTAAGCCTCCACCCATCTGGAAGCATAATCCACTGCTACCAAAATGAATTTGTTACCACACGAAGTCGGAAATGGGCCCATGAAATCTATCCCCCATACATCGAAAACATCACACACTTGGATGGCATTTTGAGGCATTTCATCTCGACGGGATATGTTACCGGCTCTTTGGCAACGATCACAAGTTCGGACGTGGTACTGAGTATCCTGAAACAGCGTTGGCCAATAGAAACCAACATCTAATACCTTTCTTCCTGTGCGGTTAGCATTATAGTGGCCTCCAGTGGGTCCTCCATGACAATGCTTAATAATATCCTGGCTTTCTGCTTGGAATACACAATGGCGAACCACTTGATCAGCACATATTCGAAACAGGTAGGGATCTTCCCACATGTGGTGCTTGAGGTCTGTGAAGATTTCTTCTTTTGTTGGGACGTGAGCTTTTTTGGGATGATACCTGCAGCTAAATAATTAGCAATAACTGCAAACCAAGGTATATCATCATCTTGTTTCACTTGGATGTGGTATAATTGTTCCTCGAGGAATGAGTCATTGGTCTCATACTCCTGAGTTGTACATGCGTCAGTTCTTTCCAAACGGGGAGAGGTGGTATGCAGCCAAATTTTCAGCCCTCCTTTTATCCTTAATCTCCAAGTTGAACTCTTGTAACAAAAGTACCCAACAAATTAGGCGCGGCTTTGCATCCATCTTGCTCATGAGGTAACGTAGAAATGAATGATTTGTAAACACAATGACCTTCGATAGCACCAGGTATGACCGAAACTTGTCAACTGCGAATACTACTGCGAGGAGCTCCTTTTCAGTGGTCATCTAATTCTCTTGGGCCCCGACGAGAGTCTTGCTCGCGTAGTAGATAGGATGAAAATGGTTGTCCTTTCGTTGACCTAACACTGCGCCCACTGCATAATCACTCGCGCCACACATTAACTTGAATGGTTCATTTCAATCTGGTGTAACCATGATAGGGGCTTGAATCAATAAATTTTTAGGGTAGTAAATGTGGAAGTTCGACTCTCTTTACTTCTCTTGTGCTTTGTTTCTTGTGTAGAAGTTGTGTGTTTAAGTTTTTGTCGAGTTTTATTTTTTTATTGATATCTTAGTTAAGGTCTTTTTGAGAGGTTAATAGATGGGGGAAAAGTGTTTTAAAAGGTGTAAGCAAGGAAGGGATCTTGTGGGCACTTAGTGTGCCCGCAAGGAGCCAAAAAAGGGGCCTTGCGGCCTCCCATGCACCCGCATGGGAGCCCGCAAGGACCGCAGGCCAGAAGACCATGCGGGCTCCCATGCGGGCGCATGGGAGGCCGCATGGCTTCCAAGATGAGGCCTCACGGCCTCCCTTGCGCCCGAAAGGGAGCCCGCGAGCCCTCCCGCGCTTGGGGCCCTATATATACGGATTTGAAACTCAAAGGGCCTTTATAAGACCCCATTTCCCTCTCTTTTTCTCCCCATCTTGAATCCTCATTCTCCCCTCCATTAGATCTTCATTCTTGAGCTCCATAAAGAAGAAAGGTGTTGATCTTCCCCTCTCCTCCATTGGTGATGATTCTCCTCTAGTTCCAGCAAGGTTTGAGGAGGTGGATCCAAAGGCAAGGGTAAAGATCAACTAGGTGAGTGATCCAAGTGTTCGATCTCGCCAAGTTTGTGAGTGGGAATTGTTTAATTAAAGAGCTATGATCATGCTTGTTTGAATGTCCAATAATGCATACCTTGAAATGAGAAATTCTTGATTTCAATGGATTCTTGAAGTGTTTCTTGAAAACTGAAATTATGATGCTATATGATCTTCTTAATTCTTGATTTCATTTTAATGGACTCATGAGATGATTTCCTTGAGATCTAGAAACTATGATATTTATGATCTCGCTTAACTATTGATTCTATTACAAAATGCTCATGAGATGATTTCCTTGAGGCCTAGAAACCATGATAGTTTATGATCTGGTTAAATTCTTGATTCTTTATATTTAATGAGGATTGGAAAATCCCATGGTTTGAACTACATGTTTTCAAGATTTGTGAATTTGAGAATTCGATGTTCTTGTTATTTTGACCGAATAAGGGTCTATGTAAACCAAATTGAGATTCTTCACGACGTTATCGTATTTGAAATGAGTTTTCAAAGAATACTCTTGTGTTGATATTCTTGATGAAAATGACATTATTGTCGATGCTTTCACACAAGGATTTACTCTTGGATTAAAAGTTGTATTTTATGGGAATTTGTGATCTCTTGATGAGATATATCATTTTATAATGATACGTTTATGATGAGCAAACTATTTGTGATCTCTTGATGAGATATATGATGTTATATTGATGTGTTCATGATGAGCTTACGGGCGGGATGGATATCCCAATTGTTTCGATGGTGACATTGGGGGGATCCCCGTCTTCTGCAGAAGCGAGTCTCCATGGACCGACCTAGTTGGGGTGGCGTGGGGTTCTCGGTTGACTAGCCCTTAACGGAGGCGCGTAGAGAACCTGAAGGTGCTGTGTTGGGTTCCCGGAGTCACGACATGGGCTTCCCAACGGCCAATGCCAAGATACGCGCATCTTGGTGGCTCTTGACCTAGCCACGGCCATGGTTAGTGATGGAGGGTTTTCATAGGCTGTTGATGATACTATCGATAGAGGATTTTCCGCATGTGTTGCACTATAAATCCTTATTTCGATGGGTTTGATCTTTTAACGAGTATTCTTAACTTGAATTTTAAGTATTGAATCTCTTTACAAATGATTTTCAGAGTTTTATTGATGCCTTTTTTTGATAAAGTTGGAAAGCTTCTTATATTGAAATGTGTATTGAAATCATTTTGTAAGTTGTTGGTTATTAAAGATATAGATATACATATATTTTCGGCATATCATTCGTTACACTTGGATGAGTTATAGCTCCATGTTCAATCCCTCACTGAGTAACTTAGTTACTCACCCATTCTTCTTCTCTTCCTTACAGGTGTTAGCACGGCAGCAGGGCGTGAGACGTGATAGTGCTTGGCATCTATTCTTGCATTTACCTTTGAGTAGTGTATGATTCATAAACATTGTCGTCATCAATAAGATGGATCCACTAGGACCTATATTTTCGTATTTCCATTCGATATTGTATAATCTTGTTTGGTTCAGTCAGGACCTTAGGTTGTATAAGGTTTACACATAGTGTTTGGGAGAGACTATGATTGTGTCCATGATCATTGATTTTGTGATTCTCAGGGATATATACCTGGTGTGAGTATATTGATCTTGTACAGGGTTGTGGTTGAATACCTTAGATTTAGAATATTACTATTGTGATGTTAATATTGTACAGGTAACAGGTTAGCCTTGCGGCGATCTAGGGTTGAGGCAGGTGCCTGACCTCCCCTGGGTTGTCGTGGCGGTAGTGTCATGGGCCGGGACCCAAGGGTCGGGGCGTGACAGTGAAGGCGGTAAGGCCTTCAGGCATGAAATCGAAGGGGACGTAATTCTCCAGTAGTTTAGTCAATGGTTTTGAGATCTTCGCACAATCCCTTATGAATCTTCTACAGAACCATGCATGGCCAAGAAAGCTTCTTATTGCCCGCACTGAAGTCGGTGGAGGAAGCTTCTTAATGGTCGTGATTTTTGTCTTGTCTACCTCGATCCCTTTCTTTGAGATTTTGTGCCCCAGAACTATCCCGTCCTTGATAATGAAATGATATTTTTCCCAACTCAAAACCAGGTTGGTTACATAACATCGAGCTAATACTCGCTCAAGGTTCTTTAAGCACAAGTCAAAAGAGTCACCATACACAGAGAAATCATCCATGAAGACCTCCATAGTGTCTTCAATCATGTCCTCAAATATGGTAAGTGTCATGATAAACGCCTAAGTATACGTATTTTATACGTATTAATTTGTATTATTTTATTATCTTTTTATGAGCCGATGCCCTTCTTATGGTCTAAATCTCTTTATTTTGTGTTGCAGACCCTAAATAAGCCAAAATGAGCTCAAGAACGTATTTGGGAAGAAATCCGTATCAAATACGACGTTTTCGAGTTTATATCACAGTAGAAGTACTGTAGAAGGATTACTGTAGCAGTTACTATAGCAGGCACTGTAGCATCGAAACGGGATTTTCTGGAAAAAGGCTGGGGGCCTTGCGGGCAAGCATGCGCCCGCAAGGCAGCCCGTATGGATGCCCGAAAAAGAGGTTTCTAAAGGAAAGTTAGGGCATTCTTTTAGCGGGACATCATCTACTCTTCTAGGGCTGGCGCCCCACTTTCTTTGCCGGCCATTTCCGGCGATCTACGGCGCAATCTTCACCAAGAGGGAGGCACTGACACACCCTTGCGTGTGTACTCCGCAAGTGCACGGGTGTCGAAGTAATAAAGTACCCAAACGGGTGGGTAGTCGATTCCACAGGGAGTAGACGTAAGAACAATCACACTTTGTTAAGTAATCAAAGATAAACCAATTGTTGTTGTGAAAGAAAATGAAATAAGAAAGAAGTAGAAATAAAGAGCTGAAAAATAAAAGCTAGGGCGTAGAAATAGATCAATAAGAAGATGGGGTACTCGAACGATGCTCCCCCTAGAATCCTTATTTCAAGTGCAAGACTTCAAATACTCTTATTCAATAGAGATTTCAAGAGTCGTGGAATCCACAGATACAAGGTCCCAAATCTAAGGTCAACCTTGACTAGTCCCCTACGAGGTCCCGGCGGAGAAAAGACTCTCAACACCTCACACCACGTATGACTGCGCTATGCTCTAGGGATTCCAAGTGGTAAACCCTATTCCCAATTATAGATCAATCCCTTTGGTCCAGGCGAAAGATCCCTAATCACAAATAAGTCCCGGCGGAAAGGCCTCTCTCAACGCCTAACTCTCTTTAAGATCGAAGGTAATACTTGGAATAAGAAGGTAGGGAAAACCACACCGGAGGGGAAAGGGGACGTGTCGCTACCTCTCAACTCACCCTCTCAACCCTCTTCAATCTTGGTTGATCTAATCCTAATGGTGATGGTCACTCATCAAAAGGATGATTAGATTAGCCCTCAACCCTAGTGTCACTCTAAGGAAGAAACAATTAAGCATACAAGATTGAAACTCAAATTCAAACTCAAATTGAATAAAAGCATTAAAGTCAATGAAACATAGGAAATCTAGGGTTTACAAGTCCAAGTACCCACTAGGGGTTTAGCCCTCCATGGAGCAATACAAGTTCATCAAACTAAATGAAGACAAGTGCAAGAAATCCATAAAGAAAACCCCCTTGAGCTTTGTGTTGATAGACTATGGGGACTTCTCCTTCTTCTCCAAAGAACTCCTGCCTCCAAGCCTAAGGCACACCTCGTCGGATCGAGTCGTCGAAGGCTCCCCCAATAGCTCTCCTTGGAAGGAATTGAAGATGAAATCGGTGAAGAAGCGCCCCCAAAGTATAGCAAGAACCTCCTGAACCCTAGCCGTCACTCCCCCTCAAAGTTGGAAGAAGATCCTTTAAATAACTCTTCAGAACGGCTTTATAATTGTCCATCTCGAGGATCCACACGGGCGTGTGGATAAGCCACACGGCCGTGTGGAAATTCCACACGCCCATGTGGATTTTCTGCCCTGTGGAAACTTCATACTAGTCGCCGATTTCGCCCGTTTCTTCTCCTGAGGTCACATGGACGGACACACGCCCATGTGAAAGGTCATGTGGCATTTCTTGATGATGGGAAAACCTTGGAGATCTCTTGAAATCTTTGAACAAATCGGAACAAGCGAGCATGACTGCCTTCGTGTCCTTCTACAAGAGTTGTCTTGAAGTCTTTAGAAGTTGGCACATACCCCTCGTTGGAACCCGATTTGTGTCTTGCACTTCGTAATTGCACAAAAGAGCTCCACTTGGTACCATTATGACCTAATCTTGCCTTTATTCACGTACCATGTCTTCACAACCCTAATTGCATGAAAGAACACCAAAACACACGAAATTAGCAATAAAGCCTGAAAAATGTGATGCTCATGCGTGGAAAACATTTCCAAAATTATATACATGCAAGCACTTATCAGGCACACATCGAAGGAGAAGATTTGGAGAGAAGATCCAAGACATCAAGGTGTATTTTGAAGGTCTTCATCCATTCAAGGGTTTCCAAAGCTAGAGGGAGTGTTTCTTCCTTCTTTTCTTGTTTATTTGCTCCATGAACTTGTGTGAGTGTTCCTCTTTCATGAGGAACTAACTTATTTGTGGTTTGGACATGATGAACTCTAGGGGTGTTTGTTTGTAATTTGGATGATCATCCTTGTGATGTATTGATGGATGTTGTATTTCTTTTATGGAATCTTATAGTTTGTGGTTCATGTTTAGTGTATTTTAATGCCTTGGTATGCATGAGAACTCGGTGTGCCAATTCTAGGAAATGCTAGGTTGCATGACCATTGCCCTAGTATTAGACTCACCAAGCTTGAAAGGGATTCATGTATGAATACACCGTGACCATCAGGTATTTCGTACCCCTCCAACCATTATGGATGAACATAGATATTGTGTTTGACCCTAATTAGAGATTTACCTAAGTTTAATGCAATCATAGGAGGATTTGGGCGGATGTGATTCCGATCCAATACTTCTACCGGATTAGGGGTTGATCGCCGTGACCATCGGGGTTGAGCTACTTTAGGAGTCTCTTGGCCCAGCTACCATCTCAATATTTCATCCTAAATTCAGGACCTAATGACAACCCTAGGAGAATTTATTGTCCAAATCACCTCTTCGTGTGTTTGATTCTCCCTTGTTCGCTAAATGTGTGTAGTAGTAGCCCGGATTTCATTTTAATAGTTTTTTTATCATTTTGCAATCACTGTTTATCTTTTGAAGTATTAGGCTAGGAAATAGACGAAAGGGGAGTAATAGTAGCTCCTTGGGCCCTTGGGAATACGACCCACTCGTGCGTGCGAGAGTGGTTTATTACTTGACGACCCCGTGCGCTTGCGGGATCACCACCATGTCACGGCCTCAAATATGGTAACTGCGGCACCTGACATGCACCATAGCGATAGGTCAGCCTTTCCTTGCAAGAACAGTTAGTGAATCATGTTTGTATTACAAAGCACAGCGAAAATAAGAAGAAGCGAGCAAATCCAGAAAACCCCTCGGTACGAGAAACACGACGCAATGAAACCCATTTTGAGAGAGAAAAACATAAAACTCTCTTAGATTGAGAAATGTTTACAACCATGGCCAAAACCAACACCAAGTGACCTTGTCTTCTCAAAAAGACTCATTTGACCCTAATACAAGAGCTAACTCAAATCCAAGGTTGATTGAGCCCCATGCCCAATACAGGTCTGGCGTGAATTCCCTGACTTCACTTAGCTTGCAGTGTCCTCTGACTCGACTGTAGCTTTAACCAGCCACCCTTGGTCACGCGCGGTAATACCGTGTGCCATCCTCGCCCCTGGCTCGGCAACGCTCCCGGCCACGTGCCTACTTGCATACGCCTTCTTAAAGCCTTGTCAGATCCGGAATCAGTTGTCGGTCAACCGGCCTTGTCACGCCCCGACCCTGGGGTCCCGGTCCATGGCACTACCGCCACGACAACCCAGGGGAGGTCAACACCTGCCTCAACCCCAGGTCGCCGTAAGGCTAACATGTTACCTGAACAATATTAACATTACCACAATAATACTCTAAATCTAAGGTATTCAATCACAACCCTGTACAAGATCAACAGACTCACACATATATGTACATATATCTCTGGAAATCACAACATCAATGATCATGGACACAATCATAGTTTTTCCCCAAACACTGGGTGTAAACTCATACAACCTAAGGTCCTGTCTTAACCAATCAAGATTATACAAGATCAAATGGAAATACGAAATTATAGGTCCTAATGGATCCATCTTATGCATGACTACAATGTTTAGGATTCATACACTACTCAAAGGTAAATGCAAGAATAGATGCCAAGCACTATCACGTCTTACGCCCTGCTGCCGTGCTAACACCTGAAAAGGAGAGAAGAAGAATGGGTGAGTAACTAAGTTACTCAGTGAGGGGTTGAACATGGAGCTATAACTCATACAGGTGTAAAGAATGATATGCCGAAAACATATGTAAATCTTTAACAACCACAACTTACAAAATGCTTTAAATACACATTTCAATATAACAAGCTTTCCAACTTTCTCAAAGAAAGACATCAATAAAACTTTGAAAATCTTTTGTAAAGAGATTCAATACTGAAAATTCAAGTTAAGAATACTCGTCAAAAGATCAAAAGATCAAACCCATCGAAATAAGGATTTATAAAGCAACACATGCGGAAATCCTCTATCGATAGCATCATCAATAGCCTATGAAAACCCTCTATCACTAACCATGGCCGTGGCTAGGTCAAGAGCCACCAAGATGCGCGTATCTTGGCGTTGGCCGTTGAGTATCCCGTGTGGTGACTCCGGGATCCCAACACAGCACCTTCAGGTTCTCTCCGCGCCTCCTGTAAAGGGCTCGTCAGCCGAGAACTCCACGCCACCCCAAATAGGTCGGTCCGTGGAGACTCGCTTCTGCAGAAGATGGGGATCCTCCCCAATGTCACCATCGAAACATTTGGAATATCCATCCCGCCCGTAGGCTCATCATGAACACATCATATATCTCATCAAGAGATCACAAATAGTTTGCCCGTAGGCTCATCATAAACGTATCATTATAAAATCATATATCTCATCAAGAGATCACAAATTCGCATAAAATACAACTCTTAATCGAAGAGTAAATCCTTTTGCGAAAGCATCGACAATAATGTCATTTTCATCAAGAATGTCAACACAAGAGTATTGTTTGAAAACTCATTTCGAATACGATAACATCGTGGAGAATCTCAATTTGTTTTACATAGACCCTTATTCGGTCAAAATAACAAGAACATCGAATTCTCAAACTCACAAATCTTGAAAACATGTAGTTCAAACCATAGGATTATCCAATCCTCATCAAATATAAATAATCAAGAATTTAACAAGATCATAAACTATCTTGGTTTCTAGGCCTCAAGGAAATCATCTCATGAGCCTTTTGTAATAGAATCAATAGTTAAGCAAAATCACAAATATCATTGTTTCTAGATCTCAAGGAAATCATCTCATGAGTCTTTTGTAATAGAATCAATAGTTAAGCAAGATCATAAACATCAAGGTTTCTAGTTCTCAAGGAAATCATCTCATGAGTCCATTAAGATGAAATCAAGAATTAAAAGGATCATATAGTATCATAATTTCAGTTTTCAAGAAACACTTCAAGAATTTCTCATTTCAAGGCATGCATTATTAAACAAGCGTGATCATAGCTCAAGAATTACACAATTTCCCACTCACAAACTTGGCGAGATCGAACACTTGGATCACTCGCCTACTTGATCTTTACCCTTGCCTTTAGATCCACCTTCTTGAAGCCATTAACCATCCAAGAAAAACAAGAATCAATCACATAACCCAAACAATCAACAAGAGAGGAAAGAATGATCTAAAATTAGATCTCATGGCTTCTATGGTTTACTAAGTGTTCTAGATTCAAGAATTAACAATAATAGAATCCTTAAACCCATAAAATCAAAATGAAAGCAAGAATTTCCTAATTGGGTTCGGATCTAAAAGAATCAAAGGTTTAGAGATGAAGGATCTCCTTCATTCTTCACCAAAACATGAAAACAAGGCTCCTATAATAATCAAACATAAGATCCATGGCTAAATTCCCATTTAAATAATAGATCCATACTAAATCCACACTAATTCTCCATGGATCTAAAGAGAAATAAATAAAAGAACAAGGAGTTGAAGAAGAGAATAAAACCCACCTCAAACTTTGCTAGAACTAGAGGAGAATCACCACCAATGGAGAAGAGGGGAAGATCAACACCTTTCTCCTTTCTTGGAGCTCAAGAATGAAGATCTAATGGAGGGGAGAATGAGGATTCAAGATGGGGAGAAAAAGAGAGGGAAATGGGGTCTTATAAAGGCCGTTTGAGTTTGAAAACGGGTATTTATAGACCCAAAGCGCGGGAGGGCTCGCGGGCTCCCTTGCGGGCGCAAGGGAGGCCGCGAGGCCCTTTCCAGAAGGCCATGCGGGCGGCCATGCGCCCGCATGCAGGGCCGCATGGCCCCTTGCGGCCTCCCATGCGGCCCGCATGGAAGGCCGCAAGGCCCCCTGTTTTTGCTGGTTTCTCGCGGCTTCTTGAAGGCTTACTCGCTCCACTTAAAAGCTCTTTCCCCCAAAGATTTTCCTCCTCTTTTACACTCTAAAAAGAGCCTTAGCTAAGATCCCAACAAAAAAAAATAAAACTCGACAAAAACTTAAACACACAACTTCTACACAAGAAACAAAGCACAAGAGAAGCGAAAAAGGTCGAACTTCCACAACCTACCCCCCTTAAAGAAATTTCGGCCTCGAAATTTTTGGCATACCTCAAGATTCAAATAAAAGGGGATACTTGCTCTTCATCACTTCCTCAGGTTCCCAAGTTACCTCTTCTACCACATCATTTCTCCAAAGCACTTTAACCATAGGAATAATCTTTCGCCGAAGGGTTTTCGCTTGAGAATCAAGGATCTCTACCGGTTGCACTTCAAATTTCAAATCTTCTCTTAACTCTACCGGCGGAGCTTCAAGACAATGAGAAGGGTCAGGGATATACTTCTTCAACATGGAAACATGGAACACATTATGAATCTTCTCCAACTCAGGCGGTAATTCTAATCGGTATGCCACCGGTCCAATCCTCTCTAGGATCACAAATGGACCTATAAATCGGGGATTCAACTTTCCCCTACCTCGAAACCGAATTACCCCTTTCCAAGGAGAGATCTTCAAGAATACTCTATCCCCAACCTGAAACTCCAAAGATCTTCTACGATTATCGGCATAACTCTTTTGCCTGTCTTGAGCTGTTTTCAATCTACCTCTAATCACAGCTACTTTCTCAACTGTTCGATCAATCAACTCCACACTTTGAAGTTTCCTTTCTCCCACTTCATCCCAACAAAGAGGAGTTCTGCACTTTCTTCCATACAAAGCTTCATACGGAGCCATACCAATGCTTGCTTGGAAGCTATTATTATAGGCAAACTCCACTAATGCCAAATGTTGATCCCAACTCCCTTGGAAATCTATCACACAAGCCCTCAACATGTCCTCGAGAGTCTGAATGGTCCTCTCAGACTGACCATCTGTTTGAGGATGATAAGCAGTACTGAACTTCAAAGTCGTACCCAAGGCCTCCTGAAACCTAGGCCAAAAACGAGAAGTAAATCTGGGGTCTCGATCTGAAACTATCGAAGTTGGCACCCCATGCAACCTTACTATCTCATCAATGTACAACTTTGCCAATTTCTCCAAAGAGTACTTAGTATGCACTGCTAAGAAATGTGCCGACTTTGTTAGTCTATCCACTATCACCCACACTGCATCACAACCTCGAGCCGTTCATGGTAAACCAACCACAAAAATCCATCGTCACATGATCCCACTTCCATTCTGGGATAGGAAGAGGTTGTAAGAACCCAGATGGCCTTTGGTGTTCTGCCTTAACTTGCTGACACACCAAACACTTAGCCACAAACTCTGCTATCTCCCTCTTCATTCCAGGCCACCAATAACTCTCCTTAATAGTTCTATACATCTTGGTACTCCCAGGATGAACCGCATAAGCTGAAGAATGAGCTTCCTCCAGAATAGCTTTCCTCAGCTCAGAATCCGATGGAACACAAACACGTCCTCGAAACTCCAAGGTCCCATCATCTCTCAATCTAAATTCACTAGTCTCCCCGGCCTGCAACTTCTTCAACTCTTGCACCAACTCTTCACTAACACTCTGAAGCTCCTTAATACGTTCCAACAGCGAAGGTCTCACCACAAAACTGGCCACTAAGGCTCCACTATCCTCAGTCTCTAGTTCCAACTTCAAGCTTTTCATTGCTGACAAAATCTGCAAATAGGACACCCTCAAAACAGCCACCGAACTATATTTCCTACTCAAAGCATCAGCTACCACATTGGCCTTTCCTGGGTGATAATCGATTATCAAATCATAATCTTTTATCAATTCCAACCATCGCCTCTGCCTCAAATTCAAGTCCTTCTGAGTGAAAAGATACTTCAAACTTTTATGGTCTGTGAAAATCCGACATCTTTCCCCATAAAGATAATGCCTCCAAATCTTCAAAGCAAACACTACCGCAGCCAACTCCAAATCATGAGTAGGATAATTCAACTCATGTTGTTTCAACTGTCTAGAAGCATAGGCAACTACCTTTCCTTCTTGCATCAATACACAACCTAAACCTGCGCCGAGAGGCATCACTGAAAACCACAAACTCTTTCTCATTTTCTCGGCAAAGTAAGCACGGAGCTGATGTCAATCGATCCTTTAAAATCTGAAAACTCTTCTCACACTCATCATTCCAAGAGAACTTCACTTCCTTACGAGTTAACTTTGACAAAGGTAATGCAATCGCAGAAAACCCTTCCACAAACCTCCTATAAAACCCGCAAGACCAAGAAAACTTCGAACTTCAGTAACATTCTTCGGCCTTTCCCAATCAACAATGGCTTCCACCTTCTTTGGATCCACCGAAATCCCTTCTCCTGACACCACATGCCCAAGAAATCCCACTTCATAAAGCCAAAACTCACACTTAGCAAACTTAGCAAACAACCGCCTTTCCCGGAGAGTTTGCAGTACAATCCTCAAATGTTGAGCATGCTCCTCATTGGAAGGTGAGTACACCAAAATATCATCAATAAACACAATGACAAATTTGTCCAGATAAGGCCTAAACACCCTGTTCATCAAATCCATAAAAGCTGCAGGAGCATTAGTCAAACCAAATGGCATCACCAAAAACTCATAATGTCCATATCGTGTCCGAAATGCCGTCTTCGGTACATCTTCTGACCTAATCTTCAACTGATGATACCCAGACCTCAAATCAATCTTGGAGAACACCTTTGCCCCTTTTAATTGATCAAACAAATCATCAATCCTCGGCAATGGGTACTTCTTCTTAATTGTCACCTTATTCAGTTGTCGATAATCAATACACAGCCTCAGAGATCCATCCTTCTTCTTCACAAAAAGGACAGGTGCGCCTCAGGGTGATATACTTGGTCGTATAAAACCCTTGTCTACCAGATCTTGCAACTGAGTTTTTAACTCCTTTAACTCCGCAGGCGCCATCCTGTAAGGTGGTATAGAAATGGGAGCTGTACCAGGCAACAAATCTATAACAAATTCCATGTCTCTGTCTGGGGGTAAACCCGGTAATTCCTCAGAGAAGACATCCTGGAACTCCCTCACCACAGCCATCTCCTCCAACTGTGGCTCCTTAACTGTTGTGTCCACCACATGAGCCAAAAACACAGAACAACCCTTACTCACCAATCTTCTAGCTTCCAAGGACGAAATCAAACATGAAGGTAAAGCCCTTCTCTTCCCCTTCAACACTACTATTGGTCCTGAGGACCTAGGAAAAGTTACTTCCTTCAAGAAACAATCAATGGAAGCATGATGCCTATCCAACCAATCCATACCAAGAATGGCATCAAAATCCTTCATCTCTAAAGGAATCAAATCTGCCTCCAATACTTCTCCACAAACTATCACAGGACATTCTGTAAACACCAAACTCCGAACTACCTCCTCACCAAGAGGGGTTTGAATCACCAACTCACATCCTAAGAAGGAAGGCTGTCTAACGGCATGGCATGCAAAAACAGTGCTAACAAAGGAACGTTCAGACCCAGAATCAATCAAAACATAAGCATCATGCTGAAAGATAGAAAGTATACCTGTGATCACATTAGGCCTACACTCGGCCTCTTCCTCAGTCATAGCAAAAACTCGGGTCTGGGCTCTAGGCTGAGGTCGCTGAGAACCCGGCTTAGGGACACTACTACCAGCTCCAGACTTCGCAGCAGCTGGAGTAGAAACTACCGGCTGAGGACCCCTGGACTGAAAAGGACGACCCTGAGCTGATGGTGCAAAACCACCCTGACCTAGCTCTGGACAAGCAGATCTCAAGTGTCCAGTCTGACCACACTGAAAACACTTGCGAGGAAAAAGACACGGCCCCTTATGTGACTTCCCACAGTTCCTACACTTGGCACCGAAATCTGGACCTCTAACACTGGGAGCACTGTCAGCACGAGAGTGCCTCTGCTGGTAACCACTCTGAGATGGTGGAGGTCTAGCAGGGCCTGACACAGAAGTGCCTCTAAAAGAACCTTCACTTCTACTCTTCTTTAAGGGCTGACCCGACTCCAAACTCCTTCTCTTAGCAATGCTCTCCCGAACTCTCTTACCTTCTCTAACCAACTGCTCTGCCCTCAAAGCTGACTGCACTAATTCCTGGAAACACTGGTTACTGGAGACCGCCATCCTTTCCCTAATGCCCAGATTCAACCGAACTTCAAATTTGGAACAAAGAACCTCCTCAGAAGGTGCCAACTCTGGAACGAAACTAGCCAAATCCTTCAATTCTGTCTCATACTCTGTCACTGTCTTACCTCCCTGAACAAGCCTCATAAACTCAAGCCTCTTCTGATCCCGATGGAACCGGGTATAGTACTCCTCATCAAACTCTCTCACCAAATCCGAGCACGACTCTCCAGTAGTCTGGTAGCCACCCTGAGTCTCATCTCAGCACCTAAACTCATGTCATCAAAGGTAGCAACTACCCTCTTGACCCACTCCTTAGCAATCATGGCATCACTTGTGCCATCAAAAGAACTACAACCAAGCTGTCAGGCTTCCTTCAGAAATTTAGACAAAACCAAGGCTTGACTAGATCCACCGGCCTCTACTGGCGCATGCTGAACTACTGGCACTGGAGGTGCCGGGGCAGGCCTTGGGTCTGCCTGAGCCTGACCCCCAAAAGCCCACCAAAACCCGAGAAAGTCCTGGTACTCCTGATAGGTAGGCTGCCTCCCCTTGGTAGCCCAATGAGCCCTAAAAGCTTCAAGTGCCTCAGGAGTTGGACCAGTACCCTGAACATCCGGAGCATGAACAGAAGCTGCCACCTCAGGATCATGCCCTGAACTACCCTCCTGCCCATGTGGCGATGGAGATGGGCGAGGAGTTGGTTCTCCTTGCCTCCCATCTCTCAAAACTCTTGGTGTAGCATCAGCAGGGGAAGTAGCTCTCCCTTGGCGAGCGCGTGAGCGTAGTGCTGGCATTTTACTGAGACAGGAACATAAGACAATTCTTAGGAATGGTTCTATACGCATCAAATGCAATAAGTCAGACTCTATTTGGATCCATTGGATACAAAAATCAAAAGATCAACTTTTTGACCCAATCAGGGAACAGTTGCAGAAAACAAAAGCTCACTTTCCGACCCAATCAGAAGACAGTCGTAAATAACAGAAGATCAACTTCCTGTCCCAAACAGAAGAGTGACTTTAAGTCAAGCTTATATTGACAAAATCCATTTCTAAACTTTAAACTGATTACTGACCCAATCATGAAATCTCGTACCGACCCTCGGGTCCCGGTCCATGGCACTACCGCCACGACAACCAAGGGGAGGTCAATACCTGCCTCAACCCCAGGTCGCCGTAAGGCTAACCTGTTACCTGAACAATATTAACATTACCACAATAATACTCTAAATCTAAGGTATTCAATCACAACCCTGTACAAGATCAACAGACTCACACATATATGTACATATATCTCTGGAAATCACAACATCAATGATCATGGACACAATCATAGTTTTTCCCCAAACACTGGGTGTAAACTCATACAACCTAAGGTCCTTTCTTAACCAATCAAGATTATACAAGATCAAATGGAAATACGAAATTATAGGTCCTAATGGATCCATCTTATGCATGACTACAATGTTTATGATTCATACACTACTCAAAGGTAAATGCAAGAATAGATGCCAAGCACTATCACGTCTTACGCCCTGCTGCCGTGCTAACACCTGAAAAGGAGAGAAGAAGAATGGGTGAGTAACTAAGTTACTCAGTGAGGGGTTGAACATGGAGCTATAACTCATACAGGTGTAAAGAATGATATGCCGAAAACATATGTAAATCTTTAACAACCACAACTTACAAAATGCTTTAAATACACATTTCAATATAACAAGCTTTCCAACTTTCTCAAAGAAAGACATCAATAAAACTTTGAAAATCTTTTGTAAAGAGATTCAATACTGAAAATTCAAGTTAAGAATACTCGTCAAAAGATCAAAAGATCAAACCCATCGAAATAAGGATTTATAAAGCAACACATGCGGAAATCCTCTAACGATAGCATCATCAATAGCCTATGAAAACCCTCTATCACTAACCATGGCCGTGGCTAGGTCAAGAGCCACCAAGATGCGCGTATCTTGGCGGTGGCCGTTGAGTATCCCGTGTGGTGACTCCGGGATCCCAACACAGCACCTTCAGGTTCTCTCCGCGCCTCCTGTAAAGGGCTCGTCAGCCGAGAACTCCACGCCACCCCAAATAGGTCGGTCCGTGGAGACTCGCTTCTGCAGAAGATGGGGATCCTCCCCAATGTCACCATCGAAACATTTGGAATATCCATCCCGCCCGTAGGCTCATCATGAACACATCATATATCTCATCAAGAGATCACAAATAGTTTGCCCGTAGGCTCATCATAAACGTATCATTATAAAATCATATATCTCATCAAGAGATCACAAATTCGCATAAAATGCAACTCTTAATCGAAGAGTAAATCCTTTTGTGAAAGCATCGACAATAATGTCATTTTCATCAAGAATGTCAACACAAGAGTATTCTTTGAAAACTCATTTCGAATACGATAACATCGTGGAGAATCTCAATTTGGTTTACATAGACCCTTATTCGGTCAAAATAACAAGAACATCGAATTCTCAAATTCACAAATCTTGAAAACATGTAGTTCAAACCATAGGATTATCCAATCCTCATCAAATATAAATAATCAAGAATTTAACAAGATCATAAACTATCATGCTTTCTAGGCCTCAAGGAAATCATCTCATGAGCCTTTTGTAATAGAATCAATAGTTAAGCAAAATCACAAATATCATTGTTTCTAGATCTCAAGGAAATCATCTCATGAGTCTTTTGTAATAGAATCAATAGTTAAGCAAGATCATAAACATCAAGGTTTCTAGATCTCAAGGAAATCATCTCATGAGTCCATTAAGATGAAATCAAGAATTAAAAGGATCATATAGTATCATAATTTCAGTTTTCAAGAAACACTTCAAGAATCCATTAAAATCAAGAATTTCTCATTTCAAGGCATGCATTATTAAACAAGCATGATCATAGCTCAAGAATTACACAATTTCCCACTCACAAACTTGGCGAGATCGAACACTTGGATCACTCGCCTACTTGATCTTTACCCTTGCCTTTAGATCCACCTTCTTGAAGCCATTAACCATCCAAGAAAAACAAGAATCAATCACATAACCCAAACAATCAACAAGAGAGGAAAGAATGATCTAAAATTAGATCTCATGGCTTCTAGGGTTTACTAAGTGTTCTAGATTCAAGAATTAACAATAATAGAATCCTTAAACCCATAAAATCAAAATGAAATCAAGAATTTCCTAATTGGGTTCGGATCTAAAAGAATCAAAGGTTTAGAGATGAAGGATCTCCTTCATTCTTCACCAAAACATGAAAACAAGGCTCCTATACCAATCAAACATAAGATCCATGGCTAAATTCCCATTTAAATAATAGATCCATACTAAATCCACACTAATTCTCCATGGATCTAAAGAGAAATAAATAAAAGAACAAGGAGTTGAAGAAGAGAATAAAACCCACCTCAAACTTTGCTAGAACTAGAGGAGAATCACCACCAATGGAGAAGAGGGGAAGATCAACACCTTTCTCCTTTCTTGGAGCTCAAGAATGAAGATCTAATGGAGGGGAGAATGAGGATTCAAGATGGGGAGAAAAAGAGAGGGAAATGAGGTCTTATAAAGGCCATTTGAGTTTGAAAACGGGTATTTATAGACCCAAAGCGCAGGAGGGCTCGCGGGCTCCCTTGCGGGCGCAAGGGAGGCCGCGAGGCCCTTTCCAGAAGGCCATGCGGGCGGCCATGCGCCCGCATGCGGGGCCGCATGGCCCCTTGCGGCCTCCCATGCGGCCCGCATGGAAGGCCGCAAGGCCCCCTGTTTTTGGGGGTTTCTCGCGGCTTCTTGAAGGCTTACTCGCTCCACTTAAAAGCTCTTTCCCCCAAAGATTTTCCTCCTCTTTACACTCTAAAAAGAGCCTTAACTAAGATCCCAACAAAAAAAAATAAAACTCGACAAAAACTTAAACACACAACCTCTATACAAGAAACAAAGCACAAGAGAAGCGAAAAAAGTCGAACTTCCACAGGCCTGATCAAGTGTCCCACCCCGCCTAGACTTGCTAGAGATCCAACGCTCTACATGATGAAGTCCTGCGACACTTGACTCTTGGTTAGGGGCGCGCCTACCACACACGCTCATCGGCCACGCGCACGCCCACGGTCCAGCGCGCGCGCCTCACGGTCTCAGCCTATAATCATGCGGGATATTTCACCCGCCCTTGGTCCGGACACAACACACGCGTCGCGCTAACCGCATGCGCTACCAAATCCACGCAGCAGTGCGCCCTCGTGGCTTGGCTTATGTGATACTCTATGCCCGCTGACCAAGTGTAAGGTCATCAACCCTTACAAACCACTCCCAATAGTTGAACCCGATGTCCTAGTCGGTCTCGAACTCAAGAAGTCTTCCACCAACTCCTCGAACTGCCAAAGAGTAGTATCGCGCTCCCAGCTTGCCTCTGACATAGGCAAGTCCTTCCATTGGACAAGGAAGAACACCCTGGTGTTCTTCTTGCTTTGGCCTTCTACACTTCGGTCTAGAATCCGCTCAGCCACCCTGCTGAACTCCTTGCGAATAGTCGGCGGAGCCCGACTCTTCTTCGCCCTCGATGGATCCATGGGGTCCTCGTGGCATGGCTTCAGGAAACTCACATGAAAAGTTGGATGGAGTTTCAGCCGATCGGGGAGATCCAAATGATATGTCACGTTGCCCAGCCGCTGGACAATAACGAAAGGCCCATCATACCTCGCGATTAAGCCTTTGTGTACATCCTTCCGATGTAACTTCTTCCACACCTGTGGAGTAAGCTTCAACCAAACCTTATCCCCTACTTGGAACTCCAAAGGACGTCTCCCTTGATCTGCATACTTCTTCATCCGACGAGCCGCCTTGGCGAGGCTATCCCGAGCACTCTCCATCATCTCTTGCAGATCAATAGCAAAATGATATGCGGCAAGACATTTTCCTCCTGTCCTCCTCTTCGCCACCTTTGAAGGAGTAATAGGTTGGTATCCGTATGCAATCTCAAACGGACTCTTTTCCGTTGATGAAGACCGATGAAGATTGTAGCTAAACTGCGCCATATCAAGCAGACTTAGCTAATTCTTCTGCGAAGCTGAAACATAGTGTCGGAGATACTCTTCCAACAGAGCATTGATCCTCTCCGTCTATCCATCCATCTGCGGATGATTCACTCTTGAAAACTTCAACTCTGTGCCTAACTACCCGAACAACGCCGTCCAGAACCGCCCAGTAAAGCAAGCATCTCGATCGCTTATGATGTCTTCCGGTACCCCAAAGTGCTTCACCACATGCTTCAGGAACAGCTCAGCAACCACTTCTACCGAACAAACTACCGAAGCGGGTATGAATACCGCATACTTTGCGAATCGGTCCACGACCACCATCACTGTCGACATCCCTTCCACCTTAGGAAATCCGGAGATAAAGTCCATGGAAATTGACGCCCATGGCCTTTCCGGAATACTCAACGGCTGGAGAAGACCGGCCTCCCGTCTTCTTTCTGACCTGTCTTGTTGGCACACGAAACACGTCTTCACATATGCTTCAATGTCTTCGCCCATATCCGGCCAATAATAATGTCTTGTGAGCAAGGCCTTCATTCGCTCACGACCGGGATGTCCCGCCCATGGAACATCATGATGCTCTCTAAGGAGCTCCTGCCGAATCTTCCCTCCTTTCGGCACATAGAGTCTGTTGCCTTTGGCGTAGAGAAGCCCATTCTCCACCCAGTACTTGCGCACGACTCCCTCTTGTACATCTTTGATCAGCTTCAAATACTAACTGTCCGCCTTGGCTACCTCCTCGATACGACTTTTGCAAGTCATTCTCTACTTGCGCCAACGCAGCCACTGATCGGCACAAAGTGTGAACACCCGCAATCGCACGGGGTCATCAAGTAATAAACCACTCGTGCACGCACGAGTGGGTCGTATTCCCAAGGGACCCGAGGAGCTACTTTACTCACTTCTCACTCGTTGATTAGCTCACCGATTCGATTTCAAGAGAATAATTAAGAAAGAAAAGAAATAATCAACAAGAGAAATTGTTTAAATAAATGCGATGAAATCAAAACGCGGGAGATGCTCAAGGATGGAAAACGGCCATGGATCAAGATCCCCAAGGGGGCTACTTAAGTGAGTAGGATATTTGAGAAATTAAACACGTGGCTAGTTGGACCGAGAAAACCTAAACTTAGGTCAACCCGATGGTAACGGCAATTGACCCCTAACCCGGTACAAGAGTTGATTAAGGAATTTCTTCCACTCAACCTCTCACACGGTTGCAAGGAGAATGATGGTTTCCTCAAGTTAGGGTGGAAACACTAGTTAGTTTTCAACCCTAGAAATGGAGGGGTACAAATACCCGATGGTCACGGCGTATTTATACAATAATCCCTTCCAAGTTTGGTGGAGTCTAGCACTAAGGCAATGGTCAAGCTACAAAGTGCTACCAAGAATTTGATGCATCAATTAATCACATGCACCAAAACAATCAAGAACACCAAACAAGGATCACAACAAGCCAATCATACAATAGATAACTCAAATAATCCAAAACATCACAAGTTGGCCCCCAAGGTGACCTTGGGGTTTAGTTGTTCATGATCAACAAATCAACCCAACAATCCATGCAAACAACTAAAATAAACATGAGGAACACTCCCTCAAAAGGTGAAGGCCGAATGACGCTTGAATCCCCAGAGAAAACCTTCCGAAGTCGCCACTCGAAGGGGTGGCTTCCCGTTGTCTTCAACCTCCAAGCAATGAAGTTCTTGAAGTGGATCCTCCTAGATCTTGCTCTCCCACCGAAGAATGCCTGGATTTCCTCTCCTTTTGCCCTCCTAAATCGAGTGGAAGAGATGTCCAAACCCTAGCCTCCCTTCTCCCCCCCCAAAACTCTCCAAAAGATGATCCTAAAGTCCCTTAAAAAGATGCCCCAGATAGCCTTTAAACACCCAAATCCCGATGGGTAAACGGGTCAGCATACAGCCGGTATGCTGACCCCTCGGGATTTCTACTTTTCTGGAGAGAAACCCGTGATGAGCTACAGTAACTGCTAGAGTAAACGCTACATTGTTGTGCTACAGTATCCCGTCTCGAAAACGCTCTTTTGATGTCAAATTCGTTCCCCATCTCGTCGTCGAGTCCCCAGGGCTTCTGACTGGCCTGAAATACAAAGATAAAGCAATTTAGACCGAAAGGGCATGGATTCAACAATAAAATGTGAAAATAATACACAACCCATACATGCAAAATACGTACTTTTAGGTGTTTATTAGCCACGTACTCAACCATTTGCTTGCGACTCAACGCATCAGCCACCTTGTTGTCTCTCCCCGGTTTGTGCTGCCATTCAATGTCATATTCCTGCAAGAACTCTTGCCAACGAGCTTGTCTAGCCGACAGCTTCTTTTGAGTAGCAAATAATGTATTGGCAATATTATCTGTTTTGACAAGAAACTTAGTGCCCAGAAGGTACACTCTCCATACCTGTAAGTAATGAACAATGGCGAGCATCTCCCGCTCATGCGCCGAATAGTGCTGCTCCGCGTCTTTCAGCTTCCAACTCTCGAATGCCACCGGATGCCCGTTCTGAACAAGAACACAGCCAACGGCCTTCTCTGACGCATCGGTGTAGACCTTAAAAGGTTCTTCGAAGTTGGGTAAGGCTAAAACTGGTTCACTTACAATCGCACTCTTGATCTTGTCAAAAGCAGCCTGCTGCCTCTCGGTCCAGCCCCACGGCTGGTCTTTCTTCAACAAGTCGGTGTGCGGCACGATCTTCTTTGAATATCTCTCGATAAACCTGCGATAATAGTTGGTAAGCCGAGGAAAGAACGTAACTCCGATACCTTGGATGGTGCAGGCCAGTCCAAAATCGCCGCCACCTTAGCCCGATCCATTCGGACTTCACCCCGAGAAATGACGTGCCCAAGGAACTTAATTTCCTGCTGAGCGAAATGACACTTCTCCAGCTTCACAAATAGCTGATGCTCCCTCAATCTTGATAGTACATGCTTCAGATGAATAAGGTGATCCTCCATGGATTCACTATAAATGACAACATCATCCAAGTACACCACCACAAACTCATCGATGTAATCTGAAAACACCTGATTCATTAAGTGGCAAAAAGTAGCCGGAGCATTAGTCAAGCCAAACGGCATTACAAGGAATTCAAACGAACCATAGCGTGTCACACGCGCCGTTTTGGACTCGTCTCCCTCTGCAATCTTGACTTGCCAGTACCCCGAGCGCAGATCCAGCTTGGAAAAATATATTACCTTCGCTAAGCGATCGAACAAGTCCTGTATGAGAGGAATTGGGTACTTGTTCTTAACCGTGATCTTGTTCAAAGCCCGATAGTCCACGCACAGTCGAAGAGCGCCATCCTGCTCCTTCTGGAACAATACCGGTGCACCATACGAAGCCTTTGATGGCTGAATGAAGCCACTATCAAGAAGCTCGGTCAGTTGTCTCCTCAGTTCGGCCAACTCCAACGGAGAAATACGATAGGGAGCCCGGGCAGGGGGTTTGCAGCCCGGTATCAACTAAATCTGGTGATCTATTGCCCGCCGGGGTGGGATTTCACGGGGTAGTTCCGGCGGCATCACGTCTTGAAACTCCGTCAAGATTTCAGCCACAGCTGAAGGTAGATCACTCACCATATCATCCTGCACTTCTACTAAAGCAACAACATATGTGGGCTCTCCATATTTCAGCCCTTACACCACCTGGTGCGCAGAAAGCATCGGTTCCTTCCCTTTCTTCTCCTTTGCATCTACTCCCGCTACAAAGCATGGGTTCTTCTCATCCATTATAAGAAGACCACCCAAATGTGGAATAACAGCGGCCTTCACAGACTTGAGGAACTCCATCCCCAGTATCAACTCAAAATCATCTAATGTGACCGCAAGCAGATCAATCTTCCCTTGTTATCCACCCATGTGAACGGTTACGTCAGAGATCTTCCCAGTCACCGCTAGTGCCTGGGAGTTGACTGCTTTCACTCGGCTCGTGTGCGACCCCACGCTCAGTCCCAACCGAGTCGCCACATCCTTCTTGATGAAAGTGTAAGTTGCGCCTATATCCACCATCCCTTGTATGGACCTCTCATTCAAGGTCAGTTCCACATTGATCAGGGAATTCACCGCCCCGTCACCCTTGACAGTCTTCTAGGCATCCAACAGTTGTAAAGGACTCACTCTTGCTTGGTCCTCCGAATCGCTTTCTGATTCATTTCTAAACGCGGCCAACTTCTCGCGCTTAGCGCAATCCTTTGCCATATGTGGTCCTTTGCAGATGAAGCATCCACTCATCTTGCCAGAACCACTCGCTGCTCTTCCATCATCCCTGGGTCTATTCCATCAGGCCTGGCCGTTAGGCTTCCTCCTCTGGAACCCATCTCCGGCCTTTCTCTAGACTGACTTCTTGTCTTTGGATTTGAACTTCGCCTTCTCACCCTCTCCACCGGGTAAGGTTCGCAAGTCCACCAGTGCTTCAGCTGTAATGATCGCGGAAGTGAGGTCCTTCACGCCCTGTCTCCGTACCTCGATCTGGGCCCAACTCTGGAGTCCCGTAAGGAAGTTAAACAACTTGTCCTCCTCGGACATGTCCCTGATATCCAGCATCAAGGATGAAAACTCCTTCACGTACTCCCGGACAGTACCTGTCTGCCGTAGCTTCTTCAGATTTGAACGAGCTACCCAAGCAGTGTTGCCAGGCAAGAATTGCTCTCGCAATTCCTTCTTCAACTCGACCCACGAGTTCGAACTTGTCCGACCCTCCTGAGCGTCTTCTTGCTGACGAGTTCGCCACCATAGGTTTGCATCGCCAGTAAGGTACATCCTGACCAACGGAACTTACTCATGGCCCGGTACCCTTGCAGCCTTAAAGTACTGATCCACGTCCCAAAGAAAGTTATCCAGTGTCTTGGCACTCCGTGCGCCATCAAATGGGGAAGGTTCGGGGACCTTCACTCTCGTGGGCGCCTCCCACGAGACCGATAAAGCGCTAGCTTCCTTGAGTTGGCCGACCTCTGCCTCCAGAAACTGCACCTTCATCTTCCGGACCTCCACAGTCATCTTCAGAACTTCAACAGTCATCTGGCTCTCGCGATATCTACTCGCAAGGTCTTCTACCATCTTCGACAGGTTCTCGAGCTGATCATCTACTCGCAAGGTCTTCTACCATCTTCTCCAAGCGCTCTGCTGTCTCCTCAAGGCGGTCCAAATGATCCTTCTTACTACTCGCCATCTCCACCATCTTCACCTGTGTGTCTTCTCGCGCTTCACTTCAAGCCACAAACTCGTAGCTCTGATACCAGCTGTCACGGCTTCAACCGATCACCTTCGGCCGTGCGGCACCTAACATGCACCATAGCGACAGGTCAGCCTTTCCTTGCAAGAACAGTTAGTGAATCCTGTTTGCATTACAAAACACAGCGAAAATAAGAAGAAGCGAGCAAATCCGGAAAGCCCCTCGGTACGAGAAACATGACACAATGAAACCCATTTTGAGAGAGAAAAACATAAAACTCTCTTAGATTGAGAAATGTTTACAACCATGGCCAAAACCAACACCAAGTGGCCTTGTCTTCTCCCAAAGACTCATTTGACCCTAATACAAGAGCTACCCCAAATCCAAGGTTGATTGAGCCCCATGCCCAATACAGGTCTGGCGTGAATTCCCTGACTTCACTTAGCTTGTAGTGTCCTCTGACTCGACTCTAGCTTTAACCAGCCACCCTTGGTCACAGCGCGCAGCAGTACCGGTCACGCGCGGTAATACCGCGTGCCATCCTCGCCCTGGCTCGGCAACGCTCCCGGCCACGTGTCTACTTGCATACGCCTTCTTAAAGCCTTGTCAGATCCGGAATCAGCTCTCGGTCAACCGGCCTGATCAAGTGTCCCGCCCCACCTAGACTTGCTAGAGATCCAACAATCTACATGATGAAGTCCTGCGACACTTGACTCTTGGTCAGAGGCGCGCCTGCCCCACACGCTCATCGGCCACGCACGCGCCCACAGTCCAGCGCGCGCGCGCCTCACGGTCTCAACCTATGATCATGCGGGATATTTCACCCGCCCTTGGTCCCGACACAACACACGTGTCGCGCTAACCGCACGCACTACCAAATCCACGCAGCTGTGCGCCCTCGTGGCTTGGCCTATGTGATACTGTATGCCCGCTGACCAAGTGTAAAGTCATCAACCCTTACAGTAAGCATGCACGTTTGAAATGTAGCTGGAGCGTTACAGAGGCCAAAGGGCATGTGACGATAAGCGAACATACCATAGGGGACAAGTGAAAGTGGTTTTCTCCTGATCTTTCGGTGCAATAGGAATCTGAAAATACCCAGAAAAACCATCCAAGAAGCAATAGTAATCATGACCGGCAAAGGGAAATGATCCTTTGGGGTGGCGTCATTGAGCTTACGGTAGTCGATATACACTCGCCATCCAGTAACTGTTCGAGTGGGAATAAGTTCGTTATTCTCGTTAGTTACCGCTGTAATACCCCCTTTCTTCGGTACTACCTGGACTGGACTTACCCATGCACTGTCAGAGATAGGATAGATGATGCCGACATCTAACAACTTGACTACCTCCTCTTTCACTACTTTCTTCATGTTGGGGTTCAGTCTTCTTTGCGGGAGTGCAGATGGTTTGTGACTATTTTCCATTAAGATCTTGTGAGTACAGAATGAAGGACTTATACCCTTGATGTCTGCAATCTTCCAAGAGATAGCTTGTTTGTGGTTTCCCAACACGCTTAGAAGTTTTCTTTTACGCTCATCGCAAAGGTTGGAGGCTATGATAACCGGAAGTGATGAGTTCTCTCCCAAAAATGCATACTCCAAGTGTGGCGGTAATTCCTTAAGTTTTATCTTTGGTGGGTACTTCACAGACGGTTTTAAGCCAGTCCTCACCATCACACTTTATTTTCTCGACTTCGACATCCGAAGGAGTAGAGCTCACCGAACTAGAATCCTCACTCACCAACCAAGCTTCCACCTCGGATTCTGACTGAGTGTCATGCTTTGGTGGTCCCCATATAACTTTCTCACAAGGTACATCAAGGGGGCTCCACTGTTGCAGTTCTTGTGCAGGTGAACAGCTCGGGTGTTGTTCCACGGGTGCATCTCTTACATTAACTTCGTACTTCCCATGGAGAGCGCATAAAACTTCATGCCAATCTTGTTGTGGTGTAAGCTGGTGCCCAGTAGGAGCTACTACTTCAGGGTTCTCCCCTGCAGGGTTATAATATCAATTTAGAATGTACTGCTATAAGTATGCTACTGAATGCTCATGTGAGTCCACGTCCATATCTTGAGATATAAACCAATGTACACCTCGCAAAAATTCAACACAAAAATAAATATTCAAGTGTATATGATTTTACAAAAGCAAGGAAATAAATATGTACCGATGAAAGATAAGAATAAAACGAAAGTCACAAAAATGATGAAAAATGACAATATGAAAAATGACTAATCCAACGTCTAAGAGTTTTTCAAGTATTCTCGGAGTGTGCCTGGCAACGGCGCCAAAAATTTGATGGTGACCGCGCGCGTCGCTAATAAGCGGCCACACGGCTCCCCGGCCGCAAGTGCACGGGTCGTCAAGTAATTCCTTTTGTGCAAGTACAAAAAGGTCGTATTCCTTAGGGTCCTGAGATCTACTATTACTTCCTCTTAGAACAGTTCTTTAATCGGATCAAAACAGGGTTTTGTTGTAAAAGAATTAAAACTAAATAAGCAACCAAAGAAACTTAACTACCAACAGGTTAAAATCACAAAGAAGAAAACAAGTAGAGAAGATAAGGCCCCGGGTGAGGATTCCCTCAGGAAGAACACAAGTAAGGATGATAAAATAAAAAGATAATGCATGCATGGTTTGCAACATATTGGTCCGCCTAGACTCGGAAGTCGACTACCCCGGAACCTCCGTAGTGTAGCCCTAATTCAATGCAAGTTCCTTCATCCTAAAGATACTCACACGATGTCATTCGGTATAGGGAGTCTCGGCTAGAGTTATTTAAGAGCAATTATGCTAAGATAAACTCTACCACCTACGGGACGCTACCGGTACACGGAACCTCTAGTGTACCGGTACAATGAATCCCTCTTCTAACATTCTTTGACCTAATACATGCTAGCATCCCTCCAAACAAGTATCATTCATAATCAATCCTACGGAAACCATCAATTGTAGAATGAACGTGAAATAAGAATGAAAGAAACCAAGCGACACAATCCATGCATTTATTTGATTAGATAAAAATCATCCAATACAAGTGCTCCTCCTAAGGTTCGCCTGTTGCCTGACGGCCTTGGCAGGTTTAATTCGACATGGTAAGCAAAGGAAGTTCACATAATATAAGATACATCAAAATTAAACACAAACTCCCTCTCGAAGATGTCGACTATATGTGATGAGGTAACTCTCCGAATCCGCGTCAGCAAGGCCTATTATGAAGATCTTGGTGTTCTCCCGTCTTCTCCCACTTGAATCCACTCCAAAACTACCTCATTCGATGAAGATTTGAGCGTATCGCTCTTTGGAGGTGCCGGTGGCAAGATGTTCAAAAGAAAGCCCTAAAACGGGTTAAATACCCGACTGGTGTGCGGCCAGGTGTGCGGCACCTGACCCCACACCAGTGTGCGGCCTGGTGTGCGGTAAAAACTTGACATGCCCTTTTGCATCACCGCAAGTGCACGGTTCGTCAAGTAATACAATGGACCCCTAAAGAGGGATCGGGTTGTCGAAACTCAGGGAGCAAACGTACTAGTACTAACCTCTGGTTGCGAAATCTAGCCTAAGAAAAATGATGGTTGTCAGGCCTAACAAAAGTAACTAAAACGAGTAGAAATCAAGCAAGGGGTAAAGATTATCTAGAATAATGGGAACACTTGAACAGTACTTCCTCGGGGATTAGGCAATTAAGCACCAACTTCTATAAATAATCCTTAACCAATTAGCATAAGAGTTTAACAAAAATGTGATATCAAGACGGGTTTTCACAGTACGCTAGTCCGTAAGATCTAACGGGTTTTCATCGCATGCTGGTTCTTGCGAACCAACGAGTTTTCACCGCACGCTAGATCAGACGAACAACAGGTTTTCACCGCATGTCGTCAATCACGCAACATGCAATAAGATAACCATCCAATCACATATGCATTTTTAAGAGTAAACACCACAAGCAATTGAGATAAAAAGGAATTACATATAGAGTTCAATAATCTCCCCAAGATTTCCAATCCAAGGTTCCCCAAGAGGGGATTAGCTCATATTGCAATAATGCAAAATCAAGGCTTCACGAATATTCATAATCATAACATGCAATTGAATAGAAAACTCCTTCAAACCCAAAGGAAATAGAACCGGAGCAAATTTCCCCTAGACTATGCTTACATTTGTCATAGCTGCCAAATATCAATTTGCATCTATTTGATCACTCTATTTTGATTTGAGTTCAATGAGAAAACATCTGCCGGATTCCGGCCAGAAATGTCTAATGTGAACACCTATTTAGCCACACCAAGAGTGTTAGGACAATTTCTTATGTTGATATAGACTAATCATGTCACCCCGGAGAGCCATGTCATTCACTAAAGTGCCATCAAATTTTATGTTGGCAAGAGTTCTACCTACATAATAGACAAAAATGAATATTTTGCCTTATTTTGGTCAATGAGCACAGAATAATGTAATCATCAGCATCATCACACAAGATCTCAAAGTGTTATTTTAACAACATAAACATAAGTATTTGGTTAATTCAATAATAATCTCAAAGAGTTATGTCTAATACAAAATAGTCATGATTCACTACTAAAAATAACGACTATATTTAATGGCCGACTTATAAATTAACTGCTCTAAACCTCTATAGTGGCGGATTTTAAAATCTACCACTATAGATTAGCAACATATCATACTTACATCGGCTTATTTATATATCCGACGCTATAGATATGTTTTTAGTGACAAATTTTTGAATTAGGTACTATAGACACAAGTTTATATATTATGTTTTTAACAATAATTTTTTATATCGGTTAATTCATGTAATAGCCCCTATATATATTAAAATTTGAAAATTATATTTTAATATCAGAAAATGACCTCCACTACTTTTTATTATTTATTTAAATAAAAAATATTAGCTAAAATTTTTTTACCATAATATATTATTTAAAACATTATCAGAATTTATTTTCAGTTACTGATTATTATATTTAAAAAAATAATAATATATTATATTACAAAATGCAAAAAATCACATAGTTTATTGAAAACATAAATTTGACCATTATATTTTAAAAAAATTAATATTTAAAAAAAATTGGTGACTTTTATATTTTTGCAATTTTTAAGAACTGCAAATTCTTTTTCATATTATATATATATATATATATATATATATATATATATATATAATGTTTATTTATTTATTCATTCATTTATTATATATATATTTTTTTATTATTTTATTTTATTTTTTCTTGTTATATTGATAACGACTTTTCTCTCTCTCTCTCGATTTCGATTTTGCGGCTAAGTACTCGTGCCGTTCTCCAAACGCCACCAGCCAAATCCCTGGTGCGTCCACCTCGCAAGCCCTAATCTCTCCACCATCGGATCCATGGCGGACTTTGCCGGCGTCTCCGTCTCCGATACCTCCGCCTCGGCGTCAGGCCTGTTGCCGTTGCCTGCTTCGACCCCAGCCAGTTGCGGCTTCGCCTACAGGATCCGTCGAGATTTGGTTCGATCTCAAGACTGCCCAGGTTAGCTTGTGAGGCGTTGGGGAACGTTCGCTTGACTTTACTACATTTTGGAGATCAGATAAACATTGGTTTGAATTTACTACGTTGTTCATAGATTTTGCCTCTAGTTATTTGTTTCTCGGTGGGTTTCTTGTTGTTGTTCAACTTAATTGGGAAATTTTTGTTGTTCTTGACATGTAGTTTAATGATGGATGTTTTGTTAATAGGGATGCAGTGCTAGTCCAAGATCTGATAGTAATTTGTTTGTATAGGATGCAATTATAGTTGGACCATCCATATGGGACACCTTGGGAAGGTTGGGTCTTATATTTCAATTCTGATTGAGTTCTTTTTGTTTATGCTTTCATGGTTCCATACTTACTATGATTTGTAAGTAATGCTTCCTCGGTGAATTGCAGGTGGTGCTTATAATTTATAGTTGAAGTTCGGACTTGATTATCCACTTAGACCACCTCAAGTTCTACTTAAATCTGAGATTTGCCATCCAAATTGATTGCTCTTGATTTTGTCCCAAAAACTTGTTTTCTTTGTATAATTCCCTGGCTTTGTGATATAGCAAATGCATGTCTTTTGTTGCCTTGCTCAATCCAATGATAATTAATTGTATCATGTCTGCAATGTCCAGCTTGTGTTTATTGGGTTAAAGATTTCTTGATAGATATCTTTTTTATGATTTTCTAAGCGTTAAATTCTATCAATAACAGCAGTAGACTTTGTTCATGATAACAAATGGCCCATGAAGACACTAATATTTTTGTCTTGAATTTTGAGCACAGGAAGAAAGCAAGTTTGTACAACTGAATAACATTTCAGTTAAATTCTTGGAATAATTTACTTATCAATTACTGCTGTCGCTGCTTGTGCAGTTTATACTAATGACCATGTTTGCTTGGATATCATTAACATCGCCTTGTCACATTTTCACAATTTTTTTCACCATACGGGCTTGCCTGGCTTTAAAAATGCCTGTACGCATCACAATGTTGGCATGCTGCTAGCATGAACCAGGTAATTTTAAGTGTGGCATCCCATTATGCTCTTTCTTTTATCTGCCAAAACATTTGCATGAAAAGCAGTAATCTTATATATATACAGTACTGCTCACTAATTAAACAAGCGTTTTACGGTCACTCCTCACTGATCGAAATGTGTCTGGTCCTGCTTGTCTATTTTGTCATGACATCAAGGCTTATAACAGGTTCAAAATCAAATTCAATTTCATGAGTAAATGTTTCCTCAGATGTTATTATTACATTATATTATGTGTTCTTCCTGATTTTATTTTATTTTAATTTTTAGGAGAGTGCATGAATGGACAAAGAAATCCCTTACCATTGCCAAGTCACATAACTGAATCAAAGAACACCTTTTGCCTTACACCATTTTAATTCTATTGAGCAATTAGTTGCTTAATTAGTTTCTATGACTAAATGCTTCTGGGTCTTAATTGTAATTGAGACAATGAAAGTACTTTTGATCAGAAAAAGATGTTCAAGTTATCCTTCTTGTTTTCCATGTTAAACATGCTCTGTCCTTGCATAATGTTCTAGATGTGTCTTTGATGTTTATAAATCTTTAGCTATGATGTGGAAAGGGTGTGTTGCAAATTTGATAAAAAAATAAAAGGTCTAAATCTGCTACATGTGTTGTTGTTCTGCTGCGTCAGTCACGATCATCGATGGTCTAAATCTGCTATAGTGCCCTCTATGTCGACGGGTAACATGCCATTTTGTTTTTGTTTATTTGTTGAATCTATTTTGAATATCACTATCCGTAGTGAATGAGACATTAAAGGTTGAACTTTTCAATGATCAAGAATTCTCATTGAACCCATTTGAGATTATCCATGAAGCCTAACTTGCTTTGAATGCAACATAAATCTCCACCGGGAATGGAAGAGATTCAAGACTCAATGGTGTTATAGCTGATACTTCCCACTGGGAATTTTGCATGAGAACTAGTTTATATTATTTTGAATTCAATTATTTTGTTAATTAAATATTGTATGGAAGTATGATCTGATCATACAAATACTTTGTTTTGTAGACAAAGTTAAAAGCAATTAGTGATTGTGTGATGTGAACTTCATTAATTATTGCTATTGGGGAATACCCTATTCAATCCCTGTATTTAACTCAATATACCCCTTTAGTCCCTCCATTGTTATTTGACTCCACTTAGTCCCTCTATTGGTGATTTGAGGCAAATTAAGTTCAACCTATTCTCTTATCCATCATGGATAATAATCTAATTGTTTAAAAATACTCTATTTAGTCCCTGTACTTGACTCAATCTGCCATTTTAGCCTTACTATTGTAATTTGACCACAATTGGTCCTTATATTGATGATTTGAGGCGAAATATATCCAACCCATGATTGGCATTCTCTTCTCCATCATGGATAATAATCTAATTATTAGTAATATTTAAAACTTTCATAATGCCACATCAGCAACATCAGACGGAGAAGAGAACATCCATCACGGGTTGGACTTATTTTACCTTAAATCATTAATAGAGGGACCAATTAGAGTCAAATTGCAATGGGGGACTAAAGAGACAGATTGAGTTAGATACAAGGACTAAATAGAGTATTCTATAAAACTTTCATAATACCACATTAGCAACATCAGACGGAGAATAGAACGTCGGTCACAGACTGAACCTATTTTATCTCAAATCATCAATAGATGGATCGATTGGGGTCAAATTATAATGGGGGACTAAAGGGGCAGATTGAGTCAAATACAAGATATTCTACCAAATATTATATATATTCTATGTTTTTGTAATTTTGTATTTTTGTATTGAAATGTAAAGTTGGAAGTTTTTTTTTTCTTAATTTTTTAGTAGAAAATATTGAATTGATATTGTACTCCTTTGATCAATCAGCGGGGAACTTTGTTTCCCTTATATTTTTTGTAGATAAATTTTTATAATTGTTTGTAATTATTTATTATCGTCATTAATATCAATATTAAATTTAATACTTTAGATGAGTTGCAAGACCTATAGCGGCAAATTTTTCTGCTGTTATAAGATATAAAAAATATCTATAGTGCCATAAATGTTCCGCCGCTATAGGATTTATAGCGGCAGAAATGTTCCACCGCTATAGGATTTGTAGTGATAAAATTTTTTCTCGCTATAGATTAGTGTACAGCTTCAATTCAAACGGATGATATAGCGACAAAAGTGTACATGTGTTGTAAAAAATATATAACGACCAAGGATTTAGTGGCTAATTTGCTTTCGGCCGCTATAGACTTTTTGCGACTAAAATAGGATTTATATTGACAAATGTTTTTTACCCCTATAAGTCTTCTTTGTTGTAGTGATTGGGGATGACAATAACTTCTTGACTACATTCAACTAACCATCTTTTTCCCAAAATGATTGCAAAATAGTTTAACAAATCAAGAAAAAAAAGCATTATTGGGGGATGCTTTTAAATTATCTTTATATTTACTGTGATGATTAAAAATATGATCACCGAAGTTGAGTATATTTCAATACCACTTAGATGAATAGTGCACAATGCACTTAAGTCATTTTCTTTAAACATTTTCAACTCTCAATTAACTTTAATATAATTTTTATTTAACTATTTAAAATTATTTTGGTTATTAAAATTAATCTCAGTTTGAAAAATTACGAAAGCTAGTAATATTTTACTTTCACTAAAATTTTCTTTGTGACAACTAGGGCTTTTTTTTAAATATTATATATATTTTTTGGATTATTTTTAAGGCATTCTTGGATAAATTTAGAAGAATGTGTAAAATGGTATAATATATAAGGGCTTTTGTGTTGCAATGGGAAAACCGAAAAAACTAAACAGTAAAATTTTTAGGGTTTTCCCAGTGCAACAAAAAAAAATATTATACGGTTTTCTGTATTTTGTTAAATTTACCCATAAATATGTAAAATGGTAATAAAAAAAATATATATACAACACTTAAAAAAAAGTGATAACTAGGTTATCTCAAGTTTTATAGTAAAATATTAAAAAGAATTCTTAAAATTTAAATCAAAAGGGGGCTTCCCTTTTGTGTAAACACAGAGAACGTACTGATCTATTAACGCAAACAAAGAATGGCCAGGATACAGGTGACACAACCAAATAATTTCCACAGGCCCACGACCGCAGGCTACAAACACCAACCCGTGAATCATTCGACGTTATTGCCACACAAAGATGATACAGGAAGAAAGAAGAGACTGTCGAAGAGACTGATAAGACAAAACAAAGCCACATTTATCGTCAATTACACAGCTCCCTGGCAAATCCAACACGGGAGGCAGCAACATCAAAGAGCACCCTTAGATTCTGCTGCTGCAAGTTCGCGATTACATTCACAACCGCATTAACATTGTCCGGTGCGGCCGCCATTGCCAAGCAAGCCAACGGCATCGCACTACTATGAATCAGCGTATTCTCCGCCGGCAACGCCAAATTCAAACCCTCAAAGTGAAGCGTCACCACCGGCACAGACAGGGACCCAGCATCATTAAAACACGTATCAAAAGCACCTAGAGACGAGTAGCTTTCAGCTCCCACTTGTCGCCTGAACTCATCTCGCAGTATTTCGTACACCGGTTTCACAAATCTCGTTATCACTGTACCAGAGTCGACGATGGTGCCGGCGCCAGTGACTGGGTCGAATGAAAGTGAACCTTGTGGCACGACCACTTGGGTTTTGCCGACGCTTATGCCGGTGAGGTTGACGTAGTAGAGTGAAGGACGGTGTGGGTTGTGGAGCAGTGTGGTGGTGCGGATGCTGCGAGGCTGGCCGACCGGGCCGAGCTTGAGCGAGCCAGAGAAGTAGTAAGATTTGAAGCTTGGAAGGCAGTAAGAGAACACGCCTTGGTACATGGAGCCGGTTTGGGAGAGCAGTGACATTGGGCCTCGTCCCAAGCCCAACAAACCCTGCTTTGGAAATGACTCAGCCCCCCGTGACAGCGTTGACGCAACCGAAGGTGTAGTTGGGAATGATGTCGAGCGCCAACCTCAGACAGTCTTGAGAGTATATGGCGGAGAAGGAACCGGTGCCGTAGGACTGGTTGAAAGTGCAAGGTGGAGAGGAGCAAGCGAGGGTGGCGTAAGTGGAGGAGGAGGAGGGGGAGAAAAGAGTAGTTGAGGGGCAGCCGGAGCAGCCGGAGCAGGGGACCCATGCGATGTCGCTGCTGGTGTCGAGAGCCATGAGCATGACTTGGCCTGGAGTGCCAAGTTTTGCGCGGAGAATGTAGTTGGACGTTTGCGTGTGTTGCTGGCCGGAGGCGACAGGAACGGAGGATTTGGCAACGAGTGAGGAGAGGTAGGCGAGTCTGGCGGGGTCATTTCCCGCTAGTTTGAGGAGTGCTTGGAAAGGATTGCAGGATGAGGATTGGCATTCCTTTTGGTTGTGGTAAATGGGAATGTCTGTGGCGTAGGTAAAGGACAGGAGGAAGATGAAGGGGAGCAGGAGAATGGCCATTGCAGTTGGGAGATTGTTGCGCTTGAGCCGGGGGTTTTATAGATGTGGCAATAACCTTCTGTAATTAAGGAAATTGTGAGTAAAAATCGACCAAGTGTTATTTTTTTTAATCCGTTACAGGAGAAACTCGAAATTGCTGGTTATTTGTTAGCGTATCATGTGACAAATAGGAATAACATGTTGGAACAGATCTGGGGGTGACCTGTTGAGCCGGATTTGTTTTTACTTCTCAACTGGAGTATTCATTCATACGGCATGGATAAATATTTTTCCTTTTCATGATTAAAGAGGTGCAACAACGCACAACCACGAGTTATAAGAATTAAACTAAGAAATATACAAAATGTATCCCAATGAAACAACTAAATAAATAGAAGCTAATGGCCCAGCAAGACGAACTGAGGTGTCTGGCACAGCATGTATAGGTTTTACAGAGCAGTATTCTGTTTTTAAACATCAATTTTGGATATTTGTAGAAAAAAAATCATTCTTTTTTTTTTTTAAAAAAAAGACGTTAAAAGCTAATTTATTGAAACTTGGAAAGGAAATAAGGAAAAACAAGAACTGAATCAAAGAGATAAAAGGAAGTAAGTCCATAAGGAAAAACAAACTAGTTTACATTTTGAAGCCATTTTCTGACAACGTTTTCATTAACCACCTTGGAAGCTCTCGACCCTGATGGAAGAGGGATAGGCATGGATAGCTAACGCTGTGGTTAGCCAATGCTGATGCTCCATCTCCTGAGAATGAGATGCACTTGGGGATGACTAGCTTCTGTGAGCATAACCCTGAGGAGTGTAATAGCTGACAGAGACCGCCAATCATGTATTTTATCATCATCTTGAAGCGCATATAGGAGTTTAGAACTGGTGATGAAAATGTGCTGGATTTTGATATTGCATTGCTAACATTAATGCTTTAATTTCTGCATCCAAGGGTGACTGAATTGTAATGGGAGAGCAACCTGCAAGAGAAACAATATAATTAGAGTCTGCAACCATGAACCCAACCCCCCCAATTGTAAGATCCCTAGAGGCAAAGGCTGTTGAGAAAAGGAAAAGATCATCAGTATAACTAAATTTTGCAAGAATGAGATTCTTCCCTCTTTGTTGCTTGGAGGCATATGAGTACTCCTGTGCTAGGGCAAAAGCCCTCCGCGGAATACTATTGAAGTCTGGGATATCTTTCCTGAAAATAAAGTTACATCTAGCTTTCCAAATCAACCAAGCAGTGGCAGCAATTACCGCTTTAATAAACTTCGAGTAACCACTATGGTCATTATCACGGTCTCAACCGATCACCTTCAGCCGTGCGGCACCTCACATGCACTATAGTTAGAGGTCAGTCTTCCTTGTAAGAACAGTTAAGTGAATTCCTGTTTGCATCACAAGCACAGCGAAATAAAGGAAAAGCGAGCAAAACCGGAAAACATTCACGGTACGAGAAACACGACACATGAAACCCATTTTGAGAGAGAAAAAGATAAACTCTCTTAGATTGAGAAATGTTTACAATCATGGCCAAAAGCCATCACTAAGAGGCCTTGTCACCTCTCAAAGACACATTAGACCCTATTACAAGAACTACCCCAAATCCAAGGTTAATTGAGCCCCATGCCCAATACAGGTCTGGCGTGAAGTCCCCCTGACTTCACTTAGCTTTCAATGTCCACCGACGCGACTGTAGCTTCAACCAGCCACCCTTGGTAACAACGCACAGTAGTATTGGTCACGCGCAGTAATACCGTGTGCCATCCTCGCCCCTGGCTCGACCACGCTCCCGACCGCGTGCCCACTTGCATACGCCTGCGTAAAACCTTGTCAAATCCAGAATCAGCTCTCGGTTTTTCAGCCTGATCAAGTGTCCTGCCCCGCCTAGACTTCTAGATATCCAACACTCTACATAATTAATTCTTGCAACACTTGACTCTCGGTATGGGCGCGCCTGCCCCACGCATTCATTGGTCACGCGCACGCCCACGATCCAGCGCGTACGCGCCTCACGGTCTCAGCAAATGATCGTGCGGGATATTCCACCCGCTCTTGGTCATGATACAACACACGCCTCGCGCTAACCGCGCGTTACCTAATCCACGCAGCTGTGAGCCCTCGTGGCTTGGCCTATGTGGAAATGTACGCCCGCTGACCAAATATAAGGACATAAACCCTTACAGTCATCCACAAGCCAGTCTCCAGAGGTAAACTTGTTCGGAAAATGAACATTCAACTGACAAGATTACTAATAACATGCTAGATATATTAAGATTTAGAGCAAAGGTGCATAAGATGTTCAGCTGTTTCAAAATGTAAGCCACAAAAGACACATAAATTTTGGGGGCCAATGTTAAGAGGATACAAGAAGTTAGAGATCTTAATTTCACCTTTGAGCAACAATCAAATAAAATACTTAGCTCTAGGAGCCAAATTCAGAGACCACAGAGTACTCCAACCTTTCCAAGGCTCATCGTGATCATTGGAAGAATTCAACTGGTTGTATATCTTTGAAGAAAGTTTTGAGTGAAAGGATCTAGGATACCAGACCCAATGATTACTGGAATTAAATCTGACAGTGCCATGACTAAACACATGCAGATTCAAACAAAAACCGAAAGCATTTCTAAACATAGAAATATTCCAATGAGTGTCTACCAGAAAATCCATAATAGTATGAGAATTAAAATCAACCTCCACATTCAGGAAGGTAGGTTTGTGAGCAATATGAATTTCAAAGTACCAAGGATCATGCATCAAAGAAATAGCATCCGGATTAATGTCCTTGATCTACATGTAAGGCTTATCATTGTTAGAGATTTTGCATAAGTTCCGAAAAAACGAAGAACAGTTTGGAGGAATGCTATCTTTCCAAATGTGAAAATTGTCATATTTATGAATCACAATATCAATCCAAAAAGTGCCTCTGCCAGGGTGATTTGGTGGAGAAATGAGTGAGAAATGAAAGGAAGAAGATGGAAGTGAAACGATGAGAAAAAGAGAAAAAAGGGGGAGCTTTTAAGGGCTCCCCTCGGCCATCCATGCGGGTGGCCTTTTGGGCACAAGGTTGCCCACAAGGATCCACTGCATGGCCTATGGGTGGGCTTTCTATGGGTGTCTCACACCCTCTCTCACGGTCATAAAATGGCTTCAAACTTGTTTAGCACCAACGTAGCCCCCTTTAAACCCTAAAAACAATGAAAACAAAGCCGACATAAGCCCATAAACACTCAAGAATCAAGCTTTATGGCATCAACACATCAAACATCTCAAAGTATCACAACAACATGCAATAAATGATTGACAAAGATGATGAACTAAATGACTAAAACATGGACATTAACTAAGAACAACAACTTCTACACAATCAAAGAATACGAAACTAAAGTACATGGAATTTAAAAAGCTTGGGTTGCCTCCCAAAAGCGCTTGTTTAAAGTCATTAGCTCGACTTGCCTTACCTCAAGATCATGGTGGAACAAAGAGTGGAGAATTACCTCCGTTTTTTGGTTAGGAATTGTTACCCAGAAAGTAATGCTTAAGGCGGTGACCATTAAGCTTGAATGTTCCATTCTAAATGTGAGTTATTTCGACGGCACCATGAGGAAAAACTTGAGTGGCAGTGTACGGCCTATGCCATCTTGATTTCAAAATCCCAGGGAATAATCTTAGTCTAGCATTGAACAATAAAACATTTAGCTCGTTTAATGTGGCGATCATGATACTCCTTCATTTTCTCGTTGTAGCGCACCGAGGTTTCATAGGCCAAAGTTTGTGATAAACGTCTAAATATACGTATTCTATATATAATTGTGTGAATTATTTTATTATCTTTTTAATGAGTTGATGCCCTTTATTGGTCTAAATCTATTTATTTTTTGTTGCAGGCCCTGAATAAGCCAAAATGAGCTCAAGAACGTAAGTATGAAGAAATCGACACCAAATACGTTGTTTTTGGGCATTCTTTACTGTAGCGGGATTACTGTAGTATGGTAATGCAGGAAAACACTGTAGCAGCACTGTAGCACCGAGATAAAATTTCTGGGGAAGTTTCTGAGTGCCTTACGGGCAACCTTACGCTCGTAAGGACACACGAAATTTCCCTTTTTAAGGTTCATTAGGGCATCTTGAAAGGGGACTTTTGGCCACCACTCTCCACCATCTTCACCTAGTGCTTCAAGGCAAGTGGAGAAGGTAGATCTGAGGAGTAAATCAAGGGGAGAAGAGATTGTGCTATCAAGGGGAAGATCTAGGAGCTTGCCCGCGCGAATCCGACAAGTTCTCATCACTACCTTCTAGTCTTCATCTTAGGGGAGTTTGGTTTGAGTTTTGTCTTGTATTTATTGTATTTCTTGCTTTCCCTTTGTTGATGATGAACTAGACTCCCAAGGTCTCCGGGCATCCGGTGAACCTTGGGATGAACTTGCTTTGTATGGATGCTTTAGATTTACGTTTATGGTATTTGGTGTGTTTTGTGGTTCATGCTTGGTGTACTTTGATGTATTGGTATGCATGAGAACTCTGTGTATCGATTTCTAGGTTATAGTAGGTTGCGTGACCATCGCCCTAGTTTTAGACTTCCAAGCTTGGAAGGGATACATGTACAAATACGCCGTGACAATCGGGTATTTTGTACCCCTCCGGTATTAGGGTTGTGCCTAGTTTGTGCTTCAACCCTAATTTGAGAATCTCGTGCCTTTAATGCAATCGTAATAGGATTTGGGCGGAATGAATTCCGTATCAATACTCGTACTGGATTAGGGGCCAACTACCGTGACCATCGGGTTGGCCTACCTTAGGATTCTCCTGGCCAAGAACCACCAGTACCTGTGTAATTCTAGCTTTCTACTAGCTTTAGTAATCCTGAGGGGAATCCAGCTCGGGACCTTGTACTTTCATTGCTAATTGCCTCCTTGATATGCTTATTTGGTGTGCCTTAGTCCAACATGTTTATAGTTATCTTTGTTAGTTTTCTTATTTTGTTTTAATTCTCTATCTTAGTTAGCCTAGACAGTGCCATCTAGGGGGAAGTAATAGCAGCTCTTGGGTCCCCAGGGAATACGACCCTCTCACGCGTGCGTGAGAGGTATTACTTGACGACCCGTGCGCTTGCGGACAATCATCAGTTTGCCACTCGTCTAAATCATTTAATTAAAACTTCCTCTTGTGGCCACTAAGGTGAGGGTCTAAGTTGAGTTGCTTTATGGCCTAGTAGGCTCTGTGCACCAATTCAACTGGTAAGTGACAACCCTTTCGATAGACTAATCGGTAGGGTATTGACCCAATAGGTGTCTTGTATGCCGTTTTATATGCCCAGAGTGCATCATCAAGCTGTTCTGCCCAAACTCTTCGGTGATGGTTGACGGTTTTCTCTAAGATTCGGTTCAACTCCCTATTTGAGACCTCAACCTGCCCACTGGTTTGAGGGTGATACGCAGTCGACTTGCTATGAGATGTCCCATACCGTTTTAGAACTTTCTCAAGTTGAGAGTTACAGAAATGGGTGCCTCGATCACTTATGATCACCCTGGGTGTGCCAAATCGGCAGAACAACTTCTTTAGAAATTTCACGACCATCCTAGCATCACAAGACGGAAAGGCCTGTGCCTCCACCCATTTTGAGACATAATCTACTGCCACCAAAATGTACTTGTTAGCTTGGGAGCTAGGGAATGGGCCCATGAAATTGATTCCCCAGGCATCAAACACCTCACATGCTTGATTCCACGATTGTGGCATTTCTTCTCTTTTTGAGATACTACCGGTTCTTTGACACCTATCACAATGTTGCACCAGTGTTTCTGCATCTTGGAACATAGTGGGCCAGTAGAATCCCGAGTCAAGGGCCTTCTTAGCTTTTCTGTTCCCACTGTAGTGACCCCCTATCGGACATGAATGGTAATGCACAAGGATATCATGTCCTTCTTCTGTTGAAACACATCTCCTGACAATCTGATCAGCATACATCCTGAAAAGGTACGGGTCTTCCCATATGTAGTGCTTTAGATCAACGAAGAATTACTTCTTTTGCTGATATGTGCGCCACTTTGGTAATGTTTTTGCCTCCAATTTATTTGTGATATCTGCAAACCAAGGAGTCTTATTATCTTCCTCGATCACCCGAATCTTGCACAACTTGTTCACCAGGGGAATGAATCATTTATCTCACCCTTACGTAAAGAATTTTCAATAGGCTCCTCAAGACGTGAGAGATGATGAGCGAGCTAGGTTTTCTCGCCCCCTTTTTATCCTTTATTTCCAGATCAAATTCTTGTAGCAAGTAAGACCCATGGGATTAGTCGAGGCTTTGCATCTGACATGTTAAGAATATATTTTAGGGCAAAATGGTCTGTGTACATAATCACTTTTGATAGCACCAGATATGACCGAAATTTGTCAAATCCAAAAACAACAGCGGGCATTTCTTTTTCGGTAGTAATGTAATTTTCTTGAGCATCGGTTAAGGTTTTGCTTGCATAGTAAATGGGGTGGAAATAGTTGTCCCACCGCTAGCCAAGCACGGCTCCCACTACATAGTCACTCGCATCACACATTAGTTCAAATGGCAGATTCTAGCCTTGGGAAACCATAATTGGGGCTTCTATAAGCTTTTTCTTCAGGGTGGGGAATGTATTCATACAATCTTCGTTGAACTCAAAAGGGGTCTCCTTCTCGAGTAGCTTCCTTAAAGGTCGGGCAATCGAAGAAAAGTCCTTCACAAACCTCCTGTGGAACCCCTCATGTCCCAAGAAGCTTCTGATTGCTTTTACTGAAGTGGGAGGGAGAAGTTTCTCAATGGTGGCGACCTATGCCCGATCCACTTCAATTCCCTTTTGTGAGATTTTGTGTCCCAGGACTATGCCCTCCTTCACTCTGAAGTGGCATTTCTCCCAACTGAGCACTAAATTTGTTTCCTCACACTTGTTTAATACATGTTCAAGGTTTTTTAGACACAATTCAAATGAATCAACAAAAACTGAGAAATTGTCCATAAACACCTCTATAATGTCTTCACCATATCCTCAAATATGGCCATCATACATCGCTGAAAAGTGGCTGGCGTATTACAAAGTCCAAAAGGCATCCGTCGGTAGGCAAATGTGCCATTAGGGCAGGTAAAAGTGGTCTTCTCTTGATCTTCCGGAGCGATAGGAATTTGAAAGTATCCAGAGAGACCATCTAGAAAATAATAGTAGGAGTGTCCTGCTAGCCGTTCCAGCATCTGACCAATGAAGGGTAAGGGAAAATGATCTTCCCTTGTGGCATCATTAAGCTTCCTGTAGTCTATGCAAACCCTCCATCCTGTCACTGTCCTGGTAGGGACAAGCTCATTTTTTTCATTGGTTAAAACATTCATCTCCCCTATCTTGGGTATTACTTGCATGGGGCCCACCCAGGCACTGTCAGATATGGGATATATAATGCCGCCATCGAGAAGCTTGATGACCTCGTTCTTCACTACTTCCTTCATGTTAGGATTCAACCTTCGTTGGGGTACTAGCATAGGTTTGTGGTTGTGGTCCATAAGAATTTTGTGATCGCAGAATGATGGACTGATCCACTTGATATCAGCTATTTTCCAAGCAATTGCCTTTTTATACTTCTCAAGCACATCAAGGAGGTTGCCTTTCTGTTCCTCTATCAAATCTGACACGATAATGATGGGATGTTTGGAACCTTCCCCCAATAATGCGTATTCCAAGTGAGCTGGTAATGGTTTTAGTTCCAGTTCAGGAGGTTCCTCCAGCGATGACCTCAATCTCCTGAAACTGCCTATATGACATTTTTCAGTCCTCACCTCTTCCGCCTCTGATGCACTATCACTATGAGAACTTTCTTCCATTGCTTGCGCCTTTGTCTCGACAGGAATTTGGTTTTCCTCCAGTCTATAATCCCCTGCTTCTAAACTGTCTACCCCCGCTTGCTCTGTGCCCTGTTCCATTGGAGAATTCAGCCTTGGAGCTCTGTCAGCTTCATCACTTAGTTCTTCGTTGCCAGGGTTTGACTGGTAACTAGATAAGGAAGAATGCTCTACGAGGTTCACTTTTTCTGTTTGCATGTATTGGTTGAGCAATGCCTGAGTATTGAAATCTTCCTAGGTAAGGTTGATTGAACCCTCACAATACTACTTCTTCCACTGATCATCATAAAAATTTGGAGTGTCTGACTCAATCCAAGTGCTAGAGTAGTAAGAGCACGGCACCTGCGAATAATGATAGTTAACCTGGTTGTTGGTTGCATACATGATTAAATAACAGAAGAAAGATATTTACAAACTAGAAAAATTAGAAGTATAACAAGACCAGAAAAGGTAATTGAATAAATGATGGGATATATACAAGATTGAAAAATATGAAACAAAAAAATAGTCAAATCAACACGCTCTAAGTTTTCCCAGTATTTCTCGTGTGTCCCCGGTAACGGCGCCAAGAACTTGATCGTCGTCCCGCAAGCGCACGGGGTCGTCAAGTAATACTTCTCATGAGAACACGAGAGGGTCGTATCCCCAAGGGCCAGAGAACCTACCCTTACTTCCTTATTACAATGTTGTTTGACCTACAAGTCCAAGTGATAAGGGGAATGCAAGAAAACTAAACTAATGCAGTTAAAATGTAATCAATGAAGACAAGATACGGGAGGTAATTAAGGTTAAGGAGCGGTCAGAGATGAGGATCCCTTCAGGGCTACTAAAGTGTGAAAGATGTTGAATTAACATGCAAGTAGCTAGTTGAACCGAGAAAACCCTAGATTCGGTCAACCCGATGGTCACTGCAATTGACTTATAATCCTATATGAGTATTGGATACATAATCTATTCCGTCCAAATCCTCCTACAATTGCAATGGGCAAGGTGGTTTTCTCAAGTTAGGGTTGAAATACAAGTGAGCACTTAACCCTTGAATTGGAGGGGTACAAATACCCTTGAAATGCAACCTAGTATTGCCTAAGTATGGATACATAGAGTTCTCATGTATACCCAAGCATTCAAAAACACCAAACAAGGATCACAAACAAGCCAACAAGCATTAATTAAAACAAAGTATCCAAACATCACAAGTTCACCCACAAGGTTCACCTGCATCCGGTGACCTTGGGGTTTTAGTTGCTTATAATCTCAAAACGCACAATCAAAAGCATGAAAACAACTAAACCAAACATAATACAACTCCCTCTAAAGATAAAGGTCGGAGAAATTTCCAAAGGGTTCACTCGAAGGGGTGGCTTCCCGTCATCCTCAACCTTCTAACTTCAAGCCCTAAGAGTAGATCTTGCCCAAGATCGCGCTCTCCTCGCCGATTCCTCCACGAAAATGCCCTCGAAGCCCTTCTCCTTGGTCAGATCTAGAGTGGTGGTGTGGAGCTCCAAGAAGAAGGCAAAATCCCCCAAAAAGAAAACCCGAGAAACCCTTAAAAAGGATGAGTTCATTATAGCTCACGGGTGGCTTCATGGTCAATATATGGTCGTGAGGATGCTCAGAAAACGGGCCAAAAATTTGGGTAGGTTACTACAGTACTGCTACAGTTATCTTCTACGGTGAACTGCTATAGTGCCGGTGCCCTTAAGCATCGATTTCTTTGTCAAATTCTCCTCAATTCGCGACGTTGAGCTCACCAAGGTTTCCTTTGTGCCTGGAACATGAAATAACATAATTAGACCAGAAAAAGGGCATCCACTCATCAAAAAGATAACAAAATAATACACACAAATATGTATAAAATACATATATTTAGACGTTTATCACAAGGCTATGTTCGAAGATAACATGGCCATGTTATGCTCTTTGATCATGCGTTTAAGACCGTGTATTTGCTCGACAACTGCAAATCAAGAATCTTAATGTACTATCACACCTACTAAACACCTTGTGTTCTCTTACCATTTTTGGCTTTATAGAAGTCCTTATAAATAGATGTTTAAGATATTCTTAGAGGACTTTTCCCAATACCTTGAAGGGGCTTTCTTGGTGCTTGAAGGAGGTTTTTAGAGAACCTTTAGAGTGTGAATCAGAGAATAAAGTTTGAGATCAAGCAAGAATAGGAAGAAAAGTGTCAATATTGAAAACTTTGGAGTTATCTTGTATCTCCATCAATTGAATATGAGGGAGACATTCATAAAATTCTTTAATTCTTGTACTTTGATTCTGTATTGCATAATATTGTCTTCTATGAGTAGCTAAACATTCCTCTTGTGCTTGGCTTTGATAGAACTTTGTTGAAATATGTTTTCTTAACTTACTTTTATCTATTTCTCTTGTTTAATATTAAGGTCCATTTGTGGCAATGCTTCATCAATTCACTTAATTAGCAAGAACCAGAGCTTGTGATCATGGGTTTAGTTAGCAAGAGACCCTCATATGCTTAGTTAGTGATACGCCGAGTGTGTGAATAACCTCCCATAATTGAAACAAGTAGAAGTCATTTCTCATAGATAGAATTATAAGAAGGTTTTTGACCAAGGAGCCCTAGTAGACAGGATCACGGAATCGAAATGTATTCATAGAAGGAACGTGCAAAATACGTACCCTATTATATTTAGGAATTATGCACTTAGAGAGAAGGGCTATTTTATGTAAGGAATTTGCATAGTCTAATGATCATGACAAGCTAGCTAGCTTCAAGGATCCTTAAAAATAAAAATCTTTACTCTTAACCACAAAGAAAAATCTTATCCAAAGATCACTCTTAGTCATGTTAATGTTGTCCAAGTAATAATAGTGTGCAAATAAGAAGGTCGATCAGTCATGGAAAATGAATACTAGATACTAACATTCTTCCTATTATCTAGTAGACTAATTCAAGATTCAGATTTCTAGAAATGAAAACTACTTAAAGTGACAAATTTGCTTGGATTTCATCATACATTCTCTGGTGGTGATCTTTACTTGATTATACAAACCCCTATAAAGATCTATCTCTTCACTAAGATCTTACGATTGTATTATACTCATTGGAATTTGGAGGTAAGGTTAATAAAATCATAAAGGAATGGAGACAAATCTTCTACCACAAAGCTCATCCTCTGCTTTCTTTAACCTTAGTGATATAATTCTAATGGATTTTGAAAAGTGCTTAATTATATATTTTCTTTGCATGTAATTTCTTGTGATTATGTTTGTCTTCAAGCTGACTTTGGTGTAATTTGGTACTTAGTTGTTTCATTTATGCTTTCGAGAAAGAAAAAGCACACAAAAGTCAAAAGAGGGAATCCACGAGAAAAATGAGGCCAAGAGCGATAATTATACGTTACACAGACAAGTACATGTCCGTGTAGTCCCTGGTCTCTGGCAAGCAAGGTCACATAGAGCGTATGCGAATTGCCATTCACAGAACTAAGCACTCCCGCAACACCCTGTACCGAGAAGAACATAGTTGTGCAGATGAGGTACACACCCATGTATAGCTAAGTTTTCAAGAAACATGATTTTGTATGGAACACGGGCGGAATGAGAGCATACGACATTGTAGTTCATCGACTTGAAGAAAGACTAGGCAGCACTATACACGGCCAGGATACATGACCTTGTACCCCCAGAAACCAGATTTTGATAAGTCACGATGACTACACGGGCAAGATACACGCTCGTGTTGTTGCCTGTGTTCTGGCCGGATTTCTGAGGTTATAAATAGAATGCCGAGAAGCTAATGAAGGAGGTTGGATTTTTTGTGAAAAATACCAATTGCGGCAACTAGTGTTTGGAGGCAAAATGAGAGCGAGAGAAAGAGGTTGAAGAAGACGAAGGAGTGATGATAGCGGCTCACATTGAAAGAGGGTTTCTTTACATCATTTTCAAAGTCCTAGGTTTAATTTCTTATTTCTTTTTTATGAACATGACCCCGATGGAGGGGTAAACTTCTTTCGGTGTTTGGATTGATGTAGCTTGGGATGAATTTATATTAGGGTTACCTTTATTTTAGAACTTCCTCCATTTAATTGGATTAATCTATGTTCCTGCTCATACTACAGTCCTTAGAACAGGGCTTGGTAACCCTATATGGACGAAATCCCTGTCTTATAACCCCAGTCAAATTGAGAACTGCTTGATACTCATAAGGTGAGCTCACAGAAAACGCGTAATGGGATTAGGTCCTCCTTGGTGAACACCATAGTCATTCAGTTGAAGTCGAACGATGTAAGCACTTTGACTGTGGGGCTTATGACGAGTGCTTGCTATGCATGTCTTACTTGGCTATTTTGTAGAATGAGCATGCTTTTTACCAAGTATGTGCACTCATATTGTGTGTATCTTATTCTTCAGTGCAGTTAGGATGCTTGAAGGACAATTTAGAAGAAAGGATGCAAAGATGGCTGTGTGAAGCACTTTTGGATCTCTTTTGCAAGCCAAAGGATAGCCACACGGGCTTGGAAAATCCACATGCTTGTGTGCCAATTTCTGGTAGTTTTAGAGCAATTATCAATTGCTAGAAGGGCAAAGGAGGAGTCACATGGCCTATACCAACTCATGTACATTTTCCAGAAGAGAAGTCCAAGTTTAGTAAGACAAAATGCAAGAACAACCCGTCACAGTACCATGTGCCAGGTGGTGTCGCCCACATAGACAACCACACTGTCTATCACATACCCATGTAGGCCCCTAATAGCCCGATATTGATACCCCCCTTGGGTAACCGCAAGTGCACGGGTCGTATAAGTAGTAAAACATACCCTTAGGGTCGGGTAGTCGTATCCACTGGGACTGGTATAGCTTCTAATACTAACGTTCTGCTTAATATCTAACCAAACAAAGGAGGATGGATTTGACTCTGGGTCGAATTCAAGGCGATTGAGGAAAGTGAGTGCACTAAGGGAAATGTGAGGATTGACTCGATGGAGGAGATGGGGCCCCGGGGTTGGATTTCTGACCTTCACTAACTCGGTCTTTCTCAGCATTTATCAGAGATGTCTTTAGTTCTAAATCTAGTTATGCTATAAGAATGATGCTTCCAGCGTTGTGGAACCCTAAGTTGAAATCTTAGTGCTTGCAACTATCAATAACGATTCACAAGCCTAGATAAGAAAACCTAACTTCCAAGCATTCAAGCACTAAACAACACACAAGATAGCCAATAACTCAGATTTAATGCAAAGAACAAGACATTCATAAATGCTGCAAGTAAAGACAATGAGTTCAAGCTACAACGTCATACAAACCACCCCGGGGCTCCTTTAAGAGTTTAGCCCCTCATGACATTAAACAACAAGGAAATTGCCAAAGAAATTAAAATACAAGAAGTTGAAAACTCCCTAATTTCTTGCATCCTTGTGGTTGTCAGAGGCTCTACAATGTCGTGGAATCTCCTCCCGATCGGCCTACCATAAGCACAACCTTCCCTTGGTGAAGATGAAGACGGCGCCCCAAAGTTCTCCCCCTTCTTCTTCTCCTAGTTCGCCTAGCAAAAAGTCCCCCTGAAACTAAGTTTCTAGTGTTTTAATGTTTTCCCGTTGTGAGCACGGGCGTGTTGAAGCCGTGCAGATTACGGCCAAAAAAACTCCTGAAACTCACATTCCTGTAATCTGCACGGGGTTCAACACGGGCGTGCTTAGGCCGTGCCGAGGGTTTGCACGACCGTACTCAACGAACTCAGACTGTGTTGACTTTGGCTGAATTCTCCTGCAATCTACACGGGGTTAAGCACGGGCGTGCTTAGGCCGTGTTGATCTTGATGAGGTTTCTTCTAAGTTCTTTAGCTTCTAAAATCATTCCAAATCACTTCTTCTTACTCCAGGACTTTGATATCTGCATGGAAAACCAAGAATACCTCAAATAGTACTGAATTGGGAGAATTAGAGCCAAAAGACTCAATAATGATGAGGGTAAAGTATAATATATATATATATATATATGAAATGCACTCATCAGATATAAAAAGCACTTTGTTGAGTTTCCGGGTAACCTTTTGCACAAGTTTGAGTTGGGGACACGAGCTAGGGTGTGGGGAGAGGGCTCTACAGTCAAGGAGAGGCTCAAAGATCGCCCTTCATTGACTCTTTCATCCTTAAGGTGATCTTGGGAATCACCCATATTGGATTCTAGGCAGTGTACTATTGTTGGTGGAGCGATTCTTTGAAGACTTCGGAGCAATCCATCGAGCCAATCATTGCTAATATTAAGGTGGATTTATCTATGGATATGTATTATCATCATTCATTCTTCTATTTGAGCTTGTATTGATGGATCTTGAGGAGTTAAAACTCTTTCGATACTCGAGCATGTGAGTCATACGATTTATCTTTTGTATAATTTAACTTTTTCTATGCTAATTTAAAATTTTTTGTTGAGTTTCAACTTTGTGTTTTAATGCCATGCAATCTCCATCAGCGAGACGTTGAATGTGTGTTCAAATCATGCTAGTGATGTGTCGAGAGGTCCACTAGTGTTGAAAATGGTAGAGAGGGTGAGCTTTGAGGTCGAAGAGTGTCCCCTTTTTCTCTCCTTATTGATTATCCCTACCCTTGTATTCCATTGAGTATCATGTAATCATTGGAACCCTAGTGAAGAGACAGATTGTCATGCCCCATCCCATAGGACCGGCACGCGACAACCACCGCGAAAACCTGAGGAGGGACACCCCTGCCACTCAACCCTCAAGTCACCGCAAGGCGTACCACAGCTTGGAAATAACACAGATATGACCAGAGATTCACAACATTCGACAAAAGCATTTTAGAGTACAAAGATACACAGAAGAAGAGACTAAACAATTACAAGCCTAAATGCAATGGACTTGCTGTAAACGCAAGGCTTAACACACCCCTGAACAACAACAGAATAAAGTACAAGAGCGCACAGAGTAAGCTACCAGATGATAATTTGAGTACATGGTTCAAATGACATACATGCAATCAATGCGACAACTATTTCAAAAAGTAAGTAGATAAAAATGCAAGCTGAGCCCTAAGAATAAGGATGATACTAGCTGATCCATATCTTTATACAATGTATAATGTTCAAGAACATCATACATGAAGCAAGATTTCAAAACTACTAGCTGATGTCCGCCGCACCACCACTACTGAGCAGAGCCTGGAAAGTGGAAGAGGATGAGTAACTAAAGTCAACTCAGTGAATGGGTTAGCACAACTCTAAGAATCTTAAAATAATTTAAGAACTAACGAAAGAGCTTTTAAAATAATGCTTGTAATATAGAAAGTTTCAGTGCACATATATAATTGAATAACTCATATATATATATATATATATATATATATATATATATATATATATATATATATATATATATATATATATATTCTCAAGGAAACATATTCAGCTTTATAAAACTAATTTTCCCAACTATAGTCTCAGAAGACAACTCATAAATATCAAGTCACAACTCTTTAAACTCAAAATATGCAATGTACACCATCAAAACCTTTCTGCTAAGTATAATAAAACTCATTTTTCCAAAGTATAAGATTTCCAATTCGAGCAATCGATAAATAATCTACAAAACCGTCTAAACTCTAGTCGTGGCTGTGACTAAGTTCAGAGCCGCCAAGGCACTCATATCCTTGACGTTGACTCACTGGGGCCGTGTGGTGACCCCGGACCCCCGATGTTCGTCTAGTCAGGGCTCTACACCCCATCTGATATGGACAAATCAAACAGGTCCACCACACCACCTCTAAAGGCTGGACCATGGAGATTTACCCACTGCAGAATTGCGATCTTAACCCTAGCATCCTTCTAACTTCGGTAGTCACAAGGGGATCCGCATCCGTGACCTTCTTCTCCCTTGTGATTTCCACCTGATTCTCCTGTAGCCTTGACATTCAGTACAATTCCCATTAAAGATCCTTCTTTAGTTTATAGCACCTAAACTTGAGTTGATTAGTTAGACAATAAGTGAAGGGGAAGTAAGGGTAGATCTTTGGCCACGAGGAATACGACCCCTGTGTCTCTCATAGGGTATTACTTGACGACCCCGTGCACTTGCAGGACAATCACCAGATGTCATATTCCTTGAAACCCTAGCTATACACAGGCATGTTCTTCTCGGTACAAGGTGCTGCGGAAGTGCTCAGTCCTACACGTGGCAGCTCAAGCATGCTCAAGTCACCTTGCTTGCCAGAAACTAGGGACAACATGAACAGATACACAGATATATAATTTCCTATGTATGGCACTGCAATCTCTTTTAACCTCATTTTGCTCCTAGATTCACTAATTTGACCTTTTGTGTGCTTTTTCTCTCCTGAATGTATAAATGGAATAACCAAGTACTGAATTGCACTAAAGTCAGCTTGAAGACAAGCATAATCACAAGAAATTATATGCTGAGAAAATATATAATTAAGCACTTATCAATCGTCAAAGCTACATTCGAGGTAGCATATATCTTGCAGAATGAACTATTCCGTAGAGATTTGGAAGCAATCCATCACGCTAATCATCATGGATAATAGGGGCTTTTATCATTGTTTATTAATTATTTTTATTCATTATTTGATTTGTGGCACGCCATTGTGTGTGTGTTCCGCTAGTGCACTGGTGTTGAAGTAATAAAGTACCCGAAGGCTGGTAGTTGAGTCCGCAGGGAATAGTTTTAGTAACAAGTAAATCAAATCGAGAAAGTGGGGTACCCGGACAATGCTCCCCCTAGGATTCTAGTTTCAAGTGCAAGACTAAAATTACGCTTCCCCCATAGAGATTTAATGAGTTATCGAAATCCAAAAACACAAGGTCACAAATCTAAGGTCAATCATGACTAGTACCATATGTGATCCCGGCGGAGAGAAAACTTTCGAAGCCTCACACCACGTATGACTGCTTGAAGTTGTATGGATTCCAAGTGATAAACCCTATTCCCAAATCTAGATCAAACCTTTTAGTCCAAGCGAAAGATCCCTAATTGCAAATAAGCCCCAATAGAGAGAAAACCCCCGACGCCTCACTTTTATGCAATTGCTAAGAACTCTTGGAATGTGGCGGTAGGATAATAAACACCGAACGGGAAAAGGAACATTCCGCTAAGTCTTCACTCACCCTCTCAACCTCTTCAATCTTGGTAAACCTAATCCTAATGGTGATAGTTACTCGTCATAAGGATGATTAAAAGAGATCCGCAACCCTAGTGTCATTCTAAGGGAAAACCAAACACAAGCACACAAGATTGAAACTCAATTAAAATCTCAATTAAAGAAAACACAATAAAATTCAATGAAACAAAGGTATCCTATGGTTTACATGTCCAAGTACCCACTAGGGGTTTAACTCTCCATAGAGCAACACAAACTCAAAGATAAAACCAAATGAAAGTGCAAACCATCCATAAAGATAACCCCCTTATGTTCTGTGATGATGGTCTTCAAGAGCCACTCTTTCTTCCCTAAAGACCACTCAGTCAAGCCTAGGGCATACCTAGGAGAATAAATGTCATCGGCAGCTCAGCCAATAACTATCCTTGGAAGGAAACGATATCGAATGGTGTAAAAGCCCTCCCAAGCGTCGCAAAAACCTCCTCCAAATCCTAACCAAACTCCTATCAGAAGATAGGAAAGAGTTCCCTCAAAAACCCTTCAAAGCGGCTATTTAAATTCTAAAAATGGGTATCCACACAGGTGTCCACATACCCATGTGGAGGTAATCCACACAGGTATGTGCGAAATCCACATACCCCTTTGGATTTTCAGCCTATACAAAACTACACATATAAATTTCAGATTTCGCTCTTTTTTCCACTAAGGCCACCCGGATGGACACACGCCGGTGTGGTAGGCCATGTAGCATTTGTTGATGTCTAAAACCATTTGGAGAGCTATGGAAATCCAAGAACAAACTAGAGCATTAGCGCGTGATTGCTTTTGTGCCCTTCTACATCACCGATTGACTTGAACTCTTTAGAAATCGGCACACACTCTCATGTTTATAATCACAGCTTGTATCTTGCTCGTTTTGTTGCATCAAAGAACTACATAAAGAAACTCCATGATCTATTTTTGTATTCTTTCTCCTCAACATGGCTTCACAACCCTAAATACACAAAAGAACACAAAAGCACAAGCATGAGCCATAAAACCTGATGAAAACAATGCTCAATGTAAGTAAATAATACTAATTAATCTGCATATACAAGCACTTATTAATTTGATATTGTATTGGTTCATCATTAGGAAGTAAAACAATTTGGGTATTTGGGCATGTGAACCCTCATGTGAACCATACAATTTACAATTGTTTGATTTAACTTTTTAATTTCCTAACATAAGATAATCATTGTGTCACGAGCCATCCAGCGGGGCCGGCAAGCAATAACCTCGGTGACAACCCAAGGAGAGTCACTCACACCACTCAACCCTCAAGTTGCCATAAGTCTAACAAAAACCTGGGAGTAAACAAATCTAAACAGGGTTCACAAGTTCAAAACATACAGAGTAGAGCGTAAGAAATAGCATAGAGGAAGTAATCAAAGCATAACATGATAATAGAGCTCAATGAAATATGTCTGTCATAAATACAACAAGGTTTCCAAGGAACTAGACAAGCATACAAACTATGCAGAAAGAGTAACAAATGCTCTAGTGAATCCCTATCCTTATATAATGCAACATGTTAAAAAAATCCATACATAAAACAAGGAATAAGAAAGATAGTTGGAAGAATGCTCAATGAAATATGTCTGTCATAAATACAACAACGTTTCCAAGGAACTAGACAAGCATACAAACTATGCAGAAAGAGTAACAAATGCGTTAGTGAATCCCTATCCTTATATAATGCAACATGTTAAAAAAAAAACATACATAAAATAAGGAATAAGAAAGATCGTTGGAAGAATGCTCAGCACTCTGGTCTGCCGCAACACCACTAGAAGCTAAAAGCCAGGAATGGAGGCAGAGGGTGAATAACCAAAGTCACTCAGTGAATGGGTTAGCATAATTCTGATAGATTATACCAAATAATTGATGAAAACAAAGCCAAGCCTTTTCAATAATATGTATAAATTAGAACATTTCAGTATATATATATATATATATATATATATACATATATATATATATATATATAACCAATATGTATGTGTAAGAAAATCACAGATGGTATAGAAGAACCATTTTTCTCAAATGAGGTTTTAACAGTATAACTCTTGAATAGCTTAATACAAGTTTTAAAATCATAAAACACGACACTCATAATCAAATCAATTTAATTTCCATAAAGACATATATTCCTAAAGTGTGAAGTTGCATCTCGATCAATCGAATAATGATCTAGAAATTTCTCTAAACTCTAGCGGTAGCAACAACTAAATTTAGAGCTGTAAAGGCGCCGATGTCCTCGACATTGACCCATCAAGTCGATGTGGTGATTCCAGACTGCCTATGTTCTTCTAATCAGGACTCTACGCACCACGTAAAGCGGACAAATAAATCAGGTCCACCATGCCATCTCTAATGGCTGGCCCATGGGGACCCCCTACTACAACAGGCGGGTTCTAACCGCATTGCCAACAAAACCACAAAAAAAATATATTAACAATATAATTTATATAAATCATTTTACAAGATCCTTGTCAAAGACAAATATTCATATATCGGGAATGAACATCATTACCATATAAATCGAAGCGAAGAGTATAACATGTGCATGAAGTTTCATAATTCAATTCAATCCAATAGCCTAACATAGCGATAATTATTTCATCTAGCGTCAAGGCTTTGCTTATAAAATAGAAAGTTTAAAAATTCCTTTCAAACAAATCAAATCATCAGTTATCATGATAAATCCAAAGATTTCATTTAAATTAAATATAAATATATTTAGATGGAAATATGCTAGAATTGTGCAATTATATAATTGATACACACAACATAGCATGATGTGTCAACCCCTTGTAATACCGCAAGTACATGGGTCGTCAAGTAATAAAGTGGACCCAATGGGTCGGGTTATCGAACTTCAGAGAACAGAATTACTAGTAATTGCTCCTCCTCTGTTATCTAACCAAATGAGTGTAGTGTTATGATGATCTAATGGTTAAGCCTGAGAGTGTGAATATAAGTGCGCAGGAACTGGAAAGAGTGGGTTCTCAATCTATAAAAGCGAGGTATCCAGACAATGCTTTCCCTAGGATTTAGATATTAAGTATAGATTACAAGTGTTTCTAGACGAAAGTATTTAGTCATGGGTATCCTAAGATATACCGACCCCAGCCTCTAGGCCACCAAGTAACTAGTCCCATACAAGGTCGCAAGTGGAGAATTCTCTCGACGCCTCACACCACATATAACTCGCTTAGCACTCTAGGGATCCCAAAGATATAACCAATTCCTAAAAGTAGATCCAACCTTGCCTCTATGTAAAGGATCCCTAACCCCCTACGAGGTCGCGGCGGAGAATTCTCTCAACGCCTAACACCATATATGGTTGATTAAAAGTTAGGGAACATAGAGATAGAAAATATCAATCGGAAGGGAAAGGGGACACTCCACTATCTCACCGCTCACCCTCTTAACCCTCTTCACTCTTAGTAATTCTAAATCTAGCGGTGATCTTTCTCTTCACTAGGTTGAATAAAACATGCAAGTCTATCAATATTGAAATCAAAAGCATATGCAAGCATTAAGAACACAAGAGTAAAACTCAATATATTAAACTCTAATAAAAATATAATGTAAATCTAATAAGAATATAAATCCTAGGGTTTACATGTCCGAATATCCACAACGGGCTTAGTTCTCCATTGAGCAAGTTACAAAAAAAATAATGTAAGGATGAACAACTGTAAAAGCCATAGAAAATAGCCCCCCTATGTCTGTAATTATGGCCTTGATGGGCACCTTCCATGTCTTGATTGAATCCACTTCGAAGCTAGGTCAACGGTGGCTTCCTTGACGCTATAACGGAGGAGGAATTGATCCAAGTTGGTGAGGAAAGCTTCCCAAATCCGCAAAGAACTTTCTCCAAACCCTAGCCGCCTTGCCTTTTGAAAGTTGCCGAAATGATCCCTAGAAAATATGTCAAGGCGGTTTTTATAAACAGAAATCGGGGCTTTATAAGGCATCCACACACCCGTGTACTATAGCCACACGGCGGTGTGAAAATTTCACATGGCCAAGAATAGTCATTTAGCTACATTATTTGTGCTACAGTAAAGTGCTCCTGTGATGCTACAGTGATTGAATTAAGAACCTGTTTGCACAAAAAAACACAAAATACACTTCATCAATGATAGAACCTAATAAAAGTGATGCTCAATGAGTATAAAATGATATCATAAAATATGTATAAACAATCACTTATCAATACCCTACCCACAAACTATAGAGATGGACTCCTCAATGGTGCTACTCCTGCTTTGGCTCCTTATCTTGGGTCGTGATAAGTGCTTAAATGTGTATATTTATTTATAGTATTTTTGTATTAAATTACATGCTTTTGATAAGCCGACGCCCGTTTTTGTGGTTAAATTAGTTTTATTTGTGTTACAGGCCTTGAAGAAGCCAAAACAAGCTCAAGAACGTATTTTTAAAGAAATCGACACCAAATACGGCGTTTTTGGAGCTTCATCACTGTAGCAGTACTGTAGTATTGGTATTGTAGTAGGGTTACTGTAGCACCGAGACGATTTTTTGGAAACTTCCTGGGAGCCTTGCGGGCAAGCATGCGCCCGCAAGGCTGCCCGTATAACCCCCCGAAATTCAATTTTAAAGCGGCGTTAGGGCTAATGAAATGGGCCTTTTTGGGTGAGGTTTTTGGGAGAGGTTTCTTGAAGCTTGAAGGAGACTCAAATTTGGGGAAGAAGAGGCCTTCTTTCATCAATTGAAGAGTGGAGATAAAAAGGAGAGTAGAGGTTTGGCAAGATCCATCCTCTACTTCATCATTTAAAGCTTGAAGAAGAAGAAGGAAGCCGCCCTCATTGCGGCGTAGGTGGAGGCTCGTGGCGATGATCCGGCTCACCTTTTCATGATGTGTTTTATGTTAATTTCTTGTATGAACAACTAAGTCCCAAGGTCACCGGACACCGGTGAACCTTGGGACGAACAAGCTTGTATGGATGCCTTGTTTTATTTTTAATGCATATTATTTGGTTTGTGGTTCATGCTATGTGTGATTGATTGCTTTGAATTACATGAGAACTCTGTAGTTCCATTTGTAGGTTATACTTGGAGAGTGGGATACTCCCTTGTATTAGACTCACGTAGTTTGAAAGGGATACATGTACCTATACGCCGAGGGATTCGGGTATTTGGTACCCCTCCAACCATAAGGCTCGAACCTAAGTACTGAGTTTGACCCTAATAAGAGATTTCCCTAGTCGTAGTGCAATCATAGGGGGATTTGGTCATAAGAGAATCTGTCCAATACCTGTGTGGGATTAGGGGTTAATCACCAAGGGATTCGGGGTTAACCTACTTTAGGAGTCTCTTGGCCCAAACCACAATTGCAATCTTAACCCTAGCATCTGTCTAGCTTCAGTAGTCCCAGGGGGATCCGCGTCCGTGACCGTTTTTTCCCTTGTGATTCTCTACCTATTTCGCCTGTAGTTCGCCATTCAGTTTAGATTTTCTTAAAATCAATTTGTAGGTCCTAGAACCCAACCTCAAGATATTTGATTAGACAATAAGTGAAGAGGAAGTAAGGGTAGATCCTTGGCCCCGAGGAATACGAGCCCTGTGTCACAAACAGAGTATTACTTGACGACCTCGTACACTTGCGGGACGCACATCAAGTTTTTGGATGGGCAGAGCGCCTTACGGGCAGAGCGCCTTACGGGCGCAAATGCGCCCGCATGGACGCCCGCAAGGCCCTACCTTACGGGGACGCGAGGCGCCTGGGCACTTTGCGGACGGCCTTGCGCCCACAAGGCCTTCAAGGGGCACCAAGCCCGCGGATTTGAGAAGAAATCGGGGATTTTTCATGTTTCAGGCACAAAGAAGCTTAGGGGAGCTCGACAACGCGATTTGAGAAGAAATCGGCATGGAAAAAGGGCGTTTTAGGGCCTCCAGCATTGTAGGATGCACTGTAGCAGCCTGAATGAAGAAATTTGCTAAGTTTGGAATTCTATGCGGGCGAGTATGCGGCCTGTATTCCAGGCAGAGAAACAGGGTTGTTTGCAGTTTCACTGTAGGACTACTGTAGCAATCACTGTAGCACTTACGGGAAAATCGGCAACCTTCCAATGGTTCTATCCGGGCAGGTATACGGCCCGCATACCTGGCCGCATAACCCCCCCGACTGGGCTTTTAAATAGGATTTGAACGGCATTGGAAAAAAAAGGGAGAGAGAAGAAAAAAAGAGGGGAAAGCCTAGGGTTTTGGGGAGCTTTTCCTCCAACTTTTGATCAGACCTTAGGGACGACGAGGGGAGCGATTCTAAGGTGGAAAACGACAGGGAAAACAAGATTTGGGCAAGATCTACTCCGAATTTCATCGATTGAGGATGTAGAAGACAAGGGAAGCCACCCCTTGAGTGGCGTCTTCGGAAGCCACTTCTTGAGGAATTCCAAACGTCATTCGGCCTCCGGATTTTGAGGGATTTTTTCTATGTCTTTGTTGGTTGTTTTCGTGATGAACCTTGTTTGTAGACTTGAGATGAACACTTAAACCCCCAAGGTTACCGGATGTGGGTGAACCTTGGGGGTGAACTTGTGTATTTTTTAGAGGCTTTGATTTATTTATGCTTTTGGTTGGTTTGTGAATCCTTGCTTGATGAGATTTATTGCCTTGATATGTATGAGAATCTTGTTTATCATTTCCTTGTTTCTACTAGGATTGCATAAGCATTGCCCTAGTTGTAGACACATTCAAGCTTGGAAGGGAAGTTGTATAAGTATACCGTGATCATCGAGTACTTGTACCCCTCCGTTTTAGGTTGGCTTCTTTGTGGAGTTTTAACCCTAATTTGTGAAAGCCACTACTCTCTTTGCAATCATGGAAGGATGTGGGGTGGAAAGAGTTCTTCATCCACTACTTCTATTAGATTTGGGGTCAACACCGTGACCATCGGGTTGACCTAGCTTAGGGTTTTCTATTTGTTCACTGGTATGCCCTTGCGTATCCGCAAGTGCACGGGTCGCACAAGTAGTAAAGTGTACCCTTTGGGTCGGGTAGTCGAATCCACAGTGACTGGTATAGCTTCTAATACTAACGTCCTACTTAATATCTAACCAAACCGAAGATGAAGAAATTGACTTTGGACTGACTTCGAGGAAGTTGAGGGAATGGAAAGTTCACCAAGGGAAGTTTTAGGATTGACTCGATGGAGGAGATGGGGCCCCGGGGTTGGGTTTCTGACGATCACTAACTCAGTCTTTCTCAGTAATTATCAGGGATGTCTTCAGTTCTAAACCTAGTTATGCTATAAGCATGTGGTTTCTAGCACTGCCGAGCCCTAAGTTGAAGTCCCTCTGCTTGCAACAATCGATAAAGATTTACAAACCTAGATAGGAGAACCAAACTACCAAGCATCAAGCACTAAACAACATACAAGATAGCCAATAACCTTGATTTATTGAAATGAACAAGACAATCATAAAAACTGCAAGTAAAGACTACGAGTTCGAGCTACAACGTCATACAACCACCCCCGGGGCTCCCTTAAGAGTTTAGCCCCTCATGATAACAACCAACAAACACAATGCCAAAGAAATTACAAGACAAGGAATTGAAAACTCCCTAATTTCTTGCATCCTTGAGGTTGTCGAAGGATCTACGATGTCGTGTAATCTCCCTCCGATCGGCCTACCATACGCTTGCCATTCCCTTGATGAAGTAGAGGATCAACCCCCAAAGCTCTCCCTTTCTTTCTCCCAAAGTTCGCCCCCCAAAAGTCCCCCAAAAACCTAAGTTTTTAGGGTTTTAAAGTTTTCCCGATGTGAGCATGGGCGTGCTGAAACCGTGCTTCAAGCCGTGCAGATTACGGCCAAATAACTCTTCCGAAAACTCACAAACCTGTAATCTGCAAGGGGAACAGCACGGGCGTGCTTAGACCGTGCTGAGGCTTTGCTGATCTATGGCTGCATTCTCCTGTAATTTTCACGGGAAGCAGCACGGGCGTGCTTCGACCGTGCTGAGGTTTTCACACCCGTGCTCAGCGGACTCAGGCTGTGCTGAATCGCAGTTGAATTCTTCTGCATTTTGCAAGGGGAGCAGCACGGGCGTGCTCAAACCGTGCTGAGCTTGATGAGGTTTCTTCTAAGTCCTTTAGCTTCTAAAATTGTTCCAAAAGTGCTTCTTTTTACTTCAGGACTTTGATATCTGCATGACGAACAGCGAATACCTCAAATAGCACCGTACTTGGAGAATTATAGCCAAAACATTCAATAATGATGAAGGTATAGCATGCAATATATATATATGAAATGCGCTCATCATTCACTGGGGAAGAATTCAGTGTTCAAGCACCTACAGTTCCGGCGAACAATTTTTAGATCAAGGCTAGCACGATTGGAATGATACAGAATTCGGTTCAGTTTGATGGTTTAGCAGATGAAGACCCCCATGCTCATTTATCCCAATTTCTTCAAATTTGCTCAACTTTTAAGATCAACTCAGTTTCAGATGATGCCATTAGGTTGAGATTATTTCCATTCAGTTTGAGAGGAGCCGCTTATAGATGGCTCACTGCTTTGGTTCCTGGGTCGATCACTAATTGGAAGGAAATGGTAGAAAAATTCTTGGCTCGATATTTCCCTCCAAGCAAGGCAGCACGACTGTGACAAGAGATCTCATCATTCAGGCAAGGTGACAATGAAACACTTTTTGAAGCACATGAACGTTTCAAGGACCTTCTGCGCAAGTGCCCTCATCATGGTTTTTCTGCATGGATGCGAGTGCAAATGTTGTGTAATGGGATGAATTATGCCACGAGGCAACTCATTGATGCAGCTGCAGGTGGCTCATTAAGCAACAAACTCCCTGAAGAGGCTGAAGCATTGATTGAGAACATGGCTAGTAATGAATGTCACTGGAGCACGAGACAGAAACCACCCAAGGTAGCGGGGCTTTATGAAGTGAATGAAGTAACTGCTCTTGCTGCAAGGGTTGATGCACTAACTAAGAGTGTCAATGAAAACAATGCTCTAGCTTCTAGGGTTGACATTTTGGCCCAAAGACTCGAACAGTTCATGTTGGGATCAAGCTCGGGTGCTAAGGCGGTTATGTCATGTGACACTTGTGGTGCGGGCCACACAACATCACAGTGCCCTATTTTTATTGCTCCCTCAACACCTGTGGAGATAGTTGACTATGTTGGTGGAGGGCACAGGGGAGCGGGAAACCAATATGGCAATACCTATAACCCGGGGTGGAGAAATTATCCAAACCCCTCATGGAATCAAAGCCAATCGCAGCAGAGGCCTCCATTACCTCAAAGCACTCAATATCAACCTCCACAACAACAACAAGAAAAAAAGTATACAACTGAGGAGATTGTTGCTAAGTTCATGATCAACAACAAGGCACCACTTGGGGCACACGAGAAGAAGTTTGATGAGTTTGGGGTCGTTCTGAGGAATGTGCAAGCTTCAATTCAGTCCTTGGAAAATCAAGTGGGACAACTTGGTAGGGCACAATCCGAAAGACCCTCAGGGAGCTTGCCTAGCGACACGGAGAGCAATCCAAGAGAGCAATTGAAGGCCGTGACACTGAGGAGTGGGAAACAAGTGGAAGTAAGGGCTAAGGAAAGCCCAAGTGCTTCTAATGATGGGGTAGCAGTCCGGGAAGACCCCAATGCAACCGAAAATGAAAATGAAGGGAGTAGAAAGAAGCAAACCGAAATTCATAACCAATCTCCAACATCAAATATCCCTGAGTTTAGACCATCTGTGCCATACCCATCTAGGCTTAAGTAAGACAAGGATGAGGCTCAATTCAAGAAATTTCTCAATATCTTTAAACAACTTCATGTGAACATCCCCCTTGTCGAAGCTCTCTCACAAATGCCTAAGTACGCCAAGTTGATGAAGGACCTCCTCACCAACAAGAGAAAGCTGGAAGACTTGGATACGGTGACGCTTACTGGAAATTGTTCAGCTATAATTCAGAGAAAATTGCCAAAACAACTGACAGATCCCGGTAGCTTCATCATTCCTTGTGTGTTAGGAAATGGAATGCAAGAAAGTGCATTGGACGACTCGGGAGCCGGTATTAATGTTATGCCATACAACTTGTTCCCGAAATTGGGCTTGGAAGATTTGAGACCTACGCGGATGAGCTTACAACTAGCTGATCGATCAGTGCGACGACCGCGTGGGGTTGTGTAAGATGTTCTTGTTAGGGTGGGCAAGCTTATTATCCCAGTGGATTTCGTGATACTGGATGTGGATGACGATGTCGAGGTCCCCCTAATTCTTGGCCGGCCGTTTCTCAACACTTCCGGTGCATTGATAGATGTGAAGGAGGGCAAAATGACCTTAAGAGTTGGAGATGAGCAAGTGGTCTTCACCCTTCCTCAAGCAATGAAACACTCCCTTGATCATGATGATACTTTATATTTTGCGGATACAACAGATTTAATTGTTACCGATTGAGTACGGGAAGTCCTCGCCATGAACCCTTTAGATGAATACTTAGAAGATTTTGAGAACGAGGAAATTGAAGAAGAGACCCCCTCTCCACCAACTTATCATGTGACTCAATTGGAGAGCATCTTGCCATCCCATGGCAAAAAGAAGAAAAATGAAAAGGTGTGGAGGAACAAACATGAGAGATCAAAAGAAAGTACAAAGGTCTCGGTCTCCACATTGCCACCCGAGGAGGTAGATCGTTTGTTCTTTAAGGGCCAAGGTAAATTTGGAATTTTCTCATGCCTTTCATTGAACTTCCCGGGTAACAACTCCTTGTCAAAGAATGGAGGTAAGTCTCCACCATTTGCTCCACCATGAATTCGAGGTAACCAATGTCAAGCTAATGACATAAAACAAGCGCTTCTTGGGAGGCAACCCAAGTTTTTAAATTCATTGCAAGTGTGTTTTCGTATTTTCTTTGAGTGTGTGGTTTAGTTTTATTCTTTGGTGTGTTGTGTTAGTTGTGTTCTTTATCGTATTTCTTAGTTTTTGCATCATTTGCTAATAATGCTTGGTTGTTGTGTTCTTTGTTGTTTTTTTTTTAGTTTTGGTGCTTTTTGGTTGAAGGTTTTATCATTTCATGTGAGTTTTCGGCTTTGTTTCGAGTGTTTTTATGATTGTTTGGAGGAAAACTTTCGTGTGTATAGCTTGATCTCTTCAAAAAAAAAAAAAAAAAACTTGAAAAAATTGAGTTTGGGAGGTTCCGGGCACCTATACCGGCTAGCATGCGCTCGCATTCTACCCCGTATAGGCAACCAGAGGGCCATGCGGGCTAGCATGCGGTAGCATGCTAGCCCCGCATGCTAGCCCACATAGCCAACCCGAGCCCTATGCGGGCTAGCATGCGCCCGCATGCTTGCCCGCATAGGCTCGGCCACTTAAAAAAAAAAAAAAAAATCAGCCCCTCTTATTTTTTTCGCTATTCACCCTTCTCCTCTAAAGTTTCTCTTCACTTCTCCTTCATTTCTCCACTATTGTTCTTCATTTTTCTTGCTTTAATTCACTCTCCTCCTCCTTGCAATCAAATTCGTGAAGGTTTTTCAAGGATTTACACTTCTTTTGAGCCGATTTCTCCACTCATCCTTCTACACACACACTAGGGCAAGATTTGTGTTTCTTACTATTTCCATGATTGTTTCTTGCTCGTTTTGACTTCAATCTTTGAGTTGATGATGGATGAATGTTTGGGCAACACTTGTTGTGGATTTTAAAGCTTTGTATTCATTTTTTTTGGCTACTTTTCTAAGGAGAACTCTTGCAAAAATTTTCGGAAGTTACTGTAGCACTGGGTGTTTTCCTTGTTTTTCTTCAATTTTTGAGAGTTAATGATCTTAATTCTTCATTTGATGCTTCCCCTCTCATCTTGTAGGTATGCCAATCAAGAGATTGTCTTCCAAACGGCCGAGGAGCGATCCTCCACCCGCCGTGAGTGAGCCAAGGTTCTCTAATGATGACCACAAGATGAGATACACCATTTTATCCCGCAAAAGCTTTGGCGTCGTGCGCAAGATAGATTGGGAGGTGTTACGAACGTTGAAATTGGATGGCGTCATTATGGGATACATTTCACAAGACGCTTGGGACAAATTTTTTTTCTATCGAGGAGCCTACCTACCAAGAGCTTACACTTGAAGTATTAAGCACGATTGAGAGCACAAAGGCGGGTGTGCTTACACCGAGCTACGTTTCATTCAGGGTCCTCGGGAAGAAACATCGCATTTCTCATGAAGAGTTGGGTGCTTTCATGGGAATTTACTCGGAAGCATATGCACGGACTTCAGATTGTCAAGGATTGCCTAGTGACCTCCCATACCCGGCGAATTACCATTCATTTTGGGCTAAAATTTCCAGTAACCCACAGGGTCGAAAGGCATCCCAAATGATGAACCCCGCTCACCGTTACATTCATGCATTATGGACTAGGAGCATAGGGGGGCGACAGGACTCAACTGGGGCAATGACACGAACTGATTTGTTGATGCTCTATAGCATTATTGAGCACTATCCTATACACTCGGGACACCTTTTGGCCGATCTACTTTATCATCAGGGGACACATTCTCGTCTTGGGGCTATCTTTGCCGAACCTTTCATTACTAGATTGATTAAAGGCATGGGTTTATTAGACCAGACCCGGGGAATGAAGATTGTGAGTTCCATGACACCGCTTGGAGTATAGACACTGGTATCTATGGGCATCATTGAGCGAGTAAGAGATAGGATTCGCTTAGTACAGACTCAGGGAGCACAAGGACAGGATCCTGGCCCTTCACAGAAGACAGATACAGAGCCTGAGTCAGAGGCCGAACCCTCTGGGGCCCGATCACATGATAGAGTTATTTTTGAGGAGTTTCGTGAGGAGGTCCGCTCTTAGATTCAGAGTCTTGAGAAAGGACATCAGGAGCTCATTGCCGCACACCACCATATGGAGCGCGACTTGGCGGAGATACTTAGCCTTGTGCGAGGATCTTCTTCATCTACGGGCACTGTTTCTGCTGCGACCACCCATTCAACACCATCCTTCACTCCAGATCCATAGACCCGCATCTTGCTATTATTGCGACTTGTTGCTGTTTATTTTTCTGCACACTTTTTATTTTATTGTTTGTATTGTGTGCACCTTTGGAGTTAGTAAATGTCACGCCCCGACCCTCGGGGTCCCGGTCCATGGCACTACCGCCACGACAACCCAGGGGAGGTCAACACCTGCCTCAACCCCAGGTCGCCGTAAGGCTAACCTGTTACCTGAACAATATTAACATTACCACAATAATACTCTAAATCTAAGGTATTCAATCACAACCCTGTACAAGATCAACAGACTCACACATATATGTACATATATCCCTGGAAATCACAACATCAATGATCATGGACACAATCATAGTTTTTCCCCAAACACTGGGTGTAAACTCATACAACCTAAGGTCCTGTCTTAACCAATCAAGATTATACAAGATCAAATGGAAATACGAAATCATAGGTCCTAATGGATCCATCTTATGCATGACGACAATGTTTATGAATCATACACTACTCAAAGGTAAATACAAGAATAGATGCCAAACACTATCACTTCTTACGCCCTGCTGCCGTGCTAACACCTGAAAATGAGAGAAGAAGAATGGGTGAGTAACTAAGTTACTCAGTGAGGGGTTGAACATGGAGCTATAACTCATACAGGTGTAAAGAATGATATGCCGAAAACATATGTAAATCTTTAACAACAACAACTTACAAAATGCTTTAAATACACATTTCAATATAACAAGCTTTCCAACTTTCTCAAAGAAAGGCATCAATAAAACTTTGAAAATCTTTTGTAAAGAGATTCAATACTGAAAATTCAAGTTAAGAATACTCGTCAAAAGATCAAAAGATCAAACCCATCGAAATAAGGATTTATAAAGCAACACATGCGGAAATCCTCTATCGATAGCATCATCAATAGCCTATGAAAACCCTCTATCACTAACCATGGCCGTGGCTAGGTCAAGAGCCACCAAGATGCGCGTATCTTGGCGTTGGCCGTTGAGTATCCCGTGTGGTGACTCCGGGATCCCAACACAGCACCTTCAGGTTCTCTCCGCGCCTCCTGTAAAGGGCTCGTCAGCCGAGAACTCCACGCCACCCCAAATAGGTCGGTCCGTGGAGACTCGCTTCTGCAGAAGACGGGGATCCTCCCCAATGTCACCATCGAAACATTTGGGATATCCATCCCGCCCGTAGGCTCATCATGAACACATCATATATCTCATCAAGAGATCACAAATAGTTTGCCCGTAGGCTCATCATAAACGTATCATTATAAAATCATATATCTCATCAAGAGATCACAAATTCGCATAAAATACAACTCTTAATCGAAGAGTAAATCCTTTTGCGAAAGCATCGACAATAATGTCATTTTCATCAAGAATGTCAACACAAGAGTATTCTTTGAAAACTCATTTCGAATACGATAACATCGTGGAGAATCTCAATTTGGTTTACATAGACCCTTATTCGGTCAAAATAACAAGAACATCGAATTCTCAAATTCACAAATCTTGAAAACATGTAGTTCAAACCATAGGATTATCCAATCCTCATCAAATATAAATAATCAAGAATTTAACAAGATCATAAACTATCATGGTTTCTAGGCCTCAAGGAAATCATCTCATGAGCCTTTTGTAATAGAATCAATAGTTAAGCAAGATCATAAACAACAAGGTTTCTAGATCTCAAGGAAATCATCTCATGAGTCCATTAAGATGAAATCAAGAATTAAAAGGATCATATAGTATCATAATTTCAGTTTTCAAGAAATACTTCAAGAATCCATTGAAATCAAGAATTTCTCATTTCAAGGCATGCATTATTAAACAAGCATGATCATAGCTCAAGAATTACACAATTTCCCAATCACAAACTTGGCGAGATCGAACACTTGGATTACTCGCCTACTTGATCTTTACCCTTGCCTTTAGATCCACCTTCTTGAAGCAATTAACCATCCAAGAAAAACAAGAATCAATCACATAACCCAAACAATAAACAAGAGAGGAAAGAATGATCTAAAATTAGATCTCAAGGCTTCTAGGGTTTACTAAGTGTTCTAGATTCAAGAATTAACAATAATATAATCCTTAAACCCATAAAATCAAAATAAAATCAAGAATATCCTAATTGGGTTCGGATCTAAAAGAATCAAAGGTTTAGAGATGAAGGATCTCCTTCATTCTTCACCAAAACATGAAAACAAGGCTCCTATACCAATCAAACATAAGATCCATGGCTAAATTCCCATTTAAATAATAGATCCATACTAAATCCACACTAATTCTCCATGGATCTAAAGAGAAATAAATAAAAGAACAAGGAGTTGAAGAAGAGAATAAAACCCACCTCAAACTTTGCTAGAACTAGAGGAGAATCACCACCAATGGAGAAGAGGGGAAGATCAACACCTTTCTCCTTTCTTGGAGCTCAAGAATGAAGATCTAATGGAGGGGAGAATGAGGATTCAAGATGGGGAGAAAAAGAGAGGGAAATGGGGTCTTATAAAGGCCATTTGAGTTTGAAAACGGGTATTTATAGACCCAAAGCGCGGGAGGGCTCGCGGGCTCCCTTGCAGGCGCAAGGGAGGCCGCGAGGCCCTTTCCAGAAGGCCATGCGGGCGGCCATGCGCCCGCATGAGGGGCCGCATGGCCCCTTGCGGGCGGCCATGCGCCCGTATGCGGGGCCGCATGGCCCCTTGCAGCCTCCCATGGGGCCCGCATGGAAGGCCGCAAGGCCCCCTGTTTTTGGGGGTTTCTCGCGGCTTCTTGAAGGCTTACTCGCTCCACTTAAAAGCTCTTTCCCCCAAAGATTTTCCTCCTCTTTTACACTCTAAAAAGAGCCTTAACTAAGATCCCAACAAAAAAAAATAAAACTCGACAAAAACTTAAACACACAACTTCTACACAAGAAACAAAGCACAAGAGAAGCGAAAAAGGTCGAACTTCCACAACCTACCCCCCTTAAAGAAATTTCGGCCTCGAAATTTTTGGCATACCTCAAGATTCAAACAAAAGGGGATACTTGCTCTTCATCACTTCCTCAGGTTCCCAAGTTACCTCTTCTACCACATCATTTCTCCAAAACACTTTAACCATAGGAATAATCTTTCGCCGAAGGGTTTTCACTTGAGAATCAAGGATCTCTACCGGTCGCACTTCAAATTTCAAATCTTCTCTTAACTCTACCGGCGGAGCTTCAAGACAATGAGAAGGGTCAGGGATGTACTTCTTCAACATGGAAACATGGAACACATTATGAATCTTCTCCAACTCAGGCGGTAATTCTAATCGGTATGCCACCGGTCCAATCCTCTCTAGGATCACAAATGGACCTATAAATCGGGGATTCAACTTTCCCCTACCTCGAAACCGAATTACCCATTTCCAAGGAGAGATCTTCAAGAATACTCTATCCCCAACCTGAAACTCCAAAGATCTTCTACGATTATCGGCATAACTCTTTTGCCTGTCTTGAGCTGTTTTCAATCTACCTCTAATCACTGCTACTTTCTCAACCGTTCGATCAATCAACTCCACACTTTGAAGTTTCCTTTCTCCCACTTCATCCCAACAAAGAGGAGTTCTGCACTTTCTTCCATACAAAGCTTCATACGGAGCCATACCAATGCTTGCTTGGAAGCTATTATTATAGGCAAACTCCACTAATGCCAAATGTTGCTCCCAACTCCCTTGGAAATCTATCACACAAGCCCTCAACATGTCCTCGAGGGTCTGAATGGTCCTCTCAGACTGACCATCTGTTTGAGGATGATAAGCAGTACTGAACTTCAAAGTCGTACCCAAGGCCTCCTGAAACCTAGGCCAAAAACGGGAAGTAAATCTGGGGTCTCGATCAGAAACTATCGAAGTTGGCACCCCATGCAACCTTACTATCTCATCAATGTACAACTTTGCCAATTTCTCCAAAGAGTACTTAGTATGCACTGCTAAGAAATGTGCCGACTTTGTTAGTCTATCCACTATCACCCACACTGCATCACAACCTCGAGGCGTTCGTGGTAAACCAACCACAATATCCATCATCACATGATCCCACTTCCATTCTGGGATAGGAAGAGGTTGTAAGAACCCAGATGGACTTTGGTGTTCTGCCTTAACTTGCTGACACACCAAACACTTAGCCACAAACTCTGCTATCTCCCTCTTCATTCCAGGCCACCAATAACTCTCCTTAATGGTTCTATACATCTTGGTACTCCCAGGATGGTCCTCATAAGCTGAAGAATGAGCTTCCTCCAAAATAGCTTTCCTCAGCTCAGAATCCGATGGAACACAAACACGTCCTCGACACTCCAAGATCCCATCATCTCTCAATCTAAATTCACTAGTCTCCCCGGCTTGCAACTTCTTCACCTCTTGCACCAACTCTTCACTAACACTCTGAAGCTCTTTAATACGTTCCAACAGCGAAGGTCTCACCACAAAACTGGCCACTAAGGCTCCACTATCCTCAGTCTCTAGTTCCAACTTCAAGCTTTTCATTGCTGACAAAATCTGCAAATAGGACACCCTCAAAACAGCCACCGAACTATATTTCCTACTCAAAGCATCAGCTACCACATTGGCCTTTCCTGGGTGATAATCGATTATCAAATCATAATCTTTTATCAATTCCAACCATCGCCTCTGCCTCAAATTCAAGTCCTTCTGAGTGAAAAGATACTTCAAACTTTTATGGTCTGTGAAAATCCGACATCTTTCCCCATAAAGATAATGCCTCCAAATCTTCAAAGCAAATACTACCGCAGCCAACTCCAAATCATGAGTAGGATAATTCAACTCATGTTGTTTCAACTGTCTAGAAGCATAGGCAACTACCTTTCCTTCTTGCATCAATACACAACCTAAACCCTGCCGAGAGGCATCACTGAACACCACAAACTCTTTCTCATTTTCTGGCAAAGTAAGCACAGGAGCTGATGTCAATAGATCCTTTAAAATCTGAAAACTCTTCTCACACTCATCATTCCAAGAGAACTTCACTTCCTTACGAGTTAACTTTGACAAAGGTAATGCAATCGCAGAAAACCCTTCCACAAACCTCCTATAATAACCCGCAAGACCAAGAAAACTTCGAACTTCATTAACATTCTTCGGCCTTTCCCAATCAACAATGGCTTCCACCTTCTTTGGATCCACCGAGATCCCTTCTCCTGACACCACATGCCCAAGAAATCCCACTTCATAAAGCCAAAACTCACACTTAGCAAACTTAGCAAACAACCGCCTCTCCCGGAGAGTTTGCGGTACAATCCTCAAATGTTGAGCATGCTCCTCATTGGAAGGTGAGTACACCAAAATATCATCAATAAACACAATGACAAATTTGTCCAGATAAGGCCTAAACACCCTGTTCATCAAATCCATAAAAGCTGCAGGAGCATTAGTCAAACCAAATGGCATCACCAAAAACTCATAATGTCCATATCGTGTCCGAAATGCCGTCTTCGGTACATCTTCTGACCTAATCTTCAACTGATGATACCCAGACCTCAAATCAATCTTGGAGAACACCTTTGCCCCTTTTAATTGATCAAACAAATCATCAATCCTCGGCAATGGGTACTTGTTCTTAATTGTCACCTTATTCAGTTGTCGATAATCAATACACAACCTCAGAGATCCATCTTTCTTCTTCACAAAAAGGACAGGTGCGCCCCAGGGTGATATACTTGGTCGTATAAAACCCTTGTCTACCAGATCTTGCAACTAAGTTTTCAACTCCTTTAACTCCGCAGGCGCCATCCTGTAAGGTGGTATAGAAATGGGAGTTGTACCAGGCAACAAATCTATAACAAACTCTATGTCTCTGTCTGGGGGTAAACCCGGTAATTCCTCAGGGAAGACATCCTGGAACTCCCTCACCACAGCCATCTCCTCCAACTGTGGCTCCTTAACTCTTGTGTCCACCACATGAGCCAAAAACAAAGAACAACCCTTACTCACCAATCTTCTAGTTTCCAATGACGAAATCAAACATGAAGGTAAAGCCCTTCTCTTCCCCTTCAACACTACTGCAGGTGATGAGGACCTAGGAAAAGTTACTTCCTTCAAGAAACAATCAATGGAAGCATGATGCCTATCCAACCAATCCATACCAAGAATGGCATCAAAATCCTTCATCTCTAAAGGAATCAAATCTGCCTCCAATACTTCTCCACAAACTATCACAGGACATTCTCTAAACACCAAACTCCGAACTACCTCCTCACCAAGAGGGGTTTGAATCACCAACTCACACCCTAAGAAGGAAGGCTGTCTAACGGCATGGCATGCAAAAACAGTGCGAACAAAGGAACGTTCTGACCCAGAATCTATCAAAACATAAGCGTCATGCTGAAAGATAGAAAGTATACCTGTGACCACATTAGGCCTACACTCGGCCTCTTCCTCAGTCATGGCAAAAACTAGGGTATGAGCTCTAGGCTGAGGTCGCTGAGAACCCGGCTGAGGCACACTACTACCAGCTCCAGACTTCGCAGCAGCTAGAGTAGAAACTACCGGCTGAGGACCCCTGGACTGAAAAGGACGACCCTGAGCTGATGGTGCAAAACCACCCTGACCTAGCTCTGGCCAAGCAGATCTCAAGTGTCCAGTCTGACCACACTGAAAACACTTGCGAGGTAAAAGACACGGCCCCCTATGTGACTTCCCACAGTTCCTACACTTGGCACCGAAATCTGGACCTCTAACACTGGGAGCACTGTCAGCACGAGAGTGCCTCTGCTGGTAACCACTCTGAGATGGTGGAGGTCTAGCAGGGCCTGACACAGAAGTGCCTCTAAAAGAACCTTCACTTCTACTCTTCTTTAAGGGCTGACCCGACTCCAAACTCCTTCTCTTAGCAATGCTCTCCCGAACTCTCTTGCCTTCTCTAACCAACTGCTCTACCCTCAAAGCTGACTGCACTAATTCCTGGAAACTCTGCTTACTGGAGACCGCCATCCTTTCCCTAATGCCCAGATTCAACCCAACTTCAAATTTGGAACAAAGAACCTCCTCAGTAGGTGCCAACTCTGGAACGAAACTAGCCAAATCCTTCAATTTTGTCTCATACTCTGTCATTGACTTACCTCCCTGAACAAGCCTCATAAACTCAAGCCTCCTCTGATCCCGATGGAACCGGGTATAGTACTCCTCATCAAACTCTCTCAGGAAATCAGACCAAGTAACCTGCCCAAAAGATCGGCTCCTCAAACTCTCCCACCAAATCCGAGCACGACTCTCCAGTAGTCTGGTAGCCACCCTGAGTCTCATCTCCGCACCTAAACTCATGTCATCAAAGGTAGCAGCTACCCTCTTGACCCACTCCTTAGCAATCATGGCATCACTTGTGCCATCAAAAGAACTACAACCAAGCTGTCGGGCTTCCTTCAGAAATTTAGATAAAACCAAGGCTTGACTAGATCCACCGGCCTCTACTGGCGCATGTTGAACTACTGGCACTGGAGGTGCCGGGGCAGGCCTTGGGTTTGCCTGAGCCTGACCCCCAAAAGCCCTCCAAAACACGAGAAAGTCCTGGTACTCCTGATAGGTAGGCTGCCTCCCCTTGGTAGCCCAATGAGCCCTAAAAGCTTCAAGTGCCTCAGGAGTTGGACCAGTTCCCTGAACATCCGGAGCATGAACGGAAGCTGCCACCTCAGGATCATGCCCTGAACTACCCTCCTGCCCAGGTGGCGATGGAGATGGGTGAGGAGTTGGTTCTCCTTGCCTCCCATCTCTCAAAACTCTTGGTGTAGCATCAGCAGGGGAAGTAGCTCTCCCTTGGCGAGCACGTGAGCGTAGTGCTGGCATTTTACTGAGACAGGAACATAAGACAATTCTTAGGAATGGTTCTATATGCATCAAATGCAATAAGTCAGACTCTATTTGGATCCATTGGATACAAAAATCAAAAGATCAACTTTTTGATCCAATCACGGAACAGTTGCAGAAAACAAAAGCTCACTTTCCGACCCAATCAGAAGACAGTGGTAAATAACAGAAGATCAACTTCCTGTCCCAATCAGAAGACTGACTTTAAGTCAAGCTTATATTGACAAAATCCATTTCTAAACTTTAAACTGATTACTGACCGAATCATGAAATCTCGTACCGACCCAATCATGTAACTTTATACTGAGCCAATCATTAAACTATATACTGACTCAATCATGATAACCTGGGCTCTGATACCACCAAAGTAGTGTCACGCCCCGACCCTCGGGTCCCGGTCCATGGCACTACCGCCACGACAACCCAGGGGAGGTCAACACCTGCCTCAACAACAGGTCGCCGTAAGGCTAACCTGTTACCTGAACAATATTAACATTACCACAATAATACTCTAAATCTAAGGTATTCAATCACAACCCTGCACAAGATCAACAGACTCACACATATATGTACATATATCCCTGGAAATCACAACATCAATGATCATGGGCACAATCATAGTTTTTCCCCAAACACTGGGTGTAAACTCATACAACCTAAGGTCCTGTCTTAACCAATCACGATTATTCAAGATCAAATGGAAATACGAAATCATAGGTCCTAATGGATCCATCTTATGCATGACGACAATGTTTATGAATCATACACTACTCAAAGGTAAATGCAAGAATAGATGCCAAACACTATCACTTCTTACTCCCTGCTGCCGTGCTAACACCTGAAAAGGAGAGAAGAAGAATGGGTGAGTAACTAAGTTACTCAGTGAGGGGTTGAACATGGAGCTATAACTCATACAGGTGTAAAGAATGATATGCCGAAAACATATGTAAATCTTTAACAACCACAACTTACAAAATGCTTTAAATACACATTTCAATATAACAAGCTTTCCAACTTTCTCAAAGAAAGGCATCAATAAAACTTTGAAAATCTTTTGTAAAGAGATTCAATACTGAAAATTCAAGTTAAGAATACTCGTCAAAAGATCAAAAGATCAAACCCATCGAAATAAGGATTTATAAAGCAACACATGCGGAAATCCTCTATCGATAGCATCATCAATAGCCTATGAAAACCCTCTATCACTAACCATGGCCGTGGCTAGGTCAAGAGCCACCAAGATGCGCGTATCTTGGCGTTGGCCGTTGAGTATCCCGTGTGGTGACTCCGGGATCCCAACACAGCACCTTCAGGTTCTCTCCGCGCCTCCTGTAAAGGGCTCGTTAGCCGAGAACTCCACGCCACCCCAAATAGGTCGGTCCGTGGAGACTCGCTTCTGCAGAAGACAGGGATCTTCCCCAATGTCACCATCGAAACATTTGGGATATCCATCCCGCCCGTAGGCTCATCATGAACACATCATATATCTCATCAAGAGATCACAAATAGTTTGCCCGTAGGCTCATCATAAACGTATCATTATAAAATCATATATCTCATCAAGAGATCACAAATTCGCATAAAATACAACTCTTAATCGAAGAGTAAATCCTTTTGCGAAAGCATCGACAATAATGTCATTTTCATCAAGAATGTCAACACAAGAGTATTCTTTGAAAACTCATTTCGAATACAATAACATCGTGGAGAATCTCAATTTGGTTTACATAGACCCTTATTCGGTCAAAATAACAAGAACATCGAATTCTCAAATTCACAAATCTTGAAAACATGTAGTTCAAACCATAGGATTATCCAATCCTCATCAAATATAAATAATCAAGAATTTAACAAGATCATAAACTATCATGGTTTCTAGGCCTCAAGGAAATCATCTCATGAGCCTTTTGTAATAGAATCAATAGTTAAGCAAGATCATAAACATCAAGGTTTCTAGATCTCAAGGAAATCATCTCATGAGTTCATTAAGATGAAATCAAGAATTAAAAGGATCATATAGTATCATAATTTCAGTTTTCAAGAAATACTTCAAGAATCCATTGAAATCAAGAATTTCTCATTTCAAGGCATGCATTATTAAACAAGCATGATCATAGCTCAAGAATTACACAATTTCCCACTCACAAACTTGGCGAGATCGAACACTTGGATTACTCGCCTACTTGATCTTTACCCTTGCCTTTAGATCCACCTTCTTGAAGCAATTAACCATCCAAGAAAAACAAGAATCAATCACATAACCCAAACAATAAACAAGAGAGGAAAGAATGATCTAAAATTAGATCTCAAGGCTTCTAGGGTTTACTAAGTGTTCTAGATTCAAGAATTAACAATAATATAATCCTTAAACCCATAAAATCAAAATAAAATCAAGAATATCCTAATTGGGTTCGGATCTAAAAGAATCAAAGGTTTAGAGATGAAGGATCTCCTTCATTCTTCACCAAAACATGAAAACAAGGCTCCTATACCAATCAAACATAAGATCCATGGCTAAATTCCCATTTAAATAATAGATCCATACTAAATCCACACTAATTCTCCATGGATCTAAAGAGAAATAAATAAAAGAACAAGGAGTTGAAGAAGAGAATAAAACCCACCTCAAACTTTGCTAGAACTAGAGGAGAATCACCACCAATGGAGAAGAGGGGAAGATCAACACCTTTCTCCTTTCTTGGAGCTCAAGAATGAAGATCTAATGGAGGGGAGAATGAGGATTCAAGATGGGGAGAAAAAGAGAGGGAAATGGGGTCTTATAAAGGCCATTTGAGTTTGAAAACGGGTATTTATATACCCAAAGCGCGGGAGGGCTCGCGGGCTCCCTTGCGGGCGCAAGGGAGGCTGCGAGGCCCTTTCCAGAAGGTCATGCGGGCGGCCATGCGCCCGCATGCGGGGCCGCATGGCCCCTTGCGGCCTCCCATGCGGCCCGCATGGAAGGCCGCAAGGCCCCCTGTTTTTGGGGGTTTCTCGCGGCTTCTTGAAGGCTTACTCGCTCCACTTAAAAGCTCTTTCCCCCAAAGATTTTCCTCCTCTTTTACACTCTAAAAAGAGCCTTAACTAAGATCCGAACAAAAAAAATAAAACTCGACAAAAACTTAAACACACAACTTCTACACAAGAAAAAAAGCACAAGAGAAGCGAAAAAGGTCGAACTTCCACAGTAAAGGCCTTGTCCTTACTAAACTCTCTTTATTTTGGTTCTTGCTTCTCTCCATTTTATATGATATTTAAAACAACTTTGGTTTGTGATAAGCTTCTTGTTCATTTTAGGGCATCAGTTTTTCTTGGAGCTACACATTCCTTTACTCTCATTTAGCTACTTCCCCCTGTCCATAATGAACAAGTACTTGGTACACCAACAATTCAGTGAAGTTTCTTTTCTCCATCCCATGCATTTCGTTATATATATGTTTATTTTTCACCTTGTGCTGCTGACTGATGTACATTGGGGACAATGTACAACTTTAGGTGTGGGGATGGAGAACCCTATTTCATTGCATGCTTGATCAACCTATGATAGCTATGATTTCACTGTTAAGAACTTCCTAGCTTGGTAGACCGATAGTTGTGTGTTGTACTTTTACGGTGCTTGAATGTAGTTCTATTTCATCTATAGTGCACACTTATGCATGCTCACTGTACTTCTACTTTTGATACTCTAACCAACCCATCTTGTTGATTTTAGTGTTAGATTATTAAACTCTACTTTCAATGGTTGTTTAAGAACTTTTGTGTCTCTTGTTTTTGCTTTAACCCTAAGTGAAGTTTTTAGCAGGGAGTTTATCAGGCGACATGAGATAGGATGTATATATTTGTATATGAAAAAAAAAAGAAGAGTAAATGATGAAAAATGAGTCTATGTCAGTATTCCTCTGCTGGTAATAGCATGAATGCGTATATGTGGCTCTTGTGCCTGGCCAGCATGTGCATCCATCTGAAAGATTGAAAAAAAAAAAGAAAAGAAAAAGTTTTGTGTGCGATGTTAGGTGGACTCGAAAGAAAAAGAAGAAAAAAAAAGTGTGCTTGAATAACCTATTGATCGCCTGGAACCTGTCTGTTTACTTTCACTCAAGGTTAAAGTTTTCTGTAGAGACCAAAAGATTCTTACTTGACCATTGAAAGGGTTTTTAGCTGTCTAACACTATTTTTAACTTGTGTGGGGTAAATGGTTGTCCTGGGGTAATCCGGGATATGGAGGTCAAGGTAGGAGCTAGCACACACTCACATGAGCATTTTGGATGAAATAGAGCTATCATTACTTGACTATTCATTGAACAACTCACTTCTTGATTTCTGTCCATCCGTGCTTGTGGAGTTCTTTACTATTGAGCTTGAGGTCGTGCATTTAGCCGTTTATCTTCTTGCCCCTGTTTCTCATGTGTGTTTGCTTGGGATCAAGCAAATGCTCAGGTGTGGGGATGTTTGATAAACGTCTAAATGTACGTATTTTATACGTATGTATTGTGTTTCATTGATGTGTTTTATTAATGAATCAATGCCCTTTGATGGTTTAATCGGGGATTTTTCTTGTTTCAGGCACAAAGAAGCTTAGGGGAGCTCGATAACGCGATTTGAGAAGAAATCGGCATGGAAAAAGGGCGTTTTAGGGCCTCAAGCATTGTAGCAAGCACTGTAGCAGCCTGAATGAAGAAATTTGCTAAGTTTGGAATTCTATGCGGGCGCGTATGCGGCTTGTATGCCGGGCAGAGAAACAGGGTTGTGTTGCAGTCACTGTAGCAGTTCACTGTAGCAGTCACTGTAGCATTTACGGGAAAATCGGCAACCTTCCAATGGTTCTATACGGGCAGGTATACAGCCCGCATACTTGGCCGCATAACCCCCCGACTGGGCTTTTAATTAGGATTTGAAGGACATTGGAAAAAAAAGGGAGAGAGAGGAAAAAAAGAGGGGAAAGCCTAGGGTTTTGGGGTGCTTTTCTTCCAACTTTTGATCAGACCTTAGGGACGACGAGGGGAGCGATTATAAGGTGGAAAACGATGGGGAGAACATGATTTGGGCAAGATCTACTCCGAATTTCATCAATTGAGGAGGTAGAAGACAAGGGAAGCCACCCTTTGAGTGGCGTCTTTGATGAGCGCATTTCATATATATATATTGCATACTATACCTTCATCATTATTGAATGTTTTGGCTATAATTCTCCAAGTACGGTGCTATTTGAGGTATTCGTTGTTCGTCATGCAGATGTCAAAGTCCTGAAGTAAAAAGAAGCGCTTTTGAAACAATTTTAGAAGCTAAAGGACTTAGAAGAAACCTCATCAAGCTCAGCACGTTTTGAGCACGCCCGTGCTGTTCCCCGTGCAAAATGCAGAAGAATTCAACTGCGATTCAGCATAGCCTGAGTCCGCTGAGCACGGGTGTGAAAACCTCAGCACGGTCGAAGCACGCCCGTGCTGCTTCCCATGAAAATTACAGGAGAATGCAGCCATAGATCAGCACAGCCAGAGTTCGCTGAGCACGGTCGTGCAAAGCCTCAGCACGGTCTAAGCACGCCCGTGCTGTTCCCCGTGCAGATTACAGGTTTGTGAGTTTTCTGAAGAGTTATTTGGCCGTAATCTGCACGGCTTGAAGCACTGTTTCAGCACGCCCGTGCTCACATCGGGAAAACTTTAAAACCCTAAAAACTTAGGTTTTTGGGGAACTTTTGGTGGGCGATCTTTGGGAGAGAGAAAGGGAGAGCTTTGAGGGTTCATCCTCAGCTTCATCAAGGGAATGCCAAGCGTATGGTAGGCCGATTGGAGGGAGATTACACGACATCGTATATCCTTCGACAACCTCAAGGATGTAAGAAATTAGGGAGTTTTCAATTCCTTGTCTTGTAATTTCTTTGGCATTGTGTTTGTTGGTTGTTATCATGAGGTGCTAAACTCTTAAGGAAGCCCCGGGGGTGGTTGTATGACGTTGTAGCTCGAACTCGTAGTCTTTACTTGCAGTTTTTATGATTGTCTTGTTCATTTCAATAAATCAAGGTTATTGGCTATCTTGTATGTTGTTTAGTGCTTGATGCTTGGTAGTTTGGTTCTCCTATCTAGGTTTGTGAATCTTTATCGATTGTTGCAAGCAGAGGGACTTCAACTTAGGGCTCGGCAGTGCTAGAAACCACATGCTTATAGCATAACTAGGTTTAGAACTGAAGACATCCCTGATAATTACTGAGAAAGACTGAGTTAGTGATCGTCAGAAACCCAACCCCGGGGCCCCATCTCCTCCATCGAGTCAATCCTAAATCTTCCCTTGGTGAACTTTCCATTCCCTCAACTTCCTCGAAGTTTGTCCAAAGTCAATTCCTTCATCTTCGGTTTGGTTAAATATTAAGCAGGACGTTAGTATTAGAAGCTATACCAGTCCCGGTGGATTCGACTACCCGACCCTTTGGGTACATTATACTACTGGTACGACCCGTGCACTTGCGGATACGCAAGGGGCGTACCAGTCTTCGGAAGCCATTTCTTGAGGAATTCCACGTCATTCGGCCTCCGGATTTGGAGGGGTTTTTTCTATGTCTTTGTTGGTTGTTTTCAAAATGAACCTTATTTCTAGACTTGAGATGAACACTTAAACCCCCATGGTAACCGGATGTGGGTGAACCTTGGGGGTGAACTTGTGTATTTTTTAGAGGCTTTGATTTATTTATGCTTTTGGTTGGTTTCTGAATCCTTGCTTGATGAGATTTATTGCCTTGATATGTATGAGAATCTTGTTTATCATTTCCTTGTTTCTACTAGGATTGCATGAACATTGCCCTAGTTGTAGACACATTCAAGCTTGGAAGGGAAGTTGTATAAATATACCGTGATCATCGAGTACTTGTACCCCTCCGTTTAAGGGTTGGCTTCTTTGTGGAGTTTTAACCCTAATTTGTGAAAGCCACTACTCTCTTTGCAATCATGGAAGGATGTGGGGTGGAAAGAGTTCTTCATCCACTACTTCTATTGGATTTGGGGTCAACACCGTGACCATCGGGTTGACCTAGCTTAGAGTTTTCTATTGGTTCAAATTGCCAAAAGCATGATAACCTTAGCCTCCTTTGCACTTTAGTACCCCCCTTGGTGAGCCACATCAGTGACCATTTTTTCTAACTTGATCCGATCCCGTTGTGAGTTTCTTGCTATTTTCTTATTTAGAGTTTTAAATTGCTTTGCATTAAATTACTTGCTTAAACTTAACTTGATTAGTTAAACAACAAGCAAAGAGTGAGTAAAGGTAGCTTTTCGGGCCCCCTTGGGAATACGACCCCTATGTCACGCACAGGGTATTACTTGGCGACCCGTGCACTTGCGTAGTCGGTATGTTACGCACACGACCAACGATTAAGTTGACTAAGCTGTCCACTCATCCTCAACGGGAGGGTTCAGTTTCCTTCCAAGCTTTCGAGACAATGCACACTACACTTATGACCAACTTGGAACTTTGTTGGGACTCTATCATGAAAGCCACGAAAGCTCACCACCTTGTCATCAACTGCCCACAGATTTCCTAGCTCATATGCCTTATACATTATACTGGAACCGGATATTGGATGGAGCGACCGGGGTATCGAGAAAGGCATCCCTCCTTATAAACCCAGCCCATCGCTACATCCAGGCACTTTTAGCAAGGACCATTAGGAGCATGTCGGACTCTACAGGGGTTGTGTCACGCTCCGATCTTCTAATGATGTACAGTATCATTAAGGATTACCCGATCCACCTAGGAGGACTCCTTGCCGATTTACTTGTGCATCAGGGTCAGTTTGCATGACTTGGAGCTATTTTTGTTGGACCCAATATTACACGGTGGATACGGGGCATGGGATTGATTGGCCATACTAGAGGTATGCACATGGTTGGTGGCACGGCGCCCTTAGGAATGTCGACTCTGTTTTCAATGGGGGTCATTGAGAAGCGTAATGGCACATTCACCCTTGTTCGATATTCAGTCCTTGGAGAACGCATCACTGGCCCTCCACAATCGGCTGAGTCAGATTCGGACGACACCCAAGCACCATTTGCACATTGATTCCAAGCACTAGAGAATGAGGTGCAGTCTCTTCGACAAGGACAACAACAAATACTTGCCATCCAGCATCAAATGTTGACAGACATGGGCGAAGTTTTAGCCTATATACGGGGATCCTCCTCTTCAGTTGGAACTTCTTCTGCCGCCACCACATCCGGGGCTCCAACTGAGCCTACCGCCAGGCAGCATCCACTTTGAGAATTGGGCACATGGGACTTTTGTTTTTATTTTGTCGTATTTCTTTTCTTTTTGTGTGTTTTTTTTGTTTCTAGCTTTTGTTTTTCTTGAGTGTTTTATTTTGTAGGTGTACTTTTCCTTCTCTGTTATGAATGGTGAATTTGATATACTTTTTGGATCTTTGCAGGTGCTAGTAATGAGTTCTCTCCCACCACTCTTCTACTTTCTTGCCCCAGATCACAACCAGTCTTCATCCAACAATTGGGGAAGTTCTTCTTATACCCTACGCTTCTAGTTTTATCTTCTTTATTCTTTATGCGCTGCTGATCATGTGCATTGGGGACAATGCATAACTCTTGGTGTGGGGATGGGGTATGTATACATCTGCATGCATAATTCACCTATGATAGCTATGATTTATTGTAAGAATTTCCTAGCTTGAAAGAATGATTGAATTGAGTTGTATCTTATTCATGTGCTTGATTGAAGGTCCTATCTTATCTCTTGTGTAGACCACGTACTGTATCACTGAACTTTCACCTCGTACACTCTGACTAACCCATCACATTGATACTAGTCTTAGTTTGTTAAGGGCTACTTTCAATGGGCCTTTAAGAACTTTTGATTCTTGTGAACCCTAGCCTTAGTAACATCTTGACATGTAGACTAGACCAGGAGACAGTATTCCGCTACTCTCATTTCCTAAGTAGCTCAGGGTACAGGCTCCTAACCAGAGTGCACCCTAAGTCAACAGTTAAAGAAGCATGAATGCGTTTATGTAGATTTGTAATAAATCGCGTAGATAGGTGTTCTGGTGCCTAAAAGGCATGTGCAACCAGTCGAAAGATAATGTACAGTCTACGTTAGTCTTAAAAAAAAAATAAATAAAAAATCTTATTGATCTCCTTGGCCTGTCTAGGACCCTTAAAATCAGGCTGGAGTTCTAGTTAAGATTCAAAAGGGTCTTAACACCTCATTGATGGTTTTTCTTGACTTTCTAAGACTACTCATCATAGTGTGTGGAGTGCATGGAAACCCTAGATTGATTTAGGGTAAGGAGAGCGAGGTAGAGAGTTCGCACACACTCACGGGTACACTTTAGATATGACAGGACTATCTTTGCAGAGCTGATCCTATTTTATATACAACTCAATTTCTTGACTTTTTTTTCACTTCATACTGGAGTTCTCTACTGTTTGAGCGTGAGGTCACATTTAGCCACTTATCATCTTTGCCTTATTCTTCATGTTTTTGTTTCCTTGAGGACAAGCAAACACTTAGGTGTGGGGATGTTTTGATAAGTGCTTAAATGTGTATATTTATTTATAGTATTTTTGTATTAAATTACATTCTTCTGATAAGCCGACACACGTTTTTGTGGTTAAATTAGTTTTATTTGTGTTACAAGCCCTGAAGAAGCCAAAACAAGCTCAAGAACGTATTTTTAAAGAAATCGACACAAAATACGGCGTTTTTGGAGCTTTATCACTGTAGCATCCGAGACGATTTTTTGGAAAATTCCTGAGAGCCTTGCGGGCAAGCATGCGCCTGCAAGGCTACCCACATAACCCCCCGAAATTCAGTTTTTAAAGCGGCGTAGGGCTAATGAAAGGGGGCTTTTTGGGTGAGGTTTTTGGGAGAGGTTTCTTGAAGCTTGAAATAGACTCAAATTTGGGGAAGAAGAGGATTTCTCTCATCAACTGAAGAGTGGAGATCAAGAGGAGAGTGGAGATCAAGAGGAGAGTAGAGATTTGGCAAGATCCATTTACACACCCTTGCATGTGTGTTCCGCAAGTGCACGGGTGTCGAAGTAATAAATACCCAAAGGGTGGGTAGTCGAATCCAAAGGGAGTAGACGTCAGAAACAAATAGACTTTGCCAATTAGTCAATGAAAACTCAATGATAGAATAGATTGAATTAAAAGTGAATAGACAGAAAATAAGGATTAAAAACTATGACTAGAGGTACGGAAAGTATCAAGATAAGAATGGGGCACTCGGACAATGCTCCCTCTAGGTTCCTTGTTTCAACTGCAAAACTCTAATTACCTTTACTTAAACAAGATTTTAAGAGTCGTGGAATCCAAAGACACAAGGTCCCAAACCTAAGGTCAACCCTGACTAGTCCCCTACGAGGTCCCGTCGGAGAGAAAACTCCCGACGCCTCACACCACGTATGACTGCGCTAAGCTCTAGGGATTCCAAGTGATAAACCCTATTCCCAACTATAGTTCAATAAATTTGGTCCAGGCGAAAGATCACTAATCACAAATAAGTCCAGACGGAAAGGTCTCTCTCAACGCCTAATTCTCTTTGAGATCGAAAATAATGCTTGGAATAAGAATTTAGGGTAAACTACACCGGAGGGGAAAGGGGACGTGTCGCTACCTCTCAACTCACCCTCTCGACCCTCTTCAATCTTGGTTAATCTAATCCTAATGGTGATGGTCACTCGTCAAAAGGATGATTACATTAGCCCTCAACCCTAGTGTCACTCTAAGGGAGGAACAATTAAGCACACAAGATTGAAACTCAAATAAATCTTAATTTAAACAAAAGCAATAGAGTCATTGAAACAAAGAAATTCTAGAGTTTACATGTCCAAGTACCCACTACGGGTTTAGCTCTCCATGGAGCGATACAAGTTCATCAAAATAAACGAAGATAGATGCAAGTAATCCATAGAGAAAACCCCCGTAAGATCCGTGCTGATGGTCTATGAAGGCTGCCCCTTCTTCTCCACGAATCCTTCCTCCAAGCCTAGGGCACACCTCGCCGAATCGAAGTCGTCGAAGGCTCCCCCAATAGCTCTCTTTGGACGGAATCGGTGTTGAAATCGGTGAACTCTCCCCCAAAGATAGGACAAAGATCCCCTCAAAACGCTTCAAAACGGCCTTTTAAATGGCAAACATCAAGGATCCACACGGCCATGTGGAAATTCCACACGGCCGGGTGAAAATTCCACATGCCCATGCGGATTTTCAGCTTCTACAAAACTGCCTCTATAGGTCCCCGATTTCGCATGTTTTTTCTTCTGAGGCCACACGAACGGACACATGATCTTGTGGTAGGTCATGAGGCATTTCTTGATGTCGAAAAACCCTTGGAGAGCTTTTGAAATCTTCGATCAAATCAGAACGGGCGAGCATGACTACCTTTGTGTCCTTCTACAAAAATTGTCTTGAAACCTTTAGAAGTTGGCACATACTCTCTTGTTTGACGCAATTTGCATCTTGAACTTTGTATTTGTACAAAAGGACTTCATTCGGCACCATCATGACCTATTTTTGCTTTCCTTCGCATAAACTTTCTTCACAACCCTAATTGCATGAAAGGACACAAAAACACACGAAATGAGAAATATAAACTGAAAAATGTGATGCTCATGCATGGAAAAATATCTCAAATAATATGTACATGCAAGCACTTATCAAACTCCCCCACACTTAAGCTTTTGCTTGTCCTCAAGCAAAATTTATACAATAAAATCCACAAGTAGAGTGATAGAAGTGCTTAGCCTTAAGTTCACCAAAAAGTGTGTATGGAGAGCATTCTTAAACAAAGGAACAATTTGCAACATAGAAAGATAAAAACCAATGCTGTGGCAAAAACACGAAGCACAAAGAAAATAGAATCTAACTGCGTGTGTGTGTGTATGCTTACTCATGCCAACCCTAAGTTTACTCTTAAAAGTTCTTATTGAAAAGGACTTATTTAAGGACAAAAAATAGGTAGTAGCTGCACACAACCTCGAAGGTAGTCATTTCCCACGATGCCTCCTGGGCGGCTTTCACGCTTTGAGGTGGTAGCTCTTTCCACCTAGGAGTGTTAGCGTTCACACAGCCTATTAGGGCATAGCTAGTATCCGACTTATGAGAGTAGCTGCATACGACATAGGTCGTAGCTCTTTCCACCCCGAAAACAAGCAAAAACAATCATCTCTTTTTTTTACTCAAAATAAAGAAACTAAGGTCCTTTCGGCACGGAACTAGAGTTATCAGGGTTAACAGAGCAAGAAAGGTGTAAGCAATGCAATCAAACAAAAAATTTCTATGTTTTTCGAGTAAACTAGAGCATGGTTACAAACGATGTTTAAAATTCTCCTAAATTCAAGATTGCAAGCCTTGTCCCTTAAGGTGAACTATCATTGGCTAAATGAGCATATGAGTGATGAGCATACATAAATAAAGAACGTGTGCAACGTTAACTCCCCCCCACACTTAAGATGTACAATGCACTCATTGTACTCATGCAAGCATACAACACAACAAATAAATAAAACAAGAGGGCGTGGGAAATAAAAACGACACTCCCCTTGGCTCCGAATGTAGAATTTGAGTGGAGCTGCAAACGGGGGAAGTGAAGCTGCGACGGGTTGTGAAGCTTACACGGCCATGTGGAGAATCGTCATGACCGTACCTATGACTATTCCTCAACACAAGACTGACATGACCATCTGCACGTCACAAAAGGGGTTCAATAATGCTCAACACAAAAGATAAACAACGAGAGTTTATAAGCATGACGTCCACGCTTAAACTCAAAACAAACAAACTACAACTGAAAGCAATAAGATAGAGCTCAGAAGGTAAACCCTTTCGGAGTAACAAAGATCTATCAACAAGAAAATAAACAAGAACAAGGAAAAACAACTAAAAGAAAGACGCCTCAAGAGTCATCATCTCCTGGTGCTGCTTGTGATGCGGGGGAGGCATGGGGTGCTCGGGGTGCGGGCGACGCGGTGGAGTCGGAGTCTCTCGCCATCATCTGCTGAAGTGTGGTAAATCGCGCCATCACCTCAGCATGATACTCGGCCATGCGAGAAAGCACCTCAGTATGGTTCGCTGCCTGAGTCATCCTCATAACTGCAAGATCAGTCTGGAGGACCCCCACAACACTCTCCAATCTGTCCATGCGATCATAAGATGGAGAATATGCGCGTGCTGACATCGGTTGTACCTCCTCTGCTGCTGGGGTGTCCTCTGCCTCCATGGGCGCGGCCTGTGATGAAGGTCCAGCCTCGGTGTCTTCTTCCTCCTCACTCTCCTCCTTGGACTCGTCTGGGATAGGGAGAACAAGTACATACCGGCCCGGAGCGGCCCTCTTCACCATGCCCATCATCCGCAAAGTCTCAAGGCCTAGTGGAGAGGGGATGATTACCTTGTCTGCTCCGCGGACAGCTTCAATAAGGCCCATCCCTCTGATGAGACGAGTGATGTAAGGGCAGGAAAACAGAACTCCGACCCGTGCGTACTGTCCCTGGTGCCTCAAATAATCCGCTACTACATATCCCAGATGCAGGGGCAGGCTTTGGACCATGGAGTACAGATATAGCAGGTCCAGCCCCCTAGTACGCCAGTGCTATCGCCCTGCCCATTGATTGACCTGCTAAGAACAGCGTGGATATACCTGTGGGCCGGGCGAACGAGTAGGGAGGCCTTTGTCGAACCAGGCTCATACTGAATATCGCCACATAGCATCTTGCAAACCCGGCTAGGAGTCACACGAAAAGGAAAATCGACGGGCAGTTGTGTGTACTCCTCTGTATGGGTGAAGTCTCTGTCGTACAGACCGAGGGTGACGGAGAAGTCCGTCATGCTCATGCTATGGTACTGATCAAAGGCGGGAAAACGGATGGTGTCTGCCCGGTGGTAGTCCGCGTGTGAGCGATCGAACTCGAAGGACGCAAGGACCTCAAGAGTGATGTCGCGAGTGGCCGGGTCTTTAATGCACAACAACTTGTTCCAACCCCCCACGGTGATCAACTCTCGAACTTCATTCCCCAACTCTTCCGCTTGGGCATGCTCTATCGCCGCTAGTGCGTGTAAATCCGGGGTTCACGTTTGGCCAAACTTGAGCTTTGAGAGACGCTCAAGTCGGACTTGATGTTCGGGCACGGCGAACTCCAAAACTTCGGGCGAGAAGTCACGAAGCTCACAAGGACGTTTGTGTGCGACTTTCTTTGTCCTTGGTGCCATTCCTGCGCATAAGAGAGGCAAACGAATCATTTCGGGGCTCAAAACAACTTCTCAGAAGTTCACATGACCGTGTGGAAATTCCACACGGCCGTGTGTAGTCTCGGGACACAAAATAACCCAACCCGAAAATCCACACGGCCGTGTGGATCTTCGACCATGGCCAAAAGGCCATGGTTGATCCAAATCTAGCCGAACAAACGAATGGAACTTTGAGCAAAAGTGTTTAAAACATGAAACTAAGTATTATCCATGAAAATAACATGCTAAAACACAAGATTTATCACCCAAATCGAAGTATGAACATTCATGGCAAGAAGAGAGAGAAACGAGTTTACCGAAGAAGATGATGATGAATCACACAAGATAATGATGGAGAAAGCCCACAAATCCTATAAATAGGTGAGGAAATGGAAGGAGAAGAGGTTTGGTCACGACCTTTAGATTGGAGGCGTTAGAAGATGAAAGGGCGCGAAGGAGAATATGAAGAGAAGCACGCTTCTCTTGTTTAAGTAATCCACATGGCCATATGTTTTCTCTGGGTGGCCCTTTCACAACGCCTGAATTTCCTCATGGCCATGTGGAAATTCCACATGGCCATGTGTTTTCTCTGGATGGCCCTTACTCAATACCTGAATTTCCACATGGCCATGTGTTTTCTCTGGATGGCCTTTACTCAAAACACCCCAATTTCCACATGGCCATGTGGAAATTCCACATGGCCGTGTGGATTCTTTGGATCGCTTGGAAAAATTTTGAACAAATCCACATGGCCATGTGGAAATTCCATATGGTCGTGTGTCTTCTCTGGATTGGAAATCTGCAGCTCATGAATAGTACTCACATGCCCATGTGGAATTTTCACATGAGCATGTGAAAATTCAATCTTTGCCAAATGAGCTCAAATCTGAGTACTCAAATGAGCTCATGAATAGTACTCACATGCATTGAAATCTGAGTACTATGCATGTGAAAATTCCATATGGCCATGTGGATTCTCTGGATGATAGAAAACCCACAAAAATCCAGCCACATGGCCATGTGAAAATTCCACATGGCCGTGTGGATTCTCTGGATCGCTTGGAAAAATTTTGAACAAATCCACATGGCCATGTGGAAATTCCATATGGCCGTGTGTCTTCTCTGGATTGGAAATCTGCAGCTCATGAATAGTACTCACATGCCCATGTGGAATTTTCGCATGAGCATGTGAAAATTTAATCTTTGCCAAATGAGCTCAAATCTGAGTACTCAAATGAGCTCATGAATAATACTCACATGCATTGAAATCTGGGTACTATGCATGTGAAAATTCTATATGGCCATGTAGATTCTCTGGATGATAGAAAACCCACAAAGATCCAGCCACATGGCCATGTGAAAATTCCACATGGCCATGTGTTTCCATTTTTTGGCCCAAAATTGTTCCAAACTCTGCCAAATTCATTGAAAACACATGGGAAACAGCAGAATTGAAATCAAACAAGAATGTGGCTCAAATCTCACCAAATTCATTGGAAACACTTTCAAACTTACCAGAAATAATGAAAACACGATTTTTCGCATCTGAAACAAAAATCGCACTACGCCGTAGATGAAACAAAAGAAAACAAAAACAAACCAAAAACTCAACTGCAGAAGTTAAAATCTAACTCAAACAAATGCCAAGGAATTAAAAATTGGGCTGCCTCTCAATGAGCGCTTGTTTTAAGTTACTGGCTTGACGTACCTGCCCTTTAAATCACGGGGGGTCATGGAGCGGGACTCCTCCATTGCCTGAAATCTTCAAACATGATGAGCCAAACGTTTTCAAAGTAGAGAGTGAAGAATAGGAATTGTTACCAACAGAAGAGGTATCACCCTTAATCTCTGAAGGTCCATCCGTAGAATTGTTGGGTTGCCTCTTGCGACGATGTCTTACTCTCTTAAGCTTTTTGATGAATTTAGTTACCAAACCTGCGAAAGGTTCTTCCTTGTCTTTTAGAGCAGCCGAGGCACTGTCATCATGTTCTAGCTCTTGGTCTAGTCATCCCACCAGTGGGTCCGGGCAAAAACTTTCCTGCACAAAATCTTGAACTAACTCATTAGTGGTGTCAAGGAAATACAAAGTGTCATCAAAGTCAAGGGAGTGTCTCATGGCTTCAGCGAGGTGGTAGGTCAGCTTCTCATCTCCAATCCTCAACGTCATCTCCCCGCCGTCCATGTCTATAAGAGCCTTGGAAGTACGCAGAAAGGGTCTTCCAAGTATCAATGGTACGTCAACATTCTCATCCACATCAAGAATTACAAAGTCAGCAGGAAAGATGTATTTGTTCACTTTCACTAGGACATCCTCAATGATGCCTCTAGGATGACGAACGGAACGGTCAGCTAGTTGTAAGGTCATCCGAGTGGGTCTTGGCTCTCCCAGTCCTAGTTTCTTGAAGAAGGTGTAAGGCATGACATTGATGCTGGCCCCTGAGTCTGCCAATGCCTTCTCTTCAGCCAAATTCCCAATGTTACATGGGATGATGAAGCTTCTGGGGTCTTTCATCTTATTCGGTAGATTCTTCTGCAAAACAGCTGAACAAGATGCATCTAAAATCACCGTTGTGCCCTCTTCCAATTTCCTCTTGTTGGTTATGAGGTCCTTCAAAAACTTTGCATAACGAGGCATTTGAGACAAAGCCTCCACAAATGGAATGTTAATGTGCAGCTTCTTGAAAATACCCAAAAACTTCTTGTGCTGCTCATCATTTTGATCACTTTTCAGCCTCGAAGGGTAAGGAATCCGTGGCTTGTATGGTGCAAGTGCTACCTCTTTTTCCTTGCCCTTCTCCTTAACATCCTTTTCTTTATCTCTTTCCGTAGCAGGAACATGGACAACCTCTTCAGCAGGGAATCTACCCTCGACCTCACGACCACTACTCAGAGTGATCGCCTTCAGCTGCTCTCTTGAGTTTGTCTCTGTATTCCCCTGGAGACTTCCTTCAGGTCGCTCAGATAATAACTTCGCAATCTGTCCCACCTGATTTTCCAAATTATGTAGTGAGGCCGTGTGGTTGCGAAGTGTACTCTCCACGCCTTGGAAGCGCGTGTCTGAAGACTGAATGAACTTGGATAATGCTTTCTCCAAGTCCGTCATTCGGCTCTCAAGCCCTAAAACTCGGCCCTCCATGTTTGGTTGTTGGGGATACTGAAATCCGGGGGGTGCAGATGGCCTTTGTTGCCCTTGATTGCTCCATAAAAGGTTCGGGTGATTTCGCCTCCCCGGATTGTAGGTGTTGCTATAGGGATTCCCTTGACCTCGTCCGGCATTCCCCACAAAATCTACCTGCTCAACAGGTGCAGCACCAACAACTAAGATAGGGCAATCAGATCAAGCATGCCCTCCTCCACAACCATCACAACTCATCACTGTAGCCATTCTAGAAGGAGCTGCCAAAGTATCTAACTTCTTGCTCAATGTTTCAACCTGAGCTGCTAGAGATGTTACTGTATCAACTTCATGAATACCTGCCACTTTCCTCTTGTCTCGAGCATTCCACTGATAACTATTCATGGCCATTTCTTCTATCAGTTGGCGGGCAGCTTCGGGGGTCTTGCTTCCTAAGGTACCTCCTGCTGCGGCATCAAGTAATTGTCTTGTGCTTGGGTTCATCCCATTGTAGAACGTGTGGATGATCATCCATTCGGGGAACCCGTGTTGAGGACACTTGCGCAGAAGATCCTTAAACCTTTCCCAAGTCTCGAAAAGAGACTCCAATTCCAATTGCATGAATGAGGAAATTTCGTTTCTCAATTTCGCCGACTTCCCAGGAGGGAAATATCGGGCAAGGAAGGCCTCAACCATTTCTTCCCATGTAGTGATCGACGCCCTAGGTAGAGACTGCAACCACTGTTTTGCTTTCCCCTTCAAGGAAAATGGGAAGGCTCTCAATATGATGGCATCATCTGTAAGTCCATTTATCTTCAGCATGTCGCACACTTCCAGAAAGTTCTCTATATGATTCTTCGGGTCTTCATCTGCCAACCCGTTGAACTGTGCGGACTGTTGTACCATCTGAATGAACCCCGGTTTAAGCTCAAAGTTGTTAGCTGCAATTGGTGGCCTGACTATGCTTGATTGCATGCCACGAATAGTCGGCCTTGCAAAATCTGAAAGTGTCCGAGGTTGCTCATTTTGTTCAGCCATATTTGCGGACTCTTCAATTTCTATTTCAGCTTGATAGGACTGTTCTTGTTCAGGTTGTCGTCCCCGTCGGTGTAGTCTTCTCTCAATTTCTGGATCGCTTTCAACTAATGTCGAAGGGTGTCCACGGGTCATAACCTGGAGCTGAAATCAAGAAAACAAACCAAAATTAGAACGATGGAAGTAAAAGAAGTGTGAAGCATAATAACTGGTGAATGATTAAAGTAAAAAAGTAAAGATGTTCCTAAAAACGCCTAACTCCCCGGCAACGGCGCCAAAAACTTGACACACCCTTGCGTGTGTGTTCCGAAAGTGCATGGGTGTCGAATTAATAAATACCCAAACGGTGGGTAGTTGAATCCATAGGAGTAGACGTCAGAAACAAATAGACTTTGCCAATTAGTCAATGAAAACTCAATGAAAGAATAGATTGAATTAAAAGTAAATAGACTGAAAATAAGGATTAAAACGATGACTAGAGGTACGGAAAGTATCAAGATAAGAATGGGGCACTCGGACAACGCTCCCTCTAGGTTCCTTGTTTCAAGTAAAAAACTCTAATTACCTTTACTTAAACGAGATTTTAAGAGTCGTGGAATCCAAAGACACAAGGTCCCAAACGTAAGGTCAACCCTGACCAGTCCCCTACGAGGTCCAGGCGGAGAAAAAACTCTCGACGCCTCACACCACGTATGACTGCGCTAAGCTCTAGGGATTCGAAGTGATAAACCCTATTCCCAACTATAGATCAATCCCTTTGGTCCAGGCGAAAGATCCCTAATCACAAATAAGTCCCGGCGGAAAGGCCTCTCTCAACGCCTAACTCTCTTTGAGATCGAAAATAATGCTTGGAGTAAGAAGGTAGGGTAAACCACACCGGAGGGGAAAGGGGACGTGTCGCTACCTCTCAACTCACCCTTTCGACCCTCTTCAATCTTGGTTAATCTAATCCTAATGGTGATGGTCACTCATCAAAAGGATGATTAGATTAGCCCTCAACCCTAGTGTCACTCTAAGGAGGAACAATTAAGCACACAAGATTGAAACTCAAATAAATCTCAATTTAAACAAAAGCAATAGAGTCATTGAAACAAAGGAATTCTAGAGTTTACATGTCCAAGTACCCACAAGGGGTTTAGCTCTCCATGGAGCAATACAAGTTCATCAAAATAAATAAAGATAGATGCAAGTAATCCATAAAGAAGACCCCCTTAAGATCCATGCTGATGGTCTATGAAGGCTGCCCCTTCTTCTCCACGAATCCTTCCTCCAAGCCTAGGGCACACCTCGCCGAATCGAAGTCGTCGAAGGCTCCCCCAATAGCTCTCCTTAGAACGAATCGCTGTTGAAATCGTGAAGAAACGCCCCCAAAACGTAGCAAAAACCTTCTCAAACCCTAGCCGGACACTCCCCCAAAGATAGGAAAAAGATCCCCTTAAAACACTTCAGAACGGCCTTTTAAATGGCAAACATCGAGGACCCACACAGCCATGTGGAAATTCCACACGGCCATGTGGATTTTCAGTCTCTACAAATCTGCCTCTAAAGGGATTTCTCCCGTTTTTTCTTCTGAGGCCACACGAACGGGCACACGATCGTGTGGTAGGTCATGAGGCATTTCTTGATGTCGAAAAACCCTTGGAGAGCTTATGAAATATTCGATCAAATCATAACGAACCAGCATAACTGCCTTCGTGTCCTTCTACAAAACTTTTCTTGAAACCTTTAGAAGTTGGCACATACTCTCTTGTTTGACCCAATTTCCATCTTGAACTTTGTATTTGCACAAAAGGACTACATTCGGCACCATCATGACCTATTTTTGCTTTTCTTCGCATAAACTTTCTTCACAACCCTAATTGCATGAAAGAACACAAAAACACATGAAATGAGAAATATAAACTGAAAAATGTGATGCTCATGCATGGAAAAACATCTCAAATAATATGTACATGCAAGCACTTATCATCCATCCTCTACTTCATCATTTAAAGCTTGAAGAAGAAGAAGGAAGCCGCCCTCATTGCGGCGTAGGTGGAGGCTCGTGGCGACGATCCGGCTCACCTTTTCATCACCAACAATTGAGGGAGTGTTTGTTATGGCTAGATTAGTTATTTTCATAATGTGTTTTATGTTAATTGCTTGTATGAACAACTAAGTCCCAAGGTCACCGGACGCCGGTGAACCTTGGGACGAACAAGCTTGTATGGATGCCTTGTTTTATTTTTTATGCAAATTGTTTGGTTTGTGGTTCATGCTATGTGTGATTGATTGCTTTGAATTATAGAGAACTCTGTAGTTCAATTTGTAGGTTATACTTGGAGCGTGGGATACGCCCTTGTGTTAGACTCGCGTAGTTTGAAAGGGATACATGTACCTATACGCCGAGGGATTCGGGTATTTTGTAACCCTCCAACCATTAGGCTCGAATCTAGGTACTGAGTTTGACCGTAATCAGAGATTTCCCTAGTCGTAGTGCAATCGTAGGGGATTTGGTCAGAAGAGAATCTGTCCAATACCTGTATGGGATTAGGGGTTAATCACCGAGGGATTCGGGGTTAACCTACTTTAGGAGTCTCTTGGCCCAAACCACAATTGCAATCTTAACCCTAGCATCTGTCTAGCTTCAGTAGTCCCAGGGGGATCCGCATCCGTGACCGTTTTTTCCCTTGTGATTCTCTACCTATTTCGCCTGTAGTTCGCCATTCAGTTTAGATTTTCTTAAAATCCGTTTGTAGATCTTAGCACCCAACCTCAAGATATTTGGTTAGACAATAAGTGAAGAGGAAGTAAGGGTAGATTGTTAGCCCCGAGGAATACGACCCCTGTGTCACACACAGGGTATTACTTGACGACCCCGTACACTTGCGAGGGACGCACATCAGGTCGAGCTCTCGCCACCTGTCAACAACACATGCCACAAGGGCTCCCAATCAAGAGGGAAACACAAGAAAAAAAATGATGTATGAACCCCTTCAAGCTAGATGTCATGAAACCCTAAAAAGGCTTTGGTGTGGCCCGAACCCGAGCTCTAAGGGTTCCAAAAAAACTACATGGAGATAAACTCCCATTGCAACCATGAAAACAGAGGTATTGCCAAAGATTTCTCAGTGCTAAAGTAGCATGCTACTATTACCCGATTTCAAGAACAAGGGAAAAACAAGGCTTCAACTTGGTGGAGAGGATGGATCTTTACATGCTCCTCATTGAACAAGAAAGAATGAAGGAAATCAATCAAGCCACTTAACAAATTCATCATCAAGCCAAGATTCAATGCCCACAACTTCTATGGCTAACATGCTCAACCAAAACCAAAATAAAACTAGGAGAAAGATAAGGGAGAAAAGAGAGCTCAACTTCAAAGGATCTTCAACCAATAGTAGAGATCGAGGTCAAGCAAGGGCTTCTTCTTCTTATCCAAGGCAATGGGAACAAAGGGAAAAAGAAGAAGAAGGGATTTTTTAGAATTAGGGCTCCAGTTCAAGACTAAAGTACATGGCCAAGTACATGGCCATGTAAATCCTAGTCTACGCATATATCTTTCTGAATAGAGTTAAAATCACTCATTCAGAGAGTTACACCAGTAAATACATGGGCATGTAACTCATCCACTTCCTGTATAGATTTACACGGGCATACATATGGACGTGTATCTCAGGCACCGCCCGTGTACTTTCTCAGAGCTCAATTTTTTCCTATTTTTCAACTCAAAATGACCTAAACCACTCCAAAACTCAAGACACAACTATTCTAAAACAGTTTGAACAAGAACACACACGCGGAAAGGCCGAAACACCACACGTTGAGTTTTAATCTTATGTTCTTAATGCCATGCATTTATATTTATGAAAGCCTGGTTGTATGTTGTAATCACTTTAGTGATGAAACATATCGTTACTAGATATTAATTTACAAATATTGAAGAGGGTAGAAAGAGAGATTTGAGGTAGAAGAATGTTCCCTTTTTCTTCAAACTTGATTATCCCTACCTCCATATTTCGTAAGTATCATACAATTATAGAAACACAGGTTGAAGAAAGGGATCACCCTCAGGTTTTTCATGAGATTAAGTGTACATTCACCTTGAGAAAGGGTTTGATCTATATTTAGAAATTGGGTTAATATAATTTTGAATCCTTGGAGCTCCAAGTTGTCATATATAGTGTGAGGCGATGAGAGAGATCATCGCTGGGACCACCTAGTTGATTCGTCATCGATTTCCTTGAGAAAGGGCCTATATGCTTTAGGATTCCCATGGTTTCACATATCTGAATTAGAGTTCATTTGTTAAATCCTACATTTTAAGAGAACTCCTAGGGGGAATAACACCTTGGTACCTATTGACTATTGATTGGTTTCTTTCTTATTACCATTTGCTTGCTTTAATTCTTAATTCAATTGTTGTATAATTGTCCATCACATCCCTTGATTGAGGCTAGATAATGAGGAATGAGTTAATTCTTGTACTTCTGTTCAATATGGATTCAATCATCTGATCTTAAAATGCATTATACTACTTCTGCAACTCGTGCAGTTTTTGGTAAACACACAAGAGGTGTATCAGAGATCTCACGAGGGAATTTTGTGGGGGGGGGTATGGTTTCTTTGATTGACCATCCATATTTAACTTTTATTTGTATTGTTTTATCTTTACAGTGTTTGTATATAAACAGTAGGGACAATGGACAACTCTAAGTGTGGGGGAGGGTTACTTAACACATGTTCTTTATTGTACACTTGATGCACACAAAACATGGGGTAATATATCAACCACTTGTGTCACAACAAGTGCACGGGTTGCCAAGTAATATAATAAACCCAACGGGTCGGGTTGTTGAACCACAGGGAACAAATGCACTACTAATTGCTACTTCACTGTTATCTAGCCTAATGAATGAAGTGATGCGATGACGTAATGCATAAACTAATAATTATTAGTGACAAGTATGCAAGGATATAATAGAAGAATATCGCAATCGATAAAAGTGGGGTATTGGGGTAATGTTTCCCCTAGTATTAAGGTATTAGGTGCTGAATTTATAAAGTGTTTTTAGATGGAGTAGTTGAGTCATAAGTATCCTAAGATATGCCACTCCCTACCCTCCAGACCATCCGTATTTAGTCCCTTATGAGGTCCCAATAGAGAAATCTCTTGATGACTCATGCCACATATGATTGCTTAGCACGCTAAGGACCCCAGAGATATCACCAATTTCCAATACTAGATCCAATTTTGTCTCTAGATGAAGGATCCCTAACACCCTATGAGGTCCTGACGAAATATTTTTTCAACACCTCTCAACATATATGTTTGCTCAGAGTTTAAAGAATATGGAGATATAAAATATCACTTGGAAGAGAAAAGAAGACACTCCGCTATCTTACGGCTCACCCTCTCAACTCTCTTCATTCTTTGTAATTCTAGCCCTAATGGCGGTCTCTCTCATCACTAGGGCAAATATAACATGCAAACCAATCAATGATCAAGTTAATAGAGCAAGAAAGCATTAAAAACACAAGAATAAAACTCAACAAACTCGAATTAATTAGAAACACAATGTAAATCGAAACAAGATTAGAATGCTAGGGTTTACATGCCCCAATACCCTCAGGGGTTTGGCTCTCCATGGAGCAAAATACAAAACAATTACTCAAAGTATGAAAGCATGCAAAAGCCATAGAAATAAACCCTCCTATATCCGTGATGATGGCCTTAATTAGTAGTGTTAACTTCTTGATGGAATCCACTCCAAAGCTAGGGTCACCGATGGCTTCCTTAATACTATGACGGAGGAGGAATTGATCAAAGTTAGTGACTAAAAGTCTCTTTGGTCGTAAAGAACTCCTCTCCAAACCTTAGCCACCTAGCCTCTCAAGAGCTGCGAAAAAGATCCCTCAAAACTTTACAAAGTAGCCTTTTAAAACTAGAAATCAGAGCTCACAAGGCCTCCCCCATGGGCTCTCCTACACAGTTGTGTACGATACCCGCTCGGCAGTGTGGAAATCCCACACAGCCATGTATAGTAACTTTGCTACATTAATTTGCTACAGTACATCATGGGTATTTCTTCTCCAAGTCCACACTGTCAAGCAAACACCAGTCTGGTAGGGCGTGTGGCTTTCTGTCTGCTGAAAATAAGGCAATTCCACTTGAATTCTACACATGAGCTGGAACACAGGTGTGTGACTACCTTTGTGCCCTTTCGGCTCATGATTAACTTGAAAATCGCTGGAAGTTGGCACACATACTCAAGTATCATGTCATAAAATGTGCCACCATGCCTTATCTTTGCTTATTTTCCTTACTTCACACCTTCATAGCCTTGTTTGCACAAAAGAACACAAAATTCGCTAGATGAGCTATAAAACCTAATACAGGTGATGCTCAATATATGTAAAATAATATGATAAAATATGTATAATCGAGCACTAATCAATACTGCAGTGTACATGCTTATCTTTCCAATGATATTTCACCCTAGGGTTTCAGTAGAAACTCCTTATCTATGGGGCCTTTGAACACTAGTGCCATTCTAAGTGTTTAGTTTTAGTTGATTTTTCAAGTTTTGTCCATATGCATCATAGTACACTAGGACAACTAGAATTTGAGTTTAAGAAAAGAAAACAACGCTGTGCATGAGAACACAGAAAGAGTTATCACCCATGTAGTACAAAGCTACTCCCATCAAGTCAGATACATGTATGCCCTAGGGGAAGAAAGAATTGTCCATTGTGATGTGTGAAAGCTACTTTCTCTAAAAAAAAATGTAGAAAGAGCTATTGCCCCATAAGCTTCGAAGCCACTGGTTGAGGGCATCTAAGGGATGTGGTTACCATAGGGAATGTGTGTAGCTGCTACCCATTCAAAAGTGAAATAATTAGTAGTAGTGTTAGAAATAAGTCTCATGAATCAAGAACTTCAAGTAGTTGAAGAGGACACGACTTGGAAAGAGTTTTCACACATATACGTGATACGCCCTTGCATATCCGCAAATGCACAGGTCGTATAAGTAATAACAGTATAACCTAATAGGTCAGGATGTCAAATCCATAGGGATTGGTATATCTCTCAGTACTCTCTCACTGCGTAATATCTAATCGGTCAATAATTGGGGTTGAATTGAGACTAAGCATCCAGGAACAAGGGCAAGAAGGAGAAAGAAAGGATGAAGGAAAATCTTGAAAGGTTTGCTTAATCGTGGTAGGGCCCCGGATTAGTCCCTCAGTGTCACTTGTGCTTGAATTTTCGCAAGGTTTATCAGGTATATCCATGTGTACACTATAAGCTCTGTTGCAACTACGGTGAAGATAAGCATCAAGGTAATGGATGCACTACGCGGCCTCTACTCTTCAACGGAGCAATCAATAAGGATGATCATGCTAAGATAAAGATGCGCGACGAGATACAAACAAGATATGCAATCAATCCACTCATCAAGCATGCAACACAAGATTTAACATAAGAAATAAAGACACCATAAACCTTGCATTAAATGCATTCAAGTACAAAATCTACCAAGTTCTTAATCCAGGACACCCAAGGAAATTATCCCCCCATGGTTTCACTCCACAAAGAATTAAAGACAAGTGCAAATACAAAAGAGTACAAAAACTCCCTAATCGCTTGCATCTTCATGAGCTCCAAGGATCTAATCTTCGTGAGAGTCCTCCCCTTATATCGGCCTGAAATGGGTGTGCAATTCCTCCCATGAAGGTGATGGAAAATGTGGAAAGCTTCCTCCCTTTGCCTCCAGCCATCGCCCAGATAAAAAGCTTCCTTAAACCTAACTTTCAGTGCTTTTAACCTAACTTTCGGTTCAAGTACGGCCGTGCTTAGGTCGCGCTTCAGGACGTGCAGTTTACAGGCAGTTAAAGTTTTTGAGTTTTCACCAGGCTGTAATGTACATGGGCTGGAACACGCCCTTGCTTAGGCCGTGCTTCCATCTGCACAACAGTGCACTGAGAGCCGTGACCATGCTTATGATTTCTTGAATCTCCTGTAAAGTGCACGGTTGGAGAGCACGGCCGTGCTTGGACCGTGCTTGCCTTGACGAACTCTCTCTTAGCTCCTTTTGCTATGAATCTTCTTCAAAAACACTTGTTATTGCTCCAAGACCTAAATTACTGTACAATGAACTAAAAATACCTCAAATAGCACTGAACTAGGAAGATAGTGGCTAGGGAACAAAAGCATAATAGGTATAAAATGAAAAAATATATATATAAATTGCACTCATCAAATACCCCCACACTTGAATCATTGCTTGTTCTCAAGCAAAACATAAATCCCGACAAAGAGATGAGTGCATAACCTCTGATCTCAGCAAGGTAAGATATTTTTAAAGTTTAGGGAACTTTGAGTAGTGGGAACTTTGAGTAGCGAGTATGAATGTCAATTGAAAGCTTATGAATCAGTCTTACTCTTACTCTATACTTCCCATGTATGTGTGTGCGACCTAAGAGTATGCGCCTCAAGTGTTTTAGAAGTAGCCTAGTTAGAAGGGACTTTGATTTCAACTGACTTCGAAATTGGGTAGTAGATTCAAACACCCTAAAGGCAGCCATTTCACCTGGTAGGTTATCAAGAATGACATTTGTGATGCCCAAAATTCGACTACTAAGATGCAGCTTTCGCTTTTTCTAAGGTAAGGCATCTGATAAGTATACAATTGTACGTATTTTATATATTGAATTGTATACTTATCGAGTTAGTATTGGAGTAATTTAGTGGAATACGAGTCTAAATCGAATATAAATTGTCTTCGCAGGCACCAAGTGTGGATTAAATCCAAAAGAGAGCCAAAGCAAGTAAATGGGAACAAAAACATCGAAGATGACACGCTCTTGAACTAGTACTTGGAAGACTGCAATATTTACGGGCTCCTTACGGCCGGGCTTAAGGCCGTAAGCCACATGGAGAAGACCTTGAGGGTACCCTTATACCTGTAAGAGAGGAAGTCCTGTAATACAGATGAGCTTACGGTCTAGACTTACGCCCATAAGCCAGACTGTAAGCCGAATCCAGAGGACTTTACGGGAGGGGCTCACGACCGTAAGCGAGGGCGTAAGGTAATGGAAAAAGTGAAATCTCGACGCTTACAGCCTGGCTTACGCCTGTAAGCCGGCCGTAAGCTTACGGCTATTTAAGCCTTTGCTGAAGAGAGAGAGGGGAGTTCTTTTTAGATTTTCTTGAGTTGGAGGGAGAGGGTGGCTGGAGAAGAGCTTAATTGTAAGATCAAGAGGGAATTCCTCCAACATAGACCCAAGGAATCAGTGTGTGCTTCGATCTTCACCAATCTCATCATCTAGTAGTCCACCACCGTGGTGGAAGATTGCACATCTCGCAACGTTGAATAGAACTTCAGGGCAACCATCGTTCCTTTGGTTTGAGGGAGATTTCCACTCCATTTCCTTATAACGAATGCTTATAACTTCTTGCTTGTATTAATTTGCTTCATGAGCTAATCCCCCCTTAGGGGAACTTGTACTTGAACCCTAGGGGAATTGTTAAACTCTTCTTTTATTCTTTGAATGACAATTATTTGTTATACTTTATCTTTGGAATGCATGTGAATTGATATATGTCATTTATACATTGTGTGATTGTTGACGAGCTGTGAAAACCCGTTATTCGATATATTAGCGTGCGGTGAAAACCTGTCAGTCCTTGAGGCTAAGCGTGCGGTGAAAACCTGATGCGTCTCCGCAACAACACAACAGGGTGATGTGTGTCAACCCCTTGCGTTACCGCAAGTACACGGGTCGTCAAGTAATAAAAGTGGACCCAAAGGGTCGGGTTATCGAACCACAGGGAAAAGAAGTACTAGTAATTGCCCCTCTTTTGTTATCTAGCCTAATGAGTGTAGTGTGTGAGGATCTAATGGCCAAAACTAAGAGTGTCACTACAAGTGCGCAGGGAATAAAAAGGAAAAGAGTTCTCAATCAATAAAAGTGAGGTATCCGGACAATGCTCCCCCTAGGATTCGGGTGTTGGATGTAGATTACAAGTGTTTCTAAACGAAAACAATGAGTCGTGGGTATCCTAAGGTATAACGGCCCCTGGCTCCAGATCGCCAATAACTAGTCCCCTACGAGGTCCCGGCGGAGAATTCTCTCAATGCCTCACACCACATATGACTGCTTAAAACTCTAGGGATCCCAAAGATATAACCAATTCCTAAAAGTAGATCTAACCCTGCCTCCAGGTGAAAGATCCCTAACCCCCTATGAGGTCCCGCCGGAAAATTCTCTCGACGCCTCACACCACATATGGTTGCTTGACACTTAGGGAATATGGAGATAGGAAATATCTATCGGAAGGCAAAGGGGACACTCCGCTATCTCACAGCTCACCCTCTCAACCCTCTTTACTCTTGGTAATTCTAAACCTAGCGGTGATCTCTCTCTTCACTAGATTGAATAAAACATGCAAGGCAATTAATAATGAAATCAAAAGCACAAACAAGCATTACGAACTCAAGAGTAAAACTCAAACTGATAAATTCGAATAGAAACACAATGTAAACCTAATGAAAATAAGAATCCTAGGGTTTACTTGTCCGAATACCCTATAGGGGTTTAGCTCTCCAAGGAGCGAGTCACAAAACAAATAATGAATTGAGAAATAAGTTCCAAAGACACAAAGAATAACCCCCCCTAAATCCGTGATAACGGTCTTGATGGGTAGTTTCCACGTCTTGATTGAATCCACTCCGAAGCTAGGTCGCCGATGGCTTCCTTGATGCAATGACAGAGGAAGAATCGATCCAAGTTAGTGAGGAAAGCTTCCCAAAGCTGCAAAGAACTCCCTCCAAGCCCTAGCCGCCTTGTCTCCCGAAAGTAGCCGAAAAGATCCCTAAACATTATCACAATGCGGCTTTTATAATTTGAATTCGGGGCTTTACGTGGGCATCCACACGGGCATCCACACACCCGTGTACTGTAGCCACACGCCCGTGTGGAAATTTCACACGGGCGTGTAGAGTACTTTTGCTACAGTACTGCTACAGTACCTGTTACCCCCTACGCTTGCTGCAGTAAATGCTACAGTGATTTCCCCCCCGAAGTTTTCCTTAGAGTCCACACGGTCGGGCACACGCTCGTGTGGTAGGGTGTGTGGCTTTCTATACTTTGAAATTCTCAAGAACCTTCTTCTGCTTTGTACGGAAGCTGAGACATGGACGTACTACTGCCTTTGTGCCGTTTCGGTTTGTGTAATGACTTATACTCCTCCGAAAGTTGGCAACACCCCCATGCATATGAACACAGCTTCTAATTGTGGCCTTGAACCGTGTCATCACACCCTATCTTTCCTTCTTCCTGTACGTCATGTCTCCAAAACCCTATTTGCACAAAAGAACACAAAACACACCTTGTTAATGCTAAAAACTGATAAAAGTGATGCTCAATGCATATAAACTGATATTACAAAATATATATAATCAAGCACTTATCAAAACCCATTATACCTTTCGGATTAGCGTGCTGTGAAAACCGTCTTACCCTTCACATTCCAGTTAAGATTGCTTGTAATTGAGCAAGGTTTATCTGTTGAGTTAGTACCTCACTGTCTAATCCCCGAGGTAGTATTGCCCAATTATACCCTCCTCTACCATTGATTCTCACAACTCTTGTTGCTTTCAGTGTTCTAAGTAATTCTAGACTTTCCAACAACCACCCTTTCTAGGCTAGATTTCATAAGCTAAAATTAGTACTAGTGTGTTTGCTCCAAGTGGTTCGACAACCCGATCCCCCTAGGGGGATTTACTTTATTACTTGACGATCCGTTCACTTGCGGTGACGCGAGAGGCGTGTCAGCATCCCTAAGAGGGATCCGACTTTTTAAAATTATTTTCTTTGCCTTTTGATTTGTTTTCACTTTTTCTCTTTTATTTTTGAAATTTTGGAGTCATAAATTTCTATAAGCCTTGAAACTAGACTCTCTTCGAAAAAGAGTAGCTGCACAAAATTAGGTGATGTAATGAAATCTTAGGGCATCCCTAAGAGGGATCCGACTTTTCGAAATTCTTTTCTTTGGCTTTTGAGTAAAAGAGTAAAAGTGCATGATTCCAAAATCTAAGGGGAGTTTATTTAACACCAAATAACACTCTTCATTTTGTTCCTTATTTGTATTGAGTAGTTTGCTTGATATGCTAAAAATAGTGAAAGATGATATGGGCCCTAGGTAATTATTTTGGTGATTCACGTGCTAGGATCTCTATTATTCATGGTGGGCTAGATTATAGAAAAATTGTTACTACTAGTACTTCCGATTACTATAGATATGACGGAGAGTAGAATATCACTTGAGTTAGGGCAATCATTTTCCAAGGACATTTGCATAAAGAATGAGGCAATAATCTTATATACCTAAACTGTGAGTTATGTAACCAAGCACTTCTTGTTGAGTAACAAATTCTTTAGCTTAAATGAAGCAGTGAGATCTACATGTTATATTAGTAATCTTTGCAATAGTAATTGGTCTGGGGGCGTTTCTTCATCGATTTCGACGCCGAATTCTTGTAAGGATAGCTATTGGGGGAGCCATCGACGACTTGAATTCGACGAGGTGTGCCCTAGGCTTGACGGAGGAATCCTTGGAGAAGAAGAAGAGGCTCTTATAGACCATCAGCACGGAGCTTAAGGTAATTATCTTTATGGTTTATTTGCATTCATATTTGATTGCATTATTGACTTTGTATTGCTCCATGGAGAGCTAAACCCCTAGTGGGAACTTGAACATGTAAACTCTAGGATTTCTATGTTTCATTGACTGTTATTGCTTTACTTTAATTGAGATTTAATTTGAGTTTCAATCTTGTGCGCATGATTTGCTTTTTCCTTAGAGTGACACTAGGGTTAAGAATCTATTCTAATCATCCTTTTGACGAGTGACTGATAAATATCTAAATATACGTACTTTATACGTAATTGTGTGAATTATTTTATTATCTTTTTGATGAGCAGATGCCCTTTTTTTGGTCTAAATCTCTTTATTTTGTGTTGCAGGCCCTGAATAAGCCAAAATGAGCTCAAGAATGTATTTATGAAGAAATCGACACCAAATATGTCGTTTTTGGGACTTCTTCACTGTAGAAGGATTACTGTAGCATCGAGATAAAATTTCTGGGAGAGTTTCTAGGTGCCTTACGGGCAACCTTACGGCCGTGAGGCAGCCCGTAAGGACATACGAAATTCACCTTTTTAAGGGGCATTAGGGCATCATGAATGGGGACTTTTGGCCGCCATTCTCCACCATCATCTTCTAGGGTTTCAAGACAAGTGGAGAGAGCATATCTGAGGTGGAAATCAAGGGGAGAAGAGGTTTTGCTATCAAGGAGAAGATCTAGGAACATGCCGGCGCGGATCCGACAAGTTCTCATCACCACCTTCTAGTCTTCATCTTAGGGGAGTTTGCTTTGAGTTTTGTCTTGTATTTATTGTATTTCTTGCTTTCTCCTTTGTTGATGATGAACTAGACTCCCAAGGTCGCCAGGCATCCGGTGAACCTTGGGATGAACTTTGTATGGATTCTTTAGATTTACATTCATGGTATTTGGTTTGTTTTGTGGTTCATGCTTGGTGTACTTTGATATATTGGTATGCATGAGAACTCTGTGTATCGATTTCTAGGTTTTAGTAGGTTGCGTGACCATCGCCCTAGTTTTAGACTCCCAAGCTTGGAAGGGATACATGTACAAATAAGCCGTGACCATCGGGTATTTTGTACCCCTCCGGTATTAGGGTTGTACCTAGTTTGTGCTTCAACCCTAATTTGAGAATCTCGTGCCTTTAATGCAATCGTAGGAGGATTTGGTCGGAAGGAATTCCGTATCAATACGCGTACCGGATTAGCGGTCAACTGCCGTGACCATCGAGTTAGCCTACCTTAGGATTCTCCTGGCCAAGAATCACCAGTGCCTGTGTAATTCTAGCATTCTACCAGCTTTAGTAATCCCGAGAGGATCCTAGCTTGGGACCTCGTACTTTCATTGCTAATTGCCTCCTTAATATGCTTATTTGGTGTGATTTAGTCCAATATGTTTATAGTTATCTTTGTTAGTTTTCTTATCTTGTTTTAATTATCTATCTTTGTAGACTAGATAGTGCCGTCTAGGGGGAAGTAATAGCAGCTCTTGGGACCCCAGGGAATACGACCCTCTCACGCGTGCGTGAGAGGTATTACTTGATGACCCGTGCGCTTGCGGATAATGATCAGTGACCATCACCATTAGGATTAGATTTACCAAGGTTGAAGAGGGTTGAGAGGATGAGTCGAGAGGTAGCTGAACGTCCCCTTTCCCCTCCGGTGTGATTTATCCTACCTCCATAATCCAAGAACTTTTAGCAATCACAAAAAGAGTGAGGCGTCGAGAGTTCCTCTCCGCCGGGACTTATTTGTGATTAAGGATCTTTTGCCTGGACCAAAGTGTTTGATCTAGATTTGGGAATAGGGTTTATCACTTGGAATCCCTAGAACTTAAACCAGTCATACGTGGTGTGAGGCGTCAACAGTTTCCTCTCAGCCGGAACCTCGTAGGGGACTAGTCATGGTTGACCTTAGATTTGGAACCTTGTGTCTTTGGATTTTCACGACTCTTTGAATCTCAATTAACGAAGAGTAATTTGAGTTTTACACTTGAACTAGAATCCTACTTGATAACCATAGTCATTGGCATGGTTAAGGAACTCCTATTGTGGTTGCTCTGTCAAACTAGCAATCCATATTGCTGACCATCCCTGAAGTCGGCCCTTTATCCTCCATCTCGTGCATGGTTGAAGAGGGCGAACACTTTCACTTAACTATGAATCAAATATGAATTAAATATGCATTATATTTTCTACAAATTATAGAGTTATAAAAGAATATGGATAAAAATGTAATTTAAACAGGTAATTATTGCAATTGATCCTATATGGGCCACTGTTTCATCTGGAGGGACTTTCGAAGGAAAATTACAGGATTGTAAAGGCCAATAACAACTATTCTCTAGACCTTAAGGTTCTTTGCCGTTTATTGAAACATTGAACTAGTATTATATAAGTTATAAACAGTTACTCAAAACTGAATATTAGGATAAATATAGGACAAGAATAAATTGGAAAGCAAGCAGAAGACTATCAAATTCATGGTGAATAATTTCAAAGAATATTGACTCCGATGTGAAGGGCAGAATCAAACAAATGGGGACAAAGTGGCCCGTGACATATTGTCTCGCATGAAAACAAGAAAGAAGCATTTTTGAATCAGTTATTAATTGAGTAGTCACATTTAAAATCTATTTATCAGAGAATATTGGGATTAATGAGCTTGCTAAACTATTTTCTGAACATACAGCTAAAGCATGAGGGGCATCATGCTGGATGGGTCCGGATGGAAAGAAAACCGTGCGCTAGATACCAACCAAGCCAGAGTGGGTACAAGTCAAACTATGAACATGTGAGCTTTCAACTTGGAGAGTGGGTCCTTGGATAAATCACGGGTTGGGAGAGTGGAGGTCCAGTGCCATCTATGGTTTGGGCCTCTCAATTTTAATATGGAAGAAATCACTTTCTTCCTGTTTGAACATAAAAAGCATGCTATTTTAATATAAATAACGTGCAATAAATCAGTTTTTATAATTGCTACTCTTCATAAGAGTAAGAAGTAAGGGGGTGTTTGGATGTCAGTAATGGACTGGGATTCATTACTTACATAGCCCATAGTTGTGTTTGGATGTGGAGTAATGGTAGTGGAGGGGGATTGAGTAAGGAGTGAGGGCGTTTTGTGGGGAGAGTGTGACTCCTCCACAAAATGGGAGGATTGGCAATCATGGACCAAAAAATGACTATTTTGCCCATTTATTAAAACTTTATCCCATGCTTAGCTATTCAACAACCATTCTATAAATTATTATCATAATTTGATAGTACTTAATTTGATTTTATTTTTAAATTAAATATTTAATTATATTAATTATTTTCAATAATAGTTTAAATTTTTATATGTGAACATTATTAATCATAAATTTTAATAAAAATTCATAATACTAACTAATAGTTGATTCAAATAACAATAAAATAAATAAATAAATTTTATTGTAAGTAATAATCAAAGTGAAAAATTTTATCAATTTTAATAATAATAATTAATAAAATAGAATATTTAATTAAAATATTTAATTACAATAATGAAAATAAGACAAGATGTAAAATATTTTATTACTTATAAATAGATCTTATTTCACTTTAATATTTTATTTTATATATAATGTTATTTATTCCTACAAAGGTTATAAATGTCATTTTACTATATTTTCATCTTTTACTTTTCCCATTCCCAAAAAACTACTCCCTCATACCTTACTAACCAAACACATCCTTTATTCCTAATACTCCACCACTCCCTCTCATTTCCATTACCCCTTCACTCCATTCCATTCCCAATCCGGGAACCAAATAGCCCCTAAGGGTTGTCAAATTTTCAAGCTAAGTTTATCATTTTCATATTCATACTTGACGTAAAAGGTATCCAAAGCTCCAAGCTAGGGTTGGATTGACAAGTCCCCAATTATTTCACACAACGTTGCACGTGGCTCATTTTCCGTGATTTTTTTTTAAGTTGGTTACAACATTTAATAAGAAGTTTTGCGTTTTGTTAAACAAACCTTGGTTGTTATGATTAATGTAGCATTTAATAATTTTTGATTAATCGTCCTTTAGTTATTTTTTTATAAGAGGGGACTTAGTATTTCAATTTACTTTCCCAAACATTTGTATAGAATGTTTTTTATTTTTTAATTTTTGATAATGTATATTGGTTTGCTTACACACCTTTAAATTTTCAACATGTTTCAGAAGAGAGTCATATTCTCAATATTCGTTATAGAAATGGATGACATTTTCATTCGTGTATTGCCCAATTGGGTGTTCAATAATACCTGAGTGCCTCACTTGGTCCAAACTCCACATGTAAAGCTCTGATTGGTTGCTTCGATTGCCCATAAGATATCATGCAAAATATAATATGTAAATTAGATCAGACAAGCACGCTCATTTTAGGGACAATTGCTTTGATATCCAAAGATAATCCACTTTACCAAGTTAGAATCTCTTCTCATCACTTCAATTTTATTATTAAGTCGAACATGAATATATAACATAAAATAAAAATCATTATCAAAGTTAAATGTATATGCTGTTACGATATCCTAACATAACTAGTTACCTCAAATAAAAAAACAAATATCAAATATATATTAAAATATGTCAATAACAATTTGATAAGTGATTGTTTATACATATTATATCACATCATTTATATACATTGAGTATCATCTTTATCAGGTTTATTGCAAATGAAGTGTATTCTTTGTTCTTTTGTGTAAAAATGATCATGAAAGTGTGAATTGAGGAAAAGAATAAAAAAGGACTTGATAGCACTTCTCTAGACCCTTTTGTGCAAAACAAGGATCAAGATAGGAGTTGTGTTCACATAAATGGGTCTGCGTGCCAACTTCTGGAGATTTTCAAGATGATACATGAGCCGTAAGGGCCCAAAGACAGTCACATATCTATGTCCCAACTCGCGTGCACAATTCAAGAGCGATTTTGGTGATATTCAGAGGATAGAAAGCCATACACTCTACACTACAAAAAAATTGACATATGCTGACGGTATAAATTCCATTATTAAAAGTTCAATTTCCATCACTATAGCTATTTTTATGCTATACCGACGGACCATGGACCCTATTGCAACGATAAAACTTTCGTAAAGTTATTCCTTGACGCTAAAAATCTATACTGATGAAAATCACAACTGTTGCAATATCTCTCTTTAGGATATACTTACGGAAAAAATATGTAACTAAAACCTATACTGCGGAAGTTTCCGTCACTATATATTTTTATTTAAATTAATTCTAAAACTTTTACTGACAGATAATACTGTCAATATATCTATAGTGACAGAGGCATTTGTCACTATATCTCAATTTTTAAATAAATACTTAAAACTTTTACTGACGGATGATACCATCACTATTATCACTATATCTATAGTGATGGAGCCTTCAGTCACTATATCTTTATTTTAAAATAATGTTTTTAAACGTTTACCGACGAATGATACCATCACAATAGAGATAAAGTGAGGGAGGCTTCCGTCGCTATATCTTTAGTTTTAAAATGATTTTTCAAACTTTTACTGACAGATGGTACCATCACTATAGAGATATAGTGATGGAGGCTTCCGTCACTATATCTTTATTTTTAAATAATTGTTTTAATCCATTTTCTGTATATTATATAATTCATAATATATTTTCACCTGATAATAGATAAATCAAAAATAATAAATTAAAATATATAAAAACAAATTATTAATCAAATCAAAGAATACAAAACAAAAGTATTTATAAGTCATCAATCTCAGCAAACATTAAATGAAATAGTTATAGAATAGTATTAGCTTCAAAAGAAAACAAATGACACATTTAAACGAAAAGCCTTTGGGCATTCTAAGTATTAATTGCTCTAATGTAAGTCTACTTACTAGCATCCACCGAAAGCATCCTAACAGCACACTCGCCATTAATTCCTTGACTGCATCCTCTATAAAAAATCAAGCATCAAGAAAAATTAACAAAACATTAAATTTACTTTAATTTAATAAATTCAATAGAAGTAAAGGATACAAAATATAAAATTTCGATAAACGTTTTCTACAAACCAGTACATGCGCATATATCAATGGTGAATCTCATTATTGAAACAACAAATTCACTTTGTTGGTAGATGTAGAGCAAAATTAGATATATATATATTATTGTATATAACAATAAACAAGGACATTCATTGGATTTACAAATTCATGCATAGATTCCAACAACGTAAAAATTAATATGGTTTATCTTCAATCATTTTCTTTTCTTAATTTTCTAGCTCTTTCCATTCTTTTCTATCAAAACATATGTCTAATTCTTCCTTCCCTCTATTGAACAAACACATGCTCCACAAAAATATTAGGTCATTGTGTTTCCTATGAACTATTGTTGTATATAACATGCATGATTAAATCAAATATATATATATATATATATATATATATATATATATATATATATATATATATATACTGCGCATAGCTAGCTTTGATTCCATTCAAGTGCATGCTAATCCTCCATTTCGTCTACAAGACAAACACATGAGACACAAAATATTAGGTATCAAAGATGAAGGGCATGCGAAACCAATATCATGTTTCTCAAATCATATATAACACATTAAAGGATAAAAAATTATTTACTTTAAACAGTGTCAGGTTGAAAACATGAATTTGAAGATCTGTTTTTGTTTGGAGAGTAATGTGGTGCACTATTGGCATCTACAGCCTATTAAAAAAAAAATGTTAAGGCCAGTACTCTCATGTACATGACAACTTGAATATGTATAGTTTAAAAATAAGAGATATAAGAAAATATTCTAAATAAGGACCATGATAGATTTAATTCAATAAATCAACACCTTATTATTTTCTATAACATATTAAAACGCTCCTAAACAAATTTTTCCAAAAATTTAATTTGAAAGACTAATAACTTCAAAATTTATAACTATATAAATAAATACTTACCTCATGATCGATCAAGCAATCAACTTCTCCCATCACATCATTAACTTTCCTCAGGGAATCTCTTATTTAATAATGAAATAACAACAACCAATACTTGTGATTGTTGATTAATCACTTGTGATTGTAATTCTATCTTTTGCTATAATCCATTGACATATGATTTTAAACTTAAGACCTCCTCATTTCTTTGGGTTGATGAACCTGATTTGGAAGATGAAGCATAAACATCTCCTATGCAACGTACACGCCCTTTTTTTCAGACCCTTTAACTTTAGCATACACATCATTTTCCCAAGACCATCCTTGTTTATTAGAAGAATCACTGAATTCATTCATGTGCATTTTCATTTGTTCCTATGTAATTCAATAAGATGAAAGAATAACTATCACATTACAAAAAGTATTGAGTTTCAAGATATTCATGCTACTATATGCATATTGCAAAGTTTTTAGAGAAAGAAAACATTACCACAACTTCAGCTGCCTTCTCACTCACAATAGTTCCATCTTTTTTTGTACGGCTCAAAATATACATTTGTGCACGCGATGGTGGTATGCCATTAGCTTCTTTGCTCTTCAACGAAAAATTTTGATGGTCAAGGACTACATATTCAATTTTGCTTTACTTTCATTGGAAAGGAGATTAAGATTAAAATCTATGCAATATCGAAATAACATAATCTGATAACTTACCTTTTCATCCATGATCCTAGCAAAATACTTTGTTCATGTGCAATGAGGCTTCTCCAATTTCAAGCGATTGGCTTTGTTTATAACACTGATTTCCTATAACCAAAATAATAGAAAAATTATATAATAATTAGTTAAATGATGAGATCTTTATTATAAACATTTATTATATATTGAACTAAGACCATTGCTTTCGCAGAACACCAATATCCAACAAGTTTTTTGAATTGGTCTTTATCCACCCTAGAATCATGCAATTCTTCAACCATTTCATCTACCGTCTTACTTGAATCAAATCCGATAGATTTTAAATAATTCTTCAACCATTTCATCTACCGTCTTACTTCAGCTTCCATCACTGTAGCAGTACTGTAAAAGGATACTGATGCGTCTCCGCAACAACACAACGGGGTGATGTGTGTCAACCCCTTGCGTTACCGCAAGTGCACGGGTCGTCAAGTAATAAAAGTGGACCCAAAGGGTCGGGTTGTCGAACCACAGGGAACAGAAGTACTAGTAATAGCCCCTCTTTTGTTATCTAGCCTAATGAGTGTAGTATGTGATGATCTAATGGCCAACACTAAGAGTGTCACCACAAGTGCGCAGGAAATAAAAGGAAAAGAGTTCTCAATCAATAAAAGTAAGGTATCCGGACAATGCTCCCCCTAGGATTCGGGTGTTGGATGTAGATTACAAGTGTTTCTAAACGAAGACAATGAGTCGTGGGTATCCAAAGGTATAACGGCCCCTGCCTCCAGGTCACCGATAACTAGTCCCCTACGAGGTCCCGGCGGAGAATTCTCTCGACGCCTCACACCACATATGACTGCTTAAAACTCTAGGGATCCTAAAGATATGACCAATTCCTAAAAGTAGATCTAACCACTGCCTCCGGGTGAAAGATCCCCTAACCCCCTACGAGGTCCCGGCGGAGAATTCTCTCGACGCCTCACACACATATATGGTTGCTTGACACTTAGGGAATATGGAGATAGGAAATATCGGAAGGGAAAGGGGACACTCCGCTATCTCACGGCTCACCCTCTCGACCCTCTTCACTCTTGGTAATTCTAAACCTAGCGGTGATCTCTCTCTTCACTAGATTGAATAAAACATGCAAGGCAATTAATAATGAAATCAAAAGCAAAAACAAGCATTAAGAACTCAAGAGTAAAACTCAAACTGATAAATTCGAATAGAAACACAATGTAAAACTAATGAAAATAAGAATCCTAGGGTTTACATGTCCGAATACCCTCTAGGGGTTTAGCTCTCCATGGAGCAAGTCACAAAACAAATAATAAATTCAGAAATAAGTTCCAAAGACATAAAGAATAACCCCCTTAAATCCGTGATGATAGTCTTGATGGGTAGTTTCCACATCTGGATTGAATCCACTCCGAAGCTAGGTCGCCGATGGCTTCCTTGACGCTATGACGGAGGAGGTATCGATCCAAGTTGGTGAGGAAAGCTTCCCAAAGCCGCCAAGAACTCCTTCCAAGCCCTAGCCGCCTTGTCTCTCGAAAGTGGCCGAAAAGATCCCTAAAAATTATCACAAGGCGTCTTTTATAATTTGAATTCGGGGCTTTACGCGGGCATCCACGCGGGCATCCACACGGGCTTTAAGCGGGCATCCACACGGGCTTGAAAAGGGTGTGGATGCCCGTGTGGATGCCCGCGTAAAGCCCCGAATTCAAATTATAAAAGCCGCCTTGTGATAATTTTTAGGGATCTTTTCGGCCACTTTCGAGAGACAAGGCGGCTAGGGCTTGGAAGGAGTTCTTGGCGGCTTTGGGAAGCTTTCCTCACCAACTTGGATCGATACCTCCTCCGTCATAGCGTCAAGGAAGCCATCGGCGACCTAGCTTCGGAGTGGATTCAATCCAGATGTGGAAACTACCCATCAAGACTATCATCACGGATTTAAGGGGGTTATTCTTTATGTCTTTGGAACTTATTTATGAATTTATTATTTGTTTTGTGACTCGCTCCATGGAGAGCTAAACCCCTAGAGGGTATTCGGACATGTAAACCCTAGGATTCTTATTTTCATTAGTTTTACATTGTGTTTCTATTCGAATTTATCAGTTTGAGTTTTACTCTTGAGTTCTTAATGCTTGTTTTTGCTTTTGATTTCATTATTAATTGCCTTGCATGTTTTATTCAATCTAGTGAAGAGAGAGATCACCGCTAGGTTTAGAATTACCAAGAGTGAAGAGGGTCGAGAGGGTGAGCCGTGAGATAGCGGAGTGTCCCCTTTCCCTTCCGACAGATATTTCCTATCTCCATATTCCCTAAGTGTCAAGCAACCATATGTGGTGTGAGGCGTCGAGAGAATTCTCCGCCGGGACCTCGTAGGGGGTTAGGGATCTTTCACCTGGAGGCAGGGTTAGATCTACTTTTAGGAATTGGTCATATCTTTGGGATCCCTAGAGTTTTAAGCAGTCATATGTGGTGTGAGGCGTCGAGAGAATTCTCCGCCGGGACCTCGTAGGGGACTAGTTATCGGTGACCTGGAGGCAGGGGCCGTTATACCTTTGGATACCCACGACTCATTGTCTTCGTTTAGAAACACTTGTAATCTACATCCAACACCCGAATCCTAGGGGGAGCATTGTCCGGATACCTTACTTTTATTGATTGAGAACTCTTTTCCTTTTATTTCCTGCGCACTTGTGGTGACACTCTTAGTGTTGGCCATTAGATCATCACATACTACACTCATTAGGCTAGATAACAAAAGAGGGGCTATTACTAGTACTTCTGTTCCCTGTGGTTCGACAACCCGACCCTTTGGGTCCACTTTTATTACTTGACGACCCGTGCACTTGCGGTAACGCAAGGGGTTGACACACATCACCCCGTTGTGTTGTTGCGGAGACGCATCAAGTTTTTGGCGCCGTTGCCGGGGAACAGGATATTAGGAACGCGAGTATTTTGTTACTTTAGCCATTCATTTATCTTTTACTGTTTTTCTATTTCTTTTACTTATCTTTGTATATATCTTTTGTACAAGGAACATGAAAGATGGTTGATCCAATTATAACTTTGTCCATGCAAATTGAAGCTTGCAATGCAAGGATTGATAAACTTTTAGGTGCAAGACAACAAAGCTTTCCTTTCTGTAACACATATCATTCAAGTCATAGGAGTTCCCCCAACATCTCGTGGAATGTGCGTGGAGAACAATGGCAAAGCCCACAATTCAGTTTTAAAAAGCACATTCCACCACAAGAGCATGAACCTAGCCTAAAAAGTCTATTGGCAAGATTTGTTCAAGGATCTGAGACTCCCCTAGTGGAAGAATCTCAAGACGAAAATTTGAATTTTAAGGATGTATTGGCTAAGTTTATCAAGAACACTGAAACCAGCATCAAAGCCCCTAATATTTCATGGCAAAATCAACAAGACTGTATTCATGACTTTGAGAACCATACTGAAGGACTTGTTGAGGATATTTCTTTAGAAAATGACAAGGAAGAGTGCGAGAACAATGAGCAAGTGGGGGAGAGAGAACAAGATGCTGCAGAGAATCAAATGGAGGAAGAAGAGCCCCAATTTGAGAATGATGAACACTTGAATGGACAACATGCTTATGAGGAGGAAGTTTTGGAAGAGGGTTTGTTGAAGCCGTATTTCTTGCAAGTTGAAAAGGTAAAAGAAACAAACCCGAACGCAATGGAACAAGTACCTCTCCTTGAAATTGATCAACCAACAAAATGCAACAAAAAGGCCATTGGAATTGAAGAAGATGTGGGTAGGAGGCTCAAACCATCCAAGGACCCACCTAAGTTGAACTTGAACAATTCTCGGCCAAAATTGTTTCCATGGAGACCTAAAGTAAAATTGTTCAAGGCTCCAATAAAAGTGCATCACCGACGAGACAAAATTATGTTCATGGGAAGTAGTTATGCAAGAGATAGTCGGGAGGAGCACACCATTTTCAAGCCTCCATAGGATAAGGAAGATCAGGTACGTCGAGCTAATGACGTAAAACAAGCACTTCTTGGGAGGTAACCCAAGTGATTTTATTGCTTTCGTAGTTAGTTTTTCATTCTGCAGTAGTAATAAGCTTGAGTATGCGACTTTGCGTTAATTCTGTCGTTGCTGTGTTTTTATTGTTTAATCTTGGTGTTTCATGATGATTATACATGTGTGGCTTGATCTAGAATGTTTTAGAGGTTTAAAGTTAAGGAATTGGCCTTGTGCTTAAGTGTTTCATGTTTTGCTGAAAATCCACAAGGGCAGGCACAAGGGGGAGTGAGTGCCCCTGTGTCTTGCTGGAAAATTGAAAAAACATGAAACAGAAGGGCACAAGGGCACCCACACGGGCGTGTGGGTGCCCCTGTGGCCCTCCTGAGGAGCCACACGCCCATGTGGCTCATCCACATGGGCGTGTGAGACCTGAAAATTTAATTTTCAGGTCTCCAGAGAGGCACAAGGGCAGCCACACGCCCGTGTGGCTGCCCCTGTGGATTTTCCAGGTCCACAAGGGCACTCACACGCCCGTGTGAGTGCCCCTGTGGCCTTCTGTCTCGAGTTTTTAATCTACACCGGCACTCACACGCCCGTGTGAGTGCCCTTGTGGCGTTCTGGCATCGAATTTCTGAAGGCACAAGGGCGTGTGGCTCATCCACACGCCCATGTGGCCATCCACAAGGGCGTGTGAGACCCTCACACGCCCATGTGGCTTATAAAGGAGATGAGAAGGCCTTGAACATTCATTCAAACCTTCGCGCCTTTTCTCCTTCCGACGCGTCCACGCGAAGAGACGCACCTCTTGGGTTCCTAACGCCTCTCCTTAGCTTATTTAAGGATTCTTGGGTGTTTTTCCGGCGATTTCCATCTTCTTCTTCATCAAAAATCTCCGGTAAGCTCCAAGTTTTCCTAGTTCTTGCCATGAATTTTGACTTTCAGATCTGGTGATTTGTTGATGTTTTATGCATGAATTCTTCATGGAAACTATCATAGTGTGCATGCTTGTCGATTTAGAGTTGTTTTAAGGTGTGGAAACCACCCGACCATGGCCTTTTGGCCATGGTCGGGCATCCACACGGGCGTGTGGCCCATCCACACGCCCGTGTGGATGAGGAGGATGATCCACAAGGGCGTGTGGATCATCCACACGCCCATGTGGATTTTTGCATAGTGAAATTTTGTACTAACTTGCCCTGATTTTCACAGATATGGCCCCTAGGACCAAGAAGGTCGCCCACAAGCGCTCTCGCGCCGCTCGGGAGCCTTCTCCTCCCGAGGAACTGGAGTTCGCCGTCCCTGAGCATCAGCAGCGATATGAGCGCTTACAGCGTCTCAAATTCGGACAGGCGCGCGTGATCGATTGGAAGGCACTAGAGGAGATTGACTTGGTCGATGAGGTGCGCGAGCTTACCGCTGTGGGAGGCTGGGACCGGCTCCTCACTATTCGTGACCCCACTTATCGTGAGCTCACACTGGAGGTCTTGTCCTCATTCGATTTCGACCGTGCTCCCCATGATTTTGAGATGGAGGACACGATCCGCTTCAGGCTATTCGGTCAGTACCACTCCATGAGCCTCACGCAGTTCTCTGTTTTTCTCGGTTTATATGACAGAGACTATGTTCACACGGGGGAGTACGAGCAACTCATCGTCGATTACCCTATTGGACTCACCCCGAGTCGTGCGTACGGGACCATATGCGGAGGCTTCCAGTACGAGCCGGGATCTTCCAAGGCCACCATACTCAGCCGTCCGGCCTACAGGTATATACATTCTATTTTCAGCAGGACCGTGACGGGACGAGGCGACAGCACTGGAGTTTTGAGCCGCCTCGACTTGCTTTACCTATACACCATGGTCCAGAACATCCCCATGCATTTAGGCTTTGTTGTGGCGGATTACCTCCGCCATCAAAGCCATTACGTGCGGGTCGGTGTGATCTTTTCAGGAGTATACATTACCCGACTCGTTCGTGGCATGGGGTTGTCCGAGGCACTTCGAGGGATGGAGAGGATCAGCATACCAGCACCCTTGGGGCTTGCATCCCTCCGAGCCATGCGTATGGTGAAGAAGACGAGTACCGGCCGTTATATACTCGCAGTGGAGGCTGAGGAGGAGGAGTCAGAAGAGGAGGCAGCCGACCCAGCAGACGCTCCTGATTCACCGGCACCCACAGCTGTGCCGATGGACACCGAGGCCCCTACATCCGAGCCAGAGCCAGAGCAGCCCTCCACTCGAGCCCGTGACCGTTTGGCGAGGCTCGAGGTGGTAGTTGGAGCTCTCCAGGGGGACATGGCGACTGTGCTCGCCAACCAGTCCATGATGATGTCGCAGTTGTCCATCATTCGACATTTTCTGGAGAGCGACACCGCATTTGAGGCGACGACATCAGCACCACCAGCAGCACCAGAAGAACCAGCAGAGTTTCCTGACGCATGAGGCGTCCTTGAGTCATTTTATTTTATCTTCTGTATTTTTATTTTCTGTAGTTTTATTTTCAGCATGCTAGTTGAAACTCTGTCTTTTATTTCTGTCATTTTTATTTTGTGGTTCTAGTTGTTTTCGTTGTTTTATTTTCTAATCTTGTTGAGCTTCATTGAACCCCCTGAATCCGCAGATAGTCTTGAGAGTCTTGGGAAATGGAAATCAAGTTATGCACTTGGCCGTGTGACTAGGTCACACGGCCGTTTCACCTCCAAATGCCCGTTGAGCCAAACACACCCTTGTACAAGATTCCACAAACTATTTCACCTGGAATTCAGGGGAGTATTATTTTGATTTTTGCACACCCTCACATGCTTTGTGTTCAGAATTTATAATTTTATTGTGCTTGCAGGTGTACATTGGGGACAATGTACATCTTAAGTGTGGGGGAGGGATCACTTTATACACCACTTTATTGTCTGTTTTCATTATATATGCTCATGCAACCTATGAAGGTTCACTTTAAGGTTAAGAGTTTGATTCTAGACTATACGAGAGCTTCGAACACTAGATTTCATCATGCTCTAGTTGTCATCCAATTTTTTGAGAAATTTTTGTCCGATTGCCATTTATACACTCTACTCACTCATTAGACCTATACAAGCTCTAGTTTAATGTTTTTGAGACTTGTTAGTAGTTGTTTTATTTGAAAAAAAAAAAAAAATAGATATATATATAGTTTAGCAATTGTGAATTCTTTCGTGTATATAGGGGGTGAAAAGAGCTACTACCCTTGATTGTATGCAGCTACTCTCATAAGTCGGATACTAGTTATGCCCTAATGAGAGAAAGAGCTATCACAGGGGATATGTGAAAGCTAGCACCCTCGGTAGAAAGAGCTACCATCTCTTAAGTGTGAAAGCCACTCGGGAGGCCACCTGAGAAAGGGCTACCTTGGAGATTGTGTGCAGCTACTACCATTCTTTTTGCTATTTGATAAGTGCTTGCATGTACATATTATTTGAGATGTTTTTCCCTGCATGTGCATCACATTTTTCAGGTTATATTTCTCATTTCGTGTGTTTTTGTGTTCTTTCGTGCAATTAGGGTTGTGAAGAAGGTTTATGCGAAGAAAAGCAAGATTAGGTCATAATGGTGCCATGTGGAGCTCTTTTGTGCAAATACAAAGTTCAAGACACAAATCGGGTTCAAACGAGGGGGTATGTGCCAACTTCTAAAGGCTTCAAAACAATTCTTGTAGAAGGACACGAAGGCAGTCATGCTCGCTTGTTCGGATTTGTTCAAAGATTTCAAAAGCTCTCCAAGGGTTTTTCATCATCAAGAAATGCCACATGACCTTTCACATGGGCGTGTGTCCGTCCGTGTGACCTCAGGAGAAGAAACGGGCGAAATCGGGGACCAATAAGCAAGTTTCCACAGGGCTGAAATTCCACATGGGCGTGTGGAATTTCCACACGGCCGTGTGGAATTTCCACACGGCCGTGTGGCTCATCCACACGCCCGTGTGGATCCTCGAGATGGCCAATTATAAAGCCGTTCTGAAGCGTTATAAAGGGGGACTTTTTCCTAACTTTGGGAGGAGGTTCGGCTAGGGTTTGAGAGGGTTTTTGCTGCGTTTTGGGGGCGTTTCTTCACCGATTTCAACACCGATTCCTTCCAAGGAGAGCTATTGGGGGAGCCTTCGACGACTTCGATTCGGCAAGGTGTGCCCTAGGCTTGGAGGAAGGATCCGTGGAGAAGAAGAAACAGCCCTCATAGGCTATCAACATGAAGCTTAAGGGGGTTTTCTTTATGGATTTCTTGCACTTATCTTCATTTATTTTGATGAACTTGTATTGCTCTATGGAGGGCTAAACCCCTAGTGGGTACTTGGACTTGTAAACCCTAGGTTTTCTATGTTTCATTGACTTTAATGCTATTATTCAATTTGAGTTTAAATTTGAGTTTCAATCTTGTGTGCTTAATTGTTTCTCCCTTAGAGTGACACTAGGGTTGAGGGCTAATCCAATCATCCTTTTGACGAGTGACCATCACCATTAGGATTAGATTAACCAAGATTGAAGAAGGTTGAGAGGGTGAGTTGAGAGGTAGCGACACGTCCCCTTTCCCCTCCGGTGTGGTTTTCCCTACCTTCTTATTCCAAGTATTACCTTCGATCTCAAAGAGAGTTAGGCGTTGAGAGAGGCCTTTCCGCCGGGACTTATTTGTGATTAGGGATCTTTTGCCTGGACCAAAGGGATTGATCTACAGTTGGGAATAGGGTTTACCGCTTGGAATCCCTAGAGCGTAGCGCAGTCATACGTGGTGTGAGGTGTCGAGAGTCTTCTCTCCGTCGGGACCTCGTAGGGGACTAGTCAAGGTTGACCTTAGATTTGGGACCTTGTATCTTTGGATTCCATGACTCTTGAAATCTCTATTGAGTAAGAGTATTTGAAGTCTTGCACTTGAAACAAGGAACCTAGGGGGAGCAGTGTCCGAGTACCCCATTCTTATCTCGATCTTTTCCTACACTCTAGCTTTAACTTTCAGTTTTTAATTTCTGTTTTTAATCACTTTTTAATCTCAACAACAATCGGTTTTCTTTAGCTATCTAGCGAAGTGTTTTTGTTTCTATCGTCTACTCCCTGTGGATTCGACTACCCACCCGTTGGGTACTTTATTACTTCGACACCCGTGCACTTGCGGAACACACACGCAAGGGTGTGTCACTATTATATAAGTCTCGAACAATAAAAACTGTAAGTAGTGGACATAGAGTCGAATTGAGATGAGTTTTTCCACACACACACGCTTTCGGATTTCTTTTTCTTTCTTGTCATTGGATTGTTTTCTAGAGCATTGACTGAGCTGTTTGGTGTTAAATAGTTTTCCCCTTTTGTTATAGAATCATACTCTCATACTTTCTAGTGAACCTGAGGCCAAGCACTTATCCTTTCTTTCCTTGTAATGAATGTTTAGTTTGCTTGAGGACAAGCAAAAGCTTAAGTGTGGGGGAGTTTGATAAGTGCTTGATTATATATATTTTATAATATCAGTTTATATGCATTGAGCATCACTTTTATCAGGTTTTAGCATTAACAATGTGTGTTTTGTGTTCTTTTGTGCAAACAGGGCTTTGGAGACATGACATACAGGAAGAAGCAAAGATAGGGTGTGATGACACGTTTCAAGACCACAATCAGAAGCTGTGTTCATATGCATGGGGGTGTTGCCAACTTTCGGAGGAGTACAAGTCATTACACAAACCGAAAGGGCACAAAGGCATTAGTACGCCCATGTCCCAGCTTCCGTACAAAGCAGAAGAAGGTTCTTGACGATTTCAAAGCATAGAAAGCCACACACCCTACCACACGAGCGTGTGCCCGACCGTGCGGACTCCAAGGAAGACTTCGGGGGAAACAAAATCACTGTAGCATCTACTGTAGCGAAGTACTGTAGCAGTACTGTAGCAGAGTACTTCACACGCCCGTGTGGAATTTCCACACGGGCGTGTGGATGGCCGTGTGGATGCCCGCGTAAAGCCCCGAATTCAAATTATAAAAGCCGCCTTGTGATAATTTTTTGGGATCTTTTCAGCCACTTTCGAGAGACAAGGCGGCTAGGGCTTGGAAGGAGTTCTTTGCGGCTTTGGGAAGCTTTCCTCACCAACTTGGATCGATTTCTCCTCCGTCATATCATCAAGGAAGCCATCGGCGACCTAGCTTCGGAGTGGATTCAATCTAGACGTGGAAACTACCCATCAAGACCGTCATCACGGATTTAAGGGGGTTATTCTTTATGTCTTTGGAACTTTATTCTCAAATTATTATTTGTTTTGTGACTCGCTCCATGGAGAGCTAAACCCCTAGAGGGTATTCGGACATGTAAACCCTAGGATTCTTATTTTCATTAGATTTACATTGTGTTTCTATTCGAATTTATTAGTTTGAGTTTTACTCTTGAGTTCTTAATGCTTGTTTGTGCTTTTGATTTCATTATTAATTGCCTTGCATGTTTTATTCAATCTAGTGAAGAGAGAGATCACCGCTAGGTTTAGAATTACCAAGAGTAAAGAGGGTTGAGAGGGTGAGCCGTGAGATAGCGGAGCGTCCCCTTTCCCTTCCGACAAATATTTCCTATCTTCATATTCCCTAAGTGTCAAGCAACCATATGTGGTGTGAGGCGTCGAGAGAATTCTCCGCCGGGACCTCGTAGGGGGTTAGGGATCTTTCACCTGGAGGCAGGGTTAGATCTACTTTTAGGAATTGGTTATATCTTTGAGATCCCTAGAGTTTTAAGCAGTCATATGTGGTGTGAGGCGTCGAGAGAATTCTCCGCCGGGACCTCGTAGGGGACTAGTTATCGGCGACCTGGAGGCAGGGGCCGTTATACCTTTGGATACCCACGACTCATTGTTTTCGTTTAGAAACACTTGTAATCTACATCCAACACCCGAATCCTAGGGGGAGCATTGTCCGGATACCTCACTTTTATTGATTGAGAACTCTTTTCCTTTTATTTCCTGCGCACTTGTGGTGACACTCTTAGTGTTGGCCATTAGATCATCACATACTACACTCATTAGGCTAGATAACAAAAGAGGGGCTATTACTAGTACTTCTGTTCCTTGTGGTTCGACAACCCGACCCTTTGGGTCCACTTTTATTACTTGACGACCCGTGCACTTACGGTAACACAAGGGGTTGACACACATCACCCTGTTGTGTTGTTGCGGAGACGCATCATCAATACTCAAGAATGAAGAGCTATCAAAGTCGGATGGTGCAAGTTAAAAAGTTGGAATAATTGAAAGACGGAAACCTACTTCCTCATCAACAAAAAATAAAAACATTTAGTGGAAAGGACTTTATATGGGAAATGAACACAGTAAAATTCATTATGAGAAAATACTTCATCAGAGCAATCGACATGAATAGAAATGTGAAACACTTTGAGGAACATGTTGAGTAGTACTAGTTTAAGATCTTAATTACTCCCTGCATGAGGCAATAGCAAACAAGTAGATGATAATAACTGCCTGCCAAATACCATTTATTGTTTGTGAACCAGTCATGCTAAGAATAAGTATCTTCATAAAAGCCGAATTTTTTCAGGGGAAGCTGCCTGATGCTTTGATCTTGTACCTGTTAATTCTGACGATAGACTTTGACGTGCATTGATCTATTCATGTTTATTTAGGGGAAGCTGCCTGATGCTTTCTATAGGATTCAAGATACAGAGGCGAAGCGTTTCATTGGAAGGTGCCTTGAGACTATCTCAAAGAGGTATCCGGTCAGTGAGCTACTACTTGATCCCTTCCTATCATGCGGTGATCAACTTCGGCCATTGCTAGTGTTGAAGTTGAATTTTGGTGATGAACTTGGACTAAAACCATATGGTCCTAGCACTCCTCATTCACCGAAAAGGAGTACCGATATGATGATCACTTGGAAGATGAACCTCGAAGATAATACCATCTTTCTCAAAGTGCAGATTGCAAATAAAGATGGTATGTTAATTTGCTAATGTTTCATGTTCGTTCATATTGAGACTTTGAGAATTTAATTTTGCTGTTGAATTGTGGTGAGCAGGTAAAGTGTGGAATATATATTTTCCAGAAAACTCCAAAAAACTCCGATGCTCGAATCATAATTTGTTTAAGAAATTTTGACGGATTTCAAGGTTTCAATCAGAGACTTGTAGAACTGTCCCAACCGGGACATCGATGGATTGCCTAAGCGCGGCATGAAGGATCGAAATGAAGTGTTGAGAGTTTTTTTCTTTTGCTGACATTCTTGTCCACTCTGAAATGTTAGGATCATATTTCAGTTGAAATTCTTAATGAAATTATGTTCAAAGATCTGAATGCTTCAAGTTGGCCCTATCAAAAGATATATGCGCCTAATTCTCTGTTTATGTTATTTTAGGATGTTGTGTGCTATTGTTATAAATTTATTGAATTATTACCATTTTTTTAAATGGTACAAGATTACGAAACCGCTACAATAGGTTTTAGTAATTATTACAATAATTATCCCAAACTGCTGCAATAAATACTGTAAATCGCTGCGATAGATATAATAAAACTATTGTAATAAATATTATAAAACCGCTCCAATAAGTATTATAAAATCATTGCAATAGATATCCCAAAACCGTTGCAATAGATATTATACAACTGCTGCAATAGATTTTACAAAACCGCTATAATAGAATTATATAATCGTTGCAATAGACTTTACCAAAACTGCTGTAATAGATATTATACAACCGCTGCAATAGATTTTACAAAACCACTGCAATAGAATTATATAACCGCTGCAATAGAATTATATAACCGCTGCAATATATATTAAACAACCACTGCAGTATATAAAATAACCATTGCAATGCAAACAGCTGTTGTATATGAAACAAACCGCTGCAAAATCACAACCGCTGCAAAAAACAATAATAATTAGACTATTTTATGCAATAATGTTGAACCGTTGCAATATGTTATATAAAACCGGTGCAATAACCTATTGTAACGGTAGCAGATGCAGCAGGTGGTAAACATCTGTAATAAGTCTTATGCAACTGTTAGAAGGTTTTTTGCAGTGGTTCATGACCGTTGCATAAGTATAGTTATGTAGTAGTGTGGTATTCTTATTAAAAAAACAATTAAAAATCATTATGAGGCATTCATATTCATGATAAGTTATAACATGTTTAGTATTGTAATTTTTCAATAATTTTTGTGCATGAAATTTTCTAGTCCTAAGCCTTCTAAAACTTGTTGATTGCGATACCTTTTGGTTGAACATAATTGTAGTTGTAGTGAATTTTTTGTATTTTAAAATACAATATAATCAAATATGATGTGTGGGGTCTTTTTATTCTCAACCGGCGTTTAATATAATCGACCGGCCAAAATTGTTAGCTCCCAAATCAAATTTTCATTATTTTATAATTTCAAAGGATTGTGGGTTCATGATTTTTATTAAGAACAAGCTCCTAATGTTAATTACCCGGATAAATTTATGGAACCTCCGATTAAGAAAAAATATGACGAAAAGTAAATCAACACATGAAAAAATTATTTATTTTATTAATTTCAAAAAAGAATACAATTGCATAAGTATATAAACTCAATTTAGAACAAAGCATTAGAAAACTTTGCTTTCTTTTTTTATTGTATTCTTGATTTTGCTTCACATGACTTGAGTTTGCTTTGACTTTGGCTTAGCCCAATCCTTCCAAAACTCATGCATGAGCATTTCTTTTTATTTTTACTTCCAAAAATCAAGTTGTTATTTCTCCATGTTTATGAATCATGAATTTGACTTCATTTGATTGAAATATTTGAAAGCTCCAGTATTTTTTGCTTTTAAAGTTTTCAGATCTTGGACTTGTGATGCTCTTTGATTCTTTGACTTTTGATGTATTTAGAGTCTTGAGTTCATTTGTCTACTAATTTAAAAGTTCTTTTTTTTAAGCCTTGACTTCCATGTTTTTGAGCCTTAACTTGTGCATTGCTAGGTCGTCACCACTGATATAATTGGGTGCTAACTTGACTGTTTTGATTTGCTTGCTTTTTGAATATTTTATAGGTGCCAAGTTGTATTCCTTATTCATGAATCACAAACTTGGTTTCATTTGTTTAGACTTTGGAAAGCTTGGGTATTTTGTGTTTATGAAGCTTTCAGATCTTGGACTTGTGAAGCTCTTTGACTCTTTAACTTTTGATGTCTTAAAAGTCTTGAGTTCATTTGTCTACGCATTTAAAAGTTTTCAAGCCATGGCTCTTTCATGTTTTCGAGACTTGACTTGTGCATCAGCAAGTTACCATCACTCACATGATTGGGTACTAACTTGAGTATTTTGATTTGTTTGTTTTTAGAACTTTTTATAGATCTCAAGTTGTATTCCTCATTCATGAATCCCAAACTTAGTTTTAGTTGATTTAAACTTTTGAAAGCTCTGGTATTTTGTACTTATGAAGCTTTTGAATCTTGGACTTGTGAAGTTTTTTGACTTTTTGACTTTTGACGTCTTAAGGGTCTTGAGTTCATTTGTCTACTTACTTAAAATTTTCAACTGACTCTCTTATGCTTTTTAGTCTTGATTTGTGAGTTGCCAAGTCATGACTGATAAGTATACAATTGTGCATATTTTATATATTAAATTGTATACTTATAGAGTTAGTATTGGAGTTATTTAGTAGAATATGAGCCTAAATCGAGTATGAATTGTCTTCGCATGCACCAAGTGTAGATTAAAGCCAAACGAGAGCCAAAGCAAGTAAATGGGAATAAAAACATCGAAGATGGCACGCTCTTGCATTAACACTTGGAAGACTGCATTGTTTACGGGCTCCTTACGCCCATGCTTACGGCCATAAGCCATGTGAAGAGGATCTTGCGGGCACCCTTATATCCGTAAGAAAAGAAGTCCTGTAATACAGAGGAGCTTACGGTCTGGACTTACGCCCGTAAACCTGACTGTAAGCAGAATACACAGGACTTTACGGGAGGGGTTCACGACCGTAAGCGAGTGCGTAAGACATGAGAAAAGTGAAATCCCGACGCTTACGGCTTGTCTTACGCCCGTAATCCAGCCGTAAACTTACGAATATTTAAGCCCTCCCTGAAGAGAGAAAAGGGATCTTTTTTAGTTTTTTTTTAGGGTTTACTTTCCACTTTTGGGGAGAGGGTGGCTTTAAGAGTGAAGAACCTAACTGCGAGATCAATAGGTGATTTCTCCATCAAAAGGGCCAAGAATCCACGTATCCCTCCATCGACATCATCTTTATCATCCACTGTGGTATCATCGCGGTCAAGGGTTGTATTTCCCCAATGTCGAGGGGAATTTTAGGCCAATCCTTGTCTTCTTGGTTTTGAGGGAGTTTGCCATTTTATTTTCTCATAATGACTATGAGCAATTGTAATTTCTTGATTTCATTGAATTGCATTACTAGCTAATCCTCTTTTAGGGGAGCTTGGACTTGAACCCTAGGGGAATTGTTAAACTCTACTCTTATTCCTTGAATGTCACTTACTTGTGATGTTAAATCTTTGGAATGCATGTGTGAATTGATGTACGTGGTTTACATGTTGCGTGATTGTTGACGAGCGGTGAAAACCCATTGTTCGGTTGATTTAGCGTGCGGTGAAAACCCGTCGGTTCTACAGAACCGGCGTACGGTGAAAACCCATTATAACCTTCGAATTAGCGTGCGGTGAAAACCCGTCTTACTATCACATTCCTGTTAAGATTACTTTTAATTGAGCAAGGATTATCTGTATGAGTTAGTACTTCATTGTCTAATCCCCGAGGAAGTGTTGTCCAAATTTACACTTCTCATCAATTGATCCCCACAACCTTAGTTGTTTTTTTTATTTCTTAGTTTAAGTTAGACTTTTAACAATCATCTTTTTAGGCTATATTTCATAAGCTGAAGGTAGTACTAGTGCGTTTTCTCCCTGTGGTTCGACAACCCGATCCCTCTCTGGGATCCACTTTATTACTTGACGACCCGTGCACTTGCGGTGACGCAAGAGGCATGTCAATGACCACTCACATGATTGGGTACTAACTTAACTGTTTTGATTTGTTTGCTTCAGAATTTTTTATAAGTTCCAAGTTGTATTCTTTATTCATGAATGATAAACGTGGTTTCATCTGACTTAGAATTTTGAAAGCTCTGGTATTTTGTGCTTATGAAACTTTCAGATCTTAGACTTGTAAAGCTCTTTGACTTTTTGACTTTTGATGTCTTAAGAGTCTTGAGTTCATTTGTCTACTCATTTAAAAGTTTTTCAAGCCTTGACTCTCTCATGTTTTTGAGTCTTGACTTATGCTTTGCCAGGTCTTCACCACTCACATAATTTGGCGCTAACTTGACTGTTTTAATTTGTTTTCTTTTAGAATTTTTTTTAGGTCCCAAGTTGTATTCCTTATTTATGAATCAGAAACTTGGTTGCATCTAAATTACACTATTGAAATTTTGGCATTCCGTGCTTTTGAAACTTTAGAATCTTGGACTTGTGAAACTCTTTGGCTCTTTAACTTTTGATATCTTAGAAGTCTTAAGTTTATATGTCTGTTCACTTCAATTTTTTAAGCATTGGCTCTTCTACATTTTTTTTAGCCTTGACTTGTACGTCCCTAGGCATGACCACTCATATAACTAAGTCATTGACCTCATTGCTTCAATTTGTTTGCTTTTAGAACTTCTTATATGTCTCAAGTTGTGTTCTTTATTTATGAATCACAAACTTGGTTTTATCTGATATAGAATTTTGAAAACTCCTTCATTTATGCTTATGAAGCTTTCATATCTTAATTAGACTTGTAAAGCTCTTTTACTCTTTGACTTTTGACCTCTTAAGAGTTTTGAGTTTATTTATCTACTCGCTTAAACTTTTCAATTCTCGACTTTTCTATGTTGTTTTTTTTACTTATGAGACTCTTCAATCCAATGATTTCTAATGTCTTGAGACTTCATAGTTCACTTGTCATTTATTTGAGTTTTTTTTATCTTTACTTTCTGTGCTTTGAGCATTGACTTGCACATCATAAAGTTATAATTTTTTTGTTTTTTGTTTTTTTGAATGATTGTTTCAACTTGTTTGGTTTCAAAATGGATTTCAAGTTGTAATGATGAACTTGATTTCCTTCAATCTAGGTGTTTGAAGACTTTGACATTTTGTGCTTGTGAAGCCTAGAAGGTTTTGAGCATGTGAAGCTCTTTGACTCTTTGACTTTTGATGATCGAAAAACCTTAAGCCTTGACTTATGCATTACCATATTGCGACCTCTCACATGATGAATCACTAACTTGACTGCTTTGACTTGTTTACTTTTTTTTAGAATTTCTTATAGATCCCAAATTGCAAACGTTCCTTAGTTATGAAACACAAACTTGGCTTCTTTTCTTTCTTTTCATTTTATAGCTGAAGGCTTCGGCTTCTTAGGTTTGTAAAACCTCTTTCTTATTTTTTGCAATGTTTTCTTCTTTTCTTTTATCGTTGCATCTCATTAAATATTTCACTCATTAAAGAGAACTTTTAAAAGGCAGTGGGTTGGCTCTCACATGGGAAGCTTTCTGCAACCACATTGAACTCAACAAGATTTTGTGTTATTCGCATAACATTCTTCCACTCACTCAAAAGAGTTTCAAGAGTTAGTGGGGAGACTCACATGGGGAGTTGTCTGCCACTGCATTGAACTCTATGAGAGTTTGTGATCTTCAAAAAAACTTTTCATTCAATCACACAAATCTCAGGAGACAATGATGAGGCCTTCATGTGAAAAGCTATCTACCATTGTATTAGACTCATGAGAGATTCTGCAGTCTTCATAATTTTCCACTCAATTATGTGAATCTTAAAAGATAATGGAGTGGTCTTCACAAGAAAAGCGGTCTGCACTTGATTGGATTTACAAAAACAATTTGTGGTCTTTGAAACTTTCCACTCATTCATGTAAATCTCAAGAGGTAACGGGGAGGCCCTCACAACGAAAGTTGTCTGCCCCTGCATTGGATTCACAAAAAAGTTTTGTAATATTCAAAATTTTGCACTCACTCACATGAATATTAAGAGGTAATGGGGAGGCTTTCACAAGAAAAGATGTCTACTGCTGCAAATTAACAAAAAAGTTGTGATCTTCAAAATTTTTCACTTACTTATGTAAATCTCAAGAGGCAATGGGAAGGTTATCACAAGCAAAGTTGTCTGCCACTGCATTAGATATATAAAAAAGTTTCGTGGTTTCAAAATTTTTTACTCACTCATGTGAATCTCAAGAGACAATGAGGAGGCCTTCACAAATAAAGTTGTATGCCACTGCATTGAGGTTCAACGATGAGATTGTAGAATTGAGCTGGTGAACTTATAAATGCACCATTGGAATTTTCATTTTTTTTAATTTTGCCAAATTTTTGACAAGACCCTCTAAATTTTAAATTTTTGCATTTTTATCAAATATTTGCAAATAAAAACTTAAAATTTTTATTTTTGCATTTATCTACAAATTTTGCGATCAAGCCCTCTAAATGTTCACTTTTTGCATGTTGATCAAACATTTGCAAATAAAACCTTAAACTTTTTACTTTTGCATTTTTTTCTACAAATTTTGCAACCAAGCCCTTTTTTTCTAAAACAATTCAACCAAGATTAAAGGTTCTATGCTTAAACAAAATAAGTAAATAAATAAATAAAATAAGACCCTGACAGGGAAACAATTATGCTTGGAATTTGTTTAGATTCTCATCTATGCATAGAATTGGGAAAAAAAATCTTACAAGGATGAAAAATTATGCATAGCTTAGCAAGTGACATTGACTTATTTTCATCAGAGAAATCCAAAGCATACCTTTTGTTTTTTTTTAACTCCAAGAGTGCTCCTCTATTTCTTCATTTCCTCTTTCTTCTCTTCTTCTTCTCTTTCCTTTTTTTTTACTTCTTCTCTTTCTTTCTCGTGGTGCTATTTTTTTTACTGCTCTCTTTGTATCAAAAATCCCTCTCTGCCCTTTCTCCTCTGTGATTTTTGTTATCTTCCTTTCCTATGGGATCACCCCAAGGACGCCTTGGGCATCCAGGGGTCACGGACCGACCATAGGCCTGTTTAATAAGTGGAATGCATTAGCTGTCCGCTCTCTAGTTAGGCAGTAAAGGTTGAAGAAGGGCAATCACTCATTCTTAAAACCATCACAAAAAGTCGGGCGGAAAAGGGGGGAGAGCTCTCCGTTCCTGTTCTCCTATAGCTTGATTCTCTGGAACCACAAGAATCCTTAGAATAGGATTCCAACTCAGCACCTTTTGAGAAGAGTTGCTCTTTGGATAGCACAGTACGATGAAAGTTGTAAGCTGTGCGACACACCCTTGCGTGTGTGTTCCGCAAGTGCACGGGTGTCGAAGTAATAAAGTACCCAAAGGGTGGGTAGTCGAATCCACAGAGAGTAGATGTTAGCAACAAACAAACTTGCTAATTAGCCGAGGAAAACTCAATTAATGTAGAGATCAATAGAAAAGTGATTAACATAAATAAAGACTGAAAGTAATTGCTAGAGTAAAGGAAAGTATTAAGATGAGAATGGGGTACTCGGACAATGCTCCCCTTAGAATCCTAGTTTCAAGTGCAAAACTCTAATTACTCTTACTTAATTGAGATTTAATGAGTCGTGGAAATCCAAAGATACAAGGTTCCAAACCTAAGGTCAACCTTGACTAGTCCCTTATGAGGTCCCGGGAGAGATAAAACTCTCGACGCCTCACACCACGTATGACTACGCTAAGTTCTCAGGATTCCAAGTAATAAACCTTATTCCCAATTATAGATCAAACCCTTTGGTCCAGGTGAGAGATTTCTAATCACAAATAAGTTCCGGCGGAAAGGCCTTTATCAACTCCTAACTCTCTTTGAGATCGATAGTAACTCTTGGAATATGGAGGTAGGGTGAATCAAACTGGAGGGAAAAGGGGGCGTGCCGCTACCTCTCGACTCACACTCTCAACCCTCTTCAATCTTGGTTAATCTAATCATAATGGTGATGGTCACTAGTCAAAAGGATTATTAGATTGGATTCTCAACCCTAGTGTCACTCTAAGGGAAAATCAATAAAGCACACAAGATTGAAACTCGAATTAAATCTCAAATTAAAGAAAAGCAATAAAGTCAATGAAATATAGAAATCCTAGGGTTTACATGTCCAGGTATCCACTAGGGGTTTAGCTCTCCATGGAGCAATACAAAATCAACAATATAATTGAAAATAAATGCAAATAACCCATGAAGAAAACCTCTTTAAACTCCGTGCTGATGGTCTATGAGGGTTGCTCCTTCTCCACGAATCCCTCCTTTAAGCCTAGGGCACACCTCGCCGAATTGAAGTCGTCGAAGGCTCCCCCAATAGCTCTCCATGGAAGGAATCGGCGTCGACATCGGTGAAGAAATGCCCCAAAAACCTTGCAAAAACCTCTTCAAACCCTAGCCCAACTCCCTCCAGAAGTTAGGAAAAAGCTCACTCAAAAACGCTTCAAAACGGCCTTTTATAATGCAAAAGTTGGGGAACCACACGGACATGTGGAAAATCCACACGGCCGTGTGGAAAATCCACATGCCCATGTGGATTTTCAGCCTCTACAGAAATGCATCTATAGGTTCCCGATTTCGCCCGTTTCTTCTTCTGAGGCTACACGGACGGACACACGCTCGTGTGGTAGGTCATGTGGCATTTCTTGATGTCGAAAAACCCTTGGAGACCTTTTGAAATCTTCGAACAAACAAGAACAAGAGAGCATGACTATCTTTATGTCCTTCTACAATATTGTGTTGAACCCTTTAGAAGTTAGCAAATACCCTCTTGTTTTATCCCGATTTGTGTCTTGATCTTTATATTTGCACAAAAGAACTCCACTTGGCACCATCATGACCTATTTTTGCCTTAATTCCCACAAAACTTCTTCACAACCCTAATTGCAAAAAAGAATACAAAAACACACGAAATGAGCAATAAAACCTGAGAAATATAATGCTCATGCATGAAAAACGTCTCAATTATTATATACATGCAAGCACTTATCACTGTGTTCGGGGGGAGCCATTGGCTATCGTTGGCCTCTGTGGTAGAATTAGTCGGGGAGGCCTAAGAGGCGGTGGTTTACCCTGTGGAGGATGTCAGCGGTTCGAGTCCGATTATCTCCTGCCCGTGAACTTAGCTGATACTATGGTAGCATCCAATTTTTCCGATTCGGTAGTTCGATCTATGATTCATTCATGGACGTTAATAAGATCCTTCTATTTAGCAGCACCTTAGGATGGCATAGCCTTAACGTTAATGGCGAGGTTCAAACAAGGAAAGGCTTATGGTGGATACCTAGGCACCCAGAGATGAGGAAGGGCGTATCAAGCGACGAAATGCTTCGGGGAGTTGAAAATAAGCATAGATCCGAAGATTCCCGAATAGGTCAACCTTTCAAACTACTGCCGAATCCATGGGCAGGCAAGAGACAACCTGGCGAACTGAAACATCTTAGTAGCAAGAGGAAAAGAAAGGAAAAGCGATTCCTGTAGTAGCGGCGAGCGAAATGAGAGCAGCCTAAACCGTGAAAATAGGGTTATGGGAGAGCATTACAAGCGTTGTGCTGCTAGGCGAAGCGGTGGAGTGCTAGACCCTAGATGGCGAGAGTCTAGTAGCCGAAAGCATCACTAGCTTATGCTCTGACCATAGTAGCATGGGGCACGTGGGCTCCCGTGTGAATCAGCAAGGACCACCTTGAAAGGCTAAATACCCCTGGGTGACCGATAGCGAAGTAGTGCCGTGAGGGAAAGGTGAAAAGAACCCCCATCGGGGAGTGAAATAGAACTTGAAACCGTGAGCTACCAAGCGGTGGAGGAGAATGTCATCTCTGACCACGTGCCTGTCTCTTTTTTTGGCGTTTTTTTTCTCTCGGAGTTTCTCCCTTTCTCTTTTTTCTATCTCCCATTTCCTCGTCCTATCTTTTTTATTTTTTTATCTTTTCTTGTTAGGACCTTTTTTGTTTCCTCAAAATCTGAACCTCTCCACTTATTCCAAAATTTAAAAAAAATATAAAAAATTCCAACGCCACCAGCCAGATAATTTTTTTACCATTTATCCTTAAATATTATTTTTTAAAAAAAAAATTAATATTCGAAATCAAATATCTAACCATCAAAGGCATTTGAATATTCAATATCTTTCTTTCAAGAATTTTTTATAATTATCCTTCTTTTTGGATAATTTTTTTATTTATTTTATTTATTTTCTTATTTTTTAAATTTGATTTTTTTTTTGAATTTTTTCATAAACATAATAGTTAGATGTAATTGAAAATGCTATATTACAAAATTTTATGTTTTTTTAATGTATTTATAAGATGTGGGCAGCTATGGTTGGATTACCCCCTCCCCAATACCTTTTACATACTTTTTTTTGGTTTTATTTTTTTGTTTATATCAATAGAAATATAATTATTAAATTAGTGCAATTATTAATTTTTTAAAAGTAATTATTAGAACTATTAATATTTTTTTTTAATTTGTATTCAATTTTAATTACTACTTACATTATTTTAATTTTAATTATGAGACCGTAAAAATCTAGGCTCAATAATTTTAATTATTGTCTTAATTATTTTACTGGCATGGAATCACCTCCGGAGTATTTGTATGGTGTGGTTTTCAGCTTCAAGAATGGCATGAGATTTTGAGCTTAACAAACAAAGAATGTAAAATGCACCGAACTTCTTCAACCACAACCACACAATTTCCTAAATTTCAAGTTTGATAATCCTTTTACACTTTCCGCAGCATAATAGCTGCTATATCAGGGTCACTTGTTGGCTTAGCGAAAATGGAGAGAAATCCTTATCTTTACTTTTTGATGAGCAAACAAAAAAAATCCATAAAACACAAATAAATTACTAAACAAACCTCGCCCTAAATTTATAAAACTTTATGACTAAAGCTCATAAAAAGAACTTGATTTTCATTTTATGAACTCTCACTTGTCGGCTTAGCTAAAATTGAGAGAAATCCTTATCTTTACTCTTTGACGAGCAAACAAAAAAGGCAATAAAACACAAAGAAAACACTAAATTCATCAAAATTTACAACTAAAGCTCATCAAAAAAACCTAATTTTCATTTCATGAGCTCTAACAACAAAGAAGAGATTTGGATTGAGGAAAATAAAATAGAAATGTAAGTTTCTTCTTCTTCTTCTCTGTAATCCTCCAAAACAAACACATGAACTCAAGAGCTCTGAGCTTATAGGCTCTTAGATATATCTTGCGTAAATATCTCCTACGTCGTGGAAAATCGAGCAAGAATGTGAGGGAAGGGTGATCAGTGTAACAGTTTAGAATTGATAAAATCATGGCATGTCTTCCATTGATTGAAGAAGAGTATCTCTAATAATCAACACCCAAAAACTTTAAATTACCTTATTTCCCTCAAAAGTATAATACACGAGGGGTTTCCAGGGATTTCGTCTTACAGCGTTAGACAAAATATCATATCTATGTGGTTTAAGTTACAAGTATTTTACAAATATGGTGAACCAAACAAATCCTACCTAATAAAATATTAGCAAAAATTAGAATCTTTTTATCTTATAAATATTTGTATCTTTCAATGATAAAAGCTTTGAAACACTACATCTTCTAGGTGTAGATTTTTCTTTTGCACCGTCAAATATTTTGGAACTTCGGGAGCTTTTGGCCTTTTGTGAGCATGGTTTTGAAAAGACATTCAAACTCTAGATATTTCTTTTTCTTGTTTATATATAATGCTACAAGTTTTGAAACTATGTTTTCTTCATCTTATTTGTTTATCTATGGATTTGCTTGATTTTTCATTTGTAAATGTTTAAAAACTCTAAAAGCCCTTTAGTTCGCAGTAATAATATATTATTACAATAAGGACCCGTTTGGAACTTTGCAAGGAAAGTAATTGCATGTATAGTTTTTGCAATGAAAGATTTTGCATGTAATTACTTTCCCTGCAAAATAACATTACAATGTTTGGTGGGTTTAGTAAAACTTGTAATTGAATTCCATGTAAACTTAATTCACTTGTTTGGTATGAATGCGTGTTCATTGTAAAGTTAAGTTTATTCTCATTTGCCCTTAATTGTTATAGTTACTAAAATTGGGCTTTTAATAAATTTTAATAATATTATTAGCTTTGTTCAAATGATAATTAACATTTTTTTCATAAGTTTTTTTTTTTAAATTCAAATTGGGTTTTTATGCCCTACGGTACACTAAAAACAAATATGGCTTTCAAGCACTATGTGTTCCTAAATTTTTGTCCATCATACAATTTTATTTGTTTTAATTCCTATATTCATTACCATGATTGATATTATCCAACAAAGATTCATGAGGCATTCTATATAAACAATCACACCTTAAATAGTTCAAAGTATTACTAGAAACTCATAATACAAACTCAAAAGTAAGACAAAGTCTGGATATATAGTTTTTAATAATCCAAAACATAAAACATGTCCAGATCATAACCAAAGAAACAAAATTAAAATGAACATATAGATGGCACCATCTAATACACTTTTCACATAAATCAACCTTGCATCATCATCTGAAAATAAAAAAAATGATTCAGTCTTGGCTCGATCTGCTGAAATTTTGCCAATTGCTTGAACTGCTTCTTCCTTAGTTAAACCATTGAGTTTTGTGATGTTCTCATAAAGTAGTGCCTTTCTTTTCTGTATTTGCATTCAAGTGTTGGAAATAGGTTCCCACTTTATCTCATGATTATCTTATCTATTGGATAATTATATCAATATGATTCAAAATAGATATGTTTTCACAAAAATGTTATCCAAATCAAATTGATAAGATAATATGATTAAAAAAACAAAAATTACATAATAAAAACATAAACTACATTCGATAAGATAATAATTAAACAATAATCAAATTTAAAAAAAAATAATTACCAGAATTGCTTCGATTGGAAAGAAGAAAGGATGCCGAATGCGTTAGGGTTTTTGCGAAGAGAAAAGAAACGAGAGGTTTTATATAATAAAGGGGTAATATGATAATTTTATATTTACCTCACTTTCCCACTCAATGATGTAATCACTTTCACACCACCTCCTTTGTGAATCACTTTCTCTGGTCAAAGAGAAAGTGATTGCAACTGGACCCTTTGTTTTTTAAAATCCAAACCAATGAAAAAGATTCATCGCTTTTATTTTGCAAGGAAAGTTGTTACTTTCCAACGTACCAAACAGGCCCTAATAGGATTAGAAATATTGTGGTAATTTATAGTAACTATATTTGGTTGACTTTAGTAATCAATTTATTAATATCTTAAAATTTCTAAAATACTCTTATATTTACAATTTAGAGTAATATTAAATTTAAAGTAAAATAAAATATTGGATCAAAATAATCAAATTATTACACTAAAAATTATGTTTTACTCATTTTCCTAAAACCGTTGAATTCGGAATTTTGAGTTAATTTAAAGTTAAAAAAAATTAAAGTTTTACACATGAAAAATAATTATTATAATATAAAAAATTAAAGTCATTGAAAATTGTTTTTTATTATTATTTTTTTGTATCCAATAGGGAAACAAGTATGCCATCAAATTCAAAAAGGGCATATTCATTCAAAAAACAATTATTGGTTAGAATCCACTTGGTAATTTAACTTATTCATCTGTTTTGGTGATAATGAAATTACAACATTTTTTAATAATTTTCTAAGTGTGGTAATCACATATTATCTTCAATATTACCATCTCTACAAATCCAAACATGGTAATCTAAAAAGATTAGAACATAACACACTGTTATTGTTTCATATTACCATGAATCAAACTAAAATGGCCATTTAGTTCATAGTATTTCACATTATATTCAAAATAGGACTAGTGAGAATGTGATTTCCAATTCATATTGACGTAATATGTCCAAATTTTGGTTGGTCGACAATGGAATAATGTAGTTGGAATGTAACATTATCATAAGTGAGAATATTACTTATAGTATTAATTGTCTTTTTAACGTTTATCTAATAGTTGCAAAATATATTCATATTCATAAGATTTTGATGCAGATACCAAATTTGTTTGAGAATAAATGTGTTGTTATTTTAATTTTTTTTAAATTTTAAAATATTTAATTTTGATTAATAATTAATTTTAAATAAATGTAAATTTTTTCTCCAATTAAATATTTCAAAAAAAATTTAATCTCAAATGTTTTTCTTATTTCTAACCAAATATTTTAATAAACATATTTTTATATTTCAGATATGTGCGGAAAGAACAAACATAAATTTTATTATTTTGAATAAAATTGATGTTTTCATAATATTATTGGAATGAAAAGATGTAACGAGAAAAAAATCTTCACATACGGCCCAAAATGATTCTTTGAGTCGTTGCTTGCCAGAGTCTCCAAAAACTGGAAGATGCCCTCACAATGAAAAGTGAATTCTAACCAGCTACGTGAAAATAAGACTTAAAAATTAGGGAGCGGCTTAAGCGGAACGAACACGGAAGTCATTAACTTCACTTTGGTGAGTAAAATTTTGGTAGACCACCCAATTTTGGTCAATTATCAAATGGGTGTTCAAACTTCAATTTTAATTAAAAAGGTTATCCATCTTTAATTCAGTTTCAAAAGGAGGTTACCTACGGAATTCTGGCACTTATATGATGACGAGGAGGCCAGAATTTCTCTGTCATTGCTTACATGGCATACTCCATCCATGCCTCACCATTCCATGTCACTCATTTAGGCTACGTCATCTCCACATCACTCATTTAGGCCACGTCATCATCATCTTCTTCTTCCCCCCGGCAGTTGCTTTTGGACAAGGCCAACGCCATCTTCAATAGCAAACTTGACACTGCGGTGGCCAACCTTACTCAACTAAAACAAGTTGCTAATCCCCATGGAGATCCTAACCAAAGGCTCATTGTCATCATGGTCTCTGCTCTCGTGTCCATACTCAACCCCTCGCCATCAGCCAGTCCTCGTTCACCGACCTTGGTAGTATGGAGCATCTTGCCAACATTACAATGCTTCACGAGATCTCCCCCGTTTTTAAGCTCAGCCTTGTTGCTGCCAACCTCACCATCCTCGACGCCACTAGAGGCCAGCTCAAGATCCACATCGTCGACTTTGATGTCGGTCATGGCGTTCAATATGCCGCCTTTATTCACATTCTCCCCGACAACCACCGCCACAACCCTTCTTCCCGTCTCCCCGCCGTCAAAATCACCGCCATTACTGCCCCCCCTCTCTTCCCATTCCACGCTTTTCATCTCAAGAACAATAATAGCAATCTCATGCTGGTCCGGGAAAGACTCGCCCGACTCGATGAGCGAGCTGGCGTCGGTCTTCGATTTAACATCATCTACCGGCGACCCTCCGAGCTAGATCTCTCCACCCTCGGCTGCGAGTCAAGTGAGGCTCTCACTGTGAACTTCACCTTCCTCCTATCATGAGTCACCGACGACAGCGTCACTCTGGCTAACCCTTGTAACGAGCTACTCTGACACTTCAAAGCTGATGTGGAAACGACGTAGCCTAAATAAATGACGTGATATGGTGAGGCATGGATGGAGTATGCCATGTAAACACTGACAGAGAAATTCCAACCTCCACGGCATCAGATAGGTGCCAAAATTCCCCGGGTAACCTTCCGGTGAAACTAAATTAAAGATGATTAATCTTTTTTATTCAAATTGAGGTTTAGATACCCATTTGATAATTGACCAAAATTAGGTGACCTACCAAAAATTTTACTCTAACTTTTGTCCTTTGAATTGAAACAAAGGCCCCTGACCCAACAAGCAAACATTGCCCTAGAGGTTTATAATGAGAGTTTCAATTCAAAGGAATACACAACTCCAAAAGATAGAAAATAAATATTGTTATAGACAACATGCTGCACAATCTTAATCAAAAAAGTATTCTGAAACTGTAAATAATTATACAACCACCAATTCAGAAATCCTTAATTGAGAACCATTCAGAAACCACAGGAAATTATACATCAACTAAAAAGAACCTTGAATTAAATTAACGTTCCATATGCCTCCGCCTTCTGAAGTGTCTCAGAATGAAAGTATCTGCATAAAGAGGGTATTTCTTCCTGATTAGACCTTTTATACACTTCCAATAGGAAAAGTCAACCAACACCCCATCCTTCCGACCAATGAATAAACAACGTGAATTATCATATTCCGGATGAAGCCCTACCTGCCAAATGAAAGATAAATAGAAGTAAGATTTAAGAACATTCATAATGAGGGAGATGCACAGAGGAAGAAAACAAACTTCATATATCCCTTTTCTATTTAATCAAGAAACAAGATCGGATGTGATTCTGGTTCATCTCCATTTTCATTTAAGATATAAATGATAAAATATAATCCTTGAAAGGGTCCTTTCGATTGAGAAAATAGATAGAGATAACAAATATAGATGTCAAACCATTTCCTCTGTTTGGTTAGGCAAAGAAAACAAGATTTATTATCAAATGAAAGAGAATACACCATAAATTTTCCTTTTGATTCTCTTCATTTTTCACTTGCTTCTTTTCCTACATGTTCAGTCCCAATGCAACCTAAAGTTACATAAACTAACAATATTCACGTGACAAGAATCTCAAGAGTATACAAAACTGTAATAACACTGTAATGACACACATGTACAGATAGTAAAGCAATATATGCTAATAAGAATGCCAATATTAACTAAGAGACATCAAAAGCTATTGGAAGTTTTCCAACAATCAGAAAAAGAAAATTATTAACATAATTTTCACCCACAAACGAAAGAAAACAGAACTTTAAAATTGACGATATGCTCACCAAAATGTAATTGGTTCCACCAACATAGCAACCTTACAAACATTGCAAGATAAAACACTAAAGTAGTCTGGGTTGAGGGATAAGAATGCGGGATCAAGGAAGGCATTTTCAAATATTAGGTTGGAGGGGAAATTTTTATTTAGGTTGACCAAAGTTTGACTTAATTAATATTAATATTAATAAATTAAATATTTTAAATATACATACATATTAATAATTTCTAATACTTAAATTTTATAAAAATATGTAAAAGCTTATACCAAGTTGTTTTGGTGGGGAATAGTACTTATCCTAAACCAAACATGGTGCATATTTCCTTTCAAAGAAATAGCAAGAAATACAGTGTTCTTCAATAAAGTTGGTAATATTTCCAGTGGTTCAGCAGAAAAGTTTCCGCATATAATACCTTGACTAGGAACTTGCAACACTTTCCAGAAATTTAGCTTGAAAAATGTGAAAAAACAGGTTCATAGCTAATTTGCCCATCAGAGGGCTCAGTATAATCTAGGTAAGTACACTGACATACAAGGTTGATAAAACAAAAACTATTAGAGATATTAAAACACTAGTGTAGTTTTGACATTAAAATTACCAAAGCAAATTACATCCTCAATAATTCTTGATGTATAACAAAATCATCAATCCATCAATGTATCAAAAAAATTTATGAATCATCAGATATATATTATTATGATTACGCTGACAATTTCAGCCACTGACAGTTAACATCAATACTTTAAATGTTTTTTTTTCTGCAAGTATAGGCGACAAATATTTAGTTCTATCCATTGCAACTTATGCCTTTGTACACATGGCCAAACTATAGCGATAGTTCAGTAAATGGCGTATAGTTAACAAAAACCCAAAGGAAATCAAGATTAGAAGTGGCGGATAGTAGGTAGCCGAAAGAATATTGTAATCTGTGCGACAGATCTCTTGCGCAAATATTGAACCAGAATTAAATGTTTTACATACAAATGAACATGACTTGATTCTTAGAAAGAGAAGCACTTATTTCAACTTTGCATGATATACCAGTTACATTACAAACAAAGAACTGTATCATGATACAATGTTGTATAAATGGGTTAAAAACAATATAAAGAAGATATGCCCTTCATAAAATGGAAGCCATGCCAACATTATGCATATTGATAAAAATAACTTGATCATGAGAAAACAAAATCATAGAACCTAAAATGGTCTTCAAGGGGCTCCATATATATCTAATTCTGTCTACTCCTTTACCTTCATCTTATATTAATCTTGCTGGATTATCATTTACGCAAATTTCATGTCACCTTCTCTTGGTGGCCAGGCTGTATCATCTTTTTAATTGAGTGTAGTTTACTGAAAACTAAGTCAAAGAATAGAAGCATTCCTCTTGAATTATTGGCTCATTACATAGCATCTATTTAATGTTCTTGCAAAAACTTGGCCACCAAGGTAACTCTTGCAGCAATCATCTTATAATGTTAAAAATTAAGGTTAATGGCATTAACTAATGCACAATATGTGGCTTGACATATCTCCATCTGTAAACAGGGCTCATCAACTCATCCTTTGGTGACATCACAATAGAACCATAAATGAAGTAATCTAGACACCTAAAAATCAAACATTCATACATTTTATTTTCCCAAAATTTTTTGCTACCATTAGCTACTCTCAGAGGGATCCATTATCCTTTAGCTGTTCATTACAGCACAATGAATCGACCAAAGAGGTAACCGGTACATCCATTCTTTACCTTAAAAAGTTGATATGACATATCAAAATGAATCAAAAGCATAAAGATTAACTTAGGATACATCATCTTAGGACCTGATTCCATATGTACTTAGGTGATTTTTTTGAGTTTTATGTTTCTGAGTTTGTAACACCACTGCTTTGATTCATTATGTCTCATTGCTAATGATGACTAAGTGAAGAATTTCTTGTATATATCACCTAATGCTAACTATCACAATCATTCTTCAACCTGTAGCTAGGAGGGTTTTATGAAGAAACTACAGAGTTCCAGGAAATTAGGCAACTAAAGTCGCAATTTTTTTTTTTGGTTGTAAATGAGTAGGGAAACCACTATATCAAAAAACACTTTATAAGAACAACTTGAGAATCTCAGATTAACCACAGATATCAATCTGCAAGACAAATTCCCCAAAATTATAATTCTGAATCACTGATTTCCTTGGGATACTTTATTTGAAGCTCAAAAAGAATAAAATCGGATTGCTATATTTCATTTTTAATAATACATAAAGAAGCATAGGATACACTTATAAACATATATTTGAGCTTGCAGAGTGAACTTAGCAACACACTCATGGAAGGTGACAAAATTTGTAAAGCAGAGTGAGCTTTATCTGTAAGAATGAATTTGAGAACAAACCATGATGAAATCTATTCCACATCCTATTTTCTTGTCACATTCTGGGTGATATGGAAGCAACCTTTCCAAAATTGTTTGTTCATGCTCTGGGCTAAGCTTATCACCACTTCCATACCTACAGAGAAAATTTTAATAATTAAAATACTTACTGACAGGTGATTTTTTCTGATGAGACAACCCGGAAACAAATGCATGATCCTGGTAACATTGACAGTAAATTGCACGATCTGTATCATCTAACGTTTCATACATTTTTCGATATCAACAACCTAGTATTGTAACTAGACTTCTAAAAGGTTCAGTGGTACAGGATGTCATCCAATTGTTAACATGGAAAAAGCTTTTCTTAAAAACCACTAGAAGAGTTTTGAAACATTTCAATGAGATCATCAAAAATTCTAAAGTACATGTCATTATGTGCTACAACACAAGCGCGACATCTAGATACTTTCCTGTTAGAAGGAAAATTTACCATGTTCCAAATTATGGACAGATATTTGTGCCCAGTAACCTCTCATACCACATCAGACATAAGACCAACGCACGACACACTCCAAAATCAGCCGCCCTTCTGACAGCATGTGCAATTCAGATTGTTCATTTAGATGAAAAGCATGTCCCTTGTTATCTTAAGACATTCATGGAAAAGGCACCAGACCCCATGCGCCCAACTTAATTCAGTCATGAACTCTGCCCAAGGTTTTTACATTTGCATGCAACAGAATCAAGCCAAGAATAGACAAGCCAAAGCTTTGCTTGTTTTGTATAGAGACCTAACAGGCAACACAATCTAATCTTTCAGAAAATCCTACTTTGGCTCTTGTCAGGATTGCAAATCATGCCTAAGTATTATGCTAGGGCATATAGAAGTTTATGTCCTTGTTAGTGCTATGTCACCACTGCTTGAATCTGTTAATGTGTGTTCACGGTGCACCATCTCGACATTGTGAATTTCCTAACACACTATCATTGCCACATGAACTCCTTCCTCGTGTAATGGATGTCACACCCATATTGTAATTGGATGCCACAATAACATTTACATAAAGAACCATTAAAACATGACAAAGATGGAAAGACTAACTCCAAATTGACAATTGAAATCTAAATCTGGATCCATCTCAAATATAAGAAACTTGGCAAGTTAGTAAACCCATGCCAAACTTATTCTGGATTGACATTTCTAACAACTTGGAAAACCAGATCACACTAAAATGGTTAATCCAGTGACAGTCTGTACAAATCGATTAAACGATGAAGAGTTATAATGATTGGGATCTTGACAAAAGTAAAAAAGTTGTCTTGCCTCCTAGATATTATTCCACATCACCGCATTTATCAAATTGGACTCATGTTCTTCGCACTAATCTGGCCTTCTACGAACAAGAGGAGATATCCATAGTTTCTGTCTACAGTTTAGGATTTCTCTACTCATCATAGTTTCCACAGCTGCAAATGGTTCCTTAGTAGGATACACAAAGATGAACTGTGACTTTTGCTCCCAAAGAAGCCATCTCAAAAGATTAGTAAATCATTGGACTATAAGATAATTTTATCAAAATATAAGAAGATCTTAATTCAAAATATTTGTTTTCATAGCATTAAGTTTCTGAAGCATATATCAGGAAAGTATGGGAAACAATGATTGTTATAGTGCTTGCAGATTAACAAAAATGGATTTGATCAAGACAACACCCATTTCCCTTAGTTTTGGTATTCAGACCAAATATACTGAGCACTATATAAACACATTTCTATGCTAGCCCATGCATGTAAGTTCCACAAAAGTTTTTAGTGTCTAGTTTCTTGACATGATGATTTTTCAATTCTTTGAATTACATCAGTATGCCAATCAAATTTCAATCATCTATTGCAGGCAGAGCTATTTGTAATTTATAAAGCTTTATACAGAATGAAAAGATTTCGCTGTATTCACAGGATGAAAAGATAGCATGGGAGAAAATCTGCAAGAATATGTATATGATGTGAAATTATTATTAATTATTGATATGCCCATCACACAAAATGCAAATATTGACCAAAATTTGAATTAATAAGTTAAGTTCATCATAAGTAAACAACAGAATATTTTCAATCTGATTACCATATAGAGGGCAAACAAGCAATTTCAATTTATCAAACAAGCAATTCGTTCCATCCAAAAAGCATTTTCTAGGCACACTTGTTTGAATCTAGTGGCGGAATAACCTCACTAGAATAAATAGTTTTTACCCCACCAACTCCCAAATAACATCAATCATAAGAATAAAAGTAGCTCTGAATAATAAAATGTTTAAATTCAACTAGGTCTAATAGTTTAGAAATTCATTTTTTGAGTGCCACCAAAGATTGTAAAGTGGTTTTCAGTAATAAGGGAAAGAAATCTCGGTTATCTCACTAGAAGTTCATTGCATAACCAAAAATAAAATATAAAGAGGGTTATAACCAAAAGGCGCCAATAATAATAATAATATTATTATTATTATCATTATTATTATTTTATATAATAATATTATTAAATAATATAGATTTTATGGTCTATAAAACAACCAAATAATTTAGGTTTCCACAAGAACAAATCTCACTAGAAGTTCATTGCATAACCAAAAATAAAATATAAAGAGGGCTATAACCAAAAGGCGCCAATAATAATAATAATATTATTATTATTATCATTATTATTATTTTATATAATAATATTATTAAATAATATAGATTTTGTGGTCTATAAAACAACCAAATAATTTAGGTTTCCACAAGAACAAGGCTTGCTCCCTATAGAGGCAAATATTTCTAATCATAAAACCACTTAATAAGCCCAAACCTTCGAATTTCCATCAAGTGAAATTCGCACATTTTCCAATTGCTCGATGTCCTAATTTAAAAGGATAACTGAAATTCAGTTGATGCAATATCAAGGCTAATATTTAAGGCAGAATGTGAAGTTTTATGATTGGATAGCCTAAATTAAGAGAATTCACCAACATTAGTTGGCTCACTAACATTTCAGATGAATTTACAGAGAAATGATGCTCTATGTGGGTTGATATAATTTTCTCTATCATTTCTTTTATGACTCATGCTCTCATTCTTCTACAACTTGTATACATATATATCTATGTAAACCTGTCAGTCTATTCTTTAATATCAACAGTCTCAACATATCCAGATTTAACACTGGGTTGATGCAATTTTTATCAATGAATGACACCATGAGAACAACTAGCACACTGGCAATATCTAGAGACTAATTCATACGAGAGATTTAATGGCAAGGCCCAAATTGAAGTTTCAAGTATTAAATGCCTAACCAAATTGCATAAAAGATTGGACTCTGATGGAACAAAGTGAAAGAGTATTCACCAATATAGGCAACTTTCCACCATTTCATATGACAGCACATACCAATGTTCTTAGTGAGTGATATATATTTCCCTTTGTTTCCTTTCTGTATGACTTCCACCCTCATCCTTGTGCCAAATTTCTTTGTGTTTGTCTATCTGCTCTACCTCTACTCTTTTAAAAATAATAATAATAATATAACAACCTCACACAGACACACACACACACACACACAGATTAAAAAATATATATCGGGTTTAGCATCATAACACCAATTGAAGACCAATTCACGCAAGATTAAAACTAGAAAAACCAACTTCGATAGTTGAGATTGAAACAAGCATCGAGTCCTTACTTCCCAGAATGGAGGATCATCCTAACGAAGCCAACAAGGGGGACGGTGTCCTCAAGGATTTGATCTTCCCAGTCCACCCACTCTTCCTCCTCCTCCCTCTCTTCCTTCTCATCATTCCCTTCCTTTGTAGGACCATCCACAACCGGTCTCCTCAACAAGGCCGGCTCCACCGATCCTTCGTTGGCAGTGGCCGTGGAAGCACGAAAACCAGGCAGAGCGCTTCGCGATGGGAGAGAAGAAAAGGGCAAAAGAAGAGAAGAGGAACTAAGAGAAAGAAAAGGTCTTGGACGGCTGAAATGGAAAGAAGCACAAGAAAGGGAAGCCATTGTTTAGAATGAAGAGCTTATGGGGATTCACACTCTCAACATCTTCATTGCTGTGCCCGAAATTTTCATCGTGGAGGTTGGAGACGAGGAGAGAGCTGAAGGGGGTTGAAAAGGGGGAGGTACATAGAAATGGCTATTGTGTCTATCTTCCTGGATGAGATTCAATGGGACCCACCAAGATTTTTGTTAATAGGAAAACTAAATAACGATAAAAGAAATTCGCATTACATGAAAAAAAATTATTTACGTTAACTTGTTCTTTTCTCTGGATTGCATTAAATTGGCATCAACAAACAGTTTTCCATGTTATTAAAGTTGCGGGTGCTAGATAAAATAAGGGAATTTCTGTTCACCGGAATTTAAAACTTTCTAAAACCACTTCTAACTTTTACACTCCTTAGACAACCCTCTTTTATAGTTTACTTTTCTTCTACCCCTATCAGTCATTTCAAATGGGTACTTGTTATGAAATTCTATATTTGCCCTTGGAAATGGTGGAAAAAAACCCGCCCGATCACATCATGTCATGTCTGACCTTTATGCATACAACTGTGGGTTTTTTCCCCTTCATGCTTGTTTTTTGTCAAAGAAAGTTTAGAAAGCGAATTACATCTTCTTCTTCACATTTAGTTTGTTCTATCTGAGGTCTGCCGGTTTCGAGATATTATGAAGAGTTTTGTGCTATTGCTAGATACAACGGGGAGGGACGAGTGCTGATGTTTACGGTGCTGACTGCTTGGGAGTCAATGTTAGGCGAGATATGTGAGCGATGGGGTTTCGATATTTCCCGTGTGAGGGTGAAGTTTATCACACCTGATGGACATAAAACGGTTTGCCCAATAGAAAACGAGGTCGACTTCCAGCGCATGTGTCATGTTTTCTCCATCTTCAAATGCGGTGTAGTCGATCTTGTTGTCGAGACGAATGACGTGTCATCGTATCCTACTGAAAACGAGTTCTTGTTGTGGTAAGGTTTACCTATTTGTATATGTTAGTAATTGTTCAATGCTCTCCATCTCTGTTTAAAATAATTAAGTTCCCGTTTAAAAGTTGACTTCTTCGTTTAATTTATTATGTTAATATTTAAACATTCTCTCTACCATTTACATTATTGAGTCTGTGTTTAAATAGCAGTGTTAGCGTTTAACATTTATAGTTATCGTTTAAAATCTTGGAGTTTATGCTTAAATCCTGATCGTTTTTGTTTGAACTGAAGTGTTGGCAGGAATTCAGAATCTGGGAGCGCTTCTATTCCACCTCATGGCAACCCTGACGGTCTCGCATGCCTACCTTCCTCGTCAGAACAACCTGAAGTGTTGTCGTTGGATGTCGGACAACGTTTTCAAGGCGTTAAACATTTCAGAGACGCACTTCGGAATTTTGCCATTAAACGGAATTTTAAGTTCAAATTTGTAAAGAACGAAAAACATCGGGTCACTGTGGAATGCGCTGTTGATGGTTGTCAATGGCGCCTTCATGCATCAATGGAATATAATAAAAACACCTTCAGAATCAAGACAATTGACCCGTCACACACTTGCGGTGGTGGAATTGGCTCGGCGTCACACCCGAAAGGGTTCAAAAAATGGGTAAGCGCACGAGTGATTCAGAAGCTCAAGGACCGGCCCTTGTACAAAGCCATCGACATTCAGAAGGACATGTTGCGGGAGCATGGTGTCCACATTCCATACAAGAAGGCTTGGTTGGGAAAAGATCATGCCCAGGTGGTCCTCGATGGCAGCAACATCTCCAGCTACGATTTGTTACTTTGGTACGTCGATAAGGTGGTTGAGACGAACCCTAGCATCATTGCGTTTGTGGAAAGAGACAGTGAGCGATTTAAACGTGTGTTCTTTTCTTTCAGCGTGTGCATTGTGGGATTCAAGAGGGCATACATGCCGCTGCTGTTTCTCGATGGTACCCACATCCTTGTAAAATATTGGGGTACTTTGTTGGGTGCTACAGGCAAATATGGGAACAATGGCTTCTTCCACGTCGCCTTCGTTATTGTCGACAACGAGACCGATTGATGAGTGCATTTCATATATATATATTGCATGCTTTACCCTCATCATTATTGAATATTTTGGCTTTAATTCTCCAAGTACGATGCTATGTGAGGTATTCTTAGTTTGTCATGCAGATATTAAAGTCCTGAAGCAAGAAGAGATGTTTTGGAATAATTTTAGAAGCTAAAGGACTTAGAAGAAATCTCATCAAGCTCAACACGGCTTGAGCACGCCCGTGCTGTACCCCATGCAAATTGCAGGAGAATTCAGCCAAATTCAACACAGTTTGAGTTTGCTGAGTACGGTCGTGCAAACCCTAGCACGGCCTAAGCACGCCCGTGCTGTTCCCCGTGCAGATTACAGGAATGTGAGTTTTCTGGAGTTTTATTTGGCCGTAATCTGCACGGCTTGAAGCATGGCTTAAACACGCCCGTGCTCACATCGAGAAAACATTAAAAACCTAAAAACTTAGGTTTTGGGGGGACTTTTGGTGGGCGAACTAAGGGAGAAAGAAGAAGAGAGCTTTGGGGGTGCGTCCTCCTCTCCATCAAGGGAATGTCATGCGTATGGTAGGCCGATCGGGAGGAGATTCCACGGCATTGTAGATCCTTCGACAACCACAAGGATGCAAAAAATTAGGGAGTTTTCAACTTCTTATCTTTCAATTTCTTTGGCATTGTACTTGTTGTTTGTTGTCATGAGGGGCTAAACTCTTAAGGGAGCCCCGGGGTTGTTTGTATGACGTTGTATCTTGAACTCATTATCTTTACTTGCAGTATTTATGAATGTCTTGTTCCTTTCAATAAATCAAAGTTATTGGCTATCTTGTGTGTTGTTTAGTGCTTGATTGCTTGGTAGTTAGGTTCTCTTATCTAGGCTTGTGAATCGTTATTGATCGTTGCAAGCAGTGAGAGTTCAACTTAGGGCTCGGCAGCGCTAGAAATCGCATGCTTATAGCATAACTAGGTTTAGAACTGAAGACATCTCTGATAAATACTGAGAAAGACCGAGTTAGTGAACGTCAGAATCCAACCCCGGGCCCCCATCTCCTCCATCGAGCCAATCCTCAAACCTTCCCTTGGTGAACTTCCCTTTCCTTAAACTCCTTGAAGTTAACCCAGAGTCAAATCCATCTTTTTCTGTTGGTTAGATATTAAGCAGAACGTTAGTATTAGAAGCTACACCAGTCCCTGTGGATTATACTGCCCGACCTAAAGGGTACACTTTACTACTTGTGCGACCCGTGCACTTGCGGATACGCAAGGGGCGTATCACCGATGCCAATTGGATGTGGTTCATTTCCAAGTTAGGTGATGCTTTATACGACGAAGGAAATTACGAAGAGATAATTACATTCGTGTCGGACAGGTCAAAGGGCCTTGTGAACGCTATTGTTAGAGTCTTCCCTTCATCAACACTTGCTTACTGCCTTCGACACTTGGAGGCCAATTTTATGAAAGCCAATGTCAGACTTGGGAAGGCATTGAGGGAAGAGTGCTGGTCCATATACTTTCGTATTGCGTGGGCATCGACTGCTAAAGAATTCGATGACACCGTCAATGAACTGCAGGCCGCAACACCCGAAGCCTATCAGTGGTTAATTTATAAGTCGGACATGTTACATTGGTCAAATTATCTGTTCAAAGGTGAACGCTGGGGCGAGATGTATTCAAATTTTGCGGAGTCGTTCAATGCGTGGATCAAAGAAGCTCGACATTTACCAGTGATGAAAATGGTCGACGCCATAAGGTATTCGAATTTTGATTCTATGTAACGCTTACAATTTGCTCATTATCCTTTAAATATCCTTTTGTGTGTTTAAGTTGCACTGTCTTTGTTTAAATATCATTGTATGTGTTTAAATATCCTTTTCTGTGTTTAAATTTCACTGTCCTTATTTAAATATCATTTTATGTGTTTAAATTTTGGGATCACCGTTTAGTTTGTTCTAATCCTGTTTAAGCATATGTGTTTCTCTTTAAATATCAACATCTTCACTTAAATGTCTTTAAGATTTTTGATCTTCGTTGTACAGGTTCAAGTTGATGCACATGTTATGCAATCGCCGTGAGCAAGCGAACAAATGGGTGACCTACTTATGCGCGGACATACATTCGAAGGTTGAGATGCTTGTTGAGGATAGCAGAAGTCTTCATGTTGGTCGCTGTGTCGATGATCGTCATGAAGTGTTTGACCAGTGCAGCAACTCTGTAGATCTTGCCAGTAGAACATGCTCATGTCTCATATGGCAAGTTTATTGTATCCCATGCAAACACGCTTGCGCTGCAATAATGCAGACAGACACCAACGTTCATCGTTTTATTAGCGGGTACTTCACCGCCGAGACTTACAAGCTGGCGTATAAGGAAGCTATATCCCCCATACTCGACAATGATAGGCTTATGGACAACAATCGCAAGCATTTGAGGTTCGCGAGTTACATTGTAGTCATTGCCACGCGTCCGGTCACAATCAAAGATCTTGCAATGAAACCGTCGCGGACTATGCATTGTAAAATGAATAATTTTTTAAGTGAAAGAAATTTATTTCAGAGTAAACTTTTGATATTTAAACATGGAGGTATATATTTAGACTTAGACATAGAATGTTAAACGGTACCTCTTATTCTTAACGGGTGAAGCATATATTTAAACAGAGAGGTCATCTTTTAAAAAGTGAGACTTCCTTTTCAAACAGAATCAGCGATATTTAAACATTACAATACAAAGTTAAACAACGAAAGTTAAGTATAAAGATTACAGACAATCGCGATTCATTGAAAAATCTGGCACGTCATTGGGAAAGAATGAATTCAATTATATCGAGAAAACTTAATTACTGCGACCCTTCAGTGGAAATGCAACAGTTTAGTGGTTCATTCATAAGTCGGAGATGTTGCACTGGTCGAATTACCTGTTCAGAGGTGAACGCTGGGGCGAGATGTATTGAAATGTCGCGGAGTCCTTCAATGCGTGGATCAAAGAAGTTCGTCATTTACCGGTTACGGAAATGGTCGACTCGTTAAGGTATTCGAATATTGATTTTATTTAGAAGAAAGAGGATCGAGTCGCAAGCGTCCGAGGCCACGCGTCCGATCACAATCGTAGATCTTGTAATGAAACTGTCGCCGAGTAGGCATTTTTAAAGGGAAACAAAGTTATTTGACTGTCAAGTACTGATATTTTAAACAGAGAAAAACACATTTCATTATCTGTCCTCAATAGTTAAACAAGGAAACTTAGTATTAAACAGTAACGGTTGTTATTAAAGTGTGACAGACAAAGTTACACAGAGACGTCTTATTTTACACAGCTTCTCTTCCATGTTAAACGGAGTCATTGATGTTTACACAATATAATAAACGTTAAGCAAAGAAAGTCAAGTATATAAGAATACAGACGTTTGAAGAACAGTAGTAAATTTACAACGTGAAAGGACTTTAAATTAATGGCGAGAGAACGTAATTAGAGCAACCCTTCAGTGCAAATTTATCACTAATTAATACAATTAAATTTGATTTTTGAATTCAAAAGGGAAGCATAAATCTACACAGAAAATTATGAAAACGTACACAAAAAATCAACGTCATTTTTATTGTTGTTTGATTTGAGAAATAGTTCAAACTTCCGTTAGCTAGGTTTCTATTTAAACAAGAAGCGGAAACATCCAGTTATTATACACAGACCCAACAAAATGTATAAGTCACTTCTCAACGAGTATTACCAGAAGACATGCCTGGTCAAGCCGGAGTACTCCACCCGCAGGGAAGGCCCCGACCACACCCCGCTTTCGTGGCCACGGTCACGGTGGATGGTACCACCTTCTCCGGTCCTGGCCCTACGAGAACCTCGAAGGAAGCCCAGAGCACTGCTGCCGAGGTGGCGTTCACTGAGCTCTGTCCTTCACATCCTGGGAGGATGAATACGTGTCCCGCTGCTGCCAATGATCTATCTTCTGGAGGTAATTCATACTGTAAGAAAGGATTTCTCTATGCATGTTTTAAAATTTTCATAATTTTCTAAATCGTTGAAGTCTTCATTACAGGGCCTTCCATCGCAGCGCCTTCCATTGCAAGGCCTTACACTGCAGGGCCTTCATGCACCCGCGAGATCTCCAACAATAAAGAGTTGGAGTGGTTTCTAGAAGAGTTGCTCCATGATCTTGAAGAAATAGAAATACTTTTTTCTGCAAAACTCGATGGAGTGAGAACCCGCAAGTCCCATGTGCAGAACTGCTAAAGGCTCTGAAGGACAAGAAAGGAGCGGAGTTAATTGAATTTGTTGGCTTCGTTTTCATTATCATTTTGTAAAAACTATGAGAAAACTACTTTGCTAAAATTATTTTACTTTGTTCAATAGAGAAATCTACTTTCCTTGTCATTCTTTGATATTTACACGTTTTCAGTGAATGTTAAACATCGACACGTATTCTTACATGGTAACGCATATAGTTAACTAGAGACACTTTTGAATCAAACGTAGAGAGTGAATGTTAGACGGAGACTCTTCACAAAAAACGGTAACACATATAGTTAAACAGAGGAAATGAATCTTAAACGGAAAGCTTACTTCTAAATGGTAAGCCATATATGTAAATAGAGGCATCATATTTTAAACAAAGAGTACTTATTTTAAATAGCGACACTGACACTTAAACGTTGCAATTGAACATTGCTGCAAAGAATGCGAAGAAATAAAAAATACAGGTGTTAAACGAACAATAGTATGCAGGCAACATACTTTAATCTCAGATAAGAGACGTCCGTTGCGGGTATGCGTAATTTAAACAGAGACGACTTCATTTTAGAATTCATTTATATTTTACCGTATTCACTAAATGTTAAACAAAGATGAATCATTGACGAGTAACACATATGTTTAAATGGAAACATAGCCTTTTATACAGACAGTGCTTCATTAGATAGCCGTTTAAATTGTAGATGTTGCAATGAAACTGTCGCAGAGTAGGCATTGTAAGTGAACCCTGTTTTTAACATGGAACTAAATTATTTCATTGTCAATCGCTGATATTTAAATAGAGAAAAACGAATTTCTTTATCTGTCCTCATGTATTTAAAGAACGAGGCCGAATGTTAAACATTAAGTCTTAGTGTTAATGGGTGCTACATAGAGATAAACGAAGACGTCGTAGTTTACACAGGAAGTACTCCGATTTAAATAGGGTCACCAATATTTACAGACTACAATGAAACGTTAAGCAAAGAAAGTCAATTATTTAGCAATACATACATTCAATTTACATTAGTAAGTTTACATTGGAAAATCTACCTTGCTATTGGGAAAAGAATGAGTTGACTTTAAATTAATGATGAAAAAACATAATTAGAGTAACCCTTCAGTGGAAATTGATTAGTAATTAATGCAATTAAATTGATTTTTGAATTCAATGTCAAATTTATTGTCGTCTGATTCGAGAAGGAGTTCAAACTTTCGATAACTATATTTCTATTTAAATAATTGGAAACAAGACAGACATCCAGAAATTATACACAGACCCAATAGAATGTATAAGTCACTTCTCGATGACTACTGCTAGAAGACACGATGGGCCTCGCTGGAGTACTCCATCCGCTTGGAAGACCCCAACCACAACCCCGCTTTCGTTGCCATGGTCAAGGTGGCTGGGGCAACTTTCTCCAGTCCTGGCCCTGCTAGAACCGCCAAGGAAGCCCAGAACACTACTGCCAAGATGGCGTTCAATCAGCTCTGTGCTTCGTACCCTGGGAGGATGTACACATCACCCGCTGCTACCGATGATCTATCCTCTGGAGGTACTTCATATCGTGAGATTTCTCTATGCATGTTTAAAAAATTCTATGATTTTCTAAATCGTTGGAGTCTTCATTTCAGACCCGATGATCTATCCTCCGGAGTGATAGATTTGCTCCAAGAGCTAGCAGAAAAAGTAGTAATCTGTTCTGCAAAACTCAATGGATTGAAAGCCAGCAAGGCGCATGTAGAAAAGCTGCTCCAGGATATGAATGTGAAGGAAAGGGCGGAGTGATAGTTGATGTTTTGTTAGTTGTTGTTTTTAATTTTCTAAATAAGAACCCCGATGGGTATTAGTGTATCGACTTTCTAACAGGACTTTGTTTAATTATGGAATGGTGTCTAATTCACAAAATCTAAGTTCATTGTCACTCTTTGAAAATTGTTAAACAGCGACGCTTAACGTTAAATTGTAACATATATGTGTAAACCGAGCCACTGTTATTTACACAGAGAACACGCCATATCGCATTCGGAGATTTGTAACAGTACAAACTGAATGTTAAAGGGAAACGCTTATTCTTAAATGGTAACACATATATCTTACGCAAATGTGAACTCTTGTTTTGTGTTGTCGCTTTGTTTTCATTCTGTAAGTTCCGTCGCAGCTTGTTGAAATTAGCTTAAATGATAATATCAATATTTAAATAGTAACATACGAAATTAAACATGGAAACCCTATTCTTAAATGGTAACACATATATCTTATGCAAATGTGAACCCTTGTTTTTTGTTGTCGCTTTGTTTTCATTCTGTAAGTTCCGTCGCAGCTTGTTGAAATTAGCTTAAATGATAATGTCAATATTTAAATAGTAACATACAAAATTAAACATGGAAACCCTATTTTAAATGATAACTCTCCCGTTTAAACGGCATCGTCGAGCGCGCACGGAAGAGGTTGGCCTCTCATCCTGCCTTCGAGCAAGTGGTTTCGGAGTAATAGCATCATTAATGTTATGCAACTTCGTTGATGTAGTTTATGTTGCAGCCTCGTTAATGTTATGCAACTTCGTTCAATGGAGAAAATCTGTTTTATTGTCATTCGTTGAGATTTAAACATAGACAGAGAAATTTAAATGGATACTCTTAACCTTAAATATGGTTACCGTATGTTAGAAAGAGACTATGTGTTTTTACCAGAGGTCCCTGATGTTAAACGGGGACGGCAAATATTACACGGAGAACCTTATTATTAAAGTGTAACACAATTTTTTTAATAGTGACATTGTCGTTTTAATAGAGATACTTCATTTTATAAAGACGCAATGACACTTAAATGGTACAATGGAAAGTTAAGCAAGGAATGAATTGAATTTAAAACAATAACGAACAATAGAATTCGTAATTGTAGATCTTGCAATGAAATTGTCGCCGACTAGGCGTTGTAGATAAATAATTCTTGAAGGGGAACAAATACATTTTGCGTGTTTATTTTTTATATTTAAACAGAGAACTTACCAATTTAATTCTCATTCTTTGTAACTTAAATGAAGTCACTGAATGTTAAACGGAAACTGTTATTCTTAACGGGTGACACAAATGATGTTAAACGGAGATATTGTCTTTTAAGCAGAGTCTCTTGAGTTTAAACAGAGTCCTTGATATTTAACCAATACAATGAAAAGTTAAACAACTTAAGTGAAGTACACAAGAGTACAACTGTTCAACGAACACAGGTACGCAATCATGATGTGGCTATGTCATTGGGAAAGAATGAATTGAATTTAAATTAATGACGAGAAAACTTAAGTGGAGTAATCCTTCAGTGCAAATTTATTACTACTTACTAACATTTAATTTGATATTTGAATTCGAACCGTCAGATGTCAACTCATCGATCACTGTTACCACCCTCATCAAAAACCGATGGCAATTGCTTTTATTAAAATCAGTGTGGAATTTGAGAAGAGAGTTCAAACGCCAAAGATCCAGATTTCTATTTAAACAAGCAGCTGAAACGGAGTTAAACATCTAGATATATCTAGAACGAAGAAAATGTATAAGTCTCTTCTCAACGAGCTTTGTCAGAAGAAGCGCCTGCCCTGGCCGGAATACTCCACCGTCAGGGAAAGCCCCGACCACAACCCTACTTTTGTGACGACGGTGTAGGTCGATGGTACCTCCTTCTCCAATACTGAGCCCGTGACAAGTTCCAAGCAGACCCATGATGGTCGCTGCGCGTGTCGCTAAAACGCAGGCACACGGCTCCCCGGCCGCAAGTACACGGGTCGTCAAGTAATACCTCTTGTGAGGGCACAAGAGGGTCATATTACCTAGGGTCCCGAGATCAACTATTACTTCCTCTTCGAACAGTTGTTTAGTCGAATCGAAACAGAGGTTGTTGCAAAGAAATGAAATTAAAACCAACAAGAAAAGCTTTAACTACTGACAGGTTGCACACTCCGAGACGAAATCAAGTAGAGAAAATAAGGCTCCGGGCGAGGATCCCCTCGGGAAAAATAAAAGTAAGGATGTTGTGATAACAGGTAATGCATGCATGGATTGTAATACTTTGGTCCGTCAAGGCTCGGAAGTCGACAACCCCGGAACCTCCGTAGTGTAGCCCTAATCCAGCACAAGTTCCTTTATCCTAAGGATACTCACACGATGTCATTGGGCCTAAGGAGCCTTGGCTAGAGTTATCTATAAGCAATTACGCTAAGATGAGCTCTACAACCTACAGGAGACTACCGGGACCCGGAACCTCCGGTGTATCGGTACAATGGATCCCTTTTCATGCTATGTAGATCTAATACGAGAGCGCACCTCGTGCAACCAAGTACAATCGATAAGATGAAATGCAGAGTTCTCATGAAATTCACTACAATTGGGTACATAAAGCATGAAACCAAATGATAAACCATGCATTCATTGAATTAAGAGTACCATATCTAATACAAGTATTCCTCCCAAGGTTCACCGGTTGCCCGGCGGCCTTGGGAGGTTTAGTTCGACATGATAAAAAAGGAAAGTTCACACAATAAAGAGTACATCAACAAAAACACCAAGAACTCCCTCTTGAGCGTGTCGACTAGGTTTGATGAAGAAACTTGCCGAATCCGCGTCACCCCTCTGCAATGGGTGTGCGGTCGGTGCACAGCACGCACACAGGCCCTAAAAGGGCCTGGGTTGTGTAGGAACGCTTGGGTGCCCTCCAGAGCTCGTTTATCCTTTGTTTATTCGCTCCTTGGCCTCAATTTTCCAGTTATAAACGTTCCTCTAAGCATGAATGGTACGAAGATGCCCTGAAATAGAAAAGCAAGAAAAATACATCAAAGGGCACCTGTTTTATTCAATTGTTGCTCGTCCCTAGGTCAGCCAAGGCCTTCTAATCGTTCACCCCCCAATTGTACCTGGGATGAGGAAGCCTCCCGGATCCTTCACTTTCTTTGGGAATTTGTTGGAGATAATCGCTGAACATTCTTTGCTTAATGTCACCATCGAGACTGCTTCTAACTTTCTTTTGTTGGTTAGAAGCTCTTTAAGAAATTTGGCGTATTTGGGCATTTGTGAAAGAGCTTCTACAAACGGGACATTTATATGCAAGGTCTTGAACATCTCTAGAAACTTTTTGAACTGCGCCTCTTGTCGGTCTTTCTTGAGCTTCTGATAAACGTCTAAATATACGTATTTTATACGTACTTGTGTATAGTTTTTTCTCTCTTTCTGTTAAGTTGTTTTCTATTTTCTTGGTTAAAGTTGCTTTACTTGTGTTACAGACCCGAAATAAGCTCAAGAACGTATTCATGAAGAAATCGACACCAAATACGGCGTTACTGTAGCAGGGTACTGTAGCACTGAACGGAAAAATTCCTGAGAAACACTCTGGATGCCTTGATTTAAAAGAATTTTTAGGGCAAATTTGAGGGGGACTTGGCATTCTTTTTGGAGCTCCACACCACCATCATCAAATCCGGCTTGGAGGAGGGCTTTGAGGGTGTTTTCGCGGCGAGATCTTGGAGGAGAGTGCGTTTGGGGGCAAGATCTTGCTCTAGGGCATCATTGAAGGAGGGTTGAAGACAAGGGAAGCCACCTCTTGAGTGGCGTCTTCGGAACTCCATTTTCGTAATTGAGAGAGTGATTATGCTTTATTTAGTTGTTTTCATGCTTTTGAGTATGTATTTTGAGATTATGAACAACTAAACCCCAAGGTCACCGGATGTAGGTGAACCTTGGGGGTGAACTTGTGTATTTTGAATGCTTGGTTTTAATTAATGTTTGTAGACTTGTTTGTGATCCTTGTTTGGTGCTCTTGAATGTTAGGGTATGCATGAGAACTCTGTGTATCTTTACTTAGGCAATACTAGGTTGCATGACCATTGCCCTAGTGTTAGACTCACCAAGCTTGGAAGGGAAATACGTATAAATACACCGTGACCATCGGGTATTTGTACCCCTCCAATTCTAGGGTTAATTACTCATTTGTGATTTAACCTTTGTTTGAGAAAACCACCTCGCCCTTTGCAATCGTATGAGGATTTGGGGTCAACTTCCGTGACCATCGGGTTGACCTAAGCTAGGGTTTTCTCGGTCCAACAAGCCATTTACATGTTAATCCAACATCCTGTACACTTCAGTAGCCCCTGAGGGGATCCTCATCCGTGACCGCTTTCTCACCCTGATTTCATCCTTTTATTGTCCTGGTTATTTAGTATTTTAAATTGCATTTATTTCTTGTATTTGCATTTTCTTCTTTTACTCTCGAATTTGATCGGCTAGACAATATTGCGAGAAGGAAGTAAGGATAGATTCTCGGGCCCTTGGGAATACGACCCACTCGTGCGTGCGCGAGTGGTTTATTACTTGACGACCCCGTGCGCTTGCGGGACAACCACCAGCTTCGCAGGATAAGGCAAAGTGGGCTTGTATTCTGCCACCGGGTCTTTCTCTTTACCCTTCAATTTTTCTCTTGAGCTTGAACTTGACCCTGGATCTATCTCTAGAACTTCCACCTCTGATTCACATTGAGACTCCTATTGTGCTTGTGGAGGTGGGGACTCGAGTTCCTTGCCACTTCTCAAAGTGACTGCCTTGAGGGACTCCCGAGGATTGACTTCAGTGTTGCTAGGTAATGCACCCGGGGGTCGTTCTGCTAGCGTCTTCGCTATCTGTGAGACCTGGCACTCAAGATTCCGTAAAGAGGCCTGCTGGTTCCTCATGACCTCTTCATGCCCTGTGATGCGGGCATCGTTGGACTGGATGTACTGGACAAGTAGGGCCTCAAGGGAAGGTCCCTTTTGTTATAGTGGTTGGGACCTCGAAAATGGAGGCTGCGTCTGTTGCTGTTATTGTTGTTGCTGCTGAGAGCGCTGTTGCCCTTGATTCTTGTCCTTCCAAGAAAAATTGGGGTGAATCCTCCACCCCGGGTTGTAGGTGTTGCTGTAGGGATTATTAGTGTACCGCTGATTCTGCCCAATGAAATCTTCCTGTTCGGGGCACTAACTCCCTCTGGCGAACAACTTGGCCCTGCTTGGTTCGCCCAACTATCAGTACTCAAATTCTGGGCTGAAGACTGGACTTGCATTGTGTCCAACCTTTTGGAGATGGCTTCCACTTGTGCTGCCAAAGTAGTGAGCACATCGACCTCATAAAGTCCGGCTGTCTTCACTGGCTTGTTCTTCTCAGAACTCCGCTGGTAGCCATTAGATGCCATGTCTTCTATGAGGTTATGTGCTTCTTCTGGTCTCTTGCAGCAGAAAGAACCTCCAGCTGCCGCATCTAGCATTTGCTTCGTTGCTACGTTCAGCCCATTGTAGAAAATCTGGATCTGCATCAATTCCACTATTCCATGTTGTGGCCATTTCCTCAATAACTCCTTGTACCTCTCCCATGTGTCGTACAAGGTTTCAGATTCTGCTTGGCGATAAGAAGAAATGTCACTTCTCAACTTAGTGATTTTGGCCGGTGGAAAGTAACGGGTTAAGAACTTCTCAGCTAGCTGTTCCCAATTTGTAATGGAACCCGCCGGCAAGGAACTTAGCCATTGCTTGGCCCTTCCTCGCAAAGAGAACGGGAACAATCGAAGGCAAACCGCATCCTCAGACACATTATTCGCCTTAAAAGTATCACAAATTTCCAGAAAAGTTGCAAGATGAGCATATGGATCCTCATCTTGAAAGCCATCAAATTGGCACATCTGTTGCACCATTTGAATGAAGTTGGGCTTCAGCTCGAAGTTGTTGGCCGCAACTGGGGGTCGCACAATACTGGACCCAGATCCCTCTAAATTAGGCCAAGCATAGTCGGAGATGCTTCTCTGATTTCCATCCATATTTTCTTCTTGGTCCACCTTTATGCTCACTTCCACTGACCCGGTTTTCCTTAGATGAATCTGCCTCTGTCTCCGATGAAATGTCCGTTCGATGTCTGGATCTGGAGACGCTAGCCGGGAGGAATTCCCCCGGGTCATGCACTATGCTTGCATAATACAAAAAGAGCAGATGAGATATGATCTTTTAAGCTTGAAGCAAAGAAAAAGCCGAAACAGTTTAAACCAAACACAAATAATAACAAAAACAAATAAGAGAATACGAGCAAAAAAAAACAAAGAACAAAATAAATGAAACTGATATAAAAAAGATAATGATTTGAGTACTAAGACTATCCGAATTCTTAGAAGTTGCCAGTCCCCGGCAACGGCGCCAAAAACTTGGTACGCCCCTTGCGTATCCGCAAGTGCATGGGTCGTACAAGTAGTAAAGTGTACCTGTAGGGTCGGGTAGTCGAATCCACAGGGACTGGTGTAGCTTCTAATACTAACGGTTTGTTTAATATCTAACCAAACAAAGAAGGATGGATTGTAACTCTAGGTTGAATTTAAGGAGATTGAGGGAGAGAATTGTACTCAGGGGAATGTAAGGATTGACTCGGTTTTTCTCAGTATTTATCAGAGATGTCTTTAGTTCTAAATCTGGTTATGCTATAAGAATGAAGCTTACAGTGCTGATGAAACCTAGGTTGAAATCTTACTGCTTGCAACTATCAATAATGATTCATAAGCCTAGATAAGAAAACCATACTTCCAGGCATTCAAACACTGAACAACACACAAGATAGCCAATAATCAAGATCTATTGCAAAGAACGAGACATTCATAAATACTGCAAGTAAAGACAATGAGTTCAAGTTACAACGTCATACAAACCACCCCGGGGCTCCTTTAAGAGTTTAGCCCCTCATGACATTAAACAACAAGGAAATTGCCAAAGAAATTAAAATACAAGAAGTTGAAAACTCCCTAATTTCTTGCATTCTTGTGGTTGTCAGAGGCTCAACAATGTCGTGGAATCTCCTCCAGATCGGCCTACCTTAAGCACAGTATTCCCTTGGTGAAGATGAGGACGGCGCCCAAAGTTCTAACCTTTTTCTTCTCCTAGTTCGCCCAGGCAAAAGTCCCCCAAAACCCATGTTTCTAGGGTTTTTAATGTTTTCCCGATGTAAGCACGGGCGTGTTGAAGCCGTGCTTCAAGCCGTGCAGATTACGGCCAAATAAAACTCTTGAAACTCACATTCCTGTAATCTGCACAGGGTTCAACACGGGCGTGCTTAGGCCGGGCTGAGCTTGATGAGATTTCTTCTAAGTCCTTTAGCTTCTCAATTCATTCCAAAACACTTCTTCTTGCTTCAGGACTTTGATATCTGCATGAAAAACTAAGAATACCTCAAATAGCACCGCACTTGGAGAATTAGAGCCAATAAATTCAGCAATTATGAGAGTAAGATATAAAAAATGTATATATGAAATGCACTCATCAAATACCCCCAAACTTGAATTGTTGCTTGTCCTCAAGCAACCTTAATTCCCTAATAAAGTGATGAGTGCATGACCTCTGATCTCAACAAATTTAGAGAGTTACTGAAGCTTAAGGAGTCTCTAAGAACTAGTGTCTTAGTCAATTGAAAGCTTATGAAAAATTTCACTCTTACTCCGTACTACCGTGTGTGTGTGTCGCCTCTTGGAGTATGTCAAAACTGTTCTTGAGGGGGTCTAGTACAAGCTCTTAGTTTTCACTTTTTCGCCGTTGACTCCTAAACTGGGTAGTAGCTTCATACACCCTAGAGGCAGCCTTTTCACTTGGTAGGTCATCAAAAATGACATTTGTGATGCCTAGGATCCCACTACTCAAGTGCGGCTTTCTAAAGTGATAGCTCTTTCTACCATCTTTCTCACAAAATTTGACAGGGCATCCCAAAAAGGAATCCGACTTGTCACTTTTTCACATTTTTAAATTTCTCTTCACATTCTATTTTATTATTTGTGTTTGGAGTCAAAACTAATTGTTTTACAAGCTCTACAACTAGCCCTTCCTCTAACAGAGTGACAATACTATACAGGCAAAGTGTTCAGGTTAGGGTTTCCAAAGTAAGAGCAAAATAAAACTTTAAGTTCAACAAAGTGCACTAGTATGCTCAAAAACTCCTAGCTTAGCACTTCTCAATAAAAAATTTCATAGATCGTCCTAAGTCATGCACAACATCGAAACATATTAATACACAAGTATACAACCCTCCCCCACACTTGAATGAAACATTGTCCTCAATGTTAAAAATAGGACATGCATCATAACACACTTAATCAAGTGAAAGGAAGGTAGAGTTGGGGAACTTTCACCAAATTGAAGGATAGGTGCCCGTGACAAATTCCATGACAAACAAGGGCGTGTGTTGATTACCGTCAAAGGGAAGCTATTTGATACAAGCAGTAAGAGAAATATCCATGCATCATGAAGTAAGCATGCAAGCATTAGAAATGGATAATAAAAACAAACAAAAGAAAACTCAACTGAAAGGAGATTAGTTTAGTAGCACACACAAACACACAAACAACACAATTAAAGACGAACAAAACATGAAACTACTCGGGTTGCCTCCCGAGAAGCGCTCGTTTAACGTCACTAGCTTGAAGTGCATGTTCTCACCTCACAAAGGCTCAAAAACATACCTTCTCTCCTGGCAGCCTGCAAAAGAACAACCCAAATAGGGGGTCAATAAGTCAATCAAAAATGCCTCACCACTGCTGAGTAGATTAAAAGGGATGTGTTTTGGGGCAAGGGCTTGCTGTTTTTTCCTATCAGCCACTTTCTTCCACTAAGTCTGAGCCTTAGATGGTTTCTTTCCCTTGACAAATAAAACTGGATTATCAGTGCTCGGTGGTACAACACCAACTTCTTCATCCCTTGCTATGGGATCATAATCTAGAGGTTCCTCCCCTAACAAGTCTGTGAGGTCGTCCTTCCACAGATCCTCCTGCACACAATCAACAATAATATCATCATTAGTATCTAAAAAATAGCAAGAATCATCAAATGCCATGGGGTGTCTCATCGCATCCTTTAGTCTGAACACCACTTCTTCATCCCCAACTCGAAGAGTCAATCGACCATCCTTTATATCAATTATTGCTTGCGAAGTAGCAAGGAATGGTCGTCCAAAAATCAGAGGTACCTCAGACCGTTCATCCAACTCTAGAATAACAAAGTCCACCGGGAAGATAAACTTGTCCACTTTCACCAAGACATCCTCCACAATTCCCAAAGGTTGGCGAGTGGAGCGATCAGCAAGTTGGAGCGTCATATGAGTTGGCTTGAGTTCCCCCAGTCCCAACTTCTGAAAAATTTTCAAAGGCATAAGATTGATGCTCGCCCCTAGGTCAACCAAGGCCTCCTCATCATTCTACCCCCCAATTGTACATGGGATGATGAAGCCTCCCGGATCCTTCACTTTCTTTGGGAATTTGTTGGAGATAATCGCTGAACATTCTTTGCTTAATGTCACCGTCGAGAATGCTTCTAACTTTCTTTTGTTGGTTAGAAGCTCTTTAAAAAATTTGGCGTATTTGGGCATTTGTGAAAGAGCTTCTACAAACGGGACATTTATATGATAGGTCTTGAACATCTCTAGAAACTTTTTGAACTGCGCCTCTTGTTGGTCTTTCTTGAGCTTCGCAGGATAAGGCAAAGTGGGCTTGTATTCTGCCACCGGTTCTTTCTCTTTACCCTTCAATTTTTCTCTTGAGCTTGAACTTGACCCTGGATCTATCTCTAGAACTTCCACCTCTGATTCACATTGAGACTCCTGTTGTGCTTGTGGAGGTGGGGACTCGAGTTCCTTGCCACTTCTCAAAGTGACTGCCTTGAAGGACTCCCGTGGATTGACTTCAGTGTTGCTAGGTAATACACCCGGGGGTCGTTCTGCTAGCGTCTTCGCTATCTGTGAGACCTGGCGCTCAAGATTCCGTAAAGAGGCCTGCTGGTTCCTCATGACGGGCGTGCTTAGGCCGTGTTGAGGTTGATGAGATTTCTTCTAAGTCCTTTAGCTTCTTAATTCATTCCAAAACACTTCTTCTTGCTTCAGGACTTTGATATCTGCGTGAAAAACTAAGAATACCTCAAATAGCACCGCACTTGGACAATTAGAGCCAATAAATTCAGCAATTATGAGAGTAAGATATAAAAGATATATATATGAAATGCACTCATCAGCGTTCAAGCAGCTCTGTTCCTCGTCCAGTGGGAAGAACAAAGTTGCTCCGTCTCCCGCTGTGTCTTCCGCTGTGTCTCCCGCCGCTGCTGCTGATGTCCCCATTGCAGGGCCTTCATCCGGTCCACATTACTCTAGCAATGAAGAGTTGGAGTGGTTCTTCGAAGACTTCTTTCATGAGCTTGCAGCAAAAGAAGTATTTGCTGTTACAAAACATGAAGGAATAAAAAAGCGAAGGGCCCATGTGGAAAAACTGCTCCAAGCTCTAAAGGAGACAAAAAGGGCTAAGTGATAGTTTTATTCTCCTTTGTTTTCATTTTGAAAAATAAGAACCCTCGCTGGGTGTTACTTTGTTAATGATGTTTGTTAAATGTAAGTTTGTTATCTTCGTTTAAAAGTTCAGTTATTTCTCGTCCAACTCAGTAATATTAAATAGAGACACTAAAAGCTACATGGGTAATTATAATCTTAAATAGAGACACAATCTTTTACCCAACCACACCTAAAGTGAAACGGAGACTCTGAAAATTAAAAGGAGAACGTTATTGATAAAGTGTAACTCAATATTCCAATACGAGACATTGTTGTTTAAACGAGAGATAAATGGAGACACTTTCTACTAAATAGAGACACTTTCTACTAAATAAAGACTCCGTATAGTCAACAAAGACAAGAAAAGTTAGAAGGGGACTTTACTATCAAATGGTGACACATATTTAAATGGCACCGGCAGACTTTAACCAGAGACACCTAATGTTAAACGAGAACGCTGCATATTAAACGGAAAACCTTATTATTAAAGCGTAACTCAATGTTTCAATAGCGACATTGTCGTTTAAGCTTTTGTACTTAATTTTATAAAGGACGATTGACCTTTTATAAAGAAACCGTCGTTACAATTGCAAGTCAAGCAAAGAATGCGAAGTATAAAGAAATACAGACGTTAAACAAACAATAGTATATTTACATTGTAAAGTCTGCTAAGAGACTACAACACGTGCTGAGGTGGGTGGATGTGGAGGTGGCTGCTATAAGATCTGGAGAATCTGTCGCTGTCCCTGTAGGAGTGCCTGCTACCCGTGGAGGAGGGCGGCAATATCCGCACTCTGACGTTGCTGCACTAGTCCAAGTTCCTGTAGTTGGCGACGCATGTCAGCTAATTCACTAGTGTAAGTAGTTTGCGATGTAGCGCGACCAGCCTGAGGGGTAGTGGGTGTAGCCCAAGTGGAAGAATGACCCCGACGTGCTCCATTGACTGTACTCAGCCAAGGGCATTTACTCCCCGTGCTAAGCGAGTGACGAATGGTCCAAGAAAGATCTGCGCTATCGGGGGTGTTGTGCAGGGCGAGTGAATAATTCGGCCATGACATGGCCTAAGTTCAGTGGCTCACGATGAATCATGCTGTAGCGAATCAAGAGGTCCATCTTAGTCACGACCCCGATGTTGTCGCTCCGTCCCGTGATAGAGCGACTTAGGAGTGCTTGTATCACTCGGTACGAAGGGTATGCTAAATGGGAGGCCTTCTTGGAATCTTAACTGGCCCCCGTAGTGATAGAATTCCAGAACGCGCTTGGAGTGAGGGAGGAGGGAAAGTCTTGAGCCAAACGGGGATATTCCTTGCTGGTTACAAATTCGCGATCATAAATATCCCGGCATATAGCAAAGTCAGCGTGGCTCATAACTTGTTGTTCTCCATTCACTTGGAATTTGATCCCTCCCGTACGACGAATATGAGCGACATTCCGATCGGCTTCGAATGTGCTCAATACTTCTAGAGTGAGTTCCCTAAAGGAGGGGTCGTCGACTTCAAGTTTGGTGAGCCATCAATCGAACCCAACTATACGTCGGACATCATCTGCTAAACCCAGCATTTCCAACACTTGCCAATCAAGCACTCGAGTTTTAGCGAATGGTTTCACCTTGAGCATGTCGTATCTTCGAGCGAAATGGGCATCGGTGAATTGGGGCGTTGAGGATGAGCTAGCCCCCTCTCTAGGTCGCTTGTGTGCGACACGCTTGTTCGGCATTGCCCTACACAACACAAGATAGACATCAATCACATAGAAGCCCACCATCATATTAGATAAAGATGAGACAAAAATTTCTTGTGTCCAAATAAATCACACATTCAAGTAGCCACAATGCCACTCTTCATGAACTAAGGGGATTGGAGCAATGCCCAATAAATAAAAACTCACTTAAAATGCGTGGGAGCTCACCTAAGTTGATAACAAGGAAAGGATGAATCGGCGAGGAAACGACAATAAAAACGACGGATCGGTGTTCTTTTAGCTTAGACCGGCACAAACCTTGCTCCCAAGATGAAAAGAGAAGGGGATGGGGCTGAGATGTGCAAGGGGGAAGTGGAAGTCCTTGTGAAAGGAGGTGAAGAAGAAGGAAGATGGGAGAGGTAGGTGGTGAAAAGCCCCTCTCAAATGGGTGGGGACCGCGCCAAGGGAGGAGGGCAGCCAGATCCGTGCGGTCTGGCTGCCGCCCCCACAGCCTTGTGCTGGCTGTGTACCGCCAGTGTAGGGCTGTGCGGGCCGCACGCCAGGCCCTACGGGCTTTTGCCCGCGCTGTGCGGCCTCGTGTGCGGCCGCACACCAGGCTGCACAGGGTTCTAGCGACCCTGTGCGAGGGCTGTGCGGCCGCACATGGGCCGCACAGCCTTCTGGCAAGCCTGTGCGGGTTGTAGCCTGCCCGCACAGCCTCTAGAAGTGCCGAAATCAAAATTTCCTCTTAGTTTCCTGCCAAAATTGAGAACACCAATCGATTTATATTCTTCTAAGGCACGTAAACTTCGCCGACAAATATGAAAATCTTGCGACACCAATCAACAAAACATCGACAAATGAAAACAAGACTCAAGTCAACTAAACACAAACGGAAAATAAAACACGCACAAAGAAAGGGAAAGCCAAACATAACCAACAAAAAACACTAAAAAGCAAACCAGGCAGACTAAAAGAAAAATGAGGAAAATAAACTTGGGTTGCATCCCAAGAGTGTTTGTTTAGAGTCACGAGCCTGACATCCCTGTGCACAATCTTAGGGTGGGTCAAAGGGGAAATTTTTACCTTGCTCCGCGAAGGAGGAGGATGAGCTAGAATGACCAAAATATGGCTTAAGGCGGTGGCCATTGACCTTGAACTGACCTTTTTCAGGATGATGGATTTCAATTACTCCTTGTGGTGATACCCGAGTGATCATGTACGGTCCTGACCATCGGGACTTGAGCTTCCCAGGAAATAAATGGAAACAAGAATTGTATAGGAGGACCTGATCCCCTTCCGTAAACTGCTTGTCTTGCTTAATCCTCTGATGGTGATAAATTTTTGCTCTTTCCTTGTAGACACGCGAGTTCTCATAAGCAAGGGGTCTCCATTCATCGAGTTCATTTAGTTGCAATCTCCTTCTTTCTCCTACCGCATGGGAATCGAAATTTAGGACTTTGGTTGCCCAATATGCTTTATGTTTGAGCTCCACAGGTAAGTGACAAGCCTTGCCGTACACAAGACGATAGGGACTACTCCCAATGGGTGTCTTGTAGGCAGTTCTGTAGGCCCACAAGGCGTCTCCAGTTGGTCGGACCAATATTTCCGGTGATGAGCCACGGTTTTCTCTAGAATCCTTTTGATTTCTCGATTTGAAACTTCGGTCTGACCACTAGTCTGGGGGTGATACGCAGTGGAGGTATGATGTCGGACTCCGTATCGCTTGATGATTTTCGCAAACTGGGCATTGCAAAAGTGTGCCCCCCCCCCAATCACCAATAATTGTTCTTGGAGTACCGAATCGAAAGAAGAGCCTTTTTAAGAATTGAACTACCGATCTTGCATCGCTTTTTGGTAAGGCCTAGGCTTTTACCCATCTGGAGGCATAATCCACCGCTACCAAAATAAACTTGTTACCACGCGAGGTCGGGAATGGGCCCATGAAATCAATTCCCCAAACATCGAAAACTTCGCACACCTGGATGGTGTTCTGAGGCATTTCATCTCGACATGATATGTTACCTGATCTCTGACAACGATCATAGGTTCGAATGTGGTACCACTTGTGTGGCACAAGAGGGTCGTATTCCCTAGGGTCCCGAGATCAACTATTACTTCCTCTTCGAATAGTTGTTTAGTCGAATCGAAACAGAGGTTGTTGCAAAAGAAATGAAATTAAAACCAACAAGAAAAGCTTTAACTACGGCAGGTTGAACACACCGAGACGAAATCAAGTGGAGAAAATAAGGCCCCAGGCGAGGATCCCCTCGGGAAAAATACAAGTAAGGATGTTGTGATAACAGGTAATGCATGCATGGATTGTAATACTTTGGTATATCCAGGCTCAGAAGTCGACAACCCCGGAACCTCCGTAGTGTAGCCCTAATCCAGCACAAGTTCCTTTATCCTAAGGATACTCACATGATGTCATTAGGCCTAAGGAGCCTTGGCTAGAGTTATTTATAAGCAATTGTGCTAAGATGAGCTCTACAACCTACAGGAGGCTATCGGCACCCGGAACCTCCGGTGTACCGGTACAATGGATCCCCCTTCATGCTATGTAGATCTAATGCGAGAGCGCACCTCGTGCAACCAAGCACAATCGATAAGATGAAATGCCGAGTTCTCATGAAATTCACTACAATTAAGTACATAAAGCATGAAACCAAATGACAAACAATGCATTCATTGAATTAAGAGTACAACATCTAATACAAGTATTCCTCCCAAGGTTCACCGGTTGCCCGGCGGCCTTGGGAGGTTTAGTTCGACATGATAAAAAAAGAAAGTTCACACAATAAAGAGTACATCAATAAAAACACCAAGACCTCCCTCTTAAGCGTGTCGACTAGGTTTGATGAAGAAACTTAATGAATCCGTGTCGGTAAGCTCTAGGATGAAGATCCTCAAGTTCTCCCATCTTCTCCCACTCGATTTTCTCTCCAAAACGACCTCCTTTGATGAAGCTTTGAGCGTCGGGGTGTTTTGAGGCGTCGGTGGCCAAAGTCCCCCAAGAAAAAGGCCTTAATCAGCTTAAATACCCGACTGGTGTGCGGCCAGTGTGCGGCCGCACACCAGTATGCGGCCTGGTGTGCGGCCGTACACCAGGCCGCACACCCCTCTGCCATGGGTGTGCGGCCGGTGCACAGCACGCACACAGGCTCTAAAAGGGCCTGGGTTGTGTAGGAACTCTTGGGTGCCCTCCAGAGCTCGTTTATCATTCGTTTATTCCCTCCTCGGCCTCGATTTTCCAGTTATAAACGTTCCTCAAAACATGAATGGTACGAAGATGCCCTGAAATAGAAAAGCAAGGAAAATACATCAAAGGGCAACTGTTTTATTCAATTAATGCATGAAAGTATAAGTAGTTCACCGTTATAAAACGGTTTATTTAGACACTTATCAACCCAAAACTTTGCTGCTGAGTTGGCGTTCAAGCGGCTCTGGCCCTCATCTAGTGGGAAGGACAGAGCTGCTCCATTTCCCGCTGTGTCTTGCGCTGTGTCTCCCGTCGCTGCTGCTGATGTCCCCATTGTAGGGCCTTCATTCGGTCCACATTACTCCAGCAATGAAGAGTTGGAGTGGTTCTTCGAAGACTTCTTTTATGAGCTAGCAGCAAAAGAAGTATTTGCTGTTACAAAACATGAAGGAATAAAAAAGCGAAGGGCCCATGTGGAAAAGCTGCTCCAAGCTCTAAAGGTGACAAAAAGGGCTAAGTGATAGTTTTACACCCTTTTTTTTCATTTTGAAAAATAAGAACCCTCGCTGGGTGTTACTTTGTTAATGATGTTTGTTAAATGTAAGTTTGTTATCTTCATTTAAAAGTTCAGTTATTTCTGCTGCAACTCAGTAATATTAAATAAAGACACTAAAGGCTACACGGGTAATTATAATCTTAAATAGAGACACAATCTTTTACCCAGCCACATCTAAAGTTAAACGGAGACTTTGAAAATTAAAAGGAGAACGTTATTTATAAAGTGTAACTCAATTTTCCAATACAGACATTGTTGTTTAAACAGAGATAAATGGAGACACTTTCTACTAAATAGAGACTCCGTATAGTCAACAAAGACAAGGAAAGTTAAACGGGGACTTTACTATCAATGGTGACACATATATTTAAATGGCACTGGCAGACTTTAACCAGAGACACCTAATGTTAAATGAGAACGCGGCATATTAAACAGAAAACCTTATTATTAAAGCGTAACTCAATGTTTCAATAGCGACATTGTCATTTAAGCTTTTGTACTTAATTTTATAAAGGACGATTGACCTTTTATAAAAAAACCGTCGTTACAATATCAAGTCAAGCAAAGAATGCGAAGTATAAAGAAATACAGACGTTAAACAAACAATAGTATATTTATATTGGAAAGTTTACCATCTCAGTCGCAAACAATAAATTGAATTTAAAATAAAAATGAGAAATCTGATAGGTATTTCTTTGTTAACTTTGTTTAGAAGTTATGTAGTTTTTGTTGCAGTTTCGTTAATGTTATGCAGCTTCGTTCAATGGAGAAAATCTATTTTATTGTCATTCGTTGATATTTAAACAGAAACAGAGAAAGTTAAATGGAGACTCTTAACCTTAAATATGGTCACCATATGTTAGACAAAGACAAGGAAAGTTAAACGTATATGTTTAATATTTAAACAGAGACTATGTGTTTTAACTAGAGACCCCTGATGTTAAACGGTGACGGTAAATATTACATGGAGAACCTTATTATTTAGGTGTAACACAATATTTTAATAGTGACATCGTCATTTTAACAGGGATACTTCATTTTATAAAGAACCAATGACCCAAAAACGGTACAATGGAAAGTTAAGCAAAGAATGAATTGAATTTGAAACAATAACGAACAATAGTAAATTTACATTGACATATCTGCCATGTCGATGACAAAGAATGAATTGAATTTAAAACAATAATGACAAAACTGTTTTACATTTGTTAAAGAATGCCAGTGATAAAGAATTCTTCTTCCCCGAAGGTGGAGGCATCCCATTTTGTTTGATGCCGGATGCGCGCCCTTTTTTAAGTATGCGGGCAGCATACTTTAATCTCAGATAAGATACGTTGGTACGCGGTATGTGTAGCTTTTCACCGTGGAGTAATTGCTCGATAAACCGCATGACATAGACGATGCAGTCGACTCTTCTTTTTTTTTGTCGCGGTGTTTCATTGTCGTGAATAAGCGGGTACTGTTTAGTCACAGTCTCTCCGTACTCCATTTTGAGACAGGTGTTGAATAGTTCCCGCTGTCGAGGTATACAATTTGAATTTAGAATAGCAACTATCTATGGAACTCTATGAATCAAAATCTATTTCGCAAAGAACTTACCATTGCAACGGTGTCTTTATCGTACTCTTCACTTTGGCATGAAGTGTAATGCATGTACTCTTGGTTGTTATTGTCAAGCACCACGACGTGGAAGTGGTCATTCATGATTATGGGAAGGATGACAATGTGAACGTTATATACGACTTTGGTGGCATCTCTGACCATAGCTAAAGTCGTGTCATGTGTATCTTCCTGCCTTGACATAAACAATGCCTGTGGGCGTGTGATGGAGGCGCTTCTTATAAGGATATGGTACTCTGGTCAGTGAGTTTTGTATTATGCATCCATCACATCATCTATCACCATCTCCTTCTCGTCGAATAGTATGAATAGGTTCGCCCGTGTGGTGCTGACATAATTAAATAATAACACAAAACCTTAAGTGGGAACCATATATTCTTAAACGATAATGTATATTGTTAAACTGTAACGTGGAAAGTTAAACGGTAAAGCACTATCTTAAATGGTAACTCCTATATTTAAACGGAAACGAAATAACATAAATGGGAACATCTATATGTAAACAATAACGTAAAAACTATCATACTTACGTGTCCATGGGGAAGTTGAGGAAGATCTTGATCAACTCCAGCTCGAATACGCCGAGGCACTGTTGATAAGGAGCGAATATTCCAAACTTTTTTATATTGCTGGTTGGCAAGGATCATAGCTTTCATTTTGTTTTTGGTGACGTTCTCTTTCCCCTCGTCAACAGCTTTATTGGGATCATCCTTAGATGCTTCTTGCTGTTGCGGAATCGCGCCTACATTGGATGCGGCACTGTTGACACACCCTTGCGTCAAGCCTAGAGTTTACATGTTAAAGTACCCACTAGGGGTTTAGCTTTCCATGGAGCAATACAAGTTCATCAAAGTAATTGAAAACAAATGCAAATAAACCATAGAGAAAAACCCCTTAAGCTCCGTGCTGATGGTCTATGTGGGCTGCTCCCGCCTCTTCACGAATCCCTTCGTCAAGCCTAGGGCACACCTCGCCGAATCGATGTCGTCGAAGGCTCCCCCAATAGCTCTCCTTGGAAGAAATCGATGTAGAAATCGGTGAAGAACCGCCCTCAAACACTAGCAAAAACCTCTCCGAACCCTAGCCGAACTCCCTCCAAAAGTTGGGAAGAAGATGCCCTAAAAACACTTCAGAATGGCTTTTTAAAACGCAATCTCGAGGATCCATAAGGACGTGTGGAAATTCCACACGCCCATGTGGAATTTTAGCCCTATAGAATTTCGTTTGTATCCTGATTTCGCTCGTTTTTGCTCTTGAGGCCACACGGACGGACACATGCTTGTGTGGAAGGTCATAAGGCTTTTCTTGATAGTGAAAACCCCTTGGAGAGCTTTTGAAGTCTTCGAACAAATCAGAATGAGCGAGCATGACTGCCTCTATGTCCTTCTACAGGAATTACCTCGAACCTTGTAGAACTTGGCACATACTCTCTCATTTGACCCCGATTTGTGTCTTGATCTTTGTAATTGAGTAAAAGAACTCCACTTGGCACCATCATGACCTATTTTTGCTTAAACTCCCAAAGAAACTCTTCACAACCCTATCTGCACGAAAAAACACAAAAGCGCACAAAATGAGCGATATAGCCTGATAAAAGTAATGCTCATCCATGGAAAACATCTCAATTATTCTGTGCATGCAAGCACTTATCAAACTCCCCCACACTTAAGCTTTTGTTTGTCCTCAAGAAAAATTTATACAATAAAATCCACAAATAGAGTGATAGAAGTGCTTAGCCTTAAGTTCACTAAAAAGTATATAACGAGAGCATTCTTAAACAAAGGAACAATTTACAACATAGAAAGGTAAAAACCAATGCTCTAGCAAAAACTCAAAGCACAAAGAAAATAGAATCTGACCGCGCGCGTGTGTGTATGCTTACTCATGCCAACCCCAAGTTTACTCTTAAAAGTTCTTATTAAAAAGGACTTATTTGAGGACAAAGAATAGGTAGTAGCTGCACACAACCTCGAAGGTAGCCATTTCCTAAGATGCCCCATGGGCGGCTTTCACGCTTTGAGATGGTATCTCTTTTCACCTGGGAGTGTTAGCTTTCACACAGCCTATTAGATAGCTCTTTCTCTCATTAGGGCATAGCTAGTATCCGACTTATGAGAGTAGTTGCATACGACAAAGGTGGTAGCTCTTTCCACCCCAAAAACAAGTAAACAAGTAAAAGCATTCTTCTTTTTTTTTTCAAACTAAAAGAATGAAACTAAGGTCCTTTCAGCGCTGAACTAGAGTTATCAGGGTTAATAGAGCAAGAAAGGTGCAATAAATGCAATCAGACAAACAAATTTCTAAGTTTTTCGAGTAAACTAGAGCATGGGGACAAATGATGTTTAAATTTCTCCTAAATTTAAAAATACAAACCTTGTCATTTAAGGTGAACTATCATTGGCCAAATGAGCATACAAGTGATGAGCATACATACATAAAGAACATGTGCAACGTGAACTCCCCCCCCCCACACACACACACTTAAGATGTACAATGCCCTCATTGTACTCATGCAAGCATACAAAATACAAAATAAATAAAACAAGATGGCGTGGGTAATAAAAACGACACTCCCCTGGTCCCCGAATGTAGAATTTGAGTGGAGGTGCAAAAGCGGGAAGTGAAGCTGTGAAGGGTTGTGAAGCTCACACGGCCATGTGGAGTATCCTCATGGCCGTGCCTATGACTATTCCTCAACACATAACTGACATGACCATCTGCACGTCACAAAAGGGGTTCCGTAAAGCTCAACACAAAAGAAAAATAACGAGAGTTTATAAGCATGACATCCATGCTTAAACTCAAAATAGACAAACTACAACTGAAAGCAGTAAGATAAAGCTCAAAAGTAAACCCTTTATGAGTAACAAAGACCTAACAACAAGAAAATAAACAGGAACAAGGAAAAACAACTAAAAGAAAGACGCCTCAAGCGTCATCATCTGCTGGTGCTGCTGGTGATGCGGGGGATGTATGGGGTGCTCGGGGTGCAGGCGACGCAGTGGAGTCGGAGTCTCTCGCCATCATCTACTAGAGTGCGGTGAAGCGCGCCATCATCTCTGCTTGATAATCGGCCATGCGAGAGAGCGCCTTAGTATAGTTCGCTGCTTGAGTCATCCTCATAGCTGCAAGATCAGTCTGGACGACCCCCACAACACTCTCTAGTCTGTCCATGCGATTAGAAGATGGAGGAGATGCGCGTGCTGACATCGGGGGTACCTCCTCTGCTGCTGGGGCGTCCTCTGCCTCCATAGGTGCGGCCTGCTATGAAGGTCCAGCCTCGGTGTCTTCTTCCTCCTCACTTTCCTCCTCGGACTCGTCTGGGAAAAAGACAACAAGTACATACCTGCCCGACGCGGCCCTCTTCACCATGCCCATCATGCGCAAAGTCTCAAGGCCTAGTGGAGAGGGGACGATCACCTTGTCTGCTCCGTGGACAGCATCAATCAGACCCATCCCCCTGATAAGACGAGTAATGTAAGGGCCGGAAAACAGAACACCGACCTGTGCGTACTGTCCCTGGTGCCTCAAGGAATTTGCTACCACATATCCCAGGTGCAAGGGCAAGTTGTGGACCATGGAATACAAGTATAGAAGGTCCAGCTGCCCTAGTACGCTAGTGCTGTCGTACGGCCCATTGATCGACTTACTAAGAATAGCGTGAATATACCTGTGGGCCGGGCGAAGGAGCAAGGAGGCCTTCGTCGAACCGGGCTCATACTGAATATCACCGCATAACATCTTGCAAACCCGGCCAGGAGTCACACGAAATGGAAAATCAACGGGTAGTTGTGTGTACTCCTCTGTATGGGTGAAATCTCTGTCGTACAGGCCAAGGGCAACGGAGAAGTCCGTCATGCTCATGCTATGGTACTGATCAAAGGCGCAAAAACGGATGGTGTCGACCCGGTGGTAGTCCGTGTGTGGCGATCAAACTCGAAGGACGCGAGAACTTCAAGAGTGATGTCACGAGTGGCCGGGTCTTTGATACATAACAGTTTATTCCAACCTCCCATGGCAATCAACTCTCGAACTTCATTCGCCAACACTTCAGCTTGAGCTTTGAGAGACGCTCAAGCCGGACTTGATGCTCGGGCAGGGCAAACTCCAAAACTTCGGGCGAAAAGTCACGAAGCTCACGAGGATATTTATGTGCGACTTTCTTTGTCCTTGGAGACATTCCTGGGCATGAGAGAAGCAAACGAGTAATTTTGGGGCTCAAAATAACCGCCCAGAGGTTCACACGGCCGTGTGTTCTCTCTGGACACAAATTGGAGCTTCCCGAAAATCCACATTGGCGTGTGGAATTTTCACACGGCGGTGTGGATCTTTGATCATGGCCAAAAGGCCATGGTTGATCCACATCGAGTCATACAAACACACGAAACTTCTAGCAAAAGTGTTCAAAGCATGAAAATAAGTATTCTTCATGAAAACAACATGCTAAAACACAAGATTCATCACCCAAATCGAAGGATTAACATTCATGGCAAGAAGAGAGAAAAGGGGGTTTACCGCAGAAGATGATGATGAATCACGCAATATAACGATGGGTAAAGCCCACAAATCCTACAAATAGGCGAGGAAATGGAAGGAGAAGCTATTTGGTCACGATCTTTAGAGTGGAGGCGTTTGGAGATGAAAGGGCGCGAAGTGGAATATGAAGAGAAGCAAGCTCTTCATGTTTAAGTAACCCACATGGCCATGTGGCCATGTGGAGTCTCTGGATGGCCCTTACTCAAACACCCGAATTTCCACATAGCAATGTGGAATTTCCACATAGCAGTGTGGATTCTCTGGATCGCCTAAAAAATTCTAAACCAATCCACATGGCCATGTGGAAATTCCACATGCCCGTATGTCTTCTCTGGATTGAAATTTTGCAGCTCATGAATAGTACTCACATGCCTATATGGAATTTCCACATGGGCATGTGGAAATTCAATCTTTGACAAATAAGCTCCAAATTTTCACATGACCATGTGGAAATTCCACATGGCCATGTGGATTCTCTGGATGACAGAAAACCCACAAAAACTCCATCCACATGGCCATGTGTTTCCATTTTTCGGCCCAAAAATGTTCCAAACTCTGCCAAATTCATCGAAAACACATGGAAAGCTGTAGAAATTGAAATCAAATAAGAACATGCCTCAAATCTCACCCAATTCATAGAAAAAGTTCTTAAACTTACCAGAAATGATGAAAACACGATTTTTGCATCTGAAAACGACAAAAAATGCACTACACCGGAGATGAATCAAAAGAAAATAAAAACAAACCAAAACTCAATTGCAGAAATTAAAAACTAACTAAAACAAGTGCTAAGAAATTAAAAATTGGGTTGCCTCCAAATAAGCGCTTGTTTTACGTCACTAGCTTGACGTACCTGTCATCAAATCAAGGGGGGTGGTGGAGCGGAAATCCTCCATTGCCTGCACTCTTCAAGCATGATGAGCCAGAATTTTTTAAATTAGAGGGTGAGTAATAGGAATCGTTACCAACAGAAGAGAGATCACTCTTAGTCTTCGAATGTCCATCAGTGGCGATGTCTCACCCTCTTCATCTTTTTGATGAATTTATTGACTATGCCCGTGGGAGGTTCCTCCTTATGCATTGGATCAAGTGATGAAACCTCCTCTTCGTCAATCTCTTGTTCTAGCAGCCCCTCCAATGGATCCGGATATAACGATTCCTGCACATAATCATTAACGAAGTCATCAGTGGTGTCAAGAAAGTACAAAGTATCATCAAAATCAAGAGAATGTCTCCTGGCTTCAGCAAGGCGGTACGTCAGCTTCTCATCGCCAATCCTCAGCGTCATCTCTCCACCATCCATGTTTATAAGAGCCTTAGAAGTACGCAGAAAAGGTCTTCCAAGTATCAGTGGCACATCAACATTCTCATCCACATCAAGAACTACAAAATCTGCCTGAAAAATATACTTGTCCACTTTCACCAGGACATCTTCAATAATGCCTCTTGGATGACGAATTGAACGATCAGCTAGCTGAAGGGTCATCCTAGTAGGCCTTGGCTCTCCCAATCCCAATTTCTTAAAGAATGCATAAGGCATGGCATTGATGCTAGCACCTGAATCTGTCAATGCCTTTTCTTCACCTAAATCACCAATATTACAAGGAATGATAAAACTTCCCCGGTCTTTCATCTTGTTCGGTAAATTTCTCATCAACACCGCCGAGCAAGATGCATCTAATACCACAACTGCACTCTCCTCCAATTTCCTCTTGTTGGTCAAGAGGTCTTTTAAAAACTTCGCATAACGAGGCATTTGTGATAATGCCTCCACGAATGGGATGTTGATGTGCAACTGCTTGAATAGGCCCAGAAATTTCTTGTACTTGCTCATCATTTTGGTCACCTTTCAGCCTTGAAGGGTAAGGAATTCTTGGCTTGTATGGTGCGGGTGCCACTTTCTTTTCCTTACCCTTCTCCTTATCTTTCTCCTTAGCGGGAACCTGGACAATCTCTTCAGCGGGAAGTCTACCCTCAATCTCACGACCACTCCTCAACGTGATCGCCTTCGGTTGCTCTCTTGGGTTTATCTCTCGTGTTCCCCGGGAGACTTCCTTGAGGTCGCTCGACAATGACTTCGCAATCTGTCCCACCCGATTTTCCAAGTTATGTAATGAGGCCGTGTGGTTGCGAAGTGTACTCTCCACGCCTTGAAAGCGCGTGTCCGAAGACTCGAATGAACTTGGTTAATGCTTTCTCCAAGTCCGTCATCCGGCTCTCAAGCCCTGAAACTCCGCCCTCCATGTTTGGTTGTTGGGGTTGCGGAAATCTGGGGGGTGCAGAGGGCCTTGTTGCCCTTGGTTGTTCCATGAAAAGTTTGGGTGATTTCGCCACCCCGGATTGTATGCATTGCTATAGAAGTTCCCTTGACCCCGTCCAGCATTCCCCACAAAATCCACCTGCTCAAAAGGTGCAGCACCAACAACGGAGATAGGGCAATCAGATGAAGCATGCCCTCCTCCACAAGCATCACAACTCACAACTGCTGCCACTCAAGAAGAAGAAGTCAAATTATCAAGTTTCTTACTTAAAGCTTCAACTTGGGCAGCCAATGATGTCACTGCATCCACTTCATGAATACCCGCCACTTTTCTCCTGTCACGAGCATTCCATTCCTAGCTATTCATAGCCATCTCCTCTATCAGTTGGCGGGCAGCCTCAGGGGTCTTGCTTCCTAAGGTACCTCCTGCTGCGGCATCGAGTAACTGTCTCGTGCGCGGGTTAAACCCATTATAGAATGTGTGGATGATCATCAATTCGGGAAACCCATGTTGAGGACACTTGCGCAGAGGATCCTTGAACCTTTCCCATGTCTCAAACAGAGACTCCAATTCCGACTGCATGAACGAGGAAATCTCATTTCTCAATTTTGCTGATTTCCCGGGAGGGAAATATCGAGCAAGGAAGGCCTCAACCATCTCTTCCCACGTAGTGATCGATGCCCTAGGTAGCGACTGCAACCACTGTTTTGCTTTCCCCTTCAATGAAAATGGGAAGGCTCTCAATCTAATGGCATCATCTGTAACTCCATTTATCTTCAACATGTCGCACACCTCTAAAAAATTTTCTATATGATTGTTCGGGTCTTCATCTGCCAACCCATTGAACTGTGCGAACTATTGTACCATCTGAATAAACCCCAGTTTTAGCTCAAAATTATGGACTGCAATTGGTGGCCGCACGATGCTGGATTGTGTGCCACGAAGGGTAGGTCTTGCATAGTCTGAGAGTGTTCGCTGTTGCTCATTCTGTTCAGCCATGGTCGCGGACTCCTCAACCTCAATTTCAGCTTGATAATTCTGTTCTTGTTCAGGTTGTTTTCCCCGTCTATGTAATCTCCTCTCAATCTCTGGATCGCCTTCAACTAATGTCGAAGGGTGTCCACGGGTCATAACCTGGAGCTGAAATCAAGAAAAGAAAACAAAATCAGAATGATGGAAGTAAAAGAAGTGAGAAACAGAATAAGTGGTGAATGACTAAAGTAACAAAGTAAAGATGTTCCTAAAACGCCTAGTCCCCGGCAACGGCGCCAAAAACTTGACACACCCTTGCGTGTGTGCTCCGCAAGTGCACGGGTGTCGAAGTAATAAATACCCAAAGGGTGGGTAGTCGAATCCACAGGGAGTAGACGTCAGAAACAACTACACTTTGCCAATTAGTCAATGAAAACTCGATGTGTGAAGAGATTGAATTAAAAGCAAATAAATAGAAAATAAAGATTGAAAGCGATGACTAGAGGTACGAAAAATATCAAGATAAGAATGGGGTACTCGGACAATGCTCCCCCTAGGTTCCTTGTTTCAAGTGCAAAATTCTAATTACCTTTACTTAAACGAGATTTGAGGAGTTGTGGAATCCAAAGACACAAGGTCCCAAACCTAAGGTCAACCCTGACTAGTCCCCTACGAGGTCCCGGCGGAGAGAAAACTCTCGACGCCTCACACCACGTATGACTGCGCTAAGCTCTAGGGATTCCAAATAATAAACCCTATTCCCAACTATAGATCAATCCCTTTGGTCCAGGCGAAAGATCCCTAATCACAAATAAGTCCCGGCGGAAAGGCCTCTCTCAAAGCCTAACTCTCTTTGAGATCGAAAATAATGCTTGGAATAAGAAGGTAGGGTAAACCACACCGGAAGGGAAAGGGAACGTGTCGCTACCTCTCAACTCACCCTCTCGACCCTCTTCAATCTTGGTTAATATAATCCTAATGGTGATGGTCACTCGTCAAAATGATGATTAGATTAGCATTCGACCCTAGTGTCACTCTAAGGGAGAAACAATTAAGCACACAAGATTGAAACTCAAATAAATCTCAATTTAAAATAAAAGCAATAGAGTCATTGAAACAAAGGAATTCTAGAGTTTACATGTCCAAGTACCCACTAGGGGTTTAGCTCTCCATGGAGCAATACAAGTTAATCAAAATAAATGAAGATAAATGCAAGTAATCCATAAAGAAAACCCCCTTAAGCTTAGTGCTGATGGCCTATGAGGGCTGCTCCTTCTTCTCCACAGATCCTTCCTTCAAGCCTAGAGCACACCTCGCCGAATCGAAGTCGTCGAAGGCTCCCCCAATAGCTCTCCTTGGAAGGAATCGATGTTGAAATCGGTGAAGAAACGCCCCCAAAACACAGCAAAAACCTTCTCAAACCCTAGGTGAACTCTCCCCCAAAGATAGGAAAAAGATCCCCTTAAAACGCTTCAGAACGGCCTTTTAAATTGCAAACATCAAGGATCCACACGGCCATGTGGAAAATCCACACGGTCATGTGGAAATTCCACATGCCCATGTGGATTTTCAGCCTCTACAAAACTGCATCTATAGGTCCCCAATTTCGCCCGTATTTTCTTCTGAGGCCACATAAACGGACACACGATCGTGTGGTAGGTCATGAGGCATTTCTTGATGTCGAAAAACCCTTGGAGAGCTTTTAAAATCATCGATTAAATCAGAACGAGCGAGCATGACTGCCTTCGTGTCCTTCTACAAAAATTGTCTTGAAACCTTTAGAAGTTGGCACATACTCTCTTGTTTGACACGATTTTCATCTTAAACTTTGTGTTTGCACAAAAGGACTCCACTCGGCACCATCATGACCTATTTTTGCTTTTCTTCGCATAAACCTTCTTCACAACCCTAATTGCATGAAAGAACACAAAAACACACGAAATGAGAAATATAAACTGAAAAATGTGATGCTCATGCATAGAAAAACATCTCAAATAATATGTACATGCAAGCACTTATCACTTGCATATTTTTAAACCTTGAATTCATTTAAGAATTTGCATTCTCAAACTTAGCCTCGGTACTCATCATGAATCTTGTTAGCACATCCTCTATACTATATTGCTTTCTTTGTGGTTGTTCACTTTGAATGACTGGAGGATGATAATGCCAATGGTTCTTGATAGGAGGATTATTGTGGCAATCTTTGACGAGGATGCTCCCATTGTTGTGTATGATTATGCACTGAAAAATTCAGGCCCTCTCTCCAGAATGGATTGTCTACACTATGGCGCAGATTGCTTTACCTTGCTTTAATGAAAAAAAACTTTTCCTTCTTTTGCTCAAGCGCATAGATTTGGGCAACCAACAATGCTTCTTAAAAAACCAAGGCCCTATGCAAACAAATAGAACTAAAAATAATAAGCTATCAAAGAAAACAAAATAAAAAAACAAAATAATATGCACAAGAGGATAAAAGATACAAAGAAGGACAAATATTTATAAAAGAAAAAATAAATGACTAAAGCAGTGAGCTAGAAGTTTTTCTAGCACTCTTGGAGTCCCAGGCAACGGCGTCAAAAACTTGATTGATCAGCAAGCACATTTGTTATCAAGTAATAACCTCTCCCTCAAGCACGAGAGGGTCGAATCCCCTAGGGTCCTAAGATCTGCTATTATTTCTTCCTAGGCGACACTATCTAGTCTACAACAAATCAATTTTAAGCTTTAAAACAAGATAAGAAAATCAACAAAAGAGATAATTATAAACAAATGGATTCAAGCACACCACATAAGGATATTAAGGAAGCAATAGGCATATAAAGTGCGAGGCCCACGGGCAAGGATCCCCTCGTGAACAGAGCAATTAAGGACAAAATGAGGAATTTAAGTATGGTGTTGGCTAGAGTTGGTCTACATAGACTCAGGAATCGACTGCCCCGGAACCTTTGTGATGTAGCCCTAATCCAGTATAGGTTCCTTCATCTAGAGGATACCCCTACGATGTCTTTGAGAACATAGAGCCTTAGCTAGGGGAGTTCTAATGCTCTACAGGCTAGAACTATCCCTAATGCCCACAGAGGGCAATCGACATCCCATCCCTTGGTGTATACTGAATCCCCTATTAAACTATGTAGATCTAATACAAGTGTGCATGATAAACGTCTAAATATACGTATTTTATACGTATTTATTTGTATTATTTTATTTTCTTTTTGATAAGTCGATGCCCTTTTTATAGTCTAAACCCCTTTATTTTGTGTTGCAGACCCTAAATGAGCTCAAGAACGTATTTAGGAAGAATTCGACACCAAATACGACGTTTTTGGGTTCTTCACTGTAGCAGTACTGTAGCAGAAATACTATAGCGGAATCACTGTAGCAGGGTTACTGTAGCACCGTGGTGAAATTTCGTGAGGTACTTTCTGGATGCCTCACGGGCAACCTCACGGCCGTGAGGCAGCCTGTGAGAAGTCGCGATTTTCACCCTTTTAAGGGTTTTTAGGGCATGAAAGAAAGGGGACTTTTGCCTCTTCTTGGAGCTTGACACCACCTCTTCCAAATCCGACCAAGAAGGAGAGCTTGGAGGGCATTTCCACGGTGGAATCGGCGAGGAGAGCGCGTTCTTGTGCGGGATCTACTCTAGGGCTTCAAATCTCGATTCGGTGTTAATCATGAATCTAGCCAGGACATCTTCAGTTGTGTATTTTCTCTCCTGTTGTTGAGGAGGTTGATACTGAGGACCTTGAGGTTGGGGTGGCCTTTGTTGTGATTGGCCTTGGTTCCAAGAGAAGTTTGAATTGCTCTTCCACCCCGGGTTATATGTATTGCTATATTGATTACCCGGTCCTCTCTGACCTCCACTGACATAGTCAACTGACTCCATCTGTGAAGGGGGAGTAACAAGAATGGGGCATTGGTTTGTTGCATGCCCAGCACCACATGTTTCACATGACATCACTGCCTTTGAGCTTGAACTGGACCCCAACATGAATTGATCAAGTTTCTGTGTTAAAGCTTCAACCTTAGCATTGTTGTCAATAACATTCTTGTTCAGGGCTTCCACTCTTGCCGCCAAGGCAGTAGTCTCATTCACTTCATACAGTCCGGCTGCTCTAACTGGCTTCTGCCTAGTGCTCCAGTGACATTCATTACTAGCCATGTTTTCAATCAATACTTCAGCCTCTTCCGGGAGTTTGTTACTTAAGGAGCCGCCTGCTGCTGCATCGATGAGCTGCCTTGTAGCATAATTCAGCCCATTACAAAATGTTTGCACCCTCATCCATGCAGGGAACCCATGATGAGGACATCTTCTTAGAAGGTCCTTAAATCTTTCATGAGCTTCAAATAGGGTCTCGGAATCTCCTTGTCGGAATGCTGAAATTTCTTGCCTCAGCCTCGCTGCCTTGCTTGGTGGAAAATATCGGGCAAGAAACTTCTCCACCATTTCCTTCCATGAGGTAATCGATCCCGGAGCCAAAGAAGTAAGCCATCTATATGCTGCTCCCCTTAAACTGAAAGGAAACAACCTCAACCTGATTGCATCATCAGAAACCGAATTGATCTTGAAGGTTGAGCATATCTGAAGGAACTTGGACAAGTGGGCATGCGGGTCTTCATCAGCTAGTCCATCAAACTGTACTGAGTTTTGCACCATCCCAATCGTGCTTGCTTTTATTTCGAAATTATTCGCGGGCACGGTGGGAACCAACACACTGAATTCATCCCCGGTGAATTGCGGCCTTTCATAATCGAGATAGAGTTCTTCTTGGCTCGGCCATAACTGTGGGCTCACTCGATTCTACCCGAACTTCTCGTTGACTTGAACAGTCAATACCTTCTCTCAAACGACGGCGCAGTGTTCTTTCTATCTCGTCGTCGGGTTCAACTAAATTTTCTTGACTTGCTCGGGTCATAAGATGGGTACCTTGCAAGAAAATTCAAGTCAAGCGTTAAAACTTGCAGACGAACAAGTAAGAAAATGTAAAGAAAATAAAATGATGGAATATATACAAGAATGGCAAAAATGGCAAAACAAAAGCCAAATCAACACGCTCAAAGTTTTCCGAATATTTCTCGTGGTTCCCCGGCAACGGCGCCAAAAACTTGGTGATCGTCCCGCAAGCGCACGGGGTCGTCAAGTAATAAACCACTCGCGCAAGCACGAGTGGGTCGTATTCCCAAGGGCCCGAGAATCTATTCTTACTTCCTTTTCGCAATGTTGTCTAGCCGATCAGACTTGAGATTTGGAAAGTGAAAGTAAAGAAGTAAAAACAAAGCAATTAAAATGCTAAATACCAAGGGCGATAAACGGGAGGAAATTAGGGTGAGAAGATGGTCACGGATGAGGATCCCCTCGGGGTTACTAAAGTGCGAAGGATGTTGGATTAACATGCAAGTGGCTTGAAGGACCGAGAAAACCCTAGATTAGGTCAACCCGATGGTCACGGCAATTGACCCCTAATCCGGTACGAGTATTGAATACGGGTTATACCCGTACAATTCCTCCTACGATTGCAAAGGGCAAGATGGTTTTCTCAAGCTAAGGTTGAATCACACATGAGTAATTAACCTTAGAATTGGAGGGGTACAAATACCCGATGGTCACGGCGTATTTGTACGTATTTCCCTTCCAAGCTTGGTGAGTCTAATACTAGGGCAATGGTCATGCAACCTAGTATTGGCTAAGTATGGATACACAGAGTTCTCATGCATACCCAAGCATTCAAAAACACCAAACATGAATCACAAACAAGCTAACAAGCATGAATTAAACCAAAACATCCAAACATCACAAGTTCACCCCAAGGTTCACCCACATCCGGTGACCTTGGGGTTTTAGTTGCTCATAGTCTCTAAATACATGAATAAAAGCATGAAAATAACTAAACACAACATAAAAGACCTCCCTCCAAAGATTAGAGTCGAAGAAGCTTCCAAAGACGCCACTCGAAGGGGTGGCTTCCCGCCATTCTTGTATATATTCTGTTTATTTCTTCTTTTGTCTTTCCTTATCTTGTTTTGCTTCCATTCTTTTTATTCTAACTTTGTAAATATCTTTCTTCTATTATTTAATTATGTATGCAGCCAATGATTGGGTTAACTATCATCACTCGCAGGTGCCGTGCTCTTACTACTCTAGCACTGGGATTGGGTCAAACACTCCAAACTTTTATGATGATAAATGGAAGAAGCAGTATTGTGGGGGTTCGATTAATAGTACCCAGGGAGATTTCAATACTCAGTCATTCTTCAACCAGTACATGCAAACAGAAAAATTGAACCTCGTAGAGCATTTTCCAATGGAACAGAGCACAAAGCACGCAGTGAGAGACAGTTTAAAAGAAGGGGAATTTAGAATGGATGAAAACCCAATTCATGGAGAAACAGAGGCACAAGCAAGGGAAGAAAGTTGTTATAGTGACAGTGCATCAGAGGCAGAAGAGGTGAGGACTGAAAAATGCGAACTGGAACCGCCTGAACTGGAACTAAAACCGTTACCGGTGCACTTGGAATACGCATTTCTGGGTGAGGGTTCCAAACTTCCAGTCATCATCGCGTCAGATTTGACAGAGGAACAAAAGGGCAAACTCCTTGAGGTACTCAAAAAGTATAAAAAGGCAATTGCTTGGAAAATAGCTGATATCAAAGGGATCAGTCCATCATTTTGCACGCACAAAATTCTTATGGAAGATAATCACAAACCCATGGCAATACCCCAACGAAGGTTGAATCCTAATATGAAGGAAGTAGTGAAGAATGAGGTTATCAAGCTTCTCGACGCCGGCATTATATACCCTATATCTGACAGTGCCTGGGTGAGTCCTGTGCAAGTAGTACCCAAAAAGGGAGGAATGACAGTTATTACCAATGAGAGGAACGAGCTTATCCCGACGAGAACAGTCACAGGTTGGAGGGTCTGTATTGATTACAGGAAGCTGAACGATGCCACAAGGAAGGATCACTTCCCTTTGCCTTTCATAGACCAGATGCTCGAACGATTGGCGGGACATGCTTATTACTGCTTCTTGGATGGCCTCTCTGGATATTTTCAAATACCGATTGCTCCTGAGGACCAAGAGAAGACCACTTTCACTTGTCCGTATGGAACATTTGCCTACCGCCGTATGCCCTTCGGGCTTTGCAATGCACCTGCCACATTCCAGAGATGCATGTTGGCCATTTTTGAAGGTATGGTGGAGAACATTATGGAAGTGTTTATGGATGACTTTTCAGTCTTTGGTGACTCGTTTGATTTCTGTCTCAAAAACTTGGAGCGAGTCTTAAAAAGGTGTGAAGAAACGAATTTGGTGCTTAGCTGGGAGAAATGTCATTTTATGGTCAAGGAGGGTATAGTACTTGGACATAAAATCTCTAAAAAGGGAATAGAAGTGGATCAGGCAAAAGTCGCCACTATTGAGAAACTTCCTCCTCCAACTTCAGTAAAAGCAATCAGAAGTTTCCTGGGCCATGCGGGGTTTTACAGGAGGTTTGTGAAAGATTTCTCTTCGATTGCCCGACCATTGACGAAGCTACTCGAGAAGGATGCCCCTTTTGAGTTCAATGAAGACTGTATGAAAGCCTTCCTTTCCTTGAAGAGAAAGCTTATAGAAGCACCGATTATGGTTTCTCCAGACTGGAATCTGCCATTTGAATTAATGTGTGATGCGAGTGACTATCTTTGTGGGAGCCGTGCTTGGCCGCGGCGAAACAATCACTTCCACCCCATCTACTATGCAAGCAAAACCCCGAACGATGCTCAAGAAAACTACACCACCACTGAAAAAGAAATGCTCGCTGTTGTCTTTGCATTTGACAAATTTCGCTCATATTTGGTGTTATCAAAGGTGATTGTGTACACGAGATCATTACGCCCTAAAATATTTACTTAACAAGTCGGATGCAAAGCCTCGTCTAATCCGATGGGTCTTACTGCTGCAAGAGTTTGATCTAGAAATAAAGGATAAAAAGGGGGCAGAGAACTTAGGCTGCCGATCATCTCTCGCGCCTTGAGGAACCTATGGAAAATACTTTGCAAAAGGATGAGATTAATGATTCATTCCCCGGAGAACAGTTGTGCAGATTCAGGGTGATTGAAGAAGATGAGACTCCGTGGTTTGCAGGATATAGCAAATTACTTGGCAGCAAAAATTTTCCCAAAGCAGCTCACATATCGGCAGAGAAAAAAATTCTTTGCCGATCTAAAGCACTACATATGGGAAGACCCGTACCTATTCGGGATGTGTGCTTGATCAAATCGTCAGGAGATGTGTTTCAACGAAGAAGGGCATGATATCTTGATACATTACCACTCGGGGCCTACAGGAGGCCACTATAGCGGGAGCGAAACAGCGAAGAAGGTTCTTGACTCGGGATTCTACCGGCCCACTATGTTTCGGGATGCACAAGCACCGGTACAACAGTGTGACAGTGTCAAAGAACCGGCAATATTTCAAAAAGAGAAGAAATGCCGCAATCATGGAATCAAGCTTGTGAGGTGTTTGATGTCCGGGGAATCGATTTCATGGGCCCATTCCCTAGTTCCCATAGTAACAAGTACATTTTGGTGGTCGTAGATTATGTCTCAAAATGGGTGGAAGCACGTGCTCTTCCGTCTTGTGACGCTAGGGTGGTGGTGAAATTTCTAAAGAAATTATTCTCCCGGTTTGGTACACCCGGGGTGATCATAAGTGATCGAGGCACCCATTTCTGCAACTCTCAATTTGAGAAAGTTCTAAAACGGTACGGGGTATCTCATAGCATGTCGATCGCGTATCATCCTCAAACCAAGTGGGCAGGTTGAGGTATCAAATAGGGAGTTAAAGCGGATCTTAGAGAAAACCGTCAACCAAGACCCGAAGAGATTGGGCGGAAGCAGCTAGACGATGCGCTGTGGGCATATAGGACGGCATACAAGACACCTATCGGGTCAACACCCTACAGATTGGTCTATGGAAAAGCTTGCCACTTACCACTTGAATTGGAGCACGAGCTTACTTGGGCCATTAAACAACTCAACTTCGATCCTCACCTTAGGGGCCACAAGAGGAAGTTTCAACTAAATGAATTAGACGAATGGCGAACATTGGCATATGAAACCTCGGTGCGATACAAGGAGAAAACGAAGGAGTATCATGATCGCCACATTAAACGAGCTAAATATTTTCAAAAAGGGGATCAAGTTTTATTGTTCAATGCTAGATTGAGATTGTTCCCAGGGAAATTGAAATCAAGATGGCATGGACTATACACTGTCACACAAGTTTTCCCTCATGGTGCCATCGAAATAACTCACCCTCAAGATGGAACATTCAAGGTCAATGGTCACCGTCTCAAGCATTACTTTCCAGGTCATAACATTCCGTCGAGAAATGGAGGTAACTCTCCACCCTTTGTCCCACCCTGATTCGAGGTAAGAAGAGTCGAGCTAACGACTTTAAACAAGCGCTCACTGGGAGGCAACCCAAGCTCTTAAATTGTTGCATTTCTTCTTTCTTGTTGTTTGTTTGCTTAGTGTGTTCTTTTTCCGTATTTTCGGTGTGTTAGTTTTCAAGTTGCTTTTCATTTTGTGATGGTTTTGTTCATCATTTTTGTCCAAATCCCTTTGCATGATCTTGTGTTTCCTTGAATGATTTGTAAATTAGATGCCATGAAAATCATGTTTTGAGTGTTTCCATGCTTAATTTGTCATTGTTTTAAACGTTTTTGAGGGTTTGGAAGAGGTTAAGTTGAGAAAATTTCGGATTTTGGCCGTTTTTGGCCCGTGAGTGCACCCTTGAGGGAATCACGGGTGAGCTCACGGGCGTGAGCTCACCCGTGAGCCATCCAGGGATTTCTCACGGGTGGGCTCACGGCCGTGAGCCCACCCGTGAGGCTTCACGGGTTGGGGTTTAAAGAGACCCTTTTTCAAGCTCTTTTGTCCATTCTTCTTCTCCAACCTTTCTCTCATTTCCCCCTCCATTCTCCACCGATTTTCTTCATTTTTGTTGCTCTAAATCCCTCTCCTCCTCCCCTCAACTAATTTGGTGAAGAAATTTTGAAGAAAAAACACTCCTTTGGCCGGATTTTGCAAAGGGATTACTCCACATATCCTAGGGCTAGGTAATGTTCTTTCTCTCAAGGGCTTGATTTCTTTTGGGTTTGTGGGGTATTTTAAACTTGGATCTTGCTCTCTTTTGTTGCAAGAGTATCTTAAGTATGATTTGGTATGATTGTAAAATTTTTTGGCTACTTTTTCAAGAAAAACTCTTGCAAAATTTTCTCGGATTTACTGTAGCAATGAGCATTTTCCATGAAATCTTCATTATTTTGCTAGTGCTTTTCTTGTAACTAGTTGAATTGATGACCCTTTGGTTTTGTAGGATGCTGGTAAAGAAAGTAGCACACAAGAGAGCCCGAAATCACCGTACTCCACCCCGCGACGAACCAAAGTTTAAAATTGAACATCACGAATCTCGTGTCGCGCTTCTTTCACAAAAGGGCTTCGGCATCATTAGAAGGATAGTTTGGGTTGTGCTCAAGAGCTTGGGCCTAACATTACCACCACCTTGTTTCTTTTGTTCTTTTCTTCGAGCTTGTTTGTTGTTCTTTTCTTTTGCCGTCTGTTGTACTTTTAAGTTAGTCAGGGCTCCTGCTCTGCTAAACTTTATGTTGGTCTTTGTGAACTATTTTTGTACGCGCTCCTCCTTTATTATTTTTTGTCTCTGGAGTTGTGATCAGTTTTGTTGTGCTTTCGGGATGATGATACAAATTGTTCCACACTCCAGGCCCTCACCACTTAGTTTACCCCAAGTCCACATGCACATGTTCCACACTTCATCAACGGATTGGGGAAGTTTCTTACTCCATCTCTCAATTTTTGGTTTATATTTATTTCCCACCCTGTGCAGCTGACTTATGTACATTGGGGACAATGTACAGCTTTAGGTGTGGGGATGGAGTATTTTATTTTAATGCATGCTTGACTCACCTATGATAGCTATGATTTTATTGTTAAGGACTTCCTAGCTTGGTAGAATGATAGTAGTGAGTTGTACTTTACATGTACTTGAATGTAGTTCTGTTTCATCTTTAGTGTACATTGATACCTGCTCACTCTAACTTCCACTTCTGACACTCTAACCCATCTTTTTGATTTTGTGTTAGGATGTCAAATTTCTCTTTCAATAGTCCTTTAAAAAACTTTTGAGTCCCCTATTTTTGCTTTAACCCTAAGTAAGGTTTTTAAGTGAGGTTTTTAGCAGGTGGTTGATCAGGCGTCCTGAGTTAGGTTGTGTAGAGAAAAAAAAAAAAAAAAAAAAGTGAAAAAAAGTGAAAAATTGAGTCTATGTCAGTATTCCTCTGCTTCTAAAGCATGAATGCGTATATGTAGATCTGTAATCAAGTAAGTCGGGTGGCTCTTGTGCCTGGCCAGCATGTGCATCCAGCTGAAAGATTTTTGTGCAGTCTACGTTAGGCGGACTCCAAAAAAAAAAAAAAAAAAAAAAAAAAAAAAAAAACAACAACAAACCTTTGGGCGCCTGAAACCTGTCTTATCTTCACTTGATGTTAAAGTTTCGTTTGGGGACCAAAAGATTTTTAACCGACTATTGAGAGGATTTTTGTTTGGCACTCCTAGCACTAATTTTAATTTGAGTGAGGTGAACAAACATCCTGGGTAATCCAGGGTGTGGAGGTCAAGGTGGGAGTCAGCACACACACACAGGAACACTTTGGATGAAACAGAGCTAATATTACTTGACTATTCATTGAACAACTCACTTCTTGATTTCTGTCCATTTGTGCTTGTGGAGTCCTGTACAGTTGAGCTTGAGGTCGTATATTTAGCCGTTTATCGTCTTGCCCCTGTTCTTCATGTTTGTTTGCTTGGGGACAAGCAAACGCTTAGGTGTGGGGATGTTTGATAAACGTCTAAATATACGTATTTTATACGTATTTATTTGTATTATTTTATTTTCTTTTTGATAAGTCGATGCCCTTTTTATAGTCTAAACCCCTTTATTTTGTGTTGCAGACCCTAAATGAGCTCAAGAACGTATTTAGGAAGAATTCGACACCAAATACGACGTTTTTGGGTTCTTCACTGTAGCAGTACTGTAGCAGAAATACTGTAGCGGAATCACTGTAGCAGGTACTTTCTGGATGCCTCACGGGCAGCCCGTGAGAAGTCGCGATTTTCACCCTTTTAAGGGTTTTTAGGGCATGAAAGAAAGGGGACTTTTGCCTCTTCTTGGAGCTTGACACCACCTCTTCCAAATCCGACCAAGAAGGAGAGCTTGGAGGGCATTTCCACGGTGGAATCGGCGAGGAGAGCGCGTTCTTGTGCGGGATCTACTCTAGGGCTTCAAATCTTGAGGTTGAAGACGACGGGAAGCCACCCCTTCGAGTGGCGTCTTTGGAAGCTTCTTCGACTCTAATCTTTGGAGGGAGGTCTTTTATGTTGGGTTTAGTTATTTTCATGCTTTTATTCATGTATTTGGAGACTATGAGCAATTAAAACCCCAAGGTCACCGGATGTGGGTGAACCTTGGGGTGAACTTGTGATGTTTGGATGTTTTGGTTTAATTCATGCTTGTTAGCTTGTTTGTGATTCATGTTTGGTGTTTTTGAATGCTTGGGTATGCATGAGAACTCTGTGTATCCATACTTAGCCAATACTAGGTTGCATGACCATTGCCCTAGTATTAGACTCACCAAGCTTGGAAGGGAAATACGTACAAATATGCCGTGACCATCGGGTATTTGTACCCCTCCAATTCTAAGGTTAATTACTCATGTGTGATTCAACCTTAGCTTGAGAAAACCATCTTGCCCTTTGCAATCGTAGGAGGAATTGTACGGGTATAACCCGTATTCAATACTCGTACCGGATTAGGGGTCAATTGCCGTGACCATCGGGTTGACCTAATCTAGGGTTTTCTCGGTCCTTCAAGCCACTTGCATGTTAATCCAACATCCTTCGCACTTTAGTAACCCCGAGGGGATCCTCATCCGTGACCATCTTCTCACCCTAATTTCCTCCCGTTTATCGCCCTTGGTATTTAGCATTTTAATTGCTTTGTTTTTACTTCTTTACTTTCACTTTCCAAATCTCAAGTCTGATCGGCTAGACAACATTGCGAAAAGGAAGTAAGAATAGATTCTCGGGCCCTTGGGAATACGACCCACTCGTGCTTGCGCGAGTGGTTTATTACTTGACGACCCCGTGCGCTTGCGGGACGATCACCAGTGCATCTGACGCATCCAACTGTAATGGACAAAATGAATCGCAGAGTTCTCATGCAATCCACTACAAGCAAGTACACATAGAAGAAACCACATAATAAGGCAACATTCATTCATAAACAAATAAAATCTTCGAAAAAAAATTGTTCTCACAGGGTTTACTAGATGCCCGATGACCTTAGGAGACTAGTTCCACATCACAAAGAAAAAGAAAGCCTATAATACAAGCGAACCATGCAAAAGCTCTGTGGTGTTTTGGTTTTTAGTGCCTGTGTTGTTGTTATTTAAGTGCCCTAATTTAGTTGTGTCTTAAGCCTTGACTCATTTTTAGTCATTTTGGACTAAAAACTTGTCAAAACGTGAGTTTTGAGAAAGTACACGGACTGAACTTAAAGTACACGGCCTTGTACTCATTCATGTCGTTCTCTGGACGCGTTCAGAAGAAATACACAGACCAAACTGAAAGTACATGCCCGTATACTTGCCGTGTAATTTTCAGGTTGAGTACACAAGTGCTTTACAATCCCATGTACTTGCCCGTGTAACTCCCTGAGTGATTACTCGGGCTGGGATTGAAATACACGCCCGTGTAACTCCCCGAATGCGCGATTTTCACTCCATCCAGAGAGTTACACGGCCAGAACGAGATTTACATGGCCGTGTACTTGGCAGTGTACCTCCGGGGGTATATAAATTCTAAATTTGAGCCCTAATTCCTCCACTTTCTCTTCTCCTCCCTCTTCACCCCTTGATACCCCTTTGCTTCTATTGAGAAGAAGCAACCACTCCTAGGCCTTTTCTTCCTCCCTTGGTTGAAGATCTTTGAAAGTAAGTTTCTCTTCTTCCAGTTTTCCTTTGTTTCATGTTGATTTTAAGGATCATGCTTACCCTTGGCTTAGCTCTTGAATCTTTGTCAAATCCTGATGAAAATGTAGTTTTATTTGCTTGTTTTCCTCTATTCTATCTTGTTTATTGAAGTGGTTATAGAGATCAACCTTTTCTACCTTGATGAAATTGTCTTCTTTAATCATGAAATTTGGGTTACATTAGCAATCAGAATTTTATGGTTAAACTTGTGTATTCTTAGTTGTTTGGGAGAATTGATCTCCATAGAAACTCCTTAGAACCTTTAGGGACAAGTTCAGGGCATAGCCAAGTCTAGTTAGGGTTTTATGGTTTATAGCATGAACAGATTTATGCTTGTCCTTCCTTTGTGTTTTTCTTTTAGTTTGAGCCTTTGTGGTTGGTGCTGGTGTAGGTGGTGAGAGCTCGGCCAAGGAAAGGCGCCGGCGGAGGAGTAGCATCATAAAGAGTCAATCTCCTAAGTTTGTGAGTAGGTTATGATTGCACATTCTAACGTTTTAGTATATAAATATACTTAAGGATTGGTTTATTGAAATACTTGATAATATTATGTTGAAATGATGGTTCTATTATTTTAAGAGAAATTTTATGTTCCCTGTTTCATAAATGGAACTCTTGTTGAATCGATGTTTTGAACGAATTTTCATACATGTTATTCTACAACCAAAGCTTCTGATGTTTACAGAAAATGCGTTTGGTCACGTTACTACATTCGTTGAAATTAAACGGTGGAACTTTTATACATGTTTACCCTATGAAATGTTTTACTTGGATCGCATTGTTGTTACTTCTAGTAAAGTTTTGTTGGTGATGGGATTGTAACCCTCCTGCTACAGTGAGTAAGTCCCCACTGTCCAACTTTTAGAGGTGGCGTGGTGGACCTGTTTGATTTGTCCATATCAAGTGATGCGTAGAACCCTGACTGGATGAACATCAGGAGTCCGGAGTCACCACATGGCCCTGGTGGATCAACGTCAAGGACATGAGTGCCTTTGCGACTCTAAACTTAGCCGCGGCCACGGCTAGAGTTTAGAGGGTTTTGTAAGCCATTTATCGATTGCTCGAATTGGAAATCTTATACTTTGGAAAAATGAGTTGATGGTGTACATTGCATATTTTGAGTTGGTGACTTGATATTCATGAGTTGTCTTCTAAGACTACAGTTGGGCAAATTAGTTTTATAAAGCTGAACATGTTTCCTTGAGCTTATATATATATATAAAGTTATTTAATTATATATGTGCACTGAAACTTTCTATATTACAAGCATTATTTTGAAAGCTCTTTTGTCAGTTCTTAAATTATTTTGAAATTCTTAGAGCTGTACTAACTCATTCAATGAGTGACTTTAGTTACTCACCCTCTCCCCGTTCCAGGCTCTGCTTAGTAGTGGTGCTGCGGCGGACCGAAGTGTTGGGCATACATCAGCTAGTGGTTTTGAAATCTTGCTTCATGAATGACATTCTTGAACATTATCCATTGTATAAGGATATGGATCTAATAGTATCATTGTTATTCTTAGGGCTCAGCATGCATGTATATCTACTTACTTTTTGAAACCGGTGTTGCATTGATTACATGTATGTCATTTGAACCATGTACTCAGATTATCATCTGGTAGCTTCCTCTGTGCACTCTTGTACTTTAATAATTATCTCCCTTAGATGTTCTCCCTTGACTGTAACCATCTTCTCTCTTAGATTTACCCCTCAAATTTACCTTCTCCAGCTCCCTTGAAACCCTAGAAGATGATGGTGGAGGACGGTGGCCAAAAGTGCTCCCCATTGATGCCCTAGATCCCTTTTAATAATCATCTGCCCAAGTCTTATGGGCATCCATGACAGAGCCCTGAGTCTTATGGGCATCCATGACGGCGCAAGGATGCCCACAAGGCTCCCAGCCAAATCCCGCATCAAAATATCCCTGGTGCTACAGCACCTGATACAGTAACTACTGCAATAAAGAAGCTCTAAAACAACATTTTTGATGCGAATGTCTTTCTAAATGCATTCTTGAGCTCGCATTAGCTTCTTCAAGGCCTATAACGCAAATAAAACTGATTTAAACAAAACAACGGGTATCGGTTCATCAAAATACATGCATTTGATACAAGAATAAAAATATATAAATTCATACATTTAGACACTTATCATATATTTTTTGAAATGCTCTAATTTATATGTATGGTTGAAAAAGGTTGGTTTTGCCACTTTTCATAGTATGTCGTATTTCATAAAATTGTGCTGACCCATTCACTGAGTAACTTCGGCTACTCATCCTCACCCTCCCTTTCCAGGCTTTAGCTAGTAGAGACGTTGCGGTGAACAGGCACGCTGTGCATTCTCCAGTTATTTTGTTCTTAATCCTCACTTCATGTATGTTTCTTCTTGAACATATGCATTAAGTACATTGATCCACTAGTGTACTTGACACTCTTATGCATGACTTGTATATTTGTCTATCTTTTTGAAACCTTTGTTGTATTTATGACAAACATGTTCCTTTAAACTTTATATTCAGGTTTTGGTTTGGTTGCTTCTTCTACGTGACTTCGGTACTCTATTTTTGTATACTCTAGACTTGTGTTTCATGTTCAGATATGTTATTCCTAGGTTGTGAATAGACTTGCAGCAACTCGAGGATTGATTGGAGTGAGTGTCCCTCTTTGGGTTGTCTCAGTGGTTTCCGAGTGCAAGTCCCACGGCAAAGGGGGGTGACAATACGTTGGATTGATCTTTGATATGTTTTCATAATCATATGACTGGCCTTTTTTCTGTGAGGGGGGATAGCCACTTTTTTCTAGTAGTTTAGCTTGAATGATATGGAATATGAATACTTTTTGAGAATTAAAAAGACTCTGTTTTCTTATGTTTATTGTGCCATTCAGTTTACTTTCTGGTACTTGCTCATTATAAGTTATACTTGATTTGCTCCCTATAGCATTGGTGACAAGTTATTAAAATTGAACATTGTTATGATCTCATTAGAACTTTTTATTTCTTTTGTTAAGTAAGAGAGTTACAAAAGAATTGATGAAACATAATTTGACTGCAAGCTGTTTTGTAATTTTTTTCAATTTATTGGTGTTGTTTTTTTTATTTAATGTGATAGATCAGATTTTTGACTTTTTTTTTCCTTCTAGTCGATTATATTTTTTTCATGAGTGCATGGTTTTGGTGTTTCAATTTGCTGAGAGGATCTTCTAATGAAAATATTCTTATCACTCACATGAGTGATTGGATTATTTGAAGTCTATATGTTGGATTGAATTTTCTTCTATTGTGAATGAGAAAGCCAAGTTTCAAAGTTTGGGTTGGCCATGATTTTGCTGCAGTGTGTGATTAATCATTGATTTTAACTGGAGGATCTGGGTATATGAAGGATTAGTTTGTTGATTTTATGCATTTAATTGGATTTGGTTGTGAACTTAATCTGGTTGCTTAGTTTATCAGCTCAGTGTAAGACATCAATGACCGGTGCGTGGACAAGTGGGTAATTAGTGTGTGTTAGTAATTTTTTTCATAGATTGTTTTTTTCTTATTATGTTTCTTTATAGAAGTTGTCTAAATGATTAACTTTTGATGGGGATCTCTTTCTCATTGTTCTTAACTGATGTTGCTTAAGTTGTGAAACTTACGGGGTTGCATGGATAAACATAAATTAGCATTAGTGTATATAGGTAGTTTTTGAATTATTTCAACGTTGAGATTTTCTGATTTATGTTTGCCATATTGTTTTTTCTTTTGGTTGCTATTTTGGTCCTTTAGAGGGCTAGCCATCAATGAAGCAAACGCCAGTTTTTTGAGCTATTGCTTTGTTAGAAACTGGAGCTTCTTATTACTGGGAAAGGGTTTATACCGCTAAACAGAGATTATTTCACCACTAGTTTGTTTTGATTATTTGGAATTATTTAATTTTTGCAATTCAAATTTCAGGTTCGTGGTTTTTAATGAAGTGGAAGTAAGCCCGAGCCTTAAAATTTCACAGGCTCGAAGTAAGCTCGAGCTTGGTTTAGGCTAAGCTTGAGCTCAACTTGGGCTCAGTTAAAATAAAAGCGAACCAAGCCTAAACATGGCCACGCTTGACTTAGCTCAACTCTATGTAGCCCTTCAAAGAAAAAGTCTTATTTGCTCTCCGATATCTCATCTCCCTCTCGTCATGTCCTTAATTGCTATCATATTTGTTGCGATTCGGAGGAATATGATGTTTCGATGGCTGGTATGCAGCAAGATGTCATTCTCAAAATTATATGTGTTTTTTTTAATTGTTTGGTGTTTTGCTTTTGATTCTTGTTTTCTTTTGTTTTCTTATGGTTGTCTTATCTTGGTACATTGATGGTATTAAAGAAGTTGTGATTCTAGCTAGAGATTTAAGGGAATGTGTAGAGATGAGCTAGCTAATTTAATGGCAAGACTAGTTCCTTTTCTTTTTTTTGCTTATTGTTTGATTGGTTGAGTTGAATTTTTAATTTTTTTAATTTGGATTTCATATGTGTTTCATTTGGAGAAACTTATAGAAAATGTGAAATAATCTCTCTTTGGGTTTGTCCTAATTTTATGCTACTTTTTATAAGCCCATATTAATTTTTGCGTAAAGAAAACCTTTCACATTGAATGAGAGTTTTCACTTTTGATTTTTTTTTGTTATGGAAATAGAATGTTCATAGTTAATGTATGGATATAGCTGTAAGTTAAACACTAGATTGGATGGTCCTGTTTGTTGTAGGAAAATACTCTATAAGCATGCAAATACAGAAGATTATTAAATAATTTAAAAAGCAAAAATAATAATGGCTGGTCTGGGATTAGGCACGTGTATGCGCTGCCCTAACACTGAAATAGCCTCCTCATTCATGTAGGTGCAGGAAGCTTCTCTCAAAGTGTTAGGGTACACTAACCCAAGAGTTGTTCACCGGTAACTTAGCACTTTCAGTTCCGGCAGTGCACAAATGTTTATCACCCAAGGTTTCAAGGAGATCAAGTTTGAGAGAAGGAAAAGGAAGAGAAAAAATGTGTTTTGAATAGATGGATGGTTGCCCCTTATAAACTAGTGAAGCCATGAAAAATTCCTCTCCCTTTCCAATGTGATACTAAAGTTTGAACAGGGTTGAGTGTTCATTTGGGCTGGGCTTGGGCCTTAGCCAGGACCATATCCAACAAACCCCCACAACACCCATAGCCTGAGAAAATCAAAGAGAATCAAGAAGTAAAAGGGAAAAACTAAAAACAAATGTCAAGGAGAGTAACACAAGTAGATACAAAGAGAACCTTGGGTTTTCATAAAATCAAGTTGAAGTGTCTTTACCAGACTTGAACTTTAACTTTTCAACAAGGTTTTCAACATATTTGGAAAGTAGTGAACTAGGTCTTAAACTACAACCCTTTGAATCAAAAGTCAACTTTGTTGAAGATCTTATGTGACACTTGAGCTAATCGGGGTTGGCGCATTATTGGCCGTGCGCTCAATACCATTTCATAGAGATTGTTAGAGAGTTATCCCACTGACTCTCATAGCTGCTGCCTGACAGCTATCTCCACATAGGTGAGATCTCCAGAGATATCTGTAGTGTAATATCTGGCTTTACCAGCCTTGGATCTCATTAAGAGCATAGCTCAACCTTAAACCACTACAAGAGAGCACACGTCATAGGAATGAGGTAATAAAGTACAAATCTTAAATATGCATAGGGTGCTCTCCCAATCAACCAATCAATAGCTTCCCCTTGAACTTTTATCCTGGGATCTCCATTTAAAGAAATAGGGTCACTATTGTTATCGACCTTTATAGGCTAAGCCCCATTTCCCTCAACACATCGGCTATCATTTGTCTCGGTAGCCCTTTAGTCAGGCAATCAGGTAGATTTAACTCTGACTTTATGTAATAAATGGTCACAACGTTGTGCTTCAAATGTCTCCAAACTGACTTGTGGTGGATCTGCATGTGCCTGCTCATTTTATTGTTAGTACTTTCACGCTTGCATAATTCAATAGCAGATTGAGAATCACAATGTATAGCAATAGGAGGCATAGGAGAAAACATAACCGGAATTTCATAAAGTAAATTTCTAATTCATTCAGCCTCTGTACATGTAGAATCAAGCGCAATCAATTCAGCTTCTATGGTGCTCCTAGCATTGAGCTTCTGCTTAGCAGATTTCCATTGGACAACTCCTCCCCCAAGTAGGAATATTTAGCCTGAGGTTGATTTAAGATCAACTGAGTTAGATATCCAGTTGGCATCTATGTATCCCTCTACCACACTAGGGAATCCAGTATACCTCAGACCCAAAGACATAGTGCCTTTTAAGAATCTGATAACCCTCTCAAGAGAAGTCCAGTGTTCTTAATTAGGGTGACTGGCATATCTACTCAGTTCAAACTTCAGAGTGCGCAATGTCAGGTCTGGTTCTGTTTGACAAATACATCAGTGATCCTATGATATGAGCATAGAGATCCTGATTCACAGATTCACCTTTACTTTTCTTAAGGTGTATACTGGGATCAAAAGATGTAGCAACAGGTTTGCAACCCTGATATCAGTATTTCTCTAACACTTTCTCAGCGTAATGAGATTGGGATAATGTAATGCCATATACAGATCTAGTAAGCTTGATTCCTAGGATAACATTAGCTTCTCGTAGATCTTTCATATCAAACTTACTACTCAAAAAATTCTTGACATCACAAACAAGATCATGATCAGAAGCAAATATAAGCAGATCACCAACGTACAAGCACACAATAACATATTTGCCATCTACTAATTTACTGTAAACACACCTGTCATAGTTGTTTACAACAAATCCATAAGAGATGATTGTAGAGTCAAACCTAACATACCACTGCTTAGGGGCTTGCTTCAGTCCATAAAGAGATTTTACAAGTTTGCAGACCTTATGCTCTTATCCGGGGACAACAAAGCCTTCAGGCTGCTCCATGTAAATTCTTCCTCTAAATCACCATTTAGGAAGGCAGTCTTTACATCCATTTTATAGATCTCACGACTGAAAGCAGAGGCAACTGCTATAAGAATCCTAATGGTAGTAGTGCGAACTACTGGAGAATAGGTGTCAAACTAATCAAGTCCCACTTTTTGTTTGAACCCTTTTGCAACTAACCTGGCCTTGAACTTTTCAATGGATCTATCAGGTAGCAATTTCTTCCTGAAGACCCATTTACAACCCAAAGGTTTATTCCCAGGAGGCAAAGAAGTAAGCATCTAGGTATGGTTACTCATGATTGAGTGATACTCATCATCTATAGCTTCCTTCCATAATACTGAATCAGCAGAAGCCATAGCTTCCTGATAAGTAGTAGGAGTATCTTCAATCATGAAGGTAACAAACTCATCACCAAGGTTCCTAATAAGTGCTTATATATATATATTTTATAACATCATGTTGCATGCATTGACCATCACTTTTATCAGGTTGTATCACTAATAAGGTGTATTTTGTGTTCTTTTGTGCAAACAGGGCTTTGGAGGTGTGAAATTTAAGAAATGAAGCAAAGATAGGGAGTGATGGCACATTTCAAGACCAGAAATAGAAGCTGTGCTCGCATTCATGGAGATGTTGCCAACTTTCGGAGGAGTTCAAGTCACCACATGTACCAGAAAGGCACGAAAGTAGTAGTACGTCCATGTCCCAACTTCTGCGCGCAAATAGGAGAAAGTTTTGAAGGTTTCAAAGGACAGAAAGCAACACGCCTTACACTGGCGTGTGCCCAACCATGTGGACTCGAAGAATGATTTTGAGAGAAATCACTGTAGTAGTTACTGTGGAAAAGCACTGTAGAAAATTATTGTTCACAACCGTGTCAAATTTTCGCACGGGCGTGTGGCTGCAGTACACGAGCATGTGAGTGCCAGTGTGGATGCCCGTGTGAATCCCCGATTTCATTTTATAAAAGCCGCCTTGTTATAATTTTAGGGGATCTTTTCGGCTACTTTCAAGATGCAAGGCGGCTAGGGCTTGGAGAGAGTTCTTTGCGGCTTCGGGAAGCTTTCCTCACTAACTTGAATTGATTCCTCCTCCGTCATAGCATCAAGGAAGCCACCGGCGACCTAGCTTCGGAGTGGATTCAACCCAAACGTGGAAGCGACCCATCAAGACCATCATCACGGATTTAGGGGGGTTATTTTCTATGGCTTGTGAACTTGTTTATCATTATTTTATTTGCTTTGTGACTTGTTCCATGGAGAGCTAAACCCCCAGAGGGTATTCGTACATGTAAACCCTAGGATTCATATTTTTATTAGATTTTCATTGTGTTTCTATTCGAGTTTAATACATTGAGTTTTGCTCTTGTGTTCTTAATGCTTGCTTGTGCTTTTGATTCCATTATTAATTGCCTTGCATGTTTTATTCAATCTAGTGAAGAGAGAGATCACCGCTAGGTTTAGAATTACTAAGAGTAAAGAGGGTTGAGAGGGTGAGCCGTGAGATAGCGGAGTGTCCCCTTTCCCTTCCGATAGATATTTCCTATCTCCATATTCCCTAAATGTCAAGCAACAATTTGTGGTGTGAGGCATCGAGAGAATTCTCCACCTGGACCACGTAGGGGGTTAGGGATCTTTCACCCGGAGGCGGGGTTGGATCTACTTTTAGGAATTGGTCATATCTTTGGGATCCCTAGAGTTTTAAGCAGTCATATGTGGTACGAGGCGTCGAGAGAAGTCTCTGCCGGGGCCTCGTAGGGAACTAGTTATCGGCGACCTGGAGGCAAGGGCCGTTATACCTTAGGATACCCATGACTCATTGTTTTCGTCTAGAAACACTCGTAATCTACATTTAACAACCGAATCCTAGGGGAAGCATTGTCCGGATACCCCACTTTTATTGATTGATAACTCTCTCTCCTTTCAGTCCCTGTGCACTTATAGTGACACTCTTAGGCTTAGCCATTAGATCATCACACACTACACTTATTAAGCTAGATAACAAAAGAGGAGCAACTACTAGTACTCTTGTTCCCTGTGGTTCGACAACCCTACCCTTTGGGGTCTACTTTATTACTTGATGACCCGTGCACTTGCGGTAACACAAGGGGTTGACACATCACCCTGTGTTGCGAAAACGCATCAGTTCCTTTCCACTCTTCCTCTCTTGCTTCTTCTAGGTTCCTGTACTAGAATAAGAACCAACGCAGAAGTGAAGCTTGAGGTTAAAAAGTACAGAAGGAGTGGGACTGAAGGCTGATCTCATAGGGAAGATATTCTGAAAAAAAACTGCATCTCTAGCTTCAATAATGGTATTTGTAGCTATTTCACTCACCTCTGAGTTACTGACTAGAAATCTCCCAACATTGCTATCTAGGGCATACCCTACAAACACGCATCTAAGGTTTTGGGACTTATCTTCCTAGTTATAAGATCATGAATTTTTAGCTTAGCTAGACACCTCCACACTTTGAAGTAATTAAACTGTCGAGCTCTTCCTTTCCAAAGTTCATAGGATGTCGTGTTGCGATCCTTAAACAGAATTCTATTCAGGATAAAGCAAGCTAAGAGTAAAGCCTCCCCCTACAAGTTCTTGGGTACACTAGAACTTAATAGCATGGCATTCACCATGTCCATTAATGTCCTGTTTTTCCTTTCAGCAACCTCATTGGACTCAGGAGTGTAAAAAGCAGTAAACTCATACACAATCCCATTCTGTTCATAGAATGAAGTCATAGCATTTGAAGTATACTCTCCATCTCTATCAGATCTACGAACCTTAATGGTTTTGCCTAGCTGGTTCTCAGCTTCGGATTTGAAAATTATGAATTTGCTAAGAGCTTCATCTTTGGATTTGATCAGAAATGTATAATAGAAATTGAAATGATTATCGATAAAAGTAATGAAATAATGGTTTCCAGCTCTGATAGGTGGTCGACAAGAATCACAGATGTCACTGTGGATCAAATCAAGAAGATCAGAATTTCGGATGATATGTTGGAAAAGTTTCTTGGGTAATTTGGCTTAGACACTGATCTGACAATTAGAACCTTGATCAATCTTGGATTTAGGAATCAGTTCAAGGTTCATCAACCTTCTAAAAGTTTCAAATTTCACATGACCCAATCTTCCTTGCCAAATGTCACAAGACTCAACATTCAAAACAACAGATAAAGAAGAAGGATAATCAAAACTTTTATAAAAAGATAAATCGGAAGATTCACAAACATTGAGTTTGAACAAACCACCAGATACAAAACCTTTACCAACAAAAAGATTACTTCTAGAGATTACAAGGCGATTTGACTCATGTACAATCTTGTAACCAGACTGCAACAATAGGGAACCACTGATCAGATTTTTCCTAATATTGCGTACGTGTTGGACTTCTAATAGGGTGAGAATCTTTTTAGAAGTCATCTTCAAATCAATTCGTCATCTCCCTAGCACATGTGCTACTAATCCATTTCTAAGAGTCATACATCCTCCACTTGAGACCTGATAAGTGGAGAACCAGAAACGTGGACGTTAGCACCATAATCAAAAAATCACTCTAGGTTTTTACAAGTCAAATTTACAAAAGGAATGAAGGAAACTGACCTAAAGAAAGTCCCAGAGGAGGGTTCACCCATCTCAAGCACATTTACTTGCGGTTTGGGTGGACCAGAGTTTTCTTGACAAGTTCAAGATTACGGAAGAAACAATCCACGAGCAATATGGTTTGCCCTACCACAAACAAAATAGTGTTTACAATTTTTCTCAGAAGGTTTAGGAGTCAAACATTTGGGTTGCTGAGAGTTTTGAAGACTTGAGTGGGTTGGCTTGCCCTTGACCTTAAAGGGTTTTCCTTTTACGGGAAAACTGGCGACCTATATCAAAAGGTTGGGAACTCCTAGAGCTCTTAGAACTATTTGGGCTCTTGTTATGCTCAACTAGGTGCACCCGACCCTTATGAGAATCTACACCCTCAGAGAAGATCCGGTTGGCTTCTTCAATTCTAATAGTGTTATAAAGTCCTACAAGGTCCAAAGAATCAATCTTATATTGAAGTCCATTTATAAATCCTAACCAAGAAGGTAGTAGCTTGTTCAAGAGAATGGACACTATGTGCCTCTCATTATATACGGTACCACACTTCTCTATTGCACTAAGGTAGTCCTAAAAGGTATGAATCTGTTCTCCTATGTCTACCACATCTACCATCTTGTAGTTCTCAAACTCTATACTTAGCTGGCTGATCCTAGTAGCATTATCAGGGCCATACACCTTTTCTAGGGCATGTCATATATCCGTCACAGTCTTATAATCAAAATATTGTCATAAAGACGATCGAAAAGAATGCTAAGGATTCTATGGCGACAAAGTGGAAATAGATATCTTTAGAAGTTCTACTTGGGAGTTAAGGAACTAGTATTTTGGTTAACAATCGAGATGGATAATTGGCGAAGTCCATTAGGACCAAGATCGAAGAATCGAATCGAGGTTAAGGAAATGGTGAAGACAGTCCTAAGGTATACAACCAAAATTCGGCCTCGTTTTTCCACCTTCTAAAGTTCGCTTTCTTTGTCAAATTTGACTGGTCTACAAAAAGTATTTGATTGTGTGTCCCCGTGTGTAAAGTGTACGTTAATCGGGTTCGGGGCTACTAATATGACATAAGCGGGTTTTCAGATTTTGAAGAAATAGATTTTAGGAATTCAGTACAAAAGATATAGTATGCAACAATATACATTCAAAATACCATGCACAAGTACTATACATACGGAAATACACTGCAACTAAATATACTTGCAAAAAATTCAAAAATGCTTGCGGTATTAACACACCAAAGAATAACAAGATGCGAGATAGAGTTATTTCAATTTAGATTGTAGGAAAATATTCTATAAGTATGCAAATACAGAAGATTATTAGATAATTTAAAATACAGAAAAAAGAGTTTTTAATTTTTTTAATTTCGATTTCATATGTGTTTCATTTGGAAAAACTTATAGCAAATGTGAAATAATCTCTCTTTGGGTTTGCCCTAATTTTATGCTACTTCTTATAGGCCCATATTCATTTTTGGGTAAAGAAAATCTTTCACATTGAATGAGAGTTTTGACTTTTGATTTTTTTTGTTATGGAAATAGAATGTTCATAGTTAATGTATGGATATAGCTGGAAGTTAAACACTAGATTGGACGGTTGACCCTTTGATTTAATGGTCCTGTTTGTTGTAGGAAAATACTCTATAAGCATGCAAAAAAATAATGGTTGGCCTGGGATTAGGCACGCGTATGCGCTGCCTTAACACTAAAATAGCATCCCCCTTCGTGCAATTGCAGGGTGCTTCTCTCCAAGTTTTAGGGTACCCTAACCCAAGAGTCGTTCACGGACAACTTAGCACTTTCAGTTCCGGTAGTGCACAAGTGTTCACCACTCAAGGTTTCAAGATATCAAGTTTGAGAGAAGCAGAAGGAAGAGAAAAAATGTGTTTTGAATAAATGGATGGTTGCCCCTTATAAACTAGTGAAGCTATGAAAAATTCCTCTCCATTTCCAATGTGGTACTAAAGTTTGTATAAAAACAAAGTTTGAACAGGGTTGGGTGTTTATTTGGGTTGGGCTTGGGCCTTAGCCCGGCCCATATACAACATTTGTAGGGTTGAATGTTAATTATTTTGTTTTGGAACTTCTTTGTTAGACATGGTCTTCGCTTGAGAATTTGTTAAAAACTCAATCTTGGTCAGTTTATGGCCTCTATTTTCCTCTTGGCATTTCTTTCCTTTATTGATTCAAGTTTACTTCACAAATCCTGGGCTTGGGAATGAGATATATGCATGTACTGGCCTTTTTGTTTTTCTCTAAGAATTATTCTTGTTATATTTGATTCCGGGTCTTCTTGCTTTTAGAAAACTAATTAGTATAGTGCAAATATTACAATTGCTTCTATCTTGTATGCTTGTAACAAATAATTTTGTGTCAGCTCTTCAACATGCTATTTGATGTGTCATGTATTTGTTTTACATGCTAAGTGTGCAAAACATTGACGGTATCATTTCATCTTTGAAAACAAATATGAAGTTTTGCTCAAAGAAACGGAGTAACGCTCTAAAAGCTATTTGCCTCTAGTAAAAAAACTTCTCCATTAATGACAGTATTGTTTTTGGTGACATATTAAAATTAAATATTTAATTATAACAATTAATTTATTTTTATACTTAAATATTTTAAGAAATATAATTGTCATAAATCATTACTATAAATATATATATAATAATACTATTCATTTACGTAAAGGGAATAATAGTCATTTTATTATTTTTTTCTCATTTTTTTTCATTCCCAATAAGTACCTCTTCATGCCTCTTATTTCATTACTCTTCCACTTTTCTCCATTTTATTTCTTGCAACCAAATAGCTCATAAAAGAAATGCAAGGATAAAGGGAATAATTCTCTTGATAGATATTTCCATCCAAAATTGAAGGTAATAACAAAGACTGACAATACTCATTAAGGCTGTGTTTGATTGTCCAAATTTTCAATGCAAAAATTTTCCAGCCAAATAGGCTGTTTGTTTGCCCAAATTTTCCATGGATGTTGTCCCGTGACCCTATTTTCCCTCAAAGCAAGGGAAAATGTTTTCAGCCTCAACCCGAGGAAAAATTTTCCAGGGCAAATAGAAGGGGTTATATGAAAAATTAAAGAGCAAGGATTTTGATTAATTTGGGGGGCAATTTCTAAATAGAAAGCTTTATGACCATCATCTAACGAGAGAGGGAGAGAAAGGCGACACCGAGAATATCCAACGTTTTTTTTTATTATTAATTCTTCCCCAATTCCTTAATAATTTTTCATCTTCTTCCCCAATTCCTTAATAATTCCTTAATAATTGTTTTTATTAATCACTTTATAAAAATTATTGATTTTAGATTAAATAGCATTTTAGGTAGCCAAAAGTACAAGGCTTAGCCTTTTTATTTTTAAATTTGAGTTTATATTTAACATACAATAAAAAAATAAAAAAATAAAAAAATAAAAAAATATGCACGTATAGAGTTGTAACAATGGTTCAAAGCTTCATTAGAAACGTGAATAAAAAAATAAAAAAAAAACTTTTTTAGTATGAAAATCTCGCTCAAATTAATATATATACTACATCTTAAATTTGTTTATATTTTCAATAAATAATTAAAAATGGTTTAAGAAATGGTATAAAAATAATTATCCAATGTTTTTAAATATTTTTTTAACAATTTAATCATTTTTAAAAAATGTAATGTAGTAATAAATTAATCAGAGTTAAACACTCGAAAAAAATTTGAATCAATTTTGAGATTGAATTCTTGTGTACATAAAACATATCTATTACAAAATCTTAAAAAATGATTTATTGGGATTAAATAGCATTTTAGGTAGGCAAAAATACAATTTCATGGAGAAATTTTCCATGGAAAATGTGACTTTTTCCAGGGCAAATTGATTCAATCAAACAACAAATGAGGTTTTTTCCATGAAAAATACAAGCAATCAAACAACAAAATCAGAATTTTGATTTTCTAGCTACAAAATAATACCAAACAAACGTGTATTTGTTCGTTTTCTATGGAAAATTAGAAAAAGTTTCTTTTCCACCCATTTTCCATGTTGCCATTTTCAAATGAACATACGATGAAAATCATTTATTAAAGATAATTATAATAAATAAATAAAATAATAATTACCTTTAATTATTTGATTCAATTATTTAAATTTAATAATTAAGGTGAAATAACACTTTTCATGTTGGTGAGGATTTAATTAAATGAAATCTTTCAAATATTTAACTAAAGTGAAATGATAATTTTGCCCTCATAAGACCAAATGAAAATTATTAATTTAAATGATTAATTATAATAATTAAAGTAATCAGTAATTATTATTATTAATTATTTAATTAAAAGTTTTAATTGTAATGATTTTGTTTAAGGTATAATGATTTAAATAAAATGACATATTTGTTCTTATGGAGATTTAATCAAATAAGAAGTTAATAATTAATATAATTAAAATAATAAACACAAATAATAACAAACTGAATTATTCATTTTCAATATTCAATTATAATTATTAGTGAACAATGAGATTTAAACTACTTTTGTTTTAAAAAATTTATTATTTAAAATTATTAATTGTTAAAGTTAAAGCAAATAAAGATAATTTTATTACACTTCTTTATTTTAATTTTTTATTCATAACAAATTACCAAACCAACGAAAAACAATTTTGACTCTCATCCCTCTTATGCTTCTTTAAATGAATTTTGGTTGTCTGTAAATGAATTTATGAGGAGGTTTGCCTGTATTTCAAATTACAGTGTAAATAAAATTGCTGTATTTTGATTTATATCATGCTTGTTTGATTGTCTGTAAATAAAAATACCGGATTTACTTTTTAAGTGTTTGGTTTGATATAAGTTGTGGGTTAAAATCACCATGTAAAGGTGGCGAGATTACCTTTTTTCATAATTTTTTATAATTTATAATTTTCTTTAATATTTCACCTAGAATCCATTTTAATTTATAAAACAATAGACTTTATTTATTTAAAATATATTTCACTTACGGATTTAAATTAACACTAATTCCTCAACCAACACCATTTAACCTTATAACGATGCAAATAAAATTTCCCACAAATAAAAAATTTTAAACAACAATTAGATAAAAATCCCTACAAGTTCGGCACGATAAAAAAATCAATTACAATGAGTTTAATTAGTTGGGATTTCACAAATTATTTTAAACTACTTATAATTATATATATTATACTATTTTAATTATTATCATCTTTGTTTAACGTACTAGAAAAAAAGTTAAATTTCAATTTAAGCAATGAGGCAGCAAGGGTCGCTAGAGTCTGGCCGGCTGCTAGGACGGTGGCTAGAATCTAGCCGGTCGGGCGGCGCCAAGGGTGGCCGGAGTCCGGCCAACGGCGGCGGACTGGTGGCGGTGGGCAATTAGTTGAGTAGCAGCCCAATTCTTTGAAAAAAGAGTACCATTCCCAATAGTGTTTTACATTGCTGCATTTTAAATTACGACCAAATTAGTTGTAATTCAAAATGCAGCAAAACCTTATAAATCTGTAATTTGAATTACGCCAACTTTGCATTTACGGGTAACCAAACAGCTCATGTTGTCATTTTACTTATAAACCAAATTACATCACACTTATTTACGGGTAACCAAACAACCTCTACATTTAAGTGAAATTACGAGTGTAAGTGAAAATGTTGTATTTTAACTTACATCACAGTTGTTTGGTTTACTGTAACTTGGAATGTGGTATTTATTTTTTCTTTATTTGGTTTGATTTAAGTTGATGGATACAATTACCATTTAAGTGAAATAATAAAATTACCCGTATCACATATTGTTAACACTAGTTATTTAATATTATTTAGAAAATCTTTTAATTATATGTCACGCTTAAATTTTATCCCCAAAAACTATTAATTATATCAACTCTCATTATTTAGGATTAATACTAATTTAAAAAATTAATTAAGTGGTGGTTTATTAAATTTAAAAATGTAATATAATTCAATTATATGCCATAAAAATATTTTTCTATATAAATTAAATAGGAATTGATATTTTAAATTTTAATATTAAATTAAATAAAGCATAAATAACTATTTTTGTAATTGTGTTAAGACTACTAATTATGTTAATATTACTTCCAATTATTAAATTTTTTCATAATAATTAATTAAATAATTACTTATTTAAAGTATTCTGATGATAAAAATTTTAAATATTTTAAATTTATTACATAAAATATTTATATAATTAGTTTTAAGGATGATTTAATTTAGGGAAAATTACTGTTCACCCCTCGCGAATTTTCAAACTTCCTAAAACCCCCTCCAACTTTTGCACACCCCGGACAGCCCCATCCGTTATAGTTTACTTCCCGTCTACCCCCGCCGAGTCACTTTAAATGTGTCTTTTGCATGAAATTCCATATTTGCCCTTTGAAATGGCGGGGAAAAAACCCGCCCGATCACATCACGTCATGTCCGCCCTTAATGCACACAATTGTGGGTTTTTTTCCCCTTCATGTTGGCTTTTTGTGAAATAGAGTTTAGAAGGTCAATTACATCTTCTTCTTCTTCTTCTTCTTCTTCTTCTTCTTCTTCTCTTTCGCATTTGAGGTCTGGCCGTTCTCCGGTATTATGGAGAGTTTTTGTGCTATTGCTAGATACAACGGGGAGGGACGAGTGCTCATGTTCACGGCGCCGACTACTTGGGAGGTGGTGTTAGGCGAGATATGTCGAGATGGGGTCTCGATACTTCCCGTGTGAGGGTGAAGTTTGTCACACCCGATGGACATAATACGGTTTGCCCGATAGAGAACGAGATCGACTTCCGGCGCATGTGTCATGTTTTCTCCATCTTAAAAGGCGATGTAGTTGATCTTGTTGTCGAGACGGATGGCGCGTCATCGCATCCTACCGAAAACGAGATCCTCTCGTGGTAATGTGGTAGTGCCGAGATAGTTATGTAGTTGTATATGTTAGGTATTGGTTAGTAATTCTCTTCGTTTTAAGTTAGAGACGTTACCGTTTAATTTTGGGGTTCACCGTGTAAGTTCTCATGTTCTTGTTTAACTATTGACTATACCGTTTACATTATGGAGTCTCTGTTTAATGTTTGGCTGTAACGTTTACAATTTGATATTTACCATTTAACAAAATGATGTTTATGCTTAAATCCTAATCGTTTTCGTTTGAACCGAAGTCTTGGTAGGAATTCGGAATGCGGGAGCGCTTCGTTCCACCTCATAGCGACCCTAACGGTCTTGCATGCGTACCTTCCTCGTCGAACAACCTGAAATGTTGTCGTTGGACGTCGGACAACGTTTTGAAGGCGTTGAACATTTCAGAGACGCACTTCGAAATTTTGCCATCAAACGGAACTTTGACTTCAAATTTGTAAAGAACGAAAAACACCGGGTCATCGTGGAATGCGCCGCCACCGGTTGTGAATGGCGCGTGCATGCATCAAAGGAATATAACGGAAAATACATTCAGAATCAAGACAATGGACCAGTCACACACTTGCGGCGGTGGAATTGGCTCGGCGTCACACCCGAAAGCTTTCAAAAAATGGGTAAGCGCACGAGTGATCCGAAGCTCAAGGACCGGCCCTTGTACAAGGCCATCGACATTCGAAGGACATGTTGCGGGAGCATGGTGTCCACATTCCATACAAGCGAGGCTCGGTTGGGAAAAGAACATGCCCGGGTGACCCTCGACGGCAGCGATGTCTCCGGCTACGACTTGTTGCTTTGGTACGTCGATAAGGTGGTTGAGACGAACCCCCGGCGGCATCGCGTGTGTGGATAGGGATGGTGATCGGTTTAAGCGTGCGTTCTTCTCTTTCAGTGCGTGCATTTTGGGATTCAAGCGGGCATGCAGGCCGCTGCTGTTTCTCGATGGTACCCACCTCCTGGGAAAGTACCGGGGTACTCTGTTGGGTGCCACAGGTAAAGATGGGAACAATGGCTTCTTTCATGTCGCCTTCGCTATTGTCGACAATGAGACTGACGCCAACTGGACGTGGTTCCTTTCCAAGTTAGGTGATGCTTTATACGACGAGGGCGATTACGAGGAGATAATTACATTCGTGTCGGACAGGTCAAAGGGCCTTGTCAACGCGATTGCTAGAGTCTTCCCTTCATCCCCACATGCGTACGCCTTCGACACTTGGAGGCCAATTTTATGAAAGCCAATGTCAGACTTGGGAAGGCATTGAGGGAGGAGTGCTGGTCTATATACTTTCGCATTGCGTGGGCATCGACGGCTAAAGAATTCGATGACACCGTCAATGAACTGCAGGCCGCATCACCCGAAGCCTATCAGTGGTTGATTCATAAGTTGGACATGGCACATTGGTCGAATTATCTGTTCAAAGGCGAACGCTGGGGGGAGATGTATTCAAACGTCGCGGAGTCGTTCAATGCTTGGATCAAAGAAGCTCGTCATTTGCCGGTGACGAAAATGGTCGACGCGATAAGGTTTTTCGCTTATACCGCTTAACATTTTGCTTTATCATTTAACACACATTGTCCATATTTAAAATACCACATAAGTGTTTTAATATAATTGTCTTCGTCTAACTTTCGGGAGTAACGTTTAATTTTTGACAATACCGTTTAACGCTTTGGATTTCTGTTTAAGTATCAATATATTCACTTAAATTTATTCAAACTTTATGATCTTCGTTGTGCAGGTTCAAGTTGATGCGCATGTTATGCACTCGCCGTGAGCAAGCGAACAAATGGGAGACCTACTTATGCTCGGATATACATTCGAAGGTTGAGGCGCTTGTTGCGGACAGCCGAAGTCTTCACGTTGGTCGATGTGTCGATGACTGTTACGAAGTTATTGACCAGTGCAGCAATTCTGTAAATCTTGCCACCCGAGTTTGCTCATGTCGCAGATGGCAAGTTTTTGGTATCCCGTGCAAACACGCTTGCGCTGCAATAATGCAGACGGACACCAACGTCCATCGTTTTATAAGCGGCTACTTCACCGTCGACACTTACAAGCTAGCGTATAAGGAAGCCATATTCCCCATACCCGACAATGAGCGGCCTACGGACGAAAATCGCGATCTGAGTTTGCGTCCGCCTGTGACGAGAAGGCAGCCTGGGCGTCCTAGACGAAGGAGGATCGAGTCCCAAACATTTGAGGTCCGCGAGTTGCATTGCAGCCGTTGCCACGCGTCCGGGCACAATCGAAGATCCTGCAATGAAACCGTCGTCGACTAACACCATCGTGAAGGAATAATTTATGAAGGGAAAGACATTTGTCTGGTGTAAACTTTTACTATTTAAAGAGGGACGTATAGAGTTAAACGGATGCTTCTGATGTTAAACGGTAAGTGTTGAGCTTAACTGGTAACATACATAATTACATAGAGAAACCGTAAATCAAACGGGATTCATATTTTTCAAACGGTGCCGGGAATATTTAAAAAGATAGTACTTTATTTTTCATATGATAACTGAAACTTAAACGATTATTTGAACATAGACCACTTCATTTTGGGATTCATTCATATTTCACCTTATTCGCGGAATGTGAAAATGAAAACATAGTCGTTTATCCGGACGGTGCTTCATAGGTATTGCAAGTGACCCCCGTTTATAAACATGGAGAGCTTCATTATCTAGTTCGGTATGTTAATTACTATTTAATTAGCATAAGACTTATTTTATTACATGTTAATTACTATCTAATTTCTTTTTATTACTATTTAATTAGCATAAGACTTATTTTATTACGCGTAAGAAGTAGTCATCTCCATTAAAAAGTGTACGGTTTCGTTTGAACCGAAGTGTTGGCGGCCATTCGGAAAGGTGTAATGAAATCGAGTAAGAATAATTCTTAAATGAGACAAATAAGTTTTGGCTGTTTTACTCAAGCCAAGAATGCGAAGTACAAAGCCCGGAAGACGATGAACGAAGATGGTATATTTACATTGCAAAGTCCGGTACCTCGGACGAGAACGCCGAGTTGAATACAAAACAAAAACTAGCAAACATCCGCACGTATTTCGCCTTTAACCCTTGTTAGGCGTTATGTGGTTTTGTTGAAGCTTGGTCCTTCAACTTCGCTAGATGGACAAAGTCCGGTTTGTGTTCAAGCGTTGATAGTTAAGCAAAGACAACGGAAGTTAAATCGAGACTAGCGAGAATTGGATGTGGTCAACGTATGTTGGCCGAAAAGGCGATTGTTAAACGGGTACGAGTAAGAGTTAAACAGATACGGCTGGCCTTAAACGGTAACTCTCGTGGTTAAACGGGAAACCTTATAATTCAAACGAAACAAGTGAAAGGAAACCGTAAGACAATATTTTGAAAGAATGAATTGCATTTGAAAGACTAGCGACAAATACTAAATTTACATTGACATGTCTTCCATGTCGATGGCAAATAATAAATTGAATTTAAACAACAAAGACAAAACCGCTTTACATTTGTTAAAGAATGGCCGTGATAAAGATAAACAATTCTACTTCACCGAAGGTGGGGTGCATCCCTTTTTGTTGGATGCCGGCCGCACGCCCTTCCTTAAGTATGAGGGCGGTGTACTTCAATCTCGAGATAAGATAGGTCTTTACGCGTTATGTGTAGTTTCTCGCCCTGGAGTAATTGCTCTATAAACTCCATGACATACACGGAGCAGTCGACACTTCCTTTTTTTGTCGCGGTGTTTCATTGTCGTGAACAAGCGGGTAGTGTTTGGTCACCGTCTCTCCATACTCCATTTCGAGACAGGTGTCAAATAGTTCCCGCTGTCAAGGTGTACAAGTTGAGGTTAGAATAACAACCATCTATGAAACTCTATGGATCGATACATTCAGTTCCCAAAGAACTTACCATTGCAACCGCGTCTTTGTCGTACTCTTCACTTTGGCATGAGGTGTAATGCCTGTACTCTTGGTTGTTATTGTCGAGCACCACGACATGAAAGTGGCCATTCATGATTATGGGAAGGATGGCAATGTCAACGTTATGAACGACTTTGGTGGCATCTCCGATCATAGCTAAAGTCGTCTCGTGTGCGTCTTCCTGCTTTGACATAAACAATGCCAGTGGTCTTGTGATGGAGGAGCGCTTCTTGTAGGGATATGGTACTTTGGTCAGTGACTTTTGTTTTATGCACACGAAGGCGTCCATCACATCATCCGTCACCATCTCCTTCCCGTCAAGTAGGACGAAGAGGTTGGCCCGTGTGGTGCTGACATAGTCATTCCTCCATACGACGGCCCTGCGGTTGAACGGCAACAGGTGTAATTAAAACGGAACACTAAATCTTACGCGGTAACCGTATAATCTTAAATGGTAATGTATATAGTTAAACGCAAAAGCCAAAAAGTAAATGGGAACATCTGTATGTAAATAAAAACATACAAAATAACACACTTACGTGTCCATGGGGAAGTTGAGGAAGATCTTGATCAACTCCTTCTCGAATATGCTGAGGCGCGATTGACCAGCGTATTTTTTCTTCTTCGGAACGAAGTCCTTCCGAACTTCTTCATATTGCTGGTTGGCAAGGATCATAGCTTTCGTTTTGTTTTCGGTGACGTTCCCTTGCCCCTCGTCAACAGCTTTGGGTTCATCCGTAGATGCTTTTTGCTGTTGCGGGATCGCGCCTACATTGGATGCGGCACTGTCGGCCGCCTGTTCCTCCGTGTGCAGGATTTCCTTCACAATAGAGGTAACGGTCTTCTCAACCGCGGCCAAGGCAACATCATCAAGGGGAGACACATCCTCGGCTGGTTCATCTTCTTCAGGGATTGTGACCACCACCCTTAATGCGCCACCGTCGGCCGCCGGCTCCACCGGGACGGGGATTTCGGAGGCATCCTCAAGCGCGGTGGTCGCAACGGCATCGACGATCTCCACCTCGGCGGTCTCCACCTCGGCGGCCACGTCAACATTGGCGACGGACACAACAACAGCATCGGCCGCCGATGGTGCTGCCATTATTTCATCGTCGGCTAGTGGTGAACAGAGAGGCTTTATTGCTTTCGCCTTTTTCGCAAGCCTCTTCAAACGTTGCCGTCTTGGAATGGCCATCCCGATAAAGTCCTCGTCACCTAATTCTGACGCCCCCTCCGCCTCGGACCCTTCCTTTATTTGGCCAGACAGTGCAGTCGATTGAAACCGTGCCTCTAATGCCTCAACCCGAGCGACAAGCTGGGGGAAAGCGTTCATCATCACCTGACACGCCTGCAAAAACGCTGAAGTGATTTCGTCGCCTACTACCGTGGAGGGGACTGCCGCGGACGGGGGGCCTGTGGCGATCGGGGGAACTGACGTTGTCGCGGCCGGAGCGTGGGGTGTTGCCGTCGGGCGGGGTAGTGGAGGGCTTACCCGACGCCGATGATTGCGTGTTGGGCCGGGAAGTGGGGGAACGGCGTCGTCGACCACGCACCGAAGAGGCTGCCCTCTCCTCTTGCCTTCGGGCAACCGGGTTCCGGCGCAATAGCATCCCTCCGCCGGGCTGGCCCGAAGAAATATCTCCTCCTCGGCATTCGCGAGGACAAGCTCCGGAAACTAACATACGTAAACAAAACAATCTCAGTCAAACCATTCAATTGAATCAAAAACAGGCGTATTTAAATATTTGACATGTTCACGTAAACGGTATAGCACATAGTTAAACGGAGACTAATAATATTAAACGCAGAAACCTAAAGTTAAACACAAATACACAGTTGTTAAATGGTAATGACTATAATTAAACAATAACTACTCATTCTACACACATTGTTCATTATTTAGTACCTCTTTTCCTTCGAGAGCTGCCCAACTGGTTTCTATCGTCGCATGCTTCCGGTAAGTACTTTCACCGTAGCACAGCACCCTTGGGGTCTTGCCGAAACGGACTTGCTTTCCGGTTCCGGTCACATCGTAAAACCAGATGCACAGCGCGATGGAGCAACCCTTAATGTACCCCGTGTTTACCTTCCCCCCCGCGCATCTGGCTTGCACTCGAGTTGCAGCTTGTGGGACGTCCTCCATAAGCCATTTGTGCGTCGCCTGCGCCCATGCGTAACGCCCCATGCCTGGTAGATCGTCGATATAATCGACGATCCAATTGGGCACCAAGGATGAGGTAGTCGGGAAGAGGACTGTCCCCATGAGGTACTCCATCAAGAGCTTCGCGAAATCTTCCTCTTCCCCCTCTCGTCCCACAAGCCGGAGAGAGTGGCCTTGATGGACTCTCGGTGTCTCTCATAGCTTTTTGATAAATACCTTCCCTCGAATGCCGACTGTGTTTTCTTCTTCTTAAACTGGACCGCGTCTCCGTCGCAACGCAAACCCGAATCGAGCCACATCCTCGGGCCCGAAGCTCGGCAAGCTCCCCCGATCCCGAATTTATTGGTGCGGCCATCGTACCTCTGCGAAGAGCGAGTCCAGAACGGCCCTCTCCTGGAATACAGCTTCCACCTCAGTGAATGCTGCGAAACGGTGTCCTTTGGATGATCTCCCAATGTCGAGATGTCATGTGGACTTTCAATTCGGCCAATGTCCCCACCACCGGTGTCAGGTAGCATCTGCCGTTGACTAGGTTTACCGCCATAATCACAAAACTGCAACAATGACAACATTTGTTAAGCGGAGACATCAATTGTTAAACAGAGATATATGATGTTAAGCGGAAAGCTCAATTATTACACAGAGATATGAATCGTTAAACAGAGACCTAAGGTTTTAAACAAGAACCCATTTCTTACACGGAAACTCATTTTACAAACTGCAACCGTATGAAATGAAAGGGGAAACGCACGTTGTCCACATTACACAAATAAAAACGACCTAAAACTCTTTCGGTGATCATGGACACAGCCGAAAATGTAAGACAAGCCAAAACCCTAGCCGGCAAATCTGCCTGCAGACTAGAAAAACCCCAGCCGAGAAATTCCCCCGCATACTTCAGTGTCTTCCTCTAAAAACAGAACCACAAAACAAAACAGACGAATATCTCTGTGTAACATATTGGTTCAAATAAAACCCTTACTTAAAACACAACTTCTTCAATACCTTGAACTGCAAACTGATGAAAGTGCCGAATGCTTGCCACGAGTGATTCTGTGTTTTGAGAACTGAAGTTGCGGATGATGTCCACGCAGAGACAACTTCAGAAATGGAAAAGCCGAAGAGGCGCGTTCGAGAAGAAAAGCGTATACGGACGTCTCTTGGGATCACCCTAAAGGAAACTGCCCCACCCGTCAAAAGTTCCAGTGTAACGACTTCCCATGCAAGAAAGGGTAATTTCGTCCATAAAATTCCAACATAACTCCGTTAACGCCCGTTGCAAACTTTGGGGGGTTGGCAAACATTAACTTTAAAAGGAAGGGGTTTTTCGGTATTGAGAAATTAACAGGGTGTTTTTGGCCATATCGCAAACTTATGGGGTTTTTTTGGCAATTTCCACTTTAATTTATTATATATTTTTATAATTATATCTAAGATAGCATGGTGGTGAGTGAATATCATTTACTTTACTGTATTTCAGCTTACAAATATTTTGATATAAATTGAAATGATGTAAAAGTGGGTGAGATGTCAGTGCATTTACATGTAAGTAGAGGTTTTATATCAAACCAAACAATCACTTACATTAGAGCTACTTACACCTATTTACTGTTAACCAAACAGACTCTTATTCTCAGTTTATGTCCATGCTGCACACCAAATGCCTTAAACTTGTTCAAAGTAATAACTAGTCTAACAGAACTAAACGACAACCACAAGTTTAGCAATTTAGTTTTAATTTGATCATAATAATAATAATAATAATAATAATAATAATAATAATAATTATTATTATTATTATTATTATTATTATTATTATTATATATTAGCACATCTTTTATTAATATTAGTTTTATTTCTACAAATTTCCAGTAATCATATACGACAACATATAATGATATATAGAATCAATAAAGAAAAGGAAAAAATTAGTTCTAAGATAGGCAACTATCAGAGTAGGCATTAAACTATCTTACAAAATTAACACTGTGGGGTCTTTTATTCTCGACCGGTTATTTAATATAATAAATCAGCCAAAAATATTAGCTCAAAAATCAAATTTTTATTATTTTATGACTTCAATGGATTGTGGGTTTCTAACTTCCATTAGGGGCAAGCCCATAATGTTAATTACTCTAAACACTGTCACAGGAACCTCTGATTAAAAAATAAGTGTGAACAAAAACAAAATTTAGAACAATTAATTTTATTCATTTTTTTATAAACTTGAATTCATACACTTCATCGAAATTACAAGGGCTTTGAAATTTGATCATCTTGACCTTATTTTCTTTCATATTTATACAACTCAGACTTATATGCCTAAGTAAACAATGATGGCATCATTTCATCTCCTTTTGACTATTTCAGGGAAAAGCACGCTTTGACTTTTGGCCTTCGTCAAATCTTGAAATTTGCATTTTAGACATGATTTAGGTTTCAAGTTGTAAATCCTACACATTTTGAGAATCAATAACTTGATGATTTGAAATTCTTCAAAAAAAAAAAAGGCTTCGGCATTTTGTGCTTGTGAAGCTTTTTGGCAACTTGTGAACTCTTCAACCCTTTAACTTTTGATGCCTTGAGGCTGTTGAGCTCATTTATTCATTAATTTAAAACATGTATTTTGGACACTTAAGTTTGCATCTTGGATTTGATTTGGATTTCAAGTTGAGATTCTCTATGTTGATGAATCACAAACTTTATTTTACGTAATTTGACTTTTCAAAGCTTTAGTTTTCATGCTTGTGAAACTTCTTTCAAGTTTTGATTCATGAAATTCTTTGAGTCTATACCTTTTGATAACTCGAGACTGTTGAGTTCATTTGTTGATTTGTATAGATTTTCAAGTCTTGACTCTTTCATATCTCGAATCTTGACTTGGCTGCTTTGACTTTGATTTTTAGAATGGCTTTAACTTTGGAGTTTGCATCTTGAATTTGATTTTGGATTTCAAGTTGTTGATTCTCTATGTTGATGAAACACAAACTTGATTTTACATAATTTAACTTTTCAAAAGCTTCCGCTTTCATGCTTGTGAAACTTCATTCAAGTCTTGACTTGTGAAACTTTTTGTGGCTTTGACTTATGATGTCTTGAGAATACTAAGTTCATTTGTCATTCATTTGAGTTTTTTTTTTATATCTTGACTTTATGTGCTTTGAGCATTAGCTTGGACTTCATCAAGTTATAATTTTTTTACATGATTGCTTTAACTTGCTTGGTTTCAAAGTCGATCTCAAGTTATAATCATGAACTTGATTTCCTACGATATGGGTGTTTGACGACTTCGGCATTTTGTGATTGTGTACTCTCTCAGGTTTTAGGCTTGTGAAGCTCTTCGACTCATTGACTTTTGATATCTTAAATCTTCCGAGCCTATAAATTCAAACTTTTCAAGTGTTGGCTTTTTTCTTATGCCTTTAAGCCTTAGCTTATGCATTGCCATGTAGCGACCTCTCACATGATTGATCACTAACTTGACAGCCTTGACTTGTTTCTTTTTTTCTTCTTTTTTCTTAGAATTTTTTATAGATCCCAAGTTGTAAGCGTTCCTTAGTTATGAAACCCAAATTTGGATTTTTCTCTTTTTTTTTTCTTTTCTTCTTTTTATAGTTGAAGGTCTCGGTGTCTTAGGCTTGTAAAACCTCTTTCTTATCTCTTGCAGATTTTTATTTCTTTTCTTTTATCCTTGCATCTCATTAAGCATTCCACTCACTCAAGAGATTTTTCAAGAGGCAATGGGGAGACTTTCACATAAAAAATTGTCTTCCACACTGAGCTCAACAACATTTTATAGACTTCACATAAAACGTTTTCCACTCACTCAAGAGAGTTTCAAAAGGTAGTGAAGATGGTTTGATATGGAAAGCTATCTTCCACCACATTGAACTCAACAAGAACTAGTGGTTTTGATAAAACTTTTTCCACTCACTCAAGAGAGTTTCAAGAGGCAGTGGAGAGGTTTTCACAACCACATGCTTTGTACTCTATAAGAGATGTTGTGGTCTTCAAAAAATCTTCCACTCACTCAAGAGAGTTTGAAGAGGTAGTGAAGAGGCATTCACAAGAAAAGCTATCTTCCACCACATTGAACTCAACAAGAGCTAATGGTGTTGATAAAACTTTTCCACTTACTCAAAAGATTTTTAAGAGGTAATGAAAAGACTTTCACATGGAGAGTAGTCTACTTCTACATTGAACTCCACATGAGGTATTATGGCTTTCAAAAATATTTCCACTCACTCAAGAGAGTCCAAGAAGTAATGGAAAGGCTCTCACAAGGAGAACAATCTACCACTACAGACTACATTGGACTCAACAAGAAATGTTGTGGTCTTCAAAAATATCTTCACTCACTTAAGCGAGTCTAAGAGGTAGTGGAGAGGCTCTCATAAGGAGAACAGTCTACCACACTACATTGGACTCCATAAAAGATATTGTGGTCTTCAAAAATATTTTCACTCACTCAATAAAGTCCAAAAGGTAGTGGGGAGACTCTAACAAAGAGAACAGTCTACCACTACAGACTACATTAGATTTCATAAGAGATGTTGTGGTCTTCAAAAATATCTTCACTCACTCAAGAGAGTCCAAAAGATAGTAGGAAGGCTCTCACAAGGAGAACAGTCTACCACTACAGGCTACTTTGGATTCCACAAGAAATATTGTGGTCTTAAAAAAGTGGATCGGCGAATTTGTGTGAACAACCCTAATTTCTACCAAAAATTCTAGTTTCATTTTTTTTTGCATATTAGTCCCTCTTGTATCATATTTGCTTATTAGACCTTCTAAATTTTCATTTTTTACAATTTTATCAAAATTTTGCAAATAAGACCTTAAACTTTCCGTTTTTGCAGTTTTCTACCAATTTTGAGACCAGACCCTCTAAATTTTCACTTTTTGCATTTTTATTTAACATTTGCAAATAAAACCTTAAACATTCCAAATTTGCATTTTTCTTCAAATTTTTCGACCAAGCCCTCCACATTTTCATTTTGTTTTTTGCACTTTTATCGAATATTTGTAAATGAAACCTTAAACATTTTAATTTTGTATTTTTCTACAAATTTTGTGCCATAGACCTTTTTTTCCTAAACAATTCACGTAGAATCAAAGGTCTAACAGAGAACCTATCGTAGTACTTATGATTTGTCTATATTCTCTATGCATAGAATTGGGGAAAAAATCTTATTGCATGCATAGGGATAAAAAAAATCATGCAAAACTTGGCAACTGATATGAAATTTATTTTCATCGTAGAAATCCAATGTGTACCTTTTTTGCTTTTTTTATTTTGTTTAACTCAAAGAGCTCACCTCTATTTCTTGATCTCCTCTTCCTTTTCTTCTTATTCTCTTTCCCCTTTTTTTCTTCTTTTTTTTCTCATGATGTTTTCGCTCATCTCTTTTTTTAGGTAAAGCACTCTTCCCTTCTCTATGATTTTTCTTCTCATCCTTTCCTCTCTTCTTCTTCTCTTTTTTTTTTTTTTTGACGCTCTTTCTTCTCTACAAGGTTTTTTTTCCTCTCTCTCATTTTTTCCCTCCTCTCTGAAAATCCCCCAACCACTGAAGATTTGTTTTTCAAATAACGGGTTTATCTTAATTCTTGATTTTATGATTTTTTAAAAAATCCGAAAAAAATCAAAATTTGAATTTTGGAATCTTTTTATTTTTAAATATATTTATTTTTTATTATATATATTTTTTATCTTGGATAAACACCTATTTTTAAAAACAAATTGATATAAGCAAACACCATCAATTAATTTGTCACGAATACCAACCAATAAAGAATCAAAATGTGTGTACGTATGTGTGACTGAATTCTATATATATATATATATAAACGTAATTGGTGTAAGTAATTATATCTCTAATATGAGCAGATCATTTGCTTCAATCCGTAAACAACCAAAATTTTGAAATCATGCTGAAAAAAGTTCGTCAGCTATAACTCAAACATGAAATTGTCAAAGGTCAAATACCTTGATATTAAATTCGTCACCTTTGTTACACAAATACAAAGGTTGGCTTGCAATCAGAAGAGCAGCTTCCATTTCGAGAAATCCCGCTGCAACCATCCTTCTCAATACTCTGCGTTGCATGGCCTTTCCTCTTCCACATTGTTCAAGGAAAAAGATATAAAGTAGTGAGAATTAACTAAAAAATAAGACTATCATAATATATGCTTCAATGTTAAGTGAGCCCATATATACAAGGCTTTCCAAACTATAGATAGTGTTTAAGAAACATGAAATTCAACCTTTCTGGGTCTGTAAATGGATTTAGAATCTCAGGAGCTGGCAATATTCCAGCAAGCAAGGCAGATTCCCCAACAGTAAGGAATGAAGGATGTTTCTTAAAGTAGAACATTGACGCTGATTCAATCCCAAATTTTCCATGTCCCCAGTACATCTGCACATCGTTGACGGTATGTATTTAGAGATCGATATTAAATCCTTTGAATAGAATTTTAACAAAATGTGATATTAAAGAAATTTAATAAATCTAAACCAATATATAAACTCTATAGTTGCCTCCATATTCATTATAAAAAAATCATGTTTAAAATCGCCTAGAACTTGACTATATATATAATGGTATCGGGTGCCTCATCATTAACACCAATAATCAATAATACTTTAAGTGAATATTTCTAAAAAAATTGATCTTTCCATAAATTTTATGAACAATGATATTCATCTCCCTTGCCACTGTGGCAGTAGCTTCGTCATTAAAATATTTGATTTTTTTTTTCTGAGATTAAGAATTTGATTCTTTTTAACTGCATGCATGGTTGAGGTTTTAATAGTAAAGCATAGTTATATTTATGGTGAATTCTCCGCATTTTTAAATAAATAAATAAATAATAATAATAATAATAACAATAATAATAATAAACATTTCAAATGTCATAACAAAATAATGACTAGATTGATCTTTTATGTTTTACATTTTAATTATGTTCCAAATCCCAATAAAAATAATATGGTAAGGGTAAGGACATTTATGGATAATACGAAAAATGCGTTAGCTGGTTAAAATGCACGTTAGGCCAACTGATGTACCACTGGCTGGTTATTTGAAAACAGGTGATTTGAAATTTACTTTACATTTAAATAAGTAAAGAAAGAAAACTAATGATACTGTGCCAAATTATTTATGATAGATTATAAACTCAAATAAAAAGGGGAAAAAGGTCCATTTCAATTTTTATCAGTTCTAATGGTAGCACAATCACTCCAACGGTGATTAGAGAACGTTTTGCATTTGAACTTACAATACAAGCATGAGCCACTATATATAGAGTAAGTCTATGGCCTTGTTTGAATTGGCTTTTAAAAAAAGTGTTTTTTTTAAGTTTTGTGAAAGCACTTCTTTTAAAAAGTGCTTTCAAAATAAGTTAAGTGCTTTTATCTGAAACAGCTTCTCAGAAATGCTTTTCTAAGAATCATTTATGAGGCAGCTTCTGAAAAAAGCTGAATTTTAGCTTTTTTTCACAGTTTCTGCTTCTGCCCAAAAGCCGAAACAAACATGTTTTTTAAAATCCAGAAGTGCTTTTTTAAGCACTTCTAGGCTTAAAAAAAGCCTATCCAAACACCCCATATATATAAAGAGCAGAACTTGAACGACTCATATCATTGAAAAGTTTTAATGGTCTCACCTTACTCAAATAGGAATATAGGATTTGACTTTTGGACATTCGTCTTTCGACTATCAAAGATAGGATGCCCTCCACAAATTTCCTTGATATTTTGCGTTCACTTGACAAAAATACTCTTTTCACAAGCTGTCCAATATTTAAAATAAATTTATCAGCTCCAATAAGGCATTTGTAAATGAACCAATTAATCACAGAGAAGATCAGCTCTCAATAATTTAATAAACATTAAATATATTAACAAATTATATGAAAAGTAAATTCTTTATGTGTTCTGACTAAATATGGGCAGATCTCGTCGGTTCTAAGTCCAAAATTAAAAAAGATTTTAAATTTCCTTAAATATTTTGAATAAAATTAAATATAATTATTATTTATTTTTTAAATTTGAAATAAATATCTTTAAAATTTTTTAATAGTTTAATTGCATTCAATTATTTGGTTGCAAAGCCTGAATTAAATTGAACCATAAAATTTTCGTTTGTTATCCATTATTGTTTTTGCTTTCGTGCCCTATGAAAATCTAAAATTGTTTATATTCCCATGTAAAAAGTTGATATTTATTAATATACCCCCTCAAATTATATGTATTTACTCATATACCCTGAAAAAAAAAATCAACCAAGAATTTTATGAAAACTTAATTTCTTTTCTCTTCACATCATTTACTTATGGAATAATTTTTTAAGGAGGTATATTAGTAATTATTCATTTTAGGGGGACATGCAACTAATTTTCTCTTCTTCATTTCCTATATTGGTTAGAGGTTAGTTTTTATATTCCATAAAATATTCATTTTGAAAACCCCACCATCCCGACGCAAATATCTAATTGACAAAAAAACATGGGAGGATATATGAGTACCTGTTGAGTGATGGTGCTCCCACCACCGCCATTTGGGTAATGAATAACAGCTCTAGCAATGCCATGTGGATCCACTCCCAAATGGTAGAAAAATCGATGATCCTCAGACGCAACCACCGCCTGAATTAGATGAACTGGAAGCTTGCCTAGCTTTGACTCGGCTTCCTTCGATCCCTCCATTAAATGCCCCCATTTCTCTTTGAATTCCCGAGGCAAGATCCCAAATGACAAAGACCGATCAAGGGCAGAAGGGATGGTTCTTTTGAGCAAACAAAGGGAGAAGTTGCTAGGAAGTCTTGTAAGTCTAGGTTTGGGATAAGGGAAGGAAGATGGAAGAGATGGGAAGAGGGAATTAACATGAAGGGGAAGCATGATTCTTTGATTCTGAATTCATTTCATTTTGCTATGGTTTTGTGCTTAGAAGCTTGAGAAGAAAAAAGCAAAGAAATACCTTTTGTTGTTTTAAACATGCTACATAGTATACTTTGTATGATGTGATGAGCGTTCATAGTGTACCAATAGGAAATGTTTTTTTAGTTTTGTTGCTCACATTTGTACAATTTCTAATGGGTTTCCAATTGAAGAAAATTACTTATAAGTCCCTGACAAGTTTCATTCTTCCGAAATAGTCCTTTTGACTTTATGATATTTCATATAGTCCCTCTTTTATTCAATCATTTTCATTGAAGCCCTGTCATCAAGTCCGTCAGTTATTTTTATGTCAGACAAATCTTTTTTTGTCATATCAAACACTTAATTTTTTACTTCTTTTTCTTCTTCATCTTCTTCTCCTTCTCTTTTTGTCTTTTTTAGGTGTTCAAATTCGTAGTGAAAGCATATTGGTCCTTTTATTTCTCTCCTCTTCTTATTCTTCTCCATCTTTTCAGGGAAGTGGGAAGTACTTTATTATGTTTTACATCGTCTTCATTTTTATAATGTAGTACTAACATCCAATAACTTTACAAGTTTTTCAAAGAGAAGAACGAGTAGTAGTAATTATTTTTGTGTACTAAAACGTATTCGCGTGTAAAATACATAGTTCCTGTGTATTGAAAGTTTTCCCGTGCATTAGTTTATTTTCATGTGTAGTATTAGTTGTTTCTGTGTATTACAATGTCTTCACGTGTAAAATACACCATTCTTGTATATTAAAAAGCTTTAATGTATATTATTTTACTTTCGTGTGAAGTATTAGTTGTTTCTGTGTATTACAATGTCTTCGTGTGTGTAAAATAAACCTTTCCTATGTATTAAAAAACTTTCTCGTGTATTATTTTACTTCCGTGTGTAGTGTTAGTTGTTTCTATGTATTACAATATTTTCGCATATAAAATACATCATTCCTGTATATTAAAAAGCTTTTCTCGTGTATTATTTTACTTGCATGTGTGGTACTAGTTGTTTTTTTATATTATAATGTGTTCATTTGTAAAATACACCATTTCTATTAATTAAAAAGTTTTCTTGTATATTCTTACTTTCGTGTGTATTATTTTACTTTCCCAAAATCTGTTCTAAGTTTGATGCTTCAAACAAGGGGAAACCCATCTCTTGAATAGCAACAAAAAAGTTCGCTACATTCTCAAAGTACTGATATGCCGACAACATTGTGCCATCAGGAAGATGAACTGAATCACCCGGACTTACTACAACCTATGCAAATCAATGACTATCAATAATATACACATGAATACATCAAACATGGAGCTGAAAAAGTTAGTTTGTTTGGAAAGAACCTTTGGGACTTTTCTAGGTTGAATCTTGTTGAGTGCATTCAACAAATCAAATCATTTCTTAATCCAAGGCGGAGCTCTTTCTCTGAAGGCTCTTTGGAAAAATATTTAGGTTGGACCACTCTGACCATCTTCCTCAGCCACCTAGCGGCCTCATACTTTCTTGCTGCTATACCAATGTAAGCTAACACACAAACAAACAACTCGATATTAAAAACTCAGGCACATTCATCGCGATCTCATTTTTATGATAAAAAATACCAATAACACAACCCACAAACAAAATGAAAAAATGAAAAAAAAATAACAAAAAAGAGATGGGACATCACAAATATCCTCAAGAAGCTAAGTTAATGTCACAAACAAAAAAAAAGAACAAGAAGCAAAAATGGAGGCAAATACGAGATCTTTTTGTTTTCGTTATTATGAAGGCAAAGATACTGTTAGGGATAATATGGTAATTTCCCCATCATGTAATGAAATCTCCAACTCCATTCGTTGTATTTGGACTAAAACGGTAAAAGACAATATAAGAGGGAATTTTTAGGCATACTAAAACTTGGAGGGATTTATTAGGATTATGCAAACTATAAGGGGACTATTAGTTACTCTCATGTTCCAAATATTATTATTATTATTATTATTATTATTATTATTATTATTATTAAAATATTTTTTTTTATTTTTAATTATATTTTTTTATAGAGATGGATAAATTATTTTAAAGGGTTGCGCAGACATGAAACTACCATTTCAACAATCGGGTGAGGTAGTTTGTCAATATTGACAAGGTTATCCTAATCGATGTTATAGTTTTCGTAAATTCAAAAAATAGAAGCTAGAAAAATAGATATAATCAATTTATTCTTTTAATTACATTAAATTATTATTTTAATTGTAAGTACTATATTACTTGAATACAAATTAAAATATACAGATATAATTAAATTTATAAAATTCAAAAAAAAAAAAAACGTGATAGGGCAGCCCGAAGTATTTGCAACTAAAATGGGCATGATTTTTTATTTTGTGTAAACCACCCAGACCTTATAAATTACAAATCATATGTCAAATGGTTTCTCCCATGATAATGCACTATACACACTCATCCCCATCACGCATGATACTAATGTCTTTAATTATTCATCTCAATCCCATTCTTATTTGCTTGCCTTGTGTGTGTGTGTGTGTAGCATCTCCTAAACTAAATACCCTAGTTAAATTTGCTCCAATTGCACATATTGATGAATCTTTCTTATTTTTTTATTTGTTTTAAAATAGTATAAGTTTAAATAAAATCATTTTTAAAAATCATTAAATTAAGGTAAAAATAAAAATAATTACTTGGGGTCAATGTCAATAAATATTTTATGTATATATAATATCTTGAGTATGTATGTATGGTTATTTTTATTTGGAGTATCAAATTTCAATTTTATCTTTTTGATTATTCAACTTTAATTTTTCTTCACCCGAAGATATTAAAACAATTACGGGAAGAATTTGATAATGTTCAAAGCGGGTTTGCCATATCAATATTAGTTCAACGCATCATCTGCATTGACGGACATGATACATTATCAAAGAAAGCCATGTGGCCATTGTGGTGTTTCGGCTTTTTTGCGCATGTTATTGTTGTCAATTTGTATTAGAATAGTTGTGATTTGAGTTTTGCAGCAGTTTAGATCATTATGAGTTAGAAAACAAAAACAAATTATTTTGGAGGCAGTACATGGGCAATGGCTCAGTTATACACCAGTGTATCCGTCCGTGTAACTCTCTGTTTGACTTTTGATAGTGGAGAAATTTAATTCAAAAAGATACACGGGTAGCAGATGAGTTACACACCCATGTACTTAGCCTTGTATCTCTTGGGATGAGTGATTTACATTCATTCAAAAAGGTACACGCGCAGACTGAGAGTTACACGGCCGTGTACTTGGAAATATACCTGAAGGGGTATTTATAGTCTTGAACTTAAGCCCTAATTTTTCCTTGTCATTTCCTCTTCTTCTTCTTCTTCCCTTTGTTCTAATTTTATTCCTTTCCTTTGGATGAGAAGAAGAAGTCTTTGCTTGACCTCTATCTCCACTCTTGGTTAAAGATCTATTCAAGGTGAACTCTTCTATCTGTCTTATCTCTCTCCATGTTCTTCTTCTTGGTTGAGTAATTTAGGGCTTGTGGTGAATGGTGGCTTTTGAACCTCAAACCTTGTAATGTCTTTTTGTTTGATGTGTAGAATGTTATGAAGCTTGATCTTTGTTACATCTTGTTGAAATCTTGAGTAATCTTCATTCATGAAATCCGGAGGTGGGGAGGGGGGGATTGTAGCATAATCTTGTAGGACCGAGAAATCCCCTTTAAAACTTGTCTGCTCATATTTGTGATAGGAGTTTATTTCCATGGAGGTCTTTTGAAGCTCTTAGAGCTCAAAATCAGGGCACACCCAAGCTTTGTTAGGGTTTCATAGCATGTAGTTTGAAGAGGTTCATATATGCTTTTCTATTTATGTTTTCCTCTTGATTTTGAGCCATTGTGGCATGTGTTAGTGATAGGTGATGAGAGCTCGGGTCGAGGTAAAAAGCCGGCGGAAGAGTAGTGTCGTTGAGGAATCGATCTTCATAGTTTGTGAGAGGATTATATAATTGCACATTTCTAGTAGAATACTATCTAAATATATTTATGGTTTAATTTAAGAGAAATTCTTGGTTTTATCGTATTAAACTAATGATTTAATCTGTTTGGAAGGAATTTTTATTCTTTCTATTTTATAAGCGAAACTATTGATGCTCGTTGAAAGTGCTTGGCTTTGGTTTATATGACAATAATGTTCATTCCCGATATGTGAGTATTTGTCCTAGACAAAGACCCTGAAAGATGATTTATATAAATTGTATTGTTGGTATACTTTCTTTGTGGTTTTATTGGTGATGGAGTTGGAACTTGCCTGCTGCAGTAGGAGGTCCCTAAAAGGGTTGGTGCCCTTACACTTGATCATTAGGAGGACAACTTAACATAGGCCAAGACACGAGGGCGCACAGCCGCGTGGATTGGGTAGCACACGGGGGAGCGCGAGACATGTGTTGTGTCATGACTACGAGTGGGTGGAATATCCCGCACGATCATGTGCTGAGACCGTGAGGCTCGTGCGCGCTGGACCATGGGCGTGTACGTGGTCAATGAGCGCATGGGACAGACACGCCCATACTAAGAGTCAAGTGTTGCAGACTTAGATTATTTAGAGAGTGAATCTCTAGCAAGTCTAGGCGGGGACGGGACACTTGATCATATCGAGAGACCCAGATGCTGATTAAGGATTTGCCGAGGGTTTGCGGGAGAGTGGCCGAGCCAGGGGCGAGGATGGCACACGGTATTATCGTGTGTGACCGGTACTGCTGCACGCCATGACCAATGGTGGATGGTTAAAGCTACAGTAACATCGGAGTACACTGCAAGCTATGCGAAAGTCTAGGACTTCTCGTCAGACCTGTATTGAGCAAGGGGCTCAATTAACCTTGGGGATTTGGGGTAGCTCTTATAATATGGTTTATTTTGTCTTTGGGAGGGGACAAGACTTCTTGGTGAGGATCTTTGGTCATGATTGTAAACTATTCTCAAATCTAAGAGAGTTTATGTTTTTCTCTCTCTACAACTAGTTTCTTGTGTCATCTTCTTTTATGTACTGTGCTTATGTTGCGAATATGATTTGTTTCACTACTGTTCTAACAAGGAAGGCTGACCTGTGATAAACGTCTAAATATACGTATTTTATTCGCATTTGTGTGCATTATTTTGTTATCTTTTTGTTAAGACGACGCCTATTTTTGTGCTTAAATTTGTTTTATTTGTGTTACAGGCCTTGAATAAGCCAAAATGAGCTCAAGGACGTATTTATGAAGAAATCAACACCAAATACGGCGCTTGTGGGCTTCATCACTGTAGCAGTACTGTAGCACCTGAGACGAAAAAAATCTGGGAAAGTTTCTGGGAGCCTTGCGGGCAACCTTGCGCCCGTAAGGTAACCCGTATGGTGTCGGGATGTCACCCTTTTTAAGGGTTTTCAAGGTTTTCAAAGAGGGATTTTTGGCCTTCTCCTTGGAGCTCCACACCACCATCTTCAAATCCGGTTTGGAGGAAGGCTTGGAGGGCGTTTTCACTGCGAGATCTGCGGGGAGAGTGCGTTTTTGAGCAAGATCCACTTCTAGGGCTTGTTAGAGGAAAGTTAAAGACAAGGGAAGCCACCTCTTGAGTGGCGTCTTCAGAACTCTATTTCCATCTTTGAGGGAGTTGATCATGCTTTATTTAGTTGTTTTCATGCTTTTGATTGTGTATTTTGAGATTATGAACAACTAAACCCCAAGGTCACCGGATGTAGGTGAACCTTGGGGGTGAACTTGTGTATTTTTGGATGCTTTGTTTTAATTAATGCTTGTTGGCTTGTTTGTGATACTTGTGTTGGTGTTCTTGAATGTTAGGGTATGCATGAGAACTCTGTGTATCTTTACATAGGCAATACTAGGTTGCACGACCATTGCCATAGTGTTAGACTCACCAAGCTTGGAAGGGAAAGACATATAAATACCCCGTGACCACCGGATATTTGTACCCCTCCAATTCTAGGGTTAAGTACTCACTTGTATTTCTACCCTAACTTGAGAAAACCACCATGCCCTTTGCAATCGTAGGAGGATTTGGACGGAATAGATTCCGTATCCAATACTCGTACCGGATTAGGGGTCAATTGCAGTGACTATCGGGTTGACCTAATCTAGGGCTTTCTCGGTCCAACTAGCCACTTACATGTTAGTTCAACATCCTGTACACTTCAGTAGCCCCTGAGGGGATCCTCATCCGTGACCGCTTTCTCACCCTGATTTCTCCCGTTTATCGTCCTGGTTATTTAGCACTTTGAATTGCATTTGTTTCATTTATTTGCATTTTCATCCTTTACTCTCGAGTTTGATTGGCTAGACAACATTGCGAGAAGGAAGTAAGGATAGATTCTCAGGCCCTCGGGAATACAACCCACTCGTGCGTGCACGAGTGGTTTATTACTTGATGACCCCGTGCGCTTGCGGGGAACCCACTAACCTGCCACCTGATGCGTGTCAGGTGCCACACGATCGAAGGTGATCGGTTGAGGCGGTAATAGTCCCCATAAGCCAGCCTTTAGATATCGCTTAGAAGACTTGGTTTTATCTGTCACCACGGCATAGAAAACGGTAAAACTTTTCCCTTTTTTGGTATTTTTATAATTTAATTTTTTTTTTAATATTTTAAAAAACTCTAAATTCTAGTTTTTTTTATAATTTTTTAATTATAAATGTTTATATTTTAGTCCTTAAACATTTTCAAATTCAAATATGTAATTCTTAGATTTATGATGATTAATCCTGCAGTCAGTAATTATAAGAGCTAAACTTGTAATTGTAAGATTTAAAATGGTCAAAGCTGCAATCCTTAGAAATTATAAAAGTGAAATATACAAATGTCAACAATTACGATAATCAAATCTGTAGATTTATGACGATCAAATCTTTAATAAAAAATTGTTTTTTTACCCTTTTTATTTTTTTTGTTTATTTGGTAAATAAATTTAAAAATATGTATTTTTGTAACTAATATATTTTGACAATATTAAAAAAAGCCTAATGGCTGCCGCATGTATATATATATATATATATATATATATATATATATATATATATATATATATTATTTTTAAAATAATATTTATTAAATTAAAATACCAATAATAAATAATTAAAAAATTAGAACATAAGGACTTGTTTGGATTGTGGAATAAAAATGAGAAAGGAGAATGAGAAGAAGGGAGAAATGGGATTGAAAATAGGGGAAACACCATGATAATGAAGTAATTTGGTTGGAGGGAATGAGAGTTAGAAATAGAAAAAATATAAACGAAAAATATATTAAAATTATAATTATGCCTTGATAGGATGATATTGTGAAAACTGATAGTTTATATTTAATAAATAATTAATATAATTAATATAATTTATTATTGAATATTTATAATATATTTAATTATTTATTTTAATTTATTATAATTAGAAAAAAGAAAGTGTATAATTTTTTATGATTTAAGAGTATAAATGTCATTTTTATGCTAGAGTGAACTAATATGTCAATTTTGATAGAAATACGAATCACACACATACAATAATCTCCGCTGCTTATAAAATAGGGATTAAAAATTGATAAGTGCAAACCATTCCTATTTCCAAAACAGTCTACGATCCAAACGGGTATTAAACAATAACGGATCGGGCCATTATTAATGGATCCCAACCCGACCCGAAAAGAAATGGGAAGGAAAAATCCAGCGGTCAGCAAGCATTTTCCACATCCACCCGTGCGAAGGGGCTTGGTCGGCCACTCCAAAGCTCCAACACCACCGGCCAGGAAGCCATTAACTGAGAGCTCCAAACCCTCTTCTTCGCGCCATGAGTCCCATTCCTCCCATCTCCTTCTTCGGCCCCCAACCTGCTTGAAACCCTAGCAATGGAGCTTCAGAAGACTAAGCTCACAAGGACCCCATCCTCGCTTCTCCGATCGCCGACGGTTCGCTCCTCCGTGCAAAGCCTCTCCACCCTAGACGAAGAAGAAAACGCTGACGAGAAGAAGGACCACCACTACAAGAGCCAACAATCTCATGCCCGGCCCCCTCTCCTGCCGGTCTTCTTTACCTCCCCCTTCCTCTTACTTCTTTATTTCTACATCAAAGAGGAGTACCCGTCCTTCGGAACCCTCTTCCTCATCTCTTTCATCATCGCCTTCGCCTCCGTGATCGCGCGGAGATCCGGCCTCTTGAGAACCCGCAGCCGTAGTGGCGTTCGCCGGGAGGACTCAGTCCAGTGGTTCATCGGGGAGGAGAGGAGAAGCGGAAAAGAGAGGAAGAACAATAGGAAGATCGTGCGTGAAGGTGTGGAGTTCTACAGCAACGGTGATTTCTATGAAGGGGAATTCCACAAGGGGAGGAGCAATGGGAGTGGGGTGTATAATTTCTTCGCCAAAGGGAGGTACGAAGGGGATTGGATCGATGGAAAATATGATGGGTATGGGATCGAGAGCTGGGCGAGAGGGAGCCGGTATCGAGGCCAGTATAGGCAGGGATTAAGGCATGGCTTTGGGGTTTACAAGTTCTATAATGGAGATTGCTACGCTGGCGAGTGGCTCAGTGGTCAGAGCCATGGGATCGGAGTGCAGACTTGCTCTGATGGGAGCTGCTATGATGGGGAGTTCAGGGGAGGGGTCAAGCATGGCCTTGGATGCTACCATTTTAGGTACAAATTTTAGAAATTTTCTGCTTTTATGAGCATTTAAGTCGTTTTGATTTGGCATATGATTTATGTGTTGATGAGTTTCTTAATCCGTTGATTTGTTGGAACGGTGATGAACATCTATGCGCTAATTTGATTGTTCACTTTTGGGTTTGAATTTGATGATTTTCTACATTCATTGAATTGGGAAACTAAGAGTTGTATGAGAGCTACAGTGCCTTATTATGGCTCTTTGACTTAAGTTTATCTCTGTTCTAGTTGTAAGATAGTCTTGACATTGGGTCTTTATGAGCTTTTAATTTGTCTACTTTGGAGATTTTGAATTGGTTTACAGTGCGTGTTGATGAGGTTCTAAATCTATTGTTTTGATGGAACGCTGATGAACATAGATGATAGATGCTCTAATTTGATTGATCATTTTTGAATTGGATTTGATGGGTATTTGCATTCATTGAATTGGGAAACTAATGGTTGGAGCAGCGGAGATGCAGTGCCTTCAGTATGATTCTTTTGAGTTTGAGATTTTCTTAAGATTCTAGCTGTGAGATAGTTTTGACACTGTTGTGCTCCTTTGACGTACTCACTATCTGCATTTGATCAATTTGACCATAATTATCATGCAAATCAGCAGGTACATGAGTTGTAAGCAGGGCTTCTTTTGCAGCTTGTTTCATTTTTGTGTTTGTTGAAAGTTATAAAATTGAGATAGATCATCAACTCGTGACATCATATTTATTCTTTAGAAGGATTGTGGTTCTTTATTCTTGATTGTGTTTAGTTTTTCACAAAGTGGTTAGGATTGGTTTTCCCAAGAAACATCTGCATATTCATTTCTAAAGGTTCCATTGATCCGTTGTCCAATTAGTGATTTGATGTATGAGAATCAGATAACTTGTAGTTTTCACACATTTTTCTTGTGTATCAAGTTAATGCCAAATCACCCCCATAAATCTTTCTTTTCAATGCTGACTTATTTCTCGCTGAAGAGTTTGCACACCATCAGTTTGTTTTTCTAATTTTTTGACAGTTACTGTGAAATTATGCTATGTGACTACTTATCTGTGTCCAATGCATGTTGCCTTGTGTTGATGGTGCAATGCTTGTTTCTCTTCTAGGAATGGGGACAGATATGCGGGAGAATACTTTGGAGACAAAATCCATGGTTTTGGTGTGTATCACTTCGCAAATGGCCATCATTACGAGGGTTCATGGCATGAAGGTCGAAAACAAGGTTTTGGAATGTATACATTCCGCAATGGTGACTCGAGATCTGGGGAGTGGGCTTGTGGTGTTTTAAAAGACCCCCACCAGGCAACAGCTCCGGTTATCCAGAGGACTGTTCAGGTATTATGCAGATGCCCATGTTTGTCAATTGCATACAACTTCACCTTGTATACCACTATCTAATAAAATACAATTTATTTCTTTCTGTTTCTCTAGGCTGCCAGAAAGGCTTCTGAGAATGCTATTCTTGTTCCTCGCGTTGAAGAACAAGTGAACAAGGCAGTAGCTGCTGCAAATAGAGCAGCTACCGCTGCCAGAGTCGCTGCTATCAAAGCTGTCCAGAATCGGATTGATGGAAAGTTTTGCGACCTGGACGTCTGATTTGTAAATTTTTAGCTACTAGGTAATAAGCAATGAGACTAAGAGACCTGTGTGGCGCAATAAATGCCTGGGTCTTTTATAGAGATTTGAAGGAAGACTGACAAGCTTAGGTGTTTTGCAATCCTTGGTATACATGATCCCAGCCCTCTCACTACTGTAACTTGTACATAAAACTCATTTGTATATTATTTGAATGTAAGCTTCTCTTGTTCTGTGATATTATTGGAGTGTTGTTCTTCCGATTATTCTGGGATAAGCTTGGAGTGGTGTTTTCTCATGGAAAAACCAAGTTGCTGGAGTTGTGATTTTGTTGGAGTTAAAATGGTTTTCCTAGCTTTGGTGTTTCTTTTGATTAATTTTCATTAGGTGAAAGTTTATGAATACTCTCTCAACTGTTTCCAAATGTTTATTTTGCTTCTTGTATCACAAAATGTATCGTCTTGATCGATTTTTCATCATTGTAAGTCCATTTGTCCTGTAGTGTAAAGATTAAGACGAAAATATTAGTGCTCTTGTCTAGCCACTGGAGTGAATGATCAAAACTATAAAAATAAACAGATTTCAGAAGATATCAAAATAATCATAATTTTAGCGAGAAAAGATAAAGTTGAATATTCAAAAACTACAAGCGCAGAAGTGAACAATTTATGAACAAAGCGATCAATATCAGTGTTTGGAAATTTTGAGAATCGAATTATATATTTTCATCTTGTGATTATATTTTCAGCTTTTTGGTTTTAATGCTGAAGAGGGGAATGGAATAAAACCAGTGGCCCTATCTCTGCGTTGGACTTATCCTCTGCCAATCTCTGTTGATGACTAGGCTCTGCCTTTAATGACAGATTCATTAATGTTTATGACACATCCCTCTCCTCCCTTCTATTATTATTGTTAAACACGTTGTTTCTTCATCAGGATGCTTGTGGCCCGCGTTCCCGTGGCTTTCATCGGCATTTTCATAAAAAATAAATATTTATATTCGTATCAATTCATTAATTTTAATAATCAACACATTTATATTCTTATTTTGTATGAATTGATGTTAAATATAACTCATCAGTAACAATTATGAATATTTTATTTAAAAAACATACTAAAACATAGTAAACACCAGCAATATTTTTGATGTTTTATAAAAAATATTAAAATAAATAGATGAAAAAATAAATTAAACAATTTAAAGAATATATGATTAAATATATTCTTTATTATTTTTAACATTATTAATATCCTCTTCCCTTTGGACCACCATTAATGTTATTCAAATTTCTCCAGGCTTAGCTCATGGAATACCTCAATGCTTTTGTTTTTAATAATGTTGTCAGGCTTTGAATCTCTAACCATTTGATTAAGATAGAGTGATGGGTCATTTATGTAGATTTCATATTGACTAGCTTAGAAAATTTGGAATTTAAAAAGTTTAGTTTTTTTTAAAAAATATACAATATATAGTGATGAAGATTTTAAAAGAAAAAGTAAAATATACAAGAAATAAAATAAAATGAAATTCCTGGTCACATTTAACTAAGGCCACTTGAAATTTTGATATACATCCATCTTTAAATCAAGACAAATTTTATACATAGATTTTTTTTTTTTTGAATTGTGTCTCTTATCATCACAAGGGAAGAGAAGGAGAATTTCTAGGGAGAAGATAGGTTAAAAAAAAAAAAAAAAAAAAAAAGGTTGTGGTCCAGACGTATGATGTAAGTTTTTGAATAAACACTTGAGCATGATGGTTGCTTGAACAATAAGTTATTAAAGTAGGCTTTCTTTGCCCATTGATTGATTGTTCATAAGGGACTTCTGTAAGGGTTGATGATCTCACATTTGGCCAGCGGGCGTACATTTGGCGTACATTTTAACATAGACCAAGCTACGAGGGCGCACAACTGTGTGGATTGGGTAGCGCGCGGTTAGCACGAGGTGTGTGTTATGTCGTGACCAAGAGCGGGTGGAATATTCTGCACGATCATGTGCTAAGACCATGAGGAGCGGGCTCGTTGGACTGTGAGCGTGCGCGTGACCGATGAGCGTGTGGAGCAGGCGCACCCATACCAAGAGTCAAGTGTTGCAAGACTTAATTATGTAGAGTGTTGGATCTCTAGCAAGTCTAGGCGGGGTGGGACACTTGATTATGCCGGGAGACCGAGAGCTGATTCCGGATTTGACAAGGCTTTACGCAGGCGTATGCAAGTCGGCACGCGGTCTGGAGCGTAGCCGAGCCAAGGGCGAGGATGACACACGGTATTAGCGCTCTTGATCGGTACTGCTGCACACTGTAACCAAGGGTGGCTGGTTGAAGCTACAGTCGCGTAAGTGGACACTGCAAGCTAAGTGAAGTCAGGGACTTCACGCCAGACCTGTATTGGGCATGGGGGTCAATTAACCTTGAATTTGGGGTAGTTCTTGGATTAGGGTCTAATGTGTCTTTGGGAGGAGACAAGGCCGCTTGGTGTTGGTTTTTGGGCATGGTTGTAAACATTTCTCAATCTAAGAGAGTTTATGTTTTTCTCTCCCAAAATGGGTTTCATGTGTCATGTTTCTCGTATCGTGAATGTTTTCCGGTTTTGCTTGGTTGCTTCTGTTATTTCACTGTGCTTGTGATGCAAAAAGGAATTCACTAACTGTTCTTGTAAGGAAGGCTAACCTGTCGCTATGGTACATGTCAAGTGCTGCACGGCTGAAGATGATCAATTGAGGCCGTGACAACTTCCATTATATTGCATTAAGTGTGTCTTCAAATAGTGTGTGGACCACAATAGATATATATTTCAAAAGATTTGAATAGCTTTGGGGATGTTACCGTCTATTTTTGAAATTAATGAACATGCCTTTTTACTGCCACTGTTATGGCATATTTGTTTTCTAGAGAGAAAATTAAGTCCATGACAAATTTCATTTTTCTGGCTCAATTCCTCTAATTTTTTGATATTTCATATGATTTTTTTATTTAGCTATTTTCATTGAAGTCCCTGCCGTCAAGTCTATCAATTAATTTTAGGGAAAATTAATTATAAGTCCCTGTACGTTTGCAAACATCCCGATCAGTCCCTCTGACATTTGAATATCCCTGTTCATCCTTCCTTTTTAAATTACCTTCCTTTTCAGTCCCTCCGTCCAACTCCGTCAATAGCTTTTTTACATAATACCAACTTTGCCCCTTGGTTTTGGTGGGAAAGGTCCCTCCCTGTCTTGTCATCATTTTTGAAAGTGTTTAGCCAAAAGGAAAAAGCAGGCTTTTCAGACAGCTTTTCTCTCATAATGCGTGCTTCTGTTAAGGAGGGTTCTATCCTTCGTCTTCTTCCCCGTCGTCTGCCAGAGTTTCTCTCTCTCCCACCAGTGTTCGAGCCGGTGTACTTGTTCATATTGAAGGCTGTGGTGAGAGGATGTTTTTTTCTTTTTCATTTTTGTTAGCGCCGAAGGTATGAATATTTGTGTATCTGTAATGCATGGCAGTTTGAGGGTTTCGTGCATCGCGACTCAATGGACACCTATTGCGCAATAGCCAGATACAAGGGCGAGGGTCGAGTGCTGCAGTTCACTTTGTTAAGTTCATGGGAGTCGGTGCTGCAGGAGATTCACGGTCTGCTCCATAGAATGCGAGATTGATTTTCAGCGAATGTGTCGCGTTCACCATATGTTCAATTGTCATGCAGTCGATCTTATAGTCACATCAACCGACGATGACGATGCCGTCGAAGATGCCCCGGGCTCCTCCTTACTTTCGTAAACACTGCACCTTTTTTTGTGCATTCAAATGAAGCGATTACGTGCTACTTTCGCGGAGTGTTTGGAGTTTCCATTTAGCCTGTGTAGTTATCGTTTATATTTGTGCTTTGTGTTTACCTTTTGGCGATTCTGTTTACTTTTAGGAGTTCCCGTTTATTGTTTGGAGTTTTTGTTTACTATTATCCGTTTACGTTTACTTTTAGAAGTTTCTGTTTACTTCCGGGAGTCCCGGTTTATTTTTTGGAGTTCTTGTTTACCATTGTAAGTTTCCGTTTACGTTTGGGCGTTCTCGTTTACTATTACGTTTGCATTTGGGATTCTCCATTAACCCGTCGCCGTTTACGTTATCCTTGTGTGCACCAGGAGCAGGGATTCAATTTCGGAAAGCCTACCGGTTAGCCGGCACATAATGTCGTCCCAACCGAATGCGTCGGGTGCCTTATCTATGGCTGAAGACCAACCTGCCGGTGCACGTCTCGAAGTCAGGCAACGATTTTGCGATGGTGATCATTTCAAAGACACGCTGCGAAGTGTCGCCATAAACCGGAACTTTAACTTCATCTTCGTCAAGAACAATAAGCAGAGGGTAACTGTCCAATGTGCATCCGCTGGTTGCCAATGGCGTGTCCACGCATCGAAGCTTGGGAACCAAGAGACGTTTATAATCAAGACAATGTGCTCAGCACATACATGCGGCGGAGGTATCAGCACCACCTCTCACCCGAAAGCTTCGAAAAAATGGGTAAGCGTGCAGGTCATGCAGAGGCTGAAGGATCGCCCTCTCTACAGGGCCGTCGATATTCAACGTGATATAATGCGCGAGCATGGCGTTCACTTGTCTTACAAGCAAGCTTGGTTGGGGAAAGAGGTCGCCCGGGGTGTTCTCCACGGTAGTGAAGTCGCGAGCTACGACCTCCTCAGATGGTATGCCGGGAAAGTTTTAGAGACGAATCTTGGGAGCGTGGTTATAGTGGACCATGAGGGCGAATCGTTTTACACGGGCCTTTTTTGCATTTAACGCGTGCGTTGTGGGTTTCCAGAGTGGTTGCAGGCCCTTGCTCTTCATCGACGGGACGCACTTGCTAGGGAAATACGGAGGCACCTTGCTTGGTGCAACGGGGAAGGATGCCAACGACGGTTTCTTTCACGTTGCATTTGCCATTGTTGACAACGAGACGGATGCGAACTGGACTTGGTTTCTTTCCAAGCTTGGTGATGTGTTGTATGGGGACGATCACTACACGAAGATCATAACATTTATTTCAGATAGGTCGAAGGGTCTCATTAACGCAGTCGGTAAGGTTTTCCCCTCATCCCCGCACGCGTACTGCCTCAGGCACCTGGAGGCAAATTTTATGAAGGCAAACGTCGGCGTCGGGAAGGCATTAAAAGAGTTATGCTGGTCCATTATTGTTAGGATTGCATTTGCGTGCACGGAGAGGGAGTTCAATGACGCGATGGACGACCTTCTCAACGTATCCCCACATACTCATATGTGGCTAATCTAGAAATCCGACATCACGCATTGGGCGAATTACATGTTCAAGGGCGAAAGATGGGGGGAGATGTATTCAAACGTCGCAGAATCGTTCAATGCATGGATTAAGGAGGCAAGACATCTTCCTGTGACGAATATGGTTGATTCCATCCGGTAATAATTCCTCTTGGTCCCTCCGTTCGGTTTACTTGTTAGCGTTTCCGTTTACTTCCACTGGCTCTCGCTTAGTTCTCCTATTTCCAGTTTACTTCTGTGAGTTTCGGTTTAGTTTGTCGGCTTTCCACGTAGTTGTTGTTGTTTCCGTTTACGGGTTTTCGTTTAGATGGCCAATTTCCCATTTACTTATGTGAGACATGGTTTACTTTTTCTAGTTTCCGTTTACATATCCTTGTTCCCATTTACGTGTGTGGGTTTCCGTTTACTTTTTGACGTTCCCGTTTACGTTTTTGACTTTTAGATTTTTCATTGCTTTTGTTATTATTCTTGTTTACCTTTCGTCCACGACGTCCGGTTGACTGACTACCCTCTTACACCAGCTTCAAGCTCATGAACATGCTGTGTAATCGGCGTGAACAATCTCGGCGGTGGGAGACCTATCTGTGCCCTGACATACACAGCAAGATCGAAGAAGTGGTGGAACAAAGTCGTACACTACTTGTTGGGAGATCAACAGGCGACTGCTTCGAAGTAGTCGAACGGAATAGCTTCTCCGTCAACCTGTCCGCAAGGACGTGCTCGTGCCGACGGTGGCAGATATACGGGATCCTGTGTAAGCACGCCTGCGCGGCTATAATGCAAACCGATTCAAACGTCCACAGATATGTTGACAGTTACTTCACCGCTGACACGTACCGTACGTCTTACTCGGAAGCAATTTTCCCTGTCCCCGACAATGACAGACCAACAGATGACTCTCGTCCGTTGGCCATCCGGCCACCACTCACGAAGAGGCAACCAGGGCGCCCAAAAAGCAAAAGAATCGAATTGCAACACACTTCTGTACGTGAGTTCAAGTGCAGCAGGTGTAGTGAGGTTGGTCACAATCGGCGGTCGTGCAGCGCACCCATCGCGGATTGAGACCCCCCCTTACATAATCGACACTTTGATGTAATCAGAAAAGACGAGCTGCAAACGGAAACGCATGAATATAAACCGAGACCCTTTGATGTAAACGAAAACACTGAAATGTAAATGGAAACCTTTTGATGTAGACACTAAAATGTAACTCGGAACTCTTCGATTTAAACGGAAACGAGACGGATTGTAAACAGAAACGACATTGTGTAAAGGAGAACACTGGGTCACAAATGGAAAGTACCGTTACAAAACAGAAAGTAAACGGATACACTGAAATGTAAACGGAGACGCTGAAATGTAAACCGAAACTCTACGATGTAAACGGAAACCCTTTATTGTAAATAGGAACGGCACTGTGTAAAAGGAAAACACTGGGATGTAATTGAAAATATATTTACATTCGCAAAGGAGTGTATGTAAAGCAAATAAACACACTTGTATGAACGAATATCAATTACATCATCTCTGTTTGCCATCTTCTTTCCCTCTTGCGATGCCGTCCATGACGATACGGGCTGCGTACTGCAGACGCAGAAGTGGCACGTCGGAGTGAGGCAGACTAAGACTCTCCCCGTTGAGGAGTTGTTCGATGAACCGCATTGTGTAAAGGCAGCAGTCCACGCTGTCGGGTTTCTGCCGTGGGTAATCGCGGACGTGCACAAGAGGGTAACTCGCCGTCCCGATGTCGCCTACCTCAACATCCAGACAGCGGTCGAATAGTTCCCTCTGTTCGTGGCGCGTAAAAACGTGTGAGTGTCGTCGTCCGACGTTTTTTTAAAAAAAGGAAACAAATACAGACAAGAGAAGGAGACGTAAGACCCTACCATGGCCTTCGCGTCGGCTTCGTATGTGCGGCTCTGCGCAGAGGTGTAGTGCAGATATTGCTTCACCTCTTTGTCGAGTACAATGAGGTGGAAATGTGTGTTGAATATTATGGGGAGCAGAATAATTTCCACCTCGTTGAAATTTGCGGTGCCCGCCTCTACCCACGTAAGCGCCACCTCGGCACTATGTTCCGTCTGTGACATGAGAAGCGCCAGCGGTCGGGTGATAGCACCTCGTCTTTTGTAGGGGGAGGGCGTTCGCTTGCATGATTCCATGATCATGACACACCAAACGTCCAGCACATTATCAGGCACGACGGCCCCCTCCACCAAGGTGTACAAGTGGTCTCTGGTCGTAAAGGAGAGGTCGTTCTTCCAGACGATGGTCCTAAACGCGGCATCGCGAGTATTAGAGGGCAACACTAAAAAGTAAACGGGAAGGAGAAAAGGTAAACGGAAACGCATGTAATGTAAACGAAAACGCACAAAATGTAAACGGAAACATATATAATCTAAACCGGAACCTAGAAACATAAACGGAAACATATAAACAATACACGGAAACTATCCACGGTAAAGGAAAACATCCGAAAGTAAGCTGGGAACAATATATTATATAAACCACAACGCATAGAAGGAAACGAAAACGCATTGCTCTCACTTGTCAATTATACAATTGAGGTACATTCCCATTGCCGCCTGCTCCACCTGACTCAGGCGATGAAATGCAGTCAGCCGTTTATTTTTGGGGAGAAAGGCAGTCTTGACGGAGTCTGACCCTTGTTTCTCAATGACTGCCATTGTGTCAACGTCGACAATAAGCTGACACGGTTTCTTGCTGGGAGTGTCTTCCTCAGCCGTTGGGGGGGGGGGATGTCGTGGACCTTCTTCCACAATGGTGCCCGCACTGACGTCTGCGCGCGCCGTCGGGGGCCGCGGTGTGGCTGTCTCTTCTGATGGGGCGAGCTGCGGTGAAGAGACCTCTTCCGCCTCAGAGGGCTGCGGTGGAGCCGCCTCTACCGCAGTGGGGAGATCAGCTGGGGGTTCCTCTGTGGCGGTGGCCGCACCTTCGTCAGGGGTGGTTGACCACCGTTGAGCCTCCTCTTCCGCCGTGGGGGGTGGGGTTGGAGCCTGCGCGGCAGCGTTGGACGGAGTCACATTTTCTTCGTCCATGCCGTCCACAGAGGAGGATGGCCTCTCGGCGTTGTCGGATGCCACCGCCGGTCTCTCAACATCTAAGGCCGGGATAACGATCTTACCTTTCATATCGGTCAAAGACGCTATGATGCTGTCGACGTCGACCGCATCGGAGCCATCATTGCCGGATGAGGTCACCGGTGGACTTCGTCTGAAGTCCAGCTTCGGTCCGCCCTTACGGCTGAGTCTCTTCGTCCTCGGGCCGGTGGGCACCAAAGAGGTCGTCTTCTGGCTTGCAACAGTTATGGCGCTCTCCGGGACGCCAACGGGCTGCTATTCTCCTCGCCGGGAGACACGCCTGGAAACGCGTCGAGTGGCGACCTTGTTTGCCGGCTGTGCGATTACCGGAGATGGCATAGAACCGGACTCCGGTGTGGGATCTCCCGAAGATGGTGCAACGATGCCAAGGCGTCCTTCGATCACATCCACCCGGGAAGCCAGACGCTTGACGTCCCGCGACAATGTCTCGATGGCCTGCTGTAGCCGGGTGGCTACATCGTCTTCAATTGCCACCGAGGGGGACACCCATTCCACGCGACAAACACGAGTGCGACGGGGGGAGCTACTACGTCGATCCGGTGACCGACCACGTTTTGTTGGACGCACCACCGGTGGCTCGGCTGGCACCAAAGCCAACGTTTGTTGTCCGGGATCGTCGACGGTCAGCTCGGAAAACTGTCAACAAGAGAGTAGAAAATTCAGAAAGATAAATGGGAACATAAAAGATAAACAGGAACAATAAAATCATACACGGGAACGTCTGATCGTAAACAGCAACGCTTAAAAAGTAAACGAGAACTCCAAAAGCTAAATGGAAACCCACAAAAGGTAAACAATTACTTCGGCTTCTAATCATGAACTTTATCAGGTAAACGGGAACCTAGTATCCTACACGGGAACCTGTGAAAGTAAATAGAAACTCTATAACCTAAACGGAAACATTGAAATATAAAGGAAATCTCGCGATTATAAATGAGAACTTGGAAAACATAAATGGGAACGTCGGAGGCTAAACGAGAACATTTGAAAGTAAACGGAAACAGAGACTTCATACCTCTTTCTCATCGATGGATGAGAGTAACTTTCCCAGCGACGCTTGTTTCCTAAAACTTCCCTCCCCGTAACACAAAATCCGGGGAGTCTTCCCAACCCGGGCCCTCTGCCCTGTTCCAGTGACCTCGTAGAACTAGAGGATGAGGGCGATGGTGCACCCGCGCATGTATCCCGTTTCAATATGCTCCCCCCTAGCTCTTGACTGCACGCGGGCGGCCGTCTTGGGGAGGTCTTCCATGATCCACCTGTGAGTGGCCTCCACCCACGCGTACCTGTGTAGCGAGGAGAGGTTGGAAGCATAGTCGACCAGCCATGGCGGGACTGACATGGTGGTGTTCGGGAACAACACCGTCCCCATGAGGTAGACCACCAGCAGCTTCACAAAGTTGACCTCCTCCCCCTTTGTCCGGACCATTCTCAGAAGAGACGCCTTCATAGCATCTCGGGTCCTTTCGAAGCCCTTGGACATGCATTTCTCTTTGAAATCAGACGGTGTTCTGTTTTTCTTGAACCGCACCAGATCCCCGTCTGCCCGGAGTCCCATGATAATGGCAACATCTTCCGGTCGGAAGCTCACCAGGCTCACCCCTATTCTGAACATTTTCGTCACGTGGTCGTATCGCTGCAATATGGCATCAAGCAACCCCCTCCTGGAGCAACGCCTCCACCTCCATGAGATGACCGAATGGTGTCCTCCTCACCATCTCCAGCTGCCGTCGTGACATGCGCTGCCTCAGTTGGGCCAGAGTATCCACGACGGGCACAAGGTAGCATCTGCCGTTCACTGGGTTGGACGCCATATCTGCGTTACATACAACAGCGCTCAGCCAAAAATGCCTGAAATCTAAAGAGAAACCTTAAACTGTAAACGAAAACTCCGCAATATAAACGGCAACCGCTCCTCCAACACTGAACCACCGTTACAAAGCACAAAACCCTCAACTACAACCGACGGGAAGGGAATAAAACCATACTAATCTTACTAGAGAATAGTGTGTCGGGATTAACTGCAATCGGATGTTCGTTGCGCCGCCGGTCTGGGAGCTACAGGGTTTGTTCTATCTGTCGCTTTGGTATGAGAGAAGGTGAAAAGAAGCCAAACAGAACATCATAAACCCTGGAATGTCTCGGAACACGCACCGCCGTACTCGCGCCCATAATCGCGTTAATGTAGGGGTATAACCGTCACTCCATTGAAGCTTTAACGGGGTTATCCCATGCAGGGACCAGGATGGAAATCATCCCAAAAAGGAGGGAAGTTTTGTTCATACTGAAAAGTGCAGGGTTGGTCTGTGAATATATGAAATTTAGAGGGACTTTTTGTTCATTATCTGTTAATTTTATGTAAATTTCTAAAAATACTCTCATTACATAAAAACAAAAATTAGTGGCTCTTGTCAAGTCATATCTTCTTTTTGTCATGTATTTTCTCTTTCTTTTCATCTTCATCTTGTTGTTCTTCATCTTCTTGTTCTTCTCTCCTCTTTTTGTTCTTCAAAAGTGTTTAAATTCATAACGAAATCATCGTAGTACTTTTGTTTCTCTCTTTTTCTTCTTCTTCTTCTCCATCTTTTTGAGGAAGTGGGAAGTATTTTATTTTGTTTTGCATCGTCTTTATTTTTATAGTAAGAGTGGCACTAACATCTAATAACCTTACGAGTTTTTCAAAATTTTTTGTAGGTGTTCATCATTAATAGAAACTTTCTGTACTATGGCGTAATATAAAGGAGAAATACCCGTAGTATTAGCTGTTTCTCTATATTAAAATGTGTTCATGTGTAAAATACACAGTTCTTGTGTATTAAAAAGCTTTCCCATGTATTATTTTTACTTTCGTGTGTAGTATTAGTCATTTATGTGTATTACAATGTCTTTAAGTATAAAATACACTGTTCATGTATATTAAAAAGCTTTTCGCGTGTATTATTTTACTTTCATGTGTAGTATTAATTGTTTATGTGTATTACAATGTCTCGTGTGTAAAATACACCGTTCCTGTGTATTAAAAAGCTTTCTAGTGTATTATTTACTTTAGTAAGTAGTATTTGTTTTTTCCATGTATTACAATGTCTTCGCATGTAAAATACACTGTTTCTGTATATTATAAAGTTTTTCCCGTATATTATTTTACTTGCGTGTGTAGTATTAGTTGTTTCTGTATATTACAATATTTTTCGTGTGTAAAATATACCGCTCTTGTGTATTAAAAAGCTTTGCCGTGTATTATTACTTTCATGTGTATTATTTTACTTTCCCGGAACCTATTCTAAGTCTAATATTTCAAACAAGGAGAAACCCATCTCTTAGACAGCAATAAGAAAGTTACTTACATTCTCAAAGTACTGATATGTCGACAAGATTGGGCCATCAGGAAGATGAACTAAATCTCCCGGAGTTTCTACAACCTATGTAAATCAATGACTATTAATAATATACACATGAGTACATCAAACATGGAGTTGAAAATGTTAGTTTGTTTGGGAAAAAACCTTTGGGACATTTCCAAGTTGAATCTAGTTGAGTGTATTCAAAGAGTCAAACCATTTCTTAATCCAAAACGGAATTCTTCCTCTGAAGGCTCATTAAGCAAATCTTTAGCCTGGACCACTCTGACTGTCTTCTTCAGGCACCTAGCTGCCTCATACTTTCTTGCAGCTTTACCAATGTAAGCAAACACACAAACAAATAACTTTATATTAAGAACTCAAACACATTCATCAAAATCTCATTTTCATGATAAAAATACCATTAATGCAAGCCACAAACAGAATGAGAAAGGAAAAAAATAATAAAAAAGAGAACGAACATTACCAACCTCCTCAACCCTTTTGGAAACCAAGTTAATGTCACAGAGAAGGAAAAGAGAATAAGAAGCAAAAATGGAGGCAAAGATGAGACCTTTCTGCTTCCCTTATAATTGAGGTAAAGATGATATTAGGGGTAATATAGTAATTCTTCCTATCATGTAATGGTATCTCCTTATATTAGATGTTAAACTTATGAACAAAAAGAATTTGAATTACATATTAAGTAATTATTAGCCTTAGGAATTATTTCTGTCAACATAGGACGCGGGCATTCATAATCAATAAGTATAGTGAAATGGTTAGGGGTAAAAGTAGGATGGTCTTTAACTATAAGAGATTAAATGATAACACAGAAGAAGATAAATACAATCTTCCAAATAAAGAAGTCCTTATTCAGAGAATAAAGGATACCTATATATATAGTAAATTTGACTTAAAAAGCAGATTTTGGCAAGAACGCATGGAGAAGGAAAGTCAAAAGTGGACAGCGTTTGTAACTCATAATGGCCATTATGAGTGGAAAGTAATGCCCTTTGGATTAAAGAAAGCTTCACAAATCTTTCAGAGAAAGATGGATTCTATCTTTAGACCTTATAGCTTTATAGTAACCTACATAGACGATATTTTAATAATGACTGCAACACCTACACAATACATAGAACATTTGATTATTTTCTTTAATAAGTGTAGACAACACGGATTAATACTATCAGAAAAAAAGATGAAAATAGGCTGAAGAAGAATAGAGTTCTTAGGTGTCCTTATAGGACAAAGGCAGGTAGAACTTTAGCCCCATATTTCTTCAAGCAACTTGACATGCCAGATAGGCTTGAAAGATTAACTCAAATAAGGTCATTCTTAGGAAAATTAAACTATGCCAGAAATTTTATCAACTAGCAGGACCATTATATATGAAGACTAAACAGACAGGTAAAAGAAGATTTAACACAGAAGATGTTAAACTAATGCAAAGAATCAAGGACATAGTAAGAAAAATTAAGCCATTACATTTACCACCTCCAGATGCATATCTCATTATTGAAACAGATGGCAGAATAGGTAGATGGGTTGCTGTGCTAAAATACTGGCCCAAGAAGAAAATCCCAGTCAAAGAAGAAAAGGTAAGTAGATACGACAGTGGCACGTATTCGACACCAGTATCCAGCACAGATGCAGAGATTTCGGCAGCAATTAAAGCCATGGAAAAGTTTAAATTATTTGTCATATCTTCACAGGAATTTACTTTACGAACTAACTGTCAGGCTATTGTTTCTTTTTATCACAAAAAGTCTGAATACAAGCTGTCAACTAACAATGCCTTAATTTCGTGGATTAGGTAATTGGTAATGGATTTAAGGTAAGTATAGAGCATATTAAAGGAACTGATAACTTTCTTGCAGATCAGCTGATCCGGATGGTCCATGAAATATTCATGGATAAGGTCAGATCATAAGGTTGTCCATCCGTATACTGCTGGATGGGAACCACAGAAACCAGTGGGTTCCTCCGAATAATCCTTCAGTATGGTGGAACCTTACCTGTAAAACCAAAGGACTGCCAGTGAATATCTTTAGAAATCCGATGCATGGTGGAGTCCGGAAGAATCCTGACCCCAAACAAAGGCAGGTTCCTCCGTATGGTTAAGATCGTGGCTACAAGACAAGTAGGACTATGCGAATCTTAATCATGGGGACAGTCTGGCTGAAGGTACCTCCATTTCCCCGATTATAAAACCCCATAACTGGAGGCTAAGCTCTACATTCCAAAACCAAATCAGCAAAACCAAGCTCTACTCTAAATAGCCATGGCTGGCAAAGCCCCCCAAACCTCTTATCAATTAGATCCACTTCCAAATTTGCCTATCTATCCAGTCGACTTGCCATTAAGATTCAAGACTAAAGCGGTTCTAAACCTGCACCAGCACGTAATGGTGGATAGTCTTTGGGCTAATAGACGCGACCCCAAAGCTCTGTTACCATTACTTCATCAACTGGCAGAATTTTTCCAACATATTAATGAAGAGATAGATGCTCAAGTAGCAGTCCCAGCACCACTCTCCAAGCTGAAGGCACCAATGGTGTTTAAGCCGCAGATAGTGGACTTTATTGTAAATCAAGAAAGGAAAATCAAGACCCTAGAAACAGAGGCAGTAATCCAGGAAGAAAGGATCAAGAAACTCCAAGAGTAGCTAGAAGATGCAACCCAGGAGTATCAACAGTTAAGCAAAATACTTCTAGAAGAAAGGAGGAAGAAACTCCAGACATTGTCGGAGTTTCTAGAAGAGCTCTCTGAAATCGAGTAAATAGTGTATTACAAAGTACTGCAACATCTGGACAAAGAGATGGTAGATGAAAAAGACCGGCAACAACACATGGCGGCCCAAGGCTATCACCCACCTGGCATGGTTTTGTAGGGTATAGCTTTTAAAGGGAATTCGCACCCTGACCCGGCATGCAGTTGCAAGGAGGGGTTCGTAATCTACAGGGCCTCAATAGACATGGCTGAATGGAGAGACGTGGAAGTGTTAGGAACTCCAATGAAGCTGATGTCACTGTTTCGTCACGGCTTCGTGGCAAGAGTCATTATTACAGAGGTATCACACATCGATGCATTCTCGACATATCAGTAGCTGTGCTATGTCTTGAGGAAACTGTTAAAAACTATAGATCGAGGTCACGGTTACCTGAACCTGGAGATCAATTTGATCCCGCATGCCATACAATCAGGTTACCCAGATGAGGCACACCACCTCATCAAGATCACAATCCTGTGTCACCACAGGGAGATACAGGAAGCTATTGAGGAGACGGATGTTGCGGACCTCCACAGCAACCTCAACATAATAGAACAGTTGCATCTTTGGAGAACGTGCGCAAAGACAACTGATTGGAGGAGGACAGGACCCACCATGTCACCACCTCAATGGGTCCCATTGGTCCTAAAAACATCGGTAATGAAGGTCTATACTGACCCACTCTATTTCCCGATATTTTGCCCATTACCGCACCTTCTCAGGCAGAACGATAGGCTGGAGTATCATATGAAGAGTACTCTAGCATGGACACACCAGCATAGGTTTGGAGACTACGGAAGGCTAAGTACTACAAATCCTGTAGCCATACTCACCAGCGACTCAGAGGAATATATCAATACAGGAGACTTTAGGGAAGACACTGTAGTCGCACTAGTAGCATTAAAGTCTCCAGAAAGACCACCAGAGGGGAATCAACCACAGAAGAACCTCTTAGTAGACATAGTGGAGGAAAAGAACCTAGAGAACCTGGTGGAGTAATGGCCACGTCATCAGCATCAAGTACTTAGATAAGTGTGTTATTTGCTTTATGCTTTCTTGTAAAAGAAGTTTGCAATAATGTAGTCAAAAGTGAGTCAAGTTGTGACAGAGAATAAAGGGCTTTAGTCACTACCATCCTCGTGCTGGAAAAACTGTCCCTTATTCTCTGATGGACGAATAAAGCGAGAAAGGATAAAGGGTTCAAAGTAGGCTAGATGCCCACCACTCCTTTATTTTCTTCTACTTTATTCTTCCACTATACAAAGTTTGTTGTAAAATGCTTTAGGTGCTTTACCTGGATAGCAAGAAAAGTTTTTGTATATATAAGAGTCCAGAGTCTTTGTAATGGATCATGGACCCCGATAATCATCCAATAATATCTTGAGTTCTTATTAACTCTTTTACCTTGTTACGCTTCGTTCTCCGCAGTAGCTTAGCAGCTCTCTGACAAAACACCTAGTAGCTCCGGCTACACGGTGCATCCCCGTTCCCTGGGTATCAGAGCCCTGTTATGCTCAGATGAAGGTAACCACCGCCATGTCGGGGCAAGTCTTTACTAGGTTTTTCCAATAACTTAAGTCTTAAAGTATGGGCTAAACTCCTACAGGGGGTGCTTTCTTTTATGTTCTTTGGGCTATTTGGCTTGCAAATTCTCTAAGTCTAGTGAAGGGTGCCTGAGTTTTTTACTCGGCTAGTCTCAGTCTAGGGTTCCTAGGAGGGTCGAGGTTTCATGACTTGAAAATGTGCTGGCTGGAAAGAGGCAGTGTGGTAAATCCTCGATTGAAACCCAGTAATGACAGGGTATGAAAACCTCGTAAGACCTTCTTTGGAAGACTTCCTGAGATGGAACCAGTATGGGAATTCGTCTACTCACAAAAACCTTTATGGGATAAGAGAAAAGCTACCTGTAGCTGGTAAGAACAACTAAGAAAGTACTGCCTGTTCATGGACAAGCCCGTATCTAATGAGACTTAGGCCTGGAAAGACCTAGATTTCTATAAGATCTACTTTCTCGGTGTTTTGTGCTATGTAAGTAGTAGATAAACTTTGCACACAACTTCAGTAATCCAAGACTAAAAAAAAAGCCAGTTAGAAAAATAGTTAGAATTAATTACGAGAAAGTTAGCAGGAATAGAAGCATATTTAACAAAACTAGAGGTAATAATGTCTAATATAGATTATATTAAAAATCAGACACCCAAAGTAAATACAAGATCAAAAGAGGTTTCAGAATTATGCAAATTAATGCAAAACACACAATTAGGAATTCCAGAAAAGCCAAAGAAGCAGGTACCCCTTGCAGTATGGTTAAAAGAAGAACTAAAGAATCCAAGATACAGAATGAGTTTCTCCAAAGAAACTCTCTAAGATGGAAGCAGGACCAAGTTCAAGACCGAATATGCAGGTAGTTCACAGCAAGAACAGGGTAAGAAACTTCCCTATTTTCCCAATTAGGCACATCAACATATTGGAGAACATTATGTCACTAGAAGAACAAGCCAAAAGGATGAAGGAAGAGAATTTGACGCTCCTTCCAGGTGAATGTTTATACAAGCATGGTTTTGTTTTTATTTTACGCATAAATTGTATGAACATTATGATGAAGTCCAAGTATGTTGTCCCAATGACAATACTCAGGTAGAAGTAGATTTAATTTCACGTGAAGCATATGATAAGTTAATAAAAGATGGTTATTCTATCATTCATTTGGGAATGATACTTCTAGGTGTAATCGGCATGCATAGGAAAGGATTAGGAACTAAGGTAATGATGAGTCTAGTAGACATCAGGCACATTAATTTTGTCTCCAGGTAGGCTATAAGCCTCGCAGAAGCAGACATGAACAATAATTTTGAAACAGTATATATGACTCTAGATTATTTAGTATCTCTAAACACTCCATTTAGATTTATAAAACTTATAATTAGGTCAAAAGGTTATAATATGATAGAGGGAGAACCTAACTTGATTGTCCTAAAGTCATTCACAGGGCAAGTGTCAAAAAGTAGTACAGTAAGGTATGTGATGAGAGAAAATAGAGTAGAAAATATCACTAACATTTTAGGAAGCCACGGGATAAAAGCTATGCCTGGTAAATATTACAATTTAGAGACACTAGCAGGACAAGAATGAACAATAAACCCAATACTCCAACACACGTTACAACCAGAACAACCTGATTATTATGAACACCAAGATGGTAGGTTAAGTTTTAGAGTTGCAAAATATAATAAAAGAATTGTAATTGAAAATGCCAGAAGGAGAGTCTTAAGAAGAATGAGGGATTTAGTAGATAAGAAAGAACTCCCCACGGTAATTAGGATGAGACATCAGTATCAGAGACAATTAGAACGAATAACTCCAGATACACTCAGATTCAGGATTATTAGAAAAAAAATATAGTTGGTTAACGAGAGTAGAAAGCTTCTTAGAATATTTTATCACACAAGATGCATATTTTGAAGACGTTTTAAATAGGCCCCTAAGGATAATCGCAAGACGAATATTAATGCAAGATCAACAAGATCATGTTAGATTCCAGGAGGACAAAATCCAACTCTTGAAAGCTTTGTATGATAATATAGAAAATAATTGTAGATGAAGTACCTATTGGATTCAGAAATAATTCCTAAGGCTAATAATTCCTTAATATGTAATTCAAATTCTTTTTGTTCATAAGGGTTTGCTTTTACTACTAGACAAGTGATCCTTAGCTCTGAATTTATAATTTGAAGTTTACATTCATCTTTAGTCCTATTTATGTGTTTTACTAGGTTTTCTCCTATGATTTCTTCTCTACACAATTGTCTAATCAATGGCTCTAATTTAGCCTTTAATGGTTCAAGTTCATGAAGATCAATATGTAATTCACGATATTCCTCCATCATAGATTCTTCATGATGAGATAGAAGGTAATATGGTGATGTCTTGATCAGATTTGCTTTTTTAAAGATAGTCACTACATCTCCTTGTACTATTATTCCTCCTGAGTGCGATCTTATGAATCCCATTCCTAAAGTAAATTGAGTAGGCTTACCTTTATAGAAAGGTTTCAACCATGTGAAGGGTAAACTATAAGTTTGCTGATTTATCCTAATTGTGCTATCTGCCAATTTATGAGTTTGTGGGATTCTGTTCCCAAAAGCATCTTGTACTTCTGACACTTTTATAACATGTTTCTTATATTTATTAGGGACATGGTCCTGTGAAATATAGTTTTTGCAAGCTCCTGTATCTATAATCCCTTTTACTGGCAACCTATATCCATCTTTAAATTCTATTATTGCCTCTATATTCAATAGGTTATTATACCTTTTATCTTGTTGGGTTAGATTGATATCCTCACACATTTCTATGTTTCCTTCGGTGATTATTATTATTTTTCTTTGTATCTTGCTAATTCTTGTGTGAGAACCTTATTTTCTTGTTCGAAAAAGCAAATTCTTTGTAATAGTTGTCTTATTATTTCTTTATCACTATTAGTGGGTTGCGCCTGTTCTACTGGTTCTTCTAAAATCTTGGGTAATTCATACTTAAATAAATTCTTGGCACATCTCCTACAAAAGGATTGTTGGCACTTAAAGCAAGTGACCCTATGTTTTAAAACATGGAAGCAGTAACACTTATCACATCTATGTTTAAAATTATACTTGAATGGCTTTAAGATGTGTTCACATGTATAAAAATCAGCTGTTTCACGGTTTTCTTCTAACAGATATCCAGGGAATAGGATAATAGTTTAATAGAGGCGTAAGGTTCATAATCATAATAATAGTATCTTAATTCTTGTAGTACTGAATATAATAAAGCTGCTCTTTCCTATGCAGCATGAGCTTGCGCTCTGTCTTATGTTTGCGTTACTATGCATAATTCATATGGGTAAAAATTTCTAATTAGGCTATAAACGGTTGGGATACTACTCATTCAAAGATCTTACCATCTTCTCGTTTGGCTAGATTATGAGTTTTTAATATATTGTTATTATGGATTTCCTGTATTAGTTCTTCAGTATTTGCTCCTGATGATAATAAGTATCCTATACTGACTATTGGTAGATCTACTGCTTCCCTCCGCTTAAGGATGGGATTAGCCTCCAAAATAAACTCATTATATTCTTCTCTAATTAATGTTTCGTATAATTGTTGCTGCAATTCATCTTTAACATCTATCACTTGCTGAACTAATGTCATGAAATCTCTCTGTTTATCTATTAGGCTTTTCTTTCTATATCACCATATATGTTTTGGAATTCCACCAAATTTTTTATTTCTGACAATTCTTCAATTCTTTCATCACCAAAAATGCTACAAATATCACTATCATTTTCACTATCATCGGATTCTAAACTAATAATGTCAAATGCATCTGTCAATTCTACTCCCTGAAATAATTTCAACCTCTCCTTATTTACCGTCTTATTTTTACATTCTCTAGCATAATTGATAAGTGTCTAAATGTACGTATTTATATGTTTTATTCCAGTACTATTTTGCATGTATTCTGATGAGTTGATGCCCGTTTCGCGTTTAAATTGGTTTTATTTGTGTTACAGGCCTTGAAGAAGCCAAAATGAGTTCAAGAACGTATTTGGGAAGAAATCCGTACCAAATACGACGTTTTCGAGCTTCCAGCACTGTAGCAGTACTGTAGAAAGGTTACTGTAGGAAATACACTGCAGCCGGTACTGTAGCAGCACTGTAGCACCGAAACGGGATTTCTGGAAAAAGGCTGGGAGCCCGCAAGGCAGCCCGTATGGATGCTCGAAAAAAGGTTTTAAAAGCCAAGTTAGGGTATTTTAACAAAGGATCTTCTAACTCATCTTCTTCTCCTCTTCTTGGGCCGCCGCCCCACCTTTGCCGGCGGCGTTTTCAGGCGATCCACCACGTCAATCTTCACCAAGAGGGAGGCAAACATCGGAGGAGGAAATAGGGGGAAGATCTAGAGCTTCAAAGCATCGTTTGAGAAGAAATCTCGGCGACTCCGGCGATCTTCATCCATCCAAGGCGATCCAAAGCTTGAGGGAGTTTTTATTACTTCTCTTTATGTTTATTTGTTCCTTGGAATTGTATGAGTGTTCCTCTTTCATGAGGAACTAACTTGTATGTGATTTGGGCATGATGAACCCTAGGGTAGGTTTGTTGTAATTAAGCATGATAATCATTTGTGATTTAGTGTTGGATGTTGAATTTCTTGTATAAGAATTTCTATGGTTTGTGATTCTCTCTATGTGTGCTTTATTGTCTTGGACCGCATGAGAACTCTGCTGTTCAATTTCTAGGTTGTACTTGGAGCGTGACCATCACCCTTCTACTAGACTCATATAGACTGAAAGGGATTCATGTACCAATACGCCGAGGGATTCGGGTATTATGTACAACTCTGAATGTTAGGCTTAGACCCAGAAGAGTGTCTACTCCTGATAAGGGATTCCCTGAGTGCATTGCAATCGTAGGAGGAATTGACCGGAAGGGATTCCGGTCAATACTTGTTTGGGATTAGGGCTAATCACCGAGGGATTCGGGATTAGCTTAATTTAGGATTCTCTCGGTCCAATCCACCATCACAACACATCATCCTTAATTCGGGCCTTAATGACAACCCTAGGGGGATTCTCTGCCCAAATCACGCCTTCTCCTGATTGTCCGTCCCTTGAATGCTTATTTGGCGTGTAGTGGTAGCTTTATTCTTTTATCTATAGTTTTTAGTAGTTGTACTCTTTGCTCGTATTGTTAGGCTAGGAAATAGATGAAGGGGAAGTAATAGTAGCTCCTTGGCCCCGTGGAATACGACCCCTGTGTCACACACAGGGTATTACTTGACGACCCCGTGCACTTGCGGGACGCTCATCAATAATGTCCTTCTATTCCACAGACATAACACTTGCATTTTCTAAGGGGTTTATGTCTTTTAAATTTCTTTACGTGATTGTACCTTGGCCTACCTTTTCTATAATACTGACTTCTCTTGAGTCTCTTCTTATGATTATATTCCTTATGAGTGGTTGGTACGTAGATCTTATTACAATAACTGTAATTTGCAACTTGCCTGCCTGCTTCAGCTTCTAAGCATTTGTTCTTAAAGAATTCAAATGTGAACAGGATGGCTGGTCCTATTCCTGCAATATTTTCATGTCCTTTATCTATCCAAGCTTTATGAATTAAGCCTCTTAGAGGTTTTGGTAATTTATTAAACCATGTTTTCGTAATTTCTAATCCTGTATATGCTTTCCCTATTTTAGCTGCTAAAGCTATATACATTTGACTAAAGCTTACTATTTCATTAAAGTTACCAATTTGGAGTCTTTCTAGATCTCTTACTGCGTTATCTTATATTAAAGCATCTCCTCTAGCAGGATTGGTTCCCAAGATAATTTCCCTTATCTGTCCTGTTATGTTATACGGGTTTTCAACCATTATTATCATTTCACAATATTCTTGGGGATAGGCAATTTTCCAACTATTCAGCAATTCTCTAGCTGTCGTTCCTAGCAGGTTTTCTATAAAATTGGTGATTCCTACATCATTCATCATAACATTTAATCTTCCTAATGCATTTATCGCGTCTGACTTCCATCTATTTATTAATTCTGGCCATTTCTGGGGATGTATAGATGTGAGTATTAGCATGATGCCATCATTATTTTGTTTAGACATTTCTTTAATTACTTCTAACGGGTCTACCTTCCTTTTCCTCTAGTATAAATAGTAGTGTTACTAGCATAAATTCCTACCTACGCGGGAAATTGTATTGGTTGGATCGTTCTTACTTGGGCCGTAGGTGTGAATCTAGTGGCTTCTATTTGGGCTTGAGTTACTTGGGCTACCTGTCCTTGGGTTACCTGTCCCGTGGAACTTTCTGCTTGCATATTGATTTCTTGAATTGGCACTTCATATTTCTTCATTAATGCCTCTATATCTACTTTATCCCATTGTTTTAACATTTCTTCTTCCGATTCAACATATAATTCATCTAGATTACAGGTTACTTATGGTATTATGTCTTGTTCAGGTCTTCTAGGGTATTGTTTATAGGGGTATCTACATGCTAATAGAAATCTAACATCATCTATATCTTCAACTATTGATTCAAAATCTTGAGTCCAATCATAGCCGGGGTAGAAGTATTCTATTTGGTCCTGAATACTTAATTTTAACACTTCTCTAGTTTCGATGTACTTAGTTAAATCCATCTAGCAATAACGACTTTCAATATTCTTTAGTTTATCTTCTAACTCTTCTTTCCATGTTCTTAAGAATTCTTCATCGTGTTTTCTCCATCTCATAATTAAATCCATCGTTTTTATAGGAATTTTATTGTACTAGGTCTATCTTCAATTTTTGCTTTCCCTTTGAGCTTTTGTTCTTCTGCTTGTTTTAATGTAATAGCATGTTCCTTATCTAAATCTTGTTTTGCTAACCTATATCTCTTAACTTCTGCTAGCACGGGGTCGTCAAGTAATAAACCACTCGCGCAAGCACGAGTGGGTCGTATTCCCAAGGGCCCGAGAATCTATCCTTACTTCCTTTTCGCTATGTTGTCTAGCCGATCAAACTTGAGATTTGGAATGAGAAAATAAAGAAGTAAAACAAAAGCAATTAAACTGCTAAATACAAAGGGCGTTAAACGGGAGGAAAATCAGGGTGAGAAGATGGTCACGGATGAGGATCCCCTCGGGGTTACTAAAGTGCGAAGGATGTTGGATTAACATGCAAACGGCTTGAAGGACCGAGAAAACCCTAGATTAGGTCAACCCGATGGTCACGGCAATTGACCCCTAATCCGGTACGAGTATTGAATACGGGTTATACCCATACAATTCCTCCTACAATTGCAAAGGGCAAGATGGTTTTCTCAAGCTAAGGTTGAATCACACATGAGTAATTAACCCTAGAATTGGAGGGGTACAAATACCCGATGGTCACGGCGTATTTGTACGTATTTCCCTTCCAAGCTTGGTGAGTCTAATACTAGGGCAATGGTCATGCAACCTAGTATTGGCTAAGTATGGATACACAGAGTTCTCATGCATACCCAAGCATTTAAAGACACCAAACATGAATCACAAACAAGCTAACAAGCATGAATTAAACCAAAACATCCAAACATCACAAGTTCACCCCAAGGTTCACCCACATCCGGTAACCTTGGGGTTTTAGTTGCTCATAGTCTCCAAATACATGAATAAAAGCATGAAAATAACTAAACCCAACATAAAAGAGCTCCCTCCAAAGATTAGAGTCGAAGAAACTTCCAAAGACGCCACTCGAAGGGGTGGCTTCCCGTCGTCTTCAACCTCAAGATTTGAAGGCCTAGAGGTAGATCCCGCACAAGATCGCGCTCTCCTCACCGATTCCACCGTGGAAATGCCCTCCAAGCTCTCCTTCTTGGTCGGATTTGGAAGAGGATGTGTCAAGCTCCAAGAAGAGGCAAAAGGTTTTTTCTTTAGAATGCCCTAAAAGCCCTTAAAAGGGTGAAAATCGCGACTTCTCACGGGCTGCCTCACGGCCGTGAGGTTGCCCGTGAGGCATCCAGAAAGTTTTGCAGGAAATTTCACCTCGGGTGCTACAGTACCATGCTACAGTAATTAGGGTGCAGTGTCTTTGCTACAGTACTGCTACAGTGAAAACCCAAAAAACGTCATATTTGGTGTCGAATTCTTCCTAAATACGTTCTTGAGCTCATTTAGGGTCTGCAACACAAAATTAAGAGATTTAGACTATAAAAAGGGCATCGACTTATCAAAAAGATAATAAAATAATACAAATAAATACGTATAAAATACGGATATTTAGACGTTTATCAAAAAGCCCATCATGATTAAAAGCCTTCATGACCCAATGAGGAAGGTCTCTGCCTGTGTGGAATAAGCAAATACTATGAATATTTAAACAAAGGTAGCTAATGTAGATGCAGGGTTGTTCCATGACTTAGGGATCACTCTGACGCTGGGATCATTAAATTTCTTCAACAAATTTGTGATATCTTGAATCCAAGGCATGATCCTCCAATTCCAAGAATAGGAATCAGACGTGATGAAGCTATGTAAATCAGCATTGTCCAGCATGATATTATGAATTGGAATTCTGTTATCATAGACCAACTGTAATGTAAGATGAAGGGCCATAGCTTCAGAAACCAGTGTGTTGTCGGCATGAATGATGAAGCAGCCTGCAAAACAAACTTGATAATTAGAGCTTGAAATATGAAAACCGACTCCACTTACCTCTGACTTAAGTCTTTCATGTCTAGTAAAGAATAGCATATTTGATCCTGCCTGAAAATTACTTAAAATCAACCTCTTGCTGCGCTGAACCCATCTAGCCTGTGTATACTCTTCAGCATGAACCAATGCTTTAATAGCAATTAAATTCCCATTTGGATGAACCTGTTTAAAAATTGCATCACATCTAGCTTTCCAAATAAACCAGATTGTAGCAGCAATGACTGATTTTTCAAAGGAGTTATAATATTTGCTCGTGATCCAATCACCAGAAGAAATACTAGTATGGAAATGTATTACCTTGTGAAGTTTATCACTAAGATTACTCCAAACCTGACTGACATGATTACAATTACAGAATATATGATTTGCAGTTTCAACTTCCCGGTTGCAGAAGATGCAATTGTTGCTAGCCCCCAGGTGTATATGGTAAAGATAATCACTTGTGAGGATACGACCATGGAACAAGGTCCAAATAAAATTTTTAGCTCGAGGGGCAATATTCAGCCTCCAAAGCTGATGCCAACCAGCCCAATTGTCATTACTGAATCCATTTTTGTTTAACATAAGATATGCAGCATGTGTGATTCTTTTAGTGAGAGCTTTGGGGTACCAAATCCAATGATTTGGGGAATTATTGTCAATGGTACTTAAATTTGCAACAAACTCATCTAGATTAGTCCCAAAGAGGCTGTGCAATCTGTGGATATTCCAATGCCCATCTTGGCATAAATCAGTAAGATTTAAATTTTCAAGATCCATCGTGGAATTCACAAAGGTGGGCCAGAATGCTAGAGGGATTTCAGAGCACCATGAATCATAAAGGAAAGAAGAGCTGTGGACATTCAGATTTTGGATTCTAAAAAAATGTTTGAGTTTCACAGCCGAGGTCCAGAGACCTTTAAAAAAGGCAGAACTATTGGAAGGTATCTCATCACACCAAAGGTTAGGATTGCCATATTTTAAGTGCAGAATACTGACCCAGACTGTGTTCAAATCTGAGTTTAGAAACTTCAAAAGATGCTTAGCCATTAGAGAGTGTTTTGCAGAAATCAATTTTTTGATATTGAGGCCCCCCCTCAGATTTTGGAATTACGATATTATCCCAAGAGACATTATGGATGCCCTTTCCATTGCCACCGCTATGCCAAAAGAAATTTCGAACTACCTTGGATATCTCTAAAAGGACAGTATCAGGAATAGGGTAAACCGTTAAGGAATAAATAGGTAGTGAAAAGATGACAGAATTAATGAGAAGGGTTTTAGCTGCCAAAGAAAGCTTGGATTTCTTCCAGGTCAAGCACAGGCTTTTAATTTTGCTGACCATGGAGTTAAAAGTACAGACTGCAAGCTTCTTAGGCGAAATCAAAACCCCAAGGTAAGTAAAAGGAAAGGAGTTGGTTTTGAAACTCATAATGGACGAAATGCTATCAGCAACATGTCTATTAAACCAAGAAGGAAAAAAAACTGCAGACTTAGAAGTGTTAGGCTTCTGACCAGTTAAGTTATTATAAATACTAAGACACAGATTGATATTACGAGCTGTTCGGCGACTGGCAGGAGTGATCAGAATGAGATCATCAGCATACATAAGGTGGTTAAAATTCCTATGTAAACGATTATCAAATCCAGGGATCATATCATGACACAGACCAAAATTCAGCAAGGAAGTGAGGATTTGAGAAACCAGAATAAAAAGATAAGAGGATATTGGATCTCCTTGTCTTACACCTCTAGAGGAAGTGAACCAAGGGGAAGGAGCTCCATTGATAAGAATAGAAAAAGAGCTACTAGTTAGACAAGTCTTAATCCAAGAGATCCAGGCAGAAGGAAAATTCATTTTAGCTAGGATGGCAAGAATTGCACTCCAATTTAATGAATCGTAAGCCTTTTCAATGTCAATTTTAACAATCATCCTAGGGGGGCTACATTTATCATTTTCAAGAGAATGGACAACCTCTTGAACAGTAATAATGTTATCAAAAGAGCTACGACCAGAAAGAAAGCCAACCTGCTCAGGACCAATAAGTCTAGGGAGAATCATCCTAAGACGATTAGCCATAATTTTGGAAATGATCTTAAAACAAACATTACAGAGCGAAATAGGTCGAAAGTCGGAGACGAGCTTGGGGTTTTTTGTTTTCGGAATAAGAGCAATAAAAGTTTTACCCCACTCTTTTGGAATAATAGAATTTTGAAAAAAAACTGAATTGCAGAAAAGATGCTTTCTCCAATAACCGGCCAGAAAAACCGAAAAAATTCAGCGTTGAATTCATCTGGGCCCGGACTTTTGCCAGAAGGAAGATCCAGAATAGTAGAATAAAGCTCCTCACGAGTGACCTCTCTAACTAATAAATTGCATTCATCAGCACTTAGCTGAGGAAGATCACTCGGAAGAGCTTGAATTACAAAATCTAAATCATGATCAATGTCTTTAGACCAAAGATTAGTGAAGTAATTAACGAAAGCATTTTCAATATCATCAGGCTCAGTGAATACATTTCCATTCAAATCCGAAATTTGAGTAATCAAATTTGCATGACTCCTCATGCTACTTTGATTAAAGAAAAAACTGGTATTTTGATCTCCTGATAAAACCCATTGTAGGTGAGCTCGTTGAGCCCATCTAATGGAGTTTTGCCGTTGGAGAGCAGAAAATTTAGAATAAAGATCAGTGCAATAAACCTGAGAATCAGGGGAAGAGCAATCTAAATTCTCAAGATCAGAAATATCATTTTCGGTGGAAATAAGACAACGATCAAGGGAATTCAAACCGGAAGATCTCCATTTCTTAAGACCGAAACGTCCGCGAGAAAACAAATGAGAAACAATATTCATGGGATTACCATGGGGTTTAAAATTCCAAGCTTTGCGGACAACATCATGACAATTGAAATATTCCAACATATGATTTTCAAAGCGAAAGACAAAACCCCGAGAAATAGAATGAGAGCGAACTGTCAGATAAAGGGGAGCATGATCTGAGAAAACGCGGGGAAGGTGACTCAGGGAGTAAGATTTGAAAAATCTATTCCAATTGAGATTAATTAAACAATGATCCAATGGAGCCTAGCGTCTAGCATTGCCCACTTGATTATTACACCAAGTAAAACGAGGCCCCGAAAATTGTAAATCAAGCAGATTATTTTCATCAATAAAATTATTGAAGAATAAAGCTTTACGAGAGTAATAACGAAAAGAACCTCCTTTAAACTCATCTTTGGAAACGATGGAATTGAAATCACCTACTATGAGCCAAGGAAAATCCAAATCGGCAATTTGAGAAAGCTCAGACCACAAAGCACATTGAGAAGTAAAACGGCAAGAATTGTAAATGGTAGAAATCACAAAACTATTCGAGCAAGAAGACGTGATAATACTATGTAAAGCTCTACGAGAGACGACAATAGGAGTGACCTGCCCGATGCGACTATGCCAAAGAACAATAATTCCTCCGGAGAAGCCCTCTGCTAGAATCGCAGCCCACCGCCAGTTCCGAGGAATCCTGGTACCAAATCGATTAAGACGATCATTATTCGCTCTTGTTTCCACTAAACAAACCATGACGGGATTACGGGTCTTGATAATCCGAAGAACTCGATTGAAGGTATCTCGCGATGAGATGCCTCTGCAATTCCAACAAAAGATATTAGCTTCTATCATAGGAAAATAAACTTGTAAAAAATAACAGAACAAGACTTCCATATGGGAACAAGATTAGACTGCAGGCAAACCGAAGACAGCAACTAGGTGGAGGGATCAGCCTCCGTTCTTCCCTTCTTATGTGAAGCGGACGTATGATGAGTAATAGAACTCTTCCTGATCAGAGCTTCTCTTCTATTTTCTCCTTGAAACTGATCCAACGTCATCAGGTCATCGATTTCATCCTCCTGCAACTCGTCGTTCTCTCTAACTTGAGACAACTCATCTCCACTGTTCTCCGCCGAGCCATCGTCAGAAGCATCCTCAACCATGGAAGAGCCCGGGAGGAGCACCGCCGATACCCGATCAACAGCCATTTTGTGAGGATTGGATAACTCAACTTCATTAGGGTTAGAGTTTACTGGGTGTGAAATTCGGAGGATTGGGGGAGGAGAGTCTGAGCGAGTCATGATAGCTGTTTTCCCTTTTTCCTTATCGGTATGGCGGCGTGCAGACTCTCGGGACGCAGCGAAGGGGTTTTGCGTGAGAGAAATGTTCACATCTTGACCGTTGGATTTCACAATGCCTGCTGAATAATCTCCAGATGAAGTCCCAACGGTTAGATTAGAAGGGTCACAATTAATTTGATGCATCACTTCTGTGTTAATTATTTTGGCTTGTGGTTCTCGATGGGTATGGGATCCGCCACGGCCTCGAGTTCCCATGCCACCGCGTATGCTAGCATTAACCTTGGCGTGACCGTTGGTTTCCGTGGCTGCCACGGCAGCAGACACGTGACGGGCACGAGGCCCAGCTCCGCGTCCGCCTCCGTGACCTCGCTGCCGGGTAACCAGCATGAAGGAGCCGTAGTCATTTTCCGGAGTATCATTATCTGATTTTTCAGCAGGCTGTACAGGATGGCTCGACTCATTGTTCCCCATGACCTCATCCATCGCTTCCACTGGCTGACCACCGCTGACCGCCGGCTCCCGGATTTCCCGAGAGGGTGGAGAAGCGTTAACCACCTTGGTCGCGAGTGGACGAGGGCATGAATTAGATCCATGCCCAATGATGCCACAAGAATAACAAAATGTAGGCAATTTTTCATATAACACAACAACAAAAAGTCGGTGGAGGTCGTCGCCTATCTAGAAGCCTTTGCTAAGCGGTTTGGATAGGTCCAGCTCGACACAAACTCTGGCGAACTTTGTGCGTGTTAATGTTTCTGTGAGTGGATCAACTTTCAGAAGAGGACCAATATGAGATACCGCCGTTTCCAATGAGTCTCCATCCCACAGTTCTACCGGCAAGTTATGGAGTTGAACCCAGACTGCTGCATTGCTGAGTTTTTCAGACGCAGGCTCGAAGAATGGGCGCCAAGGAGAGAGTTGCAATATCAAACCATTGATAGACCATGGGCCATCCATCAGGAGAGAATCCATCACTATTTGTGAAGAACACCGGATCAATAGAAAGCCCATTTGTGCATTAAAGCCATCTTTATTTGTTCAAACAGCGGGGGTTTGCCGAAAAACTTACCGTAAAGCGAATATTGGAACTTCAGACGAGCTCGGAAAAGAGTTTCATCATCTAGCTTAATGAATTGTGAAGTGGGTTGTTTGATTTTTGAGAGAAGTTGTGGGTTGTGTAGTGGGGAGTTGTCATTGGTTTTGGTCAGAGTTGAAGCTACTTGTGCCCAAGTACGGGCTGGTGGTGGATGAGTGGAGGATGTAGGTTGCCTCCCACTTGCCATGGCAAGGGGAGGAAGGAAGGGCTCTCAGATCGCCGGGGCGGAGACGAGGGCTCAGAAACGAGAGAAAGAGTAAAGAAGATATGTATATCTTCCATAATGTTGCCTCATCCATACTATTGGTGTAACAGTTTCTGAATCCATCACTTGCTTTTGGACTTAAAGGGAAACAAATATATGGAAACTTGGAGAGATTTTTGGGAATATGCAAACTATTAAGGGAATATTAGTTACTTCCCTATTTTCAAGAAGGTATTTATTTATTTTTAATTATCACTTGATATTTTTAAAATATCAGAAATGTATTAATTATTTTTTAAAATTTATTATTTACACCCACTTGTTTAGATTACCAGGAAAAAATTTATTAGATTATTTTTTCAAAATGCATGTCATAATTAAGTCAATAGTTGCTCCATTGTCTTTTTGTTTTCCAATAATAATTATTGAATTTATTTTTGAAAATTTAAAAATCATGGAAAGAAGGAATATTTTATCTATACGTGTTTGATTTTTTTATTTTCAAAACAAATTTTAATGATATTTAAATTTTCATATTGAATTTTTTCATATTTTGAAAAACATATAGTAGGATGGAATATATTTTGTTTTGAGTGAAAATATATATATCTTTGATTTTTTTATATTGAAAATAAATGTTAGTGTTCAAATATTCAAAATTAAGTTTTTAGATTTTAAAAATTATAGAATGAGGGAATATTGTTTTTATAAATAATCATGCATCACATTTAATATTTGATCTCACATTAACTATAGAAAAAAGAGTGGGTGATTTATTTAAAATAAAGATGGTAAATTTAATGGGATAATAAAGTAAAAGATAATTTTGGAAAATTATGTAGTATTTTCACAAAATCAAAAGAGAGAACTTTCTTAAAATTTGTGAAGTGGTTAAAAATAACAACCAAATAGAAACAGAGGGAGTGATTCCTTTTCCTAGATTCAATCTAATGATAAGTATTTATAGAGGTTAAGGAGTATTTATAGATGTTTAGGAGATTTGGTTTATTGTGTTTTATAATGTAAGTTCAATCTAAAATAAAATAATTAGATTAACATTTTTTTTAAAGTTTTTGGACAAATGTGAACAAGCTACATATCAAGCTTGAATACAAGGGAAAAATGTACATGCAAGGTTTACGACACAACTTTGTTTTATAATTTGGATTGATCTAAAATGCTTTAAAAAATTCTAAACTAAACTAGATTTTTAGTTTCCCATGACATGAACGTTTATAATAAAAACCAAAAAAGCATTCAATTAAAATTTGTACATATATTTAAAGTAGTTGTATAACTTGTTTTTACAAAGCTTTAAAAATGTAAATTTTTCTGAAATCCTTTTTTGTGTTGTTACCCTTAAATGCAGCAGTATTAATGGAGAAAATTTGATGGAACTTATTTAGGTTTACAATAAATATTCGATAAGACTCAAAGCCACGCAAATGTAACTAGTTTTTTTAAGTATTTGTTAACATTTAATGCGGCATTATTGATTGAAAAGATTTGATAGCATTTATTTGATTTTACATTGAATATATCTTAAGACCTTTCGATGCCAATTGTTGTCATCAGGCATTTATTTTGCCAATCTAAAATTTTAAATTCCTGTATCTTTAATTTCAATATTAAATATATTCTTCCAAACTTACTTGTTAGTTTAGTTATGACCCTCCCAAATAAAAATAATAATAATACCTTTTAAAGCTGGTCGGTATAACTTAGTTTTGCTTTGATTTTCTCAAAATATAAGGAATTAAAAATGTAAATTTTAAAATAATAATGTTTTTTTGTTTCTCATATAAGTGCAAGATTAAAACAAAAAAACAAAATTTGAGAAGAAAGACAACATAAAAGTAAGAGATATTATTACAAAAACAAAAAAGTAAGGATTTGTTTGGTTACAACATAAAAAAAAATCTGGCATAATTTTATTACGTTGGAAATGCAAGTGATTATTACAGAAATTGTGGCATATTTTACTCTTACAGAATGAGTGTTTGGTTAACAAAATAAAAAAATATTACATAAATATTTCACATACTTTACAATGAGAAAAATCACTGTTGCTTTACAATGGGAAAGCAACAGTGAATTTTTTTCTTATGCTCCACAAATATAGAATAAGTTTATAATTCGTACAAAATTATAGCATAATTTTGTAGTGTAAATTAGATACCCAAACAACCATTATGGCATAATTATGTGAAAATATTATATTATGTCATAATGTACGGAATATGGCATAATATTGCGTTATCCAAACATAGCCTAAAGATAAACAGTTTATAATTTTGTTATACTTACCAGCTTTACAATTATGTAAATATAACAATTTTCTATACCAATAATTCTCCATAGTTTGATGGAATCTTTTAATCTTTAATCTACAAGAGTTAGAAGAAGGGATATATATATATATATATATATATAAAATTTATTTTCTTTAATATAAATAAAAGTTTTCATCAAACTTCATGTTACAAATAAATATGCATATCTAAAACCCATTACAATTGCAAAACCAACGCAAAGTGAGGTTAAAGTTTTTTAAAATAAGTTGTAAAATTTCTAATCATTTTTTACAGTGTAATGATATCACATAAAAAACACATATGGCCTTTCGAAAATAAATCTCATAACTAAAAATACAAGTAACCCCTTTTTTTAAATCTCAGCAATAATCTAAATAGAGAAACTATTCCATTCTACTATTCAAAATTTATAAAACCTTTATCAAGTGAGATAATAGAACTTGGAAACCATTTTCCAATAATAGGGTGATTATGGGGCTTTTCATATGCCCACGCCATAACACGACACGTGAGAGTCTTGTAGTTGGGCTCATGTGGCTTGGTGTGTGGGTGCCCAGCTGATCACATGGTTTTCTAGCTTGGTTATGTGGCTAGATGTGCAGGCACACTGCTAGTCACACAGCCTAAAAACCCTCCCACTAGAATTTGAACACATAAAAAATATATGAAATTTCTGAACTACCTTTTTAACAAGTTAAAATAGGCTATAAGCGAAAGGTACGACACAATACATATACAAGGGTATAAAACAACATACAACCAAGAGTTATATTATAATAGATAAACTTCCATAAGTTTAAAATATGTATTAAAGAAATCGGATCTATTTTGCACTATGCAAATAAATTAAAAGTCCCACTCACAACATTAGCAATGTTGGGCTTTGGGTTCCCGCTAAACCTTTGCCACGCCTTTGCATTTGACAGCGGTTTCACTACACAAAAGGGTTGTGAGGCAGTAGAAGCAAAGCCTTCAGTTCAGATCTTTTCTTTGGAGGAAAAGAATAAAGAGGAAAGATAAATAGGAAGATGAAAGAAAAGGTTTGGAGAAAAGAATGGAGGAGAAGGAAAGGGAGTGGATGAAGTTAAACAAGTCGACAAATTACCATTTTGCCCTTCTATAAAAAATTTAAAATAAAGAATTTCGATGAAATGAAGTATTTCCATGGTACCTTAACTTCAAATAATAACATAAGGGATCACTCCAACAAGATTACTCATGAGCCACTCCAAACATGGCTCAAGGATACAAGGTTATGGACACAATTAAAAAAAAAATGAATTTACTATTTCTATATAGACACACCTAATACTAGTTCCCATTAGAGATGGATATCACACGGCATGCCCAAAAACATATTACATTGATCGTCATCTTTTACCAAGGCCTCTAAAATAAGTAGTCCTTTACCATCAGAAAGGCCATTAATTGTGAAGATTACTTGACTTAGTAATCTTTTCTTCTTTTCAATTTCTCTACGAGATGCTTCCTAATGAGCAGTGATTTCAACATTGCGGGCTATAGTTTCACCATTGCGAGCTGCAATTTTATCATTACTAGCAGCAACTTCGATATTATGGGCTACAAATTTAGCTATTATCTAGAAGCCAAGACCAATCATTTCTACAAAATATTGAATACGTTTAGAAATTCTCTCCATTGTTGGGTCTCTAAAAACACTCTTTGTTTTTTTATGCATAGAAATTTTTGGGGCAATGCTGTTCTATGGCATAGGTGATGGAGTCTCTGTGAGTTCCTACATGGGTATGAAAAACTCATCATTTGTCATGTACTCTATCTTTTGCAAAATCCTGGGTCGGATCATTATAAAAAAAATGAAAAGATTTGTTATAAAGCCCAGCTACTTCCTTGTGGTTTTGTATCCCATGAAAAGAGAGAGTCAATAGAAAAAGAATTATATATCTAACTTATTACAATGCTATGAAATATTATTATTTGTTCCTTGACATATTCATTGTATGCATTCTTCTTGCGCTAGATAGTATTCTTTTCGTGGTTATAGACAAAACCACTCATCCATAGTAGATCTTCAATGGCAATAGTCTTGCTTCCGAAAAGCTTAACCAGTGACACGATGTTCAGCATGACTTTAACCATGGTTTGAGGAATTTTTACTTCTTCTCTCCAACTATACCCTTTTCAAAACCCACTTTCAGTTCACCATGCGAAATTAACAAATAGCTCGCCTAATGCCTCAATCAAGGCTTTATCTTCTTTGCATGTCTGGAAATGTTTATTTTGTCCCCTGCACTTTTGTTGTGAATTTGATATCTGATACCATACTTGGGAAAACAAAAAAGAATGAAATAATACACATGTTAAGCAAGTGGATGGTACTGTAAGGGTTGATGACCTTACACTTGGTCAGCGGGCGTACATTTTCACATAGGACAAGCTACGAGGGCGCACAGCTACGTGAATTGGGTAGCGCGCGGTTAGCGAGAGGCGTGTGTTGTGTCGTAACCAAGAGCTGGTGGAATATCCTGCACGATCATGTGCTGAGACCGTGAGTAGGGATGGCAAACAATCAAATTGTTCGCGAGCAGCTCGAGTTCGGTTTGATATTGGTTCGAGTTCAATTCGATCATTTTAATAACAAACTGAATTTAAACTCAAATTTTAGCTAGAACAATAAACGAGTTGAACTCAAGCTAGAGTTAGCTCGATCGAGTTCGGTTCAAAGTTCGAAATATATATATATATATATATATATATATAATAATAATAATAATAATAATAATAATAATAATAACAGATAATGAACATAACACCCCTCTGAAATTCAAATATTCACATATAAACCTTGCTATTTCGGAAATGAATAAAGCATCCTTTCTTTTTAGGTTTACTTCTATCTGGGTCCCTACGTGAAATTACACCGTTAAAAGCTATTTAAATTGTCGGTTATGCCCCTCCACTCACCCACAATAGTTGCAGGTAATGAGTGATACGTTTTCCGAGATAATGATGTGCATGCATTTATTGTAAGTGGTTGTTTTTATTATTGAATAAAGATAGTAAATGTGAATGCATTTATTACAATTAAATGTTTTTTATTCCATAAAAATTTTAGAGTTTCCCAAAAATAAACACAAACTCCCATAAATAAACATAAACGCCCAAAAGTAAACGCAAACTCACAGGCGTAAACAAAAACTCCATAAAATAAACACAAACTCATAGAAGTAAACAGAAACGCCCAAAAGTAAATGAAAACTCACATAAGTAAACAGAAACGCCCAGAAGTAAACAGAAACGCCAAACGTAAACAGAAACTCTCACAATAGTTACAGGTATTGAGTGATGCGTTTTCCGAGATAGTGATTTGAATGCATTTATTGTAAGTGGTTGTTTTTATTCTTGAATAAAGATAGTAAATGTGAATGCATTTATTACAATTAAATGTTTTTTATTCTATAAAAATTTTAGCGTTCTCCAAAAATAAACACAAACTCCCAGAAATAAACATAAACGCCCAAAAGTAAACAGAAACTCACAGTCGTAAACAAAAACTCCGGAAAATAAACACAAACTCATAGAAGTAAACAGAAACACCCAAAAATAAACAAAAACTCATATAAATAAGCGGAAACGCCCAGAAGTAAACAGAAATGCCAAACGTAAACAGAAACTCTCACAATAGTTGCAGGTAATGAGTGATGCGTTTTCCGAGATAGTGATGTGAATGCATTTATTGTAAGTGATTGTTTTTATTTTTGAATAAAGATAGTAAATGTGAATGCATTTATTACAATTAAATGTTTTTTATTCCATAAAAATTTTAGCGTTCTCCAAAAATAAACACAAACTCTCAAAAATAAACATAAACGCTCAAAAGTAAACATAAACTCACAGTCGTAAACAAAAACTCCGAAAATAAAACGAAACTCCCATAAATAAACATAAACGCCCAAAAGTAAACGGAAACTCACAGTTATAAACAAAAACTCCGAAAAATAAACACAAACTCCTAGAAGTAACACAGAAACACCCAAAAGTAAACAAAAACTAACATAAGTAAACGGAAACGTCAGAAGTAAACAGAAATACCCTGACGTAAACAGAAACTCCCAATCATAAAGAGAAACTCCCAAACGTAAATGGAAACGTTGTAATATAAACAAAAACTCCATAGGGTAAATGGAAACTCCAAAAAACTAAGCGGAAAGTATTACGTAATCGCTTCAGTTGAATGCACAAATAAAGAAAACGTAAACGGTGACGGGCTAATGGAGAATCCCAAACGTAAACGTAAAAGTAAACGAAAATGCCCAAAAGTAAACGGAAACTCACAATAGTAAACAAGAACTCTCATAAATAAACAGAAACTCCAAGAAGTAAACATAAACGCCCAAAAGTAAATGAAAACTCACAGTCGTAAACAAAAACTCCGAAAAATAAACACAAACTTCTAAAAGTAAAGGGAAACGCCCAAAAGTAAACGAAGAATGGAAACCTTGTTTACAAAAGCATGCATGGTAAGAGAAAAGCTGCCTGAAAAAGTCTGCCTTTTCCTTTTCGCCGTACAATTTCAAAAAATTATGACAAGATGTGGCGGACCTTTTCCTACTAAAGTCAAGGGCAAAGTTGGTATTATGTAAAAAAGCTATTGACGGAGTTGGACGGAGGGACTGAAAAGGAAGGTAAGCTAAAAAGGAATGATGAACAGGGATATTCAAATGTCAGAGGGACTGATCGGGATGTTTACAATCGTACAGGGACTTATAATTAATTTTCCCTAATAATAACTGGTTATGTTTTTTAATTTATTTTTAATTTTTAAAACTAAAATAGAAATTAATTTAAATTACAATAATTTTTAAACTATTTTTTCTTAACCGTTGGTTCATTTGATCCAACGGTTGTAATTGGCTAGGTTTCCTCACCCTCACCCTAGTCCTAGCCAAAAAGAGGAGAAAATCCTCACAAGTGGCGGCTTGCCCTAAATTCACTCACCACTCCCCCGTCTTCCCACAGACCACACCCTCACAGCCACCATCTTGAAACCCTAGTGTGAGATCCCAAGTCTAGGTGGGGTGAGACCGAGAGCTGATTCCGGTTTGACAACGTATTACCTAGGCGTATGCAAGTGGGCACGTGGTAGGGAGCGTTGCCGTGCCAGGGGCGAGGATGGCACACGGTATTATTGCGCGTGACCGGTACTGCTGCGCGCTGTGACCAAGGGTGGCTGGTTAAAGGTACAGTTGCGTCAGTGGACACTACAAGCTAAGTGAAGTCAAGGAATTCATGCCAGACCTGTATTGGGCATGGGGCTCAATTAACCTTGGATTTGGGGTAGCTCTTGTAATAGGATCTAATGTGTCTTTGGGAGGAGACAAGGCCATTTGGTGTTGGTTTTGGCCATTGTTGTAAACATTTCTCAATCTAAAAGAGTACATGTTTTTCTCTCTCAAAATGGGTTTCATGTGTCGTATTTCTCGTACCGAGGATGTTTTCCGGTTTTACTCGCTTTATATTATTTCGTTGTGCTTGTAGTGCAAACAGAAATTCACTAACTGTTCTTGCAAGGAAAGCTGACATGTCGCTATGATGCATGTCAGGTGCCCACAGCCGAAGGTGATCGGTTGATGCCGTGACAGCTACTGTAAGGGTTGATGACCTTACACTTGGTCAGCGGGCATATATTTTCACATAGGCCAAGCCACGAAGGCGCACAACTGCGTGGATTGGGTAGCGCGCGGTTAGCGCGAGGCGTGTGTTGTGGCGTGACCAAGAGCGGACAGAATATCCCGCACGATCATGTGCTAAGACCATAAGGGCCCCGCCTGCTGGACCGTGGCCGTGTGCATGACCGATGAGCGCGTGAGGCAGGCACGCCCATACCAAGAGTCAAGTGTTGCAAGACTTCATCATGTAGAGTGTTGGATCTCTAGCAAGTAGGCGGGGCGGGACACTTGATCAGGCCGGGAGACCGAGGGCTGATTCCGGATTTGACAAGGGTTTACACAGGCATATGCAAGTGGGCATCTGATCGGGAGTGTGGCTGAGCCAGAGGCGAGGATGGCATGCGGTATTACTGCTCATGACCGGTACTGCTGCGCGGTGTGACCAAGGGTGGCTGGTTAAAGCTACAGTCGCGTCAATGGACACTGCAAGCTAAGTGAAATCAGGAAATTCACGCCAAACCTGTATTGGCCATGGGGCTCAATTAACCTTGGATTTTGGGGTAGCTCTTGTAATAGGGTTTAATGTGTCTTTGGGAGGAGACAAGGCCACTTCGTGTTGGTTTTGGCCATGGTTGTAAACATTTCTCAATCTAAGAGAGTTTATGTTTTTCTCTCTCAAAATGGGTTTCATGTGTCGTGTTTCTCGTATAGTGAATGTTTTCTGATTTTGCTTGCTTTTCTTTATTTCGCTGTGCTTGTACTGCAAACAGGAATTCACTAACTGTTCTTGCAAGGAAGGCTGACCTGTCGCTATGGTGCATGTCAGGTGCCGCACGGCCGAAGGTGATCGGTTGAGGCTGTGACAGCTACCATGGTGGATATAATTTACATAAATGTCAAATGCTCAAACAATTGTAGTAAGAAATGTCTTTGCCATGTGTATTTGTTACAAGTGAATCGATATTCACAAAGCATGTGCATTTCAAGCAAAGCTTATTATGCATTGAGTGGTACATGGAGTCATTAATTTCAAGAATTAATTTTTAGTGTTTAGAAGAATAAGATTTTTATATTGTGATAGATGTGTTAAGTTATTCTAAAATTTTCCTTCCTTATATTTGATTGACATACAAAACATTTCATGTAGACATTAACAAATTTTTAGGTGTCCGAATGGGTTTGAACATTTGTTTGATACAATTAAGGCAATCCTTGCTATAATTCATACACAAGCTAATGACCTAAAACTCTATTAATTCTCAATCATTAAGCAAATGTTCAATGTCAACATTTAAAGATATGAATATAAAAGCAAACATTACAAAAGCAAACATAACAAAAAATATTGCATAACATGATTACATAGTTGGTATAAAGAATACTACATAACATGGGAGCTCTCGTTCTTGGTTCAGGGACATCAGTTATTAGAATTAAGTCAATTGCTATGTGTGGAACACGTCTGTAGCCATATCATACCTAAATTGGTTCCACTCATCAGTTGGTTTAATAGTTGTAATGTTAGTGAATCATCTTCCATGTTCTTTTCCAATGGTAGATTATCAACGTCATCCTCTGCAAAATCATCTGCCATCTCCCTTCTAATAAAATTTATGCGACAAGCAACATGCATTGATAATGCATTTTTGAGTAGTTATGTTGTAAAAACTTAGCTAGAAAGAATCTTCCAGAGAATTTTTATAAGGCCAAATGCTATCTTAGTCACAGTTCTTGCACTTGAATGCTTCATACTAAAAAACTGTTACAGTGTAAGTGGTTGATGTCCATCCACCTAAGAACTTAAATAATATCGTTGTCCTTGAGAAGGTGTAAAAAGCCCATGACAATTTGTATAACCCAAATCGACCAAGTAATAGATGGCTAATGGATGGACAAATATTCTTTATTAGTGAATGGTTCTATGAACCATTTATTGCTATAAAACAATTCAAAACAATTATAGTAAATTTTAGTTATCGTGTGAAACTTTTAGTCCATTGGGGTTTGTTAAAGTATCCCTAAGAACTTGACCATCATGTGATGAACTGTTCCAATTAGACAAGACATATACAAATTGTATATCTTGGTCACAAACATTGAATATGTTAGTGGTGATTTTAGATTTCCAAGATATATATCTTGGTTTATTAACTTTGGGTATGTTCACTCAAATATGTGTTTTATCCAATGCTCCAAGGTAATTCTACATTGAATAAATGCATAAGCACTCATACATCATTCAATAGATAATTTAAAAAAAAATTGAAAAGAACTTACAGTCTTAGTTATTGCCTAAAGCCAACTTCTATTGCTCTCTTAGTTGATTAGAAAAAATCAATCTTAATTGCCCTATATTTTACATGGCGTGCCACAATGTTTAAAAACATTGCGACCATCTCTTGAACTATGGCATTCTTCGGGCCTTGTAGTCCCCTAGTAGTGATCAATAATCGACATAACCTATAAAAATAATGTCTATCTATGCGCAATTTGTCAATGCATTTGATATCACTTTCATAAACCACATCGCATAAATAGTCATATTGTTTGTGGTGATAAATGGACATGGAGTCGATCTCTCTTTGAATTATGCCAATTTCTATTGTTACGTTGTCTCGCAAAATATACAATGATCATGACTTTTGGTATGAAAAATTACCATATGTACGGTGCACTATATAGTCGAAGTTCTTCAATTTGGTCCATATTATAACCGGTCATGTCTAAACATGTAACAATACGTTAATATTAGAAATCTTACTATATAACCCAAAATGATGAAAGAGGACGTTAACATGAGCATATGATAAAGTAGAAGGAAGTTGATTGTTTGAATTAAAAAAATAGAATTGGGTGTGCATCATTGAATAATGAAAAAAGAACATTTTCAAGCAAAACAAAAGACAAGAAATTGGTAAAAATATTTCCTAAAAAAATTCGGCCAGAACATAAGGAGAGAAAAATGCAGATGAATCAATGCTTGAACATTATTATCATAATCTATTTCTTATGTACACGTTAATGCATGGCAAAAATAAAAGCTATGACAATTACACTTTGATAAGTGCTTGATTATATATATTTTATAATATTAGTTTACATGCATTGAGCATCACTTTTATCAGGTTCTAGCATTAACAAGGTGTGTTTTGTGTTCTTTTGTGCAAACAGGGCTTTGGAGACATGACATACAGGAAGAAGCAAAGATAGGGTGTGATGACACGTTTCAAGACCACAATCAGAAGCTGTGTTCATATGCATGGGGGTGTTGCCAACTTTCGGAGGAGTACAAGTCATTACACAAACCGAAAGGGCACAAAGGCAGTAGTACGCCCATGTCCCAGCTTCCGTACAAAGCAGAAGAAGGTTCTTGAGGATTTCAAAGCATAGAAAGCCACACACCCTACCACACGAGCGTGTGCCCGATCGTGTGGACTCCAAGGAAGACTTCGGGGGGAAAATCACTGTAGCATTTACTGTAGCAGTACTGTAGCAGAGTACTTCACACGTCCGTGTGGAATTTTCACACGGGCGTGTGGATGCCCCTGTGAATGCCCGCGTAAAGCCCCGAATTCAAATTATAAAAGCCGCATTGTGATAATTTTTAGGGATCTTTTTTGGCCACTTTCGAGAGACAAGGCGGCTAGGGCTTGGAAGGAGTTCTTTGCGGCTTTGGGAAGCTTTCCTCACCAACTTGGATCGATTCCGCCTCCGTCATAGCATCAAGGAAGCCATCGGCGACCTAGCTTCGGAGTGGATTCAATCCAGACGTGGAAACTACCCATCAAGACTATCATCACGGATTTAAGGGGGTTATTCTTTATGTCTTTGGAACTTTATTCTGAATTTATTATTTGTTTTGTGACTCGCTCCATGGAGAGCTAAACCCCTAGAGGGTATTCGGACATGTAAACCCTAGGATTCTTATTTTCATTATATTTACATTGTGTTTCTATTCGAATTTATCAGATTGAGTTTTACTCTTGAGTTCTTAATGCTTGTTTGTGCGTTTGATTTCATTATTAATTGCCTTGCATGTTTTATTCAATCTAGTGAAGAGAGAGATCACCGCTAGGTTTAGAATTACCAAGAGTAAAGAGGGTTGAGAGGGTGAGCCGTGAGATAGCGGAGTGTCCCCTTTCCCTTCCGACAGATATTTCCTATCTCCATATTCCCTAAGTGTCAAGCAACCATATGTGGTGTGAGGCGTCGAGAGAATTCTCCGCCGGGACCTCGTAGGGGGTTAGGGATCTTTCACCTGGAGGCAGGGTTAGATCTACTTTAGGAATTGGTCATATCTTTGGGATCCCTAGAGCTTTAAACAGTCATATGTGGTGTGAGGCGTCGAGAGAATTTTCCGCCGGGGCCTCGTAGGGGACTAGTTATCGGTGACCTGGAGGTAGGGGCCGTTATACCTTTGGATACCCACGACTCATTGTCTTCGTTTAGAAACACTTGTAATCTACATCCAACACCCGAATCCTAGGTGGAGCATTGTCCGGATACCTCACTTTTATTGATTGAGAACTCTTTTCCTTTTTATTTCCTGCGCACTTGTGGTGACACTCTTAGTGTTGGCCATTAGATCATCACATACTACACTCATTAGGCTAGATAACAAAAGAGGGGCTATTACTAGTACTTCTGTTCCCTGTGGTTCGACAACCCGAGCCTTTGGGTCCACTTTTATTACTTGACGACCCGTGCACTTGCGGTAACGCAAGGGGTTGACACACATCACCTTGTTGTGTTGTTGCGGAGACGCATCACACTTCAAGTGGCGTACAATGAAGGAGAACATATTGACCACATTCTAATTGATAGCAGAGATCTGATCAACATCTTTAATCGAAACCAAGGCATTTGGGATTGGTGTCTTCACGTCTAGATTCCTCACACTGAACGTCTCCTTTCTCTGCTTGGAAGCCCGGAAATGCAATGTATTCCTTGAACATGGAACAGGCTTGCCGCCTCATTAGCTTCTCATGGTCTTAATCTTCATACTCTCATGCCTCTTCCATTGTGGTAGAGATCTCCCAAGATGGCTGATGAAGTCCTTTAATAGTTTTGGCTTCAATGTTACATAATTTGCTCCTGTTTCTTTGTTTTAGTTTTGTGAGTTTTGTAGTTTTTGTGTTTTCTCTTTTCAATAAAATAGCCTTCGGTTGTTTTCCAACCAAAAAAAAAAAACCTTTCAATCATTTTTAAGGCATAACAGTGCTAATCTTTTCATTCTGGATTTCATTTCATTCAATGCTCAGTTTGGCCCTTTAGAAAGAGAGATAGAAAGAGAGGAAGGGAAAGAGAGGATGACGTCTCTCTGCAATGCATTATCCTCTCATTTGTAGTTTCCACATTATGAGTTACTATATTGAAAATGACACTTCGTCACCACCATTAAAACTCCTCTCTCTCTCCCTCTCTCTCTCTCTTCTCTATCAACCTTTCACATTATTTCATAGTTGTGGCATGTCCTTTACATTTTTTCCTTTCCATATACATAGGTGTGTGTGTGTGTGTGTGTGTGTGTGTGTGTGTGTGTGTCTTGTATATATGTTATAATACATGGGTTGCCAATTCATTTGTTATAACAGTATTACACATTCAATCAAACTAAAATAAAGTATTTAAGTACTAGCGTCAGCATTAGCATAAGAATAAGCATAAGCATAAGCAATGCAATAGAGATTGATTGTGCTTAGAAACAAATACAATATGTTGGTGGAATGAAGATGACCACCTCCTTTTGATAATTAGGAATTTCAACCATCGAGTATGTTTGATACTTGAAAAACAATTACCATAAAAGATAAGAAACAAAGTTGGAAAAAACTAGATGACAACCCATGTCCAAAACTATCAAAACAGTCTAAATGATGAGTAATATGTACAAGTCTTTGTAATAACTAGCCCAAAACCAAGTTGAACCTAACAATACTGGCTTACTAGTTAACATGGGTTAAAAGTAAAGAAAGAAAACAGAGACTGAAATATGAAATGCAACAGACTATTTTGGGGGAATCAATCAATCACAGGAATCACTAAAATAAATTATAGATAGAAAGGTCGCCTTGTTTGGCCCCTCTCTCACTCTTCATCAAACTTCATTTATCTCTAAAACTTAAGTTTGTTTTTCAAGAGCAAGGAGAGGGCATCTTCTAATATGGAGAAAATGTCCTTTGAAAAAAAATTTGGGTGAACATGAACAATTGATACAACCAATAAACTATCGATAGTAGAACCACGCTTAACAAATAAATATTAATTAGCTAATACACTAGCTATTATTTTATGTTGACTCAATAGATTTATTCAGTTTCAAATGATTTGATTGCAAGTATTTATTCTCTCATTAACACTTGGCAGAATAGAAGATGTCACCATGAATTAATTAGCTATGACTTTAGCCGTAATATAGTCATGACTTCAACCTTAAATTTTCTCATATTTCTCTCATAATTCGACAACAGTCTTATAATTTCAATTGATCCATGATAAGTGCTTGATTATATATATTTTATAATATTAGTTTACATGCATTGAGCATCACTTTTATCAGGTTCTAGCATTAACAAGGTGTGTTTTGTGTTCTTTTGTGCAAACAGGGCTTTGGAGACATGACATACAGGAAGAAGCAAAGATAGGGTGTGATGACACGTTTCAAGACCACAATCAGAAGCTGTGTTCATATGCATGGGGGTGTTGCCAACTTTCGGAGGAGTACAAGTCATTACACAAACCGAAAGGGCACAAAGGCAGTAGTACGCCCATGTCCCAGCTTCCGTACAAAGCAGAAGAAAGTTCTTGAGGATTTCAAAGCATAGAAAGCCACACACCCTACCACACGAGCGTGTGCCCGACCGTGTGGACTCCAAGGAAGACTTCGGGAAAAAAATCACTGTAGCATCTAATGTAGCGAAGCACTGTAGCAATTTACTGTAGCAGTACTGTAGCAGAGTACTTCACACGCCCGTGTCGAATTTCCACACGGGCGTGTGGATGGCCGTGTGGATGCCCGCGTAAAGCCCCGAATTCAAATTATAAAAGCCGCCTTGTGATAATTTTTAGGGATCTTTTTGGCCACTTTCGAGAGACAAGGCGGCTAGGGCTTGGAGGGAGTTCTTTGCGGCTTTGGGAAGCTTTCCTCACCAACTTGGATCGATTCCTCCTCCGTCATAGCGTCAAGGAAGCCATCGGCGACCTAGCTTCGGAGTGGATTCAATCCAGACGTGGAAACTACCCATCAAGACTATCATCACGGATTTAAGGGGGTTATTCTTTATGTCTTTGGAACTTATTTCTGAATTTATTATTTGTTTTGTGACTCGCTCCATGGAGAGCTAAACCCCTAGAGGGTATTCGGACATGTAAACCCTAGGATTCCTATTTTCATTAGATTTGCATTGTGTTTCTATTCGAATTTATCAGATTGAGTTTTACTCTTGAGTTCATAATGCTTGTTTGTGCTTTTGATTTCATTATTAATTGCCTTGCATGTTTTATTCAATCTAGTGAAGAGAGAGATCACCGCTAGGTTTAGAATTACCAAGAGTAAAGAGGGTTGAGAGGGTGAGCCGTGAGATAGCGGAGTGTCCCCTTTCCCTTCCGACAGATATTTCCTATCTCCATATTCCCTAAGTGTCAAGCAACCATATGTGGTGTGAGGCGTCGAGAGAATTCTCCGCCGGGACCTCGTAGGGGGTTAGGGATCTTCCACCTGGAGGCAGGGTTAGATCTACTTTTAGGAATTGGTCATATCTTTGGGATCCCTAGAGTTTTAAGCAGTCATATGTGGTGTGAGGCGTCGAGAGAATTCTCCGCCGGGACCTCGTAGGGGACTAGTTATCGGTGACCTGGAGGCAGGGGCCGTTATACCTTTGGATACCCACGACTCATTGTCTTCGTTTAGAAACACTTGTAATCTACATCCAACACCCGAATCCTAGGTGGAGCATTGTCCGGATACCTCACTTTTATTGATTGAGAACTCTTTTCCTTTTTATTTCCTGCGCACTTGTGGTGACACTCTTAGTGTTGGCCATTTGATCATCGCATACTACATTCATTAGGCTAAATATCAAAAGAGGGGCTATTACTAGTACTTCTGTTCCCTGTGGTTCGACAACCCGACCCTTTGGGTCCACTTTTATTACTTGACGACCCGTGCACTTGCGGTAACGCAAGGGGTTGACACACATCACCCTGTTGTGTTGTTGCGGAGACGCATCAATCCATAACTTTAGCCATGCATTCTCTCATAAAAAAATCATGACAATATTTCATGATAAGATTTGTTCATTGTCGATCCATATAATTACACGATGTTAGCAAGAAAGCAACTTCAGCCATTATTGAACAAACATAAACGGTGAATTCTCTCGTAATAAATTTTTATCTAATAAAAGCTTCAAAACCCAATGAATGCAATAAAAATCGTATTCTTATCGAATGATCATATCATAAAATATAGATATCAAGGGGCTAAAAATGATGTTAACCACCCGAAGAATGAAAATGATAGCTAGTGTGAATAGAATGAAATCAAGATCTAAATTAAGTCATCCAAATAATATCATGAGCAAACCAAAATATTTCACCAAAGGAATGCATTCTTCTCAAACATAAAAAAGACAGTAACAAGGAAGAGAAATCAATATAAATCAAAAGAACATGAACAAGAAGGAGAAGGAGAAGGAGATAAAACAAGCTGTAATAACAAGTGAGCTTACATTAAGAAGAAGAAGGAGCTTGAGTATCAACTTGTTGCAAGTACCAATAGCAATGGGCTGAGGAATGAGAAGCAACGAAAGGCGTGATTAGAAGTTGATTAATAGTAGTATTAGTAGCATAATGGTGTTAATGAATTGAGTTGTAATTTTGGGATCATTTGAGGTTGTTAGGGAGGTGTTATCATTGCCTGGTTGTCCTGGCACATGAGCTGTTTGAGAAAATGCCCCATCATTGGTTGTGTCACGGCCTCAACCGATCACCTTCGCCCGTTCGGCACCTGACATGCACCATATGCAACAGGTCAGCCTTCCTTGCAAGAACAACAGTTAGTGAATTCCTGTTTGCATCACAAGTACAGCGAAATAAAGGAAGCGAGCAAATCAGGAAAACATTCACGGTACGAGAAACACAACACATGAAACCCATTTAGAGAGAGAAAAACATAAACTCTCTTAGATTGAGAAATGTTTACAACCATGGCAAAAAACCATCACCAAAAGGTCTTGTCTCCTCCCAAAGACACATTAGACCCTATTACAAGAGCTACCCCAAATCCAAGGTTAATTGAGCCTCATGCCCAATACAGGTCTGGCGTGAAGTCCCTGACTTCACTTAGCTTGCAGTGTCCACCGACGAGACTGTAGCTTCAACCAGCCACACTTGGTCACAGCATGTAGCAGTATTGGTCACGCGCGGTAATACCTCGTGAAATCCTTGCCCCAGGCTCAGCCACACTCTCGACCACGTGCCCACTTGCATACGCCTGCATAAAGCCTTGTCAAATCCGGAATAAGCATCTGGGTCTCCCGGCCTGATCAAGTGTCCGGCCCCGCCTAGACTTGCTAGAGATCCAAAATCCAATTAATCAAAGTCTGCAACACTTGACTCTTAGTATGGGCGCACCTGCCCCATGCGCTCATCGGTTACGCGCACGCCCACGGTCCAACACGCGCGCGCCTCACAGTCTCAGCACATGATCGTGTGGGATGTTATGTCCGCTCTTGGTCATGACACAACACACGCCTCGTACTAACCATGCGCTACCCAATCTACGTAGCTGTGCGCCCTCGTGGCTTGGCCTATTTTGAAATGTACGGCCGCTGACCAAGTGTAAGGTCATCAACCCTTATAAACCACCCCTACTAGTTTAATCCGACGTCCTTGTCAATCTTGAACTCAAGAAGTCTTGCACCAACTCCTCGAACTGCCAAAGAGTAGTATCACGCTCCCAACTTGCCTCCGACATAAGCAAGTCTTTCTATTGGATAAGAAAGAACACCCTGCGATTCTTCTTGCTTTGGCCTTCTACTCTTTAGTTCAGGATCCGGTCAACCACCATGCTGAACGCCTTGTGAATAGTCAGCAACCCGACTCTTCTTCGCCCTTGATGGATCGATGCGGTCCTCGTGGCAAAGCTTCAAGAAACTCACATGAAAAGTTGGATGGACTTTCAGCCGATTGGGGAGATCCAAACAATATGCCATGTTGCCCATCCGCTGGATAATAGTGAAAGGCCCATCATACCTCGCGATTAAGCCTTTGGGTACATCTTTTCGATGTAACTTCTTACACACCTATAGAGCGAACTTCAACCAAACCTTGTCCCTACTTGGAACTCCAAAGGACGTCTCCCTTGATCTACATACTTCTTCATTTGGTGAGCCGCCTTGGTGAGGCTATTCAGAGCACTCTCCATCATCTCTTGCCAATCAATAGCAAAGTGATACGCGGCAGGACATTTCCCTCCTGGCCTCCTCTTTGCCACCTCTGAAGGAGTAATAGATTGGTATCCGTATGCAAGCTCAAACGGACTCTTCTCCGTCGATGAAGACCGATGAAGATTGTAGCTAAACTGTGCCACATCGAGCAGACTTAGCCAATTCTTCTGTGAAGCCAAAACATTGTGCCGGAAAAACTTTTCCAACAGAGCATTGATCCTCTTCGTCTGCCCATCCATCTGCGGATGATTCACAATTGAAAACTTCAACTCTGTGCCTAACAACCCGAACAACACCGTCCAGAACCGCCTAGTAAAGCGAGCATCTCGATTGCTTATGATGTCTTCCGGTACCCGAAAGTGCTTCACCACATGCTTCAGAAACAGCTCAGCAGCCACCTCTGTCGAACATACTACCGGTACGGGTATGAATACCGCATACTTCATGAATGGGTTCATGACCACTATCACAGTCGACATCCCTTCCACTTTAGGAAATCCGGTGATAAAGTCCATGGAAATTGACACCCATGGTCTTTTCGGAATACTCAACGACTGGAGAAGACCGGCCTTCCGTCTTCTTTTCAACTTGTCTTGTTGGCACACGAAACAAGTTTTTACATATGTTTTAATGTCTTCGCCCATATCCGACCAATAGTAATGTCGTGCGAGCAAGGTCTTCATCGCTCACGACTGGGATGCCCAGTGAATGGAACATCATGATGCTCTCTAAGGAGCTCCTGCCGAAGCTTTCCTCCTTTCGGCACATAGAGTCGGTTGCCTTTGGCGTAGAGAAGCTTATCCTCCACCCAGTACTTGCTCACGACTACGTCTTGGACACCTGTCATCAGCTTCCCATACTGATTGTCCGTTTTTTCTATCTCCTCAATACGACCTTGCAAGTCATTCTCCACTTGAGTCAATGTAGCCACATACTCAACCATCTGTTTGCAACTCAACGCATCATCTACCTGGTTGTGTCTCCCCGGTTTGTGCTATCATTCAAAGTCATATTCCTGCAAAAACTCTTGCCAACAAGCTTGTATCGCCGATAGTTTCCTTTGAGTAGCAAAGAATGTATTGCCAATATTATCTATTTTGACAAGAAACTTGGTGCCCCAAAGGTACATTCTCCATACTTGTAAGCAATGAACAACGATGAGTATCTCCCGCTCATGCGTCGAATAGCACTACTCTGCGTCTTTCAGCTTCCAACTCTTGAAAGCCACCGGATGCCCATTCTTAACAAGGACATTGCCAACTGGCTTGTCTGACGCATCGGTGTACACCTCAAAAGGTTGTTCGAAGTTGGGTAATGCCAAGACTAGTTCACTTGCGATTGCACTCTTAATCTTGTTAAAAGCATTTTGTTGCCTCTCGGTCCAAATCCATGGCTGGTCCTTCTTAGCAAATCGGTGAGCGGCACGAACTTTTTTTAATATCTCTCGATAAATCGGTGATAATATTTGGCTAAGCTGAGAAAAGATCGTAACTCCGGTACCTTGGACGGTGCAGGCCAGTCCAAAATCGCCACCATCTTAGCCCGATCCATTCGGACTTCACCCCGAGAAATTATGTGCCCAAGGAACTTGATCTCCTGTTGAGCGAAATGACATTTCTCCAGCTTTACATATAGCTGATACTCCCTCAATCTTGATAGTACCTGCTTCGAGTGTATAAGGTGATCCTCCAAGGATTCACTATAAACCACAACATCATCCAAGTACACTACCACAAACTCATCAATGTAGTCCGAAAACACTTGATTCATTAAGTGGTAAAATGTTGCCGGAGCATTAGTCAAGCCAAAAGGCATTACAAGGAATTCAAACGAACCATAGCGCGTCGCACACGCCGTCTTGGACTTGTCTACTTCTGTAATCCCCATTTGCCAGTGCCCCGGACACAGATCCAGCTTGGAAAAGTATGTTGCTTTGGCCAACCTATCGAACAAGTCCTGAATGAGAGGAATTGGATACTTGTTCTTCACCGTGATCTTGTTCAACGCCAGGTAGTCCAAGCACAGTCGAAGAGAGCCATCCTGCTTCTTCCGGAATAATACCGATGCACCATATGGAGCCTTTGATGGCTAAATAAAGCCACTATCAAGAAGCTCTGTTCATTGTCTCCGCAGCTCAGCTAACTCCAAAGGAGGCATTCGATAGGGAGCTCAGAAAGGGGGCTTGCAGCCTGGCATCAACTCGATTCGGTGATCTATTGGCCGCAAGGGTGGGAGTTTGCGGGGTAGTTCCTGCGGCATCACGACTTTAAACTCCTTCAAGACTTCAGCCACAGCTGAGGATAGATCACTCACCAAATCGTCTTGCACTTCCAACAAAGCAGCTACATAAGTGGGTTCTCCATGTTTCAACCCTTGCACCACCTCGTGCGCAAAAGGCGTCGGCCTCTTCCCTTTCTTCTCCTTCACATCTACTCCAGCTACAAAGCATGGGTTCTTCTCAGCCATTATAAGAAGACCACCCAAATGTGGAGCAACGGCGGCTTTAACAGACTTCAGGAACTCCATCCCAATAATCAGCTCAAAATCATCCATCGTGACGGCCGGCAAGTCAATCTTTCCCTGCTATTCACCCATATGAACGGTCACACTAGAGATCTTCCCAGTTACTGCCTAAGCCTGAGAGTTGACTATTTTTACTCGGCTTGTGTTCGCTCCCATGCTAAGTCCTAACCGAGTGACCACATCCTTCCTGATGAATGTATGAGTTGCGCCTGTATCCACCATCCCTTGTATGGTCTTTCTATACAAGGTCAGCTCCACATAGATAAAGGGATTGATCGCCCCATCACCTTTGACGGTCTTCAAGGCGCTCAACAATTGTAATGGACTCACTCTTGCTGGACCCTTAGAATCACTTTCTGCTTCTTTCCAAAAAGCGGCCAACTTCTCGCGTTTGGAGCAATCCTTTACCAAATATGGCCCGCTACAGATATAGCATCGTCTTGGCTTGCTACCTGAACCACCTGATGCTTTCCCATCAGTCTTGGGTCTATTCTATTTGGCTTGGCCGTTGAGTCTCCTCCTCTGGAACCCATCTCCGGCCCTTCTCTCTACTGGCTTCTTATCTTTCAGTCTGGACTTCGACCTTTCACCCTCTCCACCCGGTAAGGTTCGCAAGTCCACCAGTGCTTCTGTTGCGATGATCGTGGAGGTGAGATCCTTCACGCCTTGCCTTCTTATCTCGATCTGGGCCCAACTCTAGAGCCCCGTGAGAAAGTTGAATAGCTTGTCCTCTACAGACATGTCCCTGATATCCAGCATCAAGGATGAAAACTCATTCAATTACTCTCGAAATGTGCCTCTCTGCTGTAGCTTCTTCAAGTTAGAAAGAGCTACCCAAGTAGTGTTCCCAGGCAAGAATTGCTCCCGCAACTCTTTCTTCAACTCAACCCATGAGTCCAAAGTTGTCCGACCCACTCAAGCATCTTCTTGCTATCGAGTGCGCCACCATAGCTTCGCATTACCAATAAGATACATGCCTACCAACTGAACATGTTCATGGCCCGGTACTCTTGTAGCTTTAAAGTACTGATCTATGTCCCAAAGAAAGTTCTCTAGTGTCTTGGCACTCCGTGCGACATCAAATGGGGAAGGTTCAGGGACCTTCACTCGTATGGGCGTCTCCCACGCGACTGGTGAAACGTTAGCTTCCTTGAGTTGGGCGACTTCGGTCTCCAGGGACTGTACCTTCGTCTTCAAGACTTCAACAGTCAACTGCTTTCTCTCAATCCGCCCAAAAGATCTTCCACCATCTTCGACAATCTCTCGAGCTGATCGTCAACACTCCCGATGACGTTCTCCATCGGCTCGGTTGTCTCCTAGAGACGATCCAAACGATAATTCTTACGAGTCGCCATTTTCACCGTCTTCACTTGTACGTCTTCTCGTGCTTCGCTTCAAGCCATACCTTGGCTCCGCAAGCCACAACTCGGGCTTTGATACCAGCTGTCACAACCTCAACCGATTACCTTCGGTCGTGCGGCACTTGACATGCACCATATGTAACATGTCAGCCTTCCTTGCAAGAACAACAGTTAGTGAACTCCTGTTTGCATCACAAGATAGCGAAATAAAGGAAGCGAGCAATTCAGGAAAACATTCACGGTATGAGAAACACGACACATGAAACCCATTTAGAGAAAGAAAAACATAAACTCTCTTAGATTGAGAAATTTTTACAACCATGGCCAAAAACCATCACCAAGAGGCCTTGTCTCCTCCCAAAGACACATTAGACCCTATTACAATAGCTACCCCAAGTCCAAGGTTAATTGAGCCCCATGCCAATACAGGTCTGGCGTGAAGTCCCTGACTTCACTTAGCTTGCAGTGTCCACCGAAGAGACTATAGCTTCAACCAGCCACCCTTGGTCACAGCGTGTAGCAGTATCGGTCATGCGCGCGGTAATACCGCGTGCCATCTTCACCCCTGGCTCAGCCACACTCCCGATCACATGCCCACTTGCATACGCCTGAGTAAAGCCTTGTTAAATCTGGAATCAGCATCTGAGTCTCTCGGCCTGATCAACTGTCCCTCCCCGCCTAGACTTACTAGAGATCCACACTCTATATAATCTAAGTCTGCAACACTTGACTCTATTGTAATGATCTCCTATAAAGGGGAGATATGATGAATGAAAACACTAGGAAAAATTACTCCAAATTCTCCCTTCTCTTTTCTTTCTCTTCCCCCTTCTCTTCATTCCCTTATTCCTTCTTCCTGGAAATCCTGCAAATTCCCAGCTAACAGTTTAGTGTTCTATCAAATTGGTGCTTTCATCGACTCAGGACTGAGGGCATGATGATGTGTCCCGTGCGCTTTAGGAACAACTTGCATCCTTAACTGATCAGATCGCTTCGCTGGGTGCGACGGTCCATCAACACTCTGAGTCTTTCGACGCCATTTGACAGAGAAACAATGAATCATTTTATCTCCTCCATAGCTCTATGGCTTCTCAGCAAGCAGTCATGGCCGAGCTGATGGTGAAGCTTCAACAGAAAGACAAGCAAGCTACATCCACTTCTCAGCCTCCTCTGTTACCTTTGCCCTCAACTCCACCCTTACCTTTGTTACCCACATCCACTCCGATCGCATCACCGCTACTGCTCTCTCCTAGCTCTCAATGTCCACCTCGATTACCCAAGATTGTTGTCGCTATTTTCACCGTCGATCAAGTTCTCGGGTCGTTATTTCAAATTAATTACTACTACCACTTCCACCAAATCCCGGATGATCAGCACCTCGCCGTGGCCGCCTTCTACATGGGGGGGGGGGAGGGTCCAACGCTTCAATGGTTCTACTGGTAACATGCTACCTCTCAGCTCACCTACTGGGATGACTTTGCCCGGAAGCTGGAATTCAAGGTTGGCCCGTTTTCTTTTGTTAATCATGAGGCCACTCCATTCAAACTCTGGCAATCCTCCACTATTACCGCTTATCTGGGCGAATTTGAGTGTCTCTCTACTCGCATCGCCGGCTTGAGCGAGCTGAACCGCTTAAACTATTTTCTCTCAGGGTTCCGTGATGAGATTCAACGAGAGTTATACATCTTGAAGCCTCGTACTCTCCATGATGCCGTCGGGATGGCCAAGTTGGTGGAGGACAAATGCAACATCGGATGACCTCCGGCCACTAGATCGCCATGGCCTCACCCGTCTCCTGCTCCTCTTCAGACAGCTACTCCTCACGCCACCCCATTGCCGATCAAGTGACTTAAGCCCGCAGAGATAACTGCTCGCCATGAAAAAGGGCTTTGCTTCAATTGCGACTCCAAATTCACGTCGACTCATCGCTGTAGTCCAACTCTCTTTCTCTATTTGTTGGGAGACCCAGAGGATCCTGATTCACCGGAAGATGATTCCCCACTGGTGCTTAATGCCCCATTGATACCTGCTTGTTCGCCGGAGGAGTGGCCACAAGAAACTCCATCTATCTCATTTCATGCTTTGATGGGACACGTCGTTCCGTCTATGCTGAAGCTTGCGGGATCCATCAATGGACACGAGATTGTTATTCTGGTGGACGGTGGCTCCACTAACAATTTCATCCAATCAGGGTTAGCTAACCGTCTGAATTTGGTTGTGCAACCATCCACCCAGGCGAGGGTTATCATCGGCAATGGCAACACTCTCACTTGCGGAGGTGAGTGCTCAGTTGTTCCTCTGAAGGTAGGAGACACAATCTTCACCGTTGATCTTATCTTACTCCCCATCTACGGTCCTTTCTCTAACAGACTATTCAGACTTCGGAGCAACAGAGGTAGCTCTACAAATTACTCGGCCTTGATTTTGTGATCAAATATAAACCGGGGGTATTGAATGGTCCGGCCGACGCCTTGTCAAGGTTACCGGGTGCTACTTTCTATGCTCTGTTTTCAAATTCGAGACCTGACACTATCTTATGGGATGCTATCCGAAAGGATTATGCTTCACATCTAGATTCATTGCAGCTAGTTGGGGAGGTGGAGCGCAATCCCGGCCAACACCCGGATTTGGTCCTAAGAGATGGTATTTTCTTGTATAAAAACAAAGTTTGGATCTCCACAAATTCAGCACTTCAGCCCTTATTACTAGCTGAGTTCCATACCACTCCATCAGGGGGTCATGCTGGAGTCCAAAGAACATTGGCGCGCATAGCGAGCACCTTCTACTGGCCTGATCTCCGCCGGTCTGTGGGTGATTTTGTATCGTGCTGCACCACCTGTCAATCCATCAAGCCATTCAATCACACTCCTCAAGGTTTATTGCAGCCGTTATCTATTCCGGGCAAGATTTGACAATCTGTCTCCATGGATTTTATCACAGGCCTGCCTCCAACTAACGGCAAGACAGCAATCATGGTCGTCCTCGATCACCTATCTAAACAGGCCCACTTCTCTGCCTTGACCTATCAATTTACAACTCCACAAGTGGCAGAACTTTTGGTAAGGGATGTTGTTAAACTACATGGAATCCCAGCTCAAATTATTTCGGATCGTGATCCAATTTTCATAAGCGCTTTTCGGCGGGAGTTGTTCAAGCGTCAGGGAACTTTGCTAGCCACGAGCAACGCGTATCAGCCCCAAACAGACTGCCAGACAGAGGTTGTTAATCGCTACCTTGAAGATTATTTACTGTGTTTCGTCGCCGATCAACCGAGGCAATGACTCGCTATCTTCCGTGGGTCGAGTAGCACTACAACACTGCATGGCATTCAGCCATCAATATGACTTCCTTCGAAGTCGTGTTCGGCCATGCACCACCGTCGCTGAAGGATTATATCGCTGGTGATTCCACTGTTGCTTCGGTCGATGAAGTATTGCAAAACCGAACCATTGTACTTAGAGCGTTGCGAGATAATTTACTTCGAGCCCAACAGAGGATACGCAACCAAGCTAATATCGGTCGTACTGATGTCCAATTTCAAGTTACTGATTGGGTCCTCTTAAAGCTTCAACCGTATCGCCAATCATCACTGCTGAGACAGAAGTCTAACAAACTGGCCCGGCGATTCTATGGGCCATTCAAAATCACTGAGTGTATAGGCTCGGTAGCCGATCATGTGGACTTACCTCACTATGTGAAATTACACAATGTCTTCCATTTGTCCAGGTTAAAACGATTTGTGGGAAATCTAAGCTTAATCCATTACCTACTAAATTCATGAACCAACATCCACTGTTATATCCTAAGGCTATGTTAAAACAGCGGGAGATTATCCAGAGAGGGAAAGTGGTTTCCCATGTGTTAGTTCAATGGGGGCAACAACCTGAAGATGATGCCAAATGGGAGGATGCCAAGAAATTTTACTCAAAATTCCCAAACATGACCTTTGAGGACAAGGGTCTAAAAGAAGTGGTGGGGTAATGTTGCAAGTACCAGTAGCAATGGTCTAAGGAGGAGTATGCGCCAGACTCAAGGGCAAGTTGGGCACAAGTTCGATGATTATGTGATGAATGAGAAGCAACTAAAGGCGTGATTAGAAGTTGATTAATAGTAGTATTAGTAGTATAATGGTGTTAATGAATTGAGTTGTAATTTTGGGATTATTTGAGGTTGTTAGGGAGGTGTTATCATTGCCTGGCTGTCCTGGCACATGAACTGTTTGAGAAAATGCCCCACTATGGGTTGTTCCAACAAACTCTATTGTAATGATCTCCTATAAAGGGAGATATGATGAATGAATGAAAACCCTAGGAAAAATTACTCCAAATTCTCCACCCGTCTCCTTCTCTTCCCCCTTCTCTTCATTCCCTTCTTCCTTCTTCCTGAAATTCCTTCAAATTCCCAGCTAACAGTTCGGTGTTCTATCACAAGTCCACTCCAAAAGCTTGAATTTGCTTCACTTGAATCTCCAACGGTAACCACTGTTGTGCTGAAAATCAAAGGGTTCTGCGCCACCAGTGTCGCTAGTCCAGCCCCTCTTCCAATCTTTCGCAATTCAATGGTGAGAACTACTACACCTGATGGTGATAACTATTTCTTCAGAAGCTCTCGATCGAAGGAACTCTTGTGTGAAGACATTATAAACTCATTAATTGCCTTTTATTCCTACCATCACCACCATATTTCGGGGTAATGGAATCCAGCACTTGATCCCCCAATTTGGTATTTCATTCCTATTCTGGTGCTCATCTAAACAGATGACTATCTCCAATTATGTGCTTATTCTAATTCTGAGGGATTGATAACCTCCTTACAAACGCTACCTTAAAGTATTGAAGATACTACGGTTAGTTCGTAAACTAAATTTATCAGTTGGTTTTTCCATATGTACAATGAGCTTAAGAAAGTAATTAGTTTGTTATACATGTGGGTGTGTGGATGAAGCTGTTACTTTATATAATCAATAACACTATTTTTCAAGTTGCATTTTGTTTATAAGACTTGTCATTTGGCTATAAAAATCCATGCTTATTGGGATAATAAGGTGATGGAAGGCAAATATGATGAACCAACCGACGAGAAATCGAGAAATTTTAAGAAGATGAAATCACTGCATAAAAAGAGAGTGAGCATGATCTTCGGCTAAATCACTTCATGGAAGAGGACAAATATGAAGGAATAATACGACTAGAGACAATGGCATGAGGAAGCCTCTTAGGGTCCGTTTGGTTAGAGGGAATGGGAATATGGGGAGGGGGAAGGGGAAGGGGTTGGGGAAGGGGATGGGGATAGGAATAGGGAAAGGGGATTGGGGATGGGAATAAAAGTAATGTTTGGTTGTAGGGAATGGTGATAGGAATATGAAAAGATGTAGGGGAAAATTTTGGTAAAATTACTTTTATACCCTTGATTATTTTAATTAAATAATGTATCTTATATGTAAAAAAAATTATTATTAAATGACTCTAATTTCTATAAATAATATTTAAAAGAGTTACTTATGTATTTATTTTTTTTAATAAAATTTTAAATTTATACATATTAATTAACAAATATAATTTAATTATGTTTAATTAAAATAAACAAATGTCCAAATTTAATTATTTTTAAATCACCAAAATTTTCATAAATGTAATGTTTCAAAAATAAATACAAACCATAATAATATATTTTAATTTTCAATCAAAATATTATTTAAAAACTAAAAAAAATTAACATGGCTTAAAAAGTAATTAAGGGTAAATAAGTAACTTACTCACCAAGGCATGCTCAATCCCCCCAAAATGAGGGGGATGAGCATGAAGGGGTTGAGGGGCATACAACCCCCCCTCAATCCCTTCCCATGCCCCTAGGTGCATGCCCAAACATGGGCATGCACATGCCACAAGGATTGATCCCCAATCTTTGGGGATCAATCCTTGCATCCAAACGGACCATTAGTGAGAGGCTTCTGTTGTTGCTGGCGGAGGCTTTGTGGGAAGAGACAGAGCGTCTTGGGCAATGTTAAAGAGTTCACCAGATATTGTGTTACTTTTTATGAGATGACATCTAAAAATTAAAAACATTATCGAACTTGGTTTGTCTTTTTATCAGATATGACCAAATTTGCAATATAATTCTTTATAGCAAAGCTGCCAAACCATTTCTTATTATCCTTAGGATTAATTAGGGTCTTCATCTACAGTATGTTGAAGCTTTTTAGTTGAATATATTGGGTTAGTGAAAAATATGCCATATAGACCCCATTTTAACCTCATACTTTTATTGTGACAGATAGTCAATTAGCCACTAAATCATTGGTCGCTATATATTTTTTGCAGCACATGTACACTTTTGCCGCTATCACTTTCATTAGAGTTATAGTTGCACAATGATATATAGCGACAAAAACTTTTACCGCTATAAATCCTATAGCAGTGAGACAATTTTGCCGTTATAGGTCCTATAGTGGTGGTACGCCCCTTGCGTATCCGCAAGTGCACGGGTCGCACAAGTAGTAAAGTGTACCCTTTAGGTCGGGTAGTCGAATCCACAGGGACTGGTATAGCTTCTAATACTAACGTCCTGCTTAATATCTAACCAGACAGAAGATGATGGAATTGACTTTGGATTAACTTCAAGGAGGTTAAGGGAAAGGGAAGTTCACCAAGGGAAGGTTTGAGGATTGACTCGATGGAGGAGATGGGGCCCCGGGGTTGGATTTCCGACGTTCACTAACTCGGTCTTTCTCAGTATTTATCAGAGATATCTTCAGTTCTAAACCTAGTTATGCTATAAGCATGTGGTTTCTAGCGCTGCCGAGCCCTAAGTTGAACTCCCACTGCTTGCAACAATCAATAACGATTCACAAGCCTAGATAAGAGAACCTAACTACCAAGCATCAAACACTAAACAACATACAAGATAGCCAAAAACCTTGATTTATTGAAAGGAACAAGACATTCATAAATTCTGCAAGTAAAGATAATAAGTTCAAGCTACAACGTCATACAAACAACCCCGGGGCTCCCTTAAGAGTTTAGCCCCTCATGACAACAACCAACAAATACAATGCCAAAGAAATTGAAAGACAAGAAGTTGAAAACTCCCTAATTTCTTGCATCCTTATGGTTGTCGAAGGGTCTACAATGTTGTAAGATCTCCTCCCGATCGGCCTACCATAAGCTTTCCATTCCATAGATGAAGTGAAGGATGAACCCCCAAAGCTCTCCTCTTCTTTCTCCCTAAGTTCGCCCACCCAAAAGTCCCTTTAGAAACTGAGTTTCTAGGGTTTTAATGTCTTCTCGATGTGAGCACGGGCGTGTTGAAGCCGTGCTTTAAGCCGTGCAGATTACGACCAAATAAATCTCCAGAAAACTCACATTCCTGTAATTTGCACGGGGAACAGCACGGGCGTGCTTAGGCCGTGCTGAGGTTTTCACGACCGTGCTCAGCGAACTCAAGCTGTGCTGATTTGTGGCTGAATTCTCCTGCAATTTGCACGGGGAACAGCACGGGCATGCTCAAGCCGTGTTGAGCTTGATGAGGTTTCTTCTAAGTCCTTTAGCTTCTAAAATTATTCCAAAACACTCTTCTTGCTTCAGGACTTTGATATCTGCATGACAAACAACGAATACCTCAAATAGCACTGTACTTGGAGAATTAAAGCCAAAATATTCAATAATGATGAGGGTAAAGCATGCAATACATATATATGAAATGTACTCATTAAGCGGCGGAACATTTTTGCAGCTATAGATTACTTTAGTATCCAATAGCGGCGGAAAAATTTGTCGCTATAGACCTCGCAACTCACTCAAAATATTAAATCTAATATTGATATTTTATAGAATTAGATCTATTTAAATAGTTAGAAACAATCATAAAAGTGTATCTAACCAAAAAAAATGAAGGGAAATAAAGTCTTCTCAGTGATTCATCAAAAGAGTTAATTAAGATACATTATCAATTCAATATTTTATACTAAAGAAATGAGAAAAAAAAAAGACATCCAACTTAAACTTTCAATTCAAAAATACAAAAATACAAAATTACAAAAAAATAAAATATATATAATATTTTCAATGCCAATAATTAATCAAGTTCACATCACACACTCACCAATTGCTTTTAACTTTGTCTGCAAAACAAAGTATTCATATCATCAGTTCATACTTCTATGCAAAATTTAATTAACAAAATAATTGAATTCAAAATATCATAAACTAGTTCTCATGCATAATTAACAAATCTTGATTGAAGTTCTTAACAATAAACAATAAAGAGAAGCTTCCACATATTGAAATAAATAAAACACTAATGTTTCTGAATTTGTTGTCATTGTTTGTCATGGAATCTTGATTAAAAATTTAGAAAAGGCTAACATTTTCTTCTACTGCATTAACATCAAAAACTTCAAAATTTGTAGTTCCTGCTGTTCTGCATACAATCATAATGGAAAAAACTTGATATATGTTGAGTCACATGCAATTTCAATTACATGATATATATAATTAATTGCAAACCTGCTGGTGTACTTTCAACTATTAGAGTGGAAATTTCTGCAGTAAAATATCTAATATTTACATTTGCTAAAAACAGCTTACAAATATTGAATATTATAAAAATTTAGATCATTAATGGCTCCAGACAGCAATGGAAAAGAAGCAGAATTGGCAGCAAAGATAAAGGTAACTACACCTATTAATTCCTACAAAGAAACACAGACACAATTAGGGTACCTTAAGCCCATCTTGAGCTGATGCACTTTTCCTTTTTGTCAAGAATATGTTAGTCATTCTTCTCATAAGCCTTCTCGCTTTTGACTTTCACTATGCAATACTCTGGGAAAGAAACCTATCACCCTTCATTTGAGCAAATTCAGATTCAGCATTTGTTCTTTCAAGTCATATTTCAGCTCAGGGCATATCTCTTATCAGAAAACATCTGTTTTCCTTTTTTTTTCGAATCATTTATTGAAAAAACCACACCAAGAATACCTCATAAGAATCATGCATTGTAATTTCTTTGCAGTAGGAGGAATCAAAGTGGAGTGCATTCATCATTTGCCTAGCAACATTATTGCTTTTCTTTGTAGAGTCAGCATCCTCCACTCCTGATTGAGAATTATGGAATATGGTGGTGGCGAGCTTCTTATTTATCTCAGCATCATCACCTACAATCAAAACATAAAGTAAATCATGATCTTGGGTGGACAACAACGAAGTCATTTTTTTATCACAAGTACAATCAACTTTTAAAAATTGAAGAGCACAGATAACAACCGCCATCAAAGCCAAATAAGGAATGCATAGATATGACCGCAAGCTGATACTGCATGAAGAACAAAAGACATGTCTCAATAAATAGCAACCATGGTAGACCAAGGAATGGAAATGGCATATGTTACCAGGATGAATTCTGCAAACCACCATCAGACCACTGCATGCATCCATATTCTAGATACCCAGTCCATTTGATTACTTTAGGAGATTAACCAATTGCAGTATGGTTTTTTAACCATACTCTCATACATGAACTTCAAATACATGATCTTGACATATTATCTATCCTCTGGATTCCATTCAAATATCATATCCGAAATTGAATTAAGAAAAAAAATACGCGAAATGGCCAAAAACACCCCCTAAGTTTGCGAAACGGCCAAAAACACCCCCTTACTTTCGAAATCCCTAAAAACCCCTTATTTTTTAACACAATGTTTTCCAAACCCTCAAAGTATTTAACGGTGGTTGACGGAGTTATTTTTGAATTTTATGGACGAAATTGCCCCTTGCTTGCATGGGAAGTCGTGGTGCAATCAGTTCACCGGTCAGAGAGGAAGTTGAGGGTTTTTATTAGGGTAATCCCAAGAGCCGTATACGCTTTTCTTCTTTGCTTAACTTTCTTCATCTTTTCCCTTTCCGAAGCTCTCTCTGCTTGGACATCCTCTTTAACTTCAGTCCAACTGAATCACTCGTGCGCAAGTATTGAGCACTTTCATCAGTTTGCAGTTCAAGGTATTGAAGAAGTTGTCTTTTAAGTAAGGCTTTTATTTGAACTACTCTGTCACACAGAGATATTCGTCAGTTTTGTTTTGTGGTTCTGTTTTCATTGGAAGACACTGAAGTATGCGGGGGATTTCTTGGCTGTGGTTTTTCTAGTCTGCAGGCAGATTTCTCGGAAAGGGTTTTGGTTTGTTTTACATTTTCAGTTGTGTCTACGATCATCGAAAGAGTTTTTCGGTTGTTTTTATTTGTGTAATGTTTACAATGTGCGTTTCCCTTTTCATTTGATATGGTTGCAGTTTGTAAAATGAGGTTTTCGTGTAAGAAATGAGTTTTTGTTTAAAACCTTTTGTCTCCGTTTAAATTTTGTGGTTTTCGTTTAAGAAACGTGGTCTCCGTGAGCTTTCCGCTTAACAACTTATATCTCTGTTTAACAATTGAGGTCTCTATTTAACAAGTGTTGTCATTATTGCAGTCTTGTGATTATGGTGGTAAACCTAGTCAACGGGAGATGCTACTTGACACTAGTGGTGGAGACCTTGGCTGAATTGAAAGTCCACATGACCTCTCGACATTGGGAGATCATCTAAAAGACACCGTTTGCGGCATTCACTGAGGTGGAAGCTGAATTCCAAGAGAGGGCTATTCTGGATTTGCTTCTCCAGAGATACGATGGCCGTACAATAAATTCAGGATCGGGGCGAGCCTTCTGAGCTTCAGGCCTGAGGATGTGGCTCTCGTTCTGGGTCTACGTTGCGATGCAGACGCAGTCTTGTTCAAGAAGAAGAAAACACCGTCAGCTTTCGAAGGGAGATATTTATCGAAAAGCTACGAGAGACACAGAGACGCCATCAGGACCACTCTTCAGCAGCTTATTGGACAGAGGGGAGAAGAGGAAGATTTTGTGAAACTCTTGATGGTGTACCTCATGGGGACAATCCTTTTCCCAAATACCTCATGCTCGGTGCCCAATTGAATCATTGATTATGTCGAGGATCTACCTGGCATGGGGCGGTACGTATGGGCGCAGGCAACGCATAAATGGCTTATGGAGGACGTTCCACAAGCTGCAGCTCGAGTGCATGCCAGATGCGGTGGAGATTAAATTGTCAAATGTTTAAATACATTTGTTTTTTATTAAATTGAATGATTTGACTGAGATTGTTTTCTTTACGTATGTTAGTTTCCTGAGCTAGTCCCGGCGAATACTGATGAGGAGATATTTGTTCGGGCCAACCAGCGGAGGAATGCTATTGCGCCGGAACCACTTGCACAAAGGTAAGAGGAGAGGCCAGCCTCTTCCGTGTGTGCTCGACAATGTCGTTCCCCTACTTCCAGCACAAACACGCAATCCTTAGTGTTGGGTAAGCCCTCCCCTACCTTGCCCGACAGCAACACCCCCCTGGCCGCGACAACGACAGTACCCCCGATCGCCACAGCCCCCCCTTCCGACCACGGCAAACCCCCCGACAGCGGTAGGCCACGAAGTCACTGTAGCTTTTTTGCAGGCGTGTCAGGTGATTATGAACGCTTTCCCTCATCTTGTCGCTCCGGTTGAGGCATTGGAGGCAACGTCACAATCGACTGCACCGTCGGGCCAAATAAATGAAGTGTCCGGGAGGCGTCGGAATTTGGTGACGACAACTTTATCGGGAAGGCCATTCCAAGACGGCCACATTTGAAGAGCCTTGCAAAAAAGGTGAAAACAATAATGCCTCTCTGTCCACCACCGGCCAACGATGAAACAATAGCAGCACCATCGACAGCTGATGCTGTTGTTGAGTCCGTTGCCGTTGATGACGTGCCCATCGCGGTGGAGAAAATCGTCGACGCCGTTGGCACTGCCGCATTTAAGGAAGCCTCCGAAATCCCCATCCCGATGGAGCCGGCAGCCGACAGTGGCGTATCGAGGGTGGTAGCCACAATCCCTGAAGAACAAGAACCAGCCGAGGGTGTGCCTCCCCTTTATGATGTTGCATTGGTCGCGGTTGAGAAGACCGTTACCTCTATTTGAAGGAACTCCTGCCCACGGAGGAACGGGCGGCCGACAGTGCCACATCCAATGTAGGTGCGATCCCGCAACAGCAAGAAGCATCTAAGGATTATCTCAATAAAGCTATTGACGAGGGGCAAGGGAACGTCACTGAAAACAAAACAAAAGCTATAATCCTTGCCAACCAGCAATATGAAGAAGTTCGGAAAGACTTCGTTCCGAAGAAGAAAAAATACGCTGGTCAATCGCACATCGGCGTATTCGAGCAGGAGTTGATCAAGATCTTTCTCAACTTCCCCATGGACACGTAAGTATGATAGTTTTTATGTTATTGTTTACATACAAATGTTCCCATTTAAGTTATTTAGTTTCCTTTTAAATATAGGAGTTACCATTTAAGATAGTGCTTTACGGTTTAAGTTTCCACCTTACTGTTTAACAATATACATTATCATTTACAAATATATGGTTCCCGCTTAAGGTTTTGTGTTATTATTTAATTTCATCTCTTGCCGTTTAACCGCAGGTCCGTCGTCTGGAGGAATGATTATGCCAGCACCACACGGGCCAATCTATTCATATTGCTCGATGGGAAGGACATGGTGACAGATGATGTGATGGACACCTTTGTGTGCATAATACAAAACTCACTGACCAGAGTACCATATCCTTATAAAAAACGCGCCTCCATCACACGACCACTGGCATTGTTTATGTCAAAGAGGAAGACGCACATGACACGACTTTAGCTATGGTCGGAGATGCCACAAAGTCGTGCATAACGTTGACATTGCCATCCTTCCCATAATCATGAATGGTCACTTCTATGTCTTGGTGCTTGACAATAACAACCAAGAGTACTGGCATTATAATTAAGGAAGGACGCGCAGCCGGCATCAAACAAAAAGGGATGCCTCCACCTTCGGGGAAGTAGAATTCTTTATCACTGGCATTCTTTATCAAATGTAAAATAGTTTTATCGTTATTGTTTTAAATTCAATTCATTCTTTGCCAGCGACATGGCAGATATGTTAATGTAAATTTACTATTGTTCGTTATTGTTTCAAATTCAATTCATTCTTTGCTTAACTCTCCATTGTACCATTTAAGGGTCATTGCTGCTTTATAAAATAAAGTATCTCTGTTAAAATGACGATGTCACTATTAAAATATTGTGTTACACTTTAATAATAAGGTTCTCCGTGTAATATTCACCGTCCTCGTTTAACACCAGGGGTCTCTGGTTAAAACACATAGTCTCTGTTTAAATATTAAACGTATACGTTTAACTTTTCTTGTCTCTGTCTAACATACGGTGACCATATTTAAGGTTAAGAGTCTCGATTTAACTTTCGCTGTCTCTATTAAATATCAAAGAATGACAATAAAACAGATTTTCTCCATTGAACGAAGTTGCATAACATTAACGAAGCTGCAACAGAAACTACATAACTTCTAAACAAAGTTAACAAACAAATACCTATCAGTTTTCTCATTTTTATTTTAAATTCAATTCATTGTTTGCGACTGAGATGGCAGACTTTCCACTTTCCAATGTAAATATACTATTGTTCGTTTAACGTCTGTATTTCTTTATACTTCGCATTTTTTTGCTTGACTTGCAATTGTAACGACGGTTTCTTTATAAAAAGTCAATCATCCTTTATAAAATTAAGTACATCTGCTTAAACGATGATGCCGTTATTTCTTTATACTTCGCATTCTTTGTTTGCCGTTTAATATGTTGTGTTCTCGTTTAACATTTAGGTGTCTCTGGTTAAAGTCTCGTGGTGTCATTTAAATATATGTGTCACCGTTTGATACTAAAGTCTCCGTTTAACTTTCCTTGTCTCTGTTGACTATACGGAGTCTCTATTTAGTAGAAAGTGGCTTTATTTAGGAGAAAGTGTCTCCATTTATCTCTGTTCAAACGACGATGTCTGTATTAAAATATTGAGTTACACTTTATAAATAACGTTCTTAGCTTAATTTTCAGAGTCTCCGTTTAACATTAGCTATGTCTGGGTAAAAGATTGTGTCTCTATTTATGATTAAAATTACCCGTGTAACTTTTAGTGTCTCTATTTAATATTACTGAGTTGCAGCAGAAATAACTGAACTTTTAAACGAATATAACAAAGTTGCATAACAAACAGCATTAACAAAGTAATACCCAGCGATGGTTCTTATTTATCAAAATGAAAACAAAGGGGAGTAAAACTATCACTCAGCCCTTTTTGTATCCTTTAGAGCTTGGATCAGCTTTTCCACATGGGCCCTTCGCTTTTTTATTTCTTCGAGTTTTGCAACAGCAAATACTTATTTTGCTTATAGCTCATGAAGGAAGTCTTCAAAGAACCACTCCAACTCTTCATTGCTGGAGTAATGTGGACCGGATGAAGGCCTTGTAATGGGGACATCAGCAGCAGTGATAGGAGACACAGCGGAAGACACAGCGGGAGACGGAGTAGCTCTGTCGTTCCCACTGGACGAGGGACAGAGCTGCTTGAAAGCCAACTCAGCAGCAAAGTTTTGGGCCTGCTTGGAACTTGTCGCAGGCTCAGTACTGGAGAAGGAGGTACCATTGATCGGCACCATCGTCACAAAAGTGGGGTTGTGGTCGGGGCCTTCTTTGACGGTGGAGTATTCTGGCTTGGGCAGGCGCTTCTTCTGGCAAAGCTCGTTGAGAAGAGACTTATACATTTTCTTCGTTCTCAATATATCTGGATGTTTAACTCCGTTTCAACTGCTTGTTTAAATAGAAATCAAGATCTTTGGCGTTTGAACTCTCTTCTCAAATTCCACACTGATTTTAATGAAAGCAATTGCCATCGGTTTTCAATGAGAGCAGTAACAGTGATCGATGAGGTGACATCTGATGGTTCAAATTCAAATATCAAATTAAATGTTATTAAGTAGTAATAAATTTGCATTGAAAGATTACTCCACTTAAGTTTTCTCATCATTGATTTAAATTCAATTCATTCTTTCTAAATGACATGGCCACATCATGATTACGTACCTATGTTCATTGAACGGCTGTACTCTTGTGTACTTGACTTAAGTTGTTTAACTTTTCATTGTATTGGTTAAATATCAAAGACTCTGTTTAAACTCAAGAGTCCCTGCTTAAAACACAAAGTCTCCATTTAACATCATTTGTGTCACCTGAGAATAACAGTTTCCGTTTAACATTCATTGACCTCATTTAAGTTACAAAGAATGAGAATTAAATTGGTAAGTTCTTTGTTTAAATATAAAAAGTAAACACGCAAAATTTATTTGTTCCCCTTCAAGAATTATTTATCTACAACGCCTAGTCAGCGACAATTTCATTGCAAGATCTATGATTATGACTGGACGCGTGACAACGGCTGCAGTGTAACTTGCGGATCTGAGAAGCTTGTGACTCGATCCTCTTTTGTCTAGGACGCCCATGTTGCCTTCTCGTCACAGGCGATCACAGATGCAGTTCGCGATTTTTGTCCGTAGGCTTGTCATTGTCGGGTATGGGGAATATAGCTCCCTCATACGCCAGTTTGTAATTGTCGAGGGTGAAGTAGCCGCTAATAAAACGATGAACGTTGGTGTCTGTCTGCATTATTGCAGCGCAAGCGTGTTTGCACGGGATACCATAAACTTTCCATCTGCGACATGAGCAAGTTCTACTGGCAAGATCTACAGAGTTGCTGCAGTGGTGGTGGTGGTGGTCATGTCACGTCTCGGTTCCATCGGTGATCACACGGAACCGAGTCCGTGGGATCAACCTTTCATGAGGTAGAACAATTGGAGAGCAGTGTCGGGGCAGCCGGCGTCGGAGTAGGCACGGAGGAGGAGGTCGAGGGAGGAGGGGGAGTGTTGGAGAGAGGGAAAGAGGAGAGCGAGAAGGAGGCCAGGCGGAGAAGAGAGGTGGAAACGATGGAGACGTGGAATGAGAGCGCGGGGACCCCGGCGAGTGACGTGAACGGCTTTCATTGCTTCTGGAGAACAAGAGGAATCCAGGACGTGAACGGCTTTCATTGTTCTCCAGTGTGGCAGTCTAGGTTGAAATAAAATAAAATTTAATCTTTTGTTAGCTTATCCATGCCCCTTTTCTTTTCTAACCAAACACAAGCAAACAAATTTTCATGAATCTTATTATCGTTCTTTCTCCATTTCACCAAATTCAACAAAAGGGGGAAAATGGAGATTTCTTTCATTTTTGGATTCAATTAAAAGAAATGAAAAGCGGGATTTTCATTCTAGAATCTTTTTCTCCGAAAAAGAACAAGTTTCCAATCGCATTCTCTCAACCATTATCATCAAATCAAACTAGAAATCAAACATTATTAAATCAAAGCAAGAAAAAAGAACTCAATAATATCAAAAAAATCAAAAAAGAAAAATCAGAAGGTGCGTACTATCCTTGCAAAATACCCCTTCAAAAAAGGAGAAATTTCTATATTATGTTGGCCCTAGCCCCCTGGGTATATTTGTAAAATTCACTGATGTGGAAATTTACAAGGATATCACATTGATCACTCACTAAACCATTTGAAACAAATGCTTTTCTACATTGATTCACAAAAAATCATGGAAAGCCTAATAGAGGAAGAATTAAAATACAAGCACACTCAGCACATCGAAGTTGTTTGATTGGGTGCATTATATGTTAACTTCCCGAACATCGTTCTGGCCAAAAGGTGCCGCATCCAGGACATTTTCGGTGTCGGATCTCCAAATTCCTCTGGATACAAGGAGAACAAAAGAGGTGGAAGCATTTGGTGATCATAACCTGCAAATAAGAGAGACAGCGTAGGCTCAGTGACTCTTTTGCAACTCATTTTAAGAAGCCTGTGAAGAAATAACAGCAGGAAAATTTGACAAGCATATTCACGGGTAATGTATCTATTTACTTGTAAAAATCATGAATAACTTACTTCCTTTAGCCAGTCAAAACATACACCACATTTGAGTATTGCCTTGCACTCCTTGATCTCATCTTCACGTCTCTGAATTGCAGCATCTTCACTCTCTGAGCTAAGATCTGCAACTTTTCTCTTCAGAAAATTAACATGAAGCAAGTCATCTCAAAATGCCAAACATCCAGGAGTGTGATCACCGACGGAACCGAGACGTGGCATCACCACCACCACCGCTCGTCTTCTGTTTCTCGGTTGCTTCAATGGCGGAGTGAACGGAGAAGAAAAGGAAAAGAAACATGGGAAAGAGGAATGACGGGACGAGCGAAGAAGAAGGGTAATATGCAAATTTACCTAATTACCCTTAACAATATATTATAATTAAAAAAAATTAATCTGGATTCCAATCGAGTGGTGGTGGTGATGCCACGTCTCGGTTCCGTTGGTGATCCCACGGAACCGAGTCCGTGAGATCACCACTCTGTATAGGCTAATACATAAATTGACACTTATAACGACATGGACTTTAATGAAAAAGGCTGCATAAAAGGACTAAATGGAATATCGGAAAGTCAGAGGGACTGATAGAAAAGAATGAAACTTTCTAGGCACTTATAAGTAGTTTGCCCTAATTTTTATGAAATTAATTTATCAAATATGTTAATTTAATAGTCACCGGCAAGGTTTTTAAAACCGGACCGGACCGGCCGGTCCGACCGGTCGAACCGGGAACCGGGCTGCAGTCCGGTCCGGGTTTATAATAATTGTTGACCAACAATTGAACCGGTCAAACCCACCAAAAACCGGTGGACCGGCCGGTTGGACCGGAACCGGTCAAAACCCGGTTTTAAAACAAAAAATAAAAAACTCTTTCCTTTCTCTTTACTTTTAAGTTTTAAATTTTTAAGGTTTTAAATTTTAAATTAATTTAACAAAAGTTACAAAACCAGAACAACTGCCGGTCCACAAACCTGAATTCATCCCGTCGCCGATCCTCCACCAGAACAGTTGCTGCCGGTCCACAAACTTGACAGCACCTAGTATGGATTTCTTTGTTTTATTTCTATTTGAATGTTCATCTCTTGTGTGAGATTGTTTTTTAGCTTCTAAAGGGAGAATTAGATCCACCATTAGGAAATCCAAAAATCACAATTTATATAATTGTTGACTTGAGAAACATTAATATGTACTTTTGTTTGTTTTAGTATGTTTTGTTATGTTGTTGTGGCCAAGTTTTCTTGTTTCTGCAGTTTTTATTATGTTTTATTACTATTATGTTGTTGTTGTGTTTCATAAGTTATATTTGTCATGAGTTTGTTATGATTTTATTATGTATTCATGTTGTTATGAAATAGGAAAACAAAATATCAAACAACAATATTTTTGGTGTGTGTCTATATATATATATTTATTTATTTATTTATTTATTTATGACGTCATCCGGTCCGACCGAGATGGGTCATCCGGTTAGACCGACTGACCCACGACCCGAATATTAGACCGGTTCACTCTCCGGTCCGGTTTTAAAAACATTGGTCACCGGTGGATAATTCTTCTGTTTGGTTTTGGGCCTTTTGGCACAAAAGTTGTCGACCAATGAGATGGCCATGGTCCAACGCTGATGGACCCTTCCCCATTTCTCCTCCAAGGTTCACCAGCTGTACAACGCACAGTGACAAGCTCGGCATTGAAAGGCAACCTCGATCTTCTTTGCCGAGACCTCCAAGGAAAGGCAGCCATGCCTCCTCCTCCACGATTCCCCTCTGCCATTTTCCCTTCTTCTGGGAGCTTGACTCCTGCCCACCTCATCACCGTTGCCTCCGCCCTCCGCCTCGGCCAATCCTTCCACCTTCGCTGCAGCCGCCATCTTCAGCTTCTCATTTGCTCCGCTTTCCAGGTATCCCATCAAAACCCGGATGCATGATTTTTGATGTTTTACTTCTTGATCTCTTTGTTTATCTGATGATGATTGCATTGTTGCAAGTCTTTTGGATGTAGTTTGTTCTGCGAGGGAATCTATTAGTTTGATTTGAATGAATTGCTTCTGATTTTCATTGCTGATATGTATGCGAACTCTGTTAGAGAAGAAGTAATTGAAAAAAAAAAAGTAAAAAAAAAACTCAACTTTGGATTATGAACATTCTTGCATATGCGCCAAAAAATTGCTATCCATTCTTAGGTAGAGTTCAGGTTCATGAAGGTACAGACTTATTCCTGCAGTAAGTGGAAATTGACCTATCGGATTTGTTGTTTTGCTGTCATGTTCTATTCCCTGAATCACTTGTAATTGAGTAATGGGAGTGATGTGAAAATTCTGGAAACTTGTTAGGATGGATGCTCAATGTCATGTTTTCTTTGTGTGGATACCTATATTTAACTATTTGAATTTTGAGCTGATGATATGAAGTGTATTGCAATTGAAGTGATTAAACGGAAAGCTGATAAAAGTTTCTTGATGTGGAAAGGGTGTTAGCCCTTTCTCATGTGTATGAAAAAAATCTCTTTTGAGATGAATTATGAAATTTTTGTTTTTGATGTCCTGCAAGTGAAAACATTTCTGACTTATCTTAAGAAAGGAAGTGCCAATGATGTTTGGCTTTTTTGTGATCCATGGTCGAGGATGTCTTCATTTTTAGAAATATCTCAAGAAGTTGAACACATTGTAAAGTTTCTTTCCACTCAATTATTTTCTGTTTGTCCAAATCAAATACGTTTCCTCTTGCTGCCCTGTATTAAATCTTATGTACTAGTTTGGGCTAATTATCAGACGTAGCTTCCAGAATATTTTCATACCAACTATACAAAACTATCTAAACAATGTACATAATAGTAAGTGTGGGGGTTCCTGTTTCGGTTCTTTCGAACATGATGCATCCACTTTTAGATGTAACTCCATTTAACCTTATATGAAATTCTTTGGGATAAGTTAATCCTCATTTGATAATATACTTAGCAATTGTCTTGAGTGTATTAGCTGGGCTTTTAGTGCTCTAGTTTCACTTAAAATGTAGTTGAGGGAACTTGTGCTTAAGAAGATTAGCTCCACAAAAGTTCATCTGATCTTTCATTCTTGTTATTGAAATCCATCTTAGAAGTATATTCATATTTTTCACATGATGATCTGTCAAATATTGCAACCTTTATATTTCTGATTTGGATGTACACCTAATGAATAATAGGACGGCTATCAATCTAGCTACTTCTCTGGAATCAAGGAGTTATGGCATCAAAGACCCTATTTATGGAAGAAAGAATCTCATGTGGAAAACCTGGCTGTTACTTTCTCCTTGTCTTGTTCATCATGCTTTGCTTTCTTTAGCCGCAGGCATTTTGGAAAGGTGTTTGGTGGGAAAAGAAAGTTGCAATTCAGTACTTCTGAAGATAAACCTTTCGATGGAAGGCTGTGGACCAATATGCTTCTTACCCTCAATGTATTGTGAGTTCTCATCCTCATGCATGATAAATGGAAATATCTGTTAGCATACCTTGATGACTCATGTTCTTGCCACTTTGCTTTCACACATCAAAATTTTTTATGAGCTAGAAATACCAAAGGGCATATGCATCATCTTGACAAGTATTGACTTCAGTTATTTTCCGTGAAACATTTTTTAGCACTTGCATTACATTATTTTTAACATCTGGTACAACACTTCAATATGATTACTATGCCTAAAATTGTAATTCTGTATGTTTGTTGAAACATTATTGATTATGGGGGCTGCTGTCTCTGATGGTTCTTTTCTTTTCTTTCCATACTTTGATTCATACGGGGCTTTTTGGTAAGAATATGACGATTTGAGGAATGAGAGTTAGGATGGGTATTGGGTAACTAATAGATTTTGTGAGAGCTTCTGTCCTTTCCTTTGTTCTCAATAAATTCTGCGTTCTTTAGCTAGATTTTATGAATCTTTATGTCCTTAATTTTCACATGATTTAGCATGTGATTCTTCAAAATTTCCTTCCTCGAGCCACTGAAAGGATGTGGTAGTTGAGCAATTGGAGTAGTTTGGGCAAGGGGACGAGGGTAGATGCTAGAAATGTAAGACATTTAGTAGTTCATCTACCAAAGAAAAAAAAATCTATCACTCTATATAGTGAAATTTCCCTTAATAGGGATAAGTCACTAGATTATGCAATTCAAAGTTCATGAAGGAGATATGATGTGTCATAATTACGGTGTCCCCCTTGAACTTGTCTCCAGTACTTTTGTTTGTGCATTGCTGCTCAGATGGACAATGGCCACTACTAGTTTAGTTTGGTTCCTGCTTGATAATAAAATCTTAGTTGGTTCTGATCATTTGATTAATAAACCTAGCTAATTTGAGCTAGTTATTGAGCCAACTAATGCATTAGAAACACAGTTTGGAGAACAATAAGGTAAAGCCTGCAAATTTTTGGGTGTGTTATATACTATAGCTACTTCTAAGTTCAGAATAAGGTTGCAATAGCTTTGTAAGGATGTTAGGAGAAGAATATCATTGGTGGTGATTGGTTGGGGGGACAAATTGGGTTCTCTTGCCACCTCCTACTAAACTCCCAAGCATAACTTAATAACTTGGGTTAGCAAGTAACATTTTTGTTTTTTTAAACTTTATTGAATTAAATGAATATATTTATTAATTGGGGATGAATCATGGTTCCAGAACTCTGCCTTGATGTCATTTCCTTCCACTTTTGTTTAAGTTATTCAATATGGTCCCTATATTTTACCTTTTTGTTGATTTTTATCCTGACTTTGCCTACTACTTGGCATATGATCTGAAAAAATATATTTACTTTATCATTTTTGCTAATCATTGTGAACCTGAAGCCTAACACAGATGATGGTGTGGCCTACCCAGCTAATCAGATCTTGCCGTGTTAATTCTCATAAGTTGTTTTGAAATTAAAAGTTATTGGTGTGCACACTATGTAAGTTGCTAAGTGGCTGCCACACTATATCGAAGGATAGAACTGAACCAAAAAGGGAAAGTACAATGACCATACTAAATATTTTGAATGTGCGAGAATAAACATGAGCATAGCAGATTGACCAAAAATGACTTTTATCTTATTAATTGATGTAAATAAACATGTTAGGAAACTATATCTTTAATCTTAAATATTTATTTTGCTTAGCATTGATTAAATTAAAGTTTAATTTATGTTTGATAAAAGTTTTCCCTCAAGAAAATTTTGAACAAAAATCTTAAGCCCAACTTGGCATTTGGTTTCCATAACCCTAACCAAACACACCTAGTGTGTTTAGCTTTATATGCTTCATCATGGATCTAATGCAGTCAGTCTTATATAAGATACAATCAAGGCTAGTTCTTGTTGTTTGTTTGTTTTTGAAGTGTGAATGATATTTTATTCAAGGGAAAAATATTATAAGATATGAGAGATCTTTTGAGCCCAAGTAGATTGAAAATAATAAGGCCAAAGTGATGATTTGTTGACATTGGAATGGATGATAAGGCTTGAAAAAGACATAAGTCTCCAATATGGCAAATTTTTAGATTAAAATACATAAAGATGATGAGCATATAATTACTTATGTTAGGAAAACCTTTTCTATTCATGGCCACTAGAAACATTGCCTTGATCCACAACTAAATCAAAGTTAGCATTTCTCTTTAGAAACAATTAGATTAGTAGGTTCTTATGTGCTTATATTTAATAAAAAGTCGAACCTTCTTATAATGCGTATTATTTAAAGGAAATATTTCCTCCCTATAATAAAATCTATTGATTCCTGAATTTTCTTTTTTTTTCTTGGTTGTGGCTTAGGCCATCTTTTTAGCTATATTTGTTTTTTGTTTGTCTTAAATTTCTTTTGGCATCCTCTGTATTTATATTTGCTCTAGAAAGATTTATAGGTTGTTGACCTATGGGCATACTTGGAGTTGGTATGCTTTCCTGGATCAATAGTTTCTATAGTTAGATTGTGAGAACCAAGCGATAACAACTAATTGTAAGGTAATTAAGGGAAAGATCATGAGCTGTTTCTCTCTTTTTATCATCTTTTTCATTTAGTTTTCCATTGTTTTCTTTAATTTTTATATATTTCTATCCCTTCTTTAAACTAAATAGAAATATATAATTTGGAGGGTTCACACATAAGAACTTGGGTGTCATGTTCATAAGATGGACATAGATCCCTGCAGTTATCCAAATCACCGAGTCGAAGTTAACATGCTAGCACAAGGCCAATGACATGTTTGCTTAAACACAATAGGAAATGGTCTGAAATTTAATCTGGTGAAAGCAGGGGTAAATACATCTCGATTGATGAAATATGGTTATTGATTTGCTCAGAGGATAATTCAGGTCTATACTTTTGCATTTGATTGAGATGCCATTTGAGGGCTTTGTGAATCATTTAGTATGGTCTTTGAACTCCTTTAGTATTCTTTTATTGATATCTGTCCAAGCACATCAAACTTGCTAGTTCCAACTCAATCATAGAACATGTGGGTTACTTTGCCAGCTGTACCAGGCTGTTTATGTAGTTGTTTAGTAAGTGATCAACTGGAAGAGAACTGTTGCTCTGTCTACTAAGCCATCTTGAGACCAATTTTTAAGATGCCTTGCTCTATATTGCGAAGAGAACAATGCTTAGAAATGGACTTCTGGTGTTGAAAGTTCCATTTGCACTTGCTAAATGTATCGCTCTGATTCTCAAGAAGCAAAAAAAAATCTATTTCCATTGTAGTTGCTGTGATTGGCCTCACAATGGGTTTGATAAAGCACTATGAATTTTCAGTTTCTATCTTAAATAATTTCATTTAGAATATTGTGTACAATTGGCTGTGTACCCCTTTGGAAAAACATTTTGTCTAAATAAGAGAACCATGAATGCGCGAATCTTCGCAGACAACAGTCTGTAATGCCTTTGGGAGAGATATTTTGCATTAGTCCAATTGACTTATGTCGAGTAATTTTCTAGCATTTACCAGCTAGAATTATGTGGAAAAGCAATAATCCAGAATCCAGTTACTAACTTCCGAAGGTAAAAGGCTAATGAAACTTCCTACAATCCAAGGGAATCTATTTTTTTTTTATATTCTTTGATCATCAAGCCAATATTCCTTCAGGTAACTTGAAACTTGTACTCTATCAGCTGAATTTTTTGGAGGTAATGGAATTGTTAAATATTTAGAGAGCTAAAAGGTAAGAAAAAGGGAAAGCCATAGCAGTCCAAGACTTTACTTTTGGGCTGAAGCTTTTGTTATGTTATTATAGTGTTTATTTATTTTTAAATCCGGTACAAAAAGAGGCATCATCATGACATTCATTATGTAATTTATATAGAAATGCATGTGTTTCATCACCATAGACATTTAAGTGCAACCTTTAATTTTTTTGTTAACTTTGCTATCCGTTGTAGGGTTTATATCAGTCAGATAGCAACACAAGGAAAGCTGATCTTTTGGGGAGCTAAGGTAGCAAAATGATATATATATATATATATATATATCTCAACAATTTCTGTATGCTTTATTGTACTCTTTAATTTGTGAACAGGTCAACAGTCTAATTGATAGAGGGCAGTTGTGGAGATTGGCTACATGTTCATTTCTACATGCGAATATTGGGCACCTCATGGTCTGGTTTGTGAGCTCATCATACAGAATAAACTATTTATTTTTTTCATCAAGATATTGAAGGATGTTTTCTACAGATCAATTGTTATTCTTTGAATTCTATTGGTCCAACCGTGGAGAAACTTAGTGGCCCCAGGCGCTTTCTTGCTGTTTACTTCGCATCAGCAATAGCAAGTACCAATTTGTATAATTGTTTTCAAATGTTGAAATGTTTTCATTCATGCAACATTGACGTCTTCTAATTGTTGAGTACTAATTGCAGTTTCTATGTAACATAGGCTCTTTGATGAGTTACCAGTTCTGTCAATCGCCTGCAGTTGGTGCATCTGGAGCTATTTTTGGGTTGGTAAGCTTTCTGGACATTGATTTAACAAGTTCATCTGATAATTTGGCTTTTAATGCTTAACACAACATTACTATCTGTTTGGTAAATGATAACCTGATTGTTCAGTGATGAGTTGATTTATTGGACATAAGTCGCATTACTTTGTTGATGTGAACATGATGCTACAGGATAAAAATCTTCATTTTTGAAAAGTATAAATTTGATTGTTAATATGCTATCATTTTTATGTCCTCCGAATCATGCGACGCTATATGTCCACATCATCATTGTGTCATTATTAACTGAATGGTATATTGCACTCAAATTTAGAGGGGGGATGAGGGTTGGAAATCAATAATTGAAACTTCTGTGACTTGATTGACAGTTATCCTAAAGTAAGGTTGTATGTGACCTTTACTCATAGATACACAACCCGACATCTGCTAATCTTGTAGAAGTTGAAACACTTGAATAGCTCGAAGCATTTGAGGCACTGTCTGGCTTTTTCTTGGTGTAGAATGAAAAAGGAGAAAAATAAATGTGAAATGCGCATACATACGCAGTTACTTGTTCCCAGACTGGACCATAAATCTTAGTTTACTAACAGTACTACTAATTATGCATTTTAAACTTCCCTCATTCCACAACATGATCGTGATAATTTTTTCTTTTATATTTTTTTGTTAGGTAGAACTTTGTGAGAACTTATCAATGCCTACACTCTATCACTTTTTTCATTTTACCATTGATAACCATTATTCAGACATTAGTAGCATCTGCGTTCCTTACAGTACTTCATTTATTTCATTTGCTTATATACTTCTGTCAAGTTAGTAATGAATATTTAACTAAATCCTTTTTCAGGTGGGTTCTGCTGCCGTCTTTGCTTTGAGGCATAGAAGCCTCTTTGGAGGCGCAAAGCAAGATATACAGCAAATAGCTCAAGTGATTGCCATAAATATGGTGAGAAGTGGATAATATAAACAGACTTATATCATAAAAACTTGCTATTCAATACACTGCTTCTTTCTCAGGTTATTGGATTTTTATCTAGGAGCATTGATAACTGGGGTCATGTAAATCATTCTCAACTTTCTGCTAATTTATTCTTCACTTGAATTAACATTTAGTTTGATGCCAAACTTACATTCAATTTCAGTTAGGAGGGTTGTTAGGTGGAGCTGCAATGTCATGGTTTTTAGGACCGGCATGGAGATTTGAATATAAAACTGAGGATGGAAGATCGGTCTTCACTGACCGGCCACCGATATTCCGTCTCATTAATAGGAGAAGATCAATATGATATGCCATTTTGTAAGTCAATAGCATTTGAATACATGGCTGATTCATACATATGTTTTGGTTGTAAAGGGCCATTTGATTTTAGATAGCATGTAATTTATGAGATAGTGCTGTAAATTGGCCTCTAAGAATTAAGGAGAAAAGCCTGCGGAAAAGAGACTTTATTCCTGATGTTTTGGTTGTGGGAATCTTGGTTAGCTTGAAATAGCACCCTTTATTTTTACTTTTTTACCCACTTTTATGAAGTCTGTAAGGGCAGTTCCTCTGATCTTTGAGTTGATTGCTCTTTGTTAGGGGGTGGTTCTAATGCAATATTTTTTTTCATGATATCTTTGGAATAAGTGCCTCGGAATTGATTGTTTGTTTGACATTAACTAGAGTAATCAACTCGAATATTAGAGAAATGAATGGTGCCCTTCTTGCCGTTTGTCGAAAATGAAACGATATAAGAAAAACTTCCGGTTAATGATTGTCCATATTTTTTATTTGTTTGCTTAGCAAAATGAGTTTGCGTTTGTGTTTCCCTTTGCTTTGGTGGTTTTCAATATCCTAATCCAACTTTGCACTCAGTATGATATATTTTGAAGCAAAAAGTGTGGGGTCCGCCTGTTATTACAGAAATAGAATTGTCCGCTTTTTGAGAGAAAAGTAAAATTTTTAATTTCGATGTGAAAATTTTGACGGGATTCTCATGGTATGCACAAAGGTATTAAAATTTTATTCTATTCGCATGGTATTGAAAATTTTGACGGGATCTCTAATATTGGAATTAAAAATGTGTTAGATTTTTCAAAAATCGTTTCTCGTATCTCATCCAAGGGTCCTTATTTTAATAACTTGTAATCAAATTTCATAAAGATAGATCCTCTTAGTGAATTTAAATTGAATAAACTGTTCAGTCTTATTCAAGCATTAGTTTAACATTCAAGTAGCCTATGGCTAATTAGACATAGTATAGAATCTTTGTAACTCAATCTCCAGAGTTCTTTATTCATGTAGCTTAGTGAATACTACAAACAACTCTACGAGTGTTTGTGCTTGAATAAAATAAGCACAATCAAGTCAACTAAATGTGCAAAATTGTGTTATTCCAAATTTTTTTAAAGCATTTCTTAAGATTTCTCGAAACTCAATGATGAAATGCAAACCTAGAGTGCATCAATATTGGTACCTATGCCCACCTCTCTAAACTTTTAAGCATTCTCAGCGAGTAGCAATTATCATCAATGACTAAACCATAGTTCAGTAGAATATTTCATCGTTGTTAGTGTTTTTTCTTACAAATTTATTGGAACTTTTAGTGCATATGCTTTGCGTCAAACAGTGCAATGACCTTTTTCCTCCATTGTCAACATTTATGATGCCAGCCACTAGTTGCACAACAATTGCATAGATTATATGTTGGTGCTTTACATACTTATACTTTTGACTTTTAATTCTAACGAAGAAAACATGGGGGCTCATAAATAATCCTGCTACTAAGTACTCAAGACAGCAAGTAGCTCACATATACACTATTATATGTATATGTTTGTCTTATTTTTTCAATTTGTCAAATTCTCTTCCTAAAAATAATGATGTAACTTTAACCATGATGATTAATTGCTAGAATGGCAAACTTAACAAGAAACCTATTTTGTCACGCCCCAGCCCCACAGCCGGGCCCATTGACAGACCGCCCGCATCCCGATGGGCTGGGCCCCACTGGATGCAAGGCCTCAGATGACCAACCTAGTTAGAGTCAACTCCAACGGCAACACAGATAGCAAAATAATACAGGACTACGAATATAAGAGCAATAACAGAGTTCATACTGGTATGGGCTTTAACAACCCTACATGATACAATACAACACAAATAGTTTGCGAACTGAAAATACAAACATAAATCAAGTCTCATTCACACAGAAAAGATCTCTTAAAAGATCAACCAACGACAGGAAATCGACTCCCAGAAGAACCCCCGGTCCTAAGCTTAATCCTTTCCTGCGAGAGAGGAATTCGCAGAGTATATACAAGGGCCCAGTAGGGTCACAAATATACAAGTAATACAGATACTGCAGAATAATAGTTCAGACAGAAATGCAGAAAAATATGCTCAGAATACAAAATAATCAGAAATAAAGAAATTACGCAAAAACTGACGTGTACATCTCCCTGACTAATAACAGAATCAACAGCCGCAGCTGGATCTTCGACTGTGAAGTCGGAATAGAACAGACAGAATATCGAAGGCCGAAGCCGGATCTTCGACCGTAGTCGGATGGTAGCGCTACTACAGAAGACATGTGCACATGGCTAGGACTTACTCCTCCTAGCTGGGTAATTTGCTAGGAATGGAGATGTACCAAAAATCGCAGAAAATATGGAGTATAGACAGAGAAGATACTAAATAAATCACTTCACGCAATAATTAACTTAAATAAGTAAATAAACAATAAATGCAGAATAATAAATATAATACCAACATAAATAAATAAAATAATTAAATAAATAACCATCCACCAGATATACCGAGTTTTATTATACGGGTGCGAGAACCTACCTGGTTCCGAGTTACGAATGTGTAATTACTAAATCCTGTGAATTAAGGGTTCGCTAAAACCAACCAAAAGCTCTAATTCCACTGCTTAGACTGCGAACCTATTCACAAGACGAAAAATACAACTGAGCTACAAACTAGGACCACCAACTCGCAATCAAACAGATAATTTACCCGTATTCACACAAATACTTAAGAAAAACTACCCACAGAAACAGTTTAGCCACGTGCATAATAAATCACAAAAGCCGCAAACACTTCCAAGCTAAAACTAGAGCATTAACAGCTAAAAGTGTAACACGGCATTTCTTCCTAATTCAAATCAAAGTTCAACTTAGACAAGCTCCAGGATAATGATAATAATAACAATAACTTTCAAAAGTAAGGGTTTTACAAACCATGAAATTCCAATTCACAGCCTTCTAATCACAATGCACCACATCCCATCTCAATTAAAACTCATCAAAATTAAATGTACTCATAATCCAAAAACTTCATATGATGACTCTAAACCAAACCTTAAATTCTTCATAATTCTTAGATAAACTACTAAGAATTGAGCCAACATCTTAGTATGTACCAATAACAACATAGTCAACAAGGGTGGATAAACTAGGAATTCAGTCAACAGACTAGCCATGGTACAATGATTGTTTACATGAATTTATTATAAGTCAAAATTTCTTTTTTTTTTTTAACAAATCTTGCCATCCAGAAGGCTATCTTTTTGCCATAATTGCCATGACAGACCTTACAATATAACATGCCGTCTAAAACAATCTCCCATCACACTAAAACTTGATAAACCACACTTGATCACATGCAGTCAATGAATTGCATAGTTGTAAGCAAAAAATTGTAATATCTAAATACATCATGTAGATCTCATGCAAATAAATCATCACAGTTCTACAGGGCCCTCAATTCTCACCACCATCAACTAAAAACTTTGCATTTACTAAGAGTGGAGCTGTGAAAGAACACCTACAGCTACAAAAATATGAAGAAACATGGGAAAGCTGAAGGTCTAACCATCAAGTAAAACTCACAAGTGACAAGCATGCTCAATCCAAGATTAAATCACCAAACAACTCTAAGCTTCAGCTTCTCCGATAACCTAATAACTAACCTTGAACCTTGACGACGAGCAAACGGTCAAACCTCGTCCTCCTAGGACTCCGGTGATGCCAGGAAGTCTCTCTAAAGTCTTCGCAGCTGCCTTCTTCAATCGCCAAAACCTTCAAGAGGAAAGAACTTGGGCTGGCTGGAAGGAGAAGAAGAAAAGAAAAGGTGAAAATGGTGGGAATGCCAGCTTCCCCCCTCTCTGAAACCCTAGACTTAAAAGAAAAGAAGACGAAGACCACATCTCGCTCCCCGACCAGATCCGGAAATCTTGGGTTGAAGGTTTGATTGCAGATTAGCAACAGATTAAGGCTTAACCCAATGGTCAAACAGGTTGACCGTTGCAATCTTCCCCCCTTAAAAGAGTTTAGTCCTCCAAACTCGCCTCAAGAGTCAGTAAAAAACTCTGGGTAGCGCTCCTTGAAGTCGATCTATCGCTTCCAAGTAGCTTCCTAGCTGGAGTGGTTGCTCCACTTAACCTTGATCAATGGGATTACTCGACTCCCCCGCTGCTGCTCCCTGTAATCAAGAATCTCAACTGGTTGCTCCTCATAAGACAGATTCCTCTGAAGCTCTACTGGTTCGTGCTGAATGACATGCGAAGGATCTGGCAGGTACTTCCTCAACATGGAAACATGGAAGACGTTGTGAACCTGAGCTAGATCCGGAGGTAGGTCCAAGCGATAAGCAACAACTCCAACTCGCCCCACAATCTCAAAAGGTCCAATGTAACGTGGGTTGAGCTTCCCACGTTTTCCAAATCTCACAACACCTTTCATAGGTGAACCCCTCATGAAAACTGAGTCGTGATGATGAGTGCATTTCATATATATATATATATATATTATACTTTACCCTCATCATTACTGAGTCTTTTGGCTTTAATTCTCCAAGTACGGTGCTATTTGAGGTATTCTTAGTTTTTCATGCAGATATCAAAGTCCTGAAGCAAGAAGAAGTGTTTTGGATTGATTTTTAGAAGCTAAAGGACTTAGAAGAAATCTCATCAAGCTCAACACGGCTTGAGCATGCCCGTGCTGTACCCCATGCAGATTGCAGGAGATTTCAGCCAAAAGTCAGCACAGTCTGAGTTCGCTGAGCACGGTCGTGCAAACCCTCAGCACCGCCTAAGCACTCCCGTGCTGTACCCCGTGCAGATTACAGGAATGCGAGTTTCTGGAGTTTTATTTGGCCGTAATTTGCACGGCTTGAAGCACGGCTTCAACACGCCCGTGCTCACATCGGGAAAACATTAAAACCCTAGAAACTTAGTTTCAAGGGGGACTTTTTGGTGGGCGAACAAAGGGGGAAAGAGGAGAGAGCTTTGGGGGTTCGTCCTCCTCTTCATCAAGGAAATGCCACGCCTATGGTAGGCCGATTGGGAGGAGATTCCACAGCATTGTAGATCCTCTGACAACCACAAGGATGCAAGAAATTAGGGAGTTTTCAACTTCTTGTATTTCAATTTCTTTGGCATTGTACTTGTTGTTTATTGTCATGAGGAGCTAAACTCTTAAGAGAGCCCCGGGGTGGTTTGTATGACGTTGTAGCTTGAACTCATTGTCTTTACTTGCAGAATTTATGAATGTCTTGTTCTTTACATTAAATTTGAGTTATTGGCTATCTTGAGTGTTGTTTAGTGCTTGAATGCTTGGAAGTTAGGTTCTCTTATCTAGGCTTGTGAATCTTTACTGATAGTTGCAAGCAGTAAGATTTCAACTTAGGGTTCAGCAGTATTGGAAGCATCATTCGTATAGCATAACTAGATTTAGAACTGAAGACATCTCTGATAAATACTGAGAAAGACCGAGTTAGTGAACGTCAGAATTCCAACCCCGGGGCCCCATCTCCTCCATTGAGTCAATCCTTACATTCCCCTTAGTGGAATTCTCTCCCTCAATCTCCTTAATTTCAACCTAGAGTCACAATCCATCCTTCTTTGTTTGGTTTGATATTAAGAACCCCGTTAGTATTAGAAGCTACACCAGTCCCTGTGGATTCGACTACCCGACCCTACGGGTACACTTTACTACTTGTACGACCCGTGCACTGGCAACTTCTAAGAATTCGGACAGTCTTAGTACTCTAACCGTTTTCTTTTGTTATCAGTTTCACTTATTTTGTTCTTTATTTCTGCTCGCATCCTTTTATTTGTTTTCGTTATTATTTGTGTTTTATTTAGACTCTTTTTCTTGTTTTGCTTCAAGCCTAAAAGAGCATATCTCATCTTCTCTTTTTATTCTCATGCGCAGGCGTGGTGTATAAGCCGAAGGAAATTTTCCGCAACTAACAAAAATATTTTAGTACCTAAGTCGTGTTCCTTTCTAGAGAGGAAGTATCATTCATAAGATGGAAGATCTTTTGAATGCATTGAGGGGACAGGAAAATCTCTATTTCAAAAGAGAAGTAAGAGATCTTGATGCTGGCAGTCAGCTAGTAGAACTACTCTCTCATGCATCGAACAGAGATTATCATAATGTCTCTCTGGAAGAAGCAGTAAGGGCTTACAGCAAGAAATCTCAGGAGTGGTCGAGGAGTCAAATTATTGATGAGGTGGCATTGCCTGATAACCAGATGGAGCTGAAGAATAGCGAGGAGGTCATGTCAGTAAATTGGTGCATTGAACCGGTGGAAGAGTGTAATGGTCTACAAATGTTGGAAGACGAATTTACAGAGGAAAAGTCTTCCCAGGATAGTTTGGACAGCCTGAGTTGGGAGGATCAATTATTGTGCACGATGAGTTCAGACTCTGACAAGGAAATAAGCCTCCCAACAGCGGGAATCGAAGGTGCAAAGACTGAGCTAAAGAAATTACCTGATCATTTGGAATATGCTTTCTTAGGGGGAGATAAACAGTGCCCAGTGATAATTTCAGCAACTCTTGATGATGAACAAAAGGGAAAACTATTACAAGTACTTACCGCACACAAAAAGGCTATAGCTTGGTCAATTTCAGACATCAAGGGAATCAGTCCAGCTTTTTGCACACATAAAATCCTTATGGAGGATAAAATTAAGCCGAGGGTGCAACTGCAGCGGCGATTGAATCTTAATATGCAGGAGGTGGTCAAGACAGAGGTCAAGAAACTATTAGATGCCGGAGTTATTTACCCTATCTCGGATAGCCCGTGAGTGCGTCCAGTACAAGTAGTATCAAAAAAGGGAGATATGACGGTGGTCCATAATGACAAGAAGGAAGTGATACCTGCTCGCACAGTTACTGGATGGCGGGTCTGCATCGAATACCGTAAGTTGAATGATGCCACTAGAAAAGATCATTTCCCCCTTCTATTTATCGATCAAATGATGGAGAGACTTGAAGGGCACATGTATTACTGTTTCCTGGATGGGATGCCAGGGTACTTACAGATCCTAATTTCACCTGAAGATCAAGAGAAGACCACTTTCACCTGCCCTTATGGTACTTTCGTGTATCGCCGCATGCCTTTTGGTTTATGTAACGCTCCTGCCACGTTCCAACGCTGTATGATGTCCATTTTTGACGAGTTCATCGAGGATTTTATGAAAGTATTCATGGATGATTTTTCGGTTTTCGATAATTCATTTGATAACTGTCTGTCCAATTTGAAGAAAGTTTTAGCTCGATGTGAAGAAACAAACCTGGTACTCAGTTGGGAAAAATGCCATTTCATGGTCCAGGACGGAATAGTGTTGGGTCATAAGATCTCACAATCTTTAATCGAAGTAGACAAAACGAAGATCTCCACAATTGAAGGGTTAACAATCCCGACCACCACAAAAGATATTAGAAGTTTCTTGGGGCATGTAGTGTTCTACAGGCGTTTTATTCAAGATTTTTCAAACATTTCAGCACCCATGACCAAACTTTTGGAGAAAGATGCTCTTTTCAATTTTGACGCCAATTGCCAAGCTGCTTTTGAATTGCTGAGGCAGAAGTTAGTGGAAGCTCCAATCTTAAAGGCACCTCTCTGGGATCGACCCTTTGAATTGATGTGTGATGCTAGTGATCGAGCTGTAGGAGTGGTACTCGGGCAGTGATACGATAAGCAATTTCACCCAATTTCCTACGCAAGCAAAATGGTGACCTTGGCCCAAGAGAACTATACGACGACGGAGAAGGAGCTGCTAGCTATTGTTTACGCTTTCGATAAGTTCCGTCAGTATTTGGTTCTCTCTAAAGTGATAGTGTTCACCGATCATGCGGCACTGCGGTACCTGAAGACTAAAACAGATGCCAAACCAAGGTTGATACGGTGGATTTTACTGTTGCAGGAATTTGATGTGGAGATACGGGATAAGAGAGGCATTAAGAATGTAGTAGCAGATCATTTATCTAGATTAGAGCATTCAAATAATACTTGGGAAAATTCTGAAGTCGTAAATGATTCCTTCCCAGAAGAGCATCTATATCTCGCAGAAACGAAAGAACCTTCGGCTGCGTCTGTTCCATGGTTCGCTGACATTGCAAACTATCTGGCAGGGGGACTGATTCCACAAACTTTCTCTTATCAACAACGAAAAAAATTCCTGTCAGATGTCAAGCACTATGTTTGGGATGATCCGTATTTGTATAAGCTATGCGCGGACGAAATGGTGAGAATGTGTGTTTCAAAAGAGGAAGGATGGCATATTTTATCACAGTGCCATGCGGGGGTACTTAGAGGGCATTTTGGGCAGAACAGGACAGTTGAGAAGGTGTTATCAGCCGGTTTCTTTTGGTCCTCGCTTTTTCGAGATGCCAAGGCTATGATCGAATCTTGTGATGCTTGTCAGCGGAGTGGTAATCTGTCTAAACGAGATGAGATGAAACAAACACTAATTCAACAGTGTGAGGTTTTTGATGTGTAGGGTATTGATTTCATGGGCCCATTTCCTTCCTCAAATGGGTGTCGTTACATACTGGTTGCAGTTGACTACGTGTCTAAATGGGTAGAGGCCCAAGCGCTTCCTACTAATGATGCAAGGGTCGTTGTGAAATTTTTAAGAAAGCTGTTTGCTCGTTTTGGTTGCCCAAGAGCTATTATTAGCGATCGAGGGTCTCATTTCTGTAATGCTCAGTTCGAGAAAATTTTATTGCGACTAGGCATTACCCATCGTATCGCTACAGCATATCATCTTCAAACGAGCGGACAAGTGGAAGTCACCAACCGGGAAATGAAACGAATTTTAGAAAAGATAGTTCAGTTCAGCAGGAAGGAGTGGGCGGACAAGTTAGAAGAAGCTTTGTGGGCATACAGAACCGCATATAAAACTCCCACGGGGCATACACCATATCGGTTAGTTTATGGTAAAGCTTGCCATTTGCCAGTCGAACTGGAACATCGAGCCTATTGGGCCATTCAAAAGCTAAACTTCGATCTGTAAAAGGTAGGAGACAAGAGGAAATTCCAATTAAATGAGTTAGATGAGTTCAGACAGGTAGCATATGAAAATTCCGTGTACTACAAGGAACGGAATCGGAATTTACACGACAAGCGATTACGAACAGATAAACAGTTTGAGGTTGGAGATGAAGTTTTGTTGTTTAACTCCCGTCTGAAGTTGTTTCCTGGGAAATTGAAATCGCGCTGGTCAGGTCCATACCAGGTTACGTGTGTCTACCCGTATGAGGCCATCGAAATATCTCATCCCAACCACGGCACTTTCAACGTGAACAGACACCGGTTGAAGCACTACATCAGTCCCACTGTTTTATCCGATATCGAGGGTGTGCAGAGCATCCTGCTAATTCAACCCACTTGAATCACATATCAGTCAAGCTCGGGACGGTAAACAAGCGCTTATGGGAGGAAACCCATATTTTCTTTTTGTTGCATTTCTTTTGTGTTTGTAATTTTCACTGTTCTCTTCATGTTTTCATTTTGTAAGCACGGGGAGAACACGTCCGTGTTGCCCCGTGCACTTTGCAGGTTTTCACTTTGTTTCTTTTTGCAGATCATAAGCACGGGCGTGCTTCACACGAAGCATGGCCGTGCTTCTTTCTTTTTGCAGGCTTCCGGATCTCGTTTTAACCCACACAATTCTTGGTAACCCTAAATTTTGTCTAGCCTTTCTCAGCCATCCTCCACTGCCATTCGCTCTGCCATTTACAACTCTCATCCACCATGCCCACGAAACGTCTAGCATCACGACAGCTATCTCGCCATCCTCGGCCCACTTCCATCCCTAGCTTTCCTCCATTTTCCTCGGCCTTTCAACGGCAACGATTCCAGAGGCTTCTTCAACAACCATTTGGGGATTTTCACACGCTTGAATGGCAGGCCCTTCGGGAAACAAATTTGGCTGACGAGATTCACAGGCTGCTCCACGTGGGATCATGGTATAAGGTTTTCTCTATTACTGAACCTGCATATCGTGAGTTAACAGTTGAGTTTCTCGCCACATTTGAGCTAAAACGGGGACAAATTGGTTGGGAGGATTCAACTGCCTTGAGATTTCAATTGCTGGGAAGGGCGTTTACTATGAGTTTGACTGAATTTGCTATCCGGATGGGGTTCTATGACGAACCATTCACTTCATCTCCGGAGTATCAATCTTTGACGTTCTATCTTCCTCCTGGTGAGACTCAGCAGGAACATTGGCGAAAGGTGAGCTCCGACCATCTTTTGTATCAACCGGCGTGATCTAGAGCCTCCATACTCAAATCTCCTGCATTACGAGTCAACCACACTCTCCTGAGTGGGACCATTACGGGTCGGGGTGAGAGCACGGGCGTAATCACCAACTCTGAATTCACTTATTTGGTTAGTATGTGGGATGGAATTCCATTTCATATGAGTTATGTGCTGGCTAAGGCATTTCAGCATCAATCCAAGGATCGCCGCACGAAAGCCATTTTTGTTGGACCTTGCATCACTCACTTGGCATGTCGCATGCATTTGTTGCCAGCTAATTGCTCGTTCATCGTTAGTGGCAAGGTCCATCCTATAAATGCGCGCACCTTGCGGAGTATGGGCCTATTTCCATCCTCATCTGCATCAGTTCAGCCAACACCTCCCCCAGAGACATCTTACATGTCCAACTCGGATTCGGATTCCTACGATGTTTCATCTGACGGTGCGTTTTGCCAGTGGATGCTTCGGAGTTTTCAAAAACTCATTGACCACTCTCCTCGCCGTGCTGCTGGACCCTCTACATCTAGGAGTGTGGAAGTCGACACCACCGACCTTCCATCGGAGTCTGACTCCGATTCTGAGAGCGCTGGTTTTGATTTTCTGTTTCGTTGTTCTGTTTTGTTGTCTTTTGTTCTCCTTGAGTCAGTTAGCAAGGGGAGTCCCCTACTAAACTGATCTCTTTTTAGTGTGATTTTGTTATTTTGCTTATTTTCTGTCTCTAATGCTTGCATGTTACTTCAGGATTTATGAATATCTATCTTGCTGGTTGTTTCAAACGGATCCTCCCTAACTGGTGATCAACACACGCCCTTGTGTGACATGGAACATTCTTCGGCACATCTCCCTTAACTTGGTGAAAATTCCCCAACTCTCACTTCACTTTTACTTGAAATCTTTTTCTATGCCTTGCATGTTAAATCTTTAAACATTGAGGATAATGTTTCATTCAAGTATGGGGGAGAGTTGTATACTTGTGTTTTAATATGTTTATATGTTGTGCATGACTTAGGACGATCTATGAAAGTTTTGGTTGAGAATTGCTAAGTTAGGAGTTTTTGAGCATACTAGTGCACTTTTGTTGAACTTAAAGTTTTATTTTGCTCTTACTTTGGAAACCTTAATCTGAACACTTAGCCTTTGTTGTTTTGTCACTCTGTTAGAGAAGGGCTAGTTGCAAGGCTTATGAACAGTTAGTTTCTGACTCCAAACTCAAGGAATAAAAAGGAAAAAGAAAAGAATAGTGTGACAAGTCGGATCCCTTTTTCATAAGCTTTCAATTGACTAAGACACTAGTTCTTAGAAACTCCTTAAACTTCAGTAACTCTCATACTTTGTTGAGATCAGAGGTCATGCACTCATCACTTTGTTAGGGGATTAAGGTTGCTTGAGGACAAGCAACAATTCAAGTTTGGGGGTATTTAATGAGTGCATTTCATATATATATATTTTATACTTTATCCTCATCATTACTGAGTCTTTTGGCTTTAATTCTCCAAGTGCGGTCTATTTGAGGTATTCTTAGTTTTTCATGCTGATATCAAAGTCCTGAAGCAAGAAGAAGTGTTTTGGATTGATTTTTAGAAGCTAAAGGACTTAGAAGAAATCTCATCAAGCTCAACACGGCTTGAGCGCGCCCGTGCTGTACCCCGTGCAGATTGCAGGAGAATTCAGCCAAAGTCAGCACAGTCTGAGTTCACTGAGCACGGTCGTGCAAACCCTCAGCACGGCCTAAGCACGCCCGTGCTGTACCCCGTGCAGATTACAGGAATGCGAGTTTCTGGAGTTTTATTTGGCCGTAATCTGCACGGCTTGAAGCACGGCTTAAAACCCTAGAAACTTAGTTTCAAGGGGGACTTTTTGGTGGGCGAACAAAAGGGGAAAGAGGAGAGAGCTTTTTGGGTTCATCCTCCTCTTCATCAAGGAAATGCCACGCCTATGGTAGGCCGATTGGGAGGAGATTCCACAACATTGTAGATCCTCTGACAACCACAAGGATGCAAGAAATTAGGGAGTTTTCAAATTCTTGTATTTCAATTTCTTTGGCATTGTACTTATTGTTTATTGTCATGAGGGGCTAAACTCTTAAGGCAGCCCTGGGGTGGTTTGTATGACGTTGTAGCCCGAACTCATTGTCTTTACTTGTAGAATTTATGAATGTCTTGTTCTTTACATTAAATATGAGTTATTGGCTATCTTGAGTGTTGTTTAGTGCTTGAATGCTTGGAAGTTAGGTTCTCTTATCTAGGCTTGTGAGTCATTATTGATAGTTGCAAGCAGTAAGATTTTAACTTAGGGTTAAGCAGCGCTGGAAGCATCATTCGTATAGCATAACTAAATTTAGAACTGAAGACATCTCTGATAAATACTGAGAAAGACCGAGTTAGTGAACGTCAGAATTCCAACCCCGGGGCCCCATCTCCTCCATCGAGTCAATCCTTACATTCCCCTTAGTGCAATTCTCTCCCTCAATCTCCTTAATTTCAACCTAGAGTCACAATGCATCCTTCTTTGTTTTTTTAGATATTAAGCACCCCGTTAGTATTAGAAGCTACACCAGTCCCTATTGATTCGACTACCCGACCCTATGGGTACACTTTACTACTTGTACGACCCGTGCACTTGCGGATACGCAAGGGTCGTATCACGTCGCCAACCTGAAACTCTAGGTCTGAGCGGCGTTTGTCTGCATAGCTCTTCTGTCGACTATGAGCGGCTTTCAGTCTTCCCCTGATCAGCTTCACTTTCTCTTCAGTAATTTGCAACAACTCTGGGCCTAGCAGCTTCCGCTCTCCTACCTCATCCCAGCACACAGGAGATCGACACTTCCACCCGTAGAGTTCCTCATACGGTGCCATCTGAATACTTGCCTGAAAACTGTTGTTGTACGCAAACTCCGCCAAAGGCAAGTAGCGATCGCAAGAATCAAAAAAATTGATGGTACATGCTCGAAGCATGTCTTCCAGCGTCTGTATAGTCCTCTCATACTGGCCATCTGTCTGAGGATGAAATGCTGTACTGAAAGTCAACTTAGTACCCAAAGCAGACTGTAAGCTCCTCCAAAATCTCGAAATGAATCTCGAATCCCGATCAGAAGTGATCGATACCGGTATACCATGCAGTCGAACAATCTCTCCCAGATACAACTCAGCTAGCTTCTCGAGACCCATACCATGCCTCAAAGGCAGAAAGTGTGCTGACTTAGTCAGTCGGTCGATGATCACCAAAACTGACTCATGCTTCTGTCGAGTACGAGGTAAGCCGGTAACAAAGTCCATAGTGATGTGCTTCCACTTCCACTCTGGTATTGGTAACGGCTGAAGGTGACCTGCCGGTCTCTGATGTTCGGTTTTCACCTGCTGACAGGTAAGGCAGCGTGCTACGAAGGTAGCTATCTTTCGCTTCATGTTGTTCCACCAGTAGTGCTCCTTGAGCCCCCTGTACATCTTTGTACCTCCATGGTGGATTGTGTAACTTGAGTAATGGGCCTCCTCCAAAATATCCCTCTTCAAAACAGGATCATCAGGCACGCATACCCGGTCTCCGAAACTGATAGTACCATCCTCCTGCACTCGAAACTGAGATGGCACTCCCTGCTGGAGTTTAGCACAGATCTCTTACAACTTAGGATTCTGCCTCTGAGTTGCTTTGATTCTTTCCAGTAGATTAGGTCGGATGTGCAAGTTGGCTAGATTCACCCCAGAATTCGGTGGAACAACCTCAAACTCAAACCTTCTCAATTCCTCCAGAAGTGGTCACTGCTCTGTCAAATCTGCGGCAGTTCCATTGTTATACCTCCTACTCAGTGCGTTAGCCACCACATTAGCCTTGCCTGGGTGGTAGTGGACGCTGAGGTCATAATCCTTCATTAGCTCCAACCACCGCCTTTGCCTCATGTTGAGCTCCTTTTGGGTGAAGATGTACTTTAGACTTTTGTGGTTTGTGTACACTTGACAAGGTTCCCCATACAGAAAATGTCTCCAAATCTTCAGTGCAAAAACGACTACTTCCAACTCTAGGTCGTGAGTGGGGTAATTCTCCTCATACGGTTTCAACTGCCTTGAAGCATAGGCAATGACCCGCCCACTCTGCATCAGAACACATCCCAAGCCTGTCTTGCAAGCATCACTATAGATCAAGTATCCACATCCATTTTCTGGTAGAGCAAGGATTGGTACAGATACGAGTCTATGCTTCAATTCCAGAAAACTCTGCTCGCAGGCTTCAGTCCAGATAAAACGGGCCCCTTTTCGGGTCAATCTCGTCAACGGCGCTGTTAACCGGGAGAAGTCTTGTACAAATCTCCGATAGTAGCCAGCTAAGCAGAGAAAACTCCGGATCTCTCTAACCGTGCTCGGTCTCTTCCAATCCACAACTGCCTCTACTTTCTTTGGATCTACTGCAACACAGTCTTTACTAATGACATGCCCCAAGAAAGCCATATTCTCGAGCTAGAATTCACACTTGGAAAATTAAGCGTACAACTCATGCCGTCTCAGAGTCTCCAGTATAATCCTCAGATGCTTCGTGTGCAGTTGCTTACTGCGCGAGTAGATCAGAATATCGTCAATGAAGATGACTACAAATTGGTCCAAGTAGCGACGGAACACCCGGTTCATTAGATCTATGAACACCGCCGGGGCGTTTGTAAGCCCAAATGGCATCACTAGAAACTCATAGTGCCCATACCGCGTACGGAAAGCACTCTTCGGGATGTCCTCGCCCTTTATTCAAACCTGATGATATTCGGACCTCAGATCAATGTTGGAGAAGACTTGAGCTCCGTTCAACTGGTCTAAGAGATCATCAATCCTTGGTAAAGGATATTTATTCTTGACCGTCACCTTGTTCAACTCGCGGTAGTCGATGCACAGCCTCAGTGACCCGTCTTTCTGACAAACAGCACTGGGGCTCCCCAAGATGACATACTCGGTCGAATAAACCCTTTATTCAATAGCTCTTCTAGTTGCTTCTTCAGTTCCTTCAATTCAGCAGGTGCCATCCGGTAGGATGTATTAGACAAAGGAGCTGTGCCTGGAGCTAGGTCGATTGCAAACTCCACTTCTCTCTCAGGGGCAAACCTGGAAGATCTTCAGGGAAGACATCACAGAACTCCCTGACGACTGGAACATCAGAAACTGCGTAGCAAGCACGAATGGCCTTTGAGACAGAGGCTAGAAAACCAACGCAACCACTTCTGATCAACTTCTGGGCTTGCAAAGAAGAGATCTCCCGAGCTAGGGTGTACCCCTTGCCACCGCTGAAAGTGAATTCTCCCTGGTCAGGAAAACAGAAGTGCACATTCTTTCTACGACAGTCCACTACATCGAACACTGAAGAAAGCCAGTCCATGCCAAGGATGACGTCGTAGTCTCGCAGCTCTATCAGATGCAGATCGGCGAAAAGCTCATGCCCCTCAATCAAAATAGAACAACCTGGTGCTAACCGATTAACGGTCCTCACCGCACCAACAGGACTGGTAACGCTCAAAACATGCGGTAAATCAATAACATACAGGGAGTGCTTACGAGCAAAAGATGACGATATAAAAGAATGCGTAGCACCAGGATCAAACAAAGCACACGCACAGCAGGAATGCACAGAAATAATACATGCCATGGCATCGCGAGATGCCTGAGCATCTTCCTAAGTCAGAGCAAAGACTCGGCCCTGAGTAACTGCCCTGCCACGACCTGCTGGACGAGAAGAGGAAGAAGGTTGGTCTGCCAAATGAGCCTTCCCCTTCCTACCCCTCGAGGCACTCTACTGGAAACGGCCTACGGTACCCATCTGTCGTGACCCATCAGAAGACCTAGGCTGCTCAGCAGATTCTCCCTGAGCCTGAGGTGGGCTATGTGGACACTGTGCCACAAAGTGCTCTCGACTACCACACCTGAAGCATACGCCAGCTGCACGTCTGCACACCGCCTGAGAATGTCGCCCTCCACAAGAAGGACACCGAACCTCCTACGCTACTCTGCTAGAAGATCCTCTGCCTCTAGAACCAGATGACACATCTGGCGGTTTACTGTAAGGCCGTGACCGGTACTCTCCTCTAGAGTGTCGTGAGCTACTCTCGGAAGACTGACTCTTCTCGGGGTTAGGGCCTCAGGGTTGCTGCTGCTCGCACTTACTCGGATCCTGTGTATTCTGCCAAGTGATCTCTAAGTCCTTGGCGATATCGACAATCTCCGCATAGGACAACCTCAGAAATGGTACAACAGCTCGTCGAATGTGGGTCTTAAGACCATCCACAAAGCAACGGGACCTGCTCCTCTTATCTACCACCATAGACGAAGCGAACTGCGATAGCCGGTCAAACTCTGCTTCATACTCCTCTACCCTCATCGACCCTTGCTTTAAGTTCCGAAACTGCCTCTCCATCTGGGCTCAGCGACTTAGAGGGAAGTATTTGGCGTAGAAGGCTTCCTTGAACTGATTTTAGGTTCTGAAAGAATTTTCTCGCTTACGGTGCAGTTCGTTCTCAAACCACTGCTTTGTACTGTCCCGTAGCATGAAAGTAGCCAAACCGACCTCGTCTTCATTAGGGCTCTGAATGGCCCGAAAAGTCCTCTTCACCTGACTGATCCAGTAACCTGCTATTGTCCGATCAGTAGTCCCTGCGAACGGGGGTGGTGCGTGACGTCCAAACTCAGCCAGTAAATCACGATCACCAATAGAAATGTGCTGCTGACGCTGAGCACGCATCATCAGCACCATTTCCCTCATGATGCCGGTCAGGAAAGCAGGATCCGGCTGCTCTTCCTGTTGGACTTCCTCGTATGACTGAATAGGGGCCTCCTATTACCCTTGCATGGGTTCTCGGGGTGGGCTTGCAGGCCTTCTGCGTGGTCGCCCTCTACCCCTTGGCATGATTGCTGGAACACTGATAACAGTCAGAACTTGAGTACAACTATACTACCCAATCCCACTCTCAGAAAAAAACTTTCAAAGATGGACAGAATTTTAAATTAGAAGGGTGACATCTGACTGAGGCACTAGTACCACTTTAATCTGTCACGCCCCATCCCCACAGCCGGGCCCATTGACAGACTGGCCGCATCAAGATGGGGCTGGGCCCCAATGGATACAAGGCCTCAAATGACCAACTTAGTCAGAGTCAACCCCAATGGCAACACAGATAGCAAAATAATACAGGACTACGAATATAAGAGCAATAACAGAGTTCATACTGATATGGGCTTTAACAACCCTACATGATACAATACAACACAAATAGTTTGCGAACTGAAAAATACAAACATAAATCAAGTCTCACTCACACAGAAAAGGTCACTTAAAAGATCAACCAACGACAGGAAATCGACTCCCAGAAGATCCCCCGGTCCTAAGCTTAATCCTTTCCTGCGAGAGAGGAATTCACAGAGTATATGAGCCACAAGGGCCCATTAGCGTCACAAATATACAAGTAATACATATACTGCAGAATAATATAGTTCAGACAGAAACGTAGAAAAATATGCTCAGAATACAAAATAATCAGAAATACAGAAATTACGCAAAAACTGACGTGTACATCTCCCTGACTAATAACAGAATCAACAGCCACAACTGGATCTTCGACTCTGAAGTCAGAACAGAACAGACAGAATATCGACGGCCGAAGCCGGATCTTCGACCGCAGTCGGATGGTAGCGCTACTACAGAAGACATGTGCACATGGCTAGGACTTACTCCTCCTAGCTGGGTAATTTGCTAGTAATGGAGATGTACCAAAAACAGCAGAAAATATGGAGTATGGACAGAGAAGATACTAAATAAATCACTTCACGCAATAATTAACTTAAATAAGTAAATAAACAATAAATGCAGAATAATAAATATAATACCAACATAAATAAATAAAATAATTAAATAAAAAACCATCCACCAGATACACAGAGTTATATTATATGGGTGCGAGAACCTACCTGGTTCCGAGTTACGAATATGTAATTACTAAATCCTGTGAATTAAGGGTTCACTAAAACCAACCACAAGCTCTAATTCCGCTGCTTAGACTGCGAGCCTATTCACAAGACGAAAAATACAACTGAGCTACAAACTAGGACCACCAACTGGCAATCAAACAGATAATTTACCCGTATTCACACAAATACTTAAAAAAAACTGCCCACAGAGACAATTCAGCCAAGTGCATAATAAATCACAAAAGCCGCAAACACTTCCAAGCTAAAACTAGAACATTAACAGCTAAAAGTGTAACACGGCATTTCTTTCTAATTCAAATCAAAGTTCAACTTAGACAAGATCCAGGATAATGATAATAATAACAATAACTTTCAGAAGTAAGGGTTTTACAAACCATGAAATTCCAATTCACATCCTTCTAATCATAACGCACTACATCCCATCTCAATTAAAACCCATCAAAATTAAATGTACTCATAATCCAAAAACTTCATATGATGACTCTAAACCAAACCTTAAATTCTTCATAATTCTTAGATAAACTACTAAGAATTGAGCCAACATCTTAGTATGAACCAATAACAGCATAGTCAACAAGGGTGGATAAACTAGGAATTCAGTCAACAGACTAGCCATGGTACAAGGATTGTTTACATGAATTTATTATAAGTCAAAATTTCTTTTTTTTTTAAACAAATCTTTTCATCCAGAAGGCTATCTTTTTGGCATAATTGCCATGACAGACCTTACAATATAACATGCCCTCTAAAACAATCTCCCATCACACTAAAACTTGATAAGCCACACTTGATCGCATGCAGTCAATGAATTGCATAGTTGTAAGCAAAAAATTGTAATATCTAAATACATCATGTAGATCTCATGCAAATAAATCATCACAGTTCTACATGCCTCTCAATTCTCACCACCATCAACTGAAAACTTTGCATTTACTAAGAGTGGAGCTGTGAAAGAACACCTACAGCTACAAAAATATTAAGAAACATGGGAAAGCTGAAGGTCTAACCATCAAGTAAAACTCACAAGTGACAAGCATGCTCAATCCAAGATTAAATCACCAAACAACTCTAAGCTTCAGCTTCTCCGATAACCTAATAACTAACCTTGAACCTCGACTACGAGCAAACGGCCGAACCTCGTCCTCCTACGACTCCGGTGATGCCGGGAAGTCCCGCTAAAGTCTTCGCAGCTGCCTTCTTCAGTCACAGAAACCTTCAAGAGGAAAGAACTTGGGCTGGCTGGAAGGAGAAGAAGAAGAAAAGAAAAGGTGAAAATGGTGGGAAGGCCAGCTGCCCCCCCCCCTCTCTGAAACCCTAGACTTAAAAGAAAAGAAGACGAAGACCACATCTCGCTCCCCGACCAGATCCGGAAATCTTGGGTTGAAGGTTTGACTGCAGATTAGCAACAGATTAAGGCTTAACCCAATGGTCAAACAGGTTGACCGTTACATATTTGATGCATGCATTTTAATTATCTAAATACGCTTAAAATATGTCTACCAAAAATAAAAATCAACAGAAATATGAGTATAAGGCAAAAGAGTAGGAAGCTACAACTATAATAAAAGGGTTATTTATTTACTCATGTTTCTCAAAGCATTCAACAAAAACGCATAATAAAAACCATAATAAACACACTAAAAAAAACTAAAATATCTCAAAATATTAAATTATATAAAGCAATGAGAAATATTCCCCTGAGATGTGGCCAATCATAGATGGTGGGAAGAAAGGTTGTCCATGAATATGTCAATCCTTGTCTCAATTTATCAAAGGACTCATTCATTCGTGCTTGGTTTTGATTGATTCAATCAAACATCCCACCAATACATTAGATCTATTCATGGGAGTACCCAAAAAAAAAAAATCATCAACTTTGATGAGTACTAAATTATACATATTATCATAATAACTTTATAGTGTTTTGCATGTGCTTCTACTGAATTCTAGTCAATCTAGTGCCTAATTTGATATTTTTATAAAATCATGTCTTATTGAACCATTATAGAGCAAAAGGAATAGACATGTTGTGATGTAGAGCACTCTTGACTCAAAAATGGGCCCTTCTCGAAGATCCATCCTCCCATCATTGATGCCTTGTAGACACATTAGTCCTTTTTTAGTAGAAGAATTTCAGTCGAAGAGAAGTGCAAAAGAGATCCGTGGCTTTATTAATGGGTTGGCCACGCTAAGTGGATGACCATTCGTGCCCCTACACATGGCCTTGGATGCTCATGGATTTCTACTTTTAAGGATATTATATAAATGGCACCATGGGGTTTACAGGAAACTCTTTCGGGTGACTCCTTTAAAAGAGTTTGAGGAATTTGATCGAGATTTATCGATGAGTTTGGAGGGAAGCCCACCGAGAGGAAGTAGAGGGAGAAGGGATTTCATCACTCAAGATTGAAACATCAAAAGGGATTGATAAGTGTTTGGACATACACATTTCATGGACATAAATTATTACATACGAGCGTACTTTATTGCAGTCTTATGGGATCAAGTGTTTCTTTTACGCTTTCTTGCACAGGTTCCTTGAAGAAGTTGGGATACACGGATGCGGTAAATATGTCCACGCCCGTGGTTGTAAACCTGTAGAGAAGACCCATGGCAGTGGTCGGCATGTCCACTGCTGTGGGAAACTTGTTGCCTACAGAAACCATCAAGAGCATGAAGTCCACAGCCTTGGAAATGATTGTCCATGGCTATGGAGTTGTTCGAGTCAGGTTTATAAAACCCTTTTATTTCTTAGAAGCCCATGGAGGAGAGAGAGAGATCACCACTCGTCTTATTTCTTAGAGCTCAAGAATGAAGATCTAATAGAGGAAAGAATGGGGATTCAAGATGGGGAGAAAAAGAGAGGGAAATAAGGTCGTATGAAGACCCTTTGAGTTTCAAATGTGTATTTATAGGCCACAAAGTGCGGGAGGGCTCGCGGGCTCCCTTGCTGGCGCAAGGGAGGCCGCGAGGAGATTTCCAGAGCGCCATGTGCCCACAAGGGGGGCCGCATGGCTCCTTGCGGGCGGCCATGCGCCCGCAAGAGGGGCCGCATGGCCCATTGCTGCCTCCCATGCGGCCCACATAGGAGGCCGCAAGGCCCCCTTTTTTTAGGGGAGTCTTGCGGCATTTTGATGCCCTAAACCCTCTACTTAAAAGCTCTTTCCCCAAAGGTTTTTCCTCATCTTTTCTACTCTAAAAAGAATCTTAACTAAGATCATAAACACGAAAGAACCTAATGAAAAATTTAAACACAAGAAACCAAAACGCAAAAGAAGCGAAAAAGGTCGAACTTCCACACTTTGACATTGTGAACCCTCTAAGGAGTTAAAAAATTTTTAATGCTCACTTTGAGGTCATAGACAGTCATTGGAGTGGGAAATTATCTCAAACTCATTTTGAGGTCATAAATACTCTTAGGAGAGATGGAAAATTCTCAGAGATTGAAGACCTTTCTGAACTCATTTTGAGGTCATGAACCCTCTTAAGAGTCATAAAATTTATAATGTTCACTTTGAGATCATAGACACTCACTAGAGTGGGAAATTTTTCTTAAACTCACTCTAGGGGCATAGACACTCTTAGGAGGAATGGAGAAATTTTCAAAGATTGAAGGCTTTTAGAACTCATTTCAAAATCATGAACCCTCTTAGGAGTCAAAGAATTTCTAATGCGCACTTTGAGGTTGTAAACACTCATTGGAGTGGGAAATATTCCTAAACTCACTTTGAGGTCATAAAATCTCATTGGGGTTGGACAAAATAATTTTAAAACCCGCTTTGAAGGCTTGGCACTCATGGGGTTATAAAAAAAAATCAATCAAAGTCCAAGCAATTAAGTCAAGATTCAAGATGTTAGAGAGTCAAGACTTTTCTGAACTCATTTTGAAATCATGAACCTTCTTAGGAGTCAGAGAATTTATAATGCTCACTTTGGGGTCATAAACATTCATTGGAGTGAAAAATATTCCTAAACTCACTTTGAGGTCATAAAATCTCTTTGGGGTTGGAAAACAAAATTTTAAAACCCATTTTGAAGGTTGGCACTCATGGTGTTATAAAAAAATCAATCAAAGTCAAACCAATCAAGTCAAGATTCAAGATATGAGAGAGTCAAGAGTTGATAAAAAAACATCAAACAAATTGATAAAACAACTTAGTGGTTTCAAATCAAAAGTTGAAGACTCATAGAATTTCACAAGTAAAAAAAAACAAATGAAAAATAAAAAAAATGACAAAAGCTTCGCAAACATGAAAGCTGAAGTTTTTGAAGAGTTAAAGCCATTACAAAAAAAATCAAAGTCAAAGCAGCCAAGTCAAGATTCAAGAAATGAAAGATTCAAGACTTGAAAATTCATATAAATCAACAATTGAACTCAATAGTCTCAAGACATCATAAGTCAAATATTCAAAGAGTTCCACAAGTTAAGACTTGGAGAAAGTTTCACAAGCCCGAAAGTTAAAGCTTTTGAAAAGTCAAAATCATGTAAAATCAAGTTTGTGATTCATCAACATAGAGAATCCACAACTTCAAATCTAAATCAAATCCAAAATGCAAAATCAAATTCAAGATACAAACTCAAAAGTTGAAGCCACTCTAAAAATCAAAATCAAAGCAACCAAGTCAAGATTGAAGAAATAAAAAAGTGAAGATTTGAAAAATCTATACAAATTGACAAATGGACTCAACAAAGTCAAGACATTAGAAGTCAAAGACTCAAATAATTTCACAGGTCAAGATTTAAAGAAAGTTTTACAAGCACGAAAGCTTAAGCTTTTGAAAAGTACAATTATGTAAAGTCAAGTTTGTAATTCATCAACATAGAGAATTAACAACTTGAAATCCAAATCAAAACCAAGATGCAAACTCAAATGTCTAAGATACATGTTTCAATGAATGAATGAATGAGCTCAATAGCCTCAAGGCGTCAAAAGTCAAATGGCCGAAGAGTTCACAAGTTGCAAAAAAGCTCCACAAGCACAAAATGTTGAAGCCTTTTCTTTGAAAAATTTCAAATCATCAAGTTACTGATTCTCAAAATGCGGAGGATTTACAATTTGAAGCCTAAATTATGTCCAACATGCAAATTTCAAAATTTGGAGAAGACCAAAAGTCAAAGCGCGCTTTTGGGTAAAATAGTCGGAAGGAGATGAAATGATGTAATCATTGTTTACTTAGGTATATAAGTCTAAGTTGCATAAATATTAAAGGAAATAAGGTCAAGATGATCAAATTTCAAAGCCCTTGTAATTTCAATGAAATGTATAAATTCAAGTTTATTAAAAATGAATAAAATTGATTGTTCCAGTTTGTTTTGTTTTGTCTTTTTTCTTGTTCACACTTATTTCTTAATCGGAAGTTCCTGCGATAATATCCAACGTAATTAAAATTAAGCGTTTGCCCATAATGGAAATCTGAAACCCACAATGCTTTGAAGTAAAAAAGAAACCAGAAAATTGATTTGTGACTTTTTATTTTGGTCAGTTAATTATTATAAAGAGCCAGTTGAGAAAAACGGACCCCACAAGTATGTAGGTGCCTTTTGTCACTTCATTCACTTTCTCAACCGATATATCATTTATGTCATGCCCCGACCAGCGGGTCATGGTTCATGACATACCACCACATCAACCCAGGGAAGATCAAGCACTTGCCTCAACCCTAGATCGCCGTAAGGCTAACTTGTTTCTTGTACAATATTAATATATCAACAAGAAACAATCTACATCTGAAGACATACGACCACATCCCTACACAAAGTCAATATACTCCCACAAGGTATATAATCCTGGGAAAATCACAACATGCAATGTCATGACCACAAAATAGTCTTCCCTAATCACTGGGTATAAATCCCATACATCACAAGGTCCTGACTAACCTAATTAGGAAACAATCAAGGAAATAAAGTAAAATACGAAAATATACATCCTAGTGGATCCATCAAATACATGTCTACAATGTTCGAGAATCATACACAACTCAAATGTAAATACAAGGAAAAGCTTTGCCAAGCACTTCACGCTTCACCCTGTAGCTGTGCTAACACTTGGAAAGAGAAGAATAAGAAAAGGGGATGAGTAACTAGATTACTCAGTGAGGGGCTGAACATGGAGCTATACTTCACACATGCATAAACAAAATACAATGCCAATAATGCATCTGTAATAATCATTAACAGGAAAGATACTTTGAATACACGATTCAATATAAGATGCTTCTCAACTTTCTCAAAGAAATGCATAAAAAAAAAACCTTGGAAAATCATTTTTAAAATGGTACAAATCTGAAGTTCAAGTTTTAAGATACTTCTTTAAAAACAAACTCATTGATTCAAGGATTTATAGAGCATCACATGCGGTAATCGAATATCGATCATTTCATCAATAGCCTCCGAAAACCCTCCATCACTAACCATGGCCGTGGTTAGGTTGAGAGCCACCAAGATGCGCGTATCTTGGCGTTGGCCATTGGAGAAACCGTGTGGTGACTCCGGGCACCCAACCCACACCTTTGAGGCTCTCTACGCGCCCCCTGAAAGGGAGAAAGTCAGCCGAGAACTCCACGCCACCCCAACTAGGTTGGTCCTTGGAAACTCGCTACTGCAGTAGATACCGGGGATCGTCCCCATGTTACTATCAAATATTCGGATATCAATCCTAATCCGACCCGTAGGTTCACATGTAAACATCACTATGATAACATATATCTCATCAAGAGATCACAAGTTCTCAAAAATGCAACTCTCAATCCAAATGTGAATACTCGAGTAAAACATCATCAATAGTACGATTTCCATCAAGATCATCATATAGGAGTATTCCTTGAAAGTATGCTTCGAAATGGCATCAACACAAAGAAATTCTTTTTGGTTCACATAAGCCCTTCTTGGGTTTTTAAAACAAGAACAATTCTTTGAAAATATGTGCCAAATATAGTACAATCACAAAGAAATTCATTTTGATTCACATCAGCCCTTCTTGGGTCTTTGTATCAAGAATCATCAAGCTTCTAAAGACACAAATTTTGAAAACATGTATTTCAAACCATAGGGTTTCCAACCCACAAAAAATATGAATAATCTTTAACAATACTAAAGAAATAAACCAATCATAAATCATCATGATTTCTAGGTTTCATAGGAATTATTTCAAGAGTCTTTGGAAAAAAATCATCATTCAAAAACATGCATTATTGGGTATTCAAACAAGCATGATCATAACTCATTAATTAATCGATTCCCACTCACAAACTTAGGGAGATCACACCCTCCGGGTCAATCGCCTACTAGCCCTCTTCTCTTGCTTGAAGATCCACCTCCTAGATGCAATTATAGACCCAAGAAAATCAAGAATCAATCACATTAACCCAAACAAATAACAAGAAGAAAAGAATGATCAAAATAGGATCTCATTGCTTCTAGGGTTTGCTAAACACTCTAACTAAAAGAGTTAACAAGAATGAGATCGTCACAACCCTCAAGACCACAAGAAAATCAAGAAGATTCCAATTGGATTTGAGGCTACAAAGATCATAGGTTTAGAGATGAAGGATTTCCCTCATTCTTCACCAAAACATAAAATCATGGCCCTAATTCCTTCTAAACTTTAGATTTACAATAGATCCATTGTTTTCATTCATAGATCAAAGAAGAATTGGCATCAAGAACAAGAAATTGAAGAGGAGGAGAGAACTCACCTTCAAGAATCACCTAGATCTAGAAGAATCTTTCACCAATGGAGGAGGAGAAGAGATCGCCATTTCTCTTCTTTCTTGGAGCCCAAGGATGATGATCTAAGAGAGGAGGGAATAAGGATTCAAAAAGAAGGGAAAAGAAGTTTAATGAAGCCCCTAGAAGATTCAAAGGGGTATTTATAGGCCAAGATTCGAGGGCATCCTCGCGGGCTCCCTTGCGGGCGCAAGGGAGGCCGCGAGGCCTCATCCAGGGGCCCTGTTGCGGCCTCCCTTGCGGCCCGCAAGGGAGGCCGCAAGGCCCCTTGTTTTTGGGGTCTTGCGGGCACCGTGAGCACCGCACACCTTCGGCCTTGCTTGCACTTTGCCAAAGGTTTTTCCTTCTCTTTATCTCTAAAAAGGACCTTAACTAAGGTTCTAATATGAAAGAACACTCGACAAAAAAACTTAAACACACAAAGTTTTACTCAAGAAATAAATCACAAGAGAAATAAAAAAAGTCAAACTTCCACAAATTACATTCTTTTTAAATATATGATGAACACCTCACATCATAGTGAAGTCAACTTCTAAGCTTATAAAAGACTTTGTTCTTTGTACATTTTGAATGAAATACTTCACTCTCAGTAGATGAGCTTCAAGGGACCAACATGCACATATTGCAGCTAAGATGGACTCCCATCCGGTCAAGACGGTGAAATATACAATGTATCCATCATTCTTGTAGCTTGTGATACTACAAAATGTATCCATTAAAGGCCTACAAGAAGAGAAAAATTAAATAACTTTCCTAAAAAAGTCAAATAGATAAATGATAAGGCGTAAATGAGCCTAAAGTGACACAAGTGCACATGTTATATCAAGTAATAATAGCGTACATAAAAGCAAGGTTGATTCCACGAGGAAATAGAGTACTAGATACTATGTCTTTCCTTATTATCAGGCCAATCGAATGCAAATTAGTTTTTCTAACAAATAAAACTAGCTAAAGTGAAGAATATGCTTAAAAGAAACACTGATGTAATTGAGTTAAGGTCAAGATAATAAGAGAGGTGCTTGGACATAACTTTTGTTTGTTTTGAAAAGCAAAGACTTCTATTTTTATAATTTTTGTAATCTAATTCGTTATGATCATTAGACTATGGAAGTTTCTCATATAAACTAGTCCTTTTGTCTATATGATTCATATACATGGTAGGGCAGGTATTTGATAAATGTCTAAAGGAGCATATATTCCTATATACATTCTTGCACACATTACATGTATTTTAGTGAAATCGATGTTGTTTTAGGCTTAATTTGGTATTATTTACTTTGTAGGGCATAAAGAAGTTATTTGGAGCTCAACAATGTGGTTCAAAGGAAGAAAAAGTGAGTTTAATCCGGAGTGCAGTACTGTAGCAGTACTATAGCACCTGCATAGAACAAGCATAGTGCATGCATGAAGTTACCTGAAAGCCATGCAAGCAGCATATAGCTAGCATGGAACCTGTATGATGTATTTTTTAGAACACCCAATGGGATCCATAAGGCCCGTAAGGGCCTTATATGGCTCGAGGAGGACTTTACCACGCTCAACACAAGTTCCATACAACCTACATGCTACCGTATGGACTAGAGAAGTATAAATAGCCAAAGTTAGGGCAAACTTAAGAACTTTTAGATAGATCTTTGAAGAAGCTTTGACAACTGTGAAGCCAAGATGAAACTAGAGTTTCAAACAGTCCAAGCCTTTAATCTGAAGGAGAACAAGCAAGATTTGGAAGATCCTTCACATAAATCATTCAATAACCATCAAAGCCAAGGGCATATTCAAGAGGAGCTGTATCTAGGGTTTTTTTAGAGCATGGACTTCAAGCGAACTTCAGAGAAGATTTTTCATCACTTCCACATCACTTGTCAAGAGAAGGTTAATTAATCCAACTTTATTTGGTTTCTTCTATGCATTTCTAATTTGATTCATTTTCATGTCGAACTAAACTCACAAAATTACTAGATATCAATGAACCTTGGGATGAATATGTTACTGTAGATGATTCATTTCTTTCAATGTATTCAAATGGTTTAAGATTCAATCTATTGTGCCTTTTATTGTCTTGAATCACATATGAAGACCTCCATGGTTAATTTATGAGTTGTACTTGGTGATGAGTGAGGCTCACTTAGACTAGATCATATATAAATTGAAAAGGGTTATTTGTGTCAAAACACCAAGTGTTTTAGCTATCAGCAGCCCTATAATTTTTAGATTCAAACCAAGATTCGGTTTTACTTTAATGTAGAGATTTCCTTGAGTGCAATGCAATCGTAGGAGGAGTTGATTTGGAAGAGATTCTGGTCAACACTCATATGGTATTAAGGATTAATCGGTGAAGGATTCGCGATTAATCTATTTCAGAAATCTTTATCCAAACGACCTTTACAACTTAAGTTCATCATTTTCATGATATTAGTAGTCACATGGGGATCCATATTTGTGACCATCTTATCAATTCTTCCTTAATTTTCTTATACTTTACTTCAACTAATATTTTTAGTTTGCTTAGTTAGGCAAATCGAGAGTCATCTATTGATTGTTAGGCTAGATGGTAAGCGATGATGAAGTACCTTGACCCAGTGCAATACAATCCTTGTGTTCACACACAAGGTATTACCTGACGACCCATGCACTTGCATGGGTAACCATGAGTATTTCACATATTCCTCCCATGAAAGCATTTTGGTTTCATGATCCTCACTACTAAGTCACCCTAGTCCGGAAAGTTCTTCTCATTCTTGTTATGAGATATGAGTTTAAACTCCTTCAATTGTGGGAGATCATTCAGACACCAAGCTCTTAGAGCATATGAGCAATCAAATGCTCGGGCTCTCGCTATGAAAACCTTTGCTTATAAATTAGGTCTCTAGCTAACTAAATCAATGGATGATGGATTGTTACAATGGAATATTAGTATCAAAATAAATTGGTTCAGTAGAAAAAAATTCAAGAAAATGTTTGACAACAAAGTTCCATAAAATTCAAGCACCAAGAAAATGTTGGTATACTCAGGATGAAAGTATTACACAAAATATGATCCAAATGCAAAAGAGTAAGAGTTTCATGAAGATCTCCCTCGACTTCACAGGGTGAGGTACAAAGATGACTATTTTCTTCAAGCCTAGCACACTTCCTCCAAATCTTCTCTTGATATTTGATTTCTTCCTCTAAAACCCAATGAATTCATCTTTTAAAAGTGCCTTTCCATCTCCAACAAAAAAGCTTTATGAAGTCTCCAAAAGGCCCTCAAAAAGATCTTCCATTTCTATTTATAGGGTCTTCTGAATGACCATACACAACTACTAAATATGGGTGTGTTTAGTGTGTGACTTTGGCAATTAAAGTTCTTGATCAACCACCACCAAGAAGATCAATGGCCTGGAAACACACGCCTACAAAACACAAACGCAACCATGTTCTTTTGGAACATGGCTTTATGTAACAATACATGGCCATGTTTCACAGCCGTGTATCCAGGTGAAATGCAGAAAAGTCTTGATGCAACCATGTTTTAGAACACTGTTGTATTCCTTGGGTGTGTTTAATTTAGTTCCTTTGTTTTTTTTTTTTTTTTTTTTTTTTTTGTCTACACTTTGAGAAATTCCCTTAAATTTCTTTTCTTTGTTACAAAACTTATAACATAACCCTGCGCATCAAATTTAACAAATTGTGCTTCAAATCTAAACAAAATAATGCAAGAATAAGAAAAATGGCAAGTGAAACATTACAAAAATAATAACTATTTAAGCACTTATCATATCTATCAACAGGTATGATTTTGTTTGAAATTAATAAAGCAAATGCTTAATCAAAGATACTTGAAGAATATGGAAGCATTTAGCCATAAGAGAACACTCTAATTATATTCAATAGAATAAAAGAATTTGACTATAAGACTATGTAAGCTTAACTTTTGTTTCCTTCTAAATGTATATATAAGAAAAATCACTTGAAATTTTTCTACGAAAAATTTAAAGAATGAGCATGGAAACAAAGGACTTATAAAACTCCAATAATGTTTTGAAACTATTTCTCTTCTCTTCTTCTTTTCTCTCTTTCTTTTTCCTCTCTTTTCTTTGTCTTTTTTTTTTTAATAAAGGTGGTAACATTCACACATCTCTCAAGGTTGCCCTCTTTTTTTTGTATGGCATTACTTAATTTAATCTAATATTGATGATGTTAGTGGTTGAGAAGCTCATGGAATAACTATCATGCCTTGACCCAGAGGTTTGGCTCATGACAACCACTGCGACAGCTAAAGGAGGGAACCCAGTATCACAACCAACATACACAACATGGGCATCAACAACTATAACAACAACAACAACATTTCAATCTGAAACATCAGGTGCCCATGCAAACTTGAAATGAACGTAACGATAAAATAAGTTTATACAAAATACAGTAATAATAAATTTTAGGTGATCAGCTAATTGATCCATCCTTAAACACACTCCGTATATAAAAACACAAAAGACAACAAATCTAAACAACGATAAATAACAAGAAACACCTAGCACAACACTTTATCTCGAGCTCACCAACCACAACAGAGAAGGTTGAGGAAAGAGAGGGATGAGTAACCCATGGGTGGAGCAACCTAGCTCAATTAGGGGATAATAAAACTTTCAAAATACCATTAGAAACAGATCAAATGTTCATACATAAAAACATACATTGAAATAAATGAATCTAGTCAGTTGAAGAAAAATAGATTTGTACAACATGATGTTCAAATAATTACATTTGAGAAATCAAATGAGTAAATAGGTTACATAACTGATTTTCAGGACTAACCTGAAAGTACTCCCAACTTAATCATGGTTACTTGCCCCCGTTGGAATCTAAGATCTCCCCTGTGGTATCTACAGTGCCTCAAAATTTAATCTAATTGCGGACCATCCCGCTATTCACTCAGGTTCTCTATGAGCCTCTTGATTGTAGGGAATAGCAGCTAGTCGTTTTAAAACAAACACCATTTAGTAAAAAGAAACTTCAAGAATACTCGAAAGTAAATCTCGTGTAATATAAAAGCAGACATAAATCATTCTTGACAATGAATCAAGTCATATATGCAAATATTTGCAAAGACTTTAAACCATGTATATTTATATGATTATATGCCACAAATTACCAATGACAGAGTAGGAGCGGATAGCTTAGTACAACTAAAAAAAGACATAGCATGCAAAACATAAAAAATCTTGGTAACTTGCATGTTTATAGAGAACATTATAAACTTTGTGACAAAACAAAGTATGAGCATTCCTACTCAGTTATAGTAACATAAGAAACTTGCTAAAGGACAAAATATAATACTAGAATCTATTTGTAAAACCAAGAACCATTCTTTTCAAGACAACATCCGCCGCCAACTCCCTAGTGAATGGTTAAAAGTAACTATTTAGATAAGTGTACAGATACCAGATAATTAATATTTTTGTATAATTCACTAGATAATTTTTAAATTTTTTTGAACTTATATTTTTAGTCCCTCTACTTTATAATTTTTATCTTTTTATGTTTTTAATTGAGCTATATTAATCCCTTTTTTGAACATTTTGAGTTTATGTTTTAAAGTTTCCAGTGGCTGACATGGCTCAATTAAAATAATAGAGAGATTATAAAGTTCAAGTAGAGGGACAAAAGATAAATTTAAAAACGTAAGAGTATTTAGAAACTCACACTTAATATTTTAAAAGTTATTAAGACCACGTCAGCGGCTTGGACGGAAAAACAGAAGGTTGTCTAGGGAAACGACTGGTATTTCCTATATGTGAAACACATTCACTATAATTGAGAAAATAAATAAGGTATTATTTTTGTAAATTTATCAATACTATTAATTTTAGTTTTTATTTACTCATTTAGTTTTACTAGAGCAAGGAATTTCCGATGTTAGACTTTCCTAAATGCTTAGCGTAAGAAAATTAAGAAATCAACATATTTTCTCATTTCTCATGCTCATTTTTTCTATAGGAATAGATATTTATTTATAACATTCATATTTTAAAAAAATATTCACTTAATATATTTATTTCAATAATTAGTTTGTTTTAAAAAAATGAGGATAGGAGAGCCGTGGGAGGGATAAACGGACTAATTGGAGAACCGAACATGGTGGAGAAACACAATATCCACTGAGAGATCTAGCTGTCTATAAGAAACCAATAGATGTTGGACCCACCATTTGATTCCAATAAACAATAGAAACAGATGGAATGTGACCCAAAAGATACGTATATTTAATTAGAATCAGAAAACCTAATTAAAATATGATTAAGTTTTGTCCATTTTGTTAATTAAATCAGTTGTTCACATGTTTTTGTCAAAATTTGAAACCAAAACACAATGATATTTTTATGCATTAACATCGGTTTTTTCGCATAAAGTATCCTCATCTTTAGTATAAAAAAACATTTAAATTTTATCTCACACATAATAAAATATAAATAAATTAAGATATTATTTTTCTAAAAAAAAAATTGAGATATCAATTCTCATGCACTCAGAATACAAGTAAAGAGGATATTTACTCCTTATTTTTTTGTTAAGATGAGCGAAATCTTTAATGGGCCCGCTAAACTAAGATAGGGGCGTGCGCACGCCTCAACTGCGGCCTGTGGGACCCGCGCATACGTGGGCACTGAGACTACCCACAGTTCGTGCTCACAGCTCTCAGACATGCACCTTCACTCCAAAGTTTCGAACTATCGCCACTTACGAGACGTCCTCATGGATAAACCCAAATGCTAATTCACCCAAAAGCCGTTGACGATATTTACTCCTTGTTGTGAGCTACATTCACGAAATTGGTTCACTTTGCCAGAAAAAACACTGGAACCAATATAATAAACTCTAAAATCGCTTTTGAGATGAAGCCTTTAAAAGAGAATATTAATACAATCCACTATGCTTTTCGTAGATGCCTTAAGGATAACTTTATTGCATGTGCTTTTAATTAAAGTGAAAAAAAATATCTATTTATGTTAGTACATGCATTGACAACTCAAAATAAATATTGATCAATTACAAAAATGTGAGGGCCTTTGACGTCACCAGCGTCATGCTCAGTGTGAATTATTTTCTTCCATTTGGTGTAAGATATGGTAAAATTTTTCATGTTCACTGCTATGCGCAGATATTGAATGTGATAATTCAAAGGCTAACAGAAATTGACGGTGGATTTTCATAATTTGAGAGAGTGTGAAATTTATGAAGGAGCCACAATCTAGAAAGAAGAAATTCCATGCTTGTGCTCAACAAATGGGCATCAATTGCAAAAGAAAGGTTTTGTTAAGATATTAGCACAAGATAGAATTTAATGTATCTCATGCTAAGTCAGCTTTACATTATCAAGATGCATTTGATCATCTTTTTACTGAGTGACTCTAATTATCTTTATTGCCCTATTTTAGAATAATAGAATAACATCGAAAACATAGTCAAATTTTTGAAAGTATTCTATGATGGGATGAATATTTTTCCAGGCACCTTGCATCCCATTTCTAACTTGTTCTTTCAAGAGATGTGGAGGATTCAATGTATATTGAAAGAAGAAGCAAAAAATCACATTCTTTCTAGAAATTCATTGTTGAAAATGCAGTCAAAGTTTGATATTGGGGAGCTTTGCTATCTTGGCCAATAAGATGATTTTGAATCCTCAATATAAAATAATTATTGTTCAATTTTCTTTTATGAAACTCTATGATGATGATGAAGACAATAACAAGGTGAATAATATTTGTGAGAAGCTTCAAAAGTTATTTGGAGAATATTACAATATGAATTTACCTAATGAAGATAGTTCTTCTACAATCCAAACAACTCAAGATTAAATTTTTAAAAGAAATCCAAATAGTTCATTAATGGTGAGTACCCATGATTCATAAGCAATTAAATTATTTTAATTTTGGTTTTTTTTAAGACTTTGGTTTTAAATTATTAGTATATAAGTTTATGAAGCCTTTCAAAGTGCTTGGCTTCACAAGCTTGGAAGCCAAAATTGGATTTGTATTTAGAAAAACTAGAAACAATTTGAATGTTTTTGAATTCTAGAGATCTGTTCAATATCGTTATCCGCATCTTTGTCAAATGATGTGAGTTTGTCGATCTTTTTCACCACAGTCGCTTTTAAGTTTGCATTTAGTTTAGGAGATAGCGTGCTTGATCAATATCGAAGTTCTCTCACTTCAAACATTGTAGAAGCTTTGATATATGGATGCGATTGATTACATGCATTGATGGGTAATTTTGTGAAATTTTGTTTTTTTGAACAATACTTATATAAAAAACTAAAGAATTTTGATGATGCCACTGATGAGATATTTGGTTCCAACTTCAAATTTAGCTTCAAATGAAATTGAGATTGATTAACCATGAAGATTGCAGTGTTATTCATATGATCATGTATTATTAAGACATGAATTCTTAAGTATTATTTTTTGTATTATCAAATGTCACTGAATTTATACTTAATAATTATTAAAACTTAAACTATAGTATGATTTAATTTGGATTTTGACTTGGTAGATATTGCTTTTTTGCATTTTAAATGGATTGAATTATTTTTACATAATTTAATATTTTAATGAACTTTAAATGTATATTAAAAAACTCGAATAAAATTCGGACATTCAAACAATCCGATTTTATAAAAAAACAAATCTGGACAAATTAGATTTATACAGATTTAAATCGTACTAGATTCAAACATCAAAGTTAGCTATTTATAGTAGCTGTTATCCGAACCCGATTTTAGCTGTCCCTAGTTGGAAGAAACCATTAGTGTTAGGAAAAAATAATGGGCTGATTCACATATACATTAATACAAATGATGAAATTTTTAACAGTATCAAAATTTAAATCACTGGCCAAAAGGTTTTTAGTCCAACTACACTGATCCCACTGCATAAGATTTGGTTTGAGAAATTTGCATTATTTGGATTTGAAACACACGAAGATGTGGTGTCAAAAGATTGCAGTGTAGTACCATGCATTGTACCATTGAATGAAGCTGCCTGGCCAGATAATCAATTTTTAATCATGCAGCATTTGTAAAAAAAAAAAAAAAAAAATTAGCACGCTGGATACTGATGCCTCCTGATATTAAGTTAAAAGAAAAAAAATCCTTCTATGGTCATAATTAACCACACATCAAAACTATCATAGGAACCATTCCTTTTTACGCTTAAAAATAATCTTATATTACTATTATCCCTTGAAAAATAAATCAAGAATCTATTTAGGCTTTTGTTTTTCTCCTCTTATATCAAAGTCTTTCATACTTCCCAGAAAAATTTTATTTTCAACCTACTCTCTCCAGCGGTCCGCTTTAAAACCAAGAAATAAAAACCTTGGATCTGGTGGTTGTATTTGTACTTTTTTCCAACTCGAATCTTTTCCCCAACTTATTATGTTTGGTAAATCCTAATATTGCCTTGTTGGATGGGCTTTAAAAAAAATGTTTTTTTAAGTTCAAAATAAATTAAGTGTTTTTCTCTGAAACAGCTTCTCAAAAGTGTTTTTCTAAGAAACACCTATGAGGCAGCTTATGAAAAAAACTGAATTTTAGCTTTTTTTTTACATCTTCTGCTTCTGCCCAAAAGCCCAAACAAACATGTTTTTTAAAACCAAGAAGTGCTTAACTTATAAAAAAGCACTTCTGGCTAAAAAAAACTCATCCAAACACCCCCTATATCACCAAACATCACAAGCTAATTTCTATTGTAACTTTCCAATAGAAATATTCTTGTTATTGCTTCGATTCATCTTCCCCAAAAAGTGGATTGAGATGTCAATCTGAGATCCATATCATGTCTCGCAGTTTTGCAATATAAATACAACAATTCTCCCCCATATAGGATGTGAGCCCATTTATTTCAACCCTTGTCTACAATACTAAATGCAATAAGAATCAAGGCTGAGGCATAGCAAATACACACGTTAGACACACAACAATAGCAGGCTCATGACCTTTGATCATTTCATCACTCACATACAATAGACATGGAACATTTGCCAAGCATGACTTCTATGGATGATTAGATCAAATCATCAAAACCTTAATGGCAAAACTGAACTGCAATTACAGAGATATCATTAAATCATGAACAACTTCCAGTTATTATTGTAAGCTGATATAAATGCTGCATTGCTAACCAGGTCAAATTAGCAAATGCTCAAAACCATAATATAAAAAGGAAGCAGACTGCGAGCTCATTCGCAGTCATCTTTTCACAGTTTCTAAGCATGGATTGCATGAAGTTTAGAAATTAAACAAGAGCAATAGAACGATCTTTAGGAAACACATGTAAATATAGAGGAATTTGAAATGGACAAATGGTCAATGTCATCAGTGAAAACTTGAGTGGATCAAAAGAATACCAAATCAGTTGGTGAAGAGATTATTCGATGTGAACTATGTTATGATTCATATGCTTGAATTTGCATATCTGCTTAAAGAATTCATCTGCAGTCTCATGGCAGTTTCGCATCTTAGAGATTCGAATTACCAGCTTCCGAAGATTGACACTGTACTTGACCAATGAGTGAAGAGTGTTTAGCTTTTGCATCGGATTCAGCGGTGACCTTACTGTGACAAGAACCTCTTCCAAGCAAGGAATACTGAATCTGGAATCCAACTGCAAGAACAAGAGATTCAATCACCACAGAAACATGTAAATGAAAAAGTTAGAGCTACTAGATAGAAGAAAATTCACATTTTTAAGGCTATTCTTCTGGCACAATGCCGCAAACATAGCGCCGTGGATTTCAAACTTGCGCAGCTTCTGATGATTGTTGAAGAAATCAACAAGGTCGATTTGCGGAAATGGTTGAAGTGTGTCTAGATCCCCAGTGAATTCAATCTTCATAAGCAGATGCTTCACCTCAGTCCCAGATTGGAGCACAGAGCTTATTGCATTCCAAATCCATTGCACACCTCTGATTGACAGATACTCCAAATCAGGTAGCTTTCCAACATCCACCTTATACACACTACCTGATAAAATGCAATCACAAAATTTCACAATCTGAATATTAGCTCAAAATAATTTAACATGAAAACAGCAACACTTGCCTGAAGTTTTAGCAATAGATAGACGGCGAAGGGAATGCCTCTCATTAACATGAATCCAACTAAACCCTTGCAACTCGAGAATCGCAAGCTTGGGAGAGGAGAGATGAACGGAAGGACTAGCAGAGCCGAGGAAATCCAACCTGCATTTCTCCAAGCAATCCAATTCAATGGAAACGGAGCTGCAACCATCGCAACCAAGCAATGCCAACTCCACAAGCTTAGGGCAAGCCTGCACGACATCCTTAATCGCCGAATCCCTCACCGCCGCCCCAACAATCTCCAAGACCATCAAGCGCTGAAGAACACCCCAGTTGGGGGATTTCGTCAGGGAAACTCCCCAGAGCTTGAGATCCTCCAGATTTTTAGCCGAGCCGATGGCGTCAAGGAGGCAAGGAGCCGGCTTTTCGCCATTGCAGTCCATCCGGAGCTCAAGGCGGCGGAGGGAATGGCTCCGGAGGGAGAGCCAGGAGGCGAGATGAGAAGCAGAAAAAGGGCAGTAGATGACGAGCTCCTCAAGGCGCAAGGCGGAGGAGACCATGTGGGAGATGGCGGCATCCGCGTCGGCGCGGGGGAGGCCATCGAAGACGCCACGGGGGAAGTAGAGGGAGGGGAGGAAGGGGATGGAGTCCTTCCAGCGCTTCGAGACGCAGGCGCAAGATGCTATGTCTCGCGCATTGCTCATCTGGGAGAGAATCTGCTGCACAACGCCCTCCGGGACTGAGTTCATCGCAGCGACGACCGAGACGTGTTCGACGAAATGCCGGAAAGAATACTCAGACGATAAGAAGGCGTCACGGGACATGGAATCACTGGCAAGCTGGTTTTGAATTTAAAAAAATAAAAAATAGAAAAACTATTATTTATTTATTTATTATTTGAAAAAAAGAGAGCTGCGTTTTCGAATGCAGGCCGGGGCCGCCTGTTTTGAGGGGAATTTTTGAATTTTAGGACCGTTTGGTGGAAGCAGAGGTCATGTGATTTGAAGATTTGTACTTTTTGGGGGTTTTGGAATTTACCCAATCGGACATTTTTTTATAGTGTCTCAAAATTATTAAAATTCAAATTTAGCTGTCTGGATTTTTGGTTAATCAGTTTAACTATTTTCTTTTACATTTCTCAAATAATTATAAAAATTATTTATGTGTAAAGTAAGGTTTTTTGAGCTTAATGGTAAGCTAAAATGCAAATTTTATGGTATAATATATCTTAAAATTAGTTCAATTCAGTTAATTTCAATAAAATTGAAATTAAAAAACTGAATATTCAAAAGCTCAAATAGAAACCGCCATTTTTAGCCGACCGAGTAAAAAGTTAGAGATTGTATTGTTTTTTTTTTTTAAATTGAGATTTTTTTGTTTAAAAATTATCCTTCTAATTTATATTATTTGTTTTTGGCTTTCTAAAATAATTATATAACATTACTTAATATTGAACACAAACACATTATTTAAAACTCCAATAAAACCTTTTTTTTTTTTTACTTCCTTCTTGAGTTGAGTGATTAGTTTTGAATCTTTTGATTAAACATTCTTTACAAGTCAAGTTAGCTAGCCCTAATTGATCAGATTAAATATCTCTATACTAATAGCCCCATGTGATGAAAAATTATACATTGATGTTATTGTCTACCATCATGATCTTTCAATGGACTCAATTAAGTAAGAGCTTCACGTACAAGTAGTGAATTTACTTTTTATGCCCATCCCCTTTTAAATAATCCATTCATCTCTCATTTACTATTTTTTTACTTGCCTCTTAAAAAAGCTTTTGTAGCTTTAACTTGGATTCCAATTCTTTTTACCACTTTATTTATATCAAAGTTTTAAAATAAAGAAAAAATGAATAAAAAGCCCCTCGGAAGTTCACGTATTCACAGAAAAAATCTAGTAGTTTCAATATCCACAAAAAGTCCCTTTTTTTTTTGTTTGTTTTCATTTGGGTCTTGGCGTGGGATGACGCCGTTAATGGTCGCGTGGAGTGACGGTTATGCCCCCCACTCACACACGAAGTCTGTCGGCAGTTGGGTGGGTGCGTTTTTCGAGTTTTGGGATGCGGGCGCATTGATTGCACTATAAGCTGGTTGCGCTATTAAACAGTCAGAAGAGTAACCTTTTCCTCTACCTGGAGACTAACGTGCGAGAAGGGAACCCTTCCCACATCGCTGGCGTAATAGAGACCTCCAATTCTCAACCACCGTGGCCAAAATTAGGAAGGTAAGTGGGCGGTCTACCGGAGACCTCCTGCGGAATACTGCTTCTCTTCCACCATTTTTGATTCTATTGTCTTTGTGCTTTAGGGTTTTGAAATCTCATGCAATCTAGTTTACGGTTTTACAATAATCAGGCTTTGTTCTGACGGTAAAGTTCAGAATGTGCAATTTCTGTTTAGAATGTGCGATTTCCATTTAGATTGTGGTTTACGGTTGATAGCTAAGCTATTGAACTATTTTTTATTTAGATTGTGGAGTTTCGGTGTAGTATGTATTTGTTTTCAGTTTAGAATACAAACATTGTTGGTTGAGTAATGTTGTATGTAACACAGACATGGCCTCCAACCTCATTAATAGTAGATTTTACATGGTGCCTGTAGTGGAAACGCTGGCTGAGCTCAAACCATAAATGAGTGCAGAGCAACTAGAGATGGTGAGGAATACACCATTTGCCCATCTCACAGAAATTGAGGGGGTGCTACAAGAGAGGAGAGCTTGGTGAGCTTCAGAGAAGATGTTGCCATAATCTTGGGTCTCCGTTGTGACGAGGATATAGTGACGTTAAAAAAAAAAAGAAAACACCATTGATCTTAGAAGAAAAATTTTTGTCCAAAACTTTTGAAATGAGCAAGGATGGCATAAAAAAAACTTCTTTGAGAAATTGTCCGGAAGAAAGGAGAGGATGACAACTTTGTGAAGTTACTTATGTTGTATCTTCTAGGAACAATGTTGTTCCCAAACACAACTTGTTCCGTGCTAAACTGGGTAGTAGACTATGTTGCAGACCTCCCTGTACTGGGAAGATATGCATGGGCGAAGGCCACACACAGGTAGCTCGTGGAATACATCCCACGGACGACTGCCCGTGTGCAATCAAGAACTAGCAGGGAGAAGCAAGACACAGGCTACCTGCACGGATGCGCTATAGCCCTTAACATATGGTTCTACGATGTCACTAGTACAGAGAAGAAGGTTCGCGTTGGGAGGACTCCCGGATACTTTGTTAAGGGAAAAACAGTTTTACACAAACAAGCTTCTCTTGGCCAATTACTGTCATCTCTCAATGGCAAAAATGTATGAAGTTATTATTCGCAAGTATACATTTTTGTTTCACTCTAACCTTTTCCACTTACATATGGAGGGTTCATAGTTACAAGTGTTTGTTTCCTCTTATGTACGGAACCTTCCCGTTTACGATTGTTTGTTTCCACTTACATATGGAGAGTTCCCGTTTTACAAGTGTTTGTTTGCACTTACATACGGAGGGTTCCCGTTTAAGGCTTTTTGTTTTTCACTTACATACGAAGAGTTTCCGTTTAGTATTGTTTGCTTCCACTTATATTGGAGAGTTCTCGTTTACTAATGTTTGTTTCCACTTACATTAGAGAGTTCAAGTTTACTAATGTGTGTTTCCACTTATGTACAGTTACCATTTAAGAATATTTGTTTCCATTTACATATGGATAGTTATCGTTTACAGATATTTACTTTCACTTATATCTGAATGTTGGCATCCTTTGTTCACAGTATTCTGAGCTCGACCCTGATTCTGATAATTACGCAACCCTAGATTGGGCGACACGCCAACCATCTCCTACGGAACCGGCACCGAAGGCTGAATCCGACGTAAACAAGAAGCGTATGAGGAAACATGGGCGATCCCCTGCCCCATGTACTAGCCCCCCTTGCTGAAGTCGGCCTTGTCATGGAGCATAGAGTTCCTGGCGGAGGAAAATTGGCCATGATGTTGTGACCCGACTGCTGCAAGGGTTTGAGACACTGACGTGGGAGTTCCATGGTCTAGTGTAGTGTGTGGGCGCAATCGAACTACAGGCTAGGTTGTACGCTCCATCCTAGTAGGGAAACACACCGAAGTCGTCCTCGATGTTTTCTCCGACGGCCAGGAAAAATATGAAGAAGGTCGGCACTTGGTGCGCTTCAATAACTGCTCCCCCCTGAAGCTCACAACATCTTAGGCAGTCTACATGGATCGCAAGTTAGTTAGCGACGCCCTCTGTGAGCACAGGTACTAGGATGAAGAAAGTTGCCCATAAAAGCATAATGAAGAGGACGGTTCACCAAGTCCTTCAATAATATCTTCCTATAATGATGGAAGTGATGCTGTCGACGTGGGCAGAGTTATCGAGTCTCTCACAACCATGAATGAGATTGTTATCCCAACTTTTGATTTTGACAGCTTGCGTGGACCAACAGAAACCTCTCCGAAAGTAGTTCTTGTTTCGGTAGTGACCTAGGAGAAAGCTGTCAATCCAACCCTCCTTGTGGAACATGTGGACGAAGACGTTCCACCACAAGCTCCCCCACAGAGAAAAATGTTAGTCCAACCCCCCTGCAGATGAAGATGTTCCATCTCAGCCCCTCCTCCCCCCCCTGTAAATGAAGATGCTAGTAGAGCCCCCTGTAAATGAAGAAGTTTTAATCCCAAAGAAGTTCCAATCCCACCCCACTACATGTGGGTGATGATGCGGCACCTATGGAAGACACAGGTGAGCATGCTTCCTGCAAAGAACTAGTACAACTCCCTATTGATGATGAAACCATAAACGTCATTCAAAAACAAATGTCGAGTATGGTCATGACGAATTTCATAACAACAAAAAAAAACGCCCAGCTAGATTCCTGCGACTAGATTAACTCGAACAAGCGGCTATGGTGATGTTTTTCAACTACGTAATTGACAAGTAAGCTTCCCACTTACTGCGTTTTATTTTCATGCTTAGGGGTTCATGCTTAGATGGAAGTGTTTCCGTTTACATGATTGTGTTTCCATTTAGCATTTGGCTTTTCCATTTAGAAGATGGTGTTTCCGCTTACATGGTTGTGTTTCCTTTTAGGATTAGCCATTTCCATTTAGACGATTGTGTTTCCGTTTATATGGTTGTGCTTCCATTTAGAAGACGATGTTTCTGTTTACATGATTGCGTTTCTATTTAGCATTTGACTTTTCCACTTAGATGACCTTTTACATGGTTGTGTTTCCGTTTAGCATTGGGCGTTTCCATTTAGATGATTGTGTTTTTGCTTACACGGTTGCTTTTCCATTTAGCATGTGGCTTTTCCACTTACTTTGTCATATTTCTCACTTAGTGTTACCGCTTACCATTTATTCATAATTTCAACTGCCTACACTTAGGACCCTCGTGTGGAAGAACGATCTCTCATTTATGACAAGAGACCACCTGTTCACGTTGGTGGATGGGAGTGTTGTTCCCGATGATGTGTTCGACGTCTTCGCTGTGATCACCATGGAGTCTCTCAAAAAAACTCTTACTCGTACAAGAAGCACACCGTAATCACACGCCCATTGGCACTACTGATGTCAAAGACAGAGCACAGTGCGGAAGTGGCACTGACGTTAGTGGAGGATGCCACAATTAATTTCAAGGAAGTGGAAGTCGTCCTTATACCCATCATCAGCCACAACATAAGCCAAACAGCCTCGACTATTGTCTGTATACCATGCATTTTATTGAACAAACACTTACCGGGAGAAACTCCGACTGCCTCAAACGAAAGTGCCACTATTACGTCTGCGGTACGCAACATGGATACTCATGGATGGAATCACAAGGGGGACAAAAAAGACCATGGATAGGGGGGCAATGTCTGAGAACCCTAAGAATGACAGTCCTTATTTAATATTTTGCATTTTGTTCTACCAAACTGAAATTACTTACTTTCCGCTTACTAGTAGATGTTTTCGCTTATGTTTCGGAAAGTATCTTTACAACACCGCATTTCTATTTAACATGAAACGGTCCCGTTTACTATACCACGATATTACATGGCAAAAAATGTTTCCACTTAGCAACCTATGTTTCCATTTGCATGTTTGAGTTTCTGCTTACTGATAGACGTTATTACTTACTTTGGCATACCAGCGAAAAGTATAATAGTACAAGTTGTTGTCAATTAGTCCACGATGGGTGCGCTGCATGATTTCGGTTATAGTCAGCCTCCTTACACCTGTTGTATCTCAACTCACGCAACAAACGGCTATGACTCAATTCTCTTCCCTTTCGGGGGAGCCGGTTTCTCCTAGTCATGGGTGGCCTGACTACCAAGGGTCGAGAGTCATGCCTTAGCTTGTAATTGTTAGGGACACGGAAAATGGCTTCAGCGTCAGATGTACGGTACACATTCGAGGTGAAGTAGTGATCAACATACCTATGAACACTTGCATCCGTTTGCATTATAGTTGCGATGCGGTCTTGCATGGAATGTCGTAAACTTGCCACTGTTGGCACTAGCATGTCCTTGACAACAAATTGACTGAAAAGCTGTTTCGATCAACTACCTCAAAACAGTCACCATTAGATTGACCCACAAGTAAAGTATGTGATTCTTCGACACAAGTGGGTCTCCTATCGGTGAGATTGTTCACGATGATTGCACAACATATTCATGAGCTTGAACCTATAGCCATGAAATATTTAAGTGAAAAACATAATATTAAGTGAGAAGTAAGCATGCTAAACGAAAACTCATAAACGTACATAGAAACATCTATAAATAAAATAAAACACATAGTTATAAGTGTGAAGTGTGTTACGTAAACACTAACAACGACTTGTGAATGTCAAGCAAAAGCTTACTGTATTGAGTCCACCAAGTTCGTCACGGGGAGGTGGCATGACTCTTTAATCCATGCATTGAATGATTCCGCAATGTTTGAATATATCTCGCCCCATCTTTCGCCTTTGAACATGTAGTTTAACTAGTGTGTGACATGGGATTTTGGAGTAGCTAAAGGTGTGCATGATGCATTCAAGATGTCGTTCATTGTATCATTGTAATCTTTCTCCGTGCATGCAAATGCAATCTTAACAACTATGGACCAACATGATTCCTTAAATGCCTTTCTAATGCCGACATTTAATTTCATAAAATTTGCCTCTAAGTGCGTGAGATAATGGGAATGTGGGGATGAAGAGAAAACCTTCTCGATTATGTTAATGAGACCCTTCGGCTTGTTGGACTTAAATGTTATAATCTTCGTATAGTCATCATCTCCATACAATGCATCACCAAGCTTAGAAAGAAACCATGTCTAATTGGCATCTGTTTCGTTGTCAACAATGGCAAATGCTACATGAAAGAAACCGTTATTGATATCCTTCCCTGTTGTACCCAGTAAGGTGCCCCCATATTTCCCTAACAAGTGAGTCTTTTCGATGAATAGCAAAGGCTTGCAACCCCGCTTGAAACCAACAATGCACACATGGGAAGAGAAAAATACGCATCAAAACCAGTCACCCTAATGGTCCACGATGGCAATGCTGCCAGGATTGGTCTCCAAAACCTTGCTAGCATACCATATGAGTAGGTCATAGCTCGCAACTTCACTGCCGTGAGAAACACCCCGAGCGACCTCTTTCCCCAACTAAGCTTGCTTATAAGACAGATGAACACCATAATCATGCAATATATCACGTTGAATATTGACAACCCTGTAAATAGGGAGATCCTTTAGCTTTGGTATCACCTACTCACTAACCCATTTTTTGGAAGCCTTCGGGTGCACAGTCATGCCAATACCCTTGCCGCATGTGTGTGTGTCGGGTACATCGTCTTGATCCTAAAAGTGTCATGGTTACTGTCACGGCCTCAACCGATCACCTTCGGCCGTGTGGCACCTAACATGCACTATAGTGACAAGTCAGCCTTCCGTGCAAGAACAGTTAGTGAATTCCAGTTTGCATCACAAGCACAGCGAAATAAAGAAAAGCGAGCAAAACAGGAAAACATTCACAGTACGAGAAACATAACACATGAAACCCATTTTGAGAGAGAAAAACATAAACTCTCTTAGATTGAGAAATGTTTACAACCATAGCCAAAAACCATCACCAAGAGGCTTTGTCTCCTCCCAAAGACACATTAGCCCATATTACAAGAGCTACCCCAAATCCAAGGTTAATTGAGCCACATGCCCAATACAGGTCTGGCGCGAAGTCCTTGACTTTACTTAGTTTGCAGTGTCCACCGACGTGACTATAGCTTCAACCAGCTAGCCTTGGTCACAGCGCACAGCAGCACCTGTCACGCGGGGTAATATCGCGTGCCATCCTCGCCCCTGGCTCAGCCACGCTCATGACCACGTGCCCTCTTGCAAACGCCTGCGTAGAACCTTGTCAAATCCGGAATCAACTCTAAGTTTCCTAGCCTGATCAAGTGTCACGCCCCGCCTAGACTTGCTAGAGATCTAACGCTCTACATAATTAAGTCTTGCAACACTTGACTCTTGGTATGGGCGCTCCTACCCCACGCGCTAATCGGTCATGTTCATGCCCACGGTCCAGCACACGCACGCACGCCTCACGGTCTCAGCACATGATCGTGAGGGATATTTCACCCACTCTTGGTCACGACACAACACACGCCTCATGCTAACCGCGCGCTACCCAATCCACGCAGCTGTGCACCCTCGTGGCTTGGCCTATGTGGAAATGTACGCTCGCTGACCAAGTCTAAGGTCATCAACCCTTACAATTACGATCCTTCCACTTGTGGGCATGCCATTGGCAACCGTCGGATGCACATTGGATAGTTACCCCTTGCATATTGTTCTTCACAAATATGAAATTAAAATTTTGTCTAATAGCAAGACTTCACAGCGTGTTTTTAAAGTGGTAACCATCACGAAATCATTGGTCGACTTCCAGACATACACTTTCAGGTTGGTCTACTGCCATCGATAAGCCACCTGCTGTGTGTTGTTGGGATGACAATATGCATCGATTGAATGATAATCTCTCTGAAATTGAATCCCTGCTTCTGGTGTACACAACAAAATGTAAGATATGGATAAGCATGCAACTTATCTATAAGCAGAAAGTAAGTAAAGTAAATGGTACAAGGATAGAGTACTAAGCGTATGAAGCAATATTAAAAGAAAAACTGCCCATTTAAGCGAAAATGCCGGCCTTAAAGTGAAAATCCCAAAACGTAAGCGGAAATCACTATCGCCAAGCGGAAAGTTCCACGACTATACTGTAAGTACATGTACTAAATGGTCACCTCAGTTGTATGTATAAACAAAGATATGATGTATACAATAGTAAAGAGGAACCTAAGAGGGTATCCACCGCATCCTCAGTTATATCAACAATAAGATCGACAGCAGAGCAGTTGAATATATGGTAAACATGGTACATTCATTGAAAATCAACCTCAGAGTCAATGGGGCAGACCATTCGGTATGCATCTGGCATGACAAACCTCACCCTAACATTAGAAATTTTGAGACTCCATCTCTCACATATCTCCTGCAACACTGACTCCCATGAAGTTAATATTATGAGCTGCAGTACTCGACCCTCTCCCTTATATCTAGTTACTGCGCAAAAGGTATCCATTGAATGCCTGTAGCATAGCAACCTCACGTTGTCATGCATTACAATCAAACAAACATTTACAACTCGTTCATCAAAATAAGGTAAAAAAGTAAACTTTCTTTTATCACACCTTTAAATAGCAACAAATGCAGTTGGCCGTTAGAAGCAACTCATCCACGGGTAGAAAAGACAAATCTATCCTATGTAAATGCAAGATAAAATGGGAACAAAAACAATTCTTCTAAATGAAGAAGAAGACGTAGGGAGGATCTCATTTAATGTAAACGAAATGAATAACTGCTAAGTGAAAAGCTGCTAAAAAGGTTACATATATTCCCTGTGTAGCCGTATACATTTTGAAATTGTGACAAGATATGACATGTTTTTTTCTCACCAATGGCAAAGGCAAAGTTGCTATTATGTAAAAAATGTACTAATGAAATTCAAATGTCAAAGGGACTAATTAGGATTTTAAAAACTTCCAGGAACTAATAATTATTTTCCCTAAAATAAATATTATTAAATATTATTTATAATTAAAAAAATTATTAAACAATGGGTAAAAAATGTCACTTCAACACAAATCAAATAATAAAAAATATTTTCAAAATACTAGTAAATAAACTACATTTTTTTTAATCTCGTGTAAATTTAACTAATTACAATATATCTCTTCAAATTTAATTTGTTTGCATACATGTCAACAATAGTAGTTGCATTTATAACAACAACAACAAAAAGGTAAAATGTGTCTAGTGGCAAGTGCGATTAACCATAATTGATTTAAAAGAAGGTTAATTAATCTCTTTAATCTTATTCAACTTTTGCCTATAAATAGGCCAGAATGAGGTGTTTTAAAACAAGTGAAAAAATTGAGAGTTGGCATTTCCACATATTATAAGAAAGTTTATAAATCCAAAATTTCCTATTAATTAAATTATTCTATCTTTACCAGTGATTTTTAATTATAATTTATTTAGGAGATTTTCTCGTAAAATCTATGTACCTTTTATTTTTAGTACCACTTCTGATCTCTCTTCATTGTGGCCCGACTCTATCTGGTTTGACATTTTAGAACAAATGATACTACAACCAGATTTGGGTGTGTATATCTACTTCTAATATACTCTATGATTGCCACTATAAATGAATCCTTCACATCAAAAAATAAATTAGATTATTAATCATCTTTTTAAAGAAACTATTTAATGTTTTCAAAGCAATGTTTAATAGAAATGATGGCAGTAAGATACAAAATTGAAAAAACAATTTCCAACAATGAAAGCTGAAGATGAAGCAAACCTGAGGAAAAGTAATTGCCTAGTGGCCATTTTTGAATGGCCATCTATGATCAAAGATGATTACTGGAATAAGATGGATTGGATTGCTGTTGCAATTTTTTATCTGGCACCAGCTCATGAAGTTTTATTAAGCATAAAAAAGAAGAAGAAAACAAACTAGATATAGTATCATCTTACTAAATTATACGAGGCTAAGTCAATACATAATTAGGTTTCTGTAAGTGTTGCTTATTGTGAAAGACCTATGATCAAAGATGATAACTGGAATGAGATGGATCGGAGTGTGTTGCAAATCTTTATTTGGCACTAGCAAATGAAGCTTTATTAAGCATAAAAGAGAAGAAGAAAGCAAAAGAAATTTAGTATCATCTCACTAAATTATACGAGGCTAAAAATAAGGTTTTCTGTAAGTGTTGCTTATGGTGGAATCCACTTTGTGACGGGATACGTAAACACTGAACAATCTATTTCACTCATATCATTGAGATATAAAATAGAGTTAACAAAATGTGTAGAATTTCTATTCCAAAGTCTACTAGATTAGTATGATTAGCTCATTATCAAATTGACAAATAATGCCGCATGAGCATTCTAGTTTTTGACAATATTGCAACTACTATTATGGAAGAAGAGAGTCAATGTGACAACAAGGAGGATAAGTTGGTAAATTTGCAATGAACAAAGGCTTTGACCGTGATAAGTGGAAGATCGACAAAACATGGCTCAAATGGGTGGCATAATCATGGCAGATCAAAATCAAGGAATAAGAAAATTTTCAAGTACTACAATTATGGCAAGAAAACCACCTAAAGAAGGATTATTCAAATCTAAATAAGAAAGATTTTAATACTCAAGGAAATGTTGCAAATGGTTTAGATGATAGTGATGCCATTGTTTGTACAATAGCAATGACTATTAGGAAAACACTTGTTGATGTGTGGCTTCTTGATTTAAGAACTAATTTTTAAGTAGCCTCTCAAAGACAATGGTTCCATCACTATAAACCTATATTAAAGAGATCTATGTACACTTGCCATGATCAATCCTTGAAGATCACTGGTAATAAACTATCAAGCTAAAATGTATGATCATATAATTTAGACTATTCAAGAAGTGTGGCATGTGGAGGGCTTGAAGAAGAACTTTTTGACTATAGGACAATTCGATAATCTTGGCTGCAAAATTGAAGTATAGAACATGTTCATGAAGATAATTTGAGGAATGTTAATATATATGAAGGGAGGTAATATAGCTACAAATTTATATAGAAGAGAGAGATCTTGTAAGAAGGAGAAGCATTAGTTGCCATGAGAAGTCTAAAGTAAAGGCGCAATGACATGGCAAAAGAAACTTGGACATATGTGTAAGCAAAAAATGAAATTTCTTGCAGAGAAAAGTCTACTTCATGGTCTCTGAAAGCATCCTTCTCCTTTTGTGGGCATAGCATTATCAGTAAGTAGCATCGATTAAAGTCCAATACCTCAAATTTTAGAAGAAAAGCAATTTAGAATTGGTCCACTCTGATGTGTAGGAAGCACCAATTACATCTGTAGGAGAAGAAATTATATTGTACCATTCATTAAGGACTATTCTAGGAGGCGTTAGGCGTATCCTATCAAGAGAAAAGTAGATGTGCTTCTAGTCTTTATTTTCTACAAAGCGCTATTAAAACTTAAATTTGGTGAGTAGATCAAGTGGCTGAGGATAGATAATAGAGAAGAATACACTAGAATTTGATGAATTTGATAAGTAAAAAGGCATCCAAATGCAAAGCTCAGTGTAGCATATACTCCTTAACAAAAAAAGAATGACAGAGTGGATGAACATGACTCTATTTGCAAGAATAAGAGTAATGATGGGAGTTACATGCCTAGATTAGAAATTCAGGATAGAAGCAGTCAACACTGCTTGTTATGTTGTGAATTGAGCTCCATCAACTGCAATTGAGTTAAAAGCACTGATAGAGATGTGGATTGGTAAAGCAGCAGACTATTCAATCCTTTATATATTTGGAAGTCACATGTAGGTGATGTACAATGCCTAAGAAACTATAAAACTAGATCCAAATTTTAAAAAATGTGTATTCTTGGGACATGATGAATGAGTTAAGGGTTATAGCTTGTAGGATCGCACTGCCCATAATGTTGTCATTAGTAGGGAGGTTATCATTATGAAAGACAGAAAATAAACAAGCAAGAGATGATGGCACTTCAAAACTAAAACATAGAGACTGTAATGGGATAGGTGGATAGAGAAGTTGAAGCAATACTAGAGCATGATGTATAAAGCCTAGAAAATTTTAAGTCCAGAAGTTTAGTAGTCAACTCATAGAAGAAAACCAATTTGGCATTCAAATTATATTATGGAGGGTAATGTTTTCTAATTGAGGATGGAGCACCATCAACTCTTCAAGAAGCATTGAGTTGTTTTCATGCATCTTAGTAGATATTAGCAATGCAAGAAGAATTTGAAGCTCTTCACAAAAATAGGACACAAGAACCAGTGTCACTATCACAAGGAAGAAATCCCATTGGCAATAAATGGGTTTTCCAAGATCAAGCACAATAGGGATGATCAACCTGACCATTATCATGCTAAGTTGGTGGTAAATATGTATGCTCAAGAAGAAGGGATCAACTTCAATAAAACATTTTCATAATGGTTTCACTCAAAGGCCTTTTACAAATGCTAATTATGCTAGGAAAACATCTACTATTCATCACAGCATAAATTAACCATTCTCAACAAAAATACCATTTGGGAGATAGAAAATCAGTTCATAGCACAATTTGAAAAGAGATCAATGCAATTTTAACACTTAAATGCACGTTTAATACAATAATAGTTGATTACATGGCGAATTCATATCAATGAAAAGAAAAGATACATAGAATTTTGAAAGGAGTGGGAGAAATGAAAGGGAGTTAGGGTTTTCACATTGTTCATGAAAAAAAACTACCCCAGTTCTCAAAAGGTCTTATGATCGAGAAAAATAGTTAAAGTGCCAATTTTGGACCTAGACATGGCATTGGTTTAGTTTCTTTCGTAAGTTAATCTAAAATGGTACAAATTAAACTTGAAGTGCTTGTTGTACAAAACAGTTTAAATATTCTATTGGTTCATGTACTTCAACAAAATCTCCCTATTCCTTATGTTTTATCATTTTCAATAGAATCATGCATTTTATTATTTGTATTCATTTTGATTGGTAGAGGTGAAATGACACTTATAAAGCATGACAAGAATATAGTTATTGTTATTTCTTTGAAAAATAGTTAGAGAAAAAGTTATTTTGGTCTATGTACTCTGTTTCAATATTTGTTTTTACCTGTGCACTTTAAAAATGTTTATTATGGGCCATGTAATTTATATTTTCTTTTTGTTTGTTTTTTCTTTAGTTGTGACTTTGGTTACACTAATTGAGACATGATCGTTTTATCTACTTTCCAAAATGATGTAATAATTAGAGTTGAAGTAGATGAGGACTGATGAGTGCTTGTTTGCACACCTCATATTATTATTTTTAACACTGTGCATGAATATTTGACAATTTTAAGTAAATCTAGTACTTAATTTAATATTATTCTGAATTTGGATCTCAATTTACTCACTTGGAGCAAAAAAAAAAGCTAATTTGAGGAATTTGGAGCTAATTTAAAGCAATTTTTGGTGTTTTAGGAAGCACCGCACTCAAATCTATGCCCGGCAAGTATGGTAGCGAAAGGTACAATAGTAATTCCATAAAGATCCACATGCATCACCATGGTGATAGTTTAGGCCATGCTTTCATCACTCATGTTGATATGGAGTATTTTAGCCTAATTTTTAAGCAATAAAATGCAGAAAAGTTGGGATTTTTGGGGGTTTCTTCTCCATTTCTTCCAAATGTTTTTTAGAGAAATTTTGACTAATGTCTAGGGCTTAACAAAGCTTCTTGAGGAAAGATCCTCGTGACAATATCAGCAAGGATATTAGAAGATCACAGATGCATTGGAAAGAGGATATGTTATTGTAAAGAGGATTGCTTTAACCAGCAGGATTGCAAAGCTTTCAGTGGGTTAATCATGTTTTCTTTTACTCCCACTCTTTCTTGACTCTCTAATGTGAACTTTTATATTATGAGGAACTAAACATCCTTAGATCTCTAGATATCATTAAACCCTAGGATGGATTGTAATAGGATGATTCTTTATATTGGTTTATATAGATTTGTTTAGTGATTTATCTGTGTGTGTATTGATGCATGCGTTACATCATAGCAATAATAGTTAGTAAAGATGGATTGTAATAGGATGATTCTTTATATTGGTTTAGTGATTTATCTATGTGTGTATTGGTGCATGAGTTACATCATAGCAATAATAGTTAGTAAAGATTCTTTATATTGGTTTAGTGATTCTTTATATTGTTTAGTGATTTATCTGTGTGTGCATTGATGCATGAGTTACATCATAGCAATAATAGTTGGTAAAGATGGATTGTAATATGATGATTCTTTATATTGGTTTATAAAGATGAAGAGACTTGCAGTTGTTTAGTGCCATAACTCTCCTTGATTATGAATGGAGAGTGGAAGTTATTGATCCAAATAGAAGGATTTCATTGAATGCTAATACAAGAGTAGGAAAAATGATTAGAAATAGATTTTAATCATTCTTCATATAGCATTAGGTGGTAGTATCCTCAAGAATGGTATTTGCATAAGCTAGGAGCCTCCATGGTCCAAAACAATCTAACCTTCATTTGGTATTTGCTAGAAAAAAATCCTAGGTGATCCATGTCCGAGCAACCACCCTTTCATGATAGATTACCTTGCAAGTACCCACTATACTTTCAGTGATTAGTCGTGTTAATTTCTTTAATTCCAATGTTTCTACCGACTACTATTTTGATTTCCTAGATAATAGCATAATAGTAGTACAAGTATTTGCAGTCCTCTTGAGATCGACAACCTTACTTTTATATCACCCTTTATTACTTAATATGACTAATGCACTTGTTAGCAAGAGGAACATCAAGGATTAGCTAACATAACTTATAAATTTTGTTAATTAAGGTTGATCAAATTGCCTTGGTGATTGATAACTTCAAATTTTGATCCATATATTCTGCTAACTGACATAAACATGATCACTACAATGGTCTCTTAAATCTTGTTATAGGTTACAAGGCATAAGTGTCCCCATGTTCTACTCTGCATGCATTAATTATGAAATATATTCATAAGTTTGAACCTGTAACACATTTACTAAATTTAAACCATTTAGTAGACCTCATAACTTGCTATGCACTTATAAAAAGAAAAGAAATCCATGTAATGCAAAATAATAAACTGCTACTTGTGTAGAGTAATAAAGCTATGGTCTTACACAATTTTATAATTACAATGCTATTTATCAATACTATTAACAAAAGCTTACAACTACCTCTAATATCTTATCTAGTCTATTGTATTTGTGACTAGTAATTTCCTTGCTTCATGGAGCCATGCGTTGAACCATTCAGCTATATTTGGGTATAACTTACCCAACGTTCACCCCCTAAAAAAATAGTTATGTCAATAGTCTCTTTTAGATTTCTTAACCAACTAGCTATATGCTTGTAATGATGTCCTCTCAACATATCCTTGACATTAATGTATGCTCTCCCCATGCATGTGTGCATGATGTTAGACATTGATAAGTGTTTGATTATATATATTTTATCATATCATTTTACATACATTGAGTATCACTTTTATCCGGGTTATCACTTATCTAGTGTATTTTGTGTTATTTTGTGCAAACAGAGTTATGAAGGTGTGAAGTGAGAAAAAAAGTAAAGATAGGGCATGGTGGCACATTTTGAGATCTTTTTGAGCAGTGCAAGGACCAAGGCATGAGCCTTGATCTCATACATGGGTGTGTGTGCAAACATCCGAAAATTTTCATGATAATTTATGAGCCGGAAGAGTATAAAGGCAATCACACACCTGTGTTCCAGCTTGTGTGCAGAATGCAAGAGGATTACAGTAATCTTAACGGATAGAAAGCCACACGCACTATCACACGAGCATGTGCTTAGCTGTGTGGACTTGGAGAAGAAATCTCGCGACATGTACTGTAGCAAAATTACTGTACACAGGCATGTGGAATTTCCAAACGGGCTTGTGAAAGCATATGGGGGAGGCCGTGCAAGCCCCCGACTTCAAGTTTTTCAAGACGTTGAAACTACCCATCAAGGCCATCACCATGGAGAAAGGGGGTTTTATTTCTATGGGTTTTACATAGTTCATTCTTTGAGTGCTTGGTTTGTATTTTGCCCCATGGAGAGATAAAACCCTAGAGGGTATTCGGGCATGTGAACCCTAGATTAATCTTGTTCCAATTTACATCATGTTTCAAATTTATTCCTGTTTGTTGAGTTTCATTCTTGTATTTTTAATGTTTCCTTCTCTATTGACTTTATTGTTGATTGATTTGCATATTTTATTTGCCATAGTGACGTGAGATATTACTATTAGGGCTAAAATTACCACGAGTAAAGAGGGTTGAGAGGGTGAGGCATGAGATAGCGGAGTGCCCCCTTTCCTTTTTGAGTGATATTCCCTATCTCCGTATTCCCTAAGCTCTAAGGGATTATGTTGGGTGTGAGGTGTTGAGAGAATTCTCCGCCGGGACATCGTAGAGAGTTAGGGATCTTTCACCTGGAGGTGGGGTTAGATCTATTATAAGGAATCGGTTATATCTTTATAATCCCTAGAGTGATAAATAGTCATATGTGGTGTGAGGCGTAAGAAAATTCTCCCTTAGGACCTCGTAGGGGACTAATTGATGATGATCTGGAGGCAGGAACCGGCATACCTTAGAATACCCATGACTCAAATGCTCCATCTAGAAGCACTTTGTAAATCCAGAGCCTAATACCTGAATCGTAGGGGGAACATTGCCTGGATACCTCACTTTTATTGATTGAGATCTCCCTCTATTTTATCCTTGCATACTTGTCAGTGACAATCATTAGTTTCAACATTAGGTCATCATATCACTTCTTTCATTAGGCTAGATAACAAAGAAGAAGTAATTATTAGTACTTTTGTTCTCTTTGGTTTGACAACCCGACCCATTGGGTTCATTATATCATTTGACTATCCGTGCACTTACGGTGACACAAGGGATTAACACATTACCCAGTGTTTTATGTGCATCAGACATCAATGGCTAAGACTTATCCCATAAAGCCTTTTGCATACTCATGTTGACCTTGTAGAAATTGGCTTCTAGATGTTAAAGACATAAGACATGTGAGGAACATGGAAATACAAGTTTAATGCTATTCACTCAACCTCTTGACCTGTTGACGATAAATGCAATAATCTTGTCATGCTCACTATTACCACCATAAAATGTACAATGTAAATTTGTGAGAAACATGGTCCAATTATCATCAATTTTATTATTGATAATATCAAAGGCAAGATAGATGAAGCTTTCTTTTCCATCTTTCTCAATTGCTCTAAGTAGAATGCCACCATACTTATCTATTAAGTGTGTACCATCTAAAATAATGGAATTCACACATTTTTAAACCTTGTGATAATGCTAAGGAAAAAGAAGCCCACTTAAGCTAAATACCATCCCTTGTGAAATTTATAGCACTTCCTAGATTAGTTGCATGCACAAGCTTGGAATACTAAAGCAATATTTTATAAATTATGACATAATTCCCATGAAGGGCCTCTCAGGCTACTTCCTTATCCATAGACAATTATTGTAAGGTAATATGATAGCATGAATTCAAAAGATGTTCCATTGCATATCTATGGCTTTATATAGTGGTTGATCCTTTAGTTTCTATATCATAAACACCCTAACCATCTTGTTTTATGCTTTTAGATCTGACGGCATTCCGATATGATGTTGTACCAATGCCCTTCCACATGAATTCTTCATTTGGGCTATTTTTATGACCAAAGTTATGAGGTAGTCATTTTGCAAGGCATGGAATGCCACTCACAACCCTAAGCTTTACATTGGACAGTGATACCACTTGCTATTCATTTATTGTTCTTGATGAATATAACATCCTCAAGCAGCTAAAATTAAAATAACGAAAATAATGAAAACAAAACACAACAAACACCTAAAGAAAACAAAAACTAAACACGAAGGTCATGGGTTGCCTCCCAAGAAGCTTTTGTTTAACGTCACGAGCCTAACGTACCTAGCCGCTTCTCACGGGGTTCCTCAACCTGGAACCGTGAGTGACCACCTACAAGAATATCATAACTATAGGGTGTTAGCAATTCAATTAGATTGATCTCACCAACACTCAATGAACTTGATCGAAAATGAGGTGCGGTTGTAGTTGGAGACTTCTTCCTCAAGCTGGAGACATTCTTCCACCATTTCTGAGCCCCGAAACAGCTTCCCCACCGAGGGGAGTTGGGCTAGAATACCAGTTGAGGGCGTGCTTGGGTCGGGACCATCCTATATTAATGCATCGAGTTCGTCTGGGGTTCGTCCTTTAGCAATTCACTAAGCTCATCCTTCATCTACGTATCCTGCACAAATTCGGCAACATAATTATCAACAACATCCATTGCATAACACGTATCATCGAAGTCCATGGAGTGATGCATAGCATCCTTCAGCGTGAAGACCACCTTTTCATCCCCTACTCTTAAAACCATCTGACCATCCTTGACATCAATTAGTGCTTGCGAGGTTCCCAAGAATGGTGGCCCCATAATCAGAGGTACTTCAGCCGTTTCATCTAAATTTAGAATGATAAAATCAACCAAGAAGATATAGCGATCGACCTTCACTAGAATGCCTTCAATTATGTCCATTGGGTATCGGAGAGAGTGATCGGTGAGCTGAAGTGTCATCTTTGTCGTTTTGAGCTCACCAAGCCCTAACTTTTGGAAGATTTTGTAAGGCATCAGATTTATGCTCGCCCCAAGATCAGCAAGAGCTTTCTCATCAACAAGCCCACCAATAGTACAAGGGATAATGAATCCCCCAGGGGCTTTATCCTTCTTTGGGAACTTATCGGTGAGGATGGCTGAACATTCTTTACTAAGTGCCACTGTTGACACGTCTTCCAGGTTCCCCTTGTTGGTGAGCAACTCCTTAAGAAACTTTGCATATCGGGGCATCTGAGCAAGCTTCAACAAAAGGTACGTTGATATGCAGAGTCTTGAACATCTCTAAAAATATTTTAAACTGGTCATCTTACCAGTCTTTCTTTACTTTGGCAGGGTAAGGCAATTTGATATGGTATTCAGGTAATGTAGCTTTTGCCTTACCTTTGCTTTTTATCTTTTCTTCCTCCAACACTATCGGGCTCTGTTCAGGTGTTACTGCAGCCCTTGAACCAACTTGATTTTCTGTGTCTTGCTATGGAGGAGGATTTAGTTCTTTCCCACTTCTCAAGGTAATGGCCTTCAAGGACTCCATAGAGTTAACTTAGGTATTGCTTGGGAGTGATCCATGAGGTCGTTCTGCCAATGTCTTAGTAGTCTGAGATGCCTGATGTTCTAAATTTTGAAGAGAAGCTCGCTGATTTCGCATCGCCTTTTCATGCCCCGAAAGATGAACATCGTTAGAGTGGATATACCTTGCGAGAAGGATCTCAAGTGTAGGGCGCTTTCCATCCTGAAGAGGTGCCTGAGGAAACTAGGTCTGCTGCTGTGGTGGCGATGGTCGGGGTTGTCCTTGATTTGACTAGCTCCAAGAAAAGTTTGGGTGGTTCTCCCACCCCGAGTTATAAGTGTTATTGTAGGGGTTGTTTTGGTACCGAGTGTTCTGCCCAATAAAATCAACCTGCTCGGCACTTGTACCCCCATCAAGTGAGGAGCAACTAGGTTCAGCCTGGCTCCCAACCCCCAAGTTTCACAGCTCATCATAGGACTTTGTGGTTGCACCTACATCGTATCCAATGCTTGGAGATGGCTTCAACCTGTGCTGCTAAAGTAGTAAGAGCATCAACCTCATAGATGCTAGCGGCCTTAACTAGTTTATTTCTCTTAGAGCATCACTGATAGCCATTAGAAGCCATATCTTCAATCAAATTATGTGTTTTACTAGGTTGTTTACCTCATAGTGATCTCAGCCGCTGCATCAAGCATCTGCTTAGTGGCTATGTTCAACTCGTTGTAAAAGATTTGGAATTGCATCCATTCCACAATACCATGTTGCGCGCACTTCCTCAGCATGTCCTTATACCTCTCTCATGTATTGTACAAGGTCTCTGACCTGCTATGGTCTTCAAAAAATTTTCACTCACTCAAAAGAGCTTCAAGAGGTAGTGGAAATCCTCTCACAAGGTGAACAGTAGATCGGTAATTTTCTAAAGCACCCCTAATTTTCACCAAAATTCATACTCTCTTTTTTTCATATTAATCCCTCTCATGTCATTTTGCACATTAGACCTTGAATTCTTTCTTTTTAAAAGATTTTTATGATCTATTCAATGAAGCCATGTATTTTTTCACTTTTTGCATTTTTTGGCAATTTTTATAATAAACCCCTCGGCTTTTGACTTTGAAATGTTTTTTTCTAACATGCACTTGGAAAATATAAAAATCGGAAATTTTCTTCAGCCTATCAAAGTGGTATTTATGTCATAGATAATCAATTTTCTTTTAAGCACACGCAAAAAGTGGGGATTCATGAATAAGTACTTGTCTTAGAGAGGATTGTTGTGTGGGTATGCATGCTTAAAAAAAATCACCGCTACATCATAGACATAAAAAAAACACCTAATATTGTTTTAGAGATAATAAATAAAAGGGTGAAGCCATCCATCATATTGTGCTTTGTTAAAATAGATGAGCACACCTGACCTTTCTCTGTTGACGGAATCCTCCGATCTCTTAGTTTCTGTTCTTGGTCTCCTCTCTCCTTTTTTTCTTGTTGTCAATTCTTTTTTCTACTCCCCCTCCCCTAGCCAAAGTTTGGTCTTCTTCCCCTCCATCAATCTTTTTTTAGTTATTTTTCTCCCCAAAATGTGATCCTACTTTTTGTGTTTTTCTTAAATAATGGATAACTAACCACAAATAAAGTCATTTTTTTATTATTATATTTGTTAATCTGATTTTTCCAATTGAATATCATATATCTATGCAAAATGTTGTTTTTTTATTTTTTTTTTTAAATTAACCCGATTTTGTTTTAAATAAGTTCGCATATTGGCCGGTGAGATAAAGAATGAATTTGAATATCGGTTATTTTTTTCTTATTTGTTTTTTTTTTTTTTTTTTTTTTTTTGAAATTTTTTCTGAATTTTTTAAAGTTTTTTTATTATAAACAATATCAAAATTCAAACTATTTGACTGTTCAATCACAAGAACAATCTATCCCATGTCCTGCTTTTGCACATCTAGAGACTCAGAGCAAGGATTGCTGCATCACACCGATCCAGTGAAACTTCAGTTACTAACTTCAGAAATATAAGAGCAGACAAAATAGAGCATGGCCAAAACCTAAATGCTGTTTAATTGTTAACAGTTGTAGAGTGAAAATAATCATAAAAAGGGAAGACAAACCATAAAGAAACCGTCCCTAGCATACACTCACGAATAAATTAATAAATGTATTACAGCCTAGACTTCCATGGCAGAATGAAAGACCACGCTGTCTAGAAGATCATCTTCAAGAGCGGGACAATTATTTTGTACTGATACATGCACAAGGGTGTGTAACAAGAAAAATAACCCTACACCCGGGCCACCATATTCAGTATACAATATACATAACTAAGGGGGCAACTAGAGGCCAGAGAAGGGAGCTACCCAGTTCTAAAGTTTCTGAAAAATATCAATAAATTCATGAGCCCCGCACCATTTTCCAATAAGTTGCTCTTAATTTTCCAGTGCAGCAGCAATTTTCTTCAGGATGAGCTCCACCCCAAGGCGAGGAGATAATCTTGGAAGGGTTTCCTGCAAAAGTGATTATGTAAATCGTAAAAGCTCAGGTTAAAACAAACTGCAGAAACAATTTAAAAACAAAATGTCAATATTTTCTCTGTTGGCAGAGGAAGCCAGATCCACAGTCAATGCAGCATATGGCATTCTCATCTTCTATTTGCAGACTTTCCATACGAATGGAATGAATTAGGATTCCAGAATTATTTTTCTTATCAGAAATAAGACAAACCTACCATCATGATGAAACATGAACTAAATTTGACATTATAAATGACTTGCTGCCAATTAAACTCCCCATATGCAGAACCCTATCATGCATCCATTGACAGTCACTTATGTCCTGCCAAACATAAACCTTACAGGAAACACCATATTCCATCATCCTCACCTGCTAGCCTTATCTGTGGGCCTTTTTTTGAGGCATTTGTCAGCAGAATACTTTGTTGTAATTGAATGATTGAGAACATCAGATGGTGTTGATGCCTTTTCCCTAATTGGGGTGATCTACTACCACATCGTTTTTTGTTAAGACTGAAAAATTCAGGTGTTGACACTATGGTACTATTTGACAACTGATTAGGTTGCCCTAATGCAAGTGTGAACTTAATTAATCATGTGGTCTACATAAAAATTGGATAACCCTCCCATCCCTCTCTGGATTTGCAAACAAGGTTGCAATCCATCCTCAAAACTACATCTGTCTACTGTTTTCAGAATTTTGACTTTGTTAAAAATCTATACAAACACTGCTAGAAGGCAAACATCATATTTACAGCAATCAATAAGAACAAATATCACGTAGCCACTGATGACTTCATGGCAGGCTTAGGTTCAGTACCAATAGATCAAAGTTGTAACTGCTAATAGACCTACAACATATTATCAGAACCAATCCATGGTGAAATGCATTTTATCAAGGTTATGGAGGTGAATATATTTTTAGTAGAGAATGAGAGGCCGAATGAACAGGAGTCTCTCTCAAGAATTCCAATCTTCTACAGCTCAAAATTGAAACATGTTAAAGCACCCCATCACGAGTCATGCATGGCTCATGTTTATCTCCACCTCCCTTTCATGAGTAAGCTCAGCTCCACATCTTTGCCCAGACCTTACAGGGTGACATAAAAAGAATTCCAATTTTTTACAATACGTTGAGGACTACTCTTGACAAACATCAAAGGTAATTGGTTATACAGATCATACAGAAAACCACTACACTACTTGTTGGTTAACCAACAAAAGATGAATTCCAACAGTAAGGTATAATGGTTAAAGTAAAGGTAACCATACCCAGAGGAGAACTAAATGTCTAATCCTTTGGAGGTTTAAAGGCTCCCATGTTTCCATCTAAGATAAAATCCCGGTTGATCCCAAAGTAAATCTAACTTCTAATATTAACCATGAAGGCAGGAAAGTTACAATCAAATTCGGTAGAGAATTTCGAAGCAACTTACTAAAGGCAATTTATACTAACAATAACAATTATTTAAACAATATCAGAGAAAATTTTTACTATAAAGAATGATAACATACTCCCACATATGAAAAACATTTGAAAACCATCAGAATAAGTTTAAATGAATTTCAACAAACTGTGCACACTGATCATAAAAATCAAAGAGCATAGCCTCTCTTCTCTTATATGCATAACGTATTATAGGTGAGCAAACAAACTTAAATAATCAAGGAAAGCAAACTGTGCAATACAAGGTACCAAGTCACAGGTTAGTGGAATTATTGCAATAGCAACCTAGCACGCACAAAGATAGTGACCCATCCAGCAACAAATCATGCACACAAAATTGAAGAGGATAGCCTCCTTTGTTCTCTTATATGCATAAGGTATCAATTAATAGTTAAGCAAACCAACTTAAATAATGAAGGAAAGTAAAATAAACATTACAAGGTGCCAAGCCATAGACAGATGCATAAGGTATCAGTTAATAGTAGAACAAACCAACTTGAATAATGAAGGAAAGTAAAAATATGCAATACAAGGTACCAAGTTGCAGGCTGGTGGAATTATTGCTATTGCAACCTAGCAGGGCACAAAGATAATGACTCATCCATCCATCCATCCATCCATGCATACATACATACATACATACATACATACATACATCAAACTAAATGAAGCTTAGAAATACCGCTACCAAATGAATCCAAGTTAAACAGTGACAACATATTTCAAATTAAAAATAATAACTTATCTAAGCATCTTAAACTTTGACAATTAATTCATGGTTAGATATATATTACAGACTTAGAAGGTATCAATTTTACCTGCCATGAAGTTATCAACAGAAGATTTGATATTTTTCTCCATGCAACAGTTGTTCACATCATCATGCTCATACTTGTGCTCATGAGCAACTGATACAAAATGACGTTTATTCCAAGATTTCTTGGGAGCGCCTTTTATCATTGTAAATTTATTATTTACATTGAGTCACTTGCCAATTTTATCAAACTGGGCAATTAGGCGCTAGTCAACCAATTAACACAGATATTTACGTTTGGCTATTCTCCTAATGATCCAAATAACACCACACCAATTACTCATCCAACACCCAAGGGGTTAAAAGCCTAAACCAATTCAATAGATCAATGACACACCTGGGCCCCGCCTTCACAATATTAAAAGTATATGCACTGTGCTTGCTAGTTTTTCTACATTACTAATGATGCCCGGTAAATCAGTGCTCTCACCACTTTGTGCAATCTTGTATCATTCAAAAGTTACATAATATATAACATGTAAGAGAAGTTGCAAAAATTTAAAATTGCAATTTCAAGATTAGGGATGTCAATTGATCAAGCTAATCATGAGCAGCTTGAGCAGCTCAAGTTTGGCTCAGTAAAAACTCGAGCTTGGCTCCAATCTTTGATCTTTCAAATTGAGCATGAGCTTGCTTATTGAACACGAAATTAATTTTGAGCCAAGCCGGACTACATCGAACTTAGCTCAATAGCTTGAAATAAATACATCAAATTCTTTTAAAATTTATAATATATAACCTTATAAATAAAATATGTTACTACAATAAAAATATTATATAATTTGTATTGTTTATCCTTAAAAACAAACATAAAGCTCTAAATAAGGTTTTAGTTATGAACTAAATCTATTCAGATTTGAATTCTCAAAAATAAACATATTCAATTTTAATTTCAAGATAAATTAAGCCAACGCAAGCTTTCAAAATTAAAATCGACCTCAAGTTGAGCTACTCAATTTTGAGCAAAGCTAGAGCTGGGCCAAGCCCAATCAATTTCAGCTTGTTCACAGTCCTGTCAAGATAGAACAAGGGTTCTGAACAGCATTCAGCGTGCCTAAGGTAATTAAGTAAATTAAGTAAAGCTTTCACTCATATCTGTATCCGTGGTGTGCACTCAGAAATTCAGTTGTATACGCATGCACAAGTATGTTTAAAATTACCACATTCATAAGTTCATGCCTTTTATTTATAGAATGTATTAAATAGAATAATGAAAAGGTATTTAAGTTATTTTAGAAACGAAACTTATTAGTGATATATAACATTTATAATCGGCATTCCATATCTTACAATCAAATTTGGAAGATAGCACAATATAAACTACTTAGTTGATGATTTTATCAAATGAAAGTATGCCACTAAAAGTAATATAGAAAGGAACAACCAAACCATTATATTCAGATGTCTAGCAATCAAGTGCAGAGGCCATTTTATTCATATATTGATCAAGTTTTTTTGGTAAAGGAAAACCATGGTTGACTTAAATTTAGACCGTATGTTTGCTAATATGCTCAATTTGCCCCCAAAAAGTCAGCCATTAGTAGACTTGTTATTTTTTAGTACGAATTGCCATAAGTCTGTAAAGAAAGACCAAAAGAATAAGATTTGGTTATTTCAGGTAGTATAAGGGATAATGAGATATTCTAGGCCATCTAGTTGTATGGAATGCGTAAGTATCTATTACTTCTTCTGTCTAAATAACATAAAATTCAAAGTAGATTTATAATTGAATTTTGGAAGAGGAATAGATCGAATATGACGAATGGTCTGCCAATCTTATTTCTTCAACCATCTTGTGCCAGCCATGAGTAATTACTATGGTGAACTACTTAGATATTATATTCAAGTTTATGTGAATCTATTACATTTAAGAAAGAACAAATTGAGAATTTGGATTAATGAAGGACTAGGGCATTTCTCGGCATACAAAATAGTAATAGAGGAAAAGCATGGACAAGACATTCACTGGAACACTACTTTAGAGGAATAAAAATGCAACATCCTAACAAAGATAAGACAAATATCATGACTAGGAAAAGCTTAATCGTCCACAAACAACTACCTCAAGCTCCCTCCCAAACCAAAAAGTTCAAAAACCCCACAAGTTAATAAAAACTTCCCAACAAAAAATGAAAGGGAAGATCTTTAATTCATGCAAATTGTATACAATAAGCACACAAAAAGGGTGTGCAAAACAAATTCATCACTTCACCACAGCGATCACTGAAAAAATCAACCAAATTATAATAGCACCAAAAAATGAAATCAAATAAGAAAGAAGAAGTGACCTCAGTGCCATCAGGGAGGACGCGGGCAAGCACGGGGATTTCATACTGGTAGAGCCTCTCCCACTCGGGATTACCGGAGATGTCTCGAATCTGGAGATTGACGGAGTGAAGGGAATTAGGGCCGGTGAGGGAGAGCGCCACCTGGAGTTTCTCCTTGAGGCCTTCGCAGAGGCAGCAACCCGGCTTGGTGTAGAGCACTAGATGATTTTTCTTGGGGGAATTCGGCTCGCCGGAGGTTTGCCCGGCGGTAGAGCAGGAGGTGGAGAAAGGGCGGGACGCCCATCTCTTATGGGCACGAACCGCTGCAAGCGAGGTTGGACAGAAAGAGGATATCGCTGCCATTTGATATGGGTGAGAAATATCTCCATCAGTGATTCTATTTCTTCTAACGTGCGAGAGTGGGTTTCTTGATTGATTATTTTGTTGCTCATTTCATTAGCATTTATTTAGATTACGATTTTTTATCAAAATCCCCTCGTCTCAAATATAAAAAACAAATACCAGCAGTCAAAAGTTTTTCATAACGGAAAAGACATGAGATGGTAGAACCCCAAAGCCTGCAACTGTGTTGTTGAGAAATTAACTCAGGTTGTGTATGCCACTAATGTTTTTAAATGGGGTTTTATCATCTAATTTTATTTATAAAACTAAATTATTTTTTTGATAAAAACAGAATTTTTTTCATTAAGTGGGTAGTTAAATATTGTAATTGAATGATTATATAGCAATTGAATTTTATGAATGGTAGCCAATGTTTTCAGACCCGGACCGGACATCGACCCGGAAAAGGTTAGGGGTCGGGGTCAGGGGTCAGGGGTCAGGGGTCAAGGGGTTGAATCGGGTTGAATCGGGGTTGAACCCGGGTCAATAATTTTTATTAAAAATAACTTAAATTTTAGTTATATATGATTAAAAAAATCATATATTGAAGAATAAAAAATAACAAAAATAAAAATATGCCTTTTAAAACTTTAAGCAAATATTCTACAAAAGTAAATATTAAAATACACCACATTCAAAATGTGAAATACATCAAATAACATAAAAATAAACTACTACAAAATCAATTGAAAAACATAAAAATATTCAATTAAGAAATAAACAACTAAGAAATCCATAAAAAAAAATTTGCATAAAAATATTCAATCCTCATAAATTCAAATACATTAAATACCATAAACATAAACTTGTTCAAATCTCCATAAATTAAGCAACTAAATAATCCATAATTGAGAAACATAAAATTGTTTAATCTTTATAAATTAAAACATAAACATGAAAGTTGAAACATAACACAAAAATATGCTCAAATCTATAAACTTGGATCCATGCCATGATTGTCATAATTTGCAGCCCCTCCTAGTGGCCAATCTTGTGAATCATTGCTTGCATTGCCGACTTCAACAAATGACTCTAAATTCACTTCTTGATCAACAATGTCATCTAGATAAAGAAATAAAAATACAAATATTAATGTTATGAAAATTTGTTTTTGCTTGACAAACTCATAACTTGTATTTTATATACTAGAAATTTATCACTAACCTTGAATATGATCATAATCAAGTATAAGAATAGCATCATTCACATATATTGCTTCTTCTATAATCTCATCGTAATCAAGTTCTGGAGGAGATGATTCCTCTTCTTCCATCACCCAAAAATCTACCTCATCAATGTGCTCATAATCAATTGGATCATAACTCCTCTTCTTATGATGATGCCTAGACAAAAAATAAGTAAAAAATTACATATTAACAATTACTTAAATTGAATAATAATTCTTAATTAATATACAAAGTTAAATACCTATTCTTCAAACGCAAATTATATGATGCAAAAACAATGTCATTGAGTCTTTGATGCTCTAATCTATTTCTTCTCTTTGTGTGAATGCGCTCAAAGACACTCCAATTGCGTTCACACCCAGAAGAGGAAGCGGTTTGGCTTAAAAGCCGGATAGCTAATCGTTGCAAAATTGGAGCACCATAACCAAATAGCTTCCACCATTCATCTTTAAATCAAATAACATAATGTAAACATTTTTAAAACATTTAATTAAAGCCATACAAGTAAGAAAAATGATGAGATGCTTAATAAGTAACACTTACGGGGTCTCTTTGCTTTATAAGTGTCAATCGCGAACCGACCGCCAAAACTTTCTTTTTGTTCACGATACATAGCGATCTCATCCATTATTTTGCCACTATCACTAGGCTCTCTACACATGTTTGTCTTTTCAATCACATTCAAGAGACCATGGATAATTTCTGGAGTACCAATAAATGGTTCGTTGCCATATCTAACAAAAAAAAAAACATAGTTAGTATATTAATATATCAATGATATATCAATCTCATCCATTACTTTGTCACCATATCTGAAAGCTAGATTCAAAAAATAAGCTGCAGCATAAGTATCACGACTAAAATGCTTTTCCCATCTACTATCAATGATATTAATATATGGAGTGTAAAATTTCTTCTTGTTTCCCAAAGTAGCCATGACTCCTTCACGAATCCTAGTCATGCCTTCATAAACATAACCAAGTGAAGGAGTTTCGTCGCCATCCACAATGCGTAAAAGCTTGATTATAGGTGTTGCGAGCTTCACCATAAGCAAACAATCATCCCAAAATTTATTATATAAAATAATATCATTGACAGCTTTTCCAGTGGCACTTCTAGATAATCTATTATCTCTGTAATGCTTACTTATCACCAAAGCTTGCAAGTCATGCTTATGATCATGAATGCTCTTTAAAGTAATAAAGACGGTGGCAAAGCGAGTTACCCCTGGCCGCACAATTTCTTTCCAACCATCCCTTTTTCTCAACCAAGACAACAAGAATATATGGTTATAAACAAAAATAGTCACTTTTGAAGCACGGTTTGCAAGCTCGACCACATGAGGCATTTTACCAATATCTTTCAACAACAAATTTAGGCAATGGGCTGCACAAGGAGACCAATAGATGTGCTCATATCTCTCTTGCAATAATTTTCCAGCTTTCATATAGTTACTTGCATTATCAGTAACTAAATGTACCACATTAGAAGGCCCAATCCATTCAACTATTTCTGCAAACAAATTACACAAGTTTGAGGCATCCCTGACAATATCTAACGCATCAATGGACTTGATGAATGTTTTTCCAGCTGGGAAATACACCAAAAAATTAATTAAAGTCCTTTGTCTTTGATCAGTCCAACCATCACCCATAATTGTGCATCTAGAGTTAACCCAATTGCTTCTATAACCATCAATCAGAAGTTGACATTCTTTCTTGCAATTTGCCAACAAATGAATTCTCATATCATTGTAGGATGGAACCTTATATCCACTACCAATCATAGCAATAGCATCCAAAGCCGACTGAAAATAAGGAGACCGCAACGCATAAAAAGGAATGCATGTGTCTAAAAACCATTGAGCGATTGCCATATGTGCTTTTTGAATCGCTTGTTTAACACATAGTACACTCTTGATACTAAGTTGAGACCCTGAAGTAGTTTTTGGAATCACATCATCTCTGACTGGATCTTTTGCCTTTCTTTTCCCTAGTAGTTTCTCAAAGGCTGAATTTTTCTCTTGTTGCTTTGGTGGAGGATTTAAATCTTGTACCTCTTTATCATCATCCCCTTCAACAACTTTATATGCATCTTCACATTCTTTCTCCTTTTGTTTTCAAGAATTAAGATGCATCAAAAATTGCTCACGAACAGCACGTGGAACCTTTTTACAAGCTGCAATGTTGCCACGAATTCCAGCTAAATGGTACTTCATCCTGTTAATGCCTCCGCCTTGATATGTAGATCCACAATAAAGACATTGAAATTGGTTTCTTCCTTGATCATTAGTGATTAAAGTAAAATGGTCCCAAGCAGGATCACTCTTTGAACGAACAAAGCTAGAGACCGATGATGATTGTGTATTAGACTCCATTTCCTAAAAACAAAATACAAGAGATAAAAAAAAAAAATTATACTAGGTATACACATTACATATTGCTATCTTGAAAGTATATAAAATATATATAACAAAAATACAAAGATCATGATCTTTCTCATTATGATTTCTTTCATGGCAAACTAAATGAAATAACAAGGCAATGCTTTCTTCTTGTATCATTAGTCTATAATGCATTAATGACTCACAATACAAAAGAAACAAGTGTTACCATTATAGTGAGACAAAATATAAAATAAAATAAAAAATAATAATCTGTACTTATTCTCATCTAGATGTCTGGCAAAATAAGGAATTCCTATATAGTCAAAAGACAATGGAGATTGTGAGATCAAGTAAAGCATGACCATTGTTCTTGATGAGAAACAAACTTTTAGCATAATCATTCTTAATTGGATGCAAGTTTTGCTAGCAAGTTTCTTTTTATGCATAATCATTCTTTTTAACTTCCCAATTTCTACAAAAATAACAGATCAATCCTATGAATGAGGAAAATATACAACCCCAAATGGTTTATTGATCTTAATATCAAAGTTCTGCATATGGAAATATGAATGAAACTAAGATAATGATTTCCCAAAGAATAATCAATTGAACTTAGTGGAAAAAATGGCATGGCATTAACCAGGGCCTGGAAGTAATTTTTGATACAATAAACAGACATGCAAATTGTTCTACTACCTAGTAGTATTAAACTAGGAATTTAGTTCTATCAACTAAGGCTCATATATGACATTCAGACTTTGGACATGCAAGACTTAACTTCCAATGCAGCTATATTATCAGTGACATTAAAATAGTAAAGCACATCTATCCTATCAACGATTTTACATTTTTATGCATGCATATTCATGTCATTTGTCATATTTATTATTTAGAGTCACAAAATTTTCCATTTGACAATCAGCATGATGTTGTGAAGCCAAGTTAAGCTTTTATCTTTTGGATGAACAACTATGACATGAATATAATGAAATAAACACAAGTAGGGAATTATATAATACCTACCATTCAAAAGATGCAAGAGAACACAATTATAACATTGAGATTCTGATCACGTTAATGCAATAGATCATATCTTTGGTGATTCCTCAAAGCACAGATATGTGAAAACAAAGTGAGTTAAGAGTTAAGAAACCAAAAAAAAAAAACAAACTACAAAGAACTCACCTTGAAGACAAGCCCTTCATGTTGAGAAGTTGGGAAAAACCGAAAGAGTGAATGAGAAGTTGGGATTCATGATTCTTAGGGACAGGAGGGATGATTCAGATTTCAGATCTAAGATATGAAATGTTAAACAGTAAATAAAATGAATACCTTTAGGCTTTAGTTTACAATTTTGCATTTTGACCCCCCAAATATAAATATATTATAAAATTGAATAAAAATTTAAAACAAAAAGTGCAAACCCGGACTGGTGACCCTGCCGGGTCACCGGGTCACCCGTCCGACCGGCCGGGTCACCGGTTCAACCCCGGGTTTATGTAATGAACCGGACCGGCTTATAGGCCGGGTCAAGGTCAACCCGGTCCGGTCCGGGTCTGAAAACCATGATGGTAGCAACTCAATAATGTTACACTTAAGAGTTAAAGAAAATGCATTTTATTTTTAAGAGTTAAAAACCGCTTATGTTCAAAATTCAAAAATAAAATTTGTGAAATGGTTTACCTATTATATAAATTAGTTGAAATATTATACATAATTATTTTTTTATTTTACAAAGATAACAAACACTGCTGGCAACCGCCGGGACAACTAGGGGAGAGTCACACACCACGTTCCCTGAGTTGCCGCAAGGCTCAACAAAACCTGATAAACAACTCACAAAAGAAGTCAAGCAATTAAAAAAATCAGGAATACAAACTTGACCACACACAAACCACTTCCCCTGAGTTGCCGCAAGGCTCAACAAAACCTGATAAACAACTCACAAAAGAAGTCAAGCAATTAAAAAATCAGGAATACAAACTTGACCACACACAAATATTTGTTCCTATACACCGGGACACAGGAATATAAGGAGTATAGAAAATACCACTACAAATACAATAATACAAAAATACAATCTAGTAAATCCATGAGTTCTACATATCAAAGAAATTAAGGACACAAGGATACACCGATACAGAGAGTTGGAGAAAGACTTAATCCAGAGACTCCAAGCACAGCTAACCCCAACGTCGCAACTTGAGAGGGAAAAAGGAAGTAGTAAGTAACATACATACATACATATATGTTACCCAGTGAGTGGTGACAGCATAATCTCAAATAGAGTAATGGAAAATAATACATAAACATAATGCCTCGGAAATATGATAATACCGCTATTAATGATGTTCTTAAAAAATAATATAGAGAATTACCAATAATCAATTTTAAAACATAAATTCCCAAAACAATTCATCGATAGAAACATTCAAAATAAGTTCATATAAATCAGCATATATTGGCCTCAAATCATTCCCGACCTAATCGTGGCCGTGACTTGGTACAAGACTGCTAAGGTGGTTTCCAAAATCTCGAGAACACAAATACTGAATTTCTTGGTGTTGGCCACTAAGATACCTGTGTGGTGACCCCGGGTCTCTCAACATGAAATTAGGGATAATCCCTCCAAAACCCTGTCAATGGCCCTATACTGCTTTTAACTAGGGTAAACCTAGAGTCAACCACACCGCCTCCTATTAGGCCTTACCGTGGGGATCCTCACTGCAGTGTCAGATCGAAGTCTAGGATCTGGCTATGGCCCGCTGTCACCATCCAAATCAATCCCATATATAAGCATTTCAATAGCACTATCTCTCCACATTTTTGGAGTGTAAAATACATATGCTCATCAGTATATACTCACCATAAAGCATATATAAACATAGAAATGCTAAGTTTAAATAAGGTACACAGATAGTTTCCAAATTTTCCAAGATGTTCAATTCTTTCTACTAAATTCAATATCGGTAAAAAAATACAATATGATATGAAAATAAGCAGTAAAGCATATAAAAAATATTATACCACCCAGTAGGGTTCCTCACAATCTTTCACAAATCAGGTTTGCAATTCACTTCATAAATCAACTCATTTACAATATAAGCGAGTAGATAAAACACGGATGTAAGAAATAGCATATGAAAGTATTCATATTCCTATTAGAACCATGCAATTGAATTAATACACTCATAAAATTAGGAGAACAACTCCTCAACGGCGCTACTCCTCCGCCGCCTCCTTCCTCGGGCTGAACTTTCACCACCTACACCCACAAGCCACAATGTTTAAAAACAAAAAAAAAACACAAGAAGAAAAGCAATCATGAATTTCTTCATGCTACAAGGTAGGAAACCCTAACAAGGCTTGGGTATGGTCTGAACTTGGACTCTAATGGCTCCAAAGAATTTTCATAGAAATAAACTCCCAATACAACCAAAAAACTAGAAATTTTACAAAAGATTTCTCAGTGCTACAGCAGTCCAATTTCAAGAACAAGAGGAGATGGTTTCAACAAGATAGAAATGGTGGATCTTCACATCCACTTCATGATGTACGGAAGAATGAAGGAAAACAATCAAACAATTCAATTCATCAATAACAAACCAAGATTCAAGATCTAAAACCTAGGACTAACATGCTCATCCAAACAACATGAAATAAGAGGGAAAGAGGAAGAAGAAGAGCTTACCTTAAAGGATCTTCAACCAAAAGAGAGAGGAAGGTCAAGGAATGGCAGTTCTCTCTCATCCAAAGCAAAGAGAACGAAGGTAGGAGGAAGAGGAAGAAGTGGAAAAAATCGGGGGAAATTAGGGCTCAAGTTTGGGACTTTAAATACCGTTAGAAGTACACAACCAAGTACACGGCCATGTAAATCCTAGTTGGGCCGTATATCTTTCTGAATGGAGTGAAAATCGTTCATTCTCAGGGTTACACGGACAAGAACATGGTCACACAAATCAGCCTCTGCCTGTGTAGATTTACACGGGCAAGTACATAAGCATATATCTCAGCAACTGCCCATGTACTTTTTTTGAACTCATCCAGAGAGTTACACGGGCAAGTACATAGTGTGTATCTCAGTCATTGCCCATGTAGTATTTCAAAACTCAAGTTTTAAATGATTTTCAGCCCAAAACGAATAAAAATGAGTCAAAACTTAAGAGATAACTAATCTAAGGCAACTTACACAATAACGCATGCACGGAAAAACCAAAATATTACACTAAGATAATATAGCAATAACTATTATTCAACAACACTGCATACAACTTTAGGGGAATGATGAATGCATCTTCTTTTATAGATAACCCTTAATAGAACATAATAAACAGTACGTAAATAATACTCTATAAAACTTGACCCAATGTGTGAACAGTACACTACATTATGCAAGTGTTGATTACACATAATATTTAAGTTGTTGCATTATACTTTGTACATTATTATTATAAGAAACATTACAATTGGTTTTTTATTTTTTTATTTTTTGTATTTTCTTTAAAAAAACATAGGGTGGGATGGTTATCAAGAAAATGTTGTTGGGTTTTAATTTAGTATACGTGCTGGTAAATTCAAATAAAATGTATGTACTATATCTTAATAATAATAATGTATTAATAGACATCATAATAAACCAAGCCTAATTATGTGATTAAATAAGTTTTTGGGTAATTTATGCATTAATGTAATTTAAGTATATTGTGGAGTTTTATGTGCAGAAACCATTAGAAAAATATTCACGTGATACAAGTTGTAATTTGAAATGTTACCTATTTGGAACTATCGTGCATTCAACGTTAATTCATAATCTAAAAACTCCAATAGTGAAATATTATCAAGAACTTTGGTAATCACATTACTTCTGCAATGGATGTGTATTTTGGATTACCAAGTGATGATAATCTCAATTAAAATTTTGGATATTTTTGTCTTTTTTCTTAAAATGTAATTTTTAATGAAAATAGGGTGAAACATAATAAAGTCATTTCTCAAATTGTCGCCATCAAAAACCCTAACCACTATATTATTTGCAGCCTAAACCGCCAATATTGCTATAGTCAACGACGCCCCCATCCTCACCGCCGGTATCCAACAATGTCATCAAAGAACCATAAACCGTGGTAAATTATTGTTGAAAGATTAATCTTATTAAATAAAAGGGAGAAGAGAAGGATGACATTTAAGAGGCTCATTTAATGAAAAGAGTGAAGTGATGCATGTTATGAGGACTTAGGTTGCGTTTGGTACATGGGAAAGTACCCAATTTTTCCAGGAAAGTAATATAAAGAATCTCTTTACTATGTTTGATAGAGTTTTTTTTGTTGGAAAGTAACATTGCCATGGGAGAGTTATTCCACAAAAATGAGATAAAGTGATTCCCTCACAACAAGGTGGGAAAGTTGGATTCCCATAGGATAGTAAAATGAGTCTATTTTTTGGACCAAAATACCCTTAATCTTTTTCTAGAATTACTTTTCCACTCTCTAGGGTTTTCTCAAAGACAAATGTTTTTATCACCCGGGCCTTCATTGCTTCCCTAGGAAACCCGACAACACGTCCATCGCCCCGAGCATCCATTGCTTCTCCCCACATCTTCATTACCGTCGTTTGACCAACTAAAACAATTGATTAAGTTAATAAATTATTTTATTACATTAAAAAAAATTATTTAATTGAATTTTTAAAAAACATTTTACACATTTAAAAATATTTTACTATTATTACTTTAATGTTAAAAATGATTGACAAATTGTTGATAAAGTATACTAACACAAGGGTATTTATGTTATTTTGGCAAAAGATTTTCAAGAATATATTTTAATATCACACACATACCAAACAAAAGAATGTTATTTTGTTAGGAATTACTTTCCTATCAATCACTTTCTCATCAATTAAATTTCATCATAACATTCCCATAGTAAAGTACCAAACTCAACCTTAGGCTTTATTAGCCGATATTTAATTTCATTGCCAGGACAGCAAAGTCTGTTATTCAGCCACACCAAGTTAGCATGGTGGTTATGCTATGCTCGCACAGACGACAATGAGTAGGAAAGTTGGTTACTTATGTCAGTAGTTAGTTAGAAGTCTAAACGGCTGTTATTCTAACATTGTTCAATATTGTATAAAAAGTACACAAATCCTTTCTGTCTTGATCCATTTTTCACAATTTAGTGAATGATCTCAAACTCCTCATTTCTTTAAACTCTTCTTTACTCTCATCTCTTCTTCATAGAATCCATTCACTCCATTGATGCTGTTGCCATTGGTGTAATTTTGTAAGAGAGTTCTCCCTGTGTATGTGAAGATGGAGACAAGTTCATTGAATTCTATCTTTCTTTGATGGTTTTACAATAGTTGTTGTCTTCTATTTCATTCATCTTGCTTTAATCATAAAAAAAGTTGAATTTTCACATAAAATATATCTCACGCTTATTGCTTCTTCGATTTCTCTTTCACATTAATCTTTTGCTGATGTTTTCAACTCTTCAAGGTAATTGCCAATTTTATGAGTTAATTACTTTTCCATGATAGTCATTTGGAAGAATTATATTTTGTGGATGCTTTATAAACTCTTAATTAGTAGAAGCAACCAATGAGCCTATATTTGTTTTATCCGGATTAAATTCGAATTGAAAATATAATCCTACTTCGTTTAGGATTAAAAAAATGAGAGAGAACGACATAAGTTAAAGGAAAAGGAAAAGAAAATTAAAAAACCACACTGAGGGACCAACAAAGGGGAAGGGAAAAAAGAGAGAACATAGAAGAAAAAAGGAGGAAGAAAAGAGAAAGAATTTAAAGAGAAATAGAAAAAGACCAATGCAAAAGTAAGGAGATGATTTTATCAAGGATAAAGAAAGGAAAGGATCGACAAGAACGTCAAGTAGATTTATCGGATATAGGAAAAATCTTATCGTCATCGACATTGATGGTACCTTTTTGTTGTCAATCATGTTATGAGATGTACATGTCTAACATCCTTGGTTTTCTTGTTAAGCATAAATTGAAGTCAATAGTTGAAACGCATGGTAAGCATGGGATTTGATATAATACAATGTGAATTAATTTGATGTGTCATCAAAAAGTGCATAGAGGAGATTAAGAAAGACACAAGCTTGTTTGGTACAGAGATTAATCTAAGATTCCTAGGGAATATAAAGAAGGGATTCTCTTGCTTTGTATAGAAGTCATGAAATTACTCCCCAAAACCATTTATTCCCACAACTAATGGCTTTCTATATGATGAGTGTTAGGTATAATATAATCCAATGTATTTCTCATAATTAATATTAGTAACATATTCCCAAGAATATTTTTTTGTAAACCAAATAAAGGAATAAAGTATTCATAAGTTATTATTCCAAATAATCTACATTTTGGGAAGTCGTATTCCCATATAATATTTCAAATCTCGAAGCAAACAACCTCTTAACCATTATGCAACTACTCACGCATGGGGTATTTGGTTCTACTTTCCCTTATAGGTAAGAATGACATTAAGCTTTGATTCCACCACCCTTAAGAGGATACATCGCCAACTTGATATGTCTCGAAAGTAGATGAAGCCTAAAGTTTTTTAAACCTGATGTAGTGTAAGTGTATTTTATGATAACCAACTCACCCCACTAAGTGTAAGTATTGTCTTTAAAAATAGGCATAGTACATGGTACATAGTGGTCAGTATAAGGTGCTATAGTTGGTGTAGGAAGTTTCAGTTCTAAGTTCAAGATTCATTAGATGCAAGGGTGATAATATGTCCCAAGGTGTGAGTGTGAACTTGCAGTCCAGACTTCGTGTCGATGGGTGAGAGTGTACAACTAGATATTCAATTCTCGGCTATAAGCACGCCTTTGACTGCATTTATTGCATTTGTAAAAATAAATAAAAATTAAAAAAATCTAACTACTGTGACAATTATATGAAAGCATTAATGAGGTTTGTGATTCCTTGAGCTTTTTATAATTGTAGGGGTGATTGAGAGTCGATATCCATATGGGACTAGGATTATTCATCAAAGACTTTTGGGGCAATCTACATTAAAATCTCGTTGTCCAAAATTTACCAACAACTACCTTAATTCATTGTAATTCTTATTTTGTTAGTATTGTTGAGAGGATCCATACTCGAGGTTTATTGTGTTTATAAAGACTTTTTCTTAAATTTACATTCATTTGGTGGGAATCTTTTTCTATTTTTTTGTTTGGTTTAAATAGGGCAATTATTTTCTTAATCAATCAATTAGATAGTGACAGGCAAAAAAATAATAGTACTTGTTGGGACTCCACGAATATGACACTCCCACATTCATGTCCGGAAAATTTATTAATTAATGATCCATGCACTTACTTCCGAGAGATTATTACAGTACATCTCCATCAGATACTCCATAGCTCAGCTTGTTAGGGCTGTAAAGGACACATTAGGCCCACCACAGACTCAATTATGTACAACTCAACTATAAATATATATTAAAATATAAAATCTAGGTTTAAAAGAGTCTTGAGATTAGAGTTCGGTGGCACGTATTCTTCTTCCTTTCTTCTTTCGTAAATCAATTCCTTAGTAAATTGTATATATTTTACTCATTAGCAATGAATTCAAACAGTTTCTAACTCAGACTAATCAAGTTCGAAGTGGCACTACATTATTTTTTATTTTTAGAAGCAGATATGTAGAGGTGCAAGCTGGGCCGTGCCGGCCCGAGCCCGGCATGGCCCAGCACAATTTGGGCCGTGCCAGCCCGAGCCCGGACAGCTACATCATTGGGCCGAGCCATGGCGGCTCGCGGGCCGGCACGGCCCGCGGCCCGCCATGGGCTGGGCTGGCCCGAGCACGCGGGCCAGCCCGGCACGGCCCGCAACTAGCCGTTGCGGGCCGGCCCGGCACGGCCCGGCGGGATTTTTTTTTATTTTTTAACCCAATTAATTTAAACATTAGAAAATGACATTTTTAGCCCCTTTAACAACTATAAAACGGCTAGTTTTTTAGGGTATTTTAGACTTTAAAATATAATTACTTTTTTACCTTTTTCAACAACAATAAACGGCTAGTTTACAAGGCTATTTTAAACTTTAAAATATAATTACCTTTTTCTGAATTGTTAATCAAATAAAGTTCCAAGCTTGTAATTTTCTAAATTGTTGTCATAGTTTTTAAATAAATGTCAAAATTTTTTCTATATCTATTTGTAATTTATTTTTAGTTTATCTTTATTTTTTCTATGTAATCTTATAATATTATGTTAAATTTGAAAAAATTATCTTTTCTTGTATAATTGTATTCATGTAAATTTACTATATTTAGATTTTTTTAAAAAAATATTTTCTTAATTTTTAGTATTTTTAAAGTATTTTTAATAAATTTTATAATATTTTTAAAAAATATGGGCCGGCCGGCCCGGCCCGGCCCAGCCCAGCTGGCCTGGGCCGTGCTTCGGGCTGGGCCGACCCCCCATAAAGGTGGGCCGTGCCGGCCCGGCACGGTTGCAATCCGGGCCGGGCCGGCCCGAGCACGAACAGTGCTCGGGCCGCACCGTGCCCGGGCCGTTCCGGGCCGGGCCAGCCCATCTTGCACCTTTACATATCTTTTGACACCACATCTTCGTGTGTTTCAAATCCAAATAATGCAAAGGTGGTTTTTGAAAAACCCCCCAATACTTGTGTGATATTTTTCTATCTAATGTATGAGCCCAGTTTAAAATACCCCCCTCTAATCTTATATTAAAAAAACCACTCCCTCACACACTCTCTCCAGCACTCGCTCACACTCTCTTCCCCGCTTCCCAATTCTACCCTTTTGAGAGCTGAAGGACACCTCATGAAATCCCATCGATGGGATTGAATCGCCGAAGCTCCACTGTTGACCTTGGTCGGCACCACCGGAAGCCCCATCAACAAGCTTTGCTGATCTCTCTCTCTCCACATGGATGACACTCCTTTGCTCGTCTCTTTGACAAGCCTCCTCCTCTCTCGAAAACCCTAGAACCAATTCTTCTTCTTGCTGCTATTGAGGCTTCTCTGGAACCCTAGAAGTGTAGGAGCTGAGCCATTAGTTTCAGAGGAGATGGCGATGAAGTGTTTCGGGTGTGGCAGCTCAGCGGTGCTCTCTGTAGCTTTTCATGGTTGGAAGTCATAGAGAAGGAGCATGGTGGCATCTTTGAAGCAGTGGTTTCATTTCGGAGGGCCATAGGGGCGAAGGGAATAAGTGATGCCATTTTGGCTTAATGTGAGGGGCGAAGGAATTTCCTTTTGTAGGTAAAGCTCCTTTTGGCTTAATGTCATTTTGTATTACGACTACCATGTGAATGTTGTTCTAGAATTAATGGGTTTTTGATGTGAATAAGTGATTTAGTGTTTTAAGATTGGTCTAGGATGCAAGCCTATCTTAGTTACACTCGGTGATTGTGTTACGATGAGAGCTAAGGGAACTAGTTTGGGAAAATAATATCCAAGCATGTTAAGTAGGATTTTGTCCATTAAGAATTCTGAAGGTGGCCCCATCCCAAATTTGCTTGATGTATGTTCATGTGAAATGTACACATGAAATGGATAACAAATTGGTTTGTTGATATAGTGTGGTGTGTACATTTGTGACTATGACACATGTAAGAATACAAGGTTTAGATTGACTATCTCTGTCTTTGTTGGGGCTCCAACCTTTGGCATACATCTTCCATCACTAATGTTTTTCTTGCTTATAGGTAAAGCTGTTTGGCATGTGGTTAAGTTAAAAAAAGGAATTGCCAAAATCGTCATGAATGATATTTTTGTGCATTAGATTTTATTTTATTTTATTTTTATATTGTTATAACTTATCAAAAGTTTTTGACAATAAAATATGTTTGGTTGTCTTCTAGACCTTCAGCAATCACCTGAAGTTCAGGAGCATTTTCATACTGTTGGAAATCTCTACCTGCATATCAATTTCTCATCATGAATGTGATGCTTTAACTTCATGTTTATAATGAACTTCGAACTGCATTGATGTGTATGATATGTTTTTTAAATCCATCACAATTTATATCCATCACAATTTATCCTATAAAACCATGCACTGGATTTAGCGTGAGCTATTGGCCCTTAAGCAGTACAGGTATGTTTCTTATTGTTTTGAAAATTTTCATAAGATCAAAATGATGACTTGAATTAATTATCCACCATGATTAAGATTTCTCTGCTTGGTCGGAAAACTTGTCTGATGCATATTTTGTTACTTTGCCATTTTGTTGTACACATGCACTGGTAATTCAAATTGGTTGTAAGAAGTTTCTGTTTATTGAAGTGCATGCCAATTCAATTCTTTAATGAAATTTACATAATTTTGTTGCCATTTGCCTATGTATACCCTGGACATAATTTCAGTGATTTGTTTGAATAATATGCATTTGGATTCTAAATGTATCAATCTGCTTATTGTGTGGAAGATATTTAATTCTGATAACTAAAAGTATGCTTCTTTGGCTTCTGAGGATTGCTTTTACATTTTCTTTTATTGGGAAAGAATTGAATGATGATTGATAAAGAAAAAGAAACATTGTTTTCAGTTTATATCAATTGGTCGTCATCATGTTTGACCTTACCAATAAGATAACATCAGTGAGTTTATCTTGACACTCTCTTTCATCATATATCTGGTTTTTATGGTTGATAAGCTGGCAGTTGCTAAGTCGCTAGATTATATTCATATTAATTCTATGGTAAATGTGGGCCAAATTTCAGATGTATGGTGGTTTTAAAAAGTGAAATCTAAATTTTTTATCCTGAGCTCCTCATATGTTTTTTGTCTTCTCATTTATCGAGATGCAATATTTGATCTATACTGTTATGCTTTTTCATAATTGCCATCATCTTCTTTGTGCTTTAGTAGTCTATATGGTAGTAAATAAAGAATAGCAACACAATCTGTATCGTTTTAGTTGTTCTGCACTTGCAACTGAACTTGGCTAGCAAATTTCAACTTTTTTATTCATAGAACTTGTACATTGAGGCAGTTACGAATCTCTTTGTTCTTAACAATTCTCTTCTTCAACCTTTTTATATAAGTCACATTTGTCATAAACAACTGTAGAGACTTGATGCCAAGCATTTGCGCTGCCCCTTCCAAAAGTAGATAATTATAGTTGGTTAATAACTTGGTCATTACTGGTTATGACTAATTGGAAGCTTCAGCCCTTGTTTTGCAGTTTGAAATGGATGACTTACCTCTTGCCAATAGATGCTGAAATTTAGAATCATCCTTATTTTGTTTGCAGGTTTTGGAAATGTGTCGCATTGAGGCATCATTGACTTAGGGCAGATAAAACATTTACTCATTTTTTTTTAAACTAACTACAACTACTCTATCATGCTTTAAGTGTTTGTGTTAATTTTCTTTATGTAACTTTTGCTAGGATTTGATCTGATTTGTTGATTTTGTTTCAATTATTTGGTTGTTCTCCCGACTTATTGTAACGAAGGTTTATATGTGATATACTTTTCTTGTTGTAATTCTGAATCCTTGAACATTTATAGTAGTTTCTGAGTACCTTAGTGGCATAGTATTTGAGATATGCGGTTGTGATTTTGCTTTAATTCAATTATATGCATAAACTGACATTTATGTGCAGATTATTTCAGGTAGGTCTCCCCCAGCTGCTTCTATGGATGTAGGTTAATTTTTTAGTCCTAAAGATGCCCAGAGAAAATTTTCTCCTGGCTTATCAGTTTGTACAATCTATGCTGAAGAGGTTTGTCTGAATAATTAGATCTCTGCATTTAAAAATTTTAGGATGCCTAAACTATGCAACCTTTTCTTCACCTTGGATTTATAGTTGATTGAACTTAGTCAATGACATGAAAATGACATTTCTTTTCTTCAGGAAATTTTTTGAAGGAAGATCACCCTCTTATCTTAAATCTGTCATTCTCATTGAGCTTAGGCCTTTTTCCAATTAGTTTTTCACTGAGAACTGTGGGTTGTGGAATTAAAACTTCTAGGGATCAAGCTAGAGTGGACCAGAGCAGTAACACTTCTAATTGAATTTCTTATTGTAATTCAATGGATAGTTAACATTGTTGTCAATTGACTAAAATGCAACAAGTACTCTATCAAGCATTCTCAGAAGGTGTTACCACAACCATCTTCTTAAACTCTAATTTAAGCTTCTATCACCACCATTGTTAATTACATTGGCCAACCTTGTAGCACTATATCAAAATTTCATCTCTGCGTTCTTCAGATGAAATTTTAAACTTGTCTGCAACATGATTTTCTTGATATATATGGTGTTTTTCTTTTTTGCCAATTAAGAGCTATCAATGAATGTTTATTCTAGGCCCTGGTTTAAAGTAACAAACAATTGATGGAATTGGTATACAAGTTATGAATGGATAGAGCTTAATATTTAGAGATATGTATTTGATTGCTTTATGGTTGTTAATTTGTGAATCCTATTGTAGTTGTGAACTTCTAAACAACATAAAATGAGAAGAAAAAAAAACACGTTTTGTTCCGAAGGCAGTAAGCATGAACACATTTTATTCTGATTAATTCTTGCTAATGGAAGAATGCAATCAAGCTTTTAAAATATTTGTGGGAAACTATCCTAACTTCTTTGTCCCTGTTTTTGGTTGATTTACAACTTTATGTTTGCCCTTGAGTTAGTGACTTTCCAAGGCTATGCACTTAGCTCTTTGTGCTATTTTACTCTATTAGTTGCAACCATTTTTCCTTTCTCCCTGACTGTAAGGTTTTTCACAATAAAATCAGCATATCTGTTTCCTTGTAGGTGTTTCAAAATTTTTTTATCTTGTCCCAAGTTATTTCACATGGATTATTTGGCAAACATGAATAATTTGCATTCAAGAATTTGTGGATGATGCATTTCCATTAATGTTGCAGGCATGTGCAAACTACGTTGCTTACCTTCAGTTGCCCTTGCTTGGGATGCTGTGTCAAGTCTACATATAATTCTAATTTGTATGCTGAGACTATTATTGTTGATTCATCACTTGTGATGTGGGTTTCAAAGCCTGTGTCTGAGAGAACCATCATTTTCTTGCTGGTGATTATGTATATATAAATATATATAGTTGCTTATTCAAGTTGGTCATAATTGGAAGTGATCCATTTTACATACACCAGGCCTGCATGACCTTACTTATTCTGCTCACCCCTTGTAAAGGGCAATCATAAATATTTGTGTTTTCACATTACTCATACAAACTCAATGCTGTTGTTTCACTCACTGCAACGAGAAGCAGATTCTTTCTTTTGTATTCATCACAGGTTACATTTCATGATGGATATTGCGTTTTGTGAATGTGGCTTAATTTCTTTGTTTGATTATTGCAAGCGTTGATGCTTTAAGGCGGTTTAGCTTGAGTTGAACTTTTTACCTATGGATCTTGCATATTTGTGGCTTCATGGTAGCTGTGATATTGTTTGCTCTGATGCGCCAAGCATACGCATGAGAGCTTGACTTGTCTATGCCTTAACTATAACAGCTGTAGAGTTGAATTTAAGATTACCGCTTCCTCTTATAATTTTGATTGGTGATCCAATGCTTATAATTTTGGTACTTTGATGGTCTCTTTCCTGCTTATTTATAAGGCTGAGCAAACACTAGTAGAAATATATATACCTCCTGATACGACCATTTTTGCAAATTTCTCAGTTGAGAACTATGAAAGGATTCGAAATTTCTCAGTTGCAATAGTTGTATGTGTTTTTTTCTTCTTTCATCTTTGTTCAATTTGTATTTCATGCTCTGATTTAAATTCGGAGGCATATGAAAAATTCAATGTGAATAGTACTTTTTAAGAAGTGAAATAAATTCATTTATAATTTGATATATCTTTAGCACCATTGTAGTCATTATTCTGATCAGATTCTGTTTGTAATAGTTTTTTGTGGTAGGGCATAGATGGTCATGGTAGTGTTGCTGTAGAGATGCTTACAAGGTGTGGCTTGTTGTTGCATGAGTATGACATAGTGGAGTTAGCTAACATGAATATGTTATTCTTTCGTCCTGATCAGGCATGGTTATTATTAATCACATCCTAGCAATTTATTTATTTATTTATTTTTAATTGTAGCTATTTGATTAGAGCAATATTTTGGGTTTCCAGTGTCACCAGAGAGCTTATTCATTTAATTATTTTGGAAGAAAAAACTATGATTTCTCATCCTATACTTCATCTCTAGGTTGGCGTGACCAAGACTGATGCTGCTGTGCAGACTCTTTCAGATATTAATCCAGATGTTGTTTTGGAAGTAAGCATTTTGATCCAGATTAGTTTTCCTCATACAATTCGAGTTCAACATGTTTGATTTTGCTCCTTGCCCCTCAATTATGAAGACGTGCCACTTGTTTCTCATTTGTGCAAGCTAGTAACCAAGAATTTATAGATAATTTTAGCCTGGTAGATTCATGCATGACCTCCACCATTTGCAGCTTCTATTGGACCATAGAAAATAAACTTCGATTACTGACGATTACATTGCGCTATGTCAGGTTGGCTTAAGTTGTAAAGGCTCTCCATTTTAATTTTACATATTAAAGGCCCTTCATTTTGATGAAAATATGGGTTTCTTAAATATATCTTCAAGGATTAATTTTTTTGTGATTTTATATTATAAAGTATAATTTCCATTGGTTTTTCTTTAAGATCAAATTGGAATTTATGTTTGTGAATGGTCCAATATTATGATCTTAAATCAATATACATACAACAAAGATCATCACAACCACCTCATAACAAGCATAATTCCTTCTAACATTAAACACTGAGGTTGTGCTAGGTGGTTGTTGTTGTTGTTGTTTTTGGAAATTGGGTTGGTTGGAAAATTTGTATATCAGCTTGCCACGCTTTGACTCAATTAAAACTAACAAAAATAAATATTTTAAACTTAATTTTTTATGATTTATTTAATCTTAAGTATTTTTTAATATTAGTATTTTAAAAAGAATAGCTGATGAGTAAAATATATCTTAAGTAATTACTTTTTATGAAAACAACATAGACATGATAACTGAAGGTTGCGAGGCCCCAATGGTTTTCTCCAAGTTAATGCAATCTGACACATCTGTGGTTTTTCAGGCATGCAAGGAACTGAACCAAACATGGATGGAATGTGGAGAGTGAACTTGCTTTCAAAGAGCTTATCATTTGATAGTACGTGAAGTATATCTACATGCTTCTTATGAGCATATTCTTTATTTTTCTCACTTTTAGGAAAAATATTTAAAAACTTTGCATGCTATGAATTTTATATTTTAGCTTTTAATAGTTCTTTAATTAATTTAATTACAACATAGCTTTTATTTGACAATGTTTATTAATTTATGTAGGAGAACTCATGGTTCATGGTTCAAGGATCAAGGGGTTTGAAAATTAAGAGGTCACGAGAAGTTTTTTATTGTGTAATTAAGAAAAAAATACATTGTAATAGAGATAGAGTACATCATGTCAATTCTTTATTTTGTGTAATAGAATAAAAAAATACATTGTAATAAAAGTAGATAAGATGGTGTCAATTTTTTTACTTTGTGTAATTAAGTAAAATATATTTTATTTGAGATACTCATCACTTGTCAATAAAAGCCAATGAAATTGAAGGTAGAATACTTATAATGAAATTAAAGGTAGAATACTTATGATTGTGTTTCAAGATAGTCTTTTCCATTTTCAGCTTTAAAATTTTGTTTATGATTGGTAGAAAATACATTAAATTCAATATGAGTAAGTTTTTAAGGGGGTTATAAGCGCCTCTAAATCAATAATGAGGATTTAAAAATTATAACCTATAGGGGCAGTTATAACCGTCTAGAAAACTATGAAAAAATTTCTAAAAAATTACTAGTTTTTGGGGTGTTATAACCGGTTTTAAAACTATAGAGGGAAATTTGAACATTATTAATTTTAGAGGTGATTATAACCGCCTCTACAACATTGGAGAGTAGTATTGAACATGATTAGTTATAGAGGTGGTTATAACCGTCTCTATAGGTTATAATTTTTAGAGGTGGTTATAACCTCCTCTAAATTAATTGCTAGAAACTGCCTCTAAAAATAAAATTACCTCAACGGTTGCTATAAACCGGCTCTAAAGTGTATAGCTGGTTTTATATGAGCCAGTTTAGAGATGGGTGAGAAAACAATCTCTAAAGCTATAGAGTCGGTTTAAACCACCTCTAAATATCTTTTATAGCGTAGTGTGGGTAGACTCAAAGAACCCTTTTCCACATGACTCTTTGCCCCCAAACATCTAAGCTCAATAATGTAAATCTTCTGTTTGCCCATGTGCCTACTCATTGGACATGTGGACACCTTTAAATAAGTCAAAACTTTATTTCTCATCTAGCCTAATATTTTTCAACATTCTTTATTGTATTTTTGGGGTGTGTTATGTTATTTAGTTTATATCTTAACAAATTACCTAATACTAAAACTATCAACAATTAGTGCTTATTTGGTAATAAAATAAATATGAAAATAAAAATAAGTGGAAATTGCCAAAAAAAACCCTCTAAGTTGGCGAAATGGCCAAAAACACCCTTTTAATTTGGCAATCCCTAAAAACACATTCCTTTTAAACATAATATTTTCTAACCCCCCAAACCATATAATAATGGTTAATAAAGTTATTTTTGAATTTTATGGACGAAATTGCCCATTGCATGGGAAGTCGTGGCATTCCAACATCTTCCTTGTCATCGGCGTCGCCAACGGCGACATCCCCTCCCTCGCCGCCGACCCCGCCGCGGCCTCCCAATGGGCGGCCGCCAACGTACTCAACTACTTCCCAGCCTCCTCCATCTCCGTCGTCTCCGTGGGCAACGAGGTCCTCAGCTCCGGCGATTCCTCCCGCACTTCCCAACTCTTCCCGGCGATGCAAAACCTTCACTCCGCCCTCTTCACCGCCGCCCCATTTGTCAAGATCTCCACCGTCCACACCAAGGCGGTGCTCGCCCAATCCGATCCCCATCCACCGGCACCTTCCACTCCGATCTTGTCCCCGTACTCAAAGGAGTTATAGGGTTTCCAAAATCAACTACATGAACATGGTTGATGCCCAGGTCGACGCCGTGCGGACGGCACTGGACGCCACCGGATTCCCCGCGATGGAGATTGTGGTGGCCGAGACCGGTTGGCCATACAAAGGCGATGACGGAGAGGTTGGAGAGAGCGTTGACAATGCCAAGGCTTTCACCAGTGGGCTGATAGCACATCTGAGATCCATGGCCAGAACGCCGATGATGCCAGGCCGTCCAGTGGAAACCTACCTCTTCGCCCTCTACGACGAGGATCTCAAGCTAGAGCAGACATCGGAACGCTCCTTCCGCCTCTTCAAGCAGATCTTGGTCTCTGTTTAACAAGTGATATCTCTCTGTTTAAGAATTGAGGTTTCTGTTTAAAAACGTATGTCTCCGTTTAAATATTGTGGTTTCTGTTTCACAAACTCGACTCTATTTAATAAATGATATCTCTCTATTTAAGAATTGAGGTTTCTGTTTAAAAACTTATATTTCCGCTTAAATATTGCGGTTTCTGTTTAACAAGTGATATCTCTCTGTTTAAGAATTGAATTAAAATTGTCACAAAAAAACACTTGAAACCTCACACCTTAAAAATCTAATTGGATCAAAGAATGTGATCAGGTCCTAATGACATCATGATCATCTTGGTCAACTCAAACACATTAATGACGATTCACTTTACATGTAAAGGGAGAAGAGTTTCATTTAATGTGATCAAGTCCCAATGACATCGTGATCATCTTGGTCAACTCAAACACATTAATAACGATTCACTTTACATGCAAAGGGAGAAAAGTTTCATTTAATGACACTTTAAAGATTCACATTCTTTAAAGACCCTCATCATTGAATTAAGGCTTCTATTTAAAAACGTATGTCTCCGTTTAAATATTGCGGTTTCTGTTTAGCAAGTGATATCTCTCTGTTTAAGAATTGAGATTCCGTTTAAAAAGTTATATTTCCGCTTAAATATTGCGGTTTCTGTTTAAATATTTCCGCTCAAACACATTAATGACGATTCACTTAACATGCAAAGGGAGAAGAGCTTCATTTAATGTGATTAAGTCCCAATGACATCATGATCATCATGGTTAACTCAAACACATTAATGACGATTCACTTTACATGCAAAGGGAGAAGAGCTTCATTTAATGCCACTTTAAAGCTTCACATTCTTTAAAGACCCTTATCATTGAATTAAGGTTTATATTTAAAAACGTATGTCTCCGTTTAAATATTGCAGTTTCTGTTTAACAAGTGATATCTCTCTATTTAAGAATTGAGGTTTCCATTTAAAAAGTTATATTTCCGCTTAAATATTGCGGTTTCTGTTTAAATATTTTCGCTCAAACACATTAATGACGATTCACTTAACATGCAAAGGGAGAAGAGTTTCATTTAATGTGATTAAGTCCCAATGACATCATGATCATCATTGGTGAACTCAAACACATTAATGACGATTCACTTTACATGAAAAGGGAGAAGAGCTTTATTTAATGCCACTTTAAAGCTTCACATTCTTCAAAGACCCTCATCATTGAATTAAGGTTTATGTTTAAAAACGTATGTCTCCGTTTAAATATTGTGGTTTTTGTTTAAAAAATGCGGTCTCTGTTTAACAAGTAATATCTCTCTGTTTAAGAATTGAGGTTTCCGTTTAAAAACTTATATTTCCGCTTAAATATTGCGGTTTCTGTTAATGCCACTTTAAAGCTTCACATTCTTCAAAGACCCTCACCATCTCGATTGCAATGCCATGTCATGCAATGCATGCATGCAAATAAGCAACATCATGGCAAGCCTTGTCCTCCTTGTAATAATGGTTGCTTCTCTTCTCTTTCATGGATGAGGCCTGTGGGCTCGATCTCAACTCCTGGGGTGACCCCCCGGAACCATCCCTGGCTGATCCGGTGGAAGCCCTAGCCACGACACCTTCAGATTTGGAAGAAGCTGATCGTGCTGATGCCGGCGATGATGCCGGAGGTGAGCAGCAGAGTGGTGAAATTGATGGTCAACAGAAAGATGGGGGTGATCTGAAGATGGAGATGGTGGAAGAGAGAAGTTTGGAGTGCGGTGAAGTGGTGGCCGGAGTTCGTGCCTGCAGTGGAGAGGTTTGTGATGTTGATCGGTTGGAAAAGGATGAATCTTGTGATGACGTGGAGATCGTAGTTGATGTTCGTGGTGGTGAGGTTGGGAGTGCTGCTGGGAAAGTTGTTTATGGGTTGGAGATCAGTGATCAAGTTGAGAAAATTGAGGAAGGAAGGGTCAAGGGTTTCTGTTTAAAAAAGTATGTCTCCGATTAAATATTGCGGTTTCTGTTTAAGAAACTCAGTCTTTGTTTAACAAGTGATATATCTATGTTTAAGAAAGTATGTCTCCGTTTAAATATTGCGGTATCTGTTTAAGAAACTCGGTCTCTGTTTAACAAGTGATATCTCTCTGTTTAAGAATTTCGTATGTGTACATTTTCGTATGTTTTGATTGTTACGATCTGTTTAAGAATTGAGGTTTCTTTTTAAAAACTTATATTTCTGCTTAAAAATTTTTGAATACTGCTAAATGTGTTGTTATTGTCACAGCCTTGTGGTTATGGCGGTAAACCTAGTTAATGGCGATGCTACTTGACACCAGTAGTGTAGACTTTGACTGAATTCTATAGACAACATCATTTGTTAGGGTTTTTGTAATTTTCTGATCGCAAAGACACATATGCACAACCAACAACAAAAAGTTTTGGGGAAATCAGAATTTTATTAGGGTTTGGAAGAACAATACATGATATACCGTACAGCTCTGCGAAGCGCAACATAGTCGACTCGCCACAGATTGAAGACTTAATTCAAGGCATCCTAGACAGTTTTGTTTTGTTTTACATTTTCGTATGTGTACACGATCGAAATAGTTTTTTGATTGTTACGATTTGTTTAATGTTTATAATGTACGTTTTCCCTTTCATATGATATGATTGTAGTTTTACAAATGAAATTTTCGTTTAAAAAATGAGTTTTAGTTTAAAAAAGTATGTCTCCGTTTAAATATTGCGGTTTCTGTTTAAGAAACTCGGTCTCTGTTTAACAAGTGATATCTCTCTGTTTAAGAATTGAGGTTTCCGTTTAAAAACTTATCTTTCTGCTTAAAACTTTGTGAATACTGCTGAATTTATTTTAGATTTTTGGATAAACATCAAAATTTTAATTCTATTTTATTTAAAAAATTTTAAATTTTAATAAATGTTATTATATAATAAGATTTTGATCATTTATACATTACTATCAAATATTCTAACATTCATGAACATGAATTTAACATCCATTTCAATTGATTGCATATATATAGATATATGGATCATGTGAAAGAATATTAATTCTCAAGAATGGATTTAGCTTGTTGTTTTTTTGGGTATTAAGATGTTTAGGTTGTTCCATGGTTAACCAGTGTGATCAAAATTTTAAACAGAAACAAAATAATTTAAACGGAAAAGACTGTTTTAAATGAAAACTTGATTGAGTTAAACAGAGATTGGGATAATTAAACAATAAGGCAAAAAAAATGCACACTCGTATGCATAAAAGGTCAGACATGATGTGATTGGGCGGTATTTTTCCCGCCATTTGCAAGGGCAAAAATAAAATTTCATAACATGGACCCACTTGAAGTGACTGATAGCAGGTGAAAAGGAATGTAAACTATAAAGGAAGGGCTGTCTGGGGTGTGCAAAAGTTGGAGGGGGTTTTTAGGAAGTTTTGAAATTCGAGAGGGTGAATAGTAATTTTCCCTAAAAATAAAGAGAGAAAATTATATTTTTTTTTATTATTATCGAACTATTGATTTTCCATCATCTCAAGTATCTAAACAAGAAGTCACAACTTTTAATACATGCTCATTTTGCTGAAAGACTATTGGTCTATGTGCTTGTTTAACCCCTTGTTTAATTGCGGTATTTGAAGGGTTAAGAGGAAGTTTGGAAGAGTTGGGGTTGTTTGGTTGGGGATTTTGAAGGAGGAGGAGGAGTTTGGAGGGGTGATGCACCCCTCCCCCCACAAAATCCTCCAAACCCCACCCCTCAAAATCCTGGTCTTTTGGAGAAATGGGTTTTTTTATTTTTATTTTTTTATCAAAATATCCTTGTCTTTTGAATATATCACACATATATCGTTCTCAATAGTATTTTGTTCTTTTTAAATTGAAAATGTATTTATATTAAAATATATACTATTTGAAGATAATATATTTGATATATTAATATTAACTGATAGAATAGATTAGTGTGATTATCCATGATTGCGATTATCCATGATCCCATTATATTAATTAATTAAAAATTATAATGGTTACCCTTGTGTCACCTCGGCCTCAGGGTTATTAATCCCTACTTTAATTTTTTTTTACTATTTTTATTATTTTTAATTGTTTTTGGAGGTGATTATAGTTCTTATTAGAGATGGGCGAGGGCCGTCTGGAAAACTAGCCCGGCCTGAAACCGGCCCACCAGTTTAATGACCAGGCGGGCTGGTTCATTGACCTGTAACCGGCCCATCCTGTCGACGAGCTGGTTACAGATTGGGCCTTCCCCAACCTGTGACCCGGTGGGTTGACCTGCCGGGTCACCCGCCGGTTGGAACCCAGTTTGCAACCCGGCCACCAACGGGCCCAACAGCTATTAAAGCCGTGGGAGTTTTTTTCTTAAATAATTTTTAATTTAAAAGTAAAAACAAAATCAAAAAATTAAATTTCAAATAAACTTCTATATATACCCCTCATCCCCATCCTATTTAATTTTCACCAATTATCATTCTTCCTCAACTCTTTCTCTTAATCTCCCAACTCGCACTCTCATTCTCTCTTAATTTCATTAATTCCCAACTCTTACTTGGATTATTTATAATTATTTGGATACTTGGGGTCTTAATTTTTGGTAATTAATTTAAATTTTTCCTATTTTTTTTCAGAATTTTCTGGAATTTTTAAGAATTTTTTTCTATTTTTTTATGGATGGGCCTAAACCGGCCCGGGGGGCCTAAACTTGCCCAGTGGGTCAAACTCACCGGGTCAACTGGTAGGTCAACCCGGCCCACAGGGTCAATAGGGAGCTATGCCGGTTTTGGGCGAAGCTCCTCGTGACCCGGACTCGCCGAGTTAGATGGGCCAACCAGGCCCCTGCAGGTTCCACACCCCTGCCGGGCCGGGTCCTGGTCAGGGGCCCGGTGAACCTCAACTTGGCGAGTCGGGCACGCAGGGCCAGTTAAACGGCCCGTGTCCATCACCAGTTCTTATCTCAAAATAATGTTATTCTAATTACGGTAATTTGTAATTTAATTTTATAAAATAGTTTATATTTTTTATTTAAATTTAATTATAAAAAATATTTTTAAAAATGATAAATTGGTCAATATACATTATACTCCTTCTCACTCCATCTAACTAAACGAAAAATTTGGATCACCCATCATCACCCCTCCAATGAACCAAACATAATATTTTTATAAACTCATACTCCTCCCCTCTTAACTCTCCCTTACTCTGCTTCCCCTAACTCTCCCTTTGAATCAAACAAGAGGTAAATGCCCGTTTTATTTTTATATGTTTAATAGCACAATAATACATATTCATATATTTCTAGTCCCTAAAAATAGCTTGTTGAGACAAAACAAAATATATACAACTGTTTTTTTTCTGTCAGCATTAATTTCTTGTTTAAAAATCAACTCTTGCTATACTTAATTTGCAGCCACTTTTCCCGTGTATACACTCGAAACACACCGTAAAATAAAAGGACCAAACCTGATTGAAAGCATGGCCCATCTGGTTATAAATCCCATAAGACCAACACCAAACATGCCAACCAAGCGTTCATAATCCATCCCTCCTCACCCACCCATTCAATCAGCCCAAAGCAACAAAACACCATCACTCATCCCCCTCATGCGGTGTGACCTTGCATGTTCTCTTAAAGACCTACAAACCAAAGCAGATCAAAGCAAACTCCACACACATCCATCCATTCATCCATCCATCCATCCATGGAAACTCTCTTCTATGAGCTCTCCATCTTGGCCAACCAAGCGCTTGATGACCAAGACTTCGACCCATCCAAGATAGAAGACCTCATGGCCCTCTTTGAGCAAGAGGCCTATATGATCTCTTCCTCTTCATCCAAATTGCACCATGAAACTACCATGACTAAGGTTGAGAACCAGCTCAATGCTCTCATGGACGAGGCCATGGAAGAGTACTACAGATGTTGCGAAGAAGCCGAACGTTGTTGCCAAGAGGAGATGTCGGCGTTGCTTCTCGCGGCCGAGAAGGCAAAGAAGTTAGGCCAATCTCTCAGCTCTGCAGCTTCTATTTTGTCGAAGAAGCATATCGATGCGGCACGCTCCGCCGCTGCTTCCACCATGAAGTCTGCCTTCTCTTCCGTTTCTAAGGTTCATCCCAACAACAATTAGACTCATTTTCACCCATGCACACTCACCAATAAAGATTAATGAGATACCTTTAAATCATTCATCTTCCTTTGTTATCTCTTATATATGTTGAATTAAACTTAATTAGTCTAAGGAAGAATTTATTTGTGTATGGTGCATCACATATATATGTTACTAAAATAAATGAGTGTTTATTTAATGTTTTCCTAGGCAATTATTAGTCAATTTATTAGTCCAAATGCTTGAACATTTTGTCGGTGTGTTGTGTTAATAAATGATAGTGGAGAGTTAGAGAGATGTCAGTGATGGAATAACAGTGATCTTGAAGAAATTTTGTGTTTCTGGAGGATCCTTGGATGCTCATCACAGTAATGCATTTTGCGGGACCATTTACTGATTAATAATGCATGAAAGTCTAAGCTGCCCATGATACTTTTGGAGTGAGTGCTCTCGGTTGTTAGTTTGTCAAACTCAATGGTTTGTCCGTTCTGCTGCCTTTTCCTTTCTTATTATATGTTTTCCTAATCAATTATCTCGGGAAACTTTTATGTATGTGTTTAATATATATATATATTTTTTTTTTTTGAGAAAATAAAAAATTATGTGTACAACCTCCAAAAAAAATTAAAATTTCCTTGTATCCTAAAAGTTGGAATTAACAATAATTAAAAAGCCCATAATTTTAATCTCGGAAATGAAGAAAAAAAGAAAATGATAAGAAATTTATAACGAATTAAAGTAATATTTTTCTTAAAGAAAAGGGTATATAACTTTGATACCCTGACAACATTAACCAGTAATAAATCAATTTTCAGGAGAGGAGATTAAGAGTTCAATTATTTTAATAGTAATTCAAAATTGTGGTTGTTTATATTTATTAAAAATATATATTAATAATAAAGATGTACATGTAAATTATGAGGTTTTGTCCCAGTTAACAATAGTTATGATTTTGCAAGGGCATAAGTAATTTCATATTTTTCAATGTATATATTTTCAGCTTTCCCAATTTTTACAATACAGGTAAATAAAAAAACAATCTATCTGAGCATTGTACTTGATCTAATAACAACATTTTAAAAGTCATTTTTTAAAAAAGGTAAAATGAATTTTCAACAATTAGAAATTTTGAAATAATTTTGATGAAAATAAATAGCAATTTGTTTTACATTTTAAAATAGTTTAAATGATCAATTATAGTTTTTTTTTTTTTGAGAAAACAATGATCAATTGTCGTTAAAATCTCCTTTAAAAAAGTTATCCCCGACACTACACCAAATTATGTTTTTAGAGGCAAAGTGGGATAGCCGGTTTTTTTTTAAACGGGTTCCAATGATTTGATGGAAAATTACAATTCATTTTTATTTCCGGTTTGAAACAACCGCATCTAGCTGTTTAAATGTTTAAAAAAAAAACCAACCCAAAGGTCGGTGAGGACGCCCTCCCTCTCATCTAATATCAGTATCCTTCCTCGGTGACTGCAAGGTGACGGTCATGAGAACTCTCTCATTGTCTCTTCTTGTTCTTCAAAACTAGGATATGAAAGTCATGGAGATATCATCATTAATGTCCTCATCTAATCTCAAATCCCTAAAAGCCTAGGGAAAGCCCCTCCTAACGCTTCGCCGCTATCTCCTCCCCATCGTCATCGCTACCGCCACCACCTCCCTGACCTTCATCTTCTCCAATCTCACCAACAAATTGTTAGTAAAAGATGGTTGCCATCTACTTCCTCACTCTCACCTAATCCTTCATTAAGCCACCTAATCACCCTAACTCTTTACCTATAAAAAGAATGAGGATGTAAACTCATATAATCCTCAACAAAGAGAGAAGAGTGAGGGTGAGGGTGAGGGTGAGGGTGAGAAAGAGAGAGAAAAATAGTGGAAAAAATATTTTGAGAGTTTGTGTTGGTTTTGTTACAGGAAAGAATTAGTTGGTATTATCCTTGTTAACAGAAAGCTTGTTGGTCCTATTTTTACCACTATAGTAAATTCTTCTATCTTGCCTGTGGTTTTTACCCTGATTTGTATAGGGGGTTTTCACTTAAAATCTGTGTCTTTCATCTTTATCTTTTATTTTTCAAGTACTTCTGCTGCGACCCTGCTCCACTCAGTACCTTTTATTTTACAGCAGGTAGTATCAGAGCCCGGTTAGGGTGTATATATATAAATCCACTTATTGTATGCTATGTGGCTGCCACTAATAGTGGATCCTCCACATCAAAAAATAAGTTACACTATTATTCACCCATTAAAGAAACTGATTACTGCCCTTCAAGCAGTTTGTTATAGAAGCAATGTCAACAAAGTTTGAAATTGAGAAATTCAACGGGAGTGATTTCTCGTTGTGGAAGCTAAAGATGAAGGCTATCTTGAGGAAGGATAATTGCTTAGCGGCCATCAGTGAAAGGCCAGCTGAAATTAAAGATGATAAGTGGAACGAGATCGACGGAAGCGCCATAGCAAATCTTCACCTCGCACTTGCTGATGGAGTTCTATCAAGCATAGGAGAGAAAAGAACGGCGTAGGAGATCTGGGATCACCTCATAAAACTCTATGAGGCCATGTCACTCCACAACAAGATTTTTCTTAAAAAGAAACTCTATACTTTACGTATGGTGGAATCTAATTCAGTGATGGAGCACCTGAACACCCTAAATACTCTATTTTCCAAACTCACATCTTTGGGACATAAAATAGAGGTAGGTGAACGTGCAAAGCTTATACTCCAAAGCTTACCAGATTCTTATGATCAACTCATTATCAACTTGATAAATAATGTCCCCACTGACATTCTAGTCTTCGACGACATGGCAACTGCTATTATGGAGGAAGAGAGTCGGCGCAAGAACAACGAAGACAAGTTGGTAAATTCATATTAAGCGGAGGCCTTGGTGGTGATGAGAGGAAGATCAATAGAACGCGGCCCTAGTGGGAACTACAATAATGGCAGGTCAAAGTCAAGGAGTAAGAAAAATTTCAAGTGCTACAATTGTGGCAAGAAAGGTCACTTGAAGAAGGATTGTTGGAGTCTAAATAAGAAAGACTCCAATCTCAAGGAAATGTTGCAAGCATATCAAATGATGGAGAAGCCATGGTATGTGAAGTAGCAACACACATAGAGAAAATGTTTACTGATGTTTGGCTTCTAGACTCAGTGGAAACCTTTCATATGACTTCTAGAAAAGAATGGTTTTATCATTATGAACCTATTTCTGGAGGTTCTGTGTATAGTTGCAACGATCAAGCTTTGAAGATCGTTTGTATTGGCACCATCAAGTTGAAGATGTATGATGGCACGATCCAGACTATACAAGAAGTCCAACATGTGGAGGAGCTAACGAAGAACTTGTTGTCTATTGGACAACTTGATGATCTTGGCCGCAAAATTGAAGTTCAGAACAAGATTATGAAAATAATTCGAGATGCGCTTGTATTAATGAAAGGAGATAAGATAGATGCAAACTTGTATATGTTGAAAGGAGAGACTCTGCAAGAAGGAGAAGCTTTAGTTGCTGTAAGTAGTCCAAATAAAAAGCGTGCAATAACATGGCACAAGAAACTTGGACATATGAGCGAGCAAGGAAGGAAGATTCTTGCAGAGAGAAATCTACTTCAAGGTCTCACAAAGGTAACACAACCGTTTTGTGAGCATTGTATTGTCAGCAAGCAGCATCGACTGAAGTTCAACACATCTAATTCTAGAAGCAAAGCAATTCTAGAATTGGTTCACTTTGATGTGTGACAAGCACCAGTTATATCCTTAGGAGGAGCAAATTATTTTGTATCATTTATTGATGATTACTCCAGGAGATGTTGGGTGTATCCTATCAAGAGGAAGGTATATGTGTTTCAAGTCTTGAATCTGGCTAGAAGATCAAATATTTGAGGACAGATAATGGAGGAGAATACACTGGCAAAGAATTTGATGAATTTTGCAAATAAGAAGGCATCAAAAGGCAGTTCAGTACGGCATACACTCCTCAACAAAATGGAGTGGCAGAGCTGATGAATAAAACCCTGTTGGAGAGAACAAAGGCAATGATGGGAGCTGCAGGCCTAGATAAAATGTTTTGGGCAAAAGCAGTTAGCACTGCTTGCTATGTAGTGAATCGGTTTCCATCAACTGCAATAGAGTTAAAGACACCGATAGAGATGTGGACTGGTAAGCCAGTGGACTATTCAAATCTTCATATATTTGGAAGTCCTGTATATGTGATGTATAATGCCCTAGAAACTACAAAGCTGGATCCAAAATCCCGGAAATGTAAGTTCTTTAGATATGCTGATGGAGTAAAGGGGTACCGCCTGTGGGATCCTACTACCTACAAAGTTGCAATCAGCAGGGATGTTGTCTTCATAGAAGACAAAGAACAAGAGCAAGTAAATGGTGAAAGCACATAAACTACTACTATACAGGTAGAAAAGGAAGCTGAAGCTATACTAGAGCATGAAGAACAAGAGCCAGCTGAATCTGAAGTCCCAGAAGTTCGGCGGTCAACTCGTTCAAGAAAGGTACCAGGTTGGCACTCTGACTATATTATGGAAGGGAATGTTGATATTGCTTTCTAACTGAGGATGGAGAACCATCAACTCTTCAAGAAGCATTGAGTAGTTCAGATGCATCTCAGTGAATGGAAGTAATGCAAGAAGAAATTCAAGTCCTTCATAAAAATAAGACATGGGAGCTGGTATCATTACCACTAGGAAGGAAAACTATTGGCAACAAATAAGTCTACAAGATCAAGCGCAATGGTGATGATGAAGTAGAACGCTATCGTGCTAGCTTGGTGGTCAAAGGATATGCTAAAAAAGAAGGTATTGACTTCAATGAAATATTTTCACTTGTGGTTCGACTTACAACAGTCCGAGTAGTATTGGTAATATGTGCTGTTTTTGACTTGCATCTTGAGCAATTGGATGTAAAGACTGCATTTCTTCAGGGAGATCTTGAAGAAAAAATTTACATGCTCCAACCAGAAGGATTTAAAGAACAAGGTAAAGAGAACTTCGTTTGCAGGTTGAACAAATCTTGGTACGGGCTAAAGCAGGGGCCATGGTGTTGGTACAAGAGATTTGATTCCTTCATCATGAGGCTTGGATACAATAGACTTAATGCAGACCCTTATACATATGTCAAGAGGTTTGGAGAAGAAGATTTTGTCTTCTTATTGTTGTATGTTGACGACATGTTGGTGACTGGCCCTAACAAAGATCGTATCGAACAATTGAAGGTACAGTTGGCTAGGGAATTTGAAATGAAGGACTTGGGACAAGCAAACAAGATTCTATTGATGCAAATTCACTGAAACAGAAATAATAAGAAGATTTGGCTTTCAGAGAAGAACTATTTGAAGAAGATCTTGTGGCACTTTAACATGCAAGACTGTAAGCCAATTTCTACCCCACTTCTTATTAATTTCAAGTTATCCTCAAGTATGAGTCCTAGCAATGAAGAAGAGAGGATAAAGATGTCTTGAGTACCGTATGCATCAGCAGTGGGAAGCCAAATGTTTGCCTTGATCAGTACAAGACCGGACATTGCACATGCAGTGGGAGTAGTAAGTCGGTGCATATAGAATCCTGGTCGAGAGCATTGGAACACTGTTAAGAGGATTCTCAGATATGTAAAGGGAACCTCAGATGTTGCATTATTTTATAGGGGATCAGATTTTACTATGAATGGATATGTTGATGCTAATTATGCAGGTGATTTTGACAAAAGCAAATCCACTACATGATATGTGTTCACACTAGCTGGAGGAGCTATAAGCTGGGTTTCAAAATTGCAGTCACTCGTGGCTACATCAATGACAGAAGCAGAATATCTAGCAGCAACACAAGCTAGTAAAGAAGCAGTGTGGTTGAAGATGGTGCTGGAAGAACTCGGGTACAAACGAGAAAGAATTTCTCTATTTTATGACAATTAGAGTGCTTTGCATCTTGCAAGAAATCCAGCATTCCATTCTAAGACAAAACATATCAGAGTTCAGTACCACTTCATTCATGAGAAAGTGGAAGAAAGAATAGTGGATGTGCAGAAGATTCATACAAATGACAACTTAGTGGATTTTTTGACAAAAGCAATCAACATCGACAAGTTCAAGTTTTGTCGATCCTCTTGTGCCCTGACAAAGACGTAAGCAACATCAATTGGTAAGATAGAGATAATGGTGTGAAGATCTGATTGACTATCAATCACATCTTCAAGTGGGAGAAATGTTAGTTAAAGATGGCTGCCACCTAATCCCCCACTCTCACGTAATCCTTCATTAAGCCACCTAATCACCCTAACTCTTTACCTATAAATAGATAGAGGATGTAAACTCATATAATCCTCAACAAAGAGAGAAAAGTGAGGGTGAGGGTGAGAAAGAGAGAGAAAAATAGTGGAAAAAATATTTTGAGAGTTTTTGCTTTTGTTACAGGAGAGAATTAGTTGGTATTCTCCTTGTTAACAGAAAGCATGTTGCTCCTATTTTTACGACTATAGTAAATTCTTCTATCTTGCTCGTGGTTTTTACCCTGATTTGTTTAGGGGTTTTTCATGTAAAATCTGTCTTTCATCTTTATATTTTATTTTTCAAGTACTTCTGTTGCGACCCTGCTCCACTCAGTTCTCTTTATTTCACAACACAAATCCCTCAGCACCCTTGCATCCAAGATCCTCTATCTCAGCACCGACATCGCCTACCTGGCTATCGGCACCCCGATGTCTAGCTCTCTCGTGTAGATAGACCTGTGGCTATGGAGCATCAAGATGTAGTTGTGCGTGCGGGCGATGATGAAGCCGTCGTCTGCGTCATAACGGGTGATGGCGGCGATGGCGGCCATGGGGTGGGAGATTAGGTCAGCTATGGTAAACATCTTTTTCTCTTTATAATTTTAGTAATTGTTTTCTCCCTTTTATTGATCAATTCTTAGTGAAAATGCATCTTGGTATTCATTTAATTGATAAACTATGAATGATCTTGTTTGTCGATGAGATGTGATAGAACTAGGGAGTAAAATCTAGCTATTTTGCATAGATTATGGTTTTCTGGTACATCTTGGAATTCACATTCTTATTGTATGGTTCTTGTTTGATAATTTGCCTCAATGAATGCTCTTCTTTGTGTTTTGAATACCTCATTCTTTTGTTTCGTCTAATATCATTTGTGAGATACAGGCATTATGTATTAGCTATTTCTTCAGAGTTTGTCTTATTCTTTATTGATCTGCTTGATGTTTCTAGTCCCCATACTATGGAATTTTGATCGACACAAAGTGTGAACATCCGCAAGCGCACGGGGTTGTCACGTAATAAACCACTCGTGCACGCACGAGTGGGTCGTATTCCCAAGGGGCCCGAGGAGCTACTTTACTCACTTCTCACTTGTTGTTTAGCTCATCGATTCGATTTCAAGAGAATAATTAGGAAAGAAACAAAATGATCAACAAGAGAAATTGTTTAAATAAATGCGATGAAATCAAAATGCGGGAGATGCTCAAAGATGGAAAACGGTCACGGATGAGGATCCCCAAGGGGGCTACTTAAGTGAGTAGGATATTTGAGAAATTAAGCACGTGGCTAGTTGGACCGAGAAAACCTAAGCTTAGGTCAACCCGAATAGTAAGGAGCCGGTCCCAGCGTCCCACAGTGGTAAGCTCACGCACCTCATCTGCCAAGTCAATCTCCTCGAGTGCTTTCCAATCAATTACGCACGCCTGCCCGAATTTGAGACGCTGTAAGCGCTCATATCGCTGTTGATGCTCAGGGACGACGAACTCCAATTCCTCGGTAGGAAAAGGCTCCCGAGCGGCGCGAGAGCGTTTGTGGGCGACCTTCTTAGTCCTAGTGGCCATATCTGTGAAAATCAGGGCAAGTTAGTGCAAAAATTTACTATGCAGGAATCCACATGGGCGTGTGGATCATCCACACGCCCCTTGTGGATCATCTTCACCATCCACACGGGTGTGTGGATGGGCCACATGCCCGTGTGGATGCCCGACCATGGCCAAAAGGCCATGGTTGGGTGGTTTCCACATCAAAAACTACCCCTAAATCGACAAGCATGCATATTATGATAGTTCTCATGGAAGATTTATGCATAAAACATCAACAAATCACTAGATCTGAAATTTAAAATTCATGGCAAGAACTAGGAAAACTTGGAGCTTACCGGAGCTTTTTGATGAAGAAGAAGATGGAAATCGCCGGAAAAACACCCAAGAATCCTTAAATAAGCTAAGGAGAGGCGTTAGGAACCCAAGAGGTGCGTCTCTTCGCGTGGAGGCGTCGGAAGGAGAAAAGGCGCGAAGGTTTGAATGAAGGTTTCAAGGCCTTCTCATCTCCTTTATAAGCCACATGGGCGTGTGGGGGTCTCTCACGCCCTTGTGGATGGCCACACGGGCGTGTGGATGAGCCACACGCCGTTGTGCCTTCAAAAATTTGACGCCAGAACGCCACAAGGGCACTCACACGGGCGTGTGAGTGCCGGTGTGGATGAAAAACGCGAGACAGAAGGCCACAGGGGCACTCACACCCGTGTGAGTGCCCTTGTGGACCTGGAAAATCCACAGGGGCAGCCACACGGGCGTGTGGCTGCCCTTGTGCCTCTCTGGAAACCTAAAAAATCAGTTTTTAGGTCTCACACGCCCATGTGGATGAGCCACATGGGCGTGTGGCTCCTCAGGAAGGCCACAGGGGCACTCACACGCCCGTGTGGGTGCCCTTGTGCCCTTCTGTTTCATGTTTTCTGCAATTTTCAGCAAGGCACAGGGGCACTCACACCCCCTTGTGCCTGCCCTTGTGGATTTTCAGCAAAACATGAAACATATAAGTACAAGGCTAATTCCTTAACTTTAAACCTCTAAAACATTCTAGATCAAGCCACACATGTATAATTATCATGAAACACCAAGAATAAACAATAAAAACACAGCAACGATAGAATTAACGCAAAGTCGCCTACTCAAGCTAGTTATTACTGCAGAATTAAAACTAACTACGAAAGCAATAAAATGACTTGGGTTACCTCCCAAGAAGTGCTTGTTTTACGTCACTAGCTTGACGTACCTGATCTTTTATGGGGGTTCATGCAAGTGAAATATGTTCTTGGCGGCCTTTACCTGACAATTCAGACAATATGGTCGCATGGGAGGCGAGTAATGAAATATCTTGTTACCACTTGAAAAGCCATCACCCTCTTCTCGTGTATATGTGTCTTTTACACTCTTTTGGTGCTTCTTGCGGTGACGCTTCGATCTAGTCAGTCTACGGAAAATCCTCTTCAGAATTCCCGGTTGTGGTTGGTCCTCGATCACTCGAACCTCCTATAGACTTGATTCATCCTTTTCCAACTCAGGCCACCCCTCATAGGGGTCAGGGTAAAACATCTCCTGCATATACTCATTGACAAGCTCATCATTAGCATCAACAAAATAACATGTGTCATCAAATTCGTGAGGGTGCTTCATAGCATCTGTGAGGCGATAAGTGATCTTTTCGTCTCCGATGCTCAGAGTCAATTCGCCTCCCTCCATGTCTATCAGTGCCTTGGAGGTTCGAAGGAATGGCTTCCCCAAAATCAACGGCACTTCCACATCCTCATCGACATCAAGTACTACAAAATCTGCAGAAAAAATATATTTGTCAATCTTAATCAAAACATCTTCAATGATACCTCTAGGATGTCGAATTGAGCGATCAGCTAGCTGCAACGTCATTTGAGTTGGCCGTGGCTCTCCTAGCCCCAATTTCTGGAAAAATTTGTACGGCATCACGTTGATGCTTGCTCCTGAATCAGCTAAAGCTTTCTCTTGTCCTAAGCCCCCGATGACACATGGGATGATGAAACTCCCAGGATCTTTCTTCTTGCTTGGGAGGTTCTTTTGGAGTATTGCTGAACAACTCCCATCCAATATCACAGCTGCACTTTCATCAATTTTTCTTTTGTTAGTCAAAAGATCTTTCAAAAATTTTGCGTACCTGGGCATTTGTGATAATGACTCAACAAAAGGGATGTTGATGTGCAGCTGTTTGAACAACTCCAGAAATTTCTTGTTCTGCTCATCCGTTTGGTCCTTCTTTTGAAACCGAACGTCATCCCCGGCGAACCCTAACTCAAAACAAATCGACGGTACAATGATGTAAAACTAAGAAAACATTCTCTAGAGCTGTTCTAGCATGCATAAGTAATGTCTAAAACAACATTTACAAGTATTCAAATGAAGATTTGACAAATTTTACATAAAAAGAGGCCATCAAGATACCGAAATGTCAGGGAAGAGGTGAAAACGAGGGGAACTCCAACAATAATCCAAAATCACGGCAAACGGAGAGCAAAAGGCGAAGAAACGTAAGCGAGGTAGAGGAGCACACGCAAAAGTGGCGAAGAACACGCGAATGGCTGATTAAATAGAAAGAAACACTTTCGGGATACGAAAAGCCGCTCTGAACACGGCCGTGTTCTGCACGTGGCATGCAATTCTTAGAGAAAAATTGGGCAACACGGCCGTGTTGTTTCCCAGGCTCGTGACTGTGCTGTTAAAAAATGTGCAGACTCTGAAGAACACAACACGACCGTGCTAGGGGCACTACCAACGTGCTTAAAAAGAACATGGCTAAAGCACGACCGTGCTTCAGCTGTGTTGCCTGGTGAAACTAATGCATTTACCGACCTGTAAAATGCACGGCGGGGACCACGGCTGTGCTTTGCCCGTGTTGGGCTTGGAAAATTCTCCAGGTCTCAATTTCCCTAAATCACTCCCTTGAAAACAAACTCGCCAAAAATGCAGGTCAACATGAAGACTTCTAGCAATCCGAGAAACATAGAAATACAAACTCTAAGAAAAAGTAAAAACAAAAAACTCGATCAAAACAACTAGACCCGACACAAATACAAAAGAAGAAAACTACTCGGGTTGCCTCCCGAGAAGGGCTTTTTTAACATCACTAGCTTGGCGTACCTGTACTCACATCAAGATGGTTCAAAAACATACCTCCTCTCTTGATAGCCTGCAACAGAAAATGCAGTGTATGGGGTTAATGAATTTATTAAATATGCCTCACCCATATCAAACAATTCATGAGGAACATGAGTAGTAGTGGTGGATTGTTTTTTCTTTTTTTCAGCGACCTTCTTCCACCAGCTCCGCGCTTGAGATAGCTTTCCCCTCTTAGGTGGTTGTATTAAATCCTTGGCATTAGGCGCTACAATGATAGCTTGCCTACTCCTTGAGGAGTCAGATACATCAGGAGGTTCCTCCCCCAATAGCTCAACAAGTACATTTTTCAACAAAGTTTGTTGCATAAAATCATCAACAATATTGTCAATAACATCCAAGGCGTAGCATGTGTCATCGAAGCTCATTGGATGTCTCATGGCATCCTTCATCCGAAACACCATCTCTTCATCCCCCCACTCTCAATACCATTCGACCATCCTTAACATCGATAAGTCCTTATGAAGTTCCAAGGAATGGTCTGCCCAAGATTAAGGGAACCTCTGCTCGATCGTCCAAATCTAGAATCACAAAATCCAACGGGAAAATAAACTTGTCTACTTTCACCAGCACATCCTCAACAATTCCCAATGGCTGACGAGTGGAATGATCAGCAAGTTGAAGAGTGATTTGAGTGGGTTTGAGCTCCCCAAGACCTAGTTTCTGAAAAATTTTGTAGGGCATAAAATTTATGCTTGCCCCCAAATCAGCCAATGCCTTCTTATCCATAATTCCCCCAATGGTGCAAGGGATGATAAAACCCCCTGGGTCATTCTCCTTCTTGGGGATCTTATTAGAAATGATAGCAGGACACTCCTCACTCAAAGTGACCGTCGAAACCGCTTCCAACTTCTTCTTATTCGTCAACAACTCCTTGAGGAACTTGGCATACTTAGGTATCTGGGAGAGGGCTTCCACGAAAGGAACATTAATATGCAGTGTCTTGAATATCTCCAGAAATTTCTTAAATTGTGCATCTTGTTGTTCTTTCTTCAACTTGGCAGGATAGGGTAAGGTGGGCTGATACTCAGCTACTGGCTCTTTTTTCTTACCCTTCATTCTCTCCTTTGACACTGAATCAGAATCATCATTCTTTTCCAAAATTTCCACTTCAGGCTCATCATGTGTAACTTCCTGTACTCGAGTAGGTAGTGGCTCTAGCTCTTTTCCACTCCTCAAAGTTACGGCCTTCAGTGATTCCCGGGGGTTGACTTCGGTATTGCTCTGTAATGAACCTGGGGCCGTTTGGCAAGAGTCTTGGCAATCGTTGCTACCTGATGCTCAAGATTCTGTAGTGATGCCTGCTGATTTCTTATAATTTCCTCATGCCCGTGAGGCGGGCGTCATTGGACTGAATGTACTTACAAGGAAGGCTTCTAAAGTTGGGCCCTTTTGTTCTCGAGGTGGGGCTCTAGGAAATTGCGACTGTGACTGCTGGTGTGACTGCTTTGATGGAGGGTGCTACTACCCTTATGTGTCACGCCCCGACCCTCGGGTCTCGGCTCATGACTCAACCGCCACGATAACCCAGGGGAGGTCAAACACCTGTCTCAACCCTAGATCGCTGTAAGGCTAACCCGTTACCTATACAATATCAACATCACAACAATTATACTCTAAATATAAAGGTATTCAACCACAACCCTATACAAGATCAACATACTAGTACCAGGTATATATCCCTGGAAATCACAACAGCAATGATCATGAACACAACATAGTCTCCCCCAAACACTGGTTATAAAGCTCATACAACCCAAGGTCCTGACTAAACCAATCAAGATTATTCAAGACCAAAATGGAAATACGAAAATATATGTCGTAGTGGATCCATCTTATGCATGACAATAATGTTTATGAATCATACACTACTCAAAGGTAAATAAAAGAATAGCTTTGCTAAGCACTATCACGTCTTATGCCCTACTATTGTTCTAACACCTGTAAAGAAGAGAAGAAGAATGGGTGAGTAACTAAGTTACTCAGTGAGGGGCAGGACATGGAGCTATACTTCACACAAGTAAGAGTCTATAAGCAAGCCCAATGACAAATCTTCAATATTCAACAACAAATAAAGTACTTACTTTCAATGCATATATATATATATATATATGTATAAAATTTAATATAAGAAACTTTGAAACTTACTCAATGAAATGCATTCATAAAATCCTTGAAAACTCATTCATAAAATGATACAAATCTGAAAATTCAAGTTTAAGATACCTTTCTTTTGAAATGCTCAACTTTTCACGGTTTCATAAACAAATCAATGTGGTGAATTTCGTATCATGAAATCCAAGTTCTGAAAATACTCTTTTCTTACTCAACGACTTAGGGATTTATAAGATCATCACAATAAATCCCGTATCGCTAGTATCATTAGCCTATAAAAACCCTCCGCCACTAATCCGCGACCGTGGTTAGGTCAGGAGCCACCAAGATGCGGGTATCTTGGTGTTGGTCATTGGGAATCCCGTGTGGTGACTCAGTGAACCCAACACGGCTCTTCAGGATCTCTACGCGCCTCCTGAATGAGTGAGTCAGCTGAGAACTCCACGGCACCCTAACTAGGTCGGTCCGTGAAGACTCGCTTTTGTAGAAGATACTGGAGATCCTTCCCCTTCACCATCGAACATCTGGGATATCCATCCCGTCCGTAGGCTCATCATGAACACATCAATATGATATCATATATCTCATCAAGAGATCACAAATATTTCTCCCGTAGGCTCATCAAAAACGTATTAATATAAAATCACATATCTCCTCAAGAGATCATAAATTCACATAAATGCAACTCTTAATCCAAGAGTGAAAACTCATGTGAAAACGTTGTCAATAATGTCATTTTCTTCAAGAGCATCATCATGAAAATATTCTTTTGAAATACATCTCAAATACGATAACATAGTAAGAATCACACATTGGTGCACATAGGCCCCTCTTGCGTCAAAATAACAAGAGTATCAAGTTCTTGAATTCTTAAATCTTGTAATCATATAGTTCAAGTCATAGGGTTTCCAACCCTCACAAGAATTACAAAAACTCCTTTTAGAAATCTTTGAGAATAAAGTTTAAATATGGCATCGTCACCAAGAAATTCATTTGGATTCACATCAGCCCCTCTAGGCTCTTTTTATCAAGAACATTCAACCTTTAACAGTTTCTTTGAAAACATGAAATTGAAATCATCGGGTTTCGAACCCACTAGATATATGAAAGATCTTTGATCATAATCAAGAAGTAATTCAAGTCATATAGAATCATAATTTCAGGTTTCAAGAAACAATTCAAGAATCCATTGAAATCAAGAAGTTCACATTTCAAAGCATGCATTGTTGGGCATTCAAACAAGCATGATCATAGCTCTTTAATTAAACAATTCCCACTCACAAACTTGGCGAGATTGAACTCTTGGATCACTTGCCTACTTGCTCTTTACCATTTGATAAGTGCTTGCATGTATATAATTCTGGAAATGTTTTCCACGCATGAGCATCACATTTTTCAGGCTTTATCGCTAATTTCGTGTGTTTTGGTGTTCTTTCACGCAATTAGGGTTGTGGAGACATGGTACGTGAATAAAGGCAAGATTAGGTCAGAATGGTGCCAAGGGGAGATCTTTTGTGCAATTACGAAGTTCAAGACACAAATCGGGTTCCAACGAGGGGGTATGTGCCAACTTCTAAAGACTTCAAGACAACTCTTGTAGAAGGACACGAAGGCAGTCATGCTCGCTCGTTCCGATTGGTTCAAAGATTTCAAAAGCTCTCCAAGGTTTTCCCATCATCAAGAAACGCCACTTGACCTTTCACATGGGCGTGTGTCCGTCCATGTGACCTCAGGAGAAGAAACGGGCGAAATCGGGGACTAGTATGAAGATTCCACAAGACAGAAAATCCACATGGGCGTGTGGAATTTCCACACGGCCGTGTGGCTTATCCACACGCCCGTGTGGATCCTCAAGATGGCCAATTATAAAGCCGTTCTGAAGCGTTATTGAGGGGATCTTCTTCTAACTTGGAGAGGAGGTGACGGCTAGGGTTGAGGAGGTTCTTGCTACACTTTGGGGGCGCTTCTTCACCGGTTTCATCATCATTCCCTTCCAAGGAGAGCTATTGGGGGAGCCTTCGAAGACTCGATTCGACGAGGTGTGCCTTAGGCTTGGAGGAAGGGATTCTTTGAAGAAGAAGGAGAAGTTCCCATAGTCTATCAACACGAAGCTTAAGGGGGTTTTCTTTATGGATTTCTTGCACTTATCTTCATTTATTTTGATGAACTTGTATTGCTCCATGGAGAGCTAAACCCCTAGTGGGTACTTGGACTTGTAAACCCTAGATTTCCTATGTTTCATTGACTTTAATGCTTTTATTTCAATTTGAGTTTAAATTTGAGTTTCAATCTTGTATGCTTAATGGTTTCTCCCTTAGAGTGACACTAGGGTTGAGGGCTAATCCAATCATCCTTTTGACGAGTGACCATCACCATTAGGATTAGATTACCAAGATTGAAGAGGGTTGAGAGGGTGAGTTGAGAGGTAGCGACACGTCCCCTTTCCCATCCAGTGTGGTTTTCCCTACCTTCATATTCCAAGTATTACTTTCAATCTCAAAGGGAGTTAGGCGTTGAGAGAGAGGTCTTTCCGCCGGGACTTATTTGTGATTAGGGATCTTTCGCCTGGACCAAAGGGATCGATCTATAGTTGGGAATAGAGTTTACCACTCGGAATAACTAGAGCATAGCGCAGTCATACGTAGTGTGAGGTGTTGGGAGTCTTCTCTCCGCCGGGACCTCGTAGGGGACTAGTCAAGGTTGACCTTAGATTTGGAACCTTGTATCTTTGGATTCCACGACTCTTGAAATCTCTATTGAACAAGAGTATTTGAAGTCTTGCACTTGAAACAAGGATTCTAGGGGGAGCAGTGTCCGAGTACCCCATTCTTATCTCGATCTTTTCCTACTCTCTAGCTTTAACTTTCAGTTTTTAATTTCTGTTTTTAATCACTTTTTTTTAATCTCAACAACAATCGGTTTTCTTTGGCTACTTAGCGAAGTGTTTTTGTTTCTATCGTCTACTCCCTGTGGATTCGACTACCCACCCGTTGGGTACTTTATTACTTCGACACTCGTGCACTTGCGGAACACACACGCAAGGGTGTGTCAAGTTTTTGGCGCCGTTGCCGGGGAGTTAGGCGTTTTAGGAATTTTTACACTTTGTTTCGCTAGTCATTTTTCGCACATTCTATCTCACACTTCTTTTACTTCCATTATTCTAATCTTTATTTCCTTATATATAATCAATTTTCTTCATTCTCAGCTATTCTAAGGTTGTTACTCTTTATCAATCCTGTAGGAATCATGATCGACGAAGCAGAACTGTTTGAGAAGATAACCGGAATGGTGAGAGACGTTGAGCAGAAAATGAATTGGTTCACCAAGGAATCATCTCCACATAGTTACTTACGAAATTCAGCTGAAATAAACTATTGTGTGGGAAAGGTTAACCTGGATATAGATAGAGTTACTGAGGGACAAAATTGTGATCTATTCAGAGTACTCACTCAATTTGAAGAAGCAACACGGGGTTGTATAAAGGGAAAAGTAGAGGAAAGTTTAGAAGAGACCCTTAATCGATTTGATTCTTCTAATAAGGGCGAAGAGCAAGAAATTTTCTCTTTGAGTGTCACCGATGAAACCTACAAAGAAAGTGGGGTGGGAGACATAGAAAATCTCAAAACCCAACAAGGTACACACATCCAAGAAGGGAGCTTAGAGGAAATCTCAGAAGAAGAATCTGAACATTTTGAGGAAATTGATAGACAGAAGGGGAAAAGGTTACAACCATCCATTGAAGACCCACCTGATCTGGAGCTTAAAACACTACCAGAACACTTGGAGTATGCATTCTTAGGTGAAGGATCAAAACTCCCGGTCATTATATCTTTGGGATTATCCGTGTCTCAAAAGGATAAATTAGTGAATATGTTGAAGAAGCATAGGACTGCCATTGCTTGGAAAATTTCTGATATTAAAGGTATAAATCCGTCATTCTGCACTCATAAAATATTGATGGAGGATAATTATAAGTCAGTGATCCAGCCTCAACGTCGTTTGAACCCAAACATGAAAGAGGTGGTGAAGGCAGAGGCAGTTAAACTTCTGGATGCAGGTATCATTTATCCGATCTCTGACAGTGCGTGGGTGAGTCCTACTCAGGTGGTCCCTAAGAAAGGAGGAATGACTGTAGTGAAGAATGAACGTAATGAGTTAATCCCAACCAGAACAGTCACAGGGTGGAGAGTATGCATTGATTACAGAAGGCTAAATGACGCAACTCGAAAGGACCATTTTCCGTTACCATTCATTGACCAGTTGTTGGAAAGGTTAGCTGGGCATAATTTTTACTGCTTCCTTGACGGTATGTCGGGATATTTTCAGATCCCCATTGCACCCGAGGATCAAGAAAAAACTACATTCACTTGTCCCTACGGGACTTTCGCATACCGAAGGATGCCTTTCGGGCTGTGTAATGCTCCAACCACTTTTCAACGATGCATGACCGCTATATTTGACGATCTTTTAGAAGACATCATGGAAGTATTTATGGATGATTTTTCGGTGTTCGGGGACTCATTTGATAGCTGTCTGCAGAATCTGGAAAGGGTCCTCAAGAGATGTGAAGAAACCAATTTGGCGTTGAACTGGGAGAAATGCCACTTCATGGTCTAAGAAGGAATAGTTTTAGGGCATAAAATTTCCAAAGATGGGATGGAGGTGGACAAGGCGAAAATTGAGTTGATCGAGAAACTTCCCCCGCCAACTAACGTGAAGGGAATTCGCAGCTTTCTTGGGCATGCAGGTTTCTATCGGCGATTCATTAAAGATTTTTCAAAAATCACTCAACCTTTAACAAAACTTCTTGAAAAAGATGCATCTTTTGAGTTCGGGGACGAATGTTTAGCTGCATTTAACCTGCTGAAGGAGAAGTTGACTCAAGCACCAATTTTGATCACACCAGATTGGAACGCTCCGTTTGAGCTCATGTGCGACGCCAGTGATTATGCAATTGGGGCAGTGCTAGGGCAGAGGAAGAACAAACACTCACAAGCGCACAAGAAAATTATACTACTACAGAAAAAGAGTTGCTAGCAGTGGTTTACGCATTTGATAAGTTCAGGCCATATCTGATCTTATCCAGAGTCACTGTCTTCACAGATCATTCCGCCTTGCGTTATGTCATGAGCAAGACTGATGCCAAACCGAGGTTGATCCGTTGGGTTCTGCTTCTACAAGAGTTTGACATGGAAATCAAGGACAAAAGGGGCATGGAAAATGTAGCTGCTGATCACCTCTCTAGGTTAGAAGGTTGTGAGGGGTACAAGGCATCAAAGCCGGAGATTAACGACTCATTCCCAGAAGAGCACTTGTACATAATTCGTGGCGGATCGGCAGAAGAGGAAACACCTTGGTTTGCGGATTTTGCCAACTATTTGTCGGGAAAGGTTCTTAAGCAGGGTCTTACTTTTCAGCAAAAGAAAAAGTTTTTCAGTGATTTAAAGAACTATTTTTGGGATGACCCCTTTCTGTTCCGGATTTGTGCAGATCATATAATCCGACGCTGTGTCTCTCGGGAAGAAGGCTGAAGTATTTTAACACACTGTCATTCAGGCCCAACCGGGGGTCACTATGCTTCTGGTAGAACAGCCGAGAAGGTACTTACAGCAGGATTCTATTGGCCAACACTATTTCAGGACGCTCATCAGTATGTTCTTCGTTGTGACAATTGCCAACGGACAGGGAACCTCTCTCGGCGTGATGAGATGCCACAAAATCCTATTCAATTCTGTGAGGTTTTTGATGTGTGGGGAATTGATTTCATGGGACCATTCCCAGGCTCCAATGGGAACAAATATATTCTTGTAGCAGTGGATTATGTATCTTAGTGGGTGGAAGCTCAGGCATTACCTACAAACGATGCGAGGACTGTAGTTAAATTTCTCAAGAAGCTTTTCTCCCGATTTGGAACACCTAGGATCATTATTAGGGATAGAGGAACACATTTCTGTAATAGTCAGTTCGAAAAAGTGTTAAAGCGATACGGAGTGCACCATCGTCTCGCTACCCCCTATCATCCGCAGACAAGTGGCCAAGTAGAGGTTACTAACAGGGAGCTGAAGAGGATCTTGACCAAGTCGGTAGAACATGGGAAAAGAGATTGGTCGGAACGGTTGGATGACACGTTGTAGGCTTACCGGACTGCATATAAAACTCCTATTGGAACTACACCCTATAATCTGGTTTATGGGAAATCTTGTCATCTTCCTGTTGAACTAGAACACCGAGCTTATTGGGCACTCAAGACAATGAATTTTGACCTTTCTCGAGCTGGGGAACAAAGGAAGCACCAGATCAATGAGCTTGATGAATGGAGACTGAGAGCATATGAAAATGTCCGAATCTACAAGGAAAGGATACGCAAGTGGCATGATAAGCATATCAAAACTCCGAAAGAGTTCAAGGTGGGGGATGAAGTTTTGTTATTTAACTCACGACTCAAACTGTTCCCCGGAAAGTTAAAATCTAGGTGGTTTGGGCCATACACCGTAACTCAAGTATCACCGCAGGGGGCAATTGAAATCACTCATCCAGATAGAGGTACTTTCAAGGTAAACGGGCATCGTCTGAAGCCATATTTTGGTGGTGAGGTTAGTGCTGAAGGTGCAGAGGTATTTTTGTTGCATGAACCCCCTTGAGTCTAGAGAGGCAGGTACGTCAAGCTAGTGACGTAAAACAAGCGCTTATTGGGAGGCAACCCAATTTTTAAAACTCTTTGCTTGTGTTGTAGTTAGTTTTATTTCTGCATTTTTTTTTATTATTTTGTTTAGTTTGTAGTGTGTGGATTCATTGCTGGTAGTGCATTTTTATGTGTTCATCGTTTATGGCAAGTTAGGTGGTATTCCTGTGAATTTTGCGAGATTTTAAGTTGTAAACGTGTTAGTTTTCAACTTCTGCAGTCGTTCCATGTGTTTTCATTAATTTCTGCAGAGTTTGGACTAATTTTGAGTTGAAGAATGGAAACACACGGCCATGTGGAATTTCCACATGGCCGTGTGGATGAATTTGTGAAGGAATTTTCTCATCCAGAGAATCCACACGGCCGTGTGGAAATTACATACGGCCGTGTGGAATTTCGGGGAGTTTGATAAGGCCATACAGAGAATCCACACGGCCGTGTGGAATTTCCACACGGCCGTGTGGGGTACTTAAACATGAAAAGGGGCCTTTCTCTTTATATTCCCCCAAAGCAGCCCTTCATCTTCAAACGCTTCCTCTTCAAAGGTTGCGACGGTTGCTCTTCTCCGTCCATTCTCTCGCCTATTTAAGGGACTTGTAGGCCTTATTCGTTGCTACATTGTGAGTTTGGATTCATCTTCTCCGGTAAGCTTTCTTCCCCTCTTCTTGCAATGAAACCTTCATTATTTGTTGTGGATGTTGAATCTTGTGTTTTTGCATGCTATTTTCATGTTTAATACTTAGATTATTGCTTAAAACACTTGTGCTCAACTGTGTGGATGATTGTATTAAATGGTGTGGATTCACCATGGCACTTTGGCCATGGTCGAAGATCCACACGGCCGTGTGGATTATCGGGGTGCCCCCTCTGAATTCCAGAGGAGACACACGGCCGTGTGGAATTTCCACACGGCCGTGTGTATTTCCTGTTTCTTTGTTTTGGGCAACCCAGAGGAGACACACGGCCGCGTGGAATTTCCACACGGCCATGTGGAATTCTGGGAACCTATTTTAATCTCTGAATTAACTTGTTTACCTCTCTTATGCACAGGAATGGCCCCAAGAACGAAGAAACTCACTCATAAGCACCCCCGTGAGGCCCGTGAGTCCCGTGATCTTTCGCCAGCACCATTCGAGTTCGCCGTGCCCGAACATCAAGCACGATTTGATCGACTTTCAAAGTTGAAATTTGGCCAGACGCGGATTCCTGACTTGCAAGCTTTGGAGGCGATAGAGCATGCGCGTGCGACCGAGTTGGCGGATGAAGTCCGTGAGCTCATTGCTGTGGGCGGGTGGGAACAACTATTGTGCATCAAAGACCCAGCCGCTCGCGATCTTACTCTCGAAGTCCTCGCGACATTCGAGTTTGATCGCTCCCACACCGACTACCACCGGCCAGACACCGTTCGATTCCGCATCTTTGGGCAGTACCACAGCATGAGCTTGACAGATTTTGCTTCGCCCTTGGCCTGTACGATCGAGACTTCATCCACACGGAGGAGTACGCGCAGCTACCATTCGACTACCCCTTCCGCGTCACTCCAAGCCGAGTTTGCCGGATGCTGTGTGGAGATATACAGTACGAGCCCGGGTTGACCAAGGCGTCTTTGCTCCTCCGCCCCGCCCACAGGTACATTCATGCCATCCTGAGCAGGTCTATTACTGGGCGAGGAGATAGCACCGGCGTATTGGGGCGGCTGGACCTCCTCTACTTACACTCTATGGTCCAGAGCCTGCCCCTGCACCTGGGATACGTGGTAGTTGATTTTCTGAGGCACCAGGGACAGTACGCGCGGATAGGAGTTCTTTTCTCTGGTCCCTACATCACCCGACTCATCCGAGGAATGGGACTGATTGATGCTATTCGGGGAGCTGACAAGGTTATTGTTCCCTCTCCACTTGGCCTTGATACCTTGCGTATGATGGCCATGGTGAAGAGGGCCGCCCCCGGCAGGTACGTACTTGTTGCTCCATTCCCAGATGAGTCCGAGGAGTCTGAGGACGAAGATGAAGACTCGGAGGAGACCCGGGTAGGACCATCATCACAACCCGCACCCATGGAGGCGTAGGACACCCCAGCAGACGAGGAGGTGCCACAGGTATCAGCACCTGTATCTCCTCCAGCACAGGATCGCATAGACAGACTTGAGGCTGCTGTGGGAACCCTCCAGACTGATCTCGCCGCCATACGGGTGACTCAGGCAGCGAACCACACTGAGGTTCTCGCTCGCATGGCTGAGTACCACTCGGAGATGATGACGCGCATCACTTCACTCCACCAGTTGATGGCGAGAGGTAGCGATTCCACTTCGCCGTCCACACCCCGAGCACCCTACGCCTCCCCAGCATCCCCAGCAGCACCAGCAGATGCCGACGCTTGATGCGTCTTTTATTCTTCCTTTTTATTCCCTTGTACTTTCTTTTGTGTTGAGTCTTTGTGTACTCAGAAAGGTTACACCTTCTGAGAGTTATCTTACTGCTTTCTTTTCATGTTCTTTGTTGAGTTTGTGTTTGGTTTGTTTAATTTTTGTACTCTTTTAATCTTAGCTTTTGTTGAAATCCACTGAACCCCTTTTGTGATGTGCAGATAGACTTATCAACTTGGTTTTGAGAAATGGTCATAGGCACGGCCGTGTGGAATTTCCACACGGCCGTGTGAGCTTCACAACCCTACGCAACTCCACTTCCCGCCTTCACACCTCCATTCAAATACCACACTCGGAGATCAGGGGAGTGTTGTTTTTAATACCCACGTCCTCATGTTTTTTATTTGCGTTCTTATGTTGCATGTTTGTATGAGTACATTGAGGGCAATGTACAGCTTAAGTGTGGGGGGGAGTTCACACTGCACACCTTCTTTATTCTTGATCGTCACTTTCATGCTCATCTAGCCAATGACAGTTCACCCTAAGGAACATGAGTGTATCTTCGAATTTAGGAGAAATTTAAACTTCGGTTGTTACCATGCTCTAGTTTACTCGAAAAACTTAGAAATTTTTTGACTGATTGCATTTCTTGCACTTTACTTGCTCTGTTAACCCTGATAACGCTAGTTCAGTGTGAAAGGACATTAGTTTCATTTTTCTTGAACAAAAAAAAAAAAAAAAAAAAAATGGTGCTCCTTTGTTCTTGGGGTGGAAAGAGCTACCACCTATTCTGTATGCAGCTACTCTCATAAGTCGGATACTAGCTATGCCCTAATGAGAGAAAGAGCTATCTAATAGGTTGCGTGAAAACTAACACTCCCTGGTGGAAGGAGCTACCACCTTAATAGGGTGAAAGCTGCCTAGGAGGTGTTTGGTTTGTTTAATTTTTGTACTCTTTTAATCTTAGCTTTTGTTGAAATCCACTGAACCCCTTTTGTGATGTGCAGATAGACTTATCAACTTGGTTTTGAGAAATGGCAAGGCACGCCGTGTGGAATTTCCCCCGCGAGCTTCACAACCCTACGCAACCCACTTCCCGACTCACACCTCCATTCAAATACCACACTCGGAGATCGGGGAGTGTTGTTTTTAATACCCACGCCCTCATGTTTTTTATTTGCGTTCTTATGTTGCATGTTTGTATGAGTACATTGAGGGCAATGTACGGCTTAAGTGGGGGGAGTTCACCCGCACACCTTCTTTATTCTTGATCGTCACTTTCATGGTCATCTAGCCAATGACAGTCACCCTAAAGAACATGAGTGTATCTTCGAATTTAGGAGAAATTTAAACTTCGGTGTTACCATGCTCTAGTTTACTCAAAAACTTAGAAATTTTTGTCCGATTGCATTTCTTGCACTTTACTTGCTCGTTAACCCCGATAACGCTAGTTCAGGGAAAGGACATTAGTTTCATTTTTCTTGAACAAAAAAAAAAAAAAAAAAAATGGTGCTCCTTTGTTCTTGGGGTGGAAAGAGCTACCACCTATTCTGTATGCAGCTACTCTCATAAGTCGGATACTAGCTATGCCCTAATGAGAGAAAGAGCTATCTAATAGGTTGCGTGAAAACTAACACTCCCTGGTAGAAGGAGCTACCACCTTAATAGGGTGAAAGCCGCCTAGGAGGTATCTTGGGAAATGGCTACCTTTGAGGTTGTGTGCGGCTACCACCGATTTCTTTTTCCTAAATAAGTCCTTGTTTTAATAATGTTCAAGCGTAGACTTGGGGTTGGCATGAGTAAGTGTACACACACTCACGCTTTCAGATTTTATTTTCTTCGTATTTTGAGTTTTTGCTAGAGTTTCGGTTTTTATCTATCTATGTTTAAATTATCCCTTTTTGAGAATACTATCGTTGTACCCTTTTGGTGAACTTAAGGCCAAGCATTTTCATCACTCAACCTTTAATTCTCATGGTATGAACTTTGCTTGAGGACAAGCAAAAGCTTAAGTGTGGGGGAGTTTGATAAGTGCTTGCATATATATAAGGAAATTTCAAATTTTTTGGTTTCTTTCACCAATAGGTAACATGGACGAATAAAGGCAAGATTAGGATGGTCCAGGGAGATCTTTTCAATACAAGTCAAACACAAATCGGGTCCAACGGGGGGATAAGTCCCAGACATATTATTTGAAATGTTTTTCCACGCATGAGCATCACATTTTTCAGGTTATATTTCTCATTTCGTGTGTTTTTGTGTTCTTTCATGCAATTAGGGTTGTGAAGAAGGTTTATGCGAAGAAAACAAGATTATGTCATAATGGTGCCATGTGGAGGCATGGTACGTGAATAAAGGCAAGATTAGGTCAGAATGGTGCCAAGGGAGATCTTTTGTGCAATTACAGAAGTTCAAGACACAAATCGGGTTCCAACGAGGGGTATGTGCCAACTTCTAAAGACTTCAAGACAACTCTTGTAGAAGGACACGAAGAGAGCCCCATAGCCATCAGCTCGTTTCTTCGATTGGTTCAAAGATTTCAAAAGCTCTCCAAGGCTTTTCCCATCATCAAGAAACGCCAACTTGACCTTTCACATGGGCGTGTGTCCGACTCCATGTGACCTCAAGGAAGAAACGGCAAGATTGGGGAAATTGGGGACTAGTATGAAGATTCCACAAAACAAGAATCAAATCCACATGGGCGTGTGGAATTTCCACACGGCCTTAGATTTGGGATCTTGTATCTTTGGTTCCACGACTCTTGAAATCTCTATTGAGTAAAAGTATTTGAAGTCTTGCACAAACAAGGAACCTAGGGGAGGACCCCATTCTTATCTCACCTTTTCCTACACTCTACTTTAACTTTCGCTTTAATTTCTTTTTAAATTACTTTTTAATCTCATCAAAAATTGGTTTTCTTTGGCTACCTAGCAAGTTTTTTGTTTCTATCGTCTACCCCGTGGATTCGACTACCCACCCGATGGGTACTTTATTCCCCTTTACGTTGTGCCAACTTCTAAAGACTTCAAGACAACTCTTGTAGAAGGACACGAAAACATCTCCCTCGTTCCGATTGGTTCAAAATTTCAAAAGCCAAGGTTCCCCACAAAAACCCACTACCTTCACATGGCGTGTGTCCGCCATGGACCTCGGGAAATTGGGGACTAGTAGAAGATTCCACAAAAAAATCACATGGGCGTGTGGAATTTCCACACGGCGCTTATCATTAAATTTTTTTGGGATCTTCATTCCAACTTGGAGAGGAGGTGACGGCTAGGGTTGAGGAGGTTCTTGCCACACTTTGGGGGCGCTTCTTCACCGGTTTCATCATCATTCCCTTCCAAGGAGAGCTATTGGGGGAGCTTTCGAAGACTCGATTCGACGAGGTGTGCCTTAGGCTTGGAGGAAGGGATTCTTTGAAGAAGAAGGAGAAGTTCCCATAGTCTATCAACACGAAGCTTAAGGGGGTTTTCTTTATGGATTTCTTGCAATTATCTTCATTTATTTTGATGAACTTGTATTGCTCCATGGAGAGCTAAACCCCTAGTGGGTACTTGGACTTGTAAACCCTAGATTTCCTATGTTTCATTGACTTTAATGCTTTTATTTCAATTTGAGTTTAAATTTGAGTTTCAATCTTGTATGCTTAATGGTTTCTCCCTTAGAGTGACACTAGGGTTGAGGGCTAATCCAATCATCCTTTTGACGAGTGACCATCACCATTAGGATTAGATTACCAAGATTGAAGAGGGTTGAGAGGGTGAGTTGAGAGGTAGCGACGTGTCCCCTTTCCCCTCCGGTGTGGTTTTCCCTACCTTCATATTCCAAGTATTACTTTCAATCTCAAAGAGAGTTAGGCGTTGAGAGAGAGGTCTTTCCGCCGGGACTTATTTGTGATTAGGGATCTTTCGCCTGGACCAAAGGGATCGATCTATAGTTGGGAATAGAGTTTACCACTCGGAATAACTAGAGCATAGCGCAGTCATACGTGGTGTGAGGTGTTGAGAGTCTTCTCTCCGCTGGGACCTCGTAGGGGACTAGTCAAGGTTGTCCTTAGATTTGGAACCTTGTATCTTTGGATACCACGACTCTTGAAATCTCTATTGAACAAGAGTATTTGAAGTCTTGCACTTGAAACAAGGATTCTAGGGGGAGCAGTGTTCGAGTACCCCATTCTTATCTCGATCTTTTCCTACTCTCTAGCTTTAACTTTCAGTTTTTAATTTCTGTTTTTAATCACTTTTTTTTTAATCTCAACAACAATCGGTTTTCTTTGGCTACTTAGCGAAGTGTTTTTGTTTCTATCGTCTACTCCCTGTGGATTCGACTACCCACCCGTTGGGTACTTTATTACTTCGACACCCGTGCACTTGCGGAACACACACGCAAGGGTGTGTCACCCTTGCCTTTAGATCCAACTCCTTGATGCCATTAACCATCATCCAAGAAAATCAAGAATCAATCACATAACCCAAACAAGAAAACAAGAGAGGAAAGAATGATCCAAAATTAGATCTCATGGTTTCTAGGGTTCACTAGATATTCTAGATTCAAGGATTAATAATAATAGGTGATAAACGTCTAAATATACGTATTTTATACGTACTTGCGTTTATTTTATTTTCTCTTTTTGTTAAGTTGTTATCTTTTTTCTTGTTTAAAGTTGCTTTACTTGTGTTACAGGCCCGGAATAAGCAAAATAAGCTCAAGAATGTATTTATGAAGAAATCGACACCAAATACGGCGTTTTTGGGCTTAATCACTGTAGCAGTAACGTAGCAGAATACTATAGCACGGTTACTGTAGTAGTTACTGTAGCACCGAAAGAAAAAAAACTGAGAACGTCTCTGGATGCCTTGGGGCAACCTTGCGCCCGCATGGCCACACGCACGGCATCGCGATGTCATGTATTAAAAGAGTTTTTAGGGCATTTTGAAGGGGACTTTGGCCTTCTCCTTGGAGCTCCACACCACCACCATCAAATCCGGCTTGGAGGAGGGCTTTGAGGGCTTTTCACGGCGAGATCTTTGAGGAGAGTGCATTTGGGAGCAAGATCCTACTCTAGGGCATCATTGAAGGAAGGTTGAAGACGAGGGAAGCCACCTCTTGAGTGGCGTCTTCGGAACTCCATTTTCGTCTTTGAGGGAGCGATCATGCTTTATTTAGTTGTTTTCATGCTTTTGAGTATGTATTTTGAGATTATGAACAACTAAACCCCAAGGTCACCGGATGTAGGTGAACCTTGGGGGTGAACTTGTGTATTTTGGATGCTTAGTTTTAATTAATGTTTGTAGACTTGTTTGTGAACCTTGTTTGGTGCTCTTGAATGCTTGGGTATGCATGACAACTCTGTGTATCCATACTTAGCCAATACTAGGTTGCATGACCATTGCCCTAGTGTTAGACTCACCAAGCTTGGAAGGGAAATACGTATAAATACGCCGTGACCATCGGGTATTTGTACCCCTCCAGTTCTAGGGTTAATTACTCGTTTGCGATTCAACCTTAGTTTGAGAAAACCACCTCGCCCTTTGCAATCGTATGAGGATTTGTACGGGTAGAGCCCGTATTCAATACTCATACCGGATTAGGGGTCAACTGCCGTGACCATCGGGTTGACCTAATATAGGGTTTTCTCGGTCCAACAAGCCATTTACATTTTAATCCAGCATCCTGTACACTTCAGTAGCCCCTGAGGGGATCCTTATCCGTGACCGCTTTCTCATCCTGATTTCCCCCTTTTATTGCCGTGGTTATTTAGCATTCTGAATTGCATTTATTTCTTGTATTTGTATTTTCGTCTTTTACTCTCGAGTTTGATCGGCTAGACAACATTGCGAGAAGGAAGTAAGGATAGATTCTCGGGCCCTTGGGAATACAACCCACTCGTGCGTGCGCGAGTGGTTTATTACTTAATGACCCCATGCGCTTGCGGGATCATCACCAAGTTTTTGGCGCCGTTGCCGGGGACCCTCGAGATAATATTCGGAAAACTTTTAGCGTGTTGATTTGGCTATTGTTTTGTTGTTTTTACCATTCCTGTTTATATTCTTTTATTACTTCGAGTGTCTTTTCTTTTCTTGTTTTGTTTCCAATTTCTATTCTAAGTTTGTAAATATTTTTCTTATATTATTTAATTATGTATGCAATTAATGATTGGATTAACTATCATCACTCGCGGGAGCCATGCTCTTACTACTCTAGCACTGGGATTGAGTCACACACTCTAACTTTTTATGATGATCAATGGAAGAAGCAGTATTGTGAGGGTTCGATTAATTATACTTAGGGACATTTCAATACTCAGTCATTCCTTAACCAGTACATGCAAACAGAGAAAGTAAACCTTGTAGAGCATTCTCCAATGGAACAGGGTACAGAGCACGCAGTGACAGACAGTTTAGAAGAAGAGGAATTTAGGTTAGAGGAAACCCAATTCATGTCGAAACAGAAGCGCAAGCAATGGAAGAAAGTTATCATAGTGACAGTGGACCAGAGACGGAAGAAGTGAGGACTGAAAAATATAATAGGGGCAGTTTCGGGAAATTGAAGTCATCATTGGAGGAACCACCCGAATTGGAACTAAAACCACTACCGGTGCACTTGGAATACGCATTTTTGGGAGAAGGTTCCAAACTTCCGGTTATTATTGCGTCAGATTTGACAGAGGAACAGAAGGGCAAACTCCTTGATGTACTCAAAAAGTATAAAAAGGCAATCGCTTGGAAAATAGCTGATATCAAAGGGATCAGTCCATCATTTTGTACTCACAAAATTCTTATGGAAGACAATCATAAACGTACGGCAATACCCCAGCGAAGGTTGAATCCTAACATGAAGGAAGTAGTAAAGAATGAGGTCATCAAACTTCTCAATGCCGGCATTATATACCCTATATCTGACAGTGCCTGGGTGAGTCCTGTGCAAGTAGTACCCAAAAAGGGAGGAATGACAGTTATCACCAATGAGAGGAACGAGCTTGTCCCTACGAGAACAGTCACAGGTTGGAGGGTCTGTATTGATTACAGGAAGCTTAACGATGCCATAAGGAAGGATCACTTCCCTTTGCCTTTCATAGATCAGATGCTTGAACGATTGGCGGGACACGCTTATTACTGCTTCTTGGATGGTCTCTCTGGATACTTTTAGATACCAATTGCTCCGGAAGACCAGGAGAAGACCACTTTCACTTGTCCGTATGGAATGTTTGCCTACCGTCGTATACCCTTTGGACTTTGCAATGCACCTGCCACATTCCAGAGATGCATGTTGGCCATTTTTGAAGGTATGGTGGAGAACATCATGGAAGTTTTTATGGATGACTTTTCAGTCTTTGGTAACTCATTTGATTTTTGTCTCAAAAATTTGGAGCGAGTTTTAAAAAGGTGTGAAGAAACGAATTTGGTACTTAGCTGGGAGAAGTGTCATTTTATGGTCAAGGAGGGTATTGTACTTGGACATAAAATCTCTCAAAAGGGGATAGAAGTGGATCTGGCAAAAGTCGCTACCATTGAGAAACTTCCTCCTCTAACTTCAGTAAAAGCAATCAGAAGTTTCTTGGGCCATGCGGGGTTCTATAGGAGGTTTGTAAAAGATTTTTCTTCGATTGCCCGACCTTTGATGAAGCTACTCGAGAGGGATGCCCCTTTTGAGTTCAACGAAGACTGCATGAAAGCCTTCCTCACCTTGAAGAAAAGGCTTATAGAAGCATACTTTATGGTTTCTCCATATTGGAGTCTACCATTTGAACTAATGTGTGATGCGAGTGACTATGCTGTGGGAGCCGTGCTTGGACAGCGGCGAAACAATCATTTCCACCCCATCTACTATGCAAGCAAAACCCTGACGACGCGCAAGAAAACTACACCACCACTGAAAAAGAAATGCTCGCTGTTGTCTTTGCATTCGACAAATTCTGATCATATTTGGTGCTATCGAAGGTGATTGTGTACACAGACCATTCTGCCCTGAAATATCTACTTAGCAAGTTAGACGCAAAACCTCGACTGATCCGATGGGTCCTACTGCTGCAAGAGTTTGATCTAGAAATAAAGGATAAAAAGGGGGCGGAGAATTTAGCTGTTGATCATCTCTCACGCCTTGAGGAGCCTATGGAGAATAATTGGCAGAAGGGTGAGATAAATGATTCATTCCCTGGTGAACAGTTGTCCAATATTCAGGTGATCGAGGAAGATGAGACTCCGTGGTTTGCAGATATTGCAAATTATTTAGCAACAAAAATATTCCCAAAGCAGCTCACATATCAACAAAGGAAGAAATTCTTTGCCGATTTAAAGCACTACATTTGGGAAGACCCATACCTATTCAGGATGTGCGCTGATCAGGTCGTCAGGAGATGTGTTTCCACAGAAGAAGGGCATAATATCTTGATGCATTGCCATTCAGGTCCGACAGGAGGCCACTACGACGGGAACATAACAGCTAAGAAGGCTCTTGACTCGGGATTCTACTGGCCCACTATGTTCCAGGATGCGCAAACGTTGGTACAACAGTGTGACAGATGTCAAAGGACCGGTAATATCTCAAAAAGAGAAGAAATGCCGCAATCGTGGAATCAAGCTTGCGAGGTGTTTGATGTCTGGGGAATCGATTTCATGGGCCCATTCCCTAGCTCCCAAGGTAACAAATACATTTTGGTGGCGGTAGATTATATCTCAAAATGGGTGGAAGCACAAGCCTTTCCGTCCTGTGATGCTAGGGTGGTGGTGAAATTTCTAAAGAAGCTGTTCTCCCGGTTTGACGCACCCAGGGTGATCATAAGTGATCGAGGCACCCATTTCTGCAACTCTCAACTTGAGAAAGTTCTAAAACGGTACGGGGTATCTCATAGCATGTTGACTGCGTATCATCCTCAAACCAGTGGGCAGGTTGAGGTGTCAAACAGGGAGTTAAAGCGGATCCTAGAGAAAACTGTCAACCATCACCGAAGAGATTGGGTAGAACAGCTTGATGATGTACTTTGGGCATATAGGACCGCATACAAGACACCTATCGGGTCAACACCCTACCGATTAGTTTATGGAAAGGCTTGTCACTTACCAGTTGAATTGGAGCACAGAGCTTACTGGGCCATGAAACAACTCAACTTCGACCCTCACCTTAGTGGCCACAAGAGGAAGTTTCAATTAAATGAATTAGACGAATGGCGAACTTTGGCATATGAAACCTCGGTGCGATACAAGGAGAAAACAAAGGAGTATCATGATCGCCACATTAAACGAGCTAAAAATTTTCAAAAAGGAGATCAAGTTTTATTGTTCAATGCTAGACTGAGACTATTCCCCGGGAAATTGAAATCAAGATGGCATGGGCCATACATTGTCACGGAAGTTTTTCCTCACGGTGCCATCGAAATAACTCACCCTCAGAATGGAACACTCAAGGTTAATGGTCACCGTCTTAAGCATTACTTTCCAGGTAACAACCCCTCGTCAAGAAATGGAGGTAATTCTCCACCCTTTGTCCCACCATGAATTGAGGTATGATAAGTCTAGCTAACGACTTTAAACAAGCGCTTCTTAGGAGGCAACCCAAGCTTTTAAAATTCCTTGCACTCTAGTTTTCGTATTCTTTAATTTTGTAGTAGTTAGATGTTGTGTTTGTTTTAGTTATTTTGTTCTTCTTCATTGTCATTTCTTTGTTGCATGATGCTAAGATTCTTTGAGTTGTTTGATGTGTTGATGCCATGAAGCTTGCGTCTTGTGTGTTTATGGGCTTACATTGGCTTTGTTTTCATTGTTATTAGAGTTTAAAGGAGGTTATGTTGATGCTAAACAAGTTTGGAGCCGTTTTATGACCGTTAGAGAGGAGTTTGGTCACAAATGGCAAGCTCACGGGCAAGCTTGCCCGTGAACCATCCCGAGGATCCTTGCGGGTGGGCTTGCGCCCGAAGCCCAACCGCAAGGCATCCAGTGGCTCCTTGCGGGCAACTTTGCGCCCGCAAGGCTACCCGCAAGGGTGCCCGACAACAGCCCTTAAAAGGCTTCTCCCCCATTTTCTTTCTCTCATCTTCACACTCCCATCTTCTTCCTCTCATTTCTCACTCATTTCTCCACCAAATCACCTCATTTTGTTTTGCTCTAAAACACTCTCCTCCTCCTCTAAACTCTTTTGTTGAAGGATTTTGGAAGATTACACTCTATTCAAGCCGTTTCAAGCTTTTGATTCATCCCTCATACTCTAGGGTTAAGGTTTGGTTTTCATTCTTATACCTTGTGTTTTAATGAAATTTTGGGATGCAATCTTTGTGTTCTTAGTTCTCTTTGCTTAATATACCATTGTGAGATTGGTTTTGCATGATTGTAAAAATTTTTGGTTACTTTTTCAAGCAAAACTCTTGCCAAATTTTCTCTGATTTACTGTAGCAATGAACCATTCTCCTTAATTTTCATTCCATGAAGCTTTATTTTCTTTATAATTTGGTTTAATGGTGTCCCCTTGGTCTTGTAGGTATGAGGACCAAGAAAGTGGCTCATAAGAGGACGCGGAGAGACCGTTCTCCGCCCACCGACGGACCAAGATTTTGAAAGGACGATCATAAGACCCGATTCGCCCTTTTGTCAAGGAAAACATTCGGCACCATATGAAAGATTGATTGGAATGTTTTGAGAACCTTGGGGTTAGATGAAGTCATCCTGGAGCTTATTCCTCATGATGGGTGGGACAAATTGTTCTCCATTGAAGAACCCACCTACAAAGAGCTCACATTAGAAGTGTTAAGCTCCATTGAAGTTGCAAAGCAATGGTGTGCCGGCCGACCAAGTGTGATTACATTTCAAGCATTTGGGGAGAAGCACCGAATCTCTCAAGATGAACTGGGCGTATACATGGGGCTCTACACACAGAAGCATATACAACTACTCCTGAGTTTAAAGCCCTTGGCCATGACTTACCGACCCCGTTACAAATGAGTCCTATTGGAGTTTTATAGCAAATCGCTCGGCGACAAGGAAGGCATCCCAACTAGTGAACCCTGCCCATCGATACATCCATGCACTGCTGACTAGAGGCATTGGGGGTAGATTGGACTCGACAGGGGTTGTCTCGCGCACGGACCTACTGATGTTGTATAGCATTATCGAGCGTTATCCACTACACATGGGCCATCTTCTCGCGGAAGTCTTAGCACACCAGGGCCAGTTTGTTCTCCTTGGAGCAATTTTCTCCGGGCCATATATCACAAGAATGATCAAAGGGATGGGCCTTCTTGAGCACACCCAAGGCATGACAGTTGTTGGCTCTATGGCACCACTTAGCATGCAGACTCTGACTTGCATTGCTATAGTTGAGAAGCGGGGTACCATACACAGGCTTGCACAACACCAAGGAACACACTCTCAAGACCCTCATTCTTCGCACGAGACGGACACCGGTTCAGAGTCTGAGTTCGAGCCAGAGTCTAGAGAGCAGAGACCATCACTTGAGGCACAGTTTGCAGAATTTCGCACTGAGGTCTACTAACAGCTGCAGACACTTGAGAGAGGACATAGAGAGTTAGCTGCATCAGTGAGCCACATTGAGAGTGCCACCACTGAGATCCTAACATTCCTACGCAGCTCTTCATCTTCAGTGGGCACCACCTCCGCAGCTACCACGTGTGCTGCATCATCACGGCCATCTGACTCTTAGACTCCCAGCATCACGCCACTTGTTGTTGTTCTTGTTGTTCTTTTTATCTATTTTGCTTTTCTTGTTGTTTGCTTTAGTGTTTACGTTTTAAGTTAGTTAGGGTTTCGACCCTACTAAACTTTCTTTGTTTATTTTGAATTTTCTGTTTTTGCACTCTCCTCTATCATTTTCATTCTGGAGTTGTGATCAGTGTTTTGTCTTTTTCCAGGAATTTCTTTAGGAATGCTTCACACTCCAAGCCCTCACCACATGGACCACCCCCAGTCCACATGCATTTCATCGACGGATTGGGGAAGTTTCTTACTATATCTTTTAATTCTTGTTATATATATTTCCCACCCTGTACTGCTGATTTATGTACATTGGGGACAATGTACATCTTTATGTGTGGGGATGGAGTATTATATTGTATTGCATGCTTGATTCACCTATGATAGCTATGATTTTATTGTTAAGGACTTCCTAGCTTGGTAGAATGATAGTAGTGAGCTGTACTTTACATGTGCTTGAATGTAGTTCTGTTTCATCCTTAGTGCACATTTATACCTGCTCACTATAACTCCCACTTCTGACGCTCTAACCCATCTTATTGATTTTTGTGTTAGGATGTTAAATTCTTCTTTCAATAGTCCTTTAAAACTTTTGAGTCTCCTATTTTTGCTTTAACCCTAAGTGAGGTTTTTAAGTGAGGTTTTTAGCAGGTTTGATCAGGCGTCGTGAAAAAAAAAAATGATGAGTCTATGTCAGTATTCCTCTGCTTGTAAAAGCATGAATACGTATATGTAGATCTGTAGTTAAGTAAGTTGGGTGGCTCTTGTGCCTGGCCAGCATGTGCATCCTGCTGAAAGATTTTTGTGCATTCTACGTTAGACGGACTCGAAAAAAAAAAAAAAAAAAACCTTTCGGGCGCCTGAAACCTGTTTTATCCTCACTTGATGTTAAAGTTCCGTTTTGGAGACCAGAAGATTTTTAATTGACTATTGAAAGGGTCTTTAGCACTTCTAACACTAACTTCAATTTGTGTGAGGTGAATGGACATCCTGGGGTAATCCAGGGTGTGGAGGTCAGTGTGGGAGTCAGCACACACTCACAAAAACACTTTGGATGAAACAGAGCTGATATTGCTTGTCTATACATTGAACAACTCACTTCCTGATTTCTAACCATCTGTGCTAGTGAAGTCCTGTACATTTGAGCTTGAGGTCGTATATTTAGCCATTTATCTTCTTGCCCCTGTTCTTATGTTTGTTTGCTTGGGGACAAGCAAACGCTTAGGTGTGGGGATGTTTGATAAAGGTCTAAATATACGTATTTTATACGTACTTGCGTTTATTTTATTTTCTCTTTTTGTTAAGTTGTTATCTATTTTCTTGTTTAAAGTTGTTTTACTTGTGTTACAGGCCCGGAATAAGCAAAATAAGCTCAAGAACGTATTTATGAAGAAATCGACACCAAATACGGCGTTTTAAAGGGTTTTTAGGGCATTTTGAAGGGGACTTTGGCCTTCTCCTTGGAGCTCCACACCACCATCATCAAATCCGCCTTGGAGGAGGGCTTTGAGGGCGTTTTCAAGGCAAGATCTTGGAGGAGAGTGCATTTGGGAGCAAAATCCTACTATAGGGCATCATTGAAGGAAGGTTGAAGACGAGGGAAGCCACCTCTTGAGTGGCATCTTTTGAACTCCATTTTCGTCTTTGAGGGAGTGATCATACTTTATTTAGTTGTTTTCATGCTTTTGAGTATGTATTTTGAGATTATGAACAACTAAACCCCAAGGTCACCGGATGTAGGTGAACCTTGGGGGTGAACTTGTGTATTTTGGATGCTTAGTTTTAATTAATGTTTGTAGACTTGTTTGTGAACCTTGTTTGGTGCTCTTGAATGCTTGGGTATGCATGACAACTCTGTGTATCCATACTTAGCCAATACTAGGTTGCATGACCATTGCCCTAGTGTTAGACTCACCAAGCTTGGAAGGGAAATACGTATAAATACGCCGTGACCATCGGGTATTTGTACCCCTCCAGTTCTAGGGTTAATTACTCGTTTGTAATTCAACCTTAGTTTGAGAAAACCACCTCGCCCTTTGCAATCGTATGAGGATTTGTACAGGTAGAACCCGTATTCAATACTCGTACCGGATTAGGGGTCAACTGCCGTGACCATCGGGTTGACCTAATATAGGGTTTTCGCGGTCCAACAATCCATTTACATTTTAATCCAGCATCCTGTACACTTCAGTAGCCCCTGAGGGGATCCTCATCTGTGACCGCTTTCTCACCCTGATTTCCCCCTTTTATTGCCCTGGTTATTTAGCATTCTGAATTGCATTTATTTCTTGTATTTGCATTTTCGTCTTTTACTCTCGAGTTTGATCGGCTAGACAACATTGCGAGAAGGAAGTAAGGATAGATTCTCGGGCCCTTGGGAATACGACCCACTCGTGCGTGCGCGAGTGGTTTATTACTTAACGACCCCGCGCGCTTGCGGGATCATCACCAATAGGATCCTCATAACCCTAAAGATCACAAAGAAATCAAGAAGATCACAATTGGGTTCGGATCTACAAGAATCATTGGTTTAGAGATGAAGGTTCTCCTTCATTCTTCACCAAAACATGAGATCAAGGCTCTCAAACCATCCAAACATTAGATCTATACTCTAATTCTATTCAAACATGGGATCTATACTAGATCCACACTTTTTCTTCATATATCTATAGAGAATTGTATAAGAGAATAAGAAATTGAAGAAGAGAAGAAAACTCACCTTAAACATTGCTAGATCTAGAGGATAATCATCACCAATGGAGGAGAGGGAGAGATCAACACCTTTCTTCTTTCTTGGAGCTCAAGAATGAAGATCTAATAGAGAAGAGAATGAGGATTCAAGATGGGGAGAAAAGGATAGGGAAATGAGGTCTTATGAAGCCCCTTTGAGTTTCAAATAGGTATTTATAGGCCACAAACCGCGGGAGGGCTCACGGGCTCCCTTGCGGGCACAAGAGAGGCCGTGAGGCCTCAACTTAGGAGCCATGTGGCCTCCCATGCACCCGCATGGGAGCCCACATGTTCTTTAGGCCAAGGCTCCTTGCAGGCTCCCTTGCGCCCGCAAAGGAGGCCGCAAATCCCCCTCTTTAGCTCTCTTTGCGGGCACACTAAGTGCCAGCAAAGTCCCTTCCTTGCTTACGACTTTTAAAACACTTTTCCCCTATCTTTTAACCTCTCAAAAAGACCTTAACTAAGATCCCAACACAAAAGAATACTCGACAAAAACTTAAACACACAACTTCTACACAAGAAACAAAATACAAGAGAAGTAAAGAAGGTCGAACTTTCACATTGTGTCTGCTGGCTCCATGAAAAATTGGGGTGATTCCTCCACCCAAGATTATAGGTGCTGCTATAGGAATTGTAGGTGATGCTATAGGGGTTTTGAGTAAAGTCCATATGCACAGTTCGGGAGGCCAAACCCTTACAGAAGAATAACAAGACGCTGTTTGGCCTCCCCAACTGTCATTACTCAAGACATGAACAGATGACTGTACTTGTATAGTATCCAACCATTTAGACAGAGCTTCCACTTGAGCTTCCAGATTAGTAAGCGCATCAACCTCATAAATACCTGCAGCCCTTACCGGCTTGTTCCTCTCCGAGCTCCATTGGTATCCGTTAGAGGCCATGTCTTCAATCAAATTCTGTGTCTCTTACTACACGACGAACCTCCGGCCGCTGCATCCAACATTTTCTTGGTAGCTACATTCAGACCATTGTAAAAAAATTTGATTTGCATAAACACCACTATCCCATGTTGCGAGCATTTTCTCAGCAAGTCCTTGTACCTCTCCCATGTGTCATGCAAGGTTTCCGTCTCCAATTGATCAAATGAGGAGATGTCACTCTGAAGCTTAGTTATCTTTGCCGGAGGAAAGTATCGGGTCAGAAATTTCTTAGCTAACTGAGCCTAACTTGTGATCGATCCTACTGACAAGAAACTTAACCACTGCTTGGCCCTTCCTCGCATAGAAAAAGAAAATAACCTAAGGTATCACAAATCTCTAAGAAACTTGACAAATGGGCGTACGGGTCTTCATCCTGAAATCCGTCAAACAGGCACATCTGTTGTACAATCTGAATGAAATTAGGCTTCAACTCGAAATTATTCTCCGCAACAGGTGGTCGAACAACACTTGATCCAGATCCCTCTAAATTAGGTCGTACATAATCTGAAATACTCCTCTTATTTCTGGCAATAGTTTCTTCTTGGTCTACTTCGATACTAATCTCAGCTGACCCAGTTTCTCTCAAACTGACTTGCCTTGACCTCCTATGAAATGTTCGTTCGATATCGGGATCAGGGTTAGCTAATTGGGATGAACTTCCCGGGTCATACACTATGCCTGCGTAACAAGAAAGATAACGAGATGAGAATTGAAAAATTAAAATGAAGATGACAATACGCAGATTAAAGCCAAAGCAACCACTTACAAACAAACAAAAACACAAAGAGAAGAAAAGAAAGAAAACAAAAAAACAAAAAAAAAATGACTAAATTACTAAAGCTGTGAGATTTATCAAAATTTGCCAGTCCCGGGCAATGGCGTCAAAAACTTGATATGCCCCTTGCTTAACCGCAAGTGTACGGGTCGTATAAGTAGTACAATGTACCCGAAGGTCGGTAGTCAAATTCATAGGGACTGGTGTATCTCCTAATACTCTTTTACTGCTTAATATCGAATCAATTGAAATTGAGATTGAAGACTCTAAAACTTAGGAGCGAGAAAAATTTTGGGAAGAAGAATCACAGGAGAAGATGATTAGGGTTTGCTCAAAGGAAGAGATGGGGCCTGGGATTAGTACCTTGGTGAAATTCAAAACTCGGATTCTGCAGAATTTATCCGGCGTGTCTCAATCAACCTATGTTCTAGAATCTTGTTGCCCTAATGTGGAATGTTCAAGTAGTGGGATTGAGAGTATGAGCCTATTTCCAACTTCTCGTATCAATCATTAAGATATGCAAGCCAAGTGAAAATCAAGTAACTCAAGCAATCAAACCACTCACAACCAACATTGAAGTAAACAACCAAAGATCTAACAAGGAGACAATAAAACATCCATAAATGTTGCATTAAATGAATTTAAGTTTAACACAACCAATTCACCAACCCGTGGCACCCTAAGAGGTTTAGCCCCTCATTAATACAATCGATAGAAAGACAACAAAAATAACAAATACAATAAAAACCAAGAACTCCCTCTTTGCTTACATCTTTCTTAAGATCTGAGGTTCTGATGTCAATAAGATTCCTCCTCCAATTTGGCCTACAATTCACGGTCTATCTTCTCCTGATGATGAAGAATGCTGTAGAAACTTCTCCCACTTGGTCTCTGCCGTTTTTCCCCCAAGCCAAAAATCTCCAAACCCTAACTTTCAGTGCTTTTCAACTAGCTCTCGATGTGAGCATGGCCGTGCTTAGGTCATGCTTAGGGCGTGCTTCAAGCAGTGTAGTTTGCGGCCAGTTGGAAATTCTTGATTCTCGCCAAACTGTAATCTGCACGGGGTGGAAGACGCCCATGTTGCCAACTGCACGACCGTGCTCAGAGGTTTAAAAGTGTGCAGATGCTTCCTGAATTCTTCTGTAAAGTGCACAGCTTGGGAGCACGGTCATGCTTAGGCCGTGCTTGACTTGAAGAACTTTCTCTAGGTCCTTTTGCTACCAAAATCACTCAGAAATGCTTGTTATTGCTCCGGGACCTAGATAACTGCACAATCAACTGAAAATACCTCAAATAGCACTGAATTGGGAAATTAATGTCAAGAGAACAAAGAAATAGCATGTAGAACATGGAAAATATATCTATACACAATGCACTCATCACTCTCGTCCTTGATTTTAGATTTTCTCAATTATGTTTAGAAATTCTACCCCATTTCATCAGCTAGATAGTGACCCAGTAATTAGTACTAAAAGGGTTGGTCCCTGAGGATTCGACTACCTAACCTTTTGGTATACTTAATTGCTTTTTATGACAGATGCACTTGCGGTGTATATGCAAGGATCAAATAAATCATAAAGAACTTGGCTTACATTATTTGGTCTAATAGGAAGAGATCATATATGTCCAGAGGCTGTGAAATTTTCTTTGACTTGAAAATATTTTTTAAGAACAAGTAGTTATGTTGTGCGTTTTTGATAAGAGATGGCTCAAGTATTTAAGTAATAGATGTTAGTAGGATGGGTTTGTGAAAAACCAAAGAAGAAGCATTTATTGATGAAATTTCAAAGCTAGGTGCATACGAGTGATTAGTCTGAGTCAGAGATGGTAGGGAACTACCAAATGGATTTGTGCTTACCATGCTCTCTAAGCTTGAAGAAATAGTCAAATATAAAATAGTAAAAATAGGAGGCTGAAGAGCAGAAATAGAATGCCATTGTCTAAATGACTGATTAGTGACTTGTGGGAAAGCGATGGTCTTTTGGAATTATGAGGTAGAGGGTGCATTCTGAAAGATACGTAGCTTTGAAGGGGCATTCTAAAGGGTGGCCATTCTTCCTCTTACGCAATTCATCCCATGAGTACAAAGATGTACTAAACCAATAAGGGAGAGTATTCGTGGCCGGGGATGAAGCAGGAGATAGCCGATTTGTATCTCGATGTTTGGTGTGGCAGCATGTGAAAACTGAGCATCAGCGATCGGTAGGATTGTTGCAGTATGATGCAAATAAAACACGTAGTGATGTGTCAAGAGTTTGTGTTACCATAAGTGCACGAGTCTTCAAGAAGAAAGATACAAAGCAAATAACCAAAAGATAAATGCGTGTAAAAGCAAAAGAAATTAACCCCTTATATCAACGCCGATGGCCTTGATGAGTAGTTTTGACGTTTGGATGACATCCACTTTGAAGCTAGGTCACCGATGACTTCCTTGATGTTATGACAGAGTAAGAATCGATCCAAGTTGGTGAAGAAACACCAAATAGGCCGCAAAGAACTCCTCTCAAGCTCTAGCCACTTACCTCTCAAGCATTACCGAACATATCGCAAAAATATATGGCAATGCAGGTTTTATAAACTGAAATTGGGGTCTCACACTAGCCCAACATGGGCCCCACATGGCCATGTGGAATTTTCATATGGCAGTGTACACTAATTTGATACATTAACTTGCTATAGTATGATGCCAAATCATTCTCCGAGTCCACACGATCAGGCACATGTGTGTGTGGCCTTTTGTTCACTGAAATTATCAAAATCCCTCTTGAATTGTGCACATGAGCTGGGACATGGGTATATGATTGATACACCCTTTGCATATCTGCAAATGCATTGGTGTACAAGTAGTAAAGTGTACCCGAGTGGGTTGGGTAGTCGAATCCATTGGGATTGGTATAGCTCTCGATACTTATTGGATTTCTATGATATCTGCTTTTGGTTTTTTCCATACCCCGCCACATTTCAACGTTGTATGATATATATATATTCCCTTATTCCATTAACCATATCATGGAGATTTTAATGGATGATCTTTCGGTCTATGGTACCACTTTTGATAATTGTTTGGCTTATTTATCCAAGGTATTGTACAGGTGTGAAGAACCGAACCTGGTTCTCAATTGGGAAAAAAGCCATTTTATGGTGTGTGAAGGCATAGTACTAGGACACCTGGTGTCAAAGCGGGGTATTGAGGTAGGCAGAGCAAAGGTTGAAGTCAATAAGGGAATGCCCCCTCCAACATTGGTGAAGAGAGTGCGCAGCTTCCTGGGACATGCCGGCTTTTATTACCGTTTTATTAAAGATTTTACAAAAAATTGCAAAACCTTGACTAATTTATTATTTAATGATTTTCCTTTTAATTTTGACAGTGATTATTTGGATGCATTTTGCAGGTTGGAAAAGGCACTGATCACTGCTCCAATTATACAACTACTTGATTGAGAGTTGCCTGTTAAAGTAATGTGTGGCGTGAGTGACTATGCTATAGGAGCTGTGCTAAGGTATAGAAAGTTGTATGCAATCTACTATGATAGCATAACCTTTGATGTAGCTTGAGTTAATTATGCCATAACTGAAAATGAACTACTAGCAGTCGTGTTTTCTTTTTATAAATTCAGGTCTTACCTTGTTAGGTTATAGGTGATTGTTTTCGGGCCATGCTACCCTCAAATACTTATTGAATAAGAAGATGCAAAACCAAGGTTGATCTTGTGATTTCCTCTGCTCCAATGACCTTGTGAATTATTTTGCATATGGAATTCTCCCAACATATCTGAATTTTCAACAAAGGAAGAAGTCTCTCGCAGATGTGAAATATTACACTTGGGATGAACCATTACTCTACAACACTTGTGTGGATGGTTTGTATAAAAGGTGTGTCCCTGAAGAAGAAATTGGAAGCATCCACTTCCATTATCATTCTTCATCATAAGGTGGCCATATCAATACTTCAAAAATTGCTGCAAAAATAGTTCAAGATGATTTTTATTAGCCGACTCTTTAAAAGGATGTTAGAAGATATGTGCTTGTTTGTGATAGGTGTCAACAAACTAGCAATGTTTTTAGAAGACATGAAATTCCCTTAAATAACATCTTGGAAGTGGAAATCTTTGATGTTGTAGGAGTCAATTACATGGGACCATTTCCATTCTCATGCAGCAATTGATATATATTATTAGCTGTCAATTATGTCTCCTCATGGATAGAGGCAATATCAATGGCAACAAGTGATGCTAAGACAGTGACTAAACTCTTGAAAAGGGTCATTTTCCCAAGATTTGGTATCCCCAAGACTATTGTTATTAAGGAGGCTTGCATTTTATTGAGAGACAGTTTGAAAACCTTCTCAAAAGGTATGGAGTAACCCACAAGATTGCTATATCGTATCACCCCCCAAACTAGCGAGCAAGATGAAATCTAGAATTAGGAAATCAAGAACATTTTGGAGAAGACTTCTCCCAAGCTAGGACGAGATTGGTCATTGAAACTCGATAACGCTTTGTAGGAATATTGTACTACTTATAAAACTCTGATAAGTACTGTAGCAGGATTACTATAGCAGGTACTGTGGCACCGATTGAAATTTTATGAGAAAAGACTGGGAGCCTTGCGGGCATTCTTGCGTCTACAAGACAGCCAGCAAGTGGCGCGAGAAAAGGAATAAAGAAATTATAAGGAGAAGTTATTCTCTTTGGCCTCTTGGGCCACCGCCCCACCAATCTTGGAGGCGTTTTCCGGCGATCTACCGCACCATTCTTCACCAAGAGGGAGGCAAACATCGGAGGAGAAATAGGGGGAAGATCCAAGGCTTTAAGGCATCGTTTGTGGAGTGTTCTAGGCGACATCGACGATCTTCATCCATTCAAGGTGATCCGAAGTTAGAGGGAATGTTCTTTCCTTCTTTTCATATTTTATTGTTCATTGAATTTGTATGTGTGTTCCTCTTTCAAGAGGAACTAACATATTTGTGATTTGGGCATAATGAGTCTTAGGGTGTTTCTATTGTAATTTTGGATGATCATCATTATTGATATATTATTGGATGTTAGATTTCTTTTATAGAATCTTGTAGTTTGCGGCTTCTTTTATGTGTACTTCAATGTCTTGAATTACATGAGAACTCTGCGATTCAATTTCTAGGTTATACTTGGAAGCACGGGATACACCCATGTACTCAACTCACATAGATTGAAAGGGGGTTCATGTATAAATACGCAGAGGGATTTGGGTATTTGGTTGCCCTCCGAACTTCAGGTTTATACCAAGAAAAGTGTCTAATCCTAATAAGGGATTCCTCGAGTGCATTGCAATCGTAGGATTAGTTGATCAGAAGGGATTAAGGTCAACACTTGTATGGGATTAGGGGTTAATCACCGAGGGATTCAGGATTAGCCTACTTTAGGAATCTTTCGGTCTAAACCACCATCACAACACATCATCCTTAATTTAGGACTTAATGACAACTCTAGGGGGATTCCTTGTCCAAATCACGCCTTCTCCTGTTTGTTCATCCCTTGAATGCTCATTTGGAGTGTAGTAGTAGTTTTATTCTTTTGTTGTTAGTTTTTAGTAGTTGTACACTTTACTCGTATTATTAGGCTAGGAAATAGACGAAAGAAAAATAATAGTAGCTCCTTGGCCCCATGGAATACGACCCTTGTGTCACACACATGGTATTACTTGACGACCCGTGCACTTGTGGGACAACTATCAACTTTTTTGCGTCGTTGCCAGGACACAAAGGATACTAGGAAAACCAGTAGTCTTTTGCTCTAGCCATTTTTCTTCTTTTTGTACATTCTACTTTATTTTCTTCTTCTTTTCTTGTTTATTTTACTTGACTTTGTTCTTAGTATTTTATTTTGTTAGAGGTTCAATTTTCTAAGCCAATGCAGGGAGCTTGTTATTTCAATGATCCAAATTCAGCTTTAGCCGCTGCCATAGATGTCATTGAAGAAAGGCTAAACAAATTTATTGGCACAAGATCACTTCAGAGCAATCCATATACCAACTCATACAATTCACATTGTGAGAGACATCCAAATGCACCAAACCATTTTCATGGACAATAATGGCAGTACCCCCAAAATGGGTTCACAACTTACACCCCACCTTAAGAGCAGTGGTACACTCCTCCTCCAAGTCCTCAGTCACAAAAGAAGCAATTTACTACAGAGGATGTATTGGCAAGGTTTATGGTTCAAACAGAAAGAAAATTCGTAACCATAGACACCACACTTTTGGAGGTACAAACATCTCTTCATAGGGTTGAGAAACATATGAGAGTCCATTTCAAGGTATTAGCTGACCTGCCACCAGTTCCTGAAGCTAGTGCTTCTTAGGTGGCAAACAGAGCTTTAATTTTCCTATTGTTCATTTTATATTTTTGATATGGAGTCTTTGATGAGTGCATTTTATATATATATTTTATCCATTTTATACTTATTATTTTCTTATCCTTTAGCCATTATTTTTCTAGTACGGTGTTATTTAAGGTATTATGTGTTAATTGTGCAGATATTTAGATCTTGGAACAATTATAAGTGGTTTGGAGAAGATTTCATAACAAAAGGACCTAAAGTATAGTTCGTCAAGGCAAGCATGGCCCAAGCACGAGCGTGCTTCTCAGCTGTGCACTTCATAATAGTCTCAAGAGAAATAGACTCAGAAGCAAGGTTTTAGTTCTTAGAGCACGGGCATGCAAATGGAAGCATGGCTTAAGCACGGGCGTGCTTAGAGTCGTGCACTTTACGGCACGGCGAGTTTTCAAGAAAACACTGTAGCGAAAGTACTGTAGCAACTGAAAACTCATAAACTTGAAATCTGCACAAGCTGAAGCACGGGCTAGAGCACGGGCGTGCAGAATTAAGCACTGCCGTGCTTGCATCGGGAACTAACTTTTTAAGTCCAAAAGTTAGGGTTTCAAGGAGGCTTCTTCCGGGATCTTTCTTCCCTTTCGAGGGAGGCAACGTGAGAGAGGAACAACGCACCATAGGGGCTGAATCTAGACAGAGAGATAATCTTGGGAGTGGAGGAACGTTGGCAAGATCATCATTGGATATCCTTTGACGAAGATATTGAAGCAGGAAGGGAGTTTAAGGATTTCATCTCATTCTCTTGTTGCTTTCCTTATGTTTCTTGTATTATTATGCGGGGCTAATTGTTCTCCGGTGACCCGGATTCATGAACTAGGATGCTATTTTATAGTTGAATGCTTTCTTGCAATGCTTATGGAGTCTTAGTGATTTCTATGTTTAATCTTATGTTTCATGCTTGATGACTAGATTGATTTGCATAGCTTGTTTGTATCTTGTCGCACGTCTTTATCTTAGCGTAATCGCCCTTAGTGATTGCTCCCTTGAAGAGTAGAGGCCGCGTAGTGCATCCATTATCATGATTCTTATCTTCACCATAGCTGAAACAAAGCTCCTAGAGTACACATAGATTTTATAGGATGTACCTGATAGGCATTGTGAGAAAGTGACTACAAGCTATCTCGAGGGATTGATCCAGAGCACTACTCCCTATCACTGATTTCTTGTCACTTGAACCCTGTCTCTCCCACTCATTCCTCCTATCCCTTTACTTTTCTTTGTAATTAGTCTTCAACCTAATTTATTCAGCCGGCTAGATATTAGAAATCTGGTGAGTATCGAAAGCTATAACAATCCCTGAGGATTTGACTACCCGATCCCATATTGGGTACGTTATACTACTTAGACGACCCGTGCACTTGCGGATACGCAAGGGGCGTATCAGTCTTCAAATTTTTGTTTGTAATGGCATAAACATGATCTTTGATAAAAATTCATTGCTTGTTGTAGGTTGTGAGAATTGATTTTGTGCGCCACGTAATGTATTAAGGAGTAATGAGGAAGACTGAAGCTCTATTGAACTTCATATCACTAAAGGAGCCATCCAGAAACATGGTTAACCTGTGCTAAGTGCCACACCTATGCCCCTGAAAAACGGAATCAAATGTGCACCAAAGACCTCCTCCGGAAATGTGCACAGGTAGCTAATGTTAAGTGACGTGGCCATGATCTCTTAACCCCTAAATTTTGAACATCATCCCCTCATCATGAAATGTACATAGTCAAGCCATGCTAGGCAACATGGCCGTGGATCGTGAGACCATATCACCCTCTCACCCTCACTCACTCTCTCTCTCTCTCTTTCCTTTTATCTAGAACATAACTCGCCTCAACTTTACCATTCATTTCTATTCTTTCCTCATCCTCCACACCCTCCTAAATCCTAAGCTAGTAGGAGAAGTCCTACGGTCCCCTGCATACGGCTGTAAGTGGAACTGTAACTAGAAGACAGAAGACCTTACAAGAGGAACTTACAGCCGTAAGAGAAACCGTAAGGTTCACGATCAACATAAACCCCAAGGATTACGGCCTCGACTTACACCCATAAGCGGACCGTAAATGCGAGGGTATAAAAGACTTTACTGATTTTATGAGAAAGGAAGTTGAGTTTCGGGGGAGACGGCTAGAGTGTGATTAGGGCAAAGTGGAGGAGCCATGATAGCTATAAGATCCAAGACGACTACAACCCATTCAAGACAAGGAAACCCATGCTGGTGTCCATCTTCCTTATCATCATCATCTCTTAGGCCATCGGCGCCGTTAAGAACAATCACTTTGTCAATGTCAAGGGAATCTTCGAGTTGATTCATTTGCCTTTGATTCTTGATAGAGTGCCGCTTATTATCATGTCTATGATTATGATCTTGTATGCTAATTTTTTTGTGCTCCATAATGAGCTAAACTTCTTATTGGTGGTTTAGAGATGAAACCCTAGGGATATTTGTATTAGATTCTATACTTGCTTCTTGATTTTAATGGTATGTGAAGTTTTGATTCTGAATTCCATGTGTCAATTTGAATTTATTAATTTTTCTTGTTGCTTGACTACTAATGCGCTGTGAAAACCTGTTAGTTACTGAAGACTAATATGCAGCGAAAACCCGTTGGTTCATGAAAACTACCATGCGGTGAAAACCTATTAGATCCCGAAAGCTAATGTGTTGTGAAAACCCATTAGTATGTCACTTTTTTAAATTAGCTCTCATCCATTAGGGTTAGAAGTATTTCCAGGATCTTGTGCTTTCTTGTTATAACCCTAAGGGATTATTGTCCAAGTACCCTCATTGTATCCAACAGATGTTCTCAATCTTAATTCAGGTCTTGTTTTCTTTTAATCTTTCGTGTATAATTTGATTTGTATTGCACCCTATTTAGTCGGACTAGATAATATTTACTGGAGTTAGTACTAGTATTCTTGCTCTTGTGGTTCGACAACCGGACCCTTCACCGGGTCTACTTTACTACTTGACGACCCTTGCACTTGCGGAGACTCAAAGGGCGTGTCAAGTTTGTGGCGCCTTTGTCGGTGAACGCTTGACATTAGGAACGCTTTAATTTTGTTAATCTGGCCATTATTTCTTTTCTTTTCTTTTCTTTTTATTTGCTTGCTTGTATTTCTGTTCCTTAGTTTTATTTTCGTAATTCTATTTATGTTTTTATCTTTTTTATTCCTCGCTTTTGACTCTGTGGTTGTTTATTTTCTGGTTTTAGGTAGCCGCGTATGACTAGAGGGCATCCTTCTGCTTTGGTTAAAGTTGACCCTGAGATCGAGCGAAGATTGTTAAGGTGCAACAAGAACCGGGAATAGGAAATCTAGGTGGAGTAGGACCTGCTTGCAGATGAAGTTGGGGTGGAAGAATAGCACACCAAAGAAATGGCTGAGTAGAATAAGCAACAGCGCACACTCTCACACTTCGCTCGACCCGTTATTAGAGGAGCACAGTCCGGTATCTAGTTAAGTTCCTCCTTTTATTTTCCTTCTTTTATTTTCCTTTTTCATTTTACATTGGAGGTCAATGTAAATTTTAGGTGTAGAGAATCATTAGATGAGCATTAGCATATGCATTATAAAACTCTCAACGACATGGCAGCTCTGTGAATACTCATGCACATTATTGCATAAAGAATTAATTAGGGTTGCATACTCATCTTTTTTTAAAAAAAAATGTTCTATGATGACTTTGAGATTTCTTTTGATTAAGTGTTTGGTGTGGAATACAAAGCAAGGGCACAATAGCTGTTTACTTTCAATAGCAATCAGGGCACGCACATTAAACTAACATTAGGATGTTTCACTAATTCCATTGCTTTTGGTAGTAAATATTTTAACTCAGTATAGATTTTTGCAATGGATTTCTTTTCAGATTTCATGATCCGGACATAAACCCTAACTCTAGTTAAGCTAACTAAACAATTAAAAGAGAAATGAGATACATGTGTTCATGTGAATAAAGTAAATGAATGGTTGTCTAAGGTAGTACTCCATTGCTTTATGTCATAGAGTACCTTAGAGTTCTAGCTCTTTAGAAGAGTGTTCTCTAAATAGAAAAGCCACACCTGAGTAGGACCATATACCCCCAAGATTATGGTTAGCTAAGTAGTTAGGTGTTCGGGTGCCTAAATAGCATGTGCACCTCCAGAACGGCAAATCACACCTAGGTTGTCTGAAAGAAAAAATGATGATGAATGAAAAATGAGAAAAGAAAGGAAAAAGGTGTTGAGATGAACAAAATACCTATTGATCTCTATATAAAAATCTTCAATTTGAATAGTAGCATTAGTGCTTTGTGAATGGGGTCTCAAGCAGTCTCTAAGACTTACTATATTTATATATGCCACGCTAAAGATCATGGCCACTTGCATGTAGTGTGAATGTGCATTTTATTGTGTTGCTTGTGTGTTCTATCATTTTGTATGTTCAACTATTTTGTACTCTTGAGAATTGTTCTATAAATGGTTCAAAGTTGTCCATGCCAAATGGTTTTTTCTAAGTTGAAGTCTCCCTAAGAAAGGGATTGTGAGATCTGAAAACATATTTACATTGCATTTCATTGTAGTCTTGGTTGAGGACAAGCAAGGATCTATGCTTTGGGGAAAATATGTAAAATGTTCATACTAATTGGACTTTAAATTAATGATTATTGTAAAGTTTATCATAGTTTTTGTGTTAATTTTGCTTCTCTTTAGTTAGGATCACTTCTTTTGATATTTTACATGTAGGTGAGCGAAGTTTGGTCTCAATTTTGTTATGGGTTAAAGCATTTCAAAAAGGAAGATCAAAAATACCCAATGTGGAGGAAGAATATAGTAAAGGAACCTAATGTAGTCAGAAACACAACCAAGCTGTGTTAAACAGGACACCCATGTCTTTTTCTAGATTGTTGCAAAATTTGAGAGACTCATTCAGAAAGGACCATGACATGCCCGCATTAGTCTGCACACCCATATTGCTTAGCAATCATGTGAAACCCTACATTGTGGACACCATATAAAAGAAAAAAAAAATATCATTTTGAGGAGGCTTGCTGGAGGATGAAGAAGAAAATTTTCCAAGAGGGCAAGAAGAAATGTAAGAGCAAACAAAATATGTAGATAATCAAGATGAAACCTAAATCTTTTTAAATCCATTTATCGGCAAGCGATTACTCAACTCTCATGTGAAGGATAAAGAGTTTCTTTCCTTTTAAGCCTTGTACTTTGATTGTCAAAATCTTGAATCAATGTCTATTGTTCCTTGAACATGGAGGTGTAAATCCCCTTTTTTACTAGAATTAGGATTAGCTCAGGGAAATGTAAGAGATGTTAGGTTTTGAATTTCTCCTTTTGTTAATGGTTAATGATTTTTTATTTTGTTTTAGAACACTTAATGCTTGTGATTATGAATGTTTTCAATTGTATGAATTTAGGTGTCAAGGGAAGATCTAAGAGGTGAACTTTGACATTAGAAATTTAGAGATAAACCTAGAACCTTGAACCAAGGTTTTTCGAAGATCCTTTGAATTTTCACAAAACTCAAATGGTTTAATTAAGTTTAATCACCACGAAAGTAAGGATTAGCTTAATTAAGCACCTTGTTATATCTTGAAAGTGAATAGAAAATACTCAAGGATAATCCACCTTCAAAAGCATTTAACTAAAATCAAAAGGAGCTAGGAGCAAAGTTCTTAATTTGCCTTTCAGTAAACCCTAGCCCTACGATAATCTGAACTTCATCTTTTGCATTCATCTTCAGCTTTTGTTAATTGTAGTGCTTTAGATTATTAACTTTACTGTTCTTCTTCATTCTATTACACATTTGTTGGTTGTTTACATAATCTTTACTTGCAATTATTCGATAATCAATAACTTAGTTTTCATGGGAATGATAACTTTACTACTACTTGACAAACCATGCCTTGTGGTACATATCAAAGGCCATGGTAAGCCCCCTATTGTGGATGAAGCAACTATATACTATAAAGTTGAGGGGAGATAAAAACACATGGTGTATGGAATAGGATCCTTGGGGCCTATTTTTTATCCCTAGTCATTTTAGAGGTTTCTACCTATATATCATCCAAGAAGGTACAAATTGAGATTAGAGAGATTAGAGAGCTGCGCAATGTAACAACAATGAGCTTTAATAGAGTCTATGCAAGATGAAATAGGAGAGGGGCTAATGTTGAGAGGAGACTACCAGCAAGATAAAGGACATGATGATCAATTTCGAGCATAGGATCCTTTAGAACTCACAGTTTACTAATCAGGATTCAGCCATTTACTGAGGATCATGATGTTCGAGATGATTTGTTGTTTTTATTTATCTCTTACATTATATTTGTATTGAACAAGTTTGTTACATACAATATTTTGTATTGAAAAGATTGGCTATTAACAATACTTTGTGATTGAATTATTATATGCTAATAAGTTTGCAAGAAAAAAAAATATTGTGACAGCTATGATTTGTATGGATTATTGACAAATTAATTATTATTTTATTATTTTTTGTGCGGGAAATTTACAAACAAATTAATCCGTTCCAAAATATGTTTTTTTATTTTTTAAATTATCTACATATTAGAAATAGAATTATTTCCGTTCCTTAAGAAAAACAAATTTAAAACAAAAAAATCATTCAAAATCAGTTTCTAATTTTTGAAACAAATATAATTTGGTTCATGATCCATTTATAACTTCTGCAATTAATTTGTAATAGTTTTGTATTTAAAACGGATTAGGAATGGATTTGTTTTGTGCAAGTTTTTTTAGTTGCTAATAGCATAAGCAAACCACCACTTTTGTTGCCAACCAAATTAACAACGAAGTTTTAGAAACCAAAGCAGCCTGATTCTAATATGTTCTTAAACTTAATTAGCAACAAATTAGAATAAAAAAAGCTGTTTCAAACTATAGTTTTTTTATAGTGGTTATACCATCATCATTATCATCTAATTAATTTGATTTGTTAACTAAGATAATCCCAAGGAGAGAAAGATTTCCTCAAACAGGACGTCAAAGAATTCAGGGTAATTTTTTTGGGTGAGTACTAAACTTTGAGCGCGTTTCATCTTTAGCACCAAATTTTGATTTGTATCAATCTGGGTATCTTAGTTTGAGTTTCTTTAAACGGGAGGTACTAGGGTTATTCCGGCGAAGTGTGGCTTACATGTATGTTGGAATTCTGATGTGCATGATGACTTTCCTAGTAATCGGCACACGTGTGCGTACCACGTGGACAACTTAACCACATGGCTTATCCTTTTCCACTTGGAATACCACATCAATACTCAAACCCTCCCTTTTCTCAGGGAAATGAGTGCCTTCACTGAGGGCCCCTCGTCCTCTTCACCATCCTCTCCCCGACTGTCACTCCCCCACCCACGGATCTCGGAGTCACAGACACTACCGCCGCAACAACCCTAGAGTGAGATAGGGTCCACCCTAACCTCAGATCGGTGTAATGGCTATCCAAGAATAATACAGGATAATAATACAAAAAAACAGGGTACACCCCTAAACAACTGATGAGTACATTTTATATATATTTCATATAACTCTTATCCATGTTTTGCTTGTCTTTGAGCATTCATTTTATATATTTTAGTATTACTTTGGGTAGCTTTGCTTTATTATGCAGATTAGCAAGTCTTAGGTTATTAGAAGAAATATTGGAGCAAAATCAGTACCAAAAGAACCAAGTTGTAAACAACCAAGGTACGAACAGACTAAGCACGGCCATGCTCTTGAGCGGTGCAGATATCTAGACTTCAAGAAAGATTCAAAGAAGGAAAAGCAAGATCACTGTTTTCAGAGCACTGGCGTTCTTATGGAAGCATGACCCAAGCACAAGCGTGCTTTGGGTTGTGCACTTTACTGTCCGGCCAAAAAGTGTTTTGATGCTAAACCCCAGATCTTGCCCAAAGAGCACGACTGAGAAGTACAGCCCAACCACGCCCGTACTTGGGTCGAAAAAGTCTTTTTTAACTCCCAAAGTTAGGGTTGAGGGGAGGACTTCATCTTGGAGATTTGAAGACGACCTTGGGCGCAATCTTCACCACCATCTAGAGGGTGATTAGAGTAAATATTCAGAGGCACGATTTGGAGTGGAGCTTTCTCGACGGATAGATTCTCAGAGCACAATCGGATTGATTGGGAAGCAATAGGGAGTCAATGGATTCTTACTTGATTGTGATATTTCGGCTTTTCCGAGAGTGTCCTGTTGTCCAAACTGTCCTAGAATAGTTGTGTTGTTAGTGCTATGAGTTTTGATGTGTTTTAAGCCATTTTGGGATTAGAACGCAGTTCACAGAATGGGCATGCCGGTGCTTGAGACTGTGCTCTTGGTTGTGTACTTCACGGGATGTTTTGGACTTTGTTGCCAGTAACCTCCAAAGTGCATGGGCATAGGCACGCCCTTGCTTAGGCCGTGCTTCAGAGTGCACGGCTGTGCTCGGGGCAAAAATGCCATGTTTCGGCAAAGAAATTCTGCCCTGTTTCCTTGTAAAGTGCACGGTGCAAAGTACGCCCGTGCTTGTGTAGTGATGACCCTTTTAGAGGTGAAGCATAGTCAAACTGGGCTCTGCACGCCCGTGTTCAGCCCTTGTTCGGCCAGGGATATATAAATTCTAAACAATGAGCCCTAATTCATCCGATCTTTCTTCTTCTTCCTCTCTTTCCCTTGGTTCCCATTGCTTTTGTTAAAGACAAGGAGCCATCCCTAGAATTTTTCTTTTCTCTTGATTGAAGATCCTTGAAGGTAAATTCTTTTTCTTCTCTTTTCTCCTTATTTCTTTTGGATTTGCTCAAGCATGTTAGCTCTAGGTTTTAGATTTCAAATCATAGTTTGATGCTGATGAATTCTCGAATACTTGTTCAATTTCTTTCATCCTTTTCTTGGATTATGAAGTGGAGGTGAAGATTCACCCCATTTTACCTTGATAAAACTTGTTTCCCTTATTTTGTGATTATTGATATCTGTGAATTTCTGTTTAGAGTTGTTCTTCTAAGATTGTTACTTAGCCTTACGGCGACTCGATGGTTGAGTGGCGTGGGTGTCCCTCCTCGGGGTGTTGCATGCCGGTCCTGCGGGACGGGGTGTGACAATTGTAGTGGTATCAGAGTTATAGATTTAGACTGATAGCCATCATGTTCTTGCTTTTAATTGTTTTCTATAGTAACTAGTGGATAAAGTTAGAGTTGATCATATAGCATTTGTGCATGTAGGGTCTTTCTCTAAAGCTATTTTTGGTGTTCTTTTCATTTGATATGCCAGCACAACGTCCGTGTACACGCCGTGGGCCAGTTGGTTCCACTGATGAGCCTACTCCTGCTCCGTTACAAGATGTATGGCGTGGAATGCCATCTCCACCCTCATCTCCTTGACCATCTAGACATGGAACCACGTTGAGACGTGAGCCTGCAATAGCAGCTTCAGTGCACGCTCCAGGTGCATTTGAGCCTACACCCCAATCGTCAGCACCTGAGTTAGCCTCGTCTTCAGAGACACTGCAAGCTTTTCAGGCTTACTGGGATAGTTAAGAGAGGCAACCGACGTACTAGGTGTATAGGGACTTCTTGGGCTATTGGAACATGTTTAGAGGACAGGGACCGACAACACCGCAGCCGATTCCAAAACTTCCACCAATGCAGTCAGCTCCCCGAGCTCTAATGGAGAGCAGTAAACCTAGTCAGAGTTTGATTTTGTCCAAGCTTTTGTAGGAATCTCGACGGTAGGAGTGCAATACTTTTGATGGCACGAGTGATGCCATTGTTGCTAAAGAGTGGTTGAAGAGAGTGATAGCCACTTTTGATGACATGGTCCTGGTGTCACGCCCCTTCCCGCAAGACTAACAGCCGACAACCGCCGTGATAACCCGAAGAGAGACACCCTCGCTACCTCAACCCTTCAGTCACCGCAAGGATAACTGACAATCTCATCTTGAACAAAAATGGAAGAACGTACAAGAATACACAGAGTAAGCTACAAGATGATAATATGAGTACAAGGTCCAAAGGACATTCATGCAATAAATACAACAATGGTTTCAAAAAAAAAGTAGATATACATACATGCCAAACTCCAAGGATAACAATCGCACTAGTGGAATTATATCCTTATACAATGCATAATGTTCAAGGAACAACGTACAAGAAACCAGAGTTAAAAACAACTAGCCAATGTATGCCCAGCACCCTGGTCCGCCGTACCACCACTACTGAGTAGAGCTTGGAAAATCACAAAGCCGATATATATAAGATACTAAAGCCGGTAAATCACAAAGCTCTTCAGTAAAATGATTAAATTTTCATAAGAATATACTTTTTTAAAATACAAACTTTCATCTCAAACAACCGAACAATGGTCTAAAAACCTCTCTAAACTCTAGCCGTGGTCGCGGCTAAATTCAGAGCCATCAAAACCTCTCTAAACTCCTTGCTTTTCGCCAAGATTTCACCACCTACACCAACACAAGGGCTCAAACCCACCAAAAACACAAAATAAGGACAAGCATGAATCTCTTCATGCTACAAACCACAAAACCCTAACAAGGCTTGGATATGACCTAAACTTGTCCCTAGCGATACCAAAGAACCACTATGGAGATCAACTCTCCCCAACAACTAAGAATGCAAAGGTTTAATAATGGAATCCTCAGTTCTATAGTAACTCCGAATTCAAGAAGAAGGGAAACAAGTTTCATCAAGGTAGCAAGAGCTTGATTTCTATAACCAATTCAAGATATAAAGAGAATGAAGGAAAATGACCCACAAAATCCAACAACTTCATCAAGAATGAATCAAGATTCGAGATCTAAACCTAAAGCTAGTATGCTCATTCTAATAACATGAAAAAGGGAAAATGGGAAGAAGAAAAGCTCATTCTAATAACATAAAACAAGGGAAAAGAGGAAGAAGAGAAGCTTACCTTCAAGAATCTTCAGCCAAGGAGAGCAGAAAAAGGTCTAGGAATAGCTATTTCTTCTCAATCAAAGCAATGGGAACAAAGGGAAGAAAAGGAAAGAGAAGAGAAATCGGGAGAATTAGGGCTCAAAGTTAAGGACTTATATACCCCTTGCCGAACACGGGCGTGCAGAGCCCGGTTTAACCATGCTTTACCTCGAAAAGGGTCATCCCAACATAAGCGCGGCCTTAACATGGGCGCGCTTATGCTCGTGCACTTTACAGAGAAACGAGGCGGAATTTCTCGGCCGAAAACGGCTTTTTTGCCCGAGCACGACCGTGCACTCTATAACATGGCTTAAATACAGGCCTGCTTATGCCTGTGTACTTTACAGGTTATTGGGAGCAAAGTCTAGAACATCCTGTGAAGTGCACGGCCAAGAGCACGGTCCCAAGCACGGGCGTGGTTACTCTGTGAATAGCGTTCTAAGCCCAAAATGACTTAAAATGCGCCAAAACTCACAGCACAGCCATTTTAGGACAATTTGGACAACAGCTCACACTCAGAAAAGCCGAAATACCACACCTGGAGGATGAGATAAGACTAAGGGTTGCCACCAGATTGTTTGAGAGCAGAGTCAGAGTTTTGTGGGAGAGTTTGAAGAGCATATCCTATACCCTATTGACTTGGTCAGATTTTCAGTGGGAGTTTGATGAGGAGTACTACACCCGGTTCCATAGAGATCGGAAGCGCTAGGAATTCATGAGGTTGATCCAACGTGGCAGATCTGATGACCGAGTATGAGACAGAGGTGAGGGACCTAGCCAACTTTGTGCCTGACTTAGTAGGTTCGGCGGAGGTTTTGTGTTCAAAGTTCGAGGCAGAACTGAATCTTAACAAAGAGGTAGAGCAAAGAGGTAGTGCAATTATCTTTTCGGGCAAAGAAGCTTTTCGGGCAGTCTTCTAAGAAGAGTCGGAGTGATAGTTCTTCTTAGGGTACTTCTTCCTCTTGTTCTTTCAGGTCTCCCTCGAGTCAGTTCAAGGGACAGCAGGGTCCAGCACCATCTCGTAGTGGGTTGATTATGAGATCAGCAGAGGTTAGATCGCAATGTCGGAGGTGTCACAAGTTCCACTTTGGCCAGTGCAGAGATCAGCACAAGTGCTATCAGTGTGGTAACACTGGACATCTCAGGTCAGCTTGTCCAGAGTTGGGCCGTGGTGACCCAGGTTCAGCACTTGTTCCAGGCCGTCCGAATCAGTCCAGGGGTACCCAGGCAACGACACAGACCCAGGCTGGGACTGCTAGGTCGATGGCTGGCAGTAACAACCCTCAGTCAGGAGCATAGAGTCAGCAGACCAGATCTCAAACTAAGGTTTTTGCCATGACAAATGAAGAGGCTGAGTGCAGACCGAACGTGATCACAAGTACCATGTCTATCTTTCAGCATGATGCTTTTGTACTGATTGATTCAAGGTCAGAGAGGTCTTTTGTCATTACTAGGTTTGCATGTTATGCTGATAGAGGTTTATGTCCTTTAAGTTGTGAGCTAGTGGTTCAGACTCCTCTTGGTGAGGAGGGGGTTAAAAGTTCAGTCTTTAGGGGTTGTTCTGTGCGAGTTTGGGGAGTGATTCTGGATTTAGATTTGATCCTTTTGGAGATCCGGGACTTTGATGCCATTTTGGTAATGGATTGGCTTAATAAGCATCAAGCCTCCATTAATTGTTTAAAAACAAAAAGAGGTAACATTCCAAGGGCCTCTAGAGACTCCTATAGTTTTTGTGGGGGAAAAGAAAGCCCTTTCGATGTGTTTGATATCGTCTCTTGAAGCTAGGAAGTTGGTGAGTAAAGGGTGCCAAGTGTACCTAGATAATGTGGTAGATTTTAGGGTTATGGAGCAGAAATTGGAAAATGTGCTGGTAGTGGAAGAGTTTCTTGATGTGTTTCCCGAGGAGTTATTAGTACTACCACCAGACAGGGAGATTGAGTTTGTAATTGACATGTTACCTGGTACAGCATCAATTTCTAAAGCACCTTACCGGATGGCGCCAGCAAAGCTAAAGGAGTTGAAGGTTTAGTTGCAAGATCTAGTGGAAAAGGGCTTTATCTGTTCGAGTGTTTCGCTTTGGGGCGCATCAGTTCTCTTTGTGAAGAAGAAAGAAGGTTTTTTGAGGTTGTGCTTAAACTACCAACGGCTCAATAGTGTGACCATTAAGAACAAGTATCCCTTACCAAGGATTGATGACTTGTTTGATCAGTGGAAGGGAGCAAGTGTGTTCTCTAAGATCGACTTGTGCTCGAGATACCATCAGCTGAAGGTTAAGAAGAGTGATGTGGCAAAGATGGCTTTTTGCACTCACGATGTCACTTTGAGTTTCGTGTCATGCCGTTTGGGTTGAGGAATGCTCCTGCAGTGTTTATGGACTTGCTGAACAGAGTATTTAGACCCTACTTGGATAAGTTTGTGATAGTGTTCATAGACGACATTTTGGTGTACTCACCGTCCGAGGAGGATCATGCGTGGCATCTGCGTATTATTTTGCTGACCTTTCAGGATGAGCAGTTGTATATCAAGTTTTCCAAGTGTGAGTTTAGGCTCCGAGAAGTTGATTTCCTTGGGCATGTGGTTTCAAGAGATGGAATCTTTATAGACTTGAAGAAGGTGGAGGCGATTGTCAGTTGGGAGATGCTGAAGAATGTGACCGAGGTCCGGAGTTTTCTTGCGTTTGCGGGTTACTACAGGAGTTTCGTTCATGGTTTTTCCTCGATTACAACTCTATTGTCGAGGTTAACTCGTAAGGAGATGAAGTTTGTTTGGGATGAGAAGTGTGAGAAGAGTTTTTAAACTCTTAAGGATCATCTGACATCCATCCCGATTCTTAGCTTACCCACTAGTGGGAAGGAGTTTGTGGTGTATAGTGACGCCTCATATCAAGGTCTGGGTTGTGTGTTGATACAAGAAAGATGGGTGATAGCTTATGCTTCTCGGCAGCTTAAGAAGGATGAGTTAAATTACCCAACCCATGACTTAGAGCTCGCGACTGTGGTGTTAGCATTGAAGATTTCTCGGCACTATTTCCTTGGAGAGCGGTGTCAGATTTTCTCAGACTATAAGAGTTTGAAGTACCTCTTCACCCAGAAAGAGGTGAACTTGAGGCAGAGGCAATGGTTGGAGTTGATCAAGGATTATGACCTAGTCATAGACTACCACCCAGGCAAGACCAATATGGTAGCGGATGCCTTGAGTTGGAAGTCTTCCACTCTAGCTTCTATGAGGGGGTCATACTTATGACAACTCCAAGCCATTCGAGAGCTAGGCGTGGAGTTCATAGCTGAAGACTGTGGAGCCTTGTTGGCAAGTTTTGTAGTGAGACCGTCTTTGTTGGAGCAGATTTTGGATTCTCAGAGGGATGATGAAAGGTTAGCCAATGAGTGGCAGAGATTGGACGAAGGAGTTGCTAGTAACTTCAAGGTGCACAGTGATGGTCTTTTTGGAGTTCCGTGGTGGAGTATGCATTCCGAAGGGTGTTCAGCTTCGAAGGGTTATTCTAGAGGAGGCTCACTCTTTGGCTTACACAGTTCATCCCAGGAGTACTAAGATGTACTGAACCATCAAAGGAGAGTATTGGTGGCCAGGGATGAAAAGGGAGATGGCCGAATTTATAGCTCGTTGTTTGGTGTGCCAGCAAGTGAAAGCCAAGCACCAAAGACCTTCAGGACTGTTTTAGTCCTTGCCGATCCCCGAGTGGAAGTGGGAACATGTGACCATGGACTTTGTAATTTGTTTGCCACGTTCGCCATAGGGTTTTGATGCGGTTTGTGTGAGCGTTGACCATTTGACTAAGTCAGCCCACTTTCTAGCATTTCACACTAAGGATTCTTTGGAGAAGTTGGTGAGGTTGTATGTGGATGAGATAGTCACACTTTATGGAGTGCCAGTCTCCATTGTTTCAGATCGTGATCCTAGGCTCACTTCACAGTTTTGGCCCAAATTTCGGGAAACCCTTAGTACCAAGTTAATGTTTAGCACAGCATACCACCCTTAGACAGATGCGATAGAAATGTGTCCAAAACTAACAAAGAGGGTCATGATCCACTTCAAGTCACAATTGGACTAATGACACGAGCTCGGGCTAAGAGATTCAAGGAGGCTCTTGCTAGATTAATTTAAGAGGTTCAACTTAAAGAAGAGTGCAAGCTCATCATCAATGCTTGTCATTAAAGCTATCATTCAAGAGATTCAAGGCCTTGGAAAAGAAGAGTGATTAATTTGTGATAGTTTCAAGCATGCATGATAATTTAATGTTTCTTGTTTCCAAGCATGCATGAGTTTAATGTTTGTTATAGAGAGTTTAATGCTTAATATCTCTTGTAATAGCCTATATAATGGCTGAACTATGTAATGAGAGGGACTTTTTGGCTGATGAATGAAAGTGAGAGAAATCTCTTTGGTTCTTCATAAAACTATCCAACTTATCAGGATTGTCCTGTGGCGTTCACCCCGACTTATCAAACGGTCTCCCATTTCTGTTTGTGGCTTCCTCACTATACCAAGGTTGTTGCTTCTTATAATCAACTGGTCGCCTTTTCTTCCATCTTAAACCTGAAGGTAGAACGATCGTTGGGCTAATCTTGATACGGGTTCTATTAGATCGTGGCAGGGTTCGTATCAAGATGTACAGTCCGAGAGGACGATTCAGACTTTAGAGGACATGTTGAGAGCTTGTGTCCTTGATTTTCATGGAAGTTGGGCCAAGCATTTGCCATTGGTGGAGTTCTTCTACAACAACAATTTCCAGGCTAATGTCGGCATGGCGCTGAATGAAGAGCTTTATGAAGAGCTTTGTGATTTACCTACCTAAGCATCTTATATATATATATGTTGGGTGTTCAAAACCTATATGTATACTACAGAATTTGGTTTGATACTCTTTTTATTTTATTTTTGTTATGAGGGATTACTGCTGACCCATTCACTGAGTGACTCCTGTTACTCACCCTCTTCCTTCTCTCAAGCTGTAGCGAGTAGAGACGTTGTGGTTGACCGGACTGGTGTGCAAATTTTAGTTGTTTATTTTTCAATCCTGTTTTTATGTATGTTTATTCATGAACATATGCATTGTATAAGGACATGGGTCCACTAGTGGAATCGACACTCTAATGCATGGTTTATGTGCCTGTCTAATCTTGAAAACTTTGTTGAATTTATGACAAGCATGTTTTGATGAACTCTTTTATCAAGATACTGTTTAGTGGTTTCCTCTTTGTGTCCTTATACCCTATTTTGTGATTATTGATATTTGTGAATTTCTGTTCAGAGTTGTTCTTCTAAGATTGTCAGTTAGCCTTGCGGAGACTCGAGGGTTGAGTGGCGTGGGTGTCCCTCCTCCTGTTGTTGCGGTAGTTGTCCCGTGTCGTTCTTACGGGAAGGGGGTGACAGTTTCTTTACTTTTTTCAATATTGTGTCAACCCATGAGGGGCTAACTGTTCTCTGGTGCATCGGATTCATGAACTTAGATGTTAATTTGTAGTTGATTTACTCTCTTGCAATAATTATGAAGTTCTATTGTTTTCTATGTTAAATACTGTGTTACAAAACTTGATGTGCATAATTTGCATAGTTGTGATTGTAAAATTTGGTTTGTGTTAAATGCCATAGTTGTGATTGCCGAAAGGTAGTTGCAAAATCGATGAGCATGATTCCCGTAGTTACATTTACAAAACTTGGCGTATTTGATTGCCATAGATGTGACAAGGCTTTGAGAGCACACATAAAGTCTGTAGGATGTATCTGATAATCACTGTAGTAGAGTCACTGCAAATTTTTCTAAAAGATTGATCAGGGAAGGTACTCCCTATCACTACTATTTGCTAGATTTACCACATACCTTTCCATCCCCCTTTCAGTTCTCCTCTTCTCTCTCAGATTCCCAGATTAGAACCTTTCTCCAATCTTTGATTAGACTAGATATTAGAATATCAATTAGTACTAGAAGCTTGCTAGACCCTATGGATTTGACTACCCGATCCTCTATTGGGTATATTATACTACTTTATACGGCCCGTGCGCTTGTTTATATGCAAGCGGATGTATCAACAACACCTGAACAAGTAGGAACAACAACAATAATATCTATAATAATACAAGCTAGGGTATATACAAATACCCGCCGATCAACATAAACAGAAAAGACGCAAACTAAACACATTTCCAAAATACAAGAAAACGCAGCACAAGTGGATCCCTCCTATATGCTTATCTATCCAAGTGTGGTACATACACAAATAGAAATGCAAACAAAGTCTGGTGCAAAGCCTAGTCCAACCAACCCGGTCGCCCTGTTATTGAGCTTTATCAACTAGAAAGAGAGGGAGATAGGTAACTAACTACGTTACTCAGTAAGGGAAACTGCATGGAATACGTGTCCTATACACAACCAAGATATGCGATACAAATCCATAGTTTATATAAATATGAAATATGAATATAGATGTACAACATCCCAGTCTAACATATCCAAATGGTACGAAATATATATCATAACATATAATCTTTCTCGCATTGGTTATATAAAAATATAGAATACATAATACAAAATATCGGATGCACAATATTCTAATACACATGCTCGTACTAGAGTCATATCATGTTATTCGAATAAAATAACATATTCAACTAGTATGAAATACATATAACAACCTATACTTATTATCGCACAGGCTATACAGAATATGGAATACGGAATACAAAAAATGAATAGTATTTAGGAAACAATATCCGCAAGTAAACATCCATATTAAGAATACCATATAATAATCAAATTTCAACCGAATATGGAAAATATGTATCGGTCCACAACCTTAGTCTCATAACATAGTTGTTTACTAGAGTTTAATAGAGTAAAACCGAGAACAAATAACTAGCCTCAAAACCTTCCATCCTTAGCCGTGGTCGTGACTAAATCAAGAACCACCGAAGGTGGCCCCCTTCGGTGTTGGCCACTAAGACCGCGTGTGGTGACACCGGGCTCTTAGTCAACACCTCCAAGACTGGGATCTTACATGCCTCCTGCTTGGCTGAAATAACTCGGTACGGGTTGCCACACTCCTCTACAGGCGGTCCGTGGGCCCATCTTACAAGTAAGTAGTCAAGGCACAGCCCTATGTCACCAACAAGACCAATGCGCCAACCATACCATCCGAAGGCTTATGACCAATGCATCGCCCGTAGGTGAAAACCATCCACCATCCGAAGAAGAAAACAATAACATGTCTGATGGCTTAAATCCATATATAGCTCGTAAGTGAATATAATAATCCTCCCGAATGCTATACACAATATAATCCAACTAATTTTTAAAATATACAACAAAAACAAAAAAAACAAAAAAAAAAAAAATAAATTTTGTAGAAAGACTCTAAATAATATAAAAATGATTACAAAGTAATAATGTACACACTAAAAAAACCAACCACAAGGAAAATACTTAAAAGGAAACCAATATTCATAACACAAGATTTTTCACAAGATAAATGTAAGTATAAGCAACATATATAAAACGAGTAAACCATGCATATCAATTGTTCCCACTCACAAATGTTGATGAGCATAATATGCCATAAAACCCCTAGGGTTCACATGTCGACCTCTAATTGAAACCAAACAAACCCACGAGCTAACCCCACTCATCTACTCCCCAAAGGGATAGATTGAACTAAGGGTTTTTCCAATAACGCTTGACCCTATGCAAGCCCTAATTAAACCAACGAATAACTTCGAATTTTTTGTGCCAAAACAGAGAAATAACAAGGGATTCAAACCCCTTGTTACTCCTACCCTCATCTTAGGTTAAGATTCTCAAGAAATTTTCCGATTTAATTTGAGAAATCCGAACCAAATGCACATGGGCTTACCCTCAAACTTGAAGAAACGGGCTCCAATCGTCGATTTTGTCCTATGAAACTGTAAATCGCTGTCTAAAACTCTTCTCCTTATCTCCATGACAATAAAGAAGAAGAAATTGAGGAACACAACTATTGGCAATGAAGAACTAGAAGACATCAATGAGGAAAAAGACAAGAAATGGAAAAGAAACTTCTATATATATATATATATATATATATATATATATAAACACTCACGATGAAGGCTTCCACGCGTTCTCACATACCTCCAAGCGTTCAGCCTATGAGAAAATGCTCAAATGAGTGTCTCTCCACTTAAACATATAAATATATTAATATATATATACATATATCGCCACTCACCAATATATATATATATATATATATATATATATAAGTCTCTATGAGTGGAGTGGAGTGGATCTACGGTTCTCACACCGGCAGCCGCCTGTCCACCACCTGTGTTCGAGGTCATAGAGACTTATATATATATATATATAAGTCTCTATGAGTGGAGTGGAGTGGATCTACGGTTCTCACACCGGCAGCCGCCTGTCCACCACCTGTGTTCGAGGTCATCGCCTACATCTGTAATGGAGACGCGCTCCTTCTCGGTCTAGTTGCTTAGAGACCAAGATATCACATCATTTGAGCTCCTCTCTGAAAACCCTAGATCAGGAGGATGTCGAAAGAGGACACGACGCTGTCGGTTGCAGTGGAAGAGCTCATGAGGGTCATGGTGCATCAATTGATGAAGAAGAAGCTTGCCCAGCTCCGACACGGTAGCGACGAGGGCGTAAACGTGCAAAAGGGCGTGTTGCTCGCCTTCATCAAGAGTGCGCGCATCTTCATCCACTATGTTAACCCTGCCCTATTTAAAGCCCGGACTTTTTATGTTTATATGCATGCATTAGGGGTAAAATAGTCATTTTAGCATTTGTTGCATTTTCGCGACTCTTCTGATGGCTTTAAGAACTACAGAGGGCGTATGGAATTGAACTACAGAGTTCTCATGTAATTCAAGGAGGTTAAGCACACATAGAATGAACCACAACCCATACAAAGCATCTAAACAAACTTGTTCATCCCAAGGTTAACCTGCACACGGTGACCTTGGGGTTTAGTTGTTCATAACTACAAAGGATAAGAAATAATTCATGAAAAAAACTAAAATATTCATAACAAGAATCCCTGAAGTGTTGATGATGAGATGGTGAGCAGCATCACGCCGAGAGCTTCCACTGACGCCGCAATGAAAGCAGCTTTCCTCGTCGTTTCCCAGCTTCTCCAAGTGAAATCAGTGAAGGATCTTGCCAAATCTTGTCTCTCCTCTTGATTTTCACTCTCCAAATGATGAGAAACAGGCTCCCTCTTCCCGGATTCGCCTCCTAGCTTCCAAGCCCTAAGAAACCTTCAAAACTCCCCAAAGCTTTTACCCTAACGCCCTTTAAAGGGATGATCAGCCCGTGCCTTGTGAGCGTCCATGCGAGCACAAGGATGCCAGCAAGGATCCCTGCCTTTTCGCAGAAAAATTCATCCAGGGTGCTACAGTGCCCTGCTATAGTAATTTGCTTCATTAATTGCTACAGTGCTACTACATTAGTACAGCTCTAAAATAACGTTTTTAATGCGGATTTCTTCTCGAATGCATTCTTGAGCTCGCTTTAGGTTTTTCAAGGCCTGTAACACAAATGAAATTAATTTAAACACAAATCGAGTGTCAACTTATAAAATGCATGCAAAGTAATACAAAAATACTACATATAAATATATACATTTAGGCATAAAAGCCTTTCCTTCTTTCTTTTTTCTTCCTTTCTTTAGCAGTGAGTTTCTTCTTCTTCTTCTTTCTTCTTCTCCATCATTGATTTTCATCGGATCTTTGCCCAAAAGCCTTGTCTCACTTGCTCTCTCCTTCAGTAAGTAGTCTCGCACTAGTTTTCCTTCGTTGAAATCTTTGAGAAAATCCATGTTCCCCACTGGAGTTGCTGTAGCAAATCCATAGTTACTATAACACCGAGACCAAATCATCATTTCCTTGAAATTCTCGTTCCAAAACATAAATCCTAATGCCTAAACTTCATTGGTATTGTTTGTTTGTAATTTTGAGGTGTTCTGGGTCCACAACGGTTCCGTTTGTCCCATAGCTCTAATGTTAAGGCGTTAGAGTAAATTTGTGCATTCTAGGCATTTCATCTTTTTATTTTTGCATTTTATTCTTAGTTTGCATTTTTTTTTAATTAGGTGATGAAACCTCTTCTAAGGAAAAAGAGATCGCTGAAGCATGAGCGTGTCCAAAGCCTAGGCGATTTGTTCTGTGAGTGGTTGAAGCATTTCTATATAATCTTGATATAAGTAGTATAATGGATTTCCTACATGATTTACAGTTTACTTTCATATCAAATCTTATGTTCTTACTGAAAATGTTTTTACTAAAAAGAATTTAACATCTTGGGTAATTGGAAAACATTTATACTTCTTACTTGAACTTGGCATATCTATTTTCATACATGTGTTTATGATGGGAATATGCTAATATGCTGATAAGTGCTTGTATGTATATAATAATTGAGATATTTTTCAGGTTTTATTGCTCATTTCGTGTGTTTTTGTGTTCTCTCTTGCAATTAGGGTTGTGAAGAAGTTTTGTGGAAATTAAGGCAAAAATAGGTCATGATGGTGCCAACTGGAGTTCTTTTGCACAAACATAAAGATCAAGACACAAACCGGGGTCAAACAAGAGGGTATGTGCTAACTTCTAAAGGGTTCATGACAATATTGTAGAAGAACACAAAAGCAGTCATGCTCTCTTGTTCTGATTTGTTTGAACATTTCAAAAGCTCTCCAAGGGTTTTCCGACATCAAGAAATGCCACATGACCTACCACACAAGCGTGTGTCCATCCGTGTGGCCTCAGAAAAGAAACGGGTGAAATCGATGACCTATAGATGCATTTCTGTAGAGGCTGAAAATCCACATTGGCATGGGGATTTTCCACATGGCCGTGTGGAATTTTCACATGGCCATATGGATCCTCGACTTTTGCGTTTTAAAAGGCCGTTCTGAAGCCTTTTGGAGGGATCTTTTTTCCAACTTCTGGAAGGAGAGCGGCTAGCGTTTGAATAGATTTTTGCAAGGTTTTTGGGGCATTTCTTCACCGAATTCAACACCAATTCCTTCCAAGGAGAGCTATTCGGGGAGCCTTCGACGACATCGATTCAGCGAGGTGTGCCCTAGGCTTGACGGAGGAATCCTTGGAAAAGAAGAAGCGGCCCTCATAGACCATCAGCACGGAGCTTAAGGGGGTTTTCTTCATGGGTTATTTGCATCTATTTACAATTGTATTATTGATTTTGTATTGCTCCATGGAGAGCTAAACCCCTAGTGGGTACTTGGACTTGTGAACTCTAAGTTTTCTATGTTTCATTGACTTGAATTACTTTGCTTTTAATTGAGATTGAAGTTGAGTTTCAATCTTGCATGCTTAATTAATTTTCCCTTAGAATGACACTAGGGTTGAGATTTTTATCTAATTATCCTTTTGATGAGTGACCATCACCATTAGGATTAGATTAACCAAGATTGAAGAAGGTTGAAAGGGTGAGTCGAGAGGTCGCAAAACGTCCCCTTTCCCCTCCGGTGTGATTCACCCTACCTCCATATTCGAAGAGCTATTATCGATCTCAAAGAGAGTTAGGCGTTGAGAGAGGTCTTTCCGCCGGGACTTATTTGTGATTAGGGATCTCCCACCTGGACCAAAGGGTTTGATCTATAATTGGGAATAGGGTTTATCACTTGGAATCCCGAGAACTTAGCGCAGTCATACGTGGTGTGAGGTGTTGAGAGTTTTCTCTCCTCCGAGACCTCGTAGAGGACTAGTCAAGGTTGACCTTAGGTTTGGGACCTTGTATCTTTGGATTTCCACGACTCATTAAGTCTCAGTTAAGTAAGAGTAATTAGAGTCTTGCACTTGAAACTAGGATCTTAGAGGGAGCATTGTCCGAGTACCCCATTCATATCTTGATACTTTCCTTTACTCTAGCAATTACTTTCAGTCTTTTCTTTCTGTTAATTACTTTCCTAATGATCTATTCAACAATTGAGTTTTCCTTAGCTAATTAGCAAAGCGTGTTTGTTGCTAATGTCTACTCCCTATGAATTTGACTACCCACCCTTTATGTAGTTATTACTTTGACACCCATGCACTTACGGAACACACAAGCAAGGGTGTGTTATATGCATATGTAGTTATACTCCAAATGTGGAATGACAATTTTATTGAAATACTTACACATGTGATTAGTATTGATAGTGACTACGGACCATAGCCCGACTCCGGACTCTAGTCCGACACTATAGTGGGGGTCCCCATGGTCTGGCCTAATAAAAGGCGGAGTGGCTGACCCTAGGATTTACCTTGGTCAAGAGGTTCTCAGGCCATTGACAGGGTTTAGGAGGAATTATCCCTTGAGAGACCCAGGATCACCACACAGGGATCTTAGTGGCCAACGGCAAGGAACCCTGTATTTTGATTCTTTTCTTAAATCTCTTTGTATTTAGAAACCACTTTGGCGGTCATATATCTAGTCACTGCCACGACTAGGTGGGGAATAATTTCATATGTGTATGTTGATTTTTGTGAATATGTGTTGAAAATACTATATGTATACTCTCTAAGAACTTGCTATTTCAAAAATGTTGCTTTTGGATTTTCTATACTATTGTTGATAAACAGTCTCAATTTCAGGACATTGTGTTTTTTTATCTATTTATTTCATTACTCGACTTGAGACTTCTGTTACTACTCACTGAGTAACATATATGTATGTTACTCACCACTCACTTTTTCCCATTCTCTTAGTATGCGACATCGGTGTTGGCTGTGCTAGGCAGTCTCTGTATTAAGTCCTTCTCCTATTATGTATCTTGGTGTGTTTCTTTTGCTCTTATTTGTCTGGCATGTAGGACATGTGGATCCACTAGTCTATGCACATGTATTGTGGTTGTATTTTATACTCCTTATATTCCTATATCCTGGTGTATGGGAACACAGATTTGTGTATGTGGTTGAGTTTATATTCATGGTTATGAGTTGCTTAATTTCTATTGTGAGTTGTTTATTAGGTCTTGTTGAGCCTTAGGGTAACTCAGGTGTGGAGTGGTGTGTGACCCTCCCCTAGTTGTCATAGCAATTGCCACGTGTGCAAGTAGGGTTAGGATGTGACACACTACCTCTCCTTAACATGAGTTCCAAATCCTCTAAGGTTGGGATTTTCTAGGCCCTGATTAGAAATGAAATTAGGGTTTGATCTGTTTGGGAATTCGTAGGGCGAGCGATGTTCGCAAGGAATCGAAGAGATAAACGATGAATGCAGAGGATGTTTTGAAGGCTCTGAAGAAGATTGACTTCCATCCCTAAGTTCATCGAGCCTTTAGGCATTCTCTGCAAGTTTTGTTATTGTTCTGGCTTTTGGTTTTCCATCAATGTTTGCATTTTCCATTTGTCCTGAGAAACAATGAATTCACACATTCCTTTAATCACCATGAGGATTTCTTATTAGTTGATCACTCTATTCTTTATTTTGTGAAACTATAGACAAAACCTTTAGTTTTGTGGTTTTTGTGATGTTAGAATGGGGTTAAGGAGCAAGTTGAGCCCCTTCCAGCAAGATGTGCTCCTTCTCGATCTGGTTGTTTACAGACACATGCGACCTCGGCTGTAGGCGGTGGATAGATGGTTGCCGAGGCAAAATATGGTGAAGAGGATAAGGGGCCCTAGGCAAAGACACTCATTTCTTGGAGAAAATGGAGGGTTTGAGCATTGCCGTGGCAATCCATGTGGGAAAGGATAAGCCACGTGGTTAAGTTGTCCACGTGTCACGCACACGTGTGCTGATGACAAGGAAAGTCATCATACACGTTAGAACTTCGACATACACATAAGTGACACCTCGCCGGAATAACCCCAGTACCTTCTTGTTTAACGAAAATCAAAGTAATGTACCCAGATTGATACAAATCAAATTTGATGCTCAAAATGAAACAAGACCAAAGTTTAGTATCCACCAAAAAAATTATCTGAGAATTCATGATGAGTGATTTGTGAGCACGGAACCTATGAGAACATGCCCCACATTCTATATTAAAACTTAATTCTATTTCAACTTTTTAATAAATTAATGATCATGTAAGTTTTTTACATGCATTGGTTGTAATAATGGATGTTTTAGAAAAATTAAAATCTCAATTAACCAAAAATCAAATGCTTTACAAGGATATATAAACTATAACACATGTAACATTCAAGTGAGAAAAAGCCATATATTTAACTGTTGCATAAAATTGTATTTATATACATTAATAACTAAGTCAAATTGCTAACACAATCTAAAACTTGCAATTAATTTTGAGCTAAATCTATATGGTAAACCCATAAACACGAGTAAGGCACCATTTGCTTATCCACCGGCAGGTATTAAATAAACAATTTATATATCTAAAAAGATACAAATAAATTCCACCGCATCTCCCAAATTGTCGGTAAGGTGAACCGCGAGGCCATCTTATTAGGGCTACGGCATCCTATCCATACCAACACTGCTTCTATGTATTCTTGGACAAACGAAAGATACATCCAATTTCCGAAAGTCCTCCTTTTGTATTTCCTTTCGGTTTCACATTATATATATAAATCCATTCAATGAGAAATCCAAGACTGCCTCATAAGCTTCTTTGACCTTCTCTCTCTTTCTCCAAACTCCCCCCAACCCCGTCGAAGAAAACCAAATTTTGATGGGCAAGAACAGCAACAATCCCTACCACCAAATCAGCTTCTTCAATCCCGCATACTGTTTACAACCTCCTACCTCCAAAGAATTCCCACAGAAATGCTTCAAAGACAGTATGAGTTTCTCTTCCGGCCGCCATCATCTCAGCCTTCCTTCATGTGAGATCAGTAACAACCCTTCTTCACCAAAAGTTGGCTGCATGGGCCAGATCAAGAAAGACAAGGTTTCTTGGCCATGGACAAATCCTTTAACAACAAGAAGCAGCAGAAATGGAAGCAAGAAGTTCTTGAAACTCGGTAGAGTGTTCTCGTCTCGAAGCATGATAAGCCCAAGAGTGTCATCGGAGAAGATGGATGAACCTTATCCGGCTAATAGAGTGGTAAGTGTCCATGACATGGATCCACCGTTGCCGGTAGTGAAGTGTGTGATGAAGGAAAGCAACCCAGGTGATAGTCTTTGGAAAAGACGACGAGGAGACCAGAATGGACTCGAAGGTTTGCAGATCAACAGCAATGGCAGATTCGGCATGTCTGTGTTTACAGCAGATTCATGTGGGTCATGAGAGATCCAGCTGGTTCTTTTTTCACTGTTTGTGACCCTTTCTTTGTTATCTGTATTTGTTAATGAACTCTGCACATGCATGAAGATTTGATTACATAGTATGGGGAAAGAAAAAAGATTGGGAAATATGGTTTGGATATGAATGAGAATTATTAGATGAAATAATGAAGCACGTTTTTCCTAGAAAAAAAAAAAGAAGGAAAAGGAAAGAAAAGAAAAGAAAATTTATGGTCAATTATTTGATTGCACATGAAGTTGCATGCTTAGAGCATATGGGTAATGTGGTCATGTCATGCATTCTGGGGCCATTGTTTTCTTGTTTTCTGCTTGGCATTCTGATCTAGAATGGTTTATTCTTGCTAGTGTTGTGGCTAATGTTCAGTGGCAGCACAAGAAAAATCATGTGATGGGGTACCAGGAAGGATTTTAGTAATTTGGTTTAGATTTAATAAGTGTTTTGTTTTTGGTGTTTGGTTGGGATTGTGAAAGTGTGGGTTTGGTTGGCTTTTGGAGTTTAGCTACAATAATTTTTTTCTGGAGAGAGAAATTTTATTGATAGTTGAAAATCTTTTTCTAATCAATTATTAATTTTTTAAGTAATGAACTTTTGAATATATATATATATATATTGCAAAGACACTCTTAGGCAAATTGGTGAAAACTTATTTTAGATGATGATGCTTCTTAAGATGTGAAGTTAATAGCAAAAAGATTGGCGATGAGGTTAGCTAGACTCAGCAATTTCCATGGTATATGTTATTAATTTAAATTGATGAATAGATTATCAGACTCCTGTTGGCGATAATTATTAAACAACTCAAGATTCCAGTCCAACCATAAGAGTCAGATTATGTTTATTTATTTCTTCAGTAATGTGATTGATTTCCTACATTATAAATAGACAATGCATAACAATTTAATTAAGAAAATTTAAATTGCGTTGCTTTTGGTGTTTCTGGGATTGTTCTCTCCATAATCTTGGAGTTGAGAATTTTATTGTTTTCCACAATTCTATTTATTTATTTATTTACAGGAATTATGAAGTTCAATATAAATTGATTTTTTTCAATTTTTAAATATACACATCAGTTGTTTTGCTTTATGCATATCATTTATTTATATTTAAAATGGCATGCATTCGGGAAGTGTTTGATTCATGCATGCGGACCAAAGTGGCTGACATTGTAAAATCAAATTTTTAATAGACTCCTAAATTTAAACTGTATGTTTTACTTTTTTAATAGATCAAAGTAGTGGGGAACTAAAAAAGTTCTTTTTCTACATATATCTACATTCCTTGTGTCAAGCGTGTGTAAAATTTTAAATATATATCATATACCTTCACCATACATGCCGGGGAGTCAACTTTCAGCCTCTCCGCTCATTGAATCCAATACCACCAATTACCAATAGATTATGAAGACACTAAGGCTGCTTTTAGTTCGCGGTAATGATATATCACCACGGTAATGAGATTACTTTAAGGGTTGATGATCTTACACTTGGTCAGCGGGCATACAGTACCACATAGACCAAGCCACGAGGGCGCACAGCTGCGTGGATTTGGTAGCGCGCGCAAGGTGGCGCGGCATTTGTGTTGTGTCGGGAACAAGGGCGGGTGAAATACCCCGCATGATCATTGGCTGTGCGCGTGACCGATGAGCGCGTGGGGCAGGCGCGCCCATACCAAGAGTCAAGTGTCGCAAGACTTTCATCATGTAGAGTGTTGGATCTCTAGCAAGTCTAGGCGGGGCGGGACACTTGATCAGGCCGGGTGACCGAGAGCTGATTCCGGATCTGACAAGGTATTAAACAGGCGTATGCAAGTAGGCACGTGGCCGGGAGCGTTGCCGAGCCAAGGGCGAGGATGGCACGCGGTATTACCGCGCTTGACCGGTACTGCTGCGCGCTGTGACCAAGGGTGGCTGGTTAAAGCTACAGTCGAGTCAGAGGACACTGCAAGCTAAGTGAAGTCAGGGAATTCACGCCAGACCTGTATTGGGCATGGGGCTCAATCAACTTTGGATTTGGGGTAGCTCTTGTATTAGGGTCAAATGAGTCTTTGAGAGAAGACAAGGCCACTTGGTGTTGGTTTTGGCCATGGTTGTAAACATTTCTCAATCTAAGAGAGTTTTATGTTTTTCTCTCTCAAAATGGGTTTCCTTGTGTCGTGTTTCCCGTACCGTGGGGTTTTCCGGATTTGCTCGCTTCTACTTATTTTCGCTGTGCTTTGTAATGCAAACAGGATTCACTAACTGTTCTTGCAAGGAAAGGCTGACCTGTCGCTATGGTGCATGTCAGGTGCCGCACGGCCGAAGGTGATCGGTTGAGGCCGTGACAATTACCATGGTAATGAGGTCATAAATATTATATGTCCAGGAATGTTGTGGTAATGTGAGATTATTATGTTTGGTTGAAAACTTATATTACTGGTAATCTTTCATCACTATATTTGGTTAGTCATCCTAATCACCTCAATAATATATCAAATTTACCTAAATACCCCAACATATAAAATGGTAAAAATTTTAATTTAAATTATTTAGATAAATAAATAATTATATTATAACATAAAAAATTATATATTTAACATTTTTCTAAAATATATTCGTATTATATAAGTGATGAGCGTCCCGCAAGTGCACGGGGTCGTCAAGTAATACCCTGTGTGTGCCACAGGGGTCGTATTCCTCGGGGCCAAGGATCTACCCTTGCTTCCTCTTCACCTATTGTCTAACCAAATGTCTCGAAGTTGGGTGCTAAGTTCTACAGACTGACTTCTAGAAAATCTAACTGAATGACAAACTACAGCCGAAATAGATGGAGAATCACAAAGGGGAGAAAACGGTCACGGACGCGGATCCCCCCTGGGACTACTGAAGCTGGACAGATGCTAGGGTTAAAATTGCAATTGCGGTTTGGGCCAAGAGACTCCTAAAATAGGTTAACCCCGAATCCCTCGGTGATTAACCCCTAATCCCATACAGGTATTGGACAGATTCTCTTCTGACCAATTCCCCCTATGATTGCACTACGACTAGGGAAATCTCTGATTAGGGTCAAACTCAGTATTTAGGTTCGAACCTAATGATTGGAAGGGTACCACATACCCGAATCCCTCGGCGTATAGGTACATGTATCCTTTTCAAACTATGTGAGTCTAATACAAGGGCGTATCCCACGCTCCAAGTACAACCTAGATATCGAACTACAGAGTTCTCATGTAATTCAAGGCAATCAAGCACACATAGCATGAACCACAAACTAACAAATTGCATTAAATATAAATCAAAGCATCCATACAAGCTCGTTCGTCCCAAGGTTCACCGGCGTCCGGTGACATTGGGACTTAGTTGTTCATACAAGCAAATAGCATAAAACACATCATGAAAACAACTAATCTAGCCATAACAAACACTCCCTCAATTGTTGGTGATGAAAAGGTGAGCCGGATCGTCGCCACGAGCCTCCACCTACGCCGCAATGAGGGCGGCTTCCTTCTTCTTCTTCAAACCTTGAAAGATGATATAGAAGATGAATCTTGCCAAAATTCTACTCTCCTCTTGATCTCCACTCTCCAATTGATGAGAAAAGGTCCCTTCTTCTTCTTCAGATTCAAGCCTCCTTCAAGCTTAAGAAACCTCTCTCCCAAGCCTCACCAAAAAGCTCCCCCTTTTCTTAGCCCTAATGCCCTTTAAAACATGAAAATCGGGGGGTTATGCGGGCAGCCTTGCGGGCGCATGCTTGCCCGCAAGGCTCCCAGGAATTCTCTAAAAAATCGTTTTCTGCGGTGCTACAGTAACCTTGCTACAGTAATCCACTACAGTAATAGAGCTCCAAAAACGCCGTATTTGTTGTCGATTTCTTCAAAAATACGTTCTTGAGCTCGTTTTGGCTTCTTCAATGCCTGTAACACAAATAAAACTAATTTAACCACAAAAGCGGGCATCGGCTTAACAAAAGCATGTAATTTAATACAAAAATACTATAAATAAATATACACATTTAAGCACTTATCAATAAGTGTCAAAAAGACTTGAATCAAGTCTTCGGTTGGAAAAGAGCTAAAAATTTGAAGCAGAATAATTCTAGCTCACCAATAAAATTTATTTAATTTTTTTGCTTTTTGTTCCTCACACAAGACTAAACACACGCATGTAAATTGAAGTTAGCTGTTGATTGTTGGTGCTGGTTCAAAGATATTCTGATATAAATCCTGCAATTACTGATCCATATACAATAAACCATGGATCTCACAGTATTACAGTATTCGGCATGAACAGGTTGCAAATTCATAAATCAAAACACCTAAGAAATGTTCTATTCCCTTTGCTCAATTGCAAAGATGTGCATAGTCTGTAATTCTAGCATGAAATTATGTAATCATGCATGCAAGAACACATTGAACGGATATTAGATACTCAGATCTCATACCTTGCGGTTTATATATATATATATATATATATATATATCATAAATTCAAGGAAAAAAGAAAAGGGAAAAAACAAAAACCTGATGATTGGATGTCGGTGTGGCTCTTGATCAAGCTTCCCGGCATCGCGAAGGAGAGGCGGCACAGCGATGAGGCAGCAGGGAGACGCGGTGGCACGGCGGAGCAGCGGGCAGCGGCGCAGGGACAGGGCAGCGCGGCGGATGATAAACGCATGATGGTGTCTGGCGAATTAAGATAGGGTTTGGGGTTAAGAAGGAAGTGCATTGAAGGGTTGGATATATAATTGGAAAGACAAAATTTTCCTGATTACCACCAACTTGGTAATCTAGATGGACACCTGTTTTGGTGGTAATCAAATTACCACCTTATCTGGTAATATTTTACTATTGATAATCTCACATTACCAACCACATTACTATTGCTACAATAACCAAACATGATAATCTAACCACATTACCGCGTAGATTCCCGGTAATGTTTTCACATTATCGTGAACCAAGCGCCCCCTAACATGAAAGTGGCATTTCAATCATTGTTGTTGACAAAAATAATATAGGAGGGTGCTACGTGATGCTCACTAATATCGGAAATAATTTCATAGATTGTGAACATGTTATAAAAAATCATATTTGAGTGCATCATAATTAGTAACACATATATATAATATATATATATATATATATATATATATATATATATATATATATAGCATTATTTTATATATAAATATTAGTAAAAATTATTATTTAAACCTATAAAACCAAAACCAATATTTAGTGTTTTCTTTTAATTTGTTTTCTCCAAAAAAAATATTAAAAAAAAGAATTAGAAAATGATATTCATACAATCAACTTAAATTAGATAAGTAACAAAAGATAAACAAAATATATATGAAACAATTTTGATAGGGACTAGCAAATAATCAAAAGATAAATGATATGCCTCTTGCGTATCCGTAAGTACACGGGTCGTATGAAGGAGTATAATATACCCAATAAAGGATCGGGTAGTCAAATCCGTAGAGACTAACAAGCTTCCAGTACTAATTGATCTTCTAATATCTAGTCTAATCAAAAATTGGTGAAAGGTTCTAATCTAAGAATCTGGGAGAGAAGAGGAGAAGTGAAAGGGGGATGGAAAGGTATGGGGTAAATTTAGCAAATAGCAGTGATAGGAAGTAGCTCCCCGAATCAAGCTTTTAGAGAAATTTAAGGTGGCTCTACTACAGTGATTATCAAGTACATCCTATAAATTCTATGTGTGCTCTCAAAGCCTTGTCACATCTATGGCAATCAAATATGCCAAGTTTTGTAAATGAAACTACCGGAATAATGCTCATTGAGTTTTGCAACTACCCTTCGGCAATCACAACTATGGCATTGAACACATGTCAAGTTTTACAATCACAATTACGCAGATTATGCACATCAAGTTATATAACATAGTATTTAACATAAAAAATAATAGAACTCCATAATTATTGCAAGATAGTAAATCACCTATAAATTAACATCTAAGTTCATAAATCCGATGCACCGGAGAACGGTTAGCCCCTCATGGGTTCACGCAACATTGGAAAGAGTAAAAAAACAATCAAGTAAGAATCCATTGACTCCCTATTACTTCTCAATCAATCTGATTGTGCTCCAAGGATCTCTCTTTTGATAAAGCTTCACTCCTAATCGTGCTTCTAAATCGTTGCTCTAATCCCCTTCTAGGTGAAAATCGCATCTCCGGTCTTCCTCCAATCTCCCCGCCGTAGTCCCTTCATAACCCTAACTTTGGGGCTTAAAAAAGTGTTTCTGATCCAAGCATGGGCTTGCTTGAGCCATGCTTCTCAACCGTGCTCTTTGCTGTCAGATCTAGGGTTCAGCATCAAAACATTTTTCCGTCAGATAGTAAAGTGCGCTGCCCAAATCACGCTCATGCTTGGGTTGTGCTTCCATAAGCACGCTCGTGCTCTAGGAACCGTGATCGTGCTTTTCATTCTTTGAATCTTCCTTAAGTCTAGTAATCTGCACGGCTCAAGAGCACACCCGTGCTTAGGCCGTGCCAACCTTGTTGTTTGCAATTTGGTTCTTTTGATGTTGGTTTCGCTCCAATACTTTTTTTAATTACTTAAGACATGCTAATCTGCACAAGAACATAAAGATACCCAAAATAGTACTAAAATATATAAAACGAATGCTAAAAGACACATAAAATATGGATAAAATGTATATAAAATATGTATATAAAATAAACTCATCAATAAACGCATGTAAAAGACATAGAAATTAAACCCCCCCCCTTATATCCGCGACGATGATGTGTAGTTTCAACGTCTAGATAGAATCCACTCCGAAGCTAGGGTCGCCAATGGTATCTTTGATGCTATGACAAAGGAGGAATCAATCCAAGTTGGTGAAGAATCGTTCCTCTGGCCGCAAAGAACTCCTCTCAAGCCCAGCTGCCTTACCTTTCAAAAATTGCCGAAATGATGCCTAAAAATATGGCAAGGTGCTTTTTATAAACTGAAATCGGGGGCTCATACGGGCTCCCACATGGCCGTATGAAAATTTCACATGACAGTATACATTAACTTGCTACAGTAACTTACTACAATATTGCTACAGTGATTTGCTATAATACTGCTGCAAAACACGATGAGGAAATTCTTCTTTGAGTCCACATAGCTAGGCACACTACGGTGTTGTAGGTCGTGTGAAATTAGCAAGATCCCTCTTGAATTCTGCACACGAGTTGGGATAAGGGTGTGTGACTACATTCGTGTCCTTCCAGCTCATGTCTTGCCTTGAAAATCTCTTAAAGTTGGCACACACACCCATGTATGTGATCATGGCTCATGTCTCAATCCTTGCTCGGCACAAATAGATCTTAAAAAGTGCTAGCACACCCTATCTTTGTTTCTTTTACTCACTTCACACCTTCATAGTCCTATTTGTACAAAAGAACACAAAATACACTTTATGAAAGATAAAATATGACAAAAGTGATGTTCAATGTATGTAAAATAATGTGATGAATTATGTATAAACAAGCACTTATCAACTATACAGAAGAAGAAAAAAGTGCCAAAGACTCCAATATCGCAACCATTTCAGAAAAGTTTTGGCAATTTGTGAAAATGATGGGCCCGAGGTTTAAAACAATGGTTGAATGTGCAATTCAAAATGCCGAGGCTAATGCACTCAAGGAAGCCACCCATGAAGAAGTTCAAGCAAAAAAGAAATTATTGAATCAAGTTATCTTCAACATTAATGGGCTTTCCCAGGATGAAGCATATAATGCAATCTTCAAGAAAAGATAAAGAGAAACTTAACATGTTTTGGGATTTTCCAGATGATAAAAAGCTATGTTTTCATCGCCTACTCCTAGGAGGTACAAGTCTTTCCATGTTATTTATCACTTTGGCTTGATTTATACATGTTTTATTTATGACATTCACAACGTTTTATTCATTGGTTCAATTGGTAGGATATTCATCAAATGTGCCATAATCAACTTTTGTTCTTAAATTCCTAGTTTTTATCATTAGTTCCATTGGTGTTCATGGGATTTTTTCATTCATTTCTATGAAAGTCATTAGTACATTTCATATTCATGGCATTTTTGTTCATTAATTTATATAACATATCACTAGTTTCATTAACAATTAGCACATGCTAATGTTTTCTTGGTATATTCCATCTACTTGTAGAAAGAAACACAATGTAGTAGAAACAATGATGTCCATACCCGAGCCGTACGATGACAAATCACCAACTTTGCTTGCTATGTTCAATGAATGTCGTTTGTCATTTGAATGGTTGTAAGATTATCAAAAACCACTCTTGCATTGGGTTTGACTTTGCATTTTATTAGTACTATATTGTAACCACTCTCACTATTTTCTGATACTTGGTTGTTTATGGGTTACATTTAAACTATCTTGTGTTCTACTTGATAACATTTATTTGTCTTATATTTTATATGGAAGTTGCTTGTATATGTCATTATAATTGATTCCGCAACATTATGAAGGATATTGTATTTTAACAGGTTATGGTAAGAGAAAATTGCGTTGCGACTGTTGATATGAACAATGTGAAGTGAGATACTAATGGTGTACCATTATAGTTTGTGCGGCCATTTTACTATTGGAAGATTTTGATGCACATGATATTAATCTTGGCTAGAAAGCATCAACCTCTTTTATAATTTGTTCAAATAAAACAATAATCATTCATATAAACATGATAATTAAGTTTGAAATTAGTAAACAATTTAAATACCTTTTATTAAATTGGTTAATGATATCAAAATTACAATTTTAAAAATATAATTAAGCGATAATTAGATTCAGTTAAAATAATTCAATAAACAAGCATTTGTTAAATTATATTAATTAGTTGAAATAGTTAATTATAATAAATTAAAATAAATAATTAAATATATTGCAAATATTTAATAATAAATAATGTTAGTTATTTATTATTAAATATAAACTATTAGCTCGTACAATATCATCCTATTTATGTAAGAGGGCATAAATGAAATTTTACTATATTTCTCACCCTTACTTTTCTTATTCCTAACTCTTATTCCCTTTAACCAAACACTATCTTCATTATCATCATTTTTTCACCTATTCTCATTCTCATTCCTCTCTTCTTCTCATTTCCCCCTTCTCGTACCTATTCCGCAATCTAAATGGGCCTTTGGTGGCATACTTCTTATCTTTCTTCTCTTTTCCCAGATTGGTTTAGAGTTGCTTGACTTTACCCCTTTTTCTTACTATAACTTCATTAATAGCACCCTTGCCTTTCTTGCCATTAATCTCTAAAGAGTTGAAAGGTGAAGTAGTAGAAGAACTAAGAAAAATAAAATGTCGTTAGAGTTTAGGGACAAGAGGAGCTGATTTTAATAGTTTTTACTCTGGACTACTTTTACAAAATCATTAAGCTCTTGCTAGAGTTGTGATTCTAATTGATTCCACTAATTCACTATATAATGATTCTATGTGAATATGATTAACTAAGCGACTAGGATATATTGGCTCTAATCCAAGTCATAGAATCATACAATTCTATAACCCATTTTGCAATTTCAATGCTTTTGTTTAATATAAAGCACCTCCTCAAGCTGTAAATTAATAGTTTGATAATACATTCTCCTATTCTTTATAGATCAGTGCCCTAATTATCAAAACTTTAGATGAATCTCAAAAAAACTATTGAGAGATAACAATCAAAATTGTTAATGTTGAAGAGAGAACATCACTATTCAAAATCTTGAATGTAAAAGATTAAAGCGTCAAATACTAATCTCACCCTTCCTTTGTTTTCTTTTCTAATTTTCTCTTAACTTTAATTTTCTTCTCTAATTTTCTCCGAACATTCATCTTTGTGGCTAGTCCTCACTACAACTGTTCTTTTTTTCTTAAAAGCTATTAGGTTTTATTGGGTTTTGAAAATAGATTCACTTAATTGATTTAGTTTGATTCAATTCAACAAGTATAGACCCAACAATTCTTCTCCCTCCAAGTTCATATAAAGCTTGTCATTGTTTAGTTAAAATTTTACCAAATCCATCATGTTCGCATCATGCCCCTCCCTGCTATATTCCAACAAAGCTAATGCTTGCTTCTTTGTAAGTTATTGTTGTCATGTTTGGGGGATTTGTATTTATAAGAATTTTCTTCAACATCATTATTTGGTTCTTAATCACATCACAAACCCAATGATACTGTACACCAATATGCTTGGTCCCTCATAATATGTTGTATTGCTACTTAAGTCAATTGTACTCTGCTTATCGTAGGAAATGTCACATTCTGAAGCTTGCACAGCAAACCCAAGACACTGACAAACAGCCGCACACCCACAGGGCAGAAACATAGGAGACATGCAAAGCCTCACAACCATTACAAATTAAACATAACAGAACATACATACCACAAAATGACAAAAGTCTCAATAACAAAAAATTTAGAGTTCTAGGATACAAGGCTAAGTCTAAAACATAGACAACAACAATGACAATGACAACAACAACATGTACTAGAACATTCATAACCCAAGAGAAAATGCGCACCCTACTTAGAGACCAAGCTAGGTCCACTCTACAAGACCTTATTTCTTATCTATAAGAGACAATCAACAACTTAATGAGCTAAAAATAATAGTAAGCGATCCATTAAAAATAAACTAAGAATCAAACATAGTTCAAAGATTTAAAATAGTATCACTTTTTGCAAAAGCCTATACAAGAATACAGATATATGCAAGGAGTATAACATAATTGAATATCAAGTTCAAAAACAACATAAATCAAGTTTTGGCATCTATAACATTTAGCAAAATACATAATCAAAACAAATTACTTTTCAAGAGTATATGTGTCTCTAACTTACTATGGCCATTTATTTTACTTTGGCAGCACCCGAGTTGAAAATATTTGAATTTATTTGTTTTACCTCGGTGACCGATGGCAAAAATAATGTAATCCATTTATATAACCTTGGTGGCCCGAGTCAAAAATTCAAGGCCAATATTGCTTCGCAATGCAAAATTATAGTCTCAATTACAAAGTTAATAATTAACGACATAAGCAATATTGACCCTTATTGACCAGGTTAGAATATAGCTTCATTGGAGAATAATTTAGGCATAACAAGAGTTTGACATGTTCCCACTTTTTAAACCAACTATACAAAATTATTATCGAAATATATAAAACAAGAGAAGTCAAACAATTGAGGATAACTAACTGAATAATTTTAATTAAAACAATCATTTAAAAAAAATAGTGCCTTGATGTGTAACTAGTTAAGTCTATACTAATGAAAGTAATTTAATTAAAACAATCCATTGAATAGTGCTTTTGATATGTAAACAGATGAGTTTATACTAATAAAAAATTAACAAATTAACAACCGCCCAATGCTTTACAACTCCTTGAGAACTACAGTGGGGTAAGTTGTTGGTAATAAGACTTACTTGCATATATATTCATTATATATATAGTAAAATGAATGATTAAATAAAGTGTCACTTGCCAAGCATGAAGCATTAGTAAAGAGCCTTATATTTACAAGGCCGAGACGAAATAGGTATGCAAGGCCTTCGAACCTGTTTCACAGTGGAAGATAATATCTAACAGAAATACAAATTTTCTAAAGCAAAAGAAAGCTATAAAATACGAATTACAAGAGTTTTACTAATAAGGTCTGGAATAATATTTATTCAAAAATAAAAAACTCTAAGTATACAAGAAAGAAGAACTTATTAACTTACTCCAAATCTAAAAACTAGACAATGACTTGCTCAACGACCGCACTAAGCTCCCCCTTCCCCCCTCCCAAGTAACTCTACTCCAAATCTGAAAAACAAAACATAAGAAATTTAATGAGCTTGAGAGCCCAATAAACAACAGCTAAAAATATTGGATCATATAAAAATCTCAAAAATCCTAAATAAAAAATCATGAAACATTTACTAAAATATTATTCAGAAATAAAACAAAATGATTCAATCAAGTTTGATTTTAATATAAACACATTATAGGTCTTCTAATTCACTATAGCAAAGCCAGAATATTATACATCATTTGTTTAAACTCGGTGACCCGAGTTCAAATTACAGAGCTAGAATATCAGTTGTCATTATTTTTCACAAACAGAACGGTGCAAAAATATAGTCTTTTGACATAATTATATGTCGACATGATCAGTATTTAATTCTCAGTGACAAAGTTAGTGTGTTAATTGGAGACTAAAATTTTTATGTCAAAATACATAATGTCTGCAAAACTATAAAATATCAAAATTTAGGCTGAGAAAATACAAAGTTATAGAATAAAAATAATAGCATACACATGATCCCATCTTTTTTATATCAGAATAACTAGTTATTTTCAAACTAAACCTAACAAAATAATTTGTAAAATTTTCAAATATTTGAAAAATATAAAAAACTTCAGAAAAATTTAATTACCTTGGAAGGTAATAAAAACTAAATAGTGCAAAAGTAATAATAATAATAATAAAGTTAATAAATAAATAACTAATCCAAAGAAAAAATATAATAATCAGAAATTTAATAAATAAACAATTAAAATACTAATTGAATAAATAACAAGAATATAAATATCAAAATAAATAAGCAAAGTAACTAAATTAGTAATTTAGTGAGTGTTGAAAAGATATACATATAATACGATTAGGTGAGTACTTACCTTATTAATGCAAGAAATCCAATTCTGAAACCAACTCAAGGCTTTTGAGCATGGATTAAATTTGGAAAAAAAATATATTAAATCACCAATAATATAAATTTAAAAAATTCATGAGATATGCAAGAACGATTTCAAGACACCAATGATGCTACCAAGGTTAAGGGGCTTATAAGCAATGGTATTGTAAAAAGATATTTTAGAAGGGTATAAATGTAAAAAGGGTCAAGCTATTATTCTATTTTCCTAAATCCGAATTCTTTCAAAGGTATAATACCAATTATCAAATCTAAAGCACATATGAACTATTTCAACATGACCAAACCTGCATAACTTTATCTACCAGTCTTCAAATCGCAAAATTCTTTCTTCTAAGAAAAGTAGACAAATGAGACTATAACATATTCAAAATTCACACTGATTAGAGTACTATTAAATTTTGTGTCCATTTGAATATCCATCTATTTCTGCAAACTATTAAAATTAGACATGACCCCTTTTAATATGCATATTTCTTAACATATATCCTCAAATAACATGATTTTTTAGGAATAAATTGTTAATCTGAAAATGAAAAAAATTTCTTATTTTGCACTTTGCTAGATTCAATATTTACACTAATAGGGCTATATCTCGTAAATCTGTGGGTTCTTGACGATGATAAGAAAAACGTATAGGCGGGTAAGCAAGAGGAAGAGAGGGAGAAGGAGAAGATACTCCAGGAGACTCAACTGATAAAGGAGGAAGGAGTGAGAGAGAAGTTCAGGAGATGGTTCGAGCGTGAGAGGAGAAGATATGGGTGAAGGCTTAGTGGAGGGAGTAGGAAAAAGGAAGGGCAGAGAAACTAAGGGAGAGGGAGAGGTAGTGGAAGATGGAGGAGCATAGAAGGGAGTGGACTCATCAAACGTGACATCATAAGAAATGCGAATGCGATGAGTAACGGGATCATAGCAATGATAACCTTTATGCTCAAGTCTATACCCAAGAAAAACACAAGGAATGGATTAGGTAGTGAGTTTTGTCCATTCCCAAGGTGAGAGTAGAAACAAAACAACGACAACCAAAAACACGGAGATGGTCAGAGCCGGGAGGTGTCCCATGGAGACATTCACCTAGGCTACGACCATGGAGATGAGAGGAGGGCTATGGGTTAATAAGATAAATAGTAGTGCTAACAGCATCATCCTATAAGTGAGGAGGTGAAAAGCCCCAATAAGAAGAGCACAAGCCGCCTCTAAGATGTGACAATGCTTAAGCTCAGTAACTCCATTCTAGGGATGAGCCCCAGGATAGGATAACTGAGGTAAGGTGCTTCAGAAGATAAAAAGGCATGAAAATCCTGAGAAATATACTCACCGCTAAAGTCAGACCAAAAGGTCTTTATAGAGGTAGAAAATTGTGTATGCACCAGAGTAGTAAAAGAATGATAGATAGATAATAATTGACTACGATGATGCATAAAATAAAGCCAAGTGAAGCATGTGTAATCATCAATAAAAATAACATAATAACGATTACCACCTTTAGATACAAAAGAAGCGAGACCCTAAACATCAGAGTGAATGAGTTTAAAGGGAGCAGTAATCTGCGACACACTAACAAGATAAGGACATTATAGCTGCTTACCTAGCTTACATCCAAGATAGACAACATCGGAAGGAGGAGAAATAGCTCCTAAAACACCGTGACGAACAAGAGATGACATATGGGACGGACATAAGTGGCCAAGATGATGATGCCATAAATGACGAGACAAGATAGCAGCATGACAGTGATGAAGGGGTGTCGTTGGATATGGAAGGTGAAGGGAATCGAACACATAAACTCCACTATAGCGACGGCCAACTCTAATCACCTTCCCACTGTGATCCTGCACACAACAAGAGGTTCGGTTTTACCTGAAGCGGATGGCGAAACCAATACCAAAAGCGCATGGCCAGTAAAGAGGGTAGAGTCTGCCAAATGGGACTACTGGAACTGTCAAAACATGGCTAACAAATGCTGATCCGCAGGAGATAATGGGGAAGGAGAGACCTGTGTAGAGTGTGCCTGAGAAGATGGAGGCATGGGAAAAAGAGGTGAGACCCGTGGAGAAGCGCCAGGGAGAGCAATGCGCGGAAGTCCATGCTACTATTTTCAACAATCACGCTCAAGGTGGCCCGGTATGCCACAATAGTGACACATCACAGTCCGTTCGACTAGAATAGAGGCCAAAACATAACAGAGGAAGGAGATGAAGGATGAGCATGTGAGGGCACCTGAGATACAGAAGCAAGTCGAACGACAGCAAGAGCAGTGCCCTGTGTGAAGGAAGTCCGGAGACGGATCTCCTCAACACGAACAAAAGCAAAGGCCTCATCCAATGTATATGCAGACGGAGTATGCAACAACTGAGATTGGGTCAACTCGAACTCTGGACGGAGATGCATGATGAACTCGTACATGTGACACGTCTCACCATGGCGACGTTAATGGATGCAAGACTAGGAGCAGGCAAGAATTTGAGCAGCATGAGCTATGCAGTAGGGGGGTGTGAGTACATCAATCTGACACCAGAGCACACAATACTAACTATAGATGTTACGGCCCGTCCCGCAGGACCAGCACTTGACAACCTCTGCAACAACCCGAGGAGAGACACCCACGCCACTCAACCCTCGAGTCGCCGCAAGGCTAACTAACAATATTAGAAGAACAACTCTGAATATAAATTCAAAGATATCAATAATCACATAATAGGGTACAAGGGCACACAGAGGAAGCTACTAAACAGTATCTTGATATAAGAATTCAGCAAAACATACCTGTCATAAATACAACAAAGTTTTTAAGATTAGACAGGCACATAATGTCACGCCCGTCCCGCGGGACCGACACGTGACAACCGCCGCGACAACCAGAGGAGGGACACCCGCGCCACTCAACCCTCGAGTTGTAGCTAGGCTTACCACAGTCTGGAAACAACACATAAAAACATATTCACAACATTCAACAAAAGCAGACTATAGCACAAAAATACATAAAGGAAGCCAATAAACAATAACAAGCCTGAATACAAAGTCCGAATAAACGTGTTTGACATAAACACAACAAGGTTTCCAATAAAGTAGACAAGCATACAAGCCAAACCCTAAGGGTGTCAATTACACTAGTGGATCCATATCCTTATATCATGCATCAAATGCAAGGAACAATGTACCAAAAACAAGAACTAAGACCAACTAGCCGACGAATGCATATGTCCAAGAAGAAATCTACATGAACACAGGACTGAAAATAGACAACTAGAAGAAGTACAGCAGTCCGGTCCGCCGCAACGCCTCTACTAGCTGCAGCCTAAGAGAGAGGGAGAGGGTGAGTAACTAAAGTCACTCAGTGAATGGGTTAACACAGTTCCAAGTAATGGAAAATAATCTATGAAATGATAGTAAGCTTTGCAGAAGTATACATATATATTTATATATCGTCTAGAACATTTCAACATATATATATACCCAAGTATAGTGAAAGCAAGTATAGCTTATCAAAACTACTATGCTCAAATAAAGTTTCAACAAATATGACTCATGAATAGTAAAATGCAAGTTTTAATGTCATAAAACAAGTTGTTCATCATCAAAACAATTTTACCATGCAGAAAGACTTGTTTCCCCAAAATACAAAATTTCCAACTCGAGCAAATGGATAAGTGGTCTAGAAATCCCTCCAAACTCTAACCGTGGCCACGGCTAAGTTCAGAGCCGCCAAGGCACTCATGACCTTGGCGTTGACCCACCAGGCCGTGTGGTGACTCTGGACTCCCGATATTCATCCAGTCAGGCTTCTATGCAGTAGGCGGGTTCAAACAGGTCCACCACGCCACCTCTAAACGCTGGATCATGGCGACCTTCCCACTGCAGTAGGCGGGTTCAACCCCATTACCAACAAAACATCGAAAGGTTTTTAATAATAAACATGTAATTTGTTTCACAGAGTCCTTGTATAGAATAAATATTCATATCTCAATGATAACCATCATATATGTACAAGTCAAAATCAAGTGTATAACACATATATGAAAATTCATAATTTAATTCAATCAGATATAACAACATAGCATTGATCATTTTCCTCTAATGACTACAGTTTTGCATTTAGGATATAAAATATGGAAACTATTTCTCGACCAATTAAATCATCAATTCAATCAAGATAAATTCCAGGTTTTCCATCCAAAACAAGTTATGCATGTATCTAGAGAAAATTACCTGGAACTGTACAATTAAAACCTACTCACCACGTAGGTGAACAACTACTCTACGGCGTTACTCCTTCCCCGGCTCCTTGCCTTTAGCTGAGCTTTCACCACCTACACCAATATCAGCCACAAGGGCTCAAACCAAAAGAAAACTAAAAAGAAAGACAAGCATGAATCTCTTTATGCTACAAACCACAAAACCCTAACAAGACTTGGGTATGCCTTGAACTTGACCCTAAAAGTTCCAAAGAATCTATATGGAGATCAACTCTCCCAAACAACTAAGAAGGCAAAAGTTCGACAATAAAATTCTCGGTGCTACAGTAACTCCGAATTCAAGAACAAAATAGAAAGTATGGATTTCTATATTCATATCAAAATACAAGGAAGAATGAAGGAAAACAACATAAACAATTAACCAATTTCAACCATAAAGAACCAAGATTCAAGATCTAACCTAGGGCTAGCATGCTCAACCAAACAAGATGAATCAAGGGGAGAGGGGAAGAAAAAGAGCTTACCTTGAAAGATCTTCAGCCAAAAGGAAGAGGAAAAGGTATAGGAACAGCTCTTTCTCCTTAACCGAAGCAATGGGGACCAAGGGAAAAAGAGGAAGAAGAAGAGAAATATATATGATTGTGAATTTAACAATGTTATGTTCAGTATATATTAATAATATACACCAATAGTGTATAGTGTTTGTGGATTTAACAGTGTTTTGTTCTGTATACAAACATTATAAGTACTTGTAATTTTGTATTTTCAAAGTTTTCAACTACCTTTCTAGGATTATGTAAACAAAAAGCACTCCAATAGTTAATGCCTTTATATGACTATATTTGTAACTATGACAAGCTTTGTTTCTTTGTACTAATTCTCCATGTCACTATTGATCTTCTTCTTTAATTTTTAAAAAATGTTTGACAAATTCCTTATTGACGTTTTTAGTTTTTTTTTTTAATAAATTCTTGATTGACAAATTCTTGGTATAACAAAGTTTTGACAAATTCTTATATATATACATATATGATTATGAAGATTCTGATTTCTCTGGACATGGAGTCCAAATGCGGGATCAATGATGAAAGAGTATAGAAGATAGAGAATCCTGCACAACTGGCTCCTGTGCAACAAGTTCACAACGCCAATGTTGCCTCGGTCACATTGTCGGTCTTGAGAAGAAGCCGACGGATAAATTTAGGAGTTTTCTCAGTAGATGAAGAAGAAGAAGAAGATTCGGGAGATCTAGCTTTCTCTCCTATCACACTCTCTGGGAAAAGGGTGAGGAAGACGGTAAATTTGGGGAAAGGCAGTAAATTAAGGGCTGACGTGGCGGCCGAAGTGGCGGTTCTGATGACATGGCATATTCACTAATGTGTTTGACGTGTCAAATGATCATCCACGTGGTGATTCCGGTGTCCACATAAGCAATTTATCACCGGAATCTAATGGGTACCCAACCGGTAAAATGAAATTAATGTCCAGTACCCAAAAAGATACAAATTAAAATAAAGTAACCAAAATGAGATTTGACCATAGTACGGTCACCTACCCAGATTTTTACTCTATGTGATAATGATCTGCAGAAATGAGAAAGAGTCAATTAAACATCAATTAAACATCATCAATTTCCAGCATACAAAGGAAAGAGTCATTTAACTCTCTCAATGGGATTTTCAGCACCATCAATTAAACATCATCAATTTCCAATTGGTTCCAAATACCAACTTATGAACATGTACAACAATGGATAGCAAAGTTCACACCTTTGATTGCAACGCGGGACCACGCGAGCTTCTCCCTGTCTCTCCCTCTCTCTTTTCCTATCGAACCCCTAAAACAAAAAATGAGGATGGAGGTGAAACCCTTAATTGATTACTCTCAAACATCTACACATCAATGGATAGCAAAGAAGATGGAAAACTTATTGGAGGAATTGGGGAAACATTAAAGAAAAAAACTCACCTAGGGTTCTAGTCGCGAGGTCACGGGGGCTTCCCCTTTTCTCTCTCTTGAGTTTCCTATCTGGATGATGGCCATATAGCTAGATATTTACAAAATCACCCCCCAGACTTTACCAAAATTCTTGTTTCTTATTTGATAGAGTTCGGAAAGAATATAATTAAACATTAGGGACATTTCTGTAATGTATCCTTTTAATTGATTATTTATTTCATGTTATTTGTAAAAAATAAATTAAAGTGTGTATTTTATAAAAAGAGTAATTTATGCAAAAATGTAGTGAATTATTTGACGTTAATGGTTATTTCATTTAATAAATATAAGACTTTCAAGATAGATGGTTATTAATTTAATAAATGTTAGATTTTAAAAGAGCCAAAAAAATTATTTTGTAGTAAACCAGCATTGCACCGAAATTAATAAAAGTTATCATAAGGCCTAAAATTTATTATGACGCCGAGAATAGAAGAATTAAATTTTATAAATATTTTTTTGTGAAATTATAATTTTTAAAAATATAAATACTACTATGTGTAAATTTATTGAGAACAATTTTTTTTTAAATTTTAAACATTATTTTTCTAATTATTGACCAAAAACGTATTACAAGTAAACTATCCAGGGACTATCCATAAATATTTTATCTGTGTAATTTCTAAATAAATTTTTGTAAAAAAGTCATGTATCTCAATACCTAGAGATCATCCATTGATACTTTACCCATGGATAATATCCCTAGCTAATTTGAGGAAAAAACCATAAAGTGAAATTCCAATGTTGAATTACCCAGAAATTACCCACAACAGCATTACCCACTACTAACAATCGTGTGCAATCCGTGGACAAACATGGTGCATATACATTACCCACGAATTGCCCACAAAATTTTTTACCCACGCTTATGTTCCCTGGGTAATCCTAGGTATTTATAAGGCGGGAACCACCCGCGTTATTTTACCCACGATTTACCCAGGCATTGTATATTACTGGGTAAATCGTGGGTAAATCCGAGCCTATTTTCTGGGAAAATATAATACAACTCAATTCTACTATTTACTGGCTAATTTGTGGGTATTTCCTGTGTAGTTACCCAGGAAGTGTGTCCGTGGGTAATTTGATATTTTCTTGTAGTGAATCCGTAAGTCACAATAATTATTACACCACTCTATTTGTTTAAACATCAACACAAAAGTTCACAAAGACTTCCGAGGTTCAAAATTTATGAACCTAAAATTAAGATGTTGTTTTTATATATATATAAATAGTTATATAAATTAAACAAATTTTTTTATTTACTTTTAGTAAAAATTTCTTAACACTCATCAAGTAAGGCAAACTGAATCAATCCTCAAAGCTGTAAAATATATCTGTTTAATATGAAAATGTCGGTTGAGACTATATATATATATATATATAAAGAATAAAGAGTTCTATTGAGTGGTAACTTGACAATTGGACTAAGACTCGAGTTAGTCCAATAGAATACCTGGTGTTTCAGCTTTTCCGCGTGCGTTGTTATTGTCCAAATTGTTTTAAAATAGTTGTGTTTCAAGTTTTGGAACGTTTTAAATCATTTTGAATTGGAAAATAGAAAAACCTGTGCTCTTAGGGTAGTACACAAGCAATAGCTGAGTTACACGCCCATGTAACTCTCTATCTGGCCTTTGATAGCGTAGAAATTTTATTCAGAGAGACACACGGGCAGACGAGGAGTTACACAACCATGTATTTGGCTGTATATCTCGAGGGATGAGCGATTCTCATTTCATTCAGAAATATACACTGGCAAACGGGGAGTTACACGGCTATGTACTTGGCCGTGTACTTGAAAGAGTATTTATGGTCTTGAACTTGAGCCTTAATTCCTTCTCAAAATCTTGGTTGAAGATCCATTCAAGATGAGCTCTTCTTTCTCCCTTATTTTTCTACATGTTCTTCTTCTTGGTTTAGTAATCTAGGACTTGTCGTGAATGATGGTTTTTGAACCTCCAACCTTGCAATGTCTTCTTGTTTGATGTGTAGAATGTTATGAAGCTTGATCCTTGTTGCATCTCATTGAAATCTTGAGTAATCTTCATCCTTGAAATCGAGAGTTGCCATAGCATACTATTGTAGCACAAAGAAAGCTTTTGCAAAACCTCTATGCTCATAGTTGTGATGGGAATTTATCTCCATGGAGTTTCTTTTAAACCCTTAGAGCTCAAGTTCAGGTCATACCGAAACTTTGTTAGGGTTTTGTAGCATGCAGATGGAAGAAGTTCATACATACATTTCTACTTGTGTTTTTCTCTTGTTTTTTAGCCCTTGTGGTGTGTGTTAGTGATAAGTGGTGAGAGCTCGGCTTGAGGCAAGGAGCCGGCTGAGGAGTAGCACCACTGTAGAATCGATTTCCATAATTTGTGAGTGGGTTATACAATTGCATATTTCTAGTAGAATTCTATCTAAATATATTTATGGTTAGATTTAAAAGAAATCTTTGGTTTTATAATGTTAAACTGATGATTTGATCGGTTTGGAAGGAATTTCTATGCTTTCTATTTTATAAGCAAAACCCTAGATACTCAATAAAAATGCTTATGTCTATGTAGGTATATTGGGTTGAATTGAATTTTAAACTTTATGCACATGTTATACTTTTGGCTTTGGTTTATATGACAATAATGTTCATTCCCAATATATAAATATTTGTTCTAGACAAGAACTCTACGAGATGATTTACATGGATTGCATTATTGATACACTTTCTTTGTGGTTTGGTTGGTGACGGGGTTGGAACCCGCCTACAGCAGTAGGAGGTCCCCACAGGCCAACCTTTAGAGGTGACGTGGAGGTCCCGGTATTATCTGTCTACTTTAGGTGGTGCGTAAAGCCTTGACTGGATGAACATCAGGAGTCTAATGTAACCACACGGACCTGGTGGATCAACGTCAAGGACATGAGTGCCTTGACGGTTCTGAACTTAGCCGTGCCTACTGCTAGAGTTTAGAGAGATTTTTAGACCATTATTCACTTGCTCAAGATGAGAATTTCCTATTTTAAGAAAATGTCATTATGCAAAGCAAATTGATTTGATGACGAGTATCATGTTTTATTGTTTTACAACTCGTAATACGCAGTATATGAGTCATGAATTTTGAAACCTCATTTGAGCAAAAATGGTTCTTTTATGTTATATATATGCTTAAATGTTCTAGTCTATATGTATTACTCCAGAAGCTTGGCTTTGACGCTTTACATATTACTTTGTACACTCTATTAGATTTGTGCTAACGCATTCACTGAGTGACTCTGGTTACTCAACCTCTCCCTCCCTTCCAGGCTTTAGCATCTAGTGGCGTTGCAGCGGGACGGAGTATTGAACATTCTTATAGCTATCTTCTTTATTCCCAGTCCTATGTATGTTTTTTCTTGAACATAGTGTATTGTATAAGGACATGGATCCACTAGTGTATTTGTTACTCTTTATGCATGGCTTGTATGCTTGTCTAATTTCTTGAAAATCTTGTTGTAATCTTCACGAGCATATTTCACTGAACCCTATTATCAAGTTATAATTTGGTTGCTTCCTCTATACTATTTTTGTGCTCCATACTTTGTACATTTTGAACTTGTGAACTTTGTTCAGATTTGCTTCATCCTATGTATTTATTAGCCTTGCAACGACTCGAGGGTTGAGTGACGTGAGTACCCCTCCTTGGGTTGTCGCGGCAATTATCCCGTGCCGATCCCGCGGGACGGCGTGATAAAACAAGCAGCCAATGGTGCAAGGGATATTATTTTTTGAAGGACTTCTAAGTCTAGACCTTATTTTATTGTATATTTGGTTATAGATCCTCCATTTTCGCTCACAATCATTATGCATTATGCGAAGCTAATACCAGAGTGGGTTTAGAATGGGTATAAATGAGTTTGTATATACATGTGTAGATCCCACCTTGGCAATAGCCTAACGGTGAAGACTTTAAACTTTTATGCGAGAGATTAAAAGTTTGACTCTTTTCGGATATATCATTTGCTAAATATGAGCCAAATACACCCAAACCAAACTTATATGAGCCCTAAAGAAAAGTTTTACTCTCCCATCAAGTATTAAAAAAACTTTTCATCACTCATATATGGATTCTTTGCCTTGTTCATTATTCAAAGTGTTTTGAGAGAGACTATACATGGTTTTACATCAAGCCTACAAGCCGGATTGGCTGGGTGCCTTGTTTTTGGTATTTTTGCATTTGTTTTTTAACTTTCTCAACAATCATTTTTTGGACCGTTGATATCTCTTCAATGAAAATTTTTCTAGCTATTAAATGACATTCCACTATATAAAAACAATTAAAAGAAGTCATCCAAAACCCTAGAACTGCTCTCTACTATGGGTGTAAATGATACACTGCTACCGTTAAGCTACTCAAGCTCAATTCAGAAAAAGCACAAACTTGATTGGGTCATGGTTGACTCAAATTCGAGCTCAAGTAGCTTAAGTAGTCAAGCAAAGTTCTTAATATTTAACTCGAGTGCTCGTGAGGCTAATCGAATAGTTATATTTGTATGAATATATATTATATATTAGTTTGTTTCATATATATATATATATTTGAGTTCGAGCTTGAGCTCGAGCATAAATATACCCATAATTAAACTAAGTTTATTAGCCTTTATCAAACTTAATCGAATCAAACTTAAACTCTAGTAACTTGATTTGTGTATCAAGCCGAGCTTGAGTTAGGAAAATAAAACTTGATATAGTTTGAGCCTAGTATCGAGCAACAAGTTTTCAATTAAGCTCAAGCTCAAGTAGCTTGCTACTTGGCTCGAATTCAATCGACTACACCCCTACTCTTACCTTCCGCATCTCCCCTTGAGCTTCACTTTTTGGCAAAAATGCTACACAAAGTATTCATCTTGCTTATGTGTTAGAGAATAATAGCAACTTGGAGTGAAGCCATTATATTTGCACAAAAACATGTTAATTTAGTGTCAAGGCAGTGCTTCACACACACACCCAATCTCGTTGTGGATCTTTCCATGATTATTTTGAGGCATAATAATAAAAATGTGTATATTAGGGATAATTTGTCCACAATTTCAATAAATATATATATATCGGTAGATCTATTTATTAACTCATAAAAATCAGTTTAAAATTCAAAACAATAAGTTTTATTTCATGTGTTTTTTTAATGTTTTTAAAAGAATCACCAAGTTAGAAACTTTAACATTTATATTGGATTTGACCCAAATATATAATAACCATACACCCAATTTTGGCGTTAGTCCACAAGAACTCACTTGCATAAGTGGGACTAAGAAGAGTTACTAACCATAATATGATCATTAAAGCTGTGTTTGATTGCACTTTTTTTTCCTTAAAAAATTTTTCACGGATCATTTTTCAACTAATTAGACTGTTTGTTTGCCTAAATTTTTCATGAAAAATTTTTTCTCTTATGCTGTCACATGACTCTATTCTCCATCAAAACAAGAAAAAACTTTTCCTACCTCCACCATGAGAAAAGTTTTCCATGAAAAATGTAGAGTTACGTGAAAAAATAACATGGGAGGGCTAATTTTTTTATTTTCTAGCTAAAAAATAATACCAATCAAACGGCTATTTTTCATTTTCTACAGAAAATTTTTCCATAAAAAAATTTTCTTTTCCACCCATTTTCCATGTTGTCAATCAAACACAACCTAAATTTAAATTAGATCAAATATTAAACTAACTTGAGGCCAAATACCGTTTTACCTTTATTATTTAATAATTATAAGGATAATGCGTAGTATTGTTTAAATGGGCAACATTAAAATTAAACAAATAAGTTAATAAATAGTACTTTTTAATACTCCAGCAACCCAAATAACAAGATTGCCCATTCAAATACCCACTGCCAAAATCTTCGCCAATGCTACTCAAGCACAAGCAGTAAAATTACCCAAACAAATAAAAAATAAAAATAAAAAAACACCTAATTCTCCATAACCCCATACTTAAATCGCCCAAACCAAGCTTCCAGTTCCCGGTTGCAGAAGCATTAAATGAGAATTACATCTGCAATAACAATCACTAGACAGCTTAAAAGGAAAAAGGGTAAAAAAACCACTCAGGTACCACAGACCAGACATGCCCCCTTCAATCAGAAGCTAAAATAATTCTGGCGACCTTATCGACCATCTCAAGAATCTAACAGTTAAGTGCATGCGGCCGAAAGGCATCCTTTAACATACAGACTAATTTCAATATTGACATCGAGAAAAACAAACAAAAGTCAAACTAAAGCAGATAGCAAGACTGGCCCAAGCAAGAATTTACAAAATGACTGTACAAAGATTTAGACCGATGACTATTTAGACCCATTTACAGTTGAAAGGAAAGAGCCCCGGTTCCCTCTATGGCCCTTAAAATTGTGCGTTGATCAAGGCCAGCAGGAAAGCAGGCAGGCATCCAATGCCAAAATCCTGCATCATACATTTAATGGAACTCACCTTTTGTACAATTGCGCTCAGTTAGTTGTACAAATCAGACATCAAAACTTCTGATCTGGTGAACCTCGGCCAAATGCATCCCTTCATCCCCATTTGACTTTGACCTTTTGTCAGAGTAGTTCTGACCAAGGTTCAGCATCTATACTGAATTTGCATTTCAGGGATTGTCATTGTAGCCATGAAGAGTGAAACTGGATAAAACCAACAGTTTTTCCGTCTTTGTTCCTACCCACCAGGCTCTTGTGGTTCATGAGACTCTGAATCACAAGGGGGTGGTGTGTTATTTGCAAGAGTGGTGATAGGGACATACGCAAATCCTTTCGGAAGCCGTTGATTTTGCATTGAAGCTTCATCTGAAGTCATCACCAATTCCTTTTGAAAAACTTCTGCGTGCTGCAACAATGGGGAATATTTACAAGTCAGTGCATGATTCTAATGCAAAATTTAACAAACCTGGAGAAAGGTCCAGGTACCTTTCTTGCCTTGGGCTTCTGTTCGTCTTCCTTGGAATTTCGTAAAGGAACAGACGTTGGTCTGTGAGGAAGCTGCTTGCTGGAGAAAGCCGCCCTGTCTGATAATTTGCGCTTGACCGCCAGTGGAGATGTTGAGCTGTCGTCATTCTTTCCCTCAGCATCTCTTCGCAATGGGAGTCTCAACACACGCCTCCCAGAAACCATACTGTCCACTGTAACATCGTCTGACCTTTGGATTGTGCCACTATAAGACTTGTTGTTTATAGAAGTGGTGGCAGATTCTGAGCTAACCCCATGATGGAAGTACGAACTTCGTACAAGCATTGAGAAAGCAATGCTGTCTCTTCTTGATCCAAGTATCTCATGTGAGCAAAGAGCCAGGTCTTTCTGAAAACAGTCAAGTGGTAGCAACTTATAACACAGTACAAATGCAAATTTAAATTCATGTAATAGCAGCTAATACAGATGATGCACATTATCGATAAATGATATTGGTCAACTAGATACTGGGGAAAGATATTCTGGTATCATGGTTCATTTGATGGATGATGATTAAACAGATCACAAATCAAATAATTACCAGACCAGACAGTATTTATAGTAGCAACAGTGAATCAAATTGTTGCCTAACAACTATATTGTGTAATAATAACAGTTAAATAAAAAAATAGAGTTATTTTTTGTCATTGGTTTCAAGATGACTGCAGCTTCCTAAATGAAGATATCCTCAATATTTTCCGTCCAAAGGACATTTAGAAGTTTTAGACCTACGAACTTAAAATATAAGATTTTCCTTATAGGTCATCAAGCCTAAAAATTTCATCTCATTGACACTATCAGCCATACAAGTTCCCAGCCAATAATCTCACATCATAACTTAACAAGAAAAATAATTGGAAAAGAACATGTTCATAGCCTTTTAGGAAAATAAAAGGCCTCGCTCTATAATTTAGGCTAGAAAAGCAACATGTAGATTCAAGACAGTGTGAACAAAACAATTACAATTCAGGTTGGCCAAGCAATGCGTACAACTTATCTATGGTAAAATTGTTGGATATACCATTGCAAAAACACATCAACAAAACAATTACAAAAACAGGTAACAAAGTTATATACAGCTCAAAACAAACAATTAGTTTATGAAATAATACATATTAACATCTTTTATTTATAAGAATACATATTAATGATGTAAAAATATATCGAAAATAAACAAGAGGTCTCTAAAAGACATGGCAAGTGCCTTTTCTCAAGATAAAGGTATTTGACATTCATCATATAGCCTTTTCTCAAGGTAACATTCATCTTCATGAAAGAACCTACCAACTAAAATTAAGTCATTTAATTTAAACATCTATATCCGATTCTTCACATTTCAATGGTACAGACTTTTAGCATGCAAAATAAATGATCAAAACTATAATTGGATGAGTTGAACAATCAAAATAGTTTAGTTATATCTTGAACCACAACTAAAATTAAAAACAATAGTTCAAAATCAAATAAATAGAAACATCAATACTTTCCACGTAGAGTTTATCATGCAGAAGTTACGTCACACAAGAAACAGCAGACATGAAAGTATTTTCCCTTGTGTCACACCCAATATCTAAAAATAGCCTAAATACATTCAAGAACTGTTTTTAAGAAATAATTTAACAAAAAGCTTTTTTTCTTTTTCCTACGATAAAATCAACAAGTTACTGTACCTTAAGCTTTTCCCTTTTGACAATTCGCTCACAAAGAAGGCGGATTTTCTCAAGTTCAACCTGTCACATAAAAGATGTAAAAGAAAACACTCAATTAGAAGAGCAGCTTGTGATAACTTAATCCTGTCAGGCAAGCAAGCAAGTGAAAGCATACAAATTATATATTTTTATGGATCGAATATGTTACTCCAATAAAGAATCAAATTGATGATACAAGCAATATCATTTAATATAAAATAATGCAGAACATGAAATTAATGACAAACATTCCAAGTCAATAGAAAACATTTGAATTAAACAATTACAAGTGATGCAGTTAAGCATCCAAGGGTGACTCAATTCTCATCATTATATTTATTTAGAATTCAGGTCGCGGACAATTGCTACCTTCCCTTCTCTTCAGCATCTCAAGAAAAACACTATTTTGGTTTTTCTTTCAAGTGCTGAAACTGCCCTATCTCCTCTATACAGATTGTCAAACTTCATATTTAATAAATAAATAGACAAGTCATCTGTAAACATGATCAAAATGACACTCTCATAATGGCACTTGACCTTGCACAAATACCATCCAGACTTCTCTGAAATCAATCAGGCATCTCCAACTTTTTAATTTAAATTTAACCTAATATAAAATACGCATTGGCAATTATAAGATAATAAGCACTGGCGATGCTGTTCAAGTGCTTACTATATAAATGACAACCTCCAAAGTATCACTTACTCCGTCAGCTTCCAAATAATAAAATCTTCTGTAATTAAATTGCCTTCAAGCAATGTCCAACATCTACAATGGGAATACACTCAAAAGTGGGCATCTGCAAAACATATTCTTCCCTTACAGATCCTATATAAACTCTAAGGTTCTAAAGCAAGCCAGGAACAGCAACAGGTAAGCATATTACCATCAAACAATATTATAAAATTTATTATAAATTTCCTGGTAAGTCATAAAAGGTGACAGAGGGTCGCATAGAATTGGATAACGCTCATGCCATACATATATGAGACCTCTTCCATGAAGAGGTTTCTTAAAGGGGCAAATATTAGAATGTTTGGTGCAAATAATAACAATACACTAGGTCTAACAAAATGGCCAACAACCTTAGAGTAGTATTTATAAGAGCACGTGCATTAAAAGGTCAATGAATATTTTTTTACTGAGATTCAAGCTAATGAGGAAAACTTTTAAGAGAAAATAAGCAGCATATGATCAAAAAATATCTGGACTTCAACAACAAATTTTATGGTCCAGAGGGAAGATAACTTGTCCAATTATGTAAACTAATGAAAAATTGGTTCACAACCATATAAATTGCAATGAATGACCACAAATCTTGTTCATTTGATGCAACAAAGAACCAATTAATACAGGCTCAAATTGTCAGAACTCCTTCGCTGACTTAGAACCCATTAGTTGTGTTCCAACACATGGACCCAATTTGGACCAAACTTATTATTGGCCCATAATCTTTAATATTCACTCAAGTGCAGAATGCTGCACAGCTAACAAATCAAATTACTGGAGTTTGAATCAATGCAGACTTTCACCATTTTATTCTAAGTGTGAGTCTATGTTTACATGTTTATAGCCACAACTTATATATAAGGTTATAAAAAATCAGAAAAATACTTCTTTGAAGTTTTTTCTTGCATCTAGAACATTGCAGATACTGTGTCTCAGTGTCGTAAGAAAGAACATTCAAAGGCTCAATCTGGAAGATAGCATTGGAGAGAAGAACATGTAACACTATTCTTGTGGGAAAAGAATCATATTTTACTTCAGTATCTTGGTCGTAAGAAGATATAGAAGACGCCATTCCCTTTACAATTTTCATTTTTGACAGATTTGGAAGACAATTAAAATTAATCTTCCCTAAAACTGGGATATGATATTTTCTTTCTGCATAATTTCAACACATCAAAACACTAGAAATCTGCTTTCCACTTTTACAAGCATCATTTTTCATCTTTTTACATGGCATTGGAACACAAGCCAAGTGAGACATGAAACCTAAGAACTATCCAACATCGCACTCTGAAAGATCATATCTTTGGAATTTAGGATGGTGGAAAGCGTAACAGATGAATGTTCTAATTACCTATCGACACCACCAAAATTAAATAAAATACACCATTAAATTCTCACTAACCCGTATTTGTCTTATATTTTTAAGCTCTTCAATCCCATGTTGTTGGATATCAATCTGTGAAACACAATTTGAAAAGTAAATATTAGACAATAATTATGTGAATATGTAGGAACTTCTATTCTCTATGAGCTATCAAAGACCCAGATGAGATGTAAAAATAATGTGCATGATATATCAACTTCTATTCTCTATGAGCTGTCAATGAACCATATGAGATGCAACAACAATGTGCATATATATCTCAACTAGTATTCACTGTGAGGTGTCAGAGACCCAGATAAGACATAATAATAATAATAATAATAATAATAATAATAATAATAAGCGTCATAATTTAATATATGAACTTTGATTTTCCACGAGCTACAAGACACTCAGATGAACCAGTAACCATCATATGAAGGTAAAGCGTAACCATCATAAAGTAAGCTCAACAAAGACCGTGAGATGTGGCTGTTGATAATAATGCCTTATGCAATGTACCAAAGTCTGGGCAGGATAAGAATGAAACTGACCTCTCTCTGTTCTAAACTATGCTTCTCACAATAAGCCTTATGCTGTAATCTGCCACCGACCATCTTTACGTTCATGTACAAACCAGTGTTCCGAGCACAAGTAGGGTGAAAAGCAATTTGACACTGTCCATAGCTGCACTGCATGCATAAAAAGTAACAATTATGCAAAAGCAGAAGCATAAATTTCTTTCTATTTTCCTATTGATCAATTGCAGATTCAGATTTTGGGCTGCAAAAGTATCTTTTGAGCACAATTTAGATTTCATCCTTTTCCAAGTTGCAGAAAATTCAGTCAAAAATCAATATTATAATATTACAGGAAAGTTTGCAAACAAATAATCTAAAAATTAAATCAATTATGTACCCCTAAGTCCCACCTTAACATAGGCACCAATTTTGTGATGACAGATACAGCAAGACAGCATGTTGTTTTCCTTGGAAACTGCATCCTGAAAACATTTCAAATAGCAAGTACACTGATTAGTATAAAGCAATAGAAAGAAATAATTTTACAAGGAGAAAAAGGTACATTCACTTCAAATATTAACAAGCCAAAATACTGTTCCATCCTGCTTGATAAAACAAATTGAGAAGGAAAACAGTCATGCAAAAATGCATTACCAATCCTTCTACCGAACTTTGTTGTCCCCTTCTAAATGTTGATTCCAGCAACCACTAAAATTGAACAAATACCAAGTGAATAAAAAAAGTCCCAGAAAACATTAAATAGAAATTATCAGACAGATTCTCTAAGATAGGAAAAAATGCCCTGGGTCCCAACTACCTCGGCGCAGAAAGCATGAACCCAGCGCCCATCTGCCGTCTTTCTGAAGGCACCACTTCCACCACCACACAAAGCACAATCAGCAATAGTGGCACCTGATATCTCCATACTGTCCATTGTTGGGCAACCAGGGCTTCTAGCCTGTGACGCCAAGTCCTCGCAAAGCTCACATTTCCAGGACATGATGGGATTTTTCAGCTTTTGATAACAATCCAAGTGAACCGCAACCTGCAACAATTCTGTTGTCAGAAATAAAAAATGAAAAAATAAACAGCATATAGGAAAAGTTTGAAGAGCTAATACAACCTTACAACTTGAACAAACAAAAATTCGATTCAACATCGTCTCAGCTCGCCTGCAGATCTCACAAGACAGGGTATTTCCTTTCAAAATATCAGGTATCTGGAAGTTATCCAAGTGCTTATCAGATAATATTTTAGTAACAGATGTCCTCATGTTATCCTTCACTTGTGGGACAAGAGGAGATGCAGTTCTTCCCATTGCAGTTCCAATCTTCTGGGGACTCTGAAGACATCAGAAGAATAAATTATACTATAATATTGTCACAGTCACAAACATGCCAAAAAAGAAAATGAACATTTCGCCTGCAAAACCTCATGAAGACTAGTAATCACATCATCGACTTGATCCTTTCGTAATGAAGGATTCCTTGAGGAAGCTGCTACAGCAGCAGCTGCAGCAGCAAGAACAGCTTGTGCTTCTTTGTGCCTTTTCTCCCTCCGACCACGTTTCTTTGCTTCTCGAACTTCACGAAGAAACTGATTGACCAGTACAAGATCCCACCTTTGTTTGTTCACTGCATCAAGCTCTCGAGGAAGATTGCGGACTACGCTAAATAGTAGATCTTCTGCAGAAGTCAATAGAAAACTACAATCATAACAAGAAATTATTTAAGGTATGCTGGATGATGAACTGTGTGCTTAAATCAGAAAACATAAGCTTGAGAGAAAAAAATAAAATAAACTACTGCTCTTTTTAGCTACATGAAGGTTCAGCGACTTCTAATACTTAAAACAAAACACCAATCACTGAAACAAATAGAACAGGCATGTCGTACCACATCTACGCTGGACAGCAACAGCATTGTCAAGTAGCTTAGTCTGTAAGTAGAGCAATTCTCCTTCAACTTCATCCCCAGGAGAAAGTTCCAAGATGCCCATATTTTTGCCTTTAGATAACAGGTCAACATCTGTAATAGATGCACCATTGTTTGCATCAGGGCAGTTAGAATGAAAACATTGGTGCTTATAGGAAGCAGATGAAGTATCCAAGTTAGAGGAGATATGATTCGCAACATGACCTGTCAGGATGACAAAACCAATATTAGTATTTAGTACCAATATAACCATCACAAACAAGAAAAGAAAATGAGAGTTCACCATTGCCGTTAGCTTCACCATTTTTCTTGCCGAAAAGTGTTTGATTTCGCATATGCTTGAGTCTCATTTGGATGAATGGATGAATACAAGAACCAGCACATGTACCAGCAACACTACTTTGAGAAAATAAACATGGAGAGTAACTAACATGCCATAAGGGGTAATGCTTGCAGAATTTGGAGGATATATCATATATTACCAGATTCATTAAACAAAATTTAGAGATAGAAAAGAATAGATTCATGACATACTTCGTATCAGGGATACCAGAAACAGCTGCATCAATGTCATGATCTTGATGGCCCAACTTGTCCCCTTGCAAGATACTATGAACATTCACAATATCACCATCTGTTTGGTCAATGCCAGAAACAATAGATGGAACTCTCTCTACTGTATCTTGCAGCTCTGTCTGTGCCTCATTATTCAAGTCCCGGTCTATTGATTTTCCTGGATTTTCTGCCAAATGGTGCTGTTATAGTCAAATGTCATCCATAACAAATATTAAAAATAAAATACAGCAAAAGAAGAAATAAAGATGAATATATCAAAAATAATAAGCAGTAGCATGTGCTCATGTAATTGAGGTGTTCAAAATTAATGGTGGCGTTTCAAACATCCGTGGGTCCTATTACTAAATCCTTTATTTAGTGTCACGCGATCTATGACCAAAAGGTGGAATGGGCTTGGGTTTGATTCTTTAATGAAAAGAACCTTGACAGATTTCCAAAAGGTGAGCTCTTCCATTGATGAAATATTCACTCTGATGACTTCAACCAGAACTCAGAAACAAAAGCTTAAAATAAATCATTTACCAAGAGGAAATTCAATGAAGAAATTGATAAGTACAATAAACTTTTGAGTCTAATCATGCTATTCTAAATCATCCATCCTGAAGAACCTTATCATCATAGTCCTGAGGTTGTAGCTATGTGACTTGGAAATGGATGGAAATGGAAGTTGCCTCTTCCTTTGACTGTGAAGTTAGACTCAGGCTCTAAAAAACTTTCATGGGAAACCACATCATACTTTATATTGTAGAAATTTTTGTACATGAATATTCAATTTACTGAGGAACAAGAAAATCCATTAAATTAATAAAGCATTTGGTTACTGAAGTTAGCATCAAATGTCTGGAGAAATGTTTCAAAAAATATGATGCCTTTTCAACCAGTTGGGGACAAAACACTATATTTCTAGTTTTGAACTAAAAACATTAAAATGAATTGGATGCACTAATAACCCCTGATAATTAAAAAATTAAATTAGAACAACACGATCAACATTTCAAATATATTTTTATTTTCCGAAAAAGGTTATAAACATTTATTGTTTTTCATGTTAAATAGGGCCACATGCCCCTTCTAAGGAAAGCCTCCAACTCAATCGTCTTTGAAAATTCCCCTTCTCACTCCATCAATCATCACAATCCCTCTTTCATACTCCCAGCCATTCCTAATCCCTTCATTCCCCAAACCACCTCAATAAAAACTGACATCTCCCAGATGGCTAACATGTAATTTGACCTAATAGTGAACCAACTTCTATGCAAATGAACATAATTTTGACCTGATGGTGGCCGAATTTATACTTTTGCGAAAATGTCACTCATACAGCATATAACAAACCTGCACCTCATTTGTGAAGTGAGATGTGTGAATATACCCACACATGTAGGCCCACAACAATGACCTAAACCGCATTTTAACATACCAAATTAGAGAGGGTGTGCAAAGACTTCTCCAAAAGCAATTAAAGGACTTCTTTAATTTAAAGATGTTGTAGGTACTAGAGCAACCAAAAAAAACATTAAAACAGCTATACAACCAAGAGTTGGTTGCTATCTTGTAGGCATGTAAGTAATATTGGTTGAGCTATCAATGATTGTATCTTATAAGAACTACTTGGCTGAATTTTTAGTTTTTTGTTTAGTTTTGTTTGGAGAAAAGTACATCAGAAAATCCTTCACATTGAGATTTCAACTGGGTGGATAATGCATACTGATATTCAGAAATTGTTTGATATGATGTTCAATTCATGTAGCATCTTACCATTGGAAAAAGAACATGAAGAAAAGACATTTTTGAAAAATGAACTAAGATCAGGGACCAATCAACAGGATAACTTCAAATTCTACATGTTATGAGACTTTGGAGATCAGCCATGCCCCACGAAAGAATCAACTTATGATGGTCAAAGGGTAACATTCTTACAGTCTAGATGAAGTGATTAACCAATATAGGATAATATACAGTGTCTGGCTGACTAAACATGCATATTGCATAGAGAAGTTAACACCAATAAAGATACATTGTCTTCTTAACATCATTAAAAACTCTATTTTTTTTAACTAGTGGCAAGAGATTGAGCTTAGGGTAAACATCTCCAAGGATATTGGTACTGCTTTACTTCATTAAGAGATATTTTTTGGCGATTTCAGTAATTAAATTAACTTCTAATGGCATGCAAGAAAAGAGTGCATTATCAAGAATCAACTCTAGAGAACACACAGAACAAAGAAAATAAAACAGGACATTTTGTGAAATATAAATAGGAGAGCTCTTACTAAATTGATATCTACTATGTACTATGCATGAAGAACCTACAACGGTAAGAAGAAAAGGTGACAACAACAACTGGTAAAAGAAAGACCAGTGTAATTATATAGATTCAGGAAAAACAAAGGAAGTAGTAGCTGTGTTCTCATATCATCCCTCTATATTTAGATTTGTAAGAGTCAAAAACCATGCAGTATGATGTTCCTTTTCAAGTTTTTAATGCATAGAATCATAATACCAATTTCCAACATTCCAACACCAATAACTATTAGTTCAGGTTCTGAACACACCCTTTTACGCAACTTAACAAAAATAATTATAGCAATATCCTCTTTTCCCAAGTAGACACCTAATATGACCAAGTAAACAAAGTTAAAAAAGTAAAAATTAAAAAGATATCTGCTTCCAGTAGTCAATTTCCCAGTGAAAACTATCAATTGATCAGCTCTTACTCAAGAATAAGAAAGCCTCCAAAGTGCCACAATAATAACCCAAGTGACTATCAGAGTTAAGAAACACATAATATGCAGTATACTTTCCGGTTCCCACTATTCATCAAACATAAAAGGCAAAAATAGAAGTTTGGAAATTAACACAAAAGAACAAAGACATAGCTAAAAAACTGTACCTTTTGAAGCTAGGTTCAAGAAAGATGTTGATATAAGATGCTTTGAAGGGTCATCCAAAATCTGCCAGAACACAAAACACAAAAAACCAAAGTCAAACTAAACTAATCAAACAAGAATCTCATGAAATAGTAACTACGAATCCTTTGTGTTGACCATGTTAGACAATAAACACACTGGCTTAACAGCAAGGATATAGCAAAAGGCTACAATAGCACAAAGATATCAAAGCAATGTCTGCATATCAAAAATTGAAATATGATGCATCAAGTGGAAAAAATGTCCCAGAGTAAGAAAAATACAAGAAATTCATGCACATTGCAGTTCTGCACTTCCTAAAAGATCTTGCATTCATAAAGATTGTGTTGAAATAAAAAAAGAATACCAAAAATGTCAGTGCTTGCATGTAAATTAAGCTGTATCGTATCCTCAGAAACAACAAATAAGAAGATGCTAGGAAATTCAAATGAACTGAAATATCATGCCAGGCAAAATGGGACGCCTAAATTCTACAGAGACTAAAACTTAAAACTTAAAAGTTATAATAAAGTTGCTATAAAGTAATAAAATTAAAAGTTGCAAATGGCATAAACATTGAACAGAATTGATAGCAAAACCAAGTTCCATCAAATAAAAAAATAATGAGCCGAGACAAATGCTACATAACTTGCAAATTAAGTTCTTAAGAAATTATAAATATGAAGTTGCAAATGACACAAAACATTAAAAAGAATTTATAGCAAAAAAAAACTCCATAAAACAATAAAATATAGAGCAGAGACAAATCCAATACGTCATAAGTAAAAATATAGTTTTTGAGAATAAAATTTGAAATTGCAAATGGCATAAACATTGAATATAGTACCGATAGCAAATAGCAACTGCACGAATGAAAGAAATACAAAGATGAGACAAATGCTATATACCCTTGTGACCATGCCTTAAATTAATACCCTACCTAACAGAACTTAGATAAATTTTTAAGCAAACTTAATCTCAAAGATCCAAAGGGTTACGACAGATCAGATGTCAAATAATGAAAGTCTCATTATCATAATCAACAAAAATTTCACTTAAAAGTCACAAGAAAAAAATATTCATCATTTGTCTAGCTTGTATTTTCCATCATGGATGAGAGAAAGAGCAGGGTACAACATCTCAATAAAATTATCTCATGCCTGTATGATTAACAATGAGCACATGGCTTTCATTAATTTGAAATCCTCAGACCTCTGGTACAACTAAAAGTATAAAACATTCCAGCCACTAATATAAGAATGTTGTATTTCGGTAAAAACACTACATGCATTTATTTCATATATTTTCATTCTTCTTAACACAAATCCATATAATATGTAGTTATTGGTACTCTGCATGCATACATCATAATAAATAGGGCCATTAGACCTGCCTGCCATTGACACCAGAATAGATGAAGTTTTCCAAGGTCAGCATGTTGATAAAGTCATTTATATATCCAGCTATTTTAATCAGTATGCAAAAACAACAAATAAACAAATAACAATACTTTCCAAACTCCCCTTATTGATGAAAATGGGCACATATGACTTTGTTCCCTGGTTCACATAGTTAACTTTGCAGTAAGATTCTTAAGAACTTTCCAGTAAGTTACACTCTCTCAAGGCTTCCAACTACTCATACAAGGATCAATTGAATTATTCTGATATATATACACAGAAATTCAAAAAATAGACAGCAAACTAAGCACATCTTTTATCAAATGCGTATTAAAGGTAGTTAACCGATAAAATAGGTCAATTACCGGATTGAGAGAATCTTTGCCTTCAAAGCAGAAATCTTGATCACCAATATGAGTTTTGTTATCATTGACATCTCTGCTTGAATCTTTAGGAAGCACAATTGGAACTTCAAGATCACCAGCCAATTTTTTATCTTTCTGTTCGCTAAAAGTATCATCAGATGAACACAATGCTTTATTATCTTTCAAAATTCTGATGTTGCTTTTGGTTCTTCTCCTTGGTGGCAATGACTTAATGAGCACATCACCTGGCACATCAAGCCCAGCAACCGTGACAGCAACAGGAACATATGGATCTGTTACTTTAGCAGGACTGAGCATTGCAAGTTTATTGCTCAACGGCAATGCAGATACACTTCTATGTTTCAAATGTCCCGCATAAGCAGGCATATGAGCAGAATCTTGAAGCCACTTGACAATTTTAGACCTTAATCCTGGCGAAAAAGATGAAGTCTCACCCTGCCAATGAAATGAAATGAAATGAAATGAGCCTAAAGAAAATAACAAAATAGATAAGCACAGAGAAACATTATCCCGGTAATACCACAAGGGCAGCCTCCAAGGAATCAGGAGAAATGTCCATCTCTGATGCAAAATCACGAACATTGATTTTTCCTCGATCAATTAACTGCACAGCTAACAAAGGAAATTGTTCAAATAACTCATGGAAATATCACACAACTGACCAGTCACAGAGATATTGTAAATTTGTGATCGTAACATACATCAGCAAGATACTACCTTTCGCAGAATGAGAGCAAGATTAAGACCATTTGACACACTGTTATTGTGATCAATTCCACTATCTCCACTATTGTCTGGTTGTGCTTCACCATCAAAATCAAGCCTAACAGTAACAGTGTCACCTTCCAAAGAAATCTTGCTTTTATCCATTTTCTCGAAGCCTGAACTAGTAAGTTTATTTTGTGCCACGCTTGCATCTCTATTCTTTTGACTGAGTCTTAACTTGGGCAACCTGGATTTTGCTAAAGCGGTTGGTGTGGCTTTAACTATTGAAGAACCATCACCAGAACAGGCAATTAGGTTCCCAGACATCTCTGAATGGCCATTGTTTTGAGGAACCGAGTGTTTTGAGCAAAAGGCTCTCAACTCAACCTACAGGGAGATCCAACAATTGTGTCAGTTTGTATCATACACTATCAGACAAACCACAGAAAAAGGAGTGACAAAAATAATCAGCACTGACATTATCATGTGACACCTTTCCCCAGACCTCCATCCGATGCTTTCCTTCTCTCGCACAAACAGGATGGAATGATGTTCTGCATGTTCCTAAAATATCATTAAAGGACAAATAAACATCTCTCAGCAAAAGAACACAGTTGAAAACAAATTACAAGTCTTCAATTTTTCTATTGATAAAGAATACACTATAACAAATTAATAGTTATACTACAGTTTCAAACGAGGACTAGCTAAAGAATAGCTACCAAGCACCACAAAAAAAAGAAAGAAAAAATCTTATTCATGAGGCAAGCACTAAGCCTAAGAATGGTAATATGTGGCACATTAAAAAATCAGAAAATATACAGGGATATTCAGTTGACCTCAGAGAGAAGATGGACAGATGGCAATCATTTCAAAGAGCCAGACAAAAAAGTTTCGAAGCTTCAGATCAACATTTATTTATAATATGGATGATGCATAATTACAACTTTAATGTCTGCTGTTATTCTCATCTTGGCAACAAAAAAAAGGGCGAGAGCCTGAAGAAAACATATTTTCATTAGAGGAGAGTCACTAAGATGAAAGCCACATTTTACATTCAAAAGAAAAAGAAGTTTCAGACAAAAAGCTATGTCATATCATGACTGCTGTGCATACTAAACTAGAGAAAAGGGATTTTTGCTTTAAAATCAAAGTAAAGATAATCCATAAAGATAATAAGATAAATATCCTGTAGTTGGCCATAGCCACATGCAAAAATAAGTAGCAACAAGGACATATCTAATAAAAAGAAACAAAATCTCATAAAAATGTACTCATCTTTATATTCACTGGAATTAAATTTAAAAACCCACACATCCCGACTAGCTTATAAGATATGAATCATGTATTGACTTTTATCAATAAAAATCATAACACACAGTGGCCCTAAAAATAGGTGCTAGCATTGGTTCACCAACAACAACTCAACCTTTAAAAAGATATAGTCATTTCTTTTCTTTTTTTTTCTTTTTAAAAGAGAAATGTGGACAAGCCATAGGTAGGATTCAAACCCTCGACCTTTGAAAGGGAATGAGGTAGCCAAGACATAAACCTTGTTCACCTCCTATGTTGTTCCATTAAAGCTAAAACAGTCAAACTATCTTAAAAAGCTCTCAAACTCATCTTATTGCAATTTAAACGATTCTCCACATTCTCATTTCTAATATTCTTCTATCATGTTTCAAATTTAACACCGTAGGATAGGATTTAAACTTGAACTCAAAATTATTAGCAATAAGGTGGGAAATAAGATTCAAGAAAATCCAAAAGAACTAGAAAAGGATCTAACAAGAAAACTACGACATTTAGAAAGGAACACGGAAGGAATAGAACTAAAATTTGTAGCATATCACCGAAAGAACAGACAAAAAGTGCCTGTATATGAATAAAATTCTAGCCCAAAATGTATAGAGCACCATTCTGTGAAGCATACTGGATTTCAGCTTCATTTTCTAAACTGCCTCACATGCAACCAACAATGGCTAATACAACATTGATAGTTAATAACGAAGCTCCATATGTCAATAAAATCCTACATCACATTGTGCAAAAAAAGAAAGAAAAATCACAGTTAAGCGGAAACCATTTTAACTTTCAGTTTCATTTTCTGGGTAATTTTTATTTAAAATAATATTCTGGATTCTTTACAATCGATACAATATTCAAATCTAAGCAAAGGAATGAAGAATATTTTTATTTAAAATAATATTCTGAATTCTTTACAATCCATACAATATTCAAATCCAAGAAGAGGGATACAAAATAGTAGTTTCATGAAAAAAATATTTCCAACAAGTATAAGATCTACAAAACAGAAGATTCCAGAAAAAACTTGTCCTAAGGCCAGTTCAAAACCAACTTAGCCAGATTTCATAAAGCATCAATTATAATGACAACATCATAAGCCACTAGCTCATCCTATTTAAAAAGAAAATGTCCCAAAGAAGTTTCATGCAGGTTTGTTTCAGTTAGCAAATATAATAAGCCTCAATGGCATCCTTCAAATCTTATTTGGCTCGGATGCTATTGATCAAAAGGTAACAAAGAAGTGATAGAACTTAACACAGAAACCTTTTATCTGTAAAATAGCAGCAAGTTTGCTCTTCTGCCATGTTGGTCTCTACAAAAGACACTAAAATGATCAATTAAGTATTAGAATTTTTTCCCCCAAATTATCATGGTGACGAAAATTAGAATTAACAATATTCCTGCTAAGTGGCTATTGTACAAGTTTCACCATCTTTGTATTTGTTCACAAGCAAGAGATCAAGTTGCTTGATTTTATATAACATATAGAAAGGGCACAAAATATACTAATTAGATAAGGGATAAACATCAATCACAAACTAACATGAAAATGAACTTGGTAAACCAACATCATAAAATTCTTCTCAGTTCTCACTCACAAAATATGAGATCAATAACAAATTCTCAAAGCTTTTCATATAAAAAAATTTAATTCACACCGCCAATTGCTAAAAGCATTAAAACGCATGAATAAAGATACACCTATACAGTGAAAGTAAGCATTACGATCGTATAGATGCACTAACATCATAGAGACAACCTTTGTATAATACTCTAAAAAGTATTCAAGCAGTATTTATCACATATCAAAAACAAAGGGTATGAACTGGCTTATCTCAAGCACTTGAACACATAAGTCTACACTACTAAGCAGAAAAGAGTAGCCTTTTTCAGTCTGCATATCTAAGCACCAGGGTTGGACACAATCATTTAAAACATAAGATACAATGAATAGCAAACAAAAAAGGGAAGCAGAAAAAGCAGATGGATTAGAGCAACGAGAAAAAGTTATAACTAATAAGAAGAAAAAAAGGAACAATAATTGTATTTGTATACTTGTTCATCAACATACTATAACTAGCTCACGACAAATGTTGCATTACTGGGAGAAAATAGAGTTTGATAATCAATTATTGAAGCCAAATCTAACACAAGAAAAGTATGTTTGGGATAAAATGGCATGCAAAAATACAAGGAATATAATTGAAACTACTGTCCCAGGACATCTAATGGCATACAATAGTGATTCAATATTATTGAACAAGTACGAGATCGTTTGGTACAAATTTTAATAGCTTAAGACCTAGGAAGCAAAAAACTTGAGACCAATCATCTATACGACTTCAATGATGGCATTGAATCCAAAAATGTTAGACACAACCCACAATTTGAAGATGCTGCACTAATCAAAAGATAGGCATGCAAATACTTCTGCATCTATACGATGCAAAGCTAACTTTATATATTTATTATTCCAACTAAGTGACAGTTTGTCTGATTTATTTATTTATATCCTAAAAAAATTCCGCCTATTATTTAAAAGACAAGGAAGAGGATAATGTAAACCATACCATGGCTACATCGGACGCAAACACCATGCTTCACCTTGCACACATTGCAAACTAGTTTCTTCCTTGTCTCTTGTATCCCTCCAAAGTTCATTAAAGGTTCCATTGCCCCAATATCCTCAACAAACAATTCTGGCGCCCATAGACTGCAAAATAAGTGTGCAAATTTGGCAGCAGCACCCCTTAATCTGCCACCAGAATCCCCAGCCAAGGGTTTTAGTGCACCACCTACTTTTGCACAAAGCAAGCACGGCAACGCATTTGGTTCATCACTACCCTTTTTGGATGATTTCCTCGCCGTTTCTGGCTGCCTACACCAAGAGCACAACCAAGCCTCTTTAGGAACTTCACGCACACCATAGCATTTCTGATGCACAGTGACCTTGCAAGATTCACACGTAAGAAACTTATTTGAGCTCACGCAAGACTCCACTGAGCAACAGAAATCACACAGAGGCAAGCCTTCTGCTTGGGAACCAGGGAGTAAAAGCAACCGATCTAAGCCAGCGTCTTCTCCCAATAACTTGCGTTTCTTGTTCGGCCGCTCAGAAGCAAGAAGGCATCTATGCTTGCAGCCCAGTAACCAATTTATGGACAATGACTCATCCCCTTCTTTCTCCACAATTTCATCAATTTCCATCTCTTTCCACTCGTCATCTGCTTCTTCCATCACAACATCAGTTTTCACAGCCTCCTCGGTCGCAGCCACTGGCACTGGACTCGAAGTCACTACAACTGGAACTAAATCAAAAGCTTCCTCCTTCACCTCTTCTTTTCCATCTCCCAAGCCCGGAATACAAAGGCAAGAATCCACTGGACGAGAACCAAAATGCAGTTTAGGGACTAAAGCATCGATGTCAACCAGAGTTACAGGCCGGAAGTACTCCTCGGTCTCAATCCACACAACCCGCGCCTGCCCATGCGCCGAGGGCTTCGCGGCAGGCTCTCCATGAGACTTCCGGTGCTTCCGCCGCCCCTCGGAGTGGTTCGAAAGCGCAGCCGCGAAGACAGCAGGGAGAGTTGGAACCCTAGATAGGGCCTCCTCGGATTCGAACGGGGAACGATCCGAGAGCGCCTTGCGAGCCTGGGAGCAGAAATCAAGAGAATTTCTGAAATCACAAGACAAAGAAGAGGACCTAGAGAGGGAACAGGGCTTCTCCTCGGTGCCGCATCCTCCATCGGGGCCTCTACCCATCATCTTCCGCCGATGGCATCGGACGTCGGTCATCGCCCAGATCCGCGACCGGAGATCATCGAGCAAGGCAAGGGCTTCTTCACCAGCGATGGTGGCGTCCGAGGGTCGGGGGGCGAAAAACCTAGGGTTAGGGTTAGGGTTAGGGTTTCGTTCGTTTGTTTTGGTTATGGTTTTGGCCTTCCCTGGCCTTTCGATTTTCTCGCTTGCCTTTCGGATCCGAGAGAGAGAGAGCACGGGCTCTCTTTTGATTTTCTGTTTTTCACTTTACGGGATTCTTTTTATTTATTTGGGTTGGCGTTTGGGTTCATTCCTTTTTAACATGGGTTCGGGTTCGGGTTCGGGTTCGGGTTCGGGTTGTTGGCTCATTGTGCAGGATTGAAGCTGGCACCCAATTATTATAACTACGCGAACCCAACAAGGTTCTAACGAGAATTTGGTGATAAGTATTGGGTTTACATATAAAATATTTTTTTCATAATTTTAGAAATAATGAATATTTTAAATAGTGTTTTTACTATTTCAAAAAATAGTTATTAGATAAATAATTTTATCTTCCCACTGTAAAGCAAATCTCAATAATTTGAATGTTTCTTAATAAAAAAACTTGGTTAAAAACAATGGTAACAAATCATAAACACCAAAAAAATTGAGCGAAATCAAAAAAGATTTTAGAGGCAAAAAGTTTGCTAATGATATGATATTTATATGAAAATCTGGAGACCGTTGTTGTATGTGTTTAATATTTACCAAAATAATGAGAGTTCCATAATAATAAAGTGTGAAATGCTAGCATTTTTGCAATAATTTCTATAGTCATATTTGGTAAAATACGCATATTATTGGCAATATCACGTTTGCACTCATATTACTAGTAATATTTTATTAGTCTTTTTATTAATTATGATACGGTAAAGTGTCAAACTTTTCAAAGAATTTCAATCCTAAATTTTTTTAATAAATTTAAAATAAAAATAGTAAATTATTTTTAGATGAAATATAATTAAAAAATATTAAAAATTGTCATATATATATATTAATTGTAATATAGTTAATACCTATAATTATTCAAATATGAGTAAAAACAAGTAATAACATAAATATTTAAAACGTTAAATTACATGATCATGAAAAAATTGAGAGTAAACTCATCTTAAAAAATTACATTATAAGGTAAAATTGACAAAAAAAGTTACCTCAAATTACCACCACTTAGTGCTGCAAAATAAACACTTGTTTTGGAGGTAATTTGATTCATTATTAAGATTTTTTAATGATCACTAATATTATTGGTGCTGCAATGTATATTATAATGTGATACTCACATAATTGAAAACCAAACAATCTTTAGAATAAAAAAGCACTTTTTTATTTAAATTAAAGGAATGCTAAAGTCATTAATAGCATAAAGTCTATGCAACTCTTATCTTAACATCGTTAACTACTTATTAATGATTTTCTCTCTAGAGTTACTATAGCAAATCCGTAGTTACTGTAGCATCGAGCCCAACCCATCATGTCCTTGAAATTCTTGTTTCAAAATGTAAATCTTAATGCGTGGATTTCATTGGAATTGCTTGTTTATGATTTTGAGGTCTTCTAGATCCAAAACCGTACTGTTTGCCATATGTTCTATTATTAGGGAGTTAGAGTAAATTTGTGCATTCTAAGCATTTCATCTTTTCATTTTCGTATTTTATTCATAGTTTGTATTCTTTTAATTAGGTGTTGAAATATCTTCTAAGAGAAATGAGATCGCCGAAGCGTGAGCTTGTCCAAAGCCTTGTCGACTTGTTCTGTGAGTGGTTGAAGTATTTCTGTATAATCTTGATTTAAGTAGTATAATATTTTCCTATATGGTATATAGATTGGTCTTATTAAACAAAAAGAAAAAATACATGTACCGATATGAAGAACAATAATATCATAATTTATTTTCCAAAGCTTGAAATAACTTGTGTATGTATATTTTTTTTAAAAAAAAATAAAACATTGGAACAACATTATTTAGTGCATGTATATTCCTATTTTAGACTGACTTATGTCTATGCTCTACAGAAATTTAAAACATAATCAAGATTCAAGATAAAGTGATCTTAAAGAAAACATACCAAAAGATAGAAAACCTTTTACAATATGCATAATGTTATCATTAATGACTAAATTAATATGCAAAAATTTGAGAGAAATCAAAGATTTGATTTGGTACTACAAGTATCTCTTAATTAGGAAAAAAAGAATGGCTTCACCAAGAACAACAGGTTTTACAAATTTGATAAATATGAAACACCAAGTATGTGCTTTAAATTAATCTACCAAGGAACAACAAAAGTGACACAAATACTTCGCTAATACACAATGAAAATTTTTGTAAGGCCGACATAAACCTTACATCTTGAATCCACACACATAAAAAAAGAAAAAAAACAAAATCTCACATTTTTCTTTGAAGTGAGCCTTGGAAAGTTCCTCCGCCGGTTGAAATCGAAGTGCCTCTTTTGATTTGTGAAGATTGAAACTTGAGAGCATTTCAATTGATTTTGAAAGATGAAGCTATTGAGAAGAAAATGGAGGAAAGAAATGATGGCTAGTCCTAATTTTTTGAAGGCTATCAGACCATTCAGGCCATCGTAACCCTTCAATTTCATTGAGATAAGGTCTTATGGATGCTTAACTTATTTAATCATTACTCTAAATATAGGTTAATTATTGAAAGGTGTCTAAACTACTTTAAGAGGTTGTTTGGTTAGCAGTAAGTAGATGTAAATAGATGTGATATAAAAAGTTTTACATATGAAACTTGCTTTTTTGGTGTTTAGTTTGATGTAAAAGTTACTTTTACCCATGAAAAGTTTGACACTAGACCCCAAAGTAAACTTTTGTTTTGAGTTAAAATACTGTAAAATATTGTTTACTGTAACCTCATAGCAACTCCAAAAGCAAACGTCTCTTCAGACCTCACCATCAGGCAACAGCTCGTTCAATGTCCACCATCGGCGACGACCTCCACCACCAGCGACGAGAAGGTGGCCGAGATCTCTCATTCTCTCGTTCTCTCTCTCTCTCTCTCTCTCTCTCTCTCGATTGATTAGAGAAGCTCTGGGAACTTCAGCGGGATCTCTCTTTCTCTCGCTCGATTTCGATTTTATTTATGGTAAGCGACTCCCCCTTCAATTTCTTCATTTCTGAATCAATTTCTCTTGATCGATCAATCAATTTTGTATTGATAAGGAATATGGAACAAGTGAAGTTACTTGAGTAAATATCTTTCTTAATTTTGATAAATTCACTGTTTGAGGTACTCATTTTGATCAATCAGTTGGTGTGGTTGAAGAGATATGTAGATGAACCTGACAACTTGTCCTTAATTTCCTCTTAAATTATTCAATCTCATGTTTCCGAATGGATGATCATATAGAAGTGGAGTTAGCTAACTATTGTCATAATTTTGATTGATTCACTTTTTAAGCTACTTGATATTCCTCAACATTTCGTGTGAGTTGAGAGACGAACAGTGATGAACCTGAAATACTCTTATAAGTTCTCAAATCTCATGTTGTCAGTAGGAATTTAATGAATATATTGAGCCAAACTGTCAATGAGGTAAAATCTCTTCTTTTTAAAATCTTGATAGATTCCTCACTGGTTGAGCTACTCGTTGCTAAGTTTTGAGTAAAAAGAGAAAGATGCTGATGAATCTCAAATGGTTTTCTGCAGTTTCCATACAAGTTGTCGAATTTCATTTATTTTGGGAACTTAAGGGGTGTGGTGTTTGATTTTACATAAATCTTGCAGAATATTGTTACCTCAAATAATGAGATGTTCAAGACTAGATTATTGTGTCTTTTGTGTTGCAATGGATAGTGGCTAGTGTTACCTCAAATAGTTTTAACAGTTTGTGTTGAAACTTCAGTTACTAATAAACTATTTAACCTCATGTCTAATAATGCAGAAGTTGAGAGAAAATGACAAACTATTTTAACAGTTTATCATTTTCTCTGACATTGCTCATTGCCTTTGCTGTTAGTCCTAAAAAAAAAAACCCTTTGCATTTTTCTGTTCTCTTTGTACTAGGGACAAGTATAAGCATTTTAGGTATTTCAATTTTGTTTAGATAGGATTATTTTATTTATTTTTCTCCACTAATGTGAAATTTAGGGTTCAGTTGTCAAGTATAATGAAATAATATATGGGAAGCTAAGATTTTGCATTACTTTTGTATAATTTTCTTTAGTATTTAATTTCCTTGATTTATGTGATAGTTATGATAGCTTGAGTTTTGGTATATTGATTTTTTCCCTTGTTTTATGTACTTTTTTGATCTCTAAAGATCATGTGACATGAGATATGTTTAGTCCATGCCTTTTTTTTTTTTGGTGTGTGTGTGTTTAACTAGTACTATACATATTTTTATTTGACGAGTACTTGTTTAACGAGCACTTTTCCCTCAATAATTGATGCCATATGCCTAACAACATATCATTACATCTTTTACTTCTTTGTTTCTCCTATATTTTTATACGTTATTTATTTATTTATTTATTTTTACTTGTCTTATATATTGACTACCACAACATGATTTATAGATGGATACACAATTTGAAGATGAATATACAGCAGTTGCCTCCCCTGTGTTTGTTAATATTTTAGCTTTAATGTTGATATACAGGAAGAAGACTTAATTTGCCATGAGTGCCTTACTACAATAAGGATGAACAACACACAAATTATATTTCAAAAATTATATATAGCTTTGATGCGGCTAGTATATCAATGCTAAGAATGCGATGAGCATCATTTTTTGGACTATGTGATATATTAAAGATGAAAGGATTATTACTCAACACTTTACATGTAAGTGTTGAAGAGCAAATGACCATGTTTCTTCATGTTGTTGGACATAATGTGAGAAATAGAGTCATTGGAATAAATTTTTTACGATATGGAGAAACTGTTAGCCAATATTTGTATCATGTGTTGCATGCTATTAGAGAACTTCGTGGTAAGTTAATCATACCACCTAACACAGCTACTAGTCCAATCATAGTACAAGATTCAAGATTCATGCCATATTTTAAGATAAAAAAATTTACAATTAATTATGATTAAATTGGGAAGAAGAATTACTAAGCCTATTAATTTTTCGTTAACAACTAGGATTGCATTGGAGCACTTGATGGCACACATATTTATACCTCTATTCCGAATGATATTATAACATGTTTTCGGGGATGAAAACCTTATCCCACGCAAAATATATTAGCTGTAATTAATTTTGAATTACGATTTACATATGTGCTAGCCAGTTAGGAGGGCTCAGGTCATGATGCATTTGTCCTTCGGAATGCCTTGGAAAGAGAAGACGAACTTATAGTGGCTAAATATATCATACCATTCTATAAAAATTAAAATATTTAACACATTACAATTATGTAATAACTTGTAAGGTTTTTGTTATAGGAAAATATTACCTTATTGATGAAGGGTATTCCATACGACCTGGTTTTATATCACCTTTTCATGGTGTCCGATACCATCTTAAGGAATTTAGTGCACATTCTCCATCAAAAGAGCAAAGAATTGTTTAACTATAGACATTCTTCTTTGCATACGTCAGTGGAACTAGCCTTCAGAGTTTTGAAAAACTGTTTTAAGATCTTGACGTCTAGGCTATTTTTCCCATTTGAAACACAAATATATATTGTAATCGCATGTTGCATTCGACATGAGGAAGTGATATGTACGTACCAAATCTTGAAGAGTGGGAACCTAATCCAAATGTATACGAGATAAGAACACAATCCCAAGTCCGTGAAGAAATAAGAGAATGGTTTGCAATATGAGAAGCAATCCTGAATTACATGTGGAGTAATAGATGAAACTAGGTTCGTGCTTTTTTTTTTTTAAAAAAAAAAAAGTGTACCTTCATTTGTGAGTTTTTGCATTATGTTTGTAAGTTTTGATGTTTTCTTGTACGAGCCAACATGTGTTGTCTTCATTGATTTTATTAAATAGTTATATTTTTAAATAATTGCTTTTATGCTAATTACTCATTGCAGATGAAATCTCAAGATATAACATCAGAAAACCATAACTTGGCTGGGAAAAAAGCATCAACTAATGTCCGATGGACTGCAATGATGACATCTTTCATGATAGCATCTTTTGTTAAGCAAGCAAATCTTGGGCTTAAATCTAATAAGAGATTTAAGAATGTTACTCTCAACGCAATTGCAAGGGCTGTTAGTGCGAGGTTCAACCTAGTTGTGAGTGACACACATGTCAACAATCGTCTTTGGCATGTAAAAAAAATATGGTTAATTATTAAGAAAATTAAGAGTTTAAGTGGTGTGTCATGGGATGATGTGGAGAAAAAAATAGTCATGAGAGAAGAGGAATACCAAATATACATACAAGTAAGTCATAAATTGTGGTTAATGATTAATAGTTCATATTACATTTTGCACATTAACCCTAATTGTAGAATGTAATGTTTATTATACAGGCGCACCCCGGAGAAGAGATTTATATCAATAAACCAATACAAGATGATGATAAAATGGCTATTGTATGTGAAAATGATCAATCAACGGGGTCTTTTGCAAGAATTGGTACTAAAAAATCTAGGAGCCTAGGTGCATGCATGGATCAACCACCAACATCACCGGTAATTAATCTTGATAGCTAAACCCAAGGATTTGATGATTTTGATGACTTTGCGCCAAGTGAAACTTCCACTAATGACACACCAACGACCTTGACTTCCACAGCAAAAAAAAAAGAAGTAAAAAACGAGCGAAGCATGCTAACGCAGATGAAGAAATCATGCAAGATGTAAAGTTTGAACTAGGAAGAATTGCAAATGCGTTAGAGGCGGGCACGAGCAAATTTATTAGTGAGGAATTGCTTGATAAAATCATGACTTTAAGTGCTCACTATAGTGAATGCAACCTTGGACGAGCATTCGACTATTTAGTCCAAAATCTCCCTTTAGCAAATGGATTTATGAATAAAACCCATTCTCTTCGGTGCATTTGGATAGATGAGATTCTTGATCATTTGAGGGATGATGGCCGAGCATGAGTTAAATTGGACAAATATCAAGTTGTGCTTTGTTTGTTGTTTTGACAATATGATGTGGTATTGTATTTTGTCATTTGGACAATTAATATGGTTTTTTTTTTTTGTTGTTTGAACAAATGCATTGTTGTATTTTAGTTTGTTGTTTAGACAAGTATTATATCATGTTGTATTTTATTTTGTTGTTCATGAGACAAGTATCATGTTGTGTTTTTATTTTTTGTTTAGATGAATGTCATGCTGTATTTTATTTTGTTGTTGAGACAAACATTGTGTTGAATTTTATTTTATTGTTTGGTGTGTTGTTTTTTTTTTACTTTGATAGATTTCAGATGATCTAATTTTAAACAATATTTTTTTATGGATTTTTAATGTTCTTATGTTTTGGATGTGTGTTAGGTGTTGCCGTATACAAACATAATGTAGTTAATATTAAATGTTGAATGCTATATGCGGATGAATTTTAGGGGCCGTTTGGTTCCCGGATTGGGAATGGAAAAGAGTGAGGGGTAATGGAAATGAGGGGGAATGGAGGAGAATTGTGAATGAATGATGTGTTTGGTTGGTAAGGTATGAGGGAGTAATTCCTGGGAATGGGAAAAGTAAAAGATGAAAATATGGTAAAATGACCTTTATAACCTTTACAGAAATAAATAGCATTATATATAAGATAAGATAAATAAAGTGAAATAAAATCTATTTTTAAGTAATAAAATATTTGACATCTTATCTTATTTTCATTATCGTAATTAAAAATTTTAATTAAATATTCCACTTTATCAATTATTTATTATTAAAATTGATAAAATATTTCACTTTGATTATTATTTACAATAACATTTATTTATTTATTTTATTATTATTCGAATCAATTATTAGTTAGTATTATTTCACTTTAGTTATTAATTATATGCTTTTTTATTAAAATTTATGATTAATAATGTTCACACATAAGAAATTTAAACTATTATTAAAAATAATTAATATAATTAAATATTTAATTTAAAAATAAATTCGAATTGCGTACTATCAAATTATGATAATAATTTATAGAACAATAAATTTAATAATTACAAAGGTAATTATATAATTACCCTTCAAGTAAAGACCAACTAAACAACCATTTATCCATCCCTCCACATAACAAGCATCCAAACATACAAGCATTCAAGCATTCATACTTCATGTATAAAAAATATATCAAATTTCATTACCATTTCAAACTAATCCGTAATATTTATCCATCCCTCCACATATCAAGCATCCAAACGTACAAGCATTCAAACATTCATCTTCCATGCATAAATAATATATCAAACTTCATTACAATTTCAAACTAATCACAACCATTTATCCATCCCTCCATATAACAAGCATCCAAACATTCAAACATTCATACTAAAAACATAAAAAACATATCAAACTTCATTACAATTTCAAACTCATCCAACCATTTATTCATCCCTCCACATAACAAGCATCTAAACATCCAAACATTCAAACATTCATACTAAAAAAAACATCATTACAGTAACGTACAATTCCATTAAAATGACCAAGAAAAAAATCCCAATATTCAATATAACATACGGCATCGAACTTTAAAATAGATAACATCATCTGACCAAAAGTAGAACAAAGTAGTAAGATTACATATTGGGTGGGGTAAATGACAATCTTGCTAACAACACATGGCAAAAACGCATTTTCTTGTGGTCTGGCAAATCCAAAAAGATTTTCAATTGGTCGTCATCTTTAGGCAAAACCTGTAAGATAAACATTAAATAGTGACTACAAAGAACTGCAAGATGGATCATCGAATATAAAATGAATTATGGTTGCATAAAAACCTGTAGAATGAACATTGCCTCATCAACTGAAAGCCCTTCAATGTCAAAAATTACTTGAGGTAGTATTTTTTCCTTTCTTCAATATCAGCGAGAGCAGCCTCACGGACCTTTTCCCGTGCTTCATCACGGGCCACTTCACGAGCAGCCGCTTCAGCCAATGTCTTGAATCCTAGACCAACTAATTCCACAAAATTGTGAAAATTTTGAGAAATTTTTTCCACCGAAGGATCCACAAGACTTTTCCTCTTTCGACGTGCTCTTGATGTATTTGTCTCCAATCCAATCGGCAATTGGGCTGGAATGGGTTCCTGCGTAGGCATATTAAAATCATCACTTGCAATTTGGAAGAAGGCAGTGTCGTCATCCAATGTGATGTTCTCATGTAAATATTGCTTTGCATCATCCCCGATATCACCTCTTACACTTCCATTTGCTCTATCTTTTGCAAAGACAATAACAAGTTCATTGAAAAAAGAAAAAGCTTTTCCGTAAAGGCCTGCTGCTTCCTTGTGGTTCTACATTGCATAAACAATATAGTCATAATAATACAAATATCATGTGTAGCTCGTTATATAATTACCAACTAGAATGATACATACCTTGACATACCCATCGTATGCGCTTTTTTCACATTCGATAGTGCAACTCTTATAATTCCAAACAAAGCCACTTATTCGTAGTAGATCTACAATTGCAGTAGTTTTGCTTCTGAATAATTTAATCCTCGACTCGATATTAGGAACAACCCTCAATGTGCTAGTTAGAATTTTTCTTTCACCATTTTTCCAATTGTGGTAGGTACCCATTTCTAAATCCGTTCTCTGCTCGCCACAATGGATTTATAGATAATTCAACCAAAGCATCAATAAGAGCCTTGTCCTTTTCTTCGGTCCAATAGTATTTGTTTTGGCCCCTACCTCTTGATTGTGAATCTTCTTCCATGCTAAAAAAATAGAAAACCAACATACTATGTAAAGCAACTAATATACCTATATGGGCACTCATGTTGGTAATTTAAAAGTTTGATGAATGACTATCAAATGCATTCATAACAAAAACATTAGCATAAAAATGAAGTGCATGAGTAAATAATTTGAGCCAAATGAGAATTGTTATACATAACAAAAACATAGCAAATACAAGATACTAAACTAATATACAAGAATCACACCATGAACTTGTCAACTATTTTCAAAATATATTTTTTTCCAAACATGTGTTCCCAACATCATCATTGAAAGATAAGTGTCCAAACACCACTCAAAAACATGTGAACAACAACAATTTATCATGTTTACTTATGACATATATAGCATAAAAATTATCAACAACTTCTTATGTTTAAGTTGACAGCCAAGTGTTAAACATATCTATGGCCATCGTAAGTCGAAATTGTGTCCATTCATCGGTTAGATCAATAGCTGTAATGTTTTCTATATCATCTTGTGTGCTTTCTTCTATGGGTTCATTGGCAACCTCATCTTTAGTGGGGTCTTCTACCATTTCTCTTCTAATAAAATTATGAAGCAAACAACAAGCATCAATGATACGTTGTTGAGTGGCTATGTTATAAAAACTTGGGCTAGATAGGATTTTCCAACTACTTTTTAGAAGACTGAATGTCCTCTCAATCACGTTTCTTGCATTAGCATGTTTCATATTAAAAAATTCTTGAGGTGTCAATGGTTGATGCCCGTCAGCCCAAGAACTCAAATGGTAGCGTTGTTCTCGAAAAGGTGCAAGAAAACCTGGGCAATTTACATATCCGGCATCCATTAAGTAGTAGAAACCTAGGAGGGAATAAACATTTTTTATTAGCAAATTATGCGTAGTTGATGTATTAGTAAGCCTTGAGAATCAGTAAGAACAAATTTAACTACCATTAGGAACTTTCAATCCATTACACTTTGTTACAGCATCCCTTAGCACTCGACCGTCATGAGCTGAACCTTCCCGTTCAGTCAATACATATATAAATTGCATGTCCTGACTGCAGACGACGAGGACATTAGTAGTAATTTCAGATTTTTTTGATCTATATCTTGGTCGATCAGCTTTGGGTACATTGACTGGTATATGTGTTCCATCTAATGCTCCAAGACAATTCTACATTGAAGAAATAATTAGTTATGTGTTTATTTAATATATGTGACTAACAGAGTATGTGAAACTAGATTATTACCTTAAACCACTTCCATCTCAAATCATTTGAATTTTCAGGAACATGCTCCGGTTTCTTCAAAAGAATAGAGTGGCAGAGAATTACAGACTTTAACACAGCATGGAAATGCCGGCTAACTGTTTAGCCCGATCGGAGAAAGTCAAATTTGATTACTATATTCTTGACATGATGCACTATAATGTTTAAAAACATTGCTATCATCTCTTGGACACCAACATTTAACGTTCCTCGTAGGCTACCGGTTGTAGTTAACAATTGACACAAATTATGAAAACAACTTTGGTCCATGCGTAACTTATCAATGCATTTAATATCGCTTTCAAAAACTAGACGGTGAAGGTATTCATGTTGGCCTCGACGTCTAGTGGATGTTGACGAATCTCATGTGCAATCATTCTTCTTCTACCATTATGTTTCTTCGTTACATATGTAGTGATCATGACGTTTAATACGTAGAGGTAACATACAATCATTGCGCAATATAGCCGAAGTTGTTTAGTCTTGCGCATACTATCGGTATTTATGTTAACAATGACACGTATATCTAAGTTAACAAATATATTATGAAAGGATGATACAAAGATATAGCAAATAAGATAAATTACAGGAGTCATGAATGACAAAACTTTGAAGAGTTTATAATATGAAAATGCAAGAAAAATCACCCGTCACATAAAGGCATGGGAATTAGAGTAACGAGACACAAGTCTATCCAGTTCCAACCAAGCATGAAGTAATCTTCAAATGATAATGCAACATAACAAGCAAGGTGTTTAAAATTTAATCAGTATATATAGCAAGTCCAAGATGGCACCAAATGCTTCAGTGGAGTCAAGCAACACTACATACAAACACCAAACATTAGTTCAGTAAACTACTAAATAATCAAAAGGATTCAGAGTATTTTGTTAATTGTACTTCTATTCCTGATTATTTCAGAAGAATTAATTTTTAAGGTTGAATTTCCATAGTCTTTACTAAAAGATTTACATGTAGTGTATTTTTTCACTATGGAAACAAGTTCATAGGTATAAGAAAACAGAAAAATATCAAAATCAATGGCTCCCACAGTAAGACAACTACACATGATTGGTAGAAAATAGGGTGATATAGCCATGTAGGTATTTCTAGTTTTTTGAAGCTATTGGTGAAAAGGAAAAACAACTCAATATTTAATGACTAAAGTAAGGATCAACATTTCATCCCTAAGAAAAAGCTGCAGAGAATTGAACATTGACATTGATTTCACAGAAAGTTGGCTGTAAAGGAATTAACTGATGAGACATTCCAAGCTCTAATTACATGTATTTCTTCTTCTAAATAACTTGATGTTCCACCTTTCAATTTATAATCAATGGAGCACCAACTATAATTAATCACTGTTTATGATGGTGGTTCAGCTCATTGGTCTATTAGTACAATATGAAAATGACATTTAACTGACATACTTAATTACTAATACAACAATAAAATTGGTAGTGTCAATTACTTAACTTGAAATGAAATGATAGCTATGGCACATTAGCACAAGGGTAACAACCATTCACTACAAAAACATTAGATTATGAAATCTTAGCATTAGAGAACTGAAATCAATCAAATTTACTCTAATTTGCCATTTATTTTTGCAGTTTGTTACACTACTTAGAGAATTGAATAGCATGAATATCAATACCAAGGGAAATTATACCATGTCATGTAAAACAAGAAGCTAACTGGGAATAATAATCATTTTCACAAATTTTTAACACAATCATTTACTTAGAAGAAATGAAAGTTAAGATTTGGCAGTATAGTTAAAATGTAGCAAAAATATAATGGTTCTCTTCATACACAATGGTTTTAAAGTTTGTTTACGACAAAATCACACATATTTGTGTAACTTCTGTTTTGCTAAGTCTGATACATTACAGCGTTGTCAATTAAATACAAGATTTGTGACAATATGTAAGTTGAACAATAAGACAGACTCTCTTACACTATCAAGAACTGTATCTTGTGACAATGTTCCACTATAACCCAATAAGTCACGGTTGGAAATTGGTGATAATTATGCATTTATATGATATAGGAGCAAAACTTCAAACTAAGCATGAGAGAAGACAAACCGCAAAGGATTAAAAAATATATGAAAGAAATAGATCAAATTAAAGTTTGACTTAAGCAAAGGCACACATACAGGTGCAATGTACGCTTTCATCCCAACAAAAGAATTTTATACTCCCATTAGAGAATTGGGTAAAATCAAAATTAATGAAAAATCAAAACAAAACTAAGGTTTGCTTGAGAAATCATTAAAAAGAATCAAGGAGAAGACGAAGGACATGGCGAGAGACGAAGATGCTTACGAGACTTTCGTGGGATGGTGAAGAAGGAGGAAGATCAGATCGGAGTATCATCAGTTGGTGGCTGCTGATCTCTTTCTCGCTGAACGGGAGAATGAAGGGTTGTTCAATGGCTTAGTAGGGAATAAGATTTTAATTAAGGGGCAAAAGGGTCATTTACATAACCAGGAGTGAGAATTCCTTCCATTTTGTGGAGGAGTCTCATTCTCCCCCCAAAACTCTCCCACTCCTTACCCATTCCCCCTCCACTCCCATTACTCCACATCCAAACAAATCTTTGCCCTATGTAAGTAATGATTACCAGTCCAATACTGACATCCGAACACCCCATTAATGATCTTATATTTTGATTTAAATATTTTGTAATACAATTTTATGTTAAAAGAATATTATTTGTTAATTAAATTTAATGCTAATTTTTTAAATAAATAAATATTAAATATTTTTATATCAAATAAATAATGTATTTAGGTTAATTAATTATTATAGCTTAAATTAATTTGTATGATAAGTATTAAATAATTAAGAATTAAACTAATTGAGGTAATCTCACCATACCACTTACATGGTGACCATGCCTCTCACACTACATCAAACCAAACACATAAAAAATAAATACAACACTTTCACTTACATCAAGTCCAACAACACTGATGTAAGTTGGAATACAATATTGTCACTTACACTGTAAATTCACTTACATGTAATTTGACTTATTTTCAGCCAAACAGCCCTAAGTCCAAAACCAATGAAATAAAATTTTTTTAAAATATTTTCAATAAAAAATAATTAATAAATATATTATATATTTTCTGGCTAGGCCGGGCCCGGGCTTAAAACGATAAACCCAAGACCTGACCTGTTTTTAAAATGGGCTTTCTTATTCTAATCAGGCCTTATATATTTGTCCAAGCCCTCCCACTTTTTGGGCGGGCCTTTGGGCTCGAGCAGGTAACCCAACCCTTGGACAACTAATTACTTTAGTAGTCCTTGAAATGAAAAATGTTATTATCAAAATGCATTTAATTAAAACATGCACGTTTTCAATATTGAGCTTCTTAGGACTTTTTTAATGTATTTTTCGGTAATTTTCATATATCTTTATGCAATATATTATAATTAGAGCTTAAATAGTATTTTATGAGAGGTAATCCCAATTGGACTAGATTTCTAGTTACAATTTATTTGTGAAGATATGGTTTTCAAAATACATCACATATGGATTTTTTGTTGGTTGGATATAACTGGAAATCTGGATCATTAAAATTTATTATTTGTTGAAAAGTTAAACATTTAGATTTGGAAAACTAAGGTATGAATAGATGCATATGAGTGATGTGATTACCATGATGTATTGGGTGAGCTTGCTCCTGTAATGCATACCCATGTTAATTTTTAATGATTTTTCACAACGAATTCAATTTTTTTAAATATATATATATATATATATGTTTATTTATTATCTTATCTCAAATATGAATGACATTCATATAGTTATAATTTTATTAATAATTTTATATTTCATTCATATGTTTGTATTTCATTGCAAGTAAATTGATTTTAACCTTAATATTTAATGTTATAAATTCACATCTCATATATTTGAAGAAAAATGCACACAGATGATGTTATAGTTGTTGTTTTTTACAAATGTTCAAAATAGGATCATTAATATTGTCTTAAAAAATTAGACATCTCCATGCCCATTTAAGATCTCATTTAATCCATTAAAAAAACTGTGTAATTTTAGATCATAAATATAGGTGATTACAAACAAATTTACCCATTTCAATCATGAAAACCTTACTTAGGCATAGGGATGCAAGTGGGGCGGGCGGGGCGGGGAATGAGATCCCCATCCCCATCCCCGCTTCCCACGGGGCGGGGATTCCCCGCCTGCAAATTCCTCGCGGGGGAGATGTTTGCCCCACTCACTCCCCCGCGGGGATCCCCACGGGGCCGGGGAATCCCCGCCCCCCGCCAATTTTTTTTATTACATCAACAAATGAACAAATACATCAACATGAAACACCACTATAAAATTCTTAACAAATACATCAACATGAAAAAGCACTACAAAGAGTTTCAAGTCATTAAATCTAGAACAAAAACAACAATAACATCAACATGACAATAAGTGACATCAACATGAACGTCAACAAATACATCAATTAACCTACTAGTACCAGGAATACAATTGACAATTGTCAACAGAAATTAAAGAAAAAAAAATATCAAGTATCAACTAGAGTCTGGACTTTAGGAGTATGAATAACATTAGCCTTAAACCTATAAATATTATCAAATTAAGATATATATATATATATATTCATATAAACAATTTTTTTTATTTTTTTTATCAGTAAACAACATTGTTTAAATTAAATTTACATTAAATTGAAAATTTATAGCTAATTTTACCTAATATTAAATTTATCTTAATTTTTATAGGAAATAAATAAAATTAATTAAAATTTTAAAATATTTTTTCATATAATTATATTCGTACATTACATATTTACATTTGAGCTAGTTTTACTAAAAATCTATATATTTTTTTAAAACCTAAATATTTGGTCCTTATAATCTTATTATATATTCATATTGAATTTTAAAACAAATAAATAAATAATCATATGGGTCATTTTTAATATATATATATATATATAATTAAAATTCGGGGAATAAGGCGGGGATTCCCCGCGGGGTGTAGGGCGGGGATCCCCACGGGGATTCCCCGCGGGGAGCGGGGCGGGGATCCCCACGGGCGGGGAATGCCCTCCCCGCCCCCGCCCCGCCCCGCGACGCGGGGAGGGATTTTCCCCCATTCACCGCCCCGCGGGGGGTTATTTCGGGGAATCCCCGCCCCCGCCGGGGCGGGTCCCCGCGGGGAACGGGGATTCCCCGCCCCACTTGCATCCCTACTTAGGCACAAATGAACAAAAAACAAAGCAAAAAACAAAGTTTTATTAATTAGCTTTTATTGATAAAAATAAGTGGAAATTGTCAAAAAAACCCTCTAAGTTTGCAATATGGCCAAAACACCGCGTTAATTACGAAATACTTAAAAACCCCTTCCTTTTAAGGACAATGTTTTCCAAACCCCCAAAGATTTCAACGGAGGTTAACGGAGTTATGTTTGAATTTTTTGAACGAAATTACCCTTTTTTGCATGGGAAGTCGTTACATTGGAACTTTTGAAAAGTGGGGCATTTTCCTTAGGGTAATCCCAAAAGACGTTCGTATACGCTTTTCTTCTCGACTGCGCCTCTTCGGCTTTTCCTTTTCCAAAGTTGTCTCTCGTGGACATCATCCGTAACTTCAGTTCTCAAGCTTCTGAATCACTCGTGGCAAGTATTCGGCACTTCGTCAGTTTGCGGTCGAACGTATTGAAGAAGTTATAATTTGGTTTTATTTGAAGTACTCCGTTACGTTCACAGAGATATTTGTCGGTTTTCTTTTGTGGTTCTGTTTTTATCGGAAGATGCTGAAGGCTGCGGGGGGACTTCTCTGCTGGGGTTTTGTTAGTGTGCAGGGAGAGTTGTCAGATAGGGTTTTATTTTGTTTTACATTTTCGTCTGTGTACACGATCATCGAAAGAGTTTTTCGATTGTTTTGATTTGTGTGATGGTTGTAATGTACGTTTCCCTTTCATTTGATATGGTTGCAGTCTATAAAATGAGGTTTCCGTGTAATAAATGAGTTTTTGTTTTAAACCTTCTGTCTCCGTTTAAATTTTTTGGATACCATTTAAGGAACGATGTTACCGTTTAACAAACGATATCTCTATTTAAGATTCGAGTTTTCGGCTTAAAAACTTACTTAAACTGAGGTCTATATTTAGCAAGTGTTGTCATTATTGCAGTATTATGATTATGGCGGTAAACCTAGTCAACGGGAGATGCTACTTGACACCGGTGGTGGAGACCTTGGCCGAATTGAAAGCCCACATGACCTCCCGACATTGGGAGATTATCCAAAGGACAACGTTTGTGGTATTCACTGAGGTGGAAGCTGTATTCCAAGAGAGGGCCGTTCTGGATTCGCTTCTGCAGAGGTACGATGGCCGCACCAATAAATTCAGGATCGGGGCGAGCCTGCTGAGGTTTGGGCCTGAGGATGTGCCCAATTGGATCGTTGATTATGCCGACGATCTACATGGCATGGGGCGGTACGCATGGGTGCAGACGACGCACAAGTGGCTTATGGAGGACGTTCCACAAGCGGCAGCTCGAGTGCAAGCCAGATGCGCGGTGGGGGAAGATAAACACGGGGTACGTTAAGGGTTGCTCGATTGCGCTAAGCATCTGGTTTTATGAGTTGACCGGAACCGGGAGGAAAGTCCGTTTCGGCAAAACCCCAAGGGTGCTGTGCTACGATGAAAGTACTTACCGGAAGCATGCGACGATAGAAACCAGTTGGTCAGCTCTCGAAGGAAAAGAGGTAATAAATCATGAACAATGTGTTTAAAATGTGTCATTAAGGTTTAATTATAGCCTTTCCCGTTTAAGAACTTTAGTTTGTGTTTAACATTTGGTGACTTCGATTAAACTTTTGTTTCTATATTTAAGTTTTTGCGATATCTTTTACGTATATACGTCATATGTTTAAATATGTTTATTTTTTATTAAATTGAATGATTTGACTGAGATTGTTTTCTTTGTATATGTTAGTTTCCTGAGTTGGTCCCGGCGAATGCTGATGAGGAGATATTTGTTCATGCCAACCGGCGGATGGATGCTATTGCGCTGGAACCACTTGCACGAAGGCAAGAAGAGAGGCTAGCCTCTTCCGTGCGTGCTCCACGACGCCGTTCCCCCACTTCCAGCCCAACACGCAATCCTCGGCGTAGGGTAAGCCCTCCCCTACCCCGCCCGACGGCAACACCACCCCCGGCCGCGACAACGATAGTCCCCCTGACCGCGGCAGCCCCCTCCACGGCAGTAGGCCACAAAATCATTTCCGCTTTTTTGCAGAGGTGCCAAGTGATGATGAACGCTTTCCCCCAGCTTGTTGCTCGGGTTTGGCCAAGTAAATGAAATGTCCGGGACGGAGGAGGCGTCGGCCCTTGGTGACGACGACTTTATCGCGATGGCCATTCCAAGACGGCCACGTTTGAAGAGGCTTGGAAAAATGGCGAAAACAATAATGCCTCTCTGTCCACTACCGGCCCACGATGAAACAATAGCATCACCATCGGCGGCTGATGCTGTTGTTGAGGCCGTTGCCATTGATGACGTGCCCGTCGCGGTGGAGAAGATCGTCGACACCGTTGTCACTGCCTCGTTGGAGAAAGCCTTTGACATACCCGTCCAGGTGGAGCCGGCTGCCGACAGTGGCGCATCGAGGGTGGTGGCCACAATTCCTGAAGAAGAAGAACCAGCCGAGGGTGTGCCTCTCCTTGATGATGCTGCCTTGGCTGCTGATGAGTGCATTTCATATATATTTATTTTATGTCTTACTCCCATGATTCTTTAATTTATTGGCATTAATTCTCCAAATTTAGTACTATTTGAGGTGTTCTTAGTTTTTCATGCAGATACCAAAGTCCTAAGGCAAGAAGAAGTGATTTGGAGTAATTTTAGGAGCTAAAGGACTTAGGAGAAACCTCATCAAGCTCAACACGGTCTCAGCACGCCCGTGCTTCAAGCCGTGCAAATTGCTGGAGAATTTAGCCGAGAGCAACACGCGTTACGGTCGCTAAGCACGGCCGTGCAACCTTCAACACGGCCGTAACATGGGCGTGTTGGACCGCGTGCAGATTACAGGAATTTGAGTTTCAGGAGTTTTATTTGACCGTAATCTGCACGGCTTGGAGCACAGCTTCAACACGGCCGTGCTCACATCGGGAAAAGTTTAAAACCCCAGAAACTTAGGTTTTTGGGGGACTTTTTGGCTGCGAACTAAGGGAGAAGAAGGAGGGAGCTTTGGGGAGCCGTCCTCATCATCACAAGGGAAATGTTGCGCGAATGGTAGGCCGATCGGGAGGAGAATCCATTACATCATAAAGCCTCGAATAGTCACAAGGATGCAAGAAACTAGGGAGTTTTCAACTTCTTGTGTATTAATTTCTTTGGGATTTATCTTGTTGTCTAACCTTATGAGGGGCTAAACTCTCTTAGGGAGCCCCGGGGGGAATATTCTGATGTTGTAGCTTGAACTTGATTACTCTACTTGCAATATTTATGAATGTCTTGTTCCTTGTATTAAATCTTGGTTGTTGGCTATCTTGAATGTTTGTTGAGTGGTTGAATGGTTGAATGTTTGGTTATCTTAACTTAGCTTGTGAATCTTATTGATAGTTGTAAGAAGTGAGATTTCAACTTAGGGTTCAACAGCACTGTGAGCATCTTTCACCTAGCACGACTAGATTTTAGAACTGAAGATATCTCTGATAAGTACTGAAAGAGTCCAAGTTAGTGAGCATCAGGAATACAACCCCGGGGCCCCATCTCCTCCATCGAGCCAATCCTTATCTTTCCCTTAGTGCATTACCTCCTCTTAAATCTCTTTCAGTCCAACCTAGAGTCAGTTAAACCCTTCTTCAATTGATTAGATACTAAACAGAATGAGAGTATTAGAAGATACACCAGTCCCAGTGGATACGACTACCCGACCTTAGGGTACACTTTATTACTAGTACGACCCGTGCACTTGCGGATACGCAAAGGGCGTATCAGCTGCGGTTGAGAAGACCATTGCATCTATTGTGAAGGAACTCCTGCCCACAGAGGAATGGGCGGCCGAGTATGCCGCATCTAATGTAGGCACGATCCCGCAACAGCAAGAAGCATCTAAGGATGATCCCAACAAAGTTCTTGACGAGGGGCAAGGGAACGTCACCGAAAAGAAAACGAAAGCTATGATCCTTGTCAACCAGCAATATGAAAAAGTTCGGAAAGACTTCGTTCCGAAGAAGAAAAAATACATTGGTGTATCGCAACTCGGCGTATTCGAGTAGGGGTTGATCAAGATCTTCCTCAACTTCCCCATGGACACGTAAGTATGATAGTTTTTATGTTTTTGTTTACATACAGATGTTCCCATTTAAGTTCTTCCGTTTCCATTTAACTATAGGAGTTACCGTTTAACAGTTTTCTTTACCGTTTAACTTTCCACGTTACTATTTAACAATATACATTAGCGTTTAAGAATGTATGGTTTCCACTTAAGGTTTTGTGCTATTATTTAATTACGTCTGGTTCCGTTTAACCGCAGGACCATCGTCTTGAGGAATGATTATGTCAGCACCACACGGGCCAACCTATTCATACTGCTCGACGGGAAGGAGATGGTTATAGTTGATGTGATGGACGCCTTCGCGTGCATAATACAAGACTCACTGACCCGAGTACTATATCCTTATAAGAAGCGCGCTGCCATCACACGACCACAGGCATTGTTTATGTCAAAGCAGGAAGACGCACATGAGACGACTTGAGCTATGGTCGGAGATGCCACCAAAGTCGTGCATAACGTTGACATTGCCATCCTTCCCATAATCATGAATGGTCACTTCCATGTCGTGGTGCTCGACAATGACAACCAAGAGTACAGGCATTACACTTCATGCCGAAGTGAAGAGTACGATAGATAAGCGGTTGCAATGGTAAGTTCTTTGCGAAATAGATTTTGATTCATAGAGTTCCATAGATGGTTACTATTCTAACCTTAAATTGTATACCTCGATAGCGGGAACTGTTCGACACCTGTCTCGAAATGGAGTACGGCGAGACGGTGACCAAACACTACCTGCTTGTTCACGACAATGAAACACCACGACAAAAAAAGGAAGCATCGACTGCGTCGTCTACGTCATGCGGTTTATCGAGCAATTACTCCTCGGTGAAAAGCTACGGATACCGCGTGCGGACGTACCTTATCTCAGATTAAAGTATGCTGCCCGTATACTTAAGGAAGGCCGCGCATCCGGCATCATCCAAAAAGGGATGCCTCCGCCTTCGGAGAAGAAGAATTCTTGATCAATGGCGTTCTTTATCAAATGTAAAACAGTTTTGTCATTATTGTTTTAAATTCAATTCATTCTTTGCCAGTGACATGGCAGATATGTCAATGTCAATTTACTGTTATTCGTTATTGTTTGAAATTTAATTCATTCTTTTGTTAACTTTCCATTGTACCGTTTAAAGGTCATTGCCTTTTTATAAAATGAAGTGACTCTATTAAAATGACGTTGTCACTTTTAAAATATTGTGTTACACTTTTATAATAAGGTTCTCCGTGTAATAGTCACTGTCTCCGTTTAACATCAGGGGTCTCTGCTTAAAACATATAGTCCCTGTTTAAATCTTATACGTATGCGTTTAAATTTCCTTATCTCGGTCTAACATACGGTGACCATATTTAAGGTTAAGCGTCTCCATTTAACTTTCGCGGTCTTTGTGTAATAGCAGCGAATGACAATAAAACAGATTTTCTCAAATGAACGAAGTTGCATAACATTAACGAAGCTGCAACAGAAACTACAAAACTTCTAAACAAAGTTAAGAAACAAATACCAATCAGTTTTCTCATTTTTATTTTAAATTCAACTCATTGTGTGCGACTGAGATGACAGATTTTCCAATGTAAATATACTACTGTTCGTTTAACGTCTATATTTCTTTATACTTCGCATCATTTGCTTGCCTTGCAATTGTACCGACGGTTTCTTTAAAAAAGGTCATTCGTCCTTTATAAAATTAAGTACATCTGCTTAAATGACGATGTTGCAAATGAAACATTGAGTTACGCTTTAATAATAAGGTTTTACGATTAATATGTCGCGTTGGCGTTTAACATTAGGTGTTTCTGGTTAAAGCCTTCATTCATCTCAGTTTAATAGACGACGTCTTTATTGAAATATTGACTTACACTTTATAAATAACATTCTTCGCTTAAGTTTTAGGAATCCCTGTTTAACATTAGGTGTGCATGGGTAAAAAATTCTGACTCCATTTAAGATTACGATTACCCATGTAACTTTTAGTGTCTTTATTCAATATTATTGAGTAGCAGCAAAAATAACTGAACTTTTATACGAAGATAACAAACTTTCATTTAACCGACCCCATTAACAAAGTAACACCCAGCATGGGTTCTTATTTTTTTAAAATGAAAACAAAGAGGAATTAAAACTATCACTCAGCTTTTTTTGTCTCCTTTAGCGCTTGGAGCAGTTTTTCCACATGGGCCATTCGCTTTTTTATTCCTTTGAGTTTTACAAAGGCAAATGCTTCTTTTGCCACTACCTCATGAAAGAAGTCCTCGAAGAACCACTCCAACTCTTCAGTACTGGAGTAATGTGGAACGGATGAAGGCCTTGTAATGGGGACATCAGCAGCAGCGGTGGGAGACACAGCGGATACATCGGGTGACACGTCGGGAGACATAACGGAAGACTTAGCGGGCGACGGAGCAGCTCTGTCCTTCCCCCTGGATGAGGGACAGAGCTGCTTGAACGCCACCTCAGCAGCAGAGTTTTGGGCTTGCTTGGAACTTGTCGCAGGCTCAGTACTGGAGAAGAAGATACCATCGAGAGACACCGTCGTCACAAAAGCGAGGCTGTGGTCGGGGCCTTCCCTGACGGTGGAGTATTCCGACGAGGGCAGGCGCTTCTTTTGGCAAAGCTCGTTGAGAAGAGACTTATACATTTTCTTTGATCTGGATATATCTGGATGTTTAACCCCGTTTCAGCGGCTTGTTTAAATAGAAATATGGATCTTTGGCTTTTGAAATCTCGTCTCAAATTCCACGCTTAATTTAATGAAAGCAATTGCCATCGGTTATCGATGAGGGCGGTAACAGTGATTGACGATGTGACATTTGACGGTTCGAATTCAAATATCAAATTAAACGTGAGTAAGTAGTAATAAATTTGCACTGAGGGATTGCTCCACTTAAGTTTTCTTCTCGTCATTAGTTTAAATTCAATTCATTCTTTCCCAATGACATGGCTACAACATGATTACCTACCTGTGTTCGTGGAACGGCTGTACACTTGTGTACTTGACTTGAGTTGGTTAACGTCTCATTGTATTGGTTAAATATCACGGTGTCCTTTTAAACTCGAGAGTCTCTACTTAAAACACGACGTCTCCGTTTAACATCATTTGTGTCACCCTTTGAGACTAACAGGTACCGTTTAACATTCAGTGACATCATTTAAGTTACAAAAAATGAGAATTAAATTGGTAAGTTCTCTGTTTAAATATAAAAAGTAAACACGCAAAATTTATTTGTTATCCTTCAAGAATTATTTATCTACAAAGCCTAGTCGGCGACGATTTAATTGCAAGATATACGATTATGACCGGACGCGTGATAGTTTGAACTCCTTCTCGAAACAGGCGACAATAAATTTGACATTGAATTCAAAAATCAAATTTAATTGCATTAAGGGTGGACATGGCATGATGTGATCAGACGGGTTTTTTTTCCATCATTTCCAAGGGCAAAAATGGAATTTCATAACAAGAACACATTTGAAGTGACTGATAGGGGGTAGAAGGGAAGTAAACTATAACGGAGGGGCTGTCCGGGGTGTACAAAAGTTGGAGAAGGTTTTTAGGAAGTTTCGAAATTCGCGAGGGGTGAACAGTAATTTTCTCTGAAAATAATACATACATACCCCTATTTGGCAAAAGAAAAATAATGGAAACACATATGCTAACATAATACAAGAAATAAGCTAAGTACGATCATCAAACATGGTTATCACAAGATGGCACATTAGTGCTCAAGTTCTACCTATCATTAGATCTTGCATCAAAAACTTATACTTACGTACGAGTAAGGAGAGAAATCAATAAACAATAAATAATGAGGCAACCATCTTAGTCACTTATTTAGTGGTATCTATCATTTATTCAAAATTGGATATCATCATTACCTACATGGCCTCATCATTGGTTTGGTTGCCAACTCTTGTATCCAATTAGAGATAGCTCAAATTGGGCCCTTCACATAACACCCACATGAGACTAAGGGCGTGTTTGATTCACCGAAGTGGAGACAGAAGTGACTAAAGTGGAAGTTGATGTGGCACTTCCACTAGTTTGGTTTACTGAAGTAGAAGCCGAAGTGGAGAAGTGACCACTTCCAAAACCTCCCACTTTATTCTTTAACTTCGGGATTTTTTTCCCGAAGTGGCACTTTGATATTCCACTCCATCCATTTTGTATGTTTTTATAAATATTTTATTATTTCTTTTTTTTTTCTAATTTGTTTTATCTTTTATTTTTATTATTTTATTATTTTTTTTAAATTTTTAAATTTTTAAATTTTTGCAACAAAATTAAGATTTTAATTTAAAAAAAATTATATTACATCAAATATAATAAATAATTTATTTATAAACCATATTTTTATTTTTTTTCACTCCTAACAAAGACAAAAAAAAAATTCATAATTCATCACTTCTCTCAACCAAACACATGGAACTAAAGATTTTTAAATGAAAATTTCACTTCAATCGAAGTCACACTTACAGACTTCCATCACTTCGGTGGACCACTTCCGAACCAAACACATCCTAAAACGATCAGAGCTATTTTTACGAGCCTTGTTATCAATGACTACCTAGTTAAAGAAGACAAGAGCTACTTGATTGAGTCTTGTTACTCATCTATTTGTGGGAACAACATAATGGATGCTTTTTGTGATCTTTGTTGCTTGTACCTTTTTCGTAGAAGAATACATGATCCTCTCTTTTAAGCCCTATGAAGTTTCTGCACTAAAACAAAAAAAAAAAAAAAAATGAACATATAGATAACACATGATTCGAAGCTGGGATATGCCTAGAATCAAAACAAAATTTTATAACAATCTATAATATAGACATGCTCATCCCAAATAAAGTCATAAACCAACACAAGCATAAGCCAAATGATCCATATTTAAGTTTTAAAATTGAAAACATATATAAGATTCTAATTGATTGCAATAGTAAATTAAAATTGAAAAACTAGCGAAAAAATGAAATATCAACATTAATAAGGGTATCATTTGTCTGAAAAGGATTGTAGCCACAAACTTTAAATACAAAAAAAAATGCATTAATAACAAAATTAAAATATGGCTAAAACTAAAAATCTCTGTGATAATGCTAACATGGAACCAAAAAAAAGCAATACAAAACATAAGTAGAAAAAAATTAGAGAATAAGTCTTTAATTGTTTTAAACACATAAAATTGAACCTTACTAAGAAAACTAAATTTATATAAATAACACATAATAACAATACCCAACAAAAGCATCAAACCAAGTTATGTAGGAGTGTAGCATTACTAGAATGAAGATACAATCAATATAAAGCAAAATTTGAGTGCAATTTTAATAGATTAAAGCATAGAATCATTAATTGAGAATGCATAATAGTAATAGGGGTTAATGAAAAATCAAGAATAAATGCAAAAATATCCAAGTAGCTTCCCTATGGAAATGAGAAAACAAACAAAAATAGATGGCAAAGTAATTAAGATAGTAAGGTAGTCTGGATGACTAGTCCATGGAATTTTTATCTTAAAATAGAATAAAGATAAAGGTCTTTATACTTAATTGAGCTCTCAAAAATCTTCCTTTTGACTATCAAGTACCTTGAAGAAATCTTCCCCACAATCTTTTAGGGGGTGTTTGGTACATGGGAAAGTTAGTACATGGGAAAGTCCCTTACTTTCCCTGGAAAGTAAAAGAAGGGAATAACTTTCCCATGTTTGGTAGAAGATTAGTGTTGGAAAATGAGATTACCATGGGAGACCGATTCCATTAGATTGAGGGAAAGTGATTCCCTCAATACATTGTTGGAAAGTTTGGTTCCCATGGGAATGGAAAGTGATTGTGTGTGTTTTGACCAAACTACCCTCATTAGTTTTTCAAATTTACATCATTGCCATTAGGGCTTTTTAACCCTTCAAACACCAACATTATTATGAATGGTGGAATGGTTGGACCATTAGTTGTGTTTTGGGTGTTATATACTATGTGCACGTCATCATATATAAATGTTCAAATTTAGTGTTTATAGATTTCTGCTTAATATTGGTTATTATTAGTTTTATTGCTAGTGAAGTTGTTAGTCTGTATGAAAGGGTAAATGATTATTAATTTAATTACAACTTGTTTATAAGTAAAATAACATAGGGGCATTTATGTCTTTTTATAAAAGATTCCAAGGAATGTGTTCTCATACCAAACACAAAAATGTTACTTTCCCATCAATTTAATCAAGTTTTCCAATGCATACCAAACAAAAGAATGTTACTTTCCTAGGAATCACATTCCCATCAATTATATTCCCCTCAATTACATTCCATCCAAACATTCCGGTGGTAAACTACCAAACGCCCCCTTAGAGTTCTTCATTATTCCCATAAAAAGATACAGTTCCACTATCAGCTACCATCAATGCTTAATTTATAAGCCTTACTGATGTCATGGATAGCTCCAATGTACATGTTCATGAATGGCAAGATTTGATTGTTTGAAATACTTCCCAAATTGTGCTCGCCATCTCTTGAGTGCTTTGGACTATGACCTCATTTTACCTTTATTATTTTCCTTTTTCCAAACACGTGAGAGTTGTTCCTCCAAAATCTGAGCTCTAGGATTGCCTATGATAGACACCGGTATTTTTGCAAGACAATATGTCTCTTTAGAAGACATATCTTAGAAACAATCGTGAAGGGAAAATAATTATAACTTGATATTGTTATCCATTTGTGTGCCAATTGTATCACCAAAGTGTATGGTGATATACTAATATGTACACTTATTTTGTAATTTTCATAAATAATCTTGAGCAAGCTATGATCCTTAACTGATTCATTTAGGTATGACTCATCATGTGGGTGAGTCTATTTTTTAAAACTATGATATGCATTGGCATATTTACAAGATCATTGTTTTTTAAAAAACATATCTTAGAGAGAATCATGGAGGAGAAGAAATTATAACTTGACATTGTTATCAATTTGTGTACAAATTCTCTCACCAATGTGTATGGCAAGCTGTACACTTTGTAATTCCCATAAAAAACCTTAAGCAAGTCATGATCCTCAATTGACACTTTGTTTCACGCATGACTCATCATGTAGGTGGATCTATGTTTAAATATGAAATCAATAGAAAGTTAAGACGAAAATATTATTTCAAGTTTAATAACTGCCCTCATGTAATTGCTGTATTTTGGAAAAACAATCATAATATTTGACTCACGAAATTGTAATTGTGAAATTTAAATATCTTGTAAAGAATAACGGTCCGTTTGGTTAGAGGGAATGGGAATATGAGGAGGGGGAAGGGGATGGGGATGGGGATAGGAATAGGGAAAGGGGATTGGGCATGTGAATAAAAATAGTGTTTGGTTGTAGGGAATGGGGATAGGAATATGGAAAGGGGATTGTGGATGGGAATAAAAATAATGTTTGGTAGTAGGGAATGGGGATAGGAATATGAAAAGGTGTAGAGGAAAATTTTTGTAAAATTACTTTTGTACCCTTGAATATTTTAATTAAATAATGTATCTTAATTGTAAAAGAAACAATTATTAAATGACTCCAATTTCTATAAATAATACTTAAAGGAGTTACTGATGTATTTATTTATTTTAAATAAAATTTTAAATTTATACATTTTAGTTGAAAAATACAATTTAATTATGTTTAATTAAAATAAACAAATGTCCAAATTTAATTATTTTTAAATCACTCAAATTTTAATAAATCTAATGTTTCAAAAATAAATACAAACCATAATGAGATTTTTAATTTCCATCCAAAATATTATTCAAAAATTAAAAAAAATCAACATGGCTTCTCCTCATTTTAAAAATCACAAGAACATTCCTAACAAAATTTGAGATATTATGCACCAATAAAATAAAAAACAAACACATTCATACGTTAGCTCCCAATTAAGAAAAACATAAAATCCACATGAAAGTTCAAAGTTTGAGTTTGACATAATATGATGGATCCATTACATAGCCAAGCATTAAAACAAGAAACATAACACCATTACATATAATTTATAAAGCATTAAAACAAGGAACATAACACCATTAATATGCATAGTTCACACACTAGGCGGTATATATCCCAATCTTGCTAGAAGTACATGACAAAATGGTAGTTTCATGCTGCCTGGTAACTCAATAAAAGTTTTCAGTTCATCTTCATGTTTTGGCAAAACCTGCAAAGTAAACATCACTTCATGAATAGAGAGAGACCTTCAACCAATGGAAGTATTTGAGGTAGCAATTTCCTCCTTTCTTCATGTTCTTCACGATTAGCATCCTTATTAGCAGATGCTTCGGCTATTGACCTAAATCCTGGTCTAACTGTTTCCACAAAGTTGTGGAAATTTTCATTCAGTGTGTCCATGGAAGGGTCCCAACCAATACTTTTTCGTTTTCGGCGGGATTTGGCGGTACTAGTTCCTTCTGAAGCCACAGGTGATTGATGTGATGCAGGTTCTTGCATAGGCATGGAAAAGTCATCAGTTGGAAACAGAGAGAAACCTATGTCCTCATCCAAACCAATGTTTCCCTGAGTATATTGTTCTGCATCATCTCCAATGTCACCCCGTGTCGTTCCCTGTGCTCTATCTTTTGTGAACACTGGAGCAAGATCATTGAAAAATGGAAAACACTTCCCGTAAAGACCAGCTGCTTTTTTATGGTTCTACATTGCATCATATAAGAAAATGAGTGATATAAGTAAAATATATCCATTAAATTATCAATTAACCACAAAATGTAGTGATACGTACCTTAACATATTCATTATATGCGCTTTTCTCACACTCAATAGTGCACCTTTCATAGTTCCAAATGAACCTACTAATTTGTAAGATATCGCTTATTGCAGTAGTATGTTTCCTTAACAGCTTCACCCTGGACTCGATATTAGGTGAAGCTTTTATCATGCTTTGTGGAATTTTTTCTTTTATCATTCTTTCTAATTGAACGAGGTAGCCATTGCGAAATCCATTCTCCGATAGTCACATTGGATTTGTTGATAGCTCCACTAAGGCATCAATAAGTGCCTTAATTTCATCTGTTGTCCAATAGTGTTTGCTTTGTACTCTACGTCCTACTTGTGAATCTGAATCCATACTAAATAAATAAATAAAAAAATAACCATCAATCAACTAGTATTTAGACATGAATAAAAACCTTTTTTCCTTTCAAAAGATGAGCCAAATATATTATCATAATCATAGACCACTCTACTTCATCAATAACACCAAGAAATTTAAATAACATAGATATACGTAAAAGACAATCGAATAACACACGACACATCATAATATGATAAGGAAAGTGCTTCCACATATCATCCTTCAAATAGGACCACAAAAAATAAACAGAGATAAACACATGTTCTCAACACCAAGATTACAATGTTTGGTTATAAAAACACTCACACGCATAGCAAACTATCAATTAATTAGTTTGATCTCCAACTATTAAACATATTTGTAGTCATGTCAACTCTAAATTGGGTCCACTCATTTGTTGGATCAACAACTGTAATATTCTCAGTATCATCTTGCATGTCCTCCTCTGAATTATTAAACTCAAGTTCATTTTCTGCAGGATCTTTAGTCATCTCTTTTCTAATAAAGTTATGCAACAAGCAACATGCATTAATGATACGTCGCTGTGTTGCTATATTATAAAAAGTTGGGCTCGATAGAATTTTCGTGCAAATTTTGAGAGGACCGAAGGTCCTCTCAATTACATTCCTAGCAGTTGCATGTTTCATATTAAAGAACTCTTGAGGTGTGCGTGGTTGGCGTCCCTCATCCCAAGAACTCAAATGGTACTGTTGTCCTCGAAAAGGCACAAGAAATCCAAGGCAATTTGCATATCCAGAATCCACCAAATAGTAAAATCCTAACAAACAAACAATTATTGTCAGAAATTTGTTTTAAGGACTAACTATTAGTATCTAAAGAACAATGTAATTATAATTATTTACCATTTGGAACCTTTAATCCATTGTACTTTGTTATCGCATCCCTAAGAACTCGACCATCATGAGCTGAACCCTCCCAGCCAGATAAGACATATATAAATTGCATATCTTGACTACAGACACCGAGTACATTAGTAGTTATTTCATATTTTCTTGATCGATATCTTGCTCGATCGGCTTTTGGCACATTCACTCTAATATGAGTTCCATCCAATGCTCCAAGGCAATTCTATATTAAATAAAAATAAATAAAATGTTACTATCTAAAAAATATTTATTATTTATTTAGAAAAATAATGGATTTCAATAATACCTTAAACCATTTCTATGTACGATCAGTTGAATTTTCTAGGATGGGTTATCGTTTTTTTAACAAGACACTATGGCAGAGTATGGTTGACTTCAAAATGGCATGAAAATGTCTACTAAATGTCTCACTAGATCTGTTGAAGTCAAATTTGATTATCCTATTTTTTACATGGTGTGCTAGAATGTTCAAAAACATTGCAACCATTTCTTCAACCATGACATTTTTCGTGCCTTGTAGCCCACCAGTCGTACTTAGTAGTTGACATAATCGATGAAAACTACGTCGATCCATGCGTAGTTTATCAATGCATTTTACATCACTTTCGTAAATTACACGTTGGAGATAGTCAAGTTGTTTGTGTCGCCTAGTACATGATGAGTCAATCGTATGTTCAATCACACCATTTCTAAGAGCACGGTGCCTTATCGCACATGCCATGATTATAACGTTCACTACGAAAAGTAGCACATATACATTGCATATAGTTGAAGCTCTTCCAACTCGTCCATTTATAAAATGAAATTTAACAGTGCATTACATTGGGCAAGAATAAACATTGTGTAAAAGCATAACTAATTCATAATATAAGAAAAGCAAGAATCTTACTACCTCACTCCAGCTGGCCTTTGTAACAATTAAAACATGTATAGTCAAGCACATTAAAATGGACTTTCGGTAGGTCATTATTTTAAACCAAACACGAGGAGTTCAAATCTATAAGTTCAGTTACAATGAACATGAACCAGCCATCCACCAAAGCATGTGGAGTTTCGCAACTGTAAATGATTGGAAAGTAGCACATACATCATAAATTTTGTTTTATAAAGCAAAAAACAAATCCTATAAATTGCCTTCTAGTACACAACCCCCAAATTTGACAAGATATATGTAATAAGAAAAGCCACAAGTCAAAAGAAATTATAAGCAAGTTTAGGTTTCAGGAAGGAATTGAAGGCTCAAAAGTTAATTAGTCAAAAGGAGAATACCATAAATGCAAGGACCAGTTATTGTTTAGGTTTGATCTATTATTTTTCAAGAATAGTTGATTGTGTTTGGGTAAAGAGGTTACACCAAAGTGATGACAGACTAGTGCCCAGACAAAAAGCAACAATAGTCTCTCATCATTATGAAAACTCCGTTAGCTCCCATCCAGAACTCTATCCACATCTAGCTCACCAAGCACCAATGCACTCAAATAAAGTTTTGCAAATGCTATAAGACAGCCACTGGCTTTATACAAATTTTATCAATTTTTGCAAAATAATGCTACTTATAACACCTTTGCATCACAGAAAGATGTGGAATGTGGCATTATTTAATTTAAATAATTTTGATGATGCAGCATCCATGATAAAAATTGAACATTCTTCATATACCCTTAAGGATCACCTCAATTTCAATTTACTTACAAGTGGAAAATAGAAGAATGATATCCTTATCCCTTTGAACTCCAAAATCCACATTTTTTATTTATGATGTAACAACCCAGGTTAATCAATTTAAGGTAATGTTTACTCTCACCAATACTATACAAGGCCTTCTGATTATACACAATCCTAAACCTAATAAGAGGAGAGGCTGTGTGGGGAAACCCCCAAAAGATTCAAGAGTCCCACAAGAGTCCCACATTTTGTTACTTTAAACGACAAGCTTGATATAAATAATTAAATCATATTAATTAAAAAAAATCCTACAAGTAAATACTTTCAGAAAGAGTTGCAGTTATAATCTATCTATCCAAAAGTTTTAAAATTTGATTTAAATGTTCATAAAAAAATAGAGATATGTAAAAAAAAGCTTCAGTTGGGGATCTTTAAGGAGTTTCACAAAAATTTATATACTAAAGTCTATAACAATGATAAACATAATTCATAATTATACAAAATAAGAAATTAAAAAGAAGGCATATAAAATAGTAAAAAAAATTCAGATTTTAAAAAATTTCCCCGAATTTTATTTTTAAAAAATAAACATATTTCATAATTATCCAAAATAACAAATAAAACTAAAATCCATATTGAGAAAAATCTCTTGGCCAAAGATCCGGCCGATTATCCCTTTCAATATCGTTTTCTCTCTAGATCTCCACTATTATTAAAAAAATAATAAAAAAATATTAGCCAGAATCCTAACTAACCAGAAAGACTTGATCCTCCGTGGACTGTGGCGGCAATGGTAGCGATGGTGGCGACAGAGGTAACAATAAATATTGGAGATGAGTTCAGAAGAAGGTCAGTGGGAGAGAGGAACGCATCCATCTCTTCTTTTCTTCTTTGATTCGTGATCCTTGGCCGTCTGTTTTGATCCCTAATTTTAAAGGTAAAAATGTAAAGGTAAAAATGTAATTTACATACACAGGCATACTCAATCAGCCCAAAATAAGGGAGATGGGTATGAGGGGGTTGAGGGGTATACAATCCCCCCTCAATCCCTTCCCATGTTCCTAGGTGCATGCCCAAACATGGGCATGCACATGCCACAAGGATTGATCCTTGTATCCAAACGGACTGTAAGACTAATAAGTTCAAAGGTTATGGAATGGCTGTGGATTTTTACAGATGATAAAGCTTACTTTGGTAAGTAGTAGATTATGATGACCGCTCCCCTCTTAAAAACAAAGTTTAGAGTTAAGAAAAAAATATTTTATTGACATAAAAAAATAATTTGTAAAATTTTTCAACATTATTTCATCAAGTAAAACAAAAAAAAACTTTTCTAAAAAATTTTGCATATAGAAGTTAGGTAGAATACCCTATTTAGTCCCTGTATTTGACTCAATCTGCCCTTTTAGTCCCCCTATTATAATTTGGCCCAAATTGAACCCTCTATTGATAATTTGAGGTAAAATAGGTCCAGTCTGTGACGGACGTTCTTTTCTCTGTCTGATATTGCTGATGTGGCATTATGAAAGTTTTATAAAATACCCTATTAAGTCCCTGTATTTGACTTAATTTGCCCCCATTAGTCACTCTATTGAGCTTAATTTACCCCTTTTAGTCCCTCTATTGATGATTTGAGGCAAATTAAGTCCAACACATAACAAAGAAAAGAAAGTCCATCACGGGTTGGACATAATTTGCCTCAAATCATTAATAGAGAGACCAATTGGGGTCAAATTATAATAAAGGGACTAAAAAGACAGATTGAGTAAAATACATGGACTAAATGAGGTACTGTACCTAGAAGTTACTCCCATCCTCTCTTTTTGGGAAGATTTTTTTTTCTTCTTTTTAAGTTTCTGCTTGCAAAAGAAAAAAACAAAAACAAAAAAATTCAAACCACTAAAATTGACACAATTTTTAATTTATTAAAAAATCGCTTCTGGTGTAAAAAAAAAAACTGATTAATTCAGCCAATGCCTTTTATGTCCTTGTCTATTTTTATTTCTCTTTGCATAAAATCCCTCAATTTTTTCATATTCCTAAAAATCCTTACTTTTCAAATTATTTACCTCTAAATTCAATTTCATTTGAAATTATTAAGTTGGCTATAGATGCATCGAATGAGACGAGATTGTCCTCATTCACAAAAGGGCAAAGAAGCGTTAGTGTGGAAGCCCGATCGTGGGCATGATGAAAGGCAATGTTTTTAAAACCGGACCGGAGAGTGAACCGGTCTAATATTCGGGTTGTGGGTCAGTCGGTCTAACCGGATGACCCATCTCGGTCGGATCGGATGATGTCATAAATATATATATAAAACACCAAAAATATTGTTGTTTTCCTATTTCATAACAACATGAATACATAACAAAATCATAACAAACTCATGACAAATATAACTTATGAAACACAACAACAACATAATAGTAATAAAACATAATAAAAAATGCATCTTATGAGAAACAAGAAAACTTGGCCACAACAACATAACAAAACATACTAAAACAAACAAAAGTACATATTAATGTTTCTCAAGCCAACAATTATATAAATTGTGATTTTTGGAGTTCCTAATGGTGGATCTAATTCTCTCTTTAGAAGCTAAAGAATAATCTCACATAATAGATGAACATTCAAATAGAAATAAAACAAAGAAATCCATACTAGGTGCTGTCAAGTTTGTGGACCGGCGGCGGGATGAATTGGAGAAACTAACGGTTGAGACTTGAGAGAAGATAACTAGATGAGAAAAGAAAATGGGAAAGGGAAAGAAGGTTTTCAACTTTTCAGTTTTCACATTTTAGGTTTTGTAACTTTTGTTAAATTAATTTAAAATTTAAAACCATAAAAACCCGGGTTTGGGCGGTTCCGGTCGAACTGGCCGGTTCAATGGGTTTGACTAGGTTTGACCGGTTTAATAATCGGTTAAAAAACCATATAAACCCGGACCGTATCAACAAAGCCCGGTTCCCGGATTTTCCGATCGACCGGCCTGTCCGGTTCGGGTTTGAAAACATTGATGAAAGGAGCGTGGGAGTCATTGTGCGAGCATTGGTGTGCTCATAGGCTCCTTATCACAGGTGAGCCCCGGGGTAGATGTACCGGTGATCGTCTAGTCATGAAGATACATTGAGATAGTTTTGATATTCATGAGAAAAATATCAATCAGGACTGAAAAAAATAAAATAAAATAAAATAAAGGAAAATAAAGAACTGAAAAGTAAAAACAAATATCGTAGGAATTGATTAGAAAAGGGTAAATGTATAGGGACTTAAAAATAATTTTAATTAATTAATTAATTAATTAATTAAATTGTTATTTAACTTTTGAAAGTAATTTTTCAGAGGTTCCGAGCAGAAGGAAACACTATAAAAAAGATAAATTCGAGCAGAAGCAGACTCTCGCGAATCGATCGTGGAGAGTCATGGACAACTTCTTGTTGATGTGGGAGATCTTGGGACCGGGCATCTCCGGTGCAGTGTTCGGCGCCGGCTGGTGGTTCTGGGTTGACGCCGTCGTCTGCAGCTCCGTTCAGGTCTCCTTCCTCCACTACCTACCAGGTAAAAACCCCCAATCTCACTCTTCATGTCTCCTCTTATGGTTTTGGTTAGGGTTTTCTAGAGATCGATTCTGATCTCTGTGAGGATGTGGATTTGCAGGAAGTTTTGCTACTCTGGCTGCGCTGATGTTCAATTGTGTTAATAAAGATGATATTTCTTATGATTACTCGCCCTATGGGGAATCTGAATGGAGGTGAGATCAATTACAACTCTCAGTTTATCACTTTCTCTAGTATTTGATGTTTTGCTTGAGTATTTTGGGGGATTTGGCGAAAGATGGATTTTCTTTTATATGCAAATTAAAACTGCAATGCTTTGCTTGTTTTCTTGAAATATTTGATTTTCTTTTAAGTTATGCTCTGTTTCGAATTAGATAGAAATATGAATTGTTAAAAAACAAAAAGGGAAAAATTGAAATCTCTGCTTATTACTAATTAAAGTTTCTTAATTTTGGTCATTAGTGTGGCTTAATGTTTAATATAGCATATACTCTTGGATTTGTGGTGGCTGTTGTTTCTTGTTGTACATACATTGTGCTGGTCTTGACTTTTTGGACATTGGATACTTATTCTAAACCTCTCCACTATTTGAAGTGCATAGAAATTTTGTCTGCTATTGATGATGCTATTCTTTTCTGAAAAGTGCCAATGGCTCTATGGTGAGATATTTATGAACAGGTGAGCATAGCCTTCTTGTTAATTGACAGAAAGTGTTCCATAAATGATAAAATCCACAAGATTGTATACCTATTACCTACCATGTGAAGCTCATCAACTTGCAGCTCATGTAATTGGATTTAGTAAATTATTGACCGATTGATGTTACGAATATGGGGTTGTTATCAGAGAACATCTTTTGAGATTCTTTTGACTTTGAATCTAGCACCAATCTTTACATTTTAAGGTACTTTCCAATCATAATTTTTTGTGGATGTCTCTTCTCTTGGGTTTTCTTGGGCATACTACACTATGAAGTATACCTGAGCTGTAAGAGATTAAACTTTAGAAAGCAATAGGGTAACGTCTGAAGTCATTAGCTAATCATTACTTTTGTGGCAAGCAAATTTTGTGTAGTTAAGCTTATTAAGCAATCAACTTTTCAACACGTTTTTCAATGTTTAGTCTACATTCAATTTATATTAGTTTTGACATTTTATTTTCTTTGAGGCTTCTTTTCATCAATTTTGAGCCACAACTAGCCATTTAATTTGAGAAGTATTCAAAATTACTGTTGTGGAAGAATTTATAATCAGAAGGTATCTTAAGTAAGTTGGTTCGTTGACCCTTTAACGAAGACTCATATTTCTGTTCCAAGTTATTTAATTCTTTAATGATTAGGTAATATCTGCTTTCATTTTATTCCGTCATCCTTATTTTTCCTCTTATATCTACCTTTTTTTTTTTTTTTTTTTCTGTGTTCTATTTTTGGTCCGTAGAACTTATCAAATGGGCCCATGATTCCACTTTTGTTGTATTTTCATGTTTAGAAGAAAAAAAGAGATACAACGACCTAGCCTCTTATTGCTAAAAGCTATTCTTTGCTACTATATCATTGATATAGGCTTATAATTATTTATATTACCATTTTTATTATTATAGTGATGCAGGGTAAAGTCAAATTTATCCCTGATAGTTTGCTGGTCAGTTATTAGGAGGTTTGCTTGATTGGAAACATAAAGATAATTTCAAATACATGAAACCAATTGACAACTTGAGTGTTTGAAATAGAACTCTTTCTTACTGAATTGAACACTTTTGAAGTTCTTGCTTGTAGTCCTGGAATAGCGTGACTAATCCCAAAAGTATCAGCTTCTTGTTAACTGTTTACTGATACCAGTTAATAAATTTAAACACATACTCATTTGAAAGATGAATTGGATACAAGTGGAATTTTGTGCTATCAAGAGTTAATACTTGTGCGAAATGGGTAATGTTGCGTAACCGCAAGCGCACGATTTATGCCAAGTGGTAATTAAGATGTTGATCCCTCGGAGACCAAGTGTGGATTATTAATCAATTGCAACCATAGGCTATCTGGGCAAATAAACAATGTAAGGGTAGAGAAACTAAAACAATGGAGTTACAATTCATAGGAGCTGATGGTGTGAAAAAGCAGGGCTGTGTGGCTAAAATTCAGCTATAAATAATCCTAGGTTTGGTAGTTCACCACAAAGAGTAGTGGACAAGATGCTAAGTTTCTATTAGGCCTAGGCAATACATTTTGAAGGGCAATTGTCCTTAAATACTTGTCACTCTCTTCCAAGAAATAAGAAGCTGCTTTGATTGGGCTAACCCCTACTTTGTGGTGGTTAAACCCTCACAAAAACCATTAAGCATAAAGACAATTTGATAAACTCTCAAGAAATCTAGTCAGGACTATTAAGATTAGCCTTGAGATATCGAAGACCCATGTTCATCTTTCAACTCACCTTGGTCTCTATGATTATGCAAGTAAAATGTTTTTACATTCACAAGCTGTGCAAGTGCAAGTCATGAAGCCAATTCAAAATGATTCACCATTAATCATAAAAGATTCTTACCAAACACAAACATAATCATCCACCACACTTTGGGCTAATCCTAAACTTAGGGTAAAAGTTTCCATCCTCATGTCTGAATTACAACAAGAAGAAGATATAAATAAAGGATTTATGCAACAACAAGATAAAAAGAAAACCTAAAAGACTTCCCTTTTTCACACAAAGGAGCACTGCTGCCTTGATCTTCAATTTTCAGGCTTTTTTCTCTCGACTTCTCTCTTTTCTGTCTTTAGAAGTTTCTTCTTCTTCAGCTGCCACCCACCTTTTCTCCTGCCTTCTGTCTGCCTGAAACTCCTTTTTGATGTCTTTTATACTCAGTGATAAGGACTGGGCCGGAGCTGCCTTTACAGTCCATAGGTGTGCCAGTCCATAGCTTGAAGGGTTGTGTATCTTAAAGAACTGGCGCACCTGTTGAGTCATTTTTTTTATTTTCTTTGAAATACCTCAGTTAGCATAGAGTTGGGGTCGAGCTCCACCTTTCTGCACATAGGAATTACCAAAAGAAGCAACTTGCACAAAAAGGGAGAAGAATTTGCTACAATGGCTAGGAAAATGCATGATTAATCAACAATAACCAACTAAATGATGCTAACAATGCAATTTTTAACATGCTCACCAGCATAAATTGAATTAATTTAGTGGTAATAGGCATTGTTGCATTCAGATGGGCAGATAGTGAAGAAGAAAAGAAAAAAGAAAAGTTAAGGTAAACTGTTTTCTTGTGTTTGTCTGTGTGAAGAAAGTGGAACTTAATAGTAATTGATGGAATTTGCATTACAGACATTTTCTTCTCCTTTCCTTTCCTTTGTTTCATTCACCTTCTTTTCTTTTCCTCTACTTTCCCTTATTGCAAACATAACGGAGGGGAATTTTTGAGTAAACTTGGAAGCCCTAGATGTGAAGGGTCTTCAATGGCTCAAAGCCCTCTAAAATGACTCAGCAACTATATTTAGAAAAAAATTCTGTCTTCAATTCATTGACCTTCACTCTAAAAGTTCTGCAAATGGGCTTCATTAACCTATTTTGGGCCCAATTGGCTTGGATCTGGTGAATTTAATTAATGTTTAATTTGATTAAAGTTATAATTTTTGAGATAGTCTTGAAATTAGGCTCAAGATAGTGTTGAATTCTACCTTAAAACTGCGTATGTGACTGATATTTGTCTAGAGATGAGCTTTAATAGGGCCTTGGAATTGGAATCAACATTTTATACTGAATGGGGTTTAATTGGCTGAATATCTGGTCAAATTTTGGGTTTATTATTGGGTGAGACTGAGCTAGTGGTTGGCACTGATAGATTTTGGTGCTCAACTACAGCCAATATGTTTCAGTTTGGCAGCATGGTGGTCTATGTTCAAGCAAAAATGAACTGAATAGAGCTGGTGAGTGTAGCTACAATAAAATTTTATTGGTACTAGATGTTTCTCTTTGGACATGGAAGAAAAATATTTGAAAACTGATTCGAGGATAGCTTGAGGCCAACAAAATTTTGGTATACTTTGATAATTGAAGATAGCTAGCGGGTGAAAGACCAATCAAATTTCATGAGAGATGATGTTTTGTTGTATCAGTTTATGGTTAAAGATATACTTTAGGAATCTAGTGACTGTAATCTATTATATAAAGAAATGTTGTTGTGGAATAAAGCGGTTCAAACTTTAGTTTAGTTGAAATGATTGAGATAGAAAGTACATAAATATAGAGAAAGATGGTTATAAGAAGTATAAACATCATATAGAATGCCAAAAGGGTCCTGAGAAATGCATAACTTATGGCTTTAATGGGTTTAGTTCTTTGGAGATTTAGGCGATGGATGTGAAAGGAGAGGGATGTGAAATGTCTGAGTGGTTGTGAACAACTTGCGTTCAGGTTGGCTTCTATTTTTTGAACAGCATGGACGCTTGTGGATTAATGGCTTCCTTAAGCTTATTTAATACCTGAAGAGATAAAACTTATGATTATCATGGAATTCTGGGATAGATAGACAGTGCATGTATTAAGGTGAGAAATTGTGGTTTTGAAAAGCTAATTTTATTTTATACGTGGAAGGCTTATATGGAGGCTGTCTGTCAGTTTATATGGAGGCTATGCCACAGCATATTTGTCCCCTTGGACATCCAAAAGAGCTGTTTTTGATGGGTTGGTTATTTACATCAGATGTAACCTTTGATTTACCAAACTTGAGGGAATGCAATTCAAAATCTTACTTTAATGGTTGATTGCCTCTTAAAAATATTATGATGGTCGGATCGGCTTCCCCGGAATTTATGTTATTTCTTATATCTACTTTAGTATTCCAAATTATAACTAATGTTTGGAGAATTTCAGAGAGTTTTCTGGCTTGATGTAAATGTTGGGTATCTTGAGCAAGTTGCTAGTTTTCTCTGTTAATGGTCACTTACTTCTGTTATTAGATAAGCAAAATAAGTCTCTTTTGTTTTTTAAAACTTTCTGCATGAGACAGTTAATTAAGAAATCCTTTGTGTCATGTTAGATCTACAAATTGGATTCTATATCCTGAATAGGTAGATGTTCTCAATGTTGTGTTGTATTTTATTACTGGACCAATGATTTCGCCATTCCTGCTTAATCCAAATTCAAGCCAAGATTTTTTGTTTTCTTCATCTTACCAGACTCACTGATGTTAGTTGGATACTGTTCATAACTTAATTAAATGCAAGGCCAGGGCATAATATGTACTCTGGATTAAGGCTTTGTGGCTTTTTATCATTCAGTCAAGCATCAAGCAAAGATTTGACAAACAATGTACAATTTAAATTCCTACCTGCATATCTTGAAGTGCATCTAACAAAATATTCAATCTTATATGTTTTTTAATTATAAATCAAGATTTTCAAGTAGGAAAGTAAAGCATAAGTCGTATATTGTAATTGTTAGATCCTTGCTTCGTGCTTGAGTTGATCTTTATCTTTAATATTGAAAATTTGGATAAACCTTTCTCAAGTTCTAAAATGGTACAAAGTCTTGGTGCATAACTCTCTCTCTCTCTCTCTCTATATATATATAGACTATACGCATCTTGTCAAAACTTTAGTGATATCTAAAAACTCTTTATTGATTGTCAGATACATTAATGCTTTTGTCAAAAATTTCTTGGCAGTTTGCAAATAGAGATTATCATACTCTTCACTCAGTTCGTAATATAGAATAAATTTGGTTTCAACTATGCTCTGATCAAGTGCAATTATCATGTGTTCACAATTTTTACAATAACGTGTCTGGACCAAATGTGCATTTGTTGCCATATATGATCTCTATAGTTCCACAAATTTTGAAATACTCCTTGCGGTAAGGTGCCTTTATCCTATGATGATCTCACTGGCAAGAAGATGTGTTGCAAAATATGCATCATACCAATATAGGTCCCTTTTCTTCTTGTTGGATATCCTCATATTACCGCATCTAATTTAGCGGCAACAGAAACTTTTGTCAATAGTACTAATGCAAGCCATTTTAAGCTGCAGAATCAAGCTTTGGTTGTTCCTGGCATATGTCATATCTTTTGTTTCTCTAGCGGGAGCAGTGGGATTACTGGTACAAGATGCACTTGTAAAGGAGGGCCCTTCAGCTTGGACCGGCGTTGCTGGTGTGCTCCAATGTGTATTTGTGTTGATAAGGTACTTACGCTCTATAATAAAACGTTATGATCATCGATTGATGTGGCACCTTTCTTTAACATGCGACTTTGATATTCTATTTGCAGTGGGCTTATCTACTGGACCTGTCATTCTGAAGATTAAATCTTGATTCCGAGTATGGAAGCGATGGACAAAGTGAAACCGAACTTTATGTTGTGCTTGTAACAAAGCATGTGGCTTTTTTTTCGTAACTTCAGAGGTGATTTGTATATGGAACATGTGTGAAGATTGTAAATTATACTTGGTCTAATTTGTTGGCTGATGATCCAGACATTAGAGGCTGTTGTCTTCTCAAATGGAAATCATAAAATGCTAACAAAGGTTTTTGGTGTCGGTTTAATGTGGCAATTCTACTATGTAAATACATATAAAATTCCAATACAAATTTTGTGTATGTGAATGCAGTTATGAGTAATCCCTGTAAAAGAAATTTGAGTAAAAGCCCCCAAGACAGTCAGCATTCTGTTTATGGGAGCATCAGGCTGACTTACCTGATCTGTTTAAGAGGAATTGGAAGAATTATGTGGGGTTTTTTTGGCTTGCAAAAATGGGCAATTTATTTTATACCTTTATAAAAATGATATTTGTTTATCTGTGATATTTATTTATAAATCTTCTGAGTAACAAATTAATAAAAAAGTGTTCTTATAAAAAACCTTTTCTACTCCGTTTCATTCATTCTAAAAAAAAAATGGGAAAATTACTGTTCACCCCTCGGGAATTTCAAAACTGGCCAAAAACCCCTTCCTATTTTTGCACACCCCGGACAGCCCCTCCGTTATAGTTTGGTTCCCTTCTACCCCGTTCGTCACATGAAATGGGTCCGTGTTACGAAAATCCATTTTTGCCCTCGCAAATGGTGGGAAAAAAACCCGCCCGATCACATCATGTCATGTCCGGCTTTTATGCATACATATGTGAGTTTTTTCCCCTTTATGGTTTCTTGTTCGCTTAGAGAGCTTAGAAGGCGAATTACATAATTTTGTTCTTGTTCTCCTTTTCCTTCGCTAAGTCGATATTATGGACAATTTTTGTGCCATTGCTAGATACAACGGGGAGGGGCGAGTGCCGACGTTCACCGCGTCAACCGAATGGGCGTCGGTGTTAGGTGAGATTTGTGAGCGCCGGGGTCTCGATGTTTGTCGCGCGAGGGTGAAGTTCATCACACCCGATGGACATAATACGGTTTGCCCAATAGAGAACGCGGTGGACTTCCGGCGCATGTGTCATGTGTTCTCCATCCTCAAAGGCGGTGTAGTCGATATGGTTGTCGAGACGGATGACGTGCCACGGCGGCCTTTCAAAACGAGTTATTGTCGTGGTAATGCGTTGCTCTAAAACAATTATGCGGTTGTATGTCGGTTAGTGTTTAACACTACCATTATCTCGTATTAAAGAATGAATTATCCGTTTAAATTAGGCGTCTCCGATTAATTTATCATGTTTCGTGTAAACTATCATACACCGTTTGCATTATTACATCTCTGTTTAACTATGCCTGTTAACGTGTAAATATTAACTTAGGCGTTTAAATAAGTGGACTTTATGCTTAAATTCGATCGTTTGCGTTTGAACCGAAGTGCTTGGCGGGAATTCGGAATGCGGGAGCGCTTCGTCCCACCACATGGCGACCCGGATGGTGTCGCATGCCCGCCATCGTCGTCGGATCGACATGAAGTGTTGTCGTTGGACGTCGGACAACGTTTTGATGGCGTTGAACATTTCCGAGATACACTTTGCAATTTTGCTATCGGTCGGAATTTTGATTTCAAATTCGTGAAGAACGAAAAATACCGGGTCACCTGTGGAATGCGCGGCCGGTGGATGTCAATGGCGCGTTCACGCATCAAAGGAATATAATAGAAATACCTTCAGAATCAAGACAACGGACCCGACGCACACCCGCGGTGGTGGAATTGGGTCGGGGTCACACCCGAAAGCGTCTAAAAAATGGGTCGGCGCACGAGTGATTCGAAGGCGAAGGACCGGCCCTTGTACAAGGCCATCGACATTCGAAGGACATGTTGCGGGAGCATGGTGTCCACATTCCATACAAGCGAGCTTGGGCTGGGAAAAGAGCATGCCCGGGTGATCCTCGATGGCGGCGACATCTCCGGCTACGATATGTTGCTTTGGTACGTCCATAAGGTGGGCGACACAAACCCCTAGCGGCATCGCGTTTGTGGAAAGAGACGGTGAGCGTTTCAAACGTGCGTTCTTCTCTTTCGGCGCGTGCATTTTGGGGTTTAAGCGGGCATGCGGGCGGCTGCTTGTTTGTGGATGGTACTCACCTCCTCGGAAAGTATCGGGTTACTCTCTTGGGTGCCACGGGGAAGGATGGGAACAATGGCTTCTTCCACGTCGCCTTCGCTATTGTCGACAACGAGACCGACGCCAATTGGACGTGGTTCATTTCCAAGTTAGGTGATGCTTTATACGACGAAGGAGACTACCAAGAGACAATTACATTCGTTTCGGATAGGTCAAAGGACCTTGTGAACGCCGTTGCGAGAGTTTTCCCTTCATCCCCGCACGTCGTGCCTTCGGCACTTGGAGGCCAATTTTATGAAAGCCAATGGCGACTTGGGAAGGCATTGAGGGAGGAGTGCTGATCCATATGCTTTCGTATCGCGTGGGCAACGACGGCTAAAGAATTCGATGACACCGTCAATGAACTGCGGGCCGTATCGCCCGAAGCGTTTCGGTGGTTGATTCACAAATCCGACATGTCACACCTGGTCGAATTATCTGTTCAAAGGTGACCGATGGGGCGAGATGTATTCGAATGTAGCCGAGTCGTTCAATGCGTGGATCAAAGAAGCTCGACACCTACCGGTGACGAAAATGGTCGACGCTATAAGGTACTCGAAGGTTAAATACATGTAACGCTTAAGCTTACCCGTTACACTTTAATGTTCGTTATCGGTGTTTAACATGCACCGTCCGCAGTTTGATATCGTCGTCGGTGTTTAACATTCACATTAACCCTTTAGTCCGGTAGAATCCTGTGTAAGATAACAAATGTAAATATCATTGTCTCGGTTTAAATACCGTCGTATATGTTTTTCTTCTTCGATCTTTAGTTTATTACTTGTTCATTTACTCCGATGTAGTGGTGTTTAAATATTCATATATTCGCGTAAATTTCTTTAAGATTTCCGATATTCGTTGTGCGAGTACAAGCGATGCGCATGTTATGCACTCGCCGTGAGCAAGCGAACAAATGGGATACTTTATTATGCCCGGACATACATTCAAAGGTTGAGACGCTTGTGCGGGATAGCCGAAGTCTTCACGTTGCTCGCTGTCTCGCCGATCGTTATGAAGTGATTGACCGGTCGCAGTAACTCTGTAGACCTTGCCGGTAGAACTTGCTCATGTCGCGAGATGGCAAGTTTATGGCATCCCGTGCAAACACGCTTGCGCTGCGATATTGGTGACGGACGGCAATGTTCATCGTTTTATTAGCGATCACTTCACCGTCGACACTTACAAGTTGGCGTATAAGGAAGCTATATTTCCCATACCCGACAATGAGAGGCCCACGGACAACAATCGAGATCCGCTTTTGCGGCCGCCCGTGACGAGAAGGCAACCTGGTCGTCCTAGACGAAGGAGGATCGAGTCGCAAGCGTTTGATGTCCGCGAGTTACATTGCGGCCCGCCGCCACGCGTCCGGTCACAATCGTAGAACTTGCAATGAAAGTGTCACCGATTAGGTTTCGTAAAAGGATAATCTTTAAAGAGCACACATTTATTTGGTTATGACGCCCGATATTTAAACATAGAATAAACGAATTTCGTTGTACGCACCGAAGTTTTAATCGAATAAACCTAATGTTAAATGGTGACACATTTAAAGAGTCACACACAAATTGAAGCGTACGTAGTGGATGTTAAACGGGAAATATCGGTAATAAAAGGTAACCAATAACGCTAAACGGGCACATCGCTTGTTGTCATTCTTTTGTATTTGAACTTCCGGAAGGAATGTAAGATAGTGACGCATAAACAGAGACGTCATATTTAAACGAGATACGGCGGCGAGTTTTACACATCTTCGGCGGAATGTTTAACGGAGACGTTGTATGGTAACACAAATTGAAGCGTACGCGAGTGGATGTTAAACGGGAAATATCGGTAATAAACGGTGACCAATAACGCTAAACGGGCACATCGCTTGTTGTCATTCTTTTGTGTTTGAACTTCCGGAAGGAATGTAAGATAGTGACGCATAAACAGAGACGTCATATTTAAACAGATACGGCGGCGAGTTTTACACATCTTCGGCGGAATGTTTAACGGAGACGTTGTATGGTAACACAAATTGAAGCGTACGCGATGAATGTTAAACGGGAAATCTTGGTAATAAACGATAACCAATAACGTTAATCAGGCACATCGCTTGTTGTCATTCTTTTGTATTTGAACTTCGGGAATGTAAGATAGTCCGAATTAATGACGACAAGACGTCATTAGAGTGAAATCCCGATACGAATGCTAATTCATTACCATCTCTTTCCCAATTACATTTGAATTCAAAATCCACACGTAAGCATCAATGCACGGAGTACGTTAGGCGAACTTGCGACCCCTAAACTTCTATTTAAACATTAAACGGAAATCAAAGGCACATCCACATATTACACACGAGAGAAAGAAGTATGTACAAGTCCCTCCTCAACGAGCTCGCCGAGAGAACCCGCCGGCCGTCGCCGGAGTACTCAACCGTTAGGGAGGGCCCCGACCACATCCCCGCCTTCTTGGGCACGGTGTCGGTTGATGGGACCACTTACTACAGCCCTTACCCCGCGAAAACATCGAAGGACGCCCGAACACTGCGGCCGAGGTGGCGTACAATGACCTCCGTATTCCATACCCCGGGAGGATGAATACGCGTCCCATTGCTACCGCCGATCGACTATGTGGAGGTAAGTCATACCGTAAGACTTCGCGTCCATGTTACGGGAAATTTATTTATTTTCTAAATTGTTAAAAGCCTTCATTGCGGGGCCTCGCACCGCAACGCCTTCGATGCGGCGCCTTCACTCAACCGCGAGCACTCCAACGGCGAAGAGTTAGAGTGCTTTCCGGAGGACATGCTCGTCGAGCTTGCGGAGAAGGAAGTCGTCCTCTCCGAAAAACTCGACCGACTAAGAACCCGCACGGCCCAAGTGAAGAAGCTCATCCAGGGACTCGAAGGCGATATGATAATGTTTTTTTTCAGTTTTTAGATGTATAAATTAGTATGCCTACGCTGGTTGTAATAGAACTCCGGTTCAACTAAAAATTTTGTGAAGGAAATAAATTTGTTCCCCTGTTACGTTTTGATCTTTAAAAAGATACGTGTATATTTCAACATCGGCACTAAATTATAAACGTCGACGCCTGTAAAAGGGTGGGCCACAATATTTGAAAAGCGCGAGTGTTTGTAAATAGCGAGAATAGTTTTCACACAGAGTCCTCGATGTGTGAAGAAGACAATTCAAACATAAACATCGAATGTTAAGTGAAGACGCACGCTAATAAGCGGTGTCATGCAATGTTAAATGGGGAGAACCCTCATTCTCGTTCGTCGATAGTTAACCGCAGATATCGATAGTTAAACGGTAAAGTGTAAGGGTAAGTGATGACGGTTATATTTAAACAATGATGGCGAGTTTCATAGATTAAATACCTCATTGATGTTTACAAAATAGGTTCAAAACCAGAAAATTTGCATTGGAAAATGCTGAAACGTCGCATGCATAAATAGAGTTGAATTTAGGCTAGTTACGGTATAACGTAGTCAGATAAACTATGCAATGTGAATTTATTATTAATTACTCCAATTTAATGTTGAAATGCGAGTCAGTAAAGCGTGAACGTAACCGATGCCATTTACTATATTCCATTTATTTCACCGAAAACCAATGCCTTTTTTTTTACAAATAGTTATGATTGTATGTAAGCATCAAGCCGAAACAAGATACAGACGCAGATATTATCCACATCCCACAACAATGTTTAAGTCACGTCTAGCAGACTTTTGCCAGATGACACGCCGGCCCTCGCCGGAGTACACCACTCTCCGTGAAGGCCCCGACACCAACCCCGTCTTCCTGGCCACGGTGACGGTCGACGGGACCCCTTTCTCCGGTTCTTCATCTGCGGAAAGCGCCGAGGAGGCGTAGAACATTGCTGCCGAGGTGGCGTTCAAGTAGCTGTGCCCTTCAGGCAGCGTGGAGATTACCAAGGCCCTGGTTGCTGACGATGACGTATCTGACGCAGGTACTGCATACTGCAAGACTTGTCAGTTGAGTGTAAAAACAAAAAAAGAGCCACCTTCCATACGTAAACCTTCAACTCTTCATTGCAGGGCCTTCACGAGCCGTCGGGGATTACACCAGTGGTGAAGAGTTGGATTGGGTTTTCGAACACCTGGTCCGTGCACTAAACGTAAGATTTGAATGAAAGATCGAAAGGAACGTGTGGAAAAGCTGGTCCAAGATTTGAATGACAAGAAAAGGGGGGAGTGAGATTATGTTCGAGTTGATGTCGTTTGTAAATTGCGCCATCTAAATGGAGTTCTCTATATTTAAACGGAGTCGTCTGAATCCAAACGTAGTCATTAATATTTAAACAGATTAATCTATATTTAAACATACAAACCTAAACGGTCATTTTTATTACTCACGGCGTGACTCATTAGCCAATATTAATTACTTTCACCATTAATTATGAAAACTAAAATCAGTCGCACATCTATTTCAAATTCATGTAATTTCCGTTGCGAGAAGCGTAAGTTGCGGATATTTGTGAAGCAATTATTGTCACATCGAATCGAATTGCAAACGGAGACTCGTATAATTACACGGGATCTCTAAAGAGTGAACAGCACGAACTATAATTGAACAGAGCCAACGAAGTTTAAACGGAGAGCAAATCATTTTGGCAGGCCTTTATATTTGAAAGTTAACACCGACTGCTAACCAGATACTAGTACCTTTAGCGCACAACTAATATGTTTATGTTAGGATGATGAATTACATGATAATGAATTACGCAAACTTATTTTATTGTCGATGACTGATATGTGACAATAGCGACATGAAATTTTTTTTACCGCAACGTTAAACGTTAACAATAGCGACAAGTTAAACGACGGATTCGAAAGTTAAACGTTATTCTTAATGTGAATAGTAAGTCTTAAAGTTAAACAGATACGTAAACGGGGGATATACATTCTGAGTAATGCATGCATTCGACGAAGTGTTGTGAGATAGCATTGGGAAAGTGTGCATTGGTTAACCCGCCGGTGGACGTTACTGTTATACGTTACGATTAAATTCGCTGTTTTGGAATTCAAACGTCGAATAGTTATTGGCATCGGACTCGAGAAATAGTGCAAACGTCCGTTGAATACATTTGTATTTAAAGAAGAATCGGAAACAAGAAACGCACCCGAATATTACTCGCGAGATCTAGCGGTATGTATGTGCCAATTCTCAACGCGTCTGCCCGGAAGACGCACCGCTCCACGCCGGCGTACTCCACAACCGGGGAAGGCGCCCGGCGCCTCCGCTTCGTGGCAACGGTCACGGTGGATGGGACCACGTTTTCCGGCCGCGAACCGAGAGAACGTAAGAGGCGGCCCGAACGTTGCTGCCCGGTGGCGTTCTACGAGCTATGTCCCGCGCATCTTAGGACGAGCGGTGCGTTCCCCGCTGATGTCTATGCGTCTTTAGAAATATTTATCTAAATCGTTCATATCTTCTTTGCAGGGGCGATGACCTATCCCCGGGAGCGGTTCCTCGAAGATTTGGTCGGGGATTTGACGGAAAAGCAGCATCTCATAAGAGGGATGTGGAGAGGCTGCTCCGGTACGCGAAAATGTATAAAACGGAATGACGGTTTTCGACCTGCTTAGTGTAGTTTTCATCCATCAAATAAGAACTTTTTGCTTAGTGTGATATTTTAACTTCGTTCTTCTCAGAAATGTTAACCGTTGCGGACGCATGTTAAACAGCCACGCATGAATTTTAAATGGAGAACAATGTTCCTTAAGCAAATTCTAACCATTCGTGCGCATGACAAGCATGGTTTAAATAGAGACGGACGCGAGTAAACCCTATCATGAAACGTTTAAATGGTAATATTCAAAAGGAACGGTGATATTAAACCAGTAACGGCGAATGATAAACACAGATTGCCTTCTTGGCCTGATAATTCTAAATTTTAAAGGGTTACAACAACACGTAATTGGTGACACACTGAAAAAAATAAAAATTCCGTACTTGAGGACCCATAGCGCGGTTGATGAAGACAATTAAAAATTTACATATAATAGGGACTCTCACCTTTAAAAACAAACATCGCAAGTAGAATAGGGTCTCACCCGTCGAAGAATAGCCGCCATATTAAACAGGGACTGTAATATTAAACATGTAACGACAAAAGCTAAACAGAGAATACCTTGTTTAACTGCTAGCTCTGCATTTTAAACGAAGACAACAACACGTAATGGGTGACATACATTGAGAAAAGAATTCCGTGCTTACGGACCCATAGCGCAGTTGATGGAGACATTTAAAAAGTTATGTATAATAGGGTCGCTCACCTTTAAAAGCAGACAACGGAACTAGATTACGGTTTCTTTCATTTAACGACAGCCTCCATGTTTTAAACAGGGACATAGGGAGTTAAACGCTTACCACTAATATCTAAACAAGGAGTATGTGATCAACCCGGTCCCCCTGGTGTTAAACGGTAACGGTGTATATTGCACGGAGATCCGTATTGTTAAAGTGTAACACAATGTTTTAATAGTGACAGCGTCATTTTTTTACAGAAGTACTTAATTTTATAAAGCAGCGACGACCCTCAATCGGTACCATGGAATTTTAAGCAAAAAATGATTGAATATGAAAGAATAACGAACATTATTAGATGTACATTGAAATTTCTGCCATGTCGTTGGCAAAGAATGAATTGAATCAATTGAAATGAATTTCGACAAAACTGTTTTACTTCCCCACAACTGGCCCCTCCCCGCGTTGCTTGATGCCGGATGCTCGTCCTTCCTTAAGTATGTGGGCAGCGTACTTCAATCGCAGATAGGGGACGTCCGTGTGCGCTATCCGCAGCTTTTCGCCGCGGAGCAATTGCTCGATAAACCGCATCACGTAGACGGCGCAGTCGATAGTGCCTTTCTTTTGACGCGGTGTGTCGTCATCGTGAACAAGCGGGTACTGTGCCGTCGCCGTCGTGCCGTACTCCATTTCGAGACAGGTGTCAAATAGTTCCCGCTGTCGCATTATACAAACCGATGTTAGAATAGAAAGTATCTATGTCACTCTGATAATCGAAATCTATATCGCAGAGAGCTTACCATTGCTACCGCGTCTCTGTTGTACTCTTCACTTGGGCATGAGGTGTAATGCCTGTACTCTTTCTTGTTATTGTCGAGCACCACGACATGGAAGTGGCCATTCAAGATTATGGGAAGGATGATGATGTCAACGTCATTGACGACCTTGGTGGCATCTCCGATCATAGCCAAAGTCGTCTCATGTGCGTCTTCCACCTTCGACATAAACAACGCCAGTGGTCGAGTGATGGAGGCGCGCTTCTTATGAGGATATGGCTTTCCGTTAAGTGTGTCTTGTACGATGCACACGAAGGCGTCCAACACATCATCTGTCACCATCTCTTTCCCGTCGATCGAACGAATAGGTTGGCCCGGGTGGTGCCGACATAATCATTCCTCCGCACGACGGAACTGGCTGGTTAAACGGCAACACATGCGATTGATTAATAACACGTAGACGTTAAGTGGAAACAACACATACGTAAATGATAATGTATAGGGGTAAACAAGTAATATCGTTAGTTAAACGATACATTACTAGGTTATATGGTAACGACCGTAATTAAACGGAAACACAACAACGTAAATGGGATGATCTCTATATAAAGATTAACATCTACACTATCATACTTACTCGTCCATGGGGAAGTTGAGGAAAATCTTGATCGGCTCCTTCTCGAATACGTCGAGGCGCGATTGACCACCGTATTTTTCTTCGCCGGAATGAAGTCTTTCCGCACTTCTTCATACCGCCTTGGTTGGCGAAGGTGACCGATTTCTTTTTTTTTTCTCGGCGACGTTCCCTTCGCCCCCGGCAACGACTTTATTGAGATCATCCGTAGATGCTTCTTCTTTGTTGCGGGATCGCGCCCACACTAGATGTGGCAATGTGGGTCGGCCGTTCCTCCGTGGGAAGGAGCTCCTCCACAATAGAGGCAACGGTCTTCTCAACCGCGGCCAAGGCAGTCTCATCAAGGGGAAGCACACCCTCGGGTGGTTCTTCATCTTCAAAATTAGTGGCCACCACCCTGGATGCGCCGTTGTCGGCTGCGGCTGCTGGCTCCACCGCGACAGGGATTTCGGAGTCTTCCGCAGACGCGGCATTGCCAACGGGGTCTACAATCTCCGCCACCGGGGCGGTGAAGTCATCAACTGCAACTGTCTCAACAACCGCATCAGCCGCCGGTGGTGCTGCCATTGTTTCATCCTCGGCCGGTGGTGGACACACAGGCGGTATAGTTTTCATCGCCTTTTGTGCAAGCCTCTTCATACGTGGCCTCATCATACGTGGCCGTCTTGGAATGGCCTTCATGACGAAGCCGTCGTCCTCAATTTCCAACGGCTCATCCGTCCTGGGCAGGTCACGTATTTGTCCCGACGGTGCAGCCCTTTCAAACGAATCAAACCTTGCCTCCAATGCCTCAACCCGAGCGACAACTGGGGAAAGCGTTCATCATCACCTGGCATGCCCGCATAAAGGATGTAGTCACGTCGTCGGCCGATGACGTCGGTTGGGCTACCGCGGTCGGGGGACTCGGGGATCCGGGTGACTCTCGTTGTCGCGGCCGGTGCGGGTGTTGCCAATTGGCGGGGTAGGTGAGGGTCTATCCGACGCCGAGGGTTGCGTGTTGGGCCGGGAAGGGGGGAACCACGTCGGCGCGAACGGACGGAAGGGGCCGGCATCTCCGCTTGCGGTCGTGCAAGTGGTTCCCCGCGCAACAACATCCATCCGCCAATTGGCCCCAACAAAAGTCTCCTCCACGGCATTCGCCGGGACCGACTCGGGAAACTAACATATATAAAGAAAACAATCTCGTACAAATCATTCAATTTGATCCAAAACAAACGTATTTAAACATTTGACATATATACGTAAACGATATGGCACACATTTAAACGGAGTATAACAAGGTTAAGCGAAGACACCAAGCGTTAAACACAAACTACATTTCCTACACGGATAAGCCTATCGTTAAACATTAACTGCTCTTTGTAAACACATTAACACCGATTTATTACCTCTTTTCCTTCGAGAGCCGACCAACTGGTTTCTATCGTCGCGTGCTTCCGGTAAGTACTTTCGCAGTAGCACATCACCCTTGGGGTCTTGCCGAAACGGGCTTTCTTGCCGGTTCCGGTCACCTCGTAAACCGGGATGGTCGGCGCAATCGAGCAACCCTTAATGTACCCCGTGTTTACCTTCCCCACCTCGCATCTGGCTTGCACTCGAGCGGCAGCTTGTGGAACGTCCTCCATAAGCCATTTGTGCGTCGCCTGCGCCCATGCGTACCGCCCCATGCCAGGTAGATCGTCGACATAATCAACGATCCAAGTGGGTACCGAGCATGAGGTATTCGGGAAGAGGATTGTCCCCATGAGGTACGCCATCAAGAGTTTCACAAAATCCTCCTCTCCCCCTCTCGTCCAACAAGACGCTCAAGAGTGCGCCTAATGGCGTCCCTGTGTCTGTCGAAGCTTTTCGAAAAATATCTCCCTTCGAAAGGCGACGGTGTCTTCTTCTTCTTAAACAGGACCGCGTCTCCGTCGCAGCGCACGACCCATAACGAGAGCCACATCCTCGGGCTCGAAGGCGAGCGGGCTCGCCCCGATCCCGAATTTATTGGTGCGGCCATCGTACCTCTGCGAAAGCGAATCGAGAAGGGCCCTCTCTTGGAATACGGCTTCCACCTCGGTGAATGCCGCAAACGGTGTCCTTTGGATGATCTCCCAATGTCGAGAGGTCATGTGGACTTTCAATTCGGCCAAGGTCTCCACCACCGGTGTCAAGTAGCATCTCCCGTTGACTAGGTTTACCGCCATAATCACAACACTGCAAAAATGACAACACTTGTTAAACAGATACATCAAACGCTACACAGAGACAAATGTTTTACACGAAAAGCTCAACACTTAAACAGAGAGATGCACTGCTCTCTGCCTCTCTTGGGATTCCCATTACGAAAAACCCTCCACTTCCTCTCTAACCGGCTTAATGATTGCACCACGATTTCCCATGCAAGGTAGGGGCAATTCCGTCCGTGAATTTGAAAAGTAACTCCGTTAACCACCGTTTCATTCTTTGGGGGTTTGAAAATCATTGTCTTTAAAAGGAAGGGGTTTTTATGGATTTGGAAATTAACGGGGTGTTTTTGGCCATTTCCCAAACTTTGGGGGTGTTTTTCGCCATTCCCAGAAAAAAAATTGTAAGTTAACTTTGAATTATTAAAATATATAAATAAAGGTATTTTATAGGAGTATATTAGCGATTACCAAACTTAGAGAGGTGTACAAGTAATTTTTCTCATTATGTTATGATGAAAACCTTTCATGTGCTGGATAAAACACATGATCTCTCGCTTCCTGTTAATATCAAATAGTTTTAATTGAAACTCAAAAATATGGTTTTAGAAAAAAAAATTGTGAGAAGGATCTCTTACGTATTATTTTTTTTTTTTTTATTATTATTGGATAAATGCGACATGTTAAATCCTAGTTGTTACTTGTTAGATTAATGTAGACATATATGTATGTTTAAATACCTGGTTTGACTTAGTTCATCTTCCAATCTTACCCTCAGCAACTCCCGAACCTCGATGATATGGTCCTACCCAGCAACCCATGAGCGGCTATCACCCAAACTTAGGCCATGTTTGAATGCATAATAAATTTTTCCATAAGAAATTTTTCCATAGGATTTGAAGATGATTTCTGTGGAATTTACTACAGGAAAAATTCTTACAGAATGGTGTTTGGATATGCATAGAAAAATTTTTCTATAGAAATTCAATTTTAAAAATAAAATTAGCTGTTATAATTCCACCAGCCCAAAAAACAAAGAAAAATAAAAAATTGGTTCCCACCTCTTTATAAAATTACTATGTAATCATATGATTTCATAGTAATTTTTTACTGTAAAAAAAACGTCCAAACAACCCTTTACTGTTTTAAAAAACAAAGGGAGAAACTGGGATCAAGTTCTACCGTCATCTCTTTTGTTACGTGTGGCGTTGGCGGCCGGGTTGAGTGTTGATTTCATAGTAATTTTTTACTGTAAAAAAATGTCCAAACAACCCTTTACTGTTTTAAAAAACAAAGGGAGAAACTGAGATCAAGTTCTACCGTCATCTTTTTTGTTACGTGTGACGTCGGCGGCCGGGTTGAGTGGTCTTCTCATTGAGAGTTGTTTTCTCTTTTTTGTCTTTTGTTTTGTTTTGTTTTTTTTTTTTTTTTTTTTTTTGATGTAGGTTACTCCTTGCTTGGTTATTGATAAGCAATATTATGTAGATGAGGGTTCCATTTTCATTTGATATTTTCATGCCGTGAGAAGAGCATTGGGCATTAAGTTTGTGCAATAGAACTAGTAGATTTCGCAGTCATCATGTGAAAAGCTGGAGAAAATTTTTGGGCGCACTCTGCAAGTGGCTCGCATGGTTTTCTTGTGTGAACCTTGAAGCTTGTAATTTGAGCGCTCTATATTGTTTTTGGATTGACTGTTGCTTCAGTGCAAGGAACTTGGTTTAAAATTAGAATTCCTGATTTTGCATGAGACTGATCTATTTAAATCTTTCTTTTTTGTTGGTTTTCAACGAATCAAAACGGTAACTCCATTATGGTCTCATGACAAAGTACACTATACAAGTTCTGTTGGGGTCCCTCCTCATTTGGGACCATAGCTATTTGGGTTCTTGCTGAACTTAAGTTGACTCATTATATTGGGTGGTGCCTTATTGGGCCCATGAGCACAAGCCCATGTGGTGGGTCTTGTATGATGAGAAAACCATGAGAAACTAGGGATCTCTTGAAGCCTTTGATATAATCCATCTCCTGTATTCTTCTTCTTGTGTGTGAAGACATAGAGAGTAAGAGAGTGGGAGAAGAAGAGCTTTAGGGCTAGTTTCCAAGAGTTGGGTCTCTCTTGAATGCCTTGTATATCCTCTAGTGAGCTAGAGAAGAACCATTGTATTCCCACCATAAGATTATAGTGGAGATTGCTCGGAGTTGCCCCGTGGTTTTTCCTTCCATCGGAGGGTTTCCACGTAATTCTTGTGTGTTGTGTGTGGTTCTTTGGATTGTTTTATATTTCTCTTTCTCTTGCAATTTCATAGCTCTTTGTTCTCTATTGGTGTTACACAAAGAGGGAAAGTTTAGATTGTTTCCTCTAAAGAAGTGGTATCGGAGATGTTGTGCACGCCAAGTGTTCGACGATTGTCTTGTGTGAGCCATGGAGGTGAATACCGGCAGAATGATTAGTCTCAATGGAGGTAATTGGCAACTATGGAAAGGGAAGATGGAGGACCTTCTTTATTGCAAGAAATTGTATGCCCCTATGAAGGATGAAGGCTCCAAACCGAAGGACATGAAAGATGACGATTGGGAGATCTTGAACCGACAAGTTGTTGGTTACATTCGGCAATGGGTAGATGATAGTGTCTACCATCATATAGCAAATGAGACTTCGGCCCAAGCCCTATGGAAGAAATTGGAGGAACTATATGAGAGGAAAACCGCTGGAAACAAGGCTCTCTTGATCCGAAAATTAGTGAACTTGAAGTTCAAGAATGGAAGTGCCATCGCCGAGCATCTCAACGAAATGCAAAGCATCATCAACCAACTTGCTACTATGAAGATGGTGATAGATGATGAGCTCCAAGCTTTGTTGTTACTTAGCTCTCTACCGGAGAGTTGGGAGACCTTGGTGATCTCACTTAGCAATTCGGCACCGGATGGGATCTTGACTATGAGTCAAGTCACTAGTAGCTTGTTGAATGAAGAGACAAGAAGATTGGCTTCGGAATCATCTACTCCTCAAGCCCTTGCTATCGAAAGGAGAGGTAGATCCAACTTTCATGAGCATGGGAACTACTCTAATTCTAGGAGCAAGTCCAAGTCAAGGAAAGATATGAAATGTCATCATTGTCAAAAGAAGGGTCACTTCATCAAAGAGTGCCGCATTCTTAAGAGAGAGCAAAGGGAGGAAAAGGCCAAGAATGATAGCAAAGAAAGTATTGTAACTCTTAGTGGTGATGTTAGCATTGTGTCTTCCATCGAAGAGGTGAATTGTGCTATCTCTTCTCCTTCGCTGCATAACATCGAATGGGTTGTGGACACCGGAGCTTCTTTTCATGCTACACCGGATAGAAGCATGTTCTCATCTTACAAATCAGGTGACTTCGGCATTGTGAAGATGGGAAATACCGAGTCTTCTAAAATTGTTGGAAAGGGAGATTTATGTGTTGAAACCAATATGGGCATGAAGCTAATGTTGAAGGATGTGCGGCATATTCCCGATCTCCGGTTGAATCTCATCTCACCGGGATGTTTGGATGATGATGGCTATTGTTCAGAATTTGGTAAAGGGTCGTGGAAGCTTACCAATGGCGCTCTAATTGTAGCTAAAGGGAAGAAGGGTGCGGATTCTCTCTACCGAACCCCGTTGTATGTTTCCGATGGCGAAGTGAATGCCACCATGGATGAAACTACTTCCTATCTATGGCATAGAAGGCTTGGCCACATGAGTGAGAAGGGAATGCAAATCCTAGCCAAGAAGCAAATTCTTCCCAACTTCAAAGATACGTCTTTGACCCCTTGTGAGCATTGTTTATTCGGAAAGCATCATAGAGTTTCTTTCTCTAGCACACAAGTCAAGAAGGATAGAAAGATCCTTGATTTAGTTTATTCCGATGTTTGTGGTCCTTTGGAAGTTAAATCTCTTGGTGGGAGTTTGTATTTCCTTATCTTTATTGATGATGCATCTAGAAAAGTTTGGGTCTATATGTTGAAATCAAAAGATGAAGTATTTAACTACTTTCAAAACTTTCATGCTATGGTTGAAAGGGAAACCGGGAAGCTCTTGAAGTGTCTTCGAACCGATAATGGAGGAGAGTACACTTCAAATGAATTCAAGACTTATTGTGCCATGAAAGTTTTGTGCCGAATGCCATGAAAGGACGGTTCCCCGTACCCCACAACACAATGGTGTAGCCGAGAGGATGAACCGAACCATTGTGGAGAGAGTTCGTTGTATGCTCTCTATGTCCAAGTTGTCCAAACCATTTTGGGGTGAGGCGGTTCGTACGGCAGTCTACTTGATCAATCGGGCTCCCTCATTTCCTTTGGATGGTGATATACCAGAAAGAGTTTGGACCGGAAAAGATGTCTCTTATTCACATTTGAAAGTGTTTGGATGCAAGGCATTTGTACACATTCCAAAAGAAGAAAGATCCAAATTGGATGGGAAAGCTTCTCCATGTATCTTTATTGGGTATGCCGATGAAGAGTTTGGGTACAAGTTGTGGGATCCATAAAGGAAGAAGGTCATCCGAAGCCGAGATGTGGTATTTGTTGAAGACCAAATCTTCAAGAGCAATGGAAATTCTGAGTCTCCACCGGTTGGTGGTGATGAATCTCATACTACATCGGTTTCTCCTCCTATGGTGCATGATGATTACGGGGGAGAAGATGAAGATGGAGAAGATGAAGATGGTATTCATCATGATGGTGATGGTGATATGCAAGAAAATGAATATGAGCCTCCTATGCATGAAGAATCTCAAAGTGTGTTGAGAAGAACCTCCCGGCAACGCATTCCTTCTTCAAAATATTCTTCTTCGGAGTATGTTTTGGTCACTGATGGGGGTGAACAGGAGAGCTATGATGAAGAAGGAGGAGTGGATGGAAGCTATGCAAATGGAAATTAATTCTTTAAACAAGAACCTTACATATGAGTTGGTAGACTTGCCAAAGGGAAGGAAAGCACTCAAGAACAAATGGGTGTTTAGATTGAAGACCGAAGATCAAAGCTCACAACCAAGGTATAAGGCAAGGTTGGTAGTGAAAGGCTTCGGGCAAAAGCAGGGTATTGATTTTGATGAAATGTTTTCACCGGTGGTGAAGATGTCTTCTATTCGGGTTGTGCTAGGCATGGCCGCTAGCATAGATCTAGAGGTTGAGCAATTGGATGTGAAGACGGCATTTCTTCATGGAGACTTGGAGGAAGATATCTACATGGAACAACCGGAAGGATTCAAGATCAAAGGCAAAGAGCATATGGTTTGCAAGCTTCGGAAGAGTTTATATGGGTTGAAGCAAGCTCCGAGGCAATGGTACAAGAAATTTGACACTTTCATGTTAGAGCATGAGTACACTCATTCGACATTGGACCATTGTGTTTATGTTAAAAGGTATGGAGATGGTGACTTTATTATTCTTCTCCTCTATGTTGATGATATGCTAGTGGTTGGGCAAGACATTAGCAAGATCAATAAGTTGAAGAAAGAGTTGAGCAAGTCCTTTGACATGAAGGATTTGGGACCGGCAAGCCAAATCTTGGGTATGAAGATCATTCGGGATCGGAAGACTCGAAAGTTGTGGTTGTCACAAGAGAGATATATTGAGAAGGTGCTTGAAAGGTTTAATATGTCCAATGCCAAACCGGTTAGTTCTCCACTTGGTGCTCATTTCAAGCCTAGTGTGAAGCAAAGCCCTTCAAGTGAGAAGGATGCGGAGCACATGAGAAGAGTTCCATATGCCTCGGCCGTCGGAAGCTTAATGTATGCAATGATTTGTACAAGGCCGGACATTGCCCATGCGGTTGGTGTAGTGAGTCGGTTTCTTTCAAATCCGGGAAAGGAACAGTGGAAGGCGGTCAAATGGATTCTTAAGTATCTTCGAGGTACTTCTAGTTTATGTTTGTGCTTCAGAAATGGCAAATCTGCATTGGTTGGTTACACGGATGCGGATATGGCCGGTGATGTTGATTGTCGCAAATCTACTTTGGGTTATTTGCTAACTTTTGCCGGTGGAGTTATATCATGGCAATCCAAGTTGCAAAAATGTGTGGCCTTGTCAACCACGGAGGAGGAGTACATCGCCGTTACGGAGGCTTGCAAAGAGATGCTATGGATGAAGAGGTTTCTTGAGGAACTTGGCATAAAGCAAGAAAGGTATGTTGTCTATTGTGATAGTCAAAGCCATCCACTTGAGCAAGAATGCAACCTTCCATTCTAGGAGCAAACACATCGAAGTACGTTATCATTGGATTCGGGATGTTTTACATGATCGCTTGCTTGAGCTTGAGAAGATCAATACCAAGAAGAATGCTTCCGATATGATGACTAAAGCATTACCAAGGGACAAGCATGAATTGTGTAGTAGCATGGCCGGGTTGGATGATAGGAACATCCCTTTCATGAGTCGGTAAGGGGAGATTTGTTGGGGTCCCTCCTCATTTGGGACCATAGCTATTTGGGTTCTTGCTGAACTTAAGTTGACTCATTATATTGGGTGGTGCCTTATTGGGCCCATGAGCACAAGCCCATGTGGTGGGTCTTGTATAATGAGAAAACCATGAGAAACTAGGGGTCTCCTGAAGCCTTTGATATAATCCATCTCCTGCATTCTTCTTCTTGTGTGTGAAGACATAGAGAGTAAGAGAGTGGGAGAAGAAGAGCTTTAGGGCTAGTTTTCAAGAGTTGGGTCTCTCTTGAATGCCTTGTATATCCTCTAGTGAGCTAGAGAAGAACCATTGTATTCCCACCATAAGATTATAGTGGAGATTGCTCGGAGTTGCCCCGTGGTTTTTCCTTCCATCGGAGGGTTTCCACGTAATTCTTGTGTGTTGTGTGTGGTTCTTTGGATTGTTTTATATTTCTCTTTCTCTTGCAATTTCATAGCTCTTTGTTCTCTATTGGTGTTACACAAAGAGGGAAATTTTAGCTTGTTTCCTCTAAAGAAGTTCATGGATTTGTTATCTAGTATCCACTTGATGTACGATCTAATCTTCTATTCATGATAGAGTGCTATGCCGTTAGATTCCATTTACACTGCCACACAACAGTAGATCCGGATTAGATTTGTTATGAAGGTATAGCGCATACCACTAAACTAATAAGTTACATCTCATGAAGATGTAAATTAATTTGCACAATTGATAAGGCGGACAATGCTATTCTTGACTCCACTTTTACTCCCATCTCCCCCTGAACTAACTTATTTCATTGATCAGAAAAGTAAAAAAAAAAAAATTTGTAAGAAATCGGTTCATGCACCCTTCTTCTTTAGCGAGGATAAAATAATTAAAAAGATACCCATTCACATTTAACCAAAGTAATACAAGGTCGGATTACATTACCATCCTATCCTATAGACAAAAGTAGACCTATTTTGAGCATTAAAAAAAAGGTTCCTCACGGTGTACAAAACTCTCATATGACTTTCATCTTAACCAAATTATCTTGATTTTATCTGTTGGATGTTTGTAATTCACAAGACATTTCCGATTTTAAAACAGAATCTACAGTAGCAGGTCACATCGCTGGGAATAACCTGTCAATTGGAGCTTGAAACCAAACTAGGATTACCCTCTAGGAATATGCAGGATTACTCTCTAGGATTTCAATACCATTGAATCAACAATTTTTATGCAAGTAACAAAATCAGTTAAATCATTCCACAAGACTATTTTCTAGAACAGTCAAAGTCAATAGTATATAGGTAAGGTCTAATGGCTAATTTATTTCAATGACACAAAATAAGGGCTTCAGGCAGGATCACACAACTTTGAAATATCTGTTGAAGAAGATACATGCCTGGGGCAAGTCAGATTAAAAGCTATTCAAACATTACAAAGTCGATACCCAGTACAAGTTGTCAAGGCAAAGAGCATAAAAGCTACCTGATCCATGGTATTGAAATCCTAGAGATTAAAAGCTATTCAAACATTACAATGTGGTTTTGTTTTGTTTGTTTTTTTTTTTTTTTTTTTTGTACAATAACATACTCCATCCTTTCAAATAAGTTTAGAGTTGTACATTAGCTTCAAATTATATTGCAAAGCAAGCAAAAAAAAAAAAAAAAAAAAAAAAAAAATTCACAAGTGAAATGAAAATTAATTTACAGAACGTAGATAAGAAGAATCAAGCGTAGAATGAGGGAAAGTAAATTACAATGACAACGTCTCATGCAAGTAATTAAAAAAAAAATCACATGTGCAGCTAATGGCAACTATGGTCCTAGGCGATGCTAACCTCAGCCTGTGTAATCTAGCCAATTAGTTTGATATAACCATCATCATCACCATCATCTATATTCACCACCATCTTTTATCCCTTCTCACCTAATTGTTTGCCTCCTAGAATCTGTTTGGTGAAGGATCTGGTTTGCACTCCCCATTTGTTGTGCAAGATCCACTTGTTTGATCAAGAAATGATAAATATTGTATTGTATACATAGCTAACCGTGAGATTGCTGTAGAGCCGTCTTCACTTTTGTCATATATACCACATATTTGCGACTGTTGGGTAAAGATGGCTGCCAATATGTAATTGCGTATGACACTCTGGTACTACTATAAAATTATGCATCCAATGATACGCCTTGTGTGTGATACCTTTGTATTGTAGAATGTTAAATAGCGCAATGTCTCCTATGCTTGCAAGACATCCTTGTAGACATTTAACAAATTTTTTGCAGCATAGTCTGATAGAAGATATCACTAGGGTCATCGCACAGCAACAGAGATGTGTTAAAAGCTAACCAAACTAGCAAATATTCCTCTCCGTACAGTACGGCTCGGCATGCCTTTTGTCAGTGTGATATCCAACATCCACATTTTTGTCATTAAAACTTATGGTGATGATAGAAAGGGAAAAAAATATCCCATTCTTGTTTGACAAAGGCTACATTCAAACTCCATGCCATCTTAAGCAGAGTATGAGTTTTTATATGACTGTATTATGCATCTTTGAAAAGAACGGCAGTTTTTAATTTTTTATGTTCTGAATAATACATGCAAAATGGAATTCAACTTCCCATGGTGCGTTCAATGGGATAAACTTCAACAATATTGCCTATTCCACCAACTAAAGTTCAACTCTTTGTACAGAAAGTTGAAAATACAAGTTGACTATTAGTACAAGAATGAGATACTTCTCTTTCTACTATCCATTTGCTTTAAAGGAACTTGTAAAGATCAAATATTGCACTTAGTTATATAGAGTGTGGCAACCTACATCGTCCAGATATGGATATGGGCTGATTTTGCAAGCTTGAATATATTGCAGTTGCGGTATGATGACCCTAATACAATCCCTGGTCAAGCTATGTTGCGAAAAATTAGCAGAATGTCTCATAAGATGTCTTGGAAGCATGGAAGGCAAGGCATGCTTCCATCCTCTACAAACTAAAGTGTCCAGCATGGTATGAAGTGTTATCACACATCATCTATATTGACCATTTTGTAGCTAAAATGCACTAAATATGTGCTACATATTTTGTTGAGATGCCTCTAATGATTATGGTTCTTACAAAGTCAGATGTACACAGAATTGACATAGTTATTACTTTCCTATAACAAAAATTGATCTACCAGGTAAAACTTACATGAAAAATTGAGTTTGGGTTTAACTTGGATGGAATGCTTTTGCACCTTGATATCCACTCTGTCAATGTTTGAACTGAATGTGGCTGGTCCTTCTTCACTGAGCAGATCCCAAGAAAATTGAGGATAAAGTACTCCAGGACTCTTGGTTGACAAGGCAGAACCATCTAAACTATAGCACAAATAGATAATATTGGATTGACCCAATTAGCTAAGTTACTCAAGATACTGAAAAACTAAATTTGTTCACTGAGGTTAGCATACCACGACGTCATCTCGTCCACACAACCACAGGGCCTCCTACATCATTCACTAAAAATGTGACTTGTTTCTATAGACATTGACATTGATATTGTTATTTCTTATTCTTCATTGTACCTGAGATAATTTTTGTCTGTGCAAACTATGTATATATTGTTTCACTACAAAATGTGATTTTGTTTGTCTGCACAATATGTTATTCAAAAATTTATGTACAAGCATCCAGCTTTCAAATGAAAGGAGCGCATTGCTGAAAAAAAAAAAAGAAAGGACAAAAACAGGCTTTCACATAGGGTTCAAACACAGGTGGGAGGAGGGCTTGCTTAGACTCCCCTGCTGTGGCCTGTGCAGGTGCCATCCCTTCTCGCGGTGCCTGGACAGGCTGCAATGGTTGTTAAAGCATTGTGCCTGGATGGTCTGTGGCAGGCTGACCCAAGTGTAGGGCAGTTAACTAAGTCTCAGGATAGAGCCGGGTGATTTGTCATGGTATTTGCTAGTTGGGTATGTTGACTGGGCTCAAACATGTTCATATTGACAAATACTTTCCAAAACATGTAATTTTGAATATAAAACCCAAAATTTTTAATCATTTTTGACAATTTCGTTTATATAATCTCCATCAGCGGGAAGAAAGCCCAAGCATAATCATATTTATGAGAATCCATCATGTTTGGACTCGTCAAAAACAGGTAACTAAAGATGTACCAATATGCTAGGATCAAGCGTTGAGGAATATTGACTGTGAGATGGGCACCATTTAATAAAATCCAGGTCCCAAGTATAGGCTGAGAAGATACTGGTTGAGAGATCCATAATTTAGTTTTTCAATCAGAATTGGATATGCCGATTATCAAAGCACCTCTTTTTCCAATCTCAGGACAGCCATGAAAGCTTCTTGTGGAACTTCAACTCTGCCAATGGCTTTCATCCTTTTCTTTCCCTCAGCCTAGCCATAAATAATGACAAACAATGGTGATTGTAAGTGCATATCTCAAACTTCTAACTGTTCTACAGAAAATATAAATTCACATCTACAATTAACATATAAAGCACAAATGCAAAGAATGGTTATCAACCTCTATTTTGACAATTATATTAACATTACAAACTGAAAAGAAATTGAAAGCACTGGTTTACAAACTTACAAACTTGGATAAGGCAGTGTCAATGGATATCTTCAAGAGGTCAATCGATGTACTTGGATTTGATAAAGGGGAGGTTCTCAAAATTTTCACTTTTCCAGATCAACATGGATCATTCAGATGGACGATATTCAAAATAATAGGCCTGACTAAGGGTGCAGTGAACATTCATGCATACACTATGATATTGCATATGTCAATGTGTATCACAAAATGGTCCTTTTTCTGTGCATAAGTGCATCTCTAAGATAAAAATCATGCTCAGAAAAGATAAAGTATCAACTATTAAGATATATGATTTGTGCATCCCAACAATTTTAGTACAAAATGCACAATTTGGCTTAGAGATGATCATAGATCCCAATACTCAATCTTCCCATCCATTTAAAACATTATTACGGTGTACTAAATCAATTAAAACCAAGTTTTGGTTAACCAATGGGTCAACAATTACTCTTCCTAAACAGAAAGGACTTGTAGAGCATCAACTTGGACGAGTATATTGATAATCTTTGAAAGGGAAGTCATATGGTGGATGCAGCAATCATGGAATCCTCCAGTGGCATTCTCCATTCATGTCAGTATGTGTGTGTGCGTGTGTGTGTGTGAATGAGAAACAGACTGCTGTTATTATAAGACTAATCACTATTTTATTTTTGCAAAGTAGATATACCATGTTTATATGTTAAATCATATAAAATTGATGGTTAATTTAAAAATCAGATCACCAAACATATTGGGAAAAAATGCACATCAAGAATAAGTATATCCTTATTTCTTTAGTCATTTAGAGACGATATTAGAAGATTATATCACGCATGAATTATAGGTATTTCGTAAGTTCAAAGCTTAAACACTCCACATAGCATCCAATTCAAACAATTAAGGAGGGCTAGCATCATTCTGTCTATCAGATGTATCTTCATTTTTTTAATCATCATAACTTTAGCAATTAAAATAGGGTCTGAACTTCAATAATTATTGACTCCAATATATATTTTTTATTTCATACATAAAGAAATCACGCAAGACCTTTGAGTGTTGTTTATGGTATAACCTGTGTTATCCCACCATCTCCAAACAAACAACTTTCTCAACTCCTTCTACAATAAAAAAAAAATAATGTTTAAAAGAGTTATTAATACCACTTCTACAATAGGAGTCCGATCTCTTGTCTTGTCCACATTTACCCCAACAAAAAAAAAACATTATTAATTAGGAACATATTTTAATGTCAAAATATTTATTTTTTAACAGCATCATTTAAGTTAGTATGGATACCCTCTGCCAAAGCATTTTTAAACTGCTGAACCCAATATCCAAATTAACCCAGGTGATCCATAGTCCAATCAAACACCATCTTGGTATGGATATATTTTACGCTCAACGAGTAGTAGGGTTAACTTCTCGTCATAAGGAAAAGATTAACAACCTCAGTAATCAGTCTGTCCTCCCGTAAGGCAAGTGAAAATTGTAAAAAATCACATGTTTATATGATAAGGCAAGAAAATGTAGCTCCGAGATCCAGCCAGATATATCGTTCAGGATCCCAAATAGACTCCGGCAACTAAAGTGATGTTATTTATAACCAGCTTGTAATAGTGTTACCTGGGCATATTAAAGGACAATTTATGTTTCCATACAGGAGATATATTTTTTTTATTTAGATGGTATGATACAACGGAGATATGTTTGGATCACATGTTTTCCCAGTGATCATATTTTATGTTTTTTATTTGAAAAGGAGTTTTGGTTTCAGTTATCTTCCTCCTTGTCATAATTTTTCTTTATAATTTGCAATCTAAATCTTTTGTTGTGTTTGAATTACCTTACTATTTTTTAAATTAATCTTTTCATGTTTTCTGATATTTATAAATTAATTATTGTCTTCCAAATCTTTCTAATAATGATTTCATGATTTTAAAAATCTTATTTTACCGTAATTTAAATTTCAATATGATTTAAATCCCTTTTCTTAAGTTCTATTGTTCTAAAGATAACTTGTTTTACTAAAACATTCTCTAGAAAAACAATATGGTTCACAATATTTATATACATACACCTACAAAAAGTTGTTTTGCTAAAATGTTCTCCGTTCTTTTAAAACCAACATGGTTCACCTATCTAAAAACTTGCACAAATGCCCATATATGTCTATAGTATCTGTATATAAATATAATAAATACAAGATAAATATAATAACGGCCGTGTCAATGGACCCAGTTTTCATTAAATTCAAGTTGATATTTTAATGCTTGGATAATTGACGCCTGCATCAGTGCCCACTAAAACTAGTTCGTATTTATTTATTATAGACAAACCATCATTTTCGGTACCAGATAAGAGAACTATCTGCCTGTAGATCTGGTAAATAGTTACATTTCCTTTGCTTCAAAGGAATCTTCTAATGTGCCTTAATATTTTACAAACCAAACCATCAAACAAGGTCTAAAACAAATGAAGGTGAAATGTGATATATATCTTAAAAAATTCTTAGGGGCCGTTTGGTTCGCGGTAATGTGAAAACATTACCATGTTTGGTTACTGTAGCAATAGTAATGTGAATGGTAATGTGAGATTACCAATAGTGAAATATTACCAGATGAGGTGGTAATCTGGAAATTTTGTTTTTTATATATATATATTATAATTTAATTATTTATGTATCTCAATAATTTAAATTAAAAGTTTTAAAATTTTATATGTAGAGGTATTTGAGTAAATTTATTTAATATATAATGTAATTATATATATAATTTAATTGTTTATTTATCTAAATACTTTAAATTAAAATTTTCAAAATTTTGCATATAGGGGTGTTTAGGTAAATTTATTTAATATATAATTATTAATTAAATAATTATATATTAAATAAATTTACCTAAACACCTATATATAAAATTTTGAAAATTTTAATTTAAAGTAGTTAGATCAATAAATAATAAAATATATATTATTTAATTATATATATATATATATATATATATATATATATTATAATTTAATTATTTATTTATCTAAATATTTTAAATTAAAATTTTTAAAATTTTATATGTAGGGGTATTTAGGTAAATTTGACATATTACTGAGGTGATTACCATGACTAACCAAACATGGTAATGAAAGATTACTAGTAATATAAATTCTCAACCAAACACAGTAATCTCACATTACCACCACATTCCCGGGCATATAACATTCCTGACCCCATTACCATGGTAATATCATTACTGTGGTAATATATCATTACTGCGAACCAAACGCCCCCTTATGTTAATGTACTCCAAGATTTAATATAAACAAAAATATAAGATTTAAGATAAACAAAAATACATTGAACACAAGGCCAAACTCACATAAGTTATTCAGAAACTAAACCAGATGAATTAATTCCAATCATACCTGCTTTCGTAGCAACTTCTTTTTTCGTGTAATATCACCACCTGCAAAGAAAGTCAACTCCTTTTATTATAGAAGTAATCATTTATTTTGTATTTCAAATAATTTCAAAATAACATTTTCTTACAAACCATAACATTTTGCTAGGACATCCTTTCTAATTGCTGATAAAGATTCACTAGCAATCACCTTCGCACCTATGCATGCCTGTAAAACAAGCTCAATTTCTCACTGCTTTCGTACAAAGGAAGTCAAACAAAATTGATTATTGACCCTATATTTGGTACCAAGAGAGCTTCCAAACACGGGCCTGGCTATATTATATGGAAAAACCAAAATTGAATCTCTGCTACAGAGAAAAGATTGCAACACAAGCATTCCAAACTGAAGCAATGGATGCAAACTGAAGCAATGGATGCCTTTAGTTATAAAGGAGATGGACATGAACCTGTTAACTGCTTCTTGTCATGGTCACCAAGTGTGGATAACAATTCTTTGGGTCATCCGAATATTAGGATTTGTTAGCTTGTTTTTATCTTCAGTTTTTCGAATGGTATTCAAGCTCAAGTTTGATCAGTTTTTTCTTCCTAGTAAATATTACTTACTTTGTATTCTTTATCCAAGAAGATTGACAGCTCGTAGTGTAAGTAACTCCTAGATGTCGAGCTTTTCAATATAAAAAATCAAAATAACTTCTTCTTCACGGTGTTGTTCACATTTACTGAGTTCACCCAAAAACAGTCCCTAACAAGCTAACCTCAAAATAACTAATCAGATTATTTGCAACAGTCAATAAATATCATCTACAGAATTGCACAAAAAAATGTCATTCATATGATATACTTGATATGCGTGATGACCTCTAAAACCATTTCATTGATAAACGAACCTGGAGCATGCACAAAATAGAAGAACATGGGAAAAGGTCATAGATGAAGGAGAAGAATGAAAAGCACACATAATTACAGGAGGAAGCAGAAGTGACCACTTGGCTTCTCAACAAGCTATGCAACATTAGTAGCAATGACCTGCCTGATGGCTGAAGTGCTAAAGTAGTGTTCCCATTCAACCAACTGTGTAGAGAATTGATAATTTGGGACTTGTGCCTTCATCTTTTAAATATTACCTCGGTTGTAATTAACAAAATTGACCTCATAGAGGAAAAAAAGTAATCAGCCAGATAAAGAAGGCAGTGGCAGAACTTGCAAAAGCCCAGGCCTAAATGGATTTTGTTTTGAGTGCATGCTGAGGAACAGTTATTTATTACACATAAAAGTGGAACAAAATATTCCCTATTTTATTATAATCAAGATCTTTAAAGATGAAGAGGAGAACAGGAGAGCTTAAGTCAACAGTTTAACAACACATTTTGCCGATGAATAGATCAAATCTAAAATTCTTAATCTCCCTTACTTTTCCATTAACATTGCGACCTTTAATATTCTATGAACTAACTAGAAGTAAAAAAATATCAGTTCTTTCACCCAGTTGAAGTGAGAAAAAAATGGAAGTTGCATGGAAACTTATGGAGAGAAATGATCCCAAGGAGGGTCTGCTAGAAGGTTCTATTTACTTAACATCATCATGGATGTGTTAGATGTACTATACATATATTTATACGTACTCTTTTGTTGTATGCATATACATCTACAGTACCGTATACGGTACTATATTTTCCTATATGTATATCATCATCATAATTGAGATATAACAAGATGAATCTTTCCTAACATGGTATCAAAGCCTTAGATCCCTCCGGCAACCGACGCCGGCCATCTCTCTCCGGCTGCAGCCATCTCCTGGCAGTCTCCCCCTCCAGCTCTCTGTCTCTCTTTTTCCTCACCGGCCAGCCTTCTCCCCTCCCCGGCCACCATCAGTTCTCCCCTCCCTCATCTCCCCTCCCCGGCCACCATCAGCTTCGCCGCAACAGCCCCCCCCACCAGCCACCAGCCACCACCGGCCTCTTCTCCCCTCCCTCCCCACAGCCCACCGGCCTCTTCTCCTCACCGCCACCAGCCACCCCCGCAGCCCCCCCCACCAGCCACCGCCACCACCGGCCTCTTCTCCCCTGCCTCCCCACCGCCACCGGCCTCTTCTCACCGCCACCCGCCACCACCCACCCCCACACCCCCCACCCACCCACCAGCCACCACCGGCCTCTTCTCCCCTCCATTCCCATCGCCACCGGCCTCTTCTCCCTCACCGCCACCCACCACCCCCCGCAACCCCCCTTATCAGCCACCAACCACCACCACCGGCCTCTTCTCCCCTCCCTCCCACGCAGCTCTCCGCTATCCGGCAGCTCTCCGCTCCCCCCTTTCCCCGCAGCCTCCCCTACCACCATCCGGCAGGTCTCCGCCCCCCCTTTCCCCGCAACTCCCCACCACCATCCGGCAGCTCTCCGCCCCCCCATTCTTCCCCGCAGCCCCCGCAGCTCCCTCTTCCTCTCCTCCGGCGAACCTCGGCCAGTGTACCGGTCCAAGTTCCCATGCTTTGTGATGTTTCTCAATTATAAGATGCTGTCTGGAATCTTATTTTGATTCTAGACAAGCACACCTCTATATATATATCTATATATATATATATATCTAAAAAAAAAAAAAAAAAAAAAGTCCTGGACTTTCGATTTCGCATTTTTCAACATCGGAATTTCCAAATCAAAGCAGAACGTCATGCGTAACTCTTATAGCATACTGGGCGAATTTCAACATAATTGTGGCACAAAGCAGCGAGGACTTCAGCAAGCTCCTCCCCCTACTTCTCCCACAACTTCCAATCCTCTTCAGCATTCAACTTCTTTGGAATCTACTGCTCCATTATCTCCTACGGATCAACATTTGATAGCGATGTTCCGTCAGTTCCAACAGTCCTATTTGGCAGACCCATCTACTGGCCATGCGATTTCGACTCAGGTCTTTTCATCTACTTCAGGTAACTCTTGTCCTCTTTGGCTTCTTGACTCTGGTGCTTCTCTCCACATGACCCATTATGCTACTTATCTTCATCATTCTAATTCATCACCTCTTGTCTCTCATGTTCGCATTGCTGATGGTACACTCCTTCCTGTTTCCTTTACCGGCCATCTTTCATCAAGTGCTTTCTCTGTTCCTTCTGTTTCTTATGTTCCTTCATTATCTATGAACCTTATGTCTGTTAGCAAGCTTACTGATTATGATTGTCAAGTTATTTTTGACCGTACCTCTTGTCGTGTGCAGGATCGCAGTGGGAATGTAATTGGAACGGGTCGTCGTCATAATGGAGTTTATGTGCTGGATTCCCTTCATCTTACATCTCCAGGTCCATCTCTTCCTCACTGTAATGCGGCTGTTATATCTCATCATTTATGGCATCATCGTCTTGGTCACTTATCTTCCTCTCGTATGTCTTTTCTTGTTCGTCATGGAGTCTTAGGGTCTGTCTCATCTCCTTCTGATGTTGTCTGTTTTGGTTGTAAACTTGGAAAGCAACTACAACGTCCTTATCCTCCTAGTGTTTCTCAGACTACTGCTCCTTTTGAACTCATACACTCTGATGTATGGGGTCCGGCTCCCTTTGTTTCTAAAGGAGGTAATCGTTATTATGTTATTTTTATTGATGACTACACCCGCTTCACTTGGATTTACTTCATGCATCATCGTAGTCAGTTATTATCTATCGCTCCTTTTCTACTATGATACACACACAATTTTCATCACCTATCAAAACCTTTCGGTCTGACTCTGGCGGCGAGTATACTTCTCACGCCTTTCGTGCATTCTTATCTTCTGAAGGCACCTTACCTCAGTTATCCTGCCATGGAGCTCATTCTCAGAATGGCGTTGCTGAGAGTAAACACCGTCATATATTAGAAACAACCCGTGCTCTTCTTCTAGGTGCTTTCCTTCCCCCTCACTTCTGGGCTGATGCAGTAAGCACTGCTGTTTATCTTATTAATCTCCAACCCTCCTCTCATCGTCATGGTCGTAGTCCAGGTGAGTGTCTTCATGGGACCTCTCCTCGCTATGACCATCTTCGTGCCTTTGGATGTCGTTGTTTCGTTCTACTCTCACCCCGGGAACGGACCAAACTCACTGCCCAGTCCATTTCTTGTGTTTTTCTTGGGTATAGTCTTGAGCATAAAGGTTATCGTTGCTATGATCAAATTACTCAGCGTATTCGTATTTCTCGTGATGTCACATTTGATGAGTCCACTCCATTCTATGCCTCTCCATCCTCCATTTCCCCTCCCTCTCCCTCCGTTCCTCTGTCTTTTCTTTTTCCTACACCCTCCAGTCCAGGTCTTCCTCCCATCTCTATCTCTCCCCCTCCTGACCCTTCTCTTGAACTTCTCTCTCATTCATCTCCTCCTTTATCTATTGAGTCTCCTATAGTATCCTCTCCTTCCTCCTCTCTTCCTCTTGCTCATCCTCCTATACGTTTTACGTATCAACGTCGGGAACCCATAGCACCTCCAGCTCAACCGGTCTCTTCTGACACATCTCCCACTGCTGATCCACCACCTGAGGTATCTTCTCATTCTTACTCTCTTCGTGATTGCTCTACTTTACATCCTCCTAATCGCTTTGCTTCTGTTAGCACCAGTGTTTCAGATGTCTTTGAGCCAGGTACCTGCCGCGAAGCAGTTCAGTTGCCTGAGTGGCAGAATGCCATGGTCGAGGAACTTGATGCATTATCTCGGACTCATACATGGGATCTAGTTCCTCTTCCTTCTCATGCTGTTCCCATCACCTGCCGTTGGATTTACCAGTTAAAACCCGCTCTGACGGGTCTCTTGAGTGCTACAAAGCGCGTCTAGTTGCTCGAGGTTTTCAGCAGGAGTATGGTCGTGATTATGAGGAGACTTTTGCCCCTGTTGCCCACATGCATACTGTTCGTACCTTAGTTGCTGTTGCTGCTGTTCGTGGATGGGTTCTTCATCAGCTTGATGTGAAGAACGCGTTTCTTCATGGCGACTTGAAAGAGGAAGTATACATGACTCCTCCCCCTGGTCTTCGTGCTCCTCCTGGAATGGTTTGTCGTCTTCGCCGTGCACTTTATGGTCTCAAACAGGCTCCACGAGCCTGGTTTGAGCGTTTCAGCACCGTAGTTGAGGCTGCTGGCTTCACTACCAGCATACATGATCCCGCTGTCTTTGTTCATTCTTCATCTCGGGGTCGAACCATTCTTCTTCTCTATGTGGATGATATGATTCTCACTGGTGATGACTCTGCTCATATTGCTTTTGTGAAGCAGAAATTGTGTGAGACTTTTCTGATGACTGATTTGGGACCACTTCGCTACTTTCTTGGCATCGATATCACCTCTCATTCGGATGGCTACCGGCTCTCTCAGCAGCGTTACACTCTCGATCTTCTTGCTCGTTCAGGTTTGACTGATACCCGTACTGCTGCCACGCCGATGGAGCTCCATTTGCAGCTCCGTGCTACTGATGGGATCCCCTTATTAGATCCTTCTCGCTATCGACATCTTGTGGGCAGTTTGGTCTACTTGTCCGTCACTCGACCTGATATTTCTCATGCCGTTCATATTCTCAGTCAATTTGTAGCAGCCCCGACTTCTGTTCACTATGCTCATCTTCTACGGGTGTTGCGTTATCTTCGTGGCACTGTTTCTCGTGGTTTGTTCTATCCTCACCACTCCACTCTACAGCTACAGGCTTATTCTGATGCTACCTGGGCTAGTTCTCCTGATGATAGGGTTTCTGTCACTGGTTACTGTATTTTTTTTGGGTCATCTCTTATTGTTTGGAAGACCAAGAAACAGCATACTGTTGCCAAGTCCAGTACTGAGGCTGAAGTCCGTGCTTTGGCTTCCACTGTTCAGGAGGTCCTCTGGCTTCAGTCGATTCTACAAGACTTTGGCGTATCTCTTTCTTCTTCTACTCCTATTTATTGTGACAGTACTGGGGCTCTTCAGATTGCTACAGATCCGGTTAAGCACGAGTTAACCAAACATATTGATGTCGATGCCCACTTCACTCGATGTCATGTACGTGCACAGGAAGTGTCTCTTCACTATCTCCCCACCGAGATCCAGGTGGCAGATTTCTTTACCAAAGCACAGACACGTGATCATCATCGTTTCATGGTATCCAAACTCAAGACTTATGATCCGCCTTGAGTTTGAGGGGGGGTGTTAGATGTACTATACATATATTTATACGTACTCTTTTCTTGTATGCATGTACATCTACAGTACCGTATAAGATACTATATTTTCCTATATGTACATCATCATCATAATTGAGATATAACAAGATGAATCTTTCCTAATAGGATGAACCTCCTGTATCAATGGACTTCTGCAAGTGAAATCATAAAATCTACCTTTTCTTTCTCTAGGGTATAATCCCAAAAATGACAGAAACAAATATATTAGCCTAGATCTACAAAATATTTCTCAAAGAAGTCAAAATGTTCAAAGGAGATGCCAAAAAGTGCAGGGATACAATTCACACGAAATTTGCTTGTTCCTCATTAAATATTTAGAATGGATTGCTAGTATTTGTCTGTATAACTTGAAAAGCTATATAACTAACATATTATTGATATTCAAACTATGAATCTTACATATTGGTTTTATATTAAGAGAGATCAACAGGAGACTAAAATGCATTATTTTCAAATAGGTTAGTGCTTACACAACTTGGTGGAAACATACAAAAAATATTCTAATCTATGATGTGTTTTCAATGATGGATTCAACTCCTCATGGAAGATGAAAAGAGAGGATCGTACTTGAATTGGTACTTTAAACATTTGACGAGGTATAAGCTCCTTTAATTTCTGAGTTAGTGCCCTGCCCACAGCATATGCCTGAAAATAAGCAACATTATGGAGAATTAAACATGATATAATTGCATAAATAATTTTTTAGTTAGATTAGAGACTTCTAATTGCAGAAATTAAATTGGATCAATTACGATAGAACAAAGAGTTGGCAGTGATGTGTTGATGACATAGGTGAGGAGAACATAGAGCAATGAGAGCATACATTGGTGATCTTTGGACAGTGATGCCAGCAACTTATTGGAGATAAACCAAATGCTTACACAAAATCAATTTGACAATCAAATTAACCAAGATTGTGAAACCCCACTGATAACTAGTAAATTTATATTATATTTTAATAAATTTAAGCTTCATTTAGTAGTTAATTATGCTTGTTTTTCAACATTTTTAATTGAAATTCACTCTTTTAGTTCATGTTACCGCCATTCAATTGTTTCCTGCAAATAAGTGAAGTTCGGCCTTTATTCAAGGAGAAAGAAAAGAGAAAAGCTACAGAACGGTGAAAGAATACAAACAAAATCCAGTAAGAAATGTGGATGACTTGTGAAAGCTAGCACCCATGGATCGTGGTGCAGAATTTCAAATAATTCAAACCCTAAAAGATGCATGATCCACCCGTGCTAGCTAACATGGCCATAGATCTTTGCCGCCACCTCAACCCTAATTTAACCCTCCTCTATATAAGGCCAACAAGAGATTTTTTAAAGGAAGGGAAGCCATGCTAAGAATAGGAACACAAAACGATTTTCTTTGAGACTTAAAGGATTGAAGAAGAGGCAGAGAAGGCTAGATTAAAGATCTAGAAGGGTTCTCATCGATTGACAAGCAAGTGACAACTGTTTTGTGAAGGATTTAGATTTTGTTCCTTTCTTTTCTATTATGCTTGTTTGCCCAATACTTATTCAGAATATTATGGATTGCAATTTGAACATGAGTGAGTAGATTTATCTTTCTAGGGTTGGGGATTAGCTCTTTGATGAACAAAGATCTCTATATTGACTTTCCTTTCTATTTTAATGACTAAGCTATGTTTGATTTAATTCTTTGATACTTAAATACTTGTGAATGTGAAGGATCCTATAGTTGCATGATATTAGATATCAAAGGAAGGACTGAAAGGTGAACTACGGTGTTAGAAACCATAGAATTAAGGCTGAAACCTTAAAATATGATTTCTTGAGGATGAATGATTATTACAAAATTTAAAGGATCTAATTAGATTCAACTATCACGAAAGTAGGGGTTGTTCTAAGTTAGTTACCTTGCTATATTGAAAGGACATAACAAGTACCTTAGGATAAATCACCCTTAAACTATTAAGCATAATAGAAAAGAAGTCAATACATGATCTTTTGTTTACTATTGTGGTGAAACCCTAATCCTAAAGGCTCTTGAACTCTGAAGTTTCCTCCTCTTGCATTAGCCTCAATTTTATTAATTCTAGTTTCAGTTAGTCTTATTCACAATCCGTCAAAATAACCTACAGTTGCAAGAAACTGGTACTCGACTACATAGTCCTCGTGGGAACGATATATTTTATATACTACTTGATCCGTGCGCTTGTGGTATGCATCACCTACCCTCAGTAATCATGGCCGTTGTTTTTTTCTTAAGATGTGTTTTGTTTTGTTTTGAATTTTAAATCCTTAACAAACAACATTTTGTTTGTTTCAGGTCTATTAGATCACGAAACATGAATTTCTTGTTTGTGGTTATCTTTTTGTTATATTTTGTTTTTTCAAAAAAAAAAAAAAATCAAGAAACTAGACTTTCAACTTCTTCTCCTTGTTTGTTTCCGGAGAGTGGAAACTACGACTGCAACTCGATGTTCAGTGAGAACCTTCTCCAAATCTAGCCTTTTTATCGTCCTATTTCAGCCCTTGTGGGCTAGGTAAGTATTTGTGTGAAATCTCCTTGTTTGTTCTTTTGCACATTGATTGTTAGTAGATAATTTGAATTTTTCACTTCGCTTAAACTTGCTCTTGGCACCTCAGATCCATGGTTTAATCCTAGGCATAGGAAGTAATAGAGTGTCTAGCTTCTAGATTATTGCATTATTACTCAAAGGTTTGTAAGGATGATAAGTTTCAAAGTTTTATTTTTGAAAAAAACAGAAATGTCTAATCGATTTTAGCCATCTTAGCGTCAAAATTTGAAGGAGAGTTAAATAAAAAAGTTGCAGGGTTCAATGTCAGATAATTGTGTGTAACATTTCAGATTCTATACATCTATAGTTTATGAGATACAACCCTATTAGTGTAGCTATGTCAAATAGTATTCTGTGCAGAACCTGAAGATTGATTGATATTTTCACGGTTTTAGAGGTTGAATTGAGCAAAGTGAATGATAAGTTGTTCATTTTTGGATTAACCATCTATTCCTAAACTATCATATTATTTGAGGATATATGCTAAGAGATATGCATGTTAAAAGGGTCATGCTGATTTTACTGGTTGGCAGAAATAGATGGACATTCTAATGGATGCTATAAATTTAATAGTATTCTAATCAGTGCGAATTTTGGATATGTTATAGCCTCATTTGTCTAGTTTTTCAGAGAAAAAAATTTTGTGATTTGGAGAATGATAGACAAAGTTATGCCGGTTTTAGTCCTCAATGGTCATGCTGGAATAGTTCATATCTCCTTTAGATTTGATAATTGATATTATACTCTTGAAAGAATCCGAATTTAGAAAATAGAACAATAGCTTGATCTTTTTTGCATTTATACTCTTTTGAAATCTCTTTTTACAATACCCTTGCTTATTAGCCCTTAACCAGAGTAGCATCATTGATGTCTAGAAATCTTTCTTGCATATTCCTTGAAGTTTTGTAAATTTATCTTTTGGTAATTTAAAAGGTTTCAAAAGCCTTGAGTTAGAGTTGGAATTGGATTTCTCACGTTAGTCAGGTAAGTAAACCACATATAAATTCTAGTATAAGCATATACTTTTCCACACTTGCTAAATTACTTTAATTATTTCTTTTTTTATTTTTAATAATTATATTTTCTGAATAATTTTATTTATTAATTTTTTTATTATTATATTCTTTTCCATTATCAAGTATTTACTAAGTTTCTGTTATTTATTTATTCATTTACTTTTTCCATAAACTATATAGGTAATATATTTTGAGTTATATAAATTAGTCAATTATTATTCATTTTACAACTTATTTGTCTAGTTAACTATATTATTTTGTCCTCGGTATAAACTTTAATATTCTTTTGTTTTGAGGACATTTAAATATTTTGATATAGCAATTTTAGTCTCCATTAACTATGCACTAAACACTGAACGTGCCGACATGTAATTTTCTTAAAAGACTATAGTTGCACACCGTTCCGTCGGTGAAGAATAACGGCCTCTGATATTCTGGCACGGGTCACTGAGGGTAAATAATGAACTCTGAAATTTTAACTTGGGTCACCGAGAGTTTAAACAAATGGCCTTTGATATTATGTTTTGACCATAGTGAATTGGGAGACCTATATTATATTTAATTGGAAGTCAGACTCTGTTGAACTCTTTTGTTTTGCTTCTAAGTTGTATTTTGGTAGATATTCTATTATATCATATCAATTATTTTTGCTTCTGGATTTTTGAGATTTCTATATGATCCCAAATGTTTTTAGTGGTTGCTTACTGGGCTCTCAAGCTCATTAGGTTTGTTCCATTTTTTTCAGATCAAGAGTAGGATTACTTAGTGTGCAGCTTAGCGGGATCATTGAGCAAGTCCCCGTCTACTTTTAGCAAATTACTAAGCCCTTTTTTCTTGTGGACTTGGAATTCTATAATTTTGAATAATTACTGTTCCAAATTTTGTTAGTGAAACTTTTGTAATTCGTATGTTATAGTTTTTTTTGCTTTAGGAAATCTATATTTATGCGAGATGTTATTTTCCGGTGTGAGACAGGTTCTGAGGCCTTGCATACCTATCTGGTCTCGGTCTTGTCAGCATGAGACCATTTGTCGACATTTCGGGTCGGGGCATGACAAAGCTTAACCTGACAACTAATATTCAGCCATATGGCATAGGCAATCTCAAGTTCATATCATTAAAAGTTACCAAAAATTTAAGACAACCAACGGGAATAAGGGTGAGGATTTCATAAATCTTCACTGCAATTGCTTGCAAGACCTGTACCACCCTTGAGGCCTACAACCCCTTGCCTCAAGGAGATCAATCTTGGACATTATTCAGGGGATGACTAAAGTTTTTTTGTCTTGAATTTAAGTTATGTTTGTGGTGCTGCTTCACTGATTAAATGTTATGAAATCACTAGTATTTGGCAGTAACTCTGCAAAGCATGAAGTTAATTTTGTAGCTCAGGATGACTGCTATGGAGCGGTAGATTTTGTGACATTGGATGGATTCAAACAGCTGGATTGCTGTGCTGAAAAAGATAAAAATTAAGAATAATAAAAACATGGCAGGAAGAAGATGCTCAAAATCACTGCATGACTCATGCTAAAGAACAAAAATCCTCACTGAATTCTATCATCACAACTAAGCACACCTGACTCTTAGGTCCATCAGAACACCTGAATATGTCAATTTTTCATATGATAAAAATGTCCTTACTGAATTAAGTACAAGCATTTAGTTGGTTAAAAGGAAATTCTGTTCACAGTGCTCCAATAAAAATGGGAGGTATGAAGCATAATCAAATGAGAAAAACATGAGGGAGCAAAAGAAAATGACCCAAAAAATGAAGTAACCTGGGCTGGTCAGTGAAATGATAAGAAAAGCATCATCTCTTATAAGTCAATGATGGTGTTCAGACAAAACTAAGCTAAAATTATTTAACTGAAGCATCTAACAAGCTCACTAAGCATAATTATGGTTATGATACGAGCGCCAGTCTAAGAAATGCCTGTGACTGCCTAAAGGTGTCTGATGGAATTCAACATATTACATATTGATTAATCATTCCAAAACAAAAAAAAAAAATTATCTAGTGAGCATACTAGATTGTGATTGTAGACTCCCCGACTAAAATCATAATATAGTAATAAATTTAAGAATGCTTTCCAATGAATTATTTCACAAACCACATTGAATACCTTATCCTTGTGTACAATTGTTGCTAATGGTTCTACAGGCTCACCATTGATCTGAATGTCCAGCTTTACCAGATCACTTTCCCTGTAACTGTCAGTTGAGCAACAAGCACAGTATCATCAATTGATCATGACAAAGTTGGCAATCAGCGACAAGAAAACCTACCCCATACATGATCATAAATTTCCAAGAAAATTTCATAACTAACAAGAATAATTCTCGAATGACATTTACTACACAATAAAAGAACATTATAGAGCCTAACTAAATCTTCGAAACAGCAATCAGTTCATGTGTGCATATGCGCATGCGTCTATACGTTTACACATTCACACTGTTATCAATGCATGTCTTAACTCATAAGCGCGCCTATTCGAATGTTTGAATCTGTGCATAAAGCATATCGATATACATACCTATCCATGTTTGTGAGAAGCACATCTATCTAAAGGTTTCATGCAATTCTCGTGCTGAATCAGGCTTAAAAATTGTGATGTTATGTTTATGTCCTCTAGAGATAAGGTAAAAGGGTGCCTATAAAGCGTACTGTACAAAGGAAAAACCTTCTTTTGCTTGAAAGTTAGTCCTACCCTTTATTGGTTGTTATCTTAGAATAGGCCACATATGGCTAGTAGCTTTATTTGCCTATTTTGGAACACAAAAATTTCCTATTTGCCTAGCAGATTATGAGTTAATTTTACAGCCTTTGGGTCACTCATTTAGGCCAGTTGCATCCACAGCTATTTTTCACAATAAGGGGTGTACTTTCTTTCTTGACAACTAGTTAGCTTATCCAACCAAGAAGTAGCAGTTACAAAGATTCGTAGAATTATCAACAACAGAAGGGACAAGATGAAAATTTCACATTAATTCTTTCCAAAATATGCACTTATGTTTTCCTCTTTCTTTTTTCTTTTTCCTCTGTGATGAGCAAAATTCAAATTCCACATGTTCATGAATGAAACATGGATGACAAAGACCACACATGCGGGCATGCATCAGAGAAAGTAGGTATGTCCCCATATCAAATACTATATAAAGGAAAGTAATATGGCGAGAAGAAAAGGAGAGATGGGCAAAAACACAGTCAAAAGGGTTTTGAGTTGTGGCATTATTGCAAGCAACAAATTTGACTAAATGAGTTTAGTTTTGGCGCATTCAAACTTTGAATTAAATCATTTAATATTCATAAAATATGTGATTTAGGTTTGGTGCACAAAATTAAGCTTGGATCATTGATTTTGAAAAACCATCCCAATCAAAATTTGAATTGATACATAAAAAAGCTTACAAGTTATACTATGTCAACTTAGAGAGCTGGTCTCCACATAAAAGAAATTTGCAAATTAATATAAGAATAAAATAAATGCGCTTGAGTGGCTGGCTACTTGTGTATCAGCCTCCAATCAAATGTGTTCCTCCAGATTAACAGAAGCCAGACTCATTTCATAAGCAAAAAATTGAGCAGCACAAAACACACTCACCAAAATTTTGTAACCTTATGAATGAAACCGGCGCGATTCTAAGGACTGAAGTCTACTCAGGAAGCGAGAGATCTCCATGAATAGCGCAAGTGAGTCAAAGCAATTAAATTTGAGTGTTTATGACCATCATAGTACAATAAAGCATTTCTTCTTCAGTCAACCGCAGAAAATGATATCCATCAAGATGAATGAGAAGTAACTAATGTGAGAGAGGACCTTTCTGATTATAAGGTCAGGTGGTCTTTCGAATTTTAGAGAAGCAATCTTAAATAAAGTAAAGTTCAAGCCAAGAAATAAATGCAGCAGCATGTCACAACACCACCAACTCTCAGCTGGTTACTGCCTATATTCATAATGGAATTTGATGCAATTAGGTTTGGGCTTCATGAATCAGTCAGTAACCAAATATAAGAAAAAGACATCCTGACACCAGCAAGAATTGTCACTTCAATAAATAAATTGGAATTATGGAAAGAGATTGCCTTGGTTCTTGCTCATTGGGCAAAAAATTATAGTTAAATGTAGAAGATTCTTCTAAAAAGCAGCTCATTGAATATACTTTTGGCGAGATAAATTATCCATTTGGCATTTCCTGCAGGTCTAGAACGTGATTACCACAGATATTTAGAAAACAATGTGAAAATTTTTAAATCGACAAGCATGATTACTTCTGCTTCACTCTTGGTAGTTTTAGTTTAAAACTTCCCTGTTTTTCTAATAAAACTTTCCAATACATCCATTAGTTATGCAAGATATTGGAAGAAATACTCCTCTAAGGAAGAAAATAAATGAATTGCTTATATAGGGATTAAATGGACTCTATATGCAACACAAATAAATATATTCTGAAGATATCTTAAAGAAATACCCAACAAAAGAATATTCCATGCTCGCATAACCCTTGCTTCTAGACTTCAGCTGATCAAAGAAATCCCCGACCATCTGTTCATACAGAGAAATAACATGAGATAGAGCTCTGCGAATGCAGTTATATATAAAAAATACTTGCAAGTTATCACAAGAAGAAGCAAGCAGAAATTATTGCATAGACGAAACTGATCAATAGAAAGCCTATAGAGAATTAAGCCAGCAATATTTTTACAAGTTATCACAGATTAAGCCTGCAAAATTTACAAGTTATCACGAGAAGAAGTAAACAGAAATTATTGCATAGAAGAAACTGATTAATAAAAAGCCTACAGAGAGTTAAGCCTGCAATATTTTTATGCACATCAAAAATCGAACTAAAGTTGAAACACAGATTAATCTTTGACAGTTCAGGCTGGTAAGTTGACTTTTGGGTGTATGAATGGAAACAAAGATAAATGAAGAGAAAAGCCTTATCAAAATGGAACAAAGATGATTTTAACATGAATTGCTGAGGCAAGTGCTTTTAAGCCAAACATGAGCAGATAAAGCAATATTGATGAGAACAGGGTTGCAGGGTTGGATCACCTCCGCCAATGGCAGCTCATATATGATTGAGGCTCTATTTTCAGTTATATAGTTCATTTCTTTAAATATGCCTCTTCTTTCCTGACCAAGCTCCATAAGAGGGCCAATGTACTCTTTTGGGGAAAGCATTTCAATCTACAACAACAGCAATCAGATCAACCAAAATACATACCCAGGGTGAGTTTTACAATACAAACAAAGCTTAATTGATAGAAGATAATAAAAATAGATTGCAAGGGGTTACCTTAACATATGGTTCCTCGATGCACCTTCTTTTTCCAGGTTCTGGAAGTGAAGATGGATTTGAGCACTCAACCTGTAAGAGAAACTCATATATGTTCATTCACAGAACAAAAAAATAGGTCATTCCTAATGGATACCAAAGGTAAGTAAAAGAGAAAATAATGCACACATGCTGAGAATAAAAGACAACCAGAAATTAATTTTACTGCAAAATTAGTCAGTACTTGACACTTGTACCTTAATTCACAATTATTTTTAGATTCCAATATATGCACATTACACACATTATGCAAATAACATCAATAAAAACCTTTCCTAAAAGAAAAGTCAAATGATACAAGACATGTGACATGATACCTTCTCCAACAATATTGCAGCAAAAATGTCAACAATGTACACATGCCAATTATAAAGTGGCCAAAATATCTAACAACATGGAATGATTTAACTTATAAACCCAGTATTCAGTACTCAGAAGATTAATCAAAGTAGTCACTTGGATAAGCTAAACCATAGCCTAAATGCCTAATATTTCCATCCAAGCCTGACAGAAGCCAAATTACCACCTTAAATCATTCAGAAAAGCCATGCCCTTGAGTCAGGCTATTTGCAACTTTATTTTTATTATATTATCTCTTGGGTCAATTCCTTGGATATTTCAAGCCAGGTTGTAATCTTCTCAAAACCCATCATCAACCATAAGGATAGCAGTATTAATCTGATAATCACAAAATTAGTATGCTATGCATCCACTCAAGAAAACAGTTTTGGTTATCAAAGCTAATGAATACGATACATATCACACAAGAGAAAACAATAAACCAGTGATCTCAGTCAGTAATTTTAACAAGTTCATCTGGTGGTGGTGTAATTTATATAGTCCACATTTGCATTGAGGAACAAAAGAATAATAAACAATGCTAAAAAAGGGATCAAACATTCAAACTTATCACTAGTGGTCAAAAGATTGGAGACAGATTACTCACAGATATGAAGCAAAAGAATGATACAGAATAAAATGACTTATGACTATGGCATCACCAAGAGCTTGTGTGTCAGTGGAAAAAGAAAAGGGGCCGGAGATCACAAAAACTTACAATTTCACCATTTGCACAATGGACCCGGTAGACAACACTTGGGGCAGTTGTTATCAGAGTCAAATCATACTCCCTCTCAAGCCTTTCCTGCAAGGAAGAATGGCAAGAACTTTTTAATTCACAGTGATGTGTCAACAATTACAAGAATGAATAGCTCAATAATGTATGTAGTTCTCACAAGAAAAAATAACCACCTGAACAATTTCCATATGTAGAAGGCCTAAAAATCCACAGCGAAAACCAAAACCCATGGCACTTGAAGTCTCAGGTTCAAACTGTAACATAAGAAATCATTGTGCAGATTCATAATATTTACAATATTCCAAAATAACTAAAGCAAATAAGGTATAAACATCCTCCGAGAAAATAACATGGTGGCTAACACACTCAAGGGCATATTTGAATGGAAAACTCACAAAGAATTTGACAATTTTACATGGAAATGAATGCCATAACGTTGGTCATGATGATTAAGAAAGAAACATAGCTCTTCTTTTTCAAGTGAATATTTAGAACTTTTTACTGATTACAGAAAGATGTTAGAACTTCTTGAACAAATTATATTAGAGAATGGAAATTTTATAATAAATTATCAAAAATGTATCAAATCAGAAAAGAGTCTCACTGAAAAAAATGGAATTTAAGAAATAGACATAAGTTCGAGAATTGGTAAGGCACCAGCATTTGTATTTTGACTCAAATTCAAGTTTTGGTTTAACTTTGAAGAAATTGATACAAACTAGCATCCAACAATGCAAATTTGGCTTACTCATTTATAATCTGTATCCAACTGCATTCATTCCACCTATAGTTTTCAACCATTAAAATTCTCTCATTTGTTGAATGGCCATTAATAATCATGCCAGAATACATATAAATAACTAACTTCAAATGCCAATATAAAATCATGATCGTTTAATTAATTAATATGATACCATCAACATAAAAATCTGAATTAAGAAACTTTAATTTCAATGGTCATAGTAAGCTTATTAATAACTCCAAAAAGAAATTACATAAACCCCAATATTTAATTTTAGTCAAGTTATCGTCAGAAATCAATTCATCGCATCTCTGCTACACAAGCACCCAACTTCATGGATCATTAATCTCCTAAATACGTCTATTACACAGTCATTTGTCATTGAAAACCTATTGTATCAGATCCTATGTACGTAATTTATTCTAAAGTAATAAGTAATAAACTTACAATGATATTTCTTACAATAATATTTCTGTTTTCTCCATCTAAATTTTTAGTTAGTAACTTTAGTTAAAAAAATAAAAAGAAAAGAAAAGAAAAAGTTTTAGGTTCAAGTACTAACCCAATTGTTATGCTTAATCTATCTTTCCCCATTACGGTATGCTTAAACATTGTGTTCTGTAGTTCAATATTGTGACATAAGTTTATTCCATTATACTGTGGAGTGCCGTTACCCTTATAAATAGATGAAAAAAGTGGACACTCCTCACTCATCAAGCATCTTATCAGCCTTTGAAATTTCTCCCAAGAGCACATAAAACTTAAGGACCAAAAAGAAACAAGGTTTTCTTCAGTCTTACATCTTGGTCTAGGTTGTTGCCTTCTCACCAGTAGATAAACTTATAATTTCAGTAATTACTTTTAATTTATATTATTATAAAACAAAATATATACAAAAGCACTTACAAATTTTGAAAACCAAACATGGAAATGCAAAACATGAAGTAAACATGATGCCTCACATTCAGTCATGACAAACACTATCCACGCTCTACAATACAGAACAGTATTCATGTTAAACAGCAAGTATATTGAAGTGGCTCGTTAACTTGTCAACATCAAGCATGCAAAGGAATGTTATACTAAAATATTATGATTAAAATTGTTCCAAAATGTATATATCAAGCATGCAAAGGAATGCAAACCAAACATATTAAACAGACTCGATTCAACCAAAAAGCTAAAGTTGATAGGATGAGAGACCTAGGCTTATACATTCAAAATTTTGTTTTCCAAATTAATTGATGTCGAATTATTAGCTACTATAATATGCCTCCTTGGGTATGTGCTACACTATTTTAAATGGCCACATTACTACAAACGAACTAGAAAAACCAAACCCCAATACTAAGCTGGATGCAAATTACACACTATGCAGACTTAATTCAACCCAAAAGCTTAAGCAGATACGATGAGAAACGTAGGCTGATATATTCAAATTCATATTTACCAAATTAACTGTTGTGGGACTATTAATGTATTTAAACTCATGGCTTCAACTATATTCCCTATCCTAGTTACTTTAAGACATGCTTTGATAGTAGATGAGAAAGAAAAAGAGTACATTCTCACAGAATTAACAAGGTATTCAAAACAAATTTAGAGTAAGAAGAGTCAAGTCTTGTCCCTTAAAATAGGTTAAGGGTTGATGTATAAAATGGAGGTGATAGTTGGGTTGACACATATCAGATGTGTTAGGTCATAAGTTCTATAAATAACCAATTGAAGCGAGATAGGATTTATAGTGACCTTTGTTGAGGATCAGACAATCTGAGCAATGACAAGAAGAGAAAACACATACAAGAAAACACAAAAATTTTATGTGGTTCGGTCTTGAAGACCTACGCCCATGGCCGCACTAATATTAATTTCATTTCACTCACAACACAATTACATGGCTATTTATAGGAAAAAGATAACATAATATCAATAGGATGTTTATAAGGAGAAGATAACTAGGATATTTATAGGAAAAAATAAACCCTAATCAAAATTCCCCTTGGATCAGAAAAGATAAACACTAATCAAAATTCCCATATAGGCCTTGGGCATCAAAAGATAAACACTGATCAACACTCCACATAACCAACAATCTTCCACTTGGAAGCTGATTACATTAACTGCAAGATAGGAAGGAGAGAAAGATGGCTACACACTTGTATATTATTGATGAAGAGTGTCTTTACATATAGGAAGATATGGATACGTATACAAACAGATATACATGTATATCTAACATACATGTATAAGTATGTATATACATCTAACACCCCCCTCAAACTCAAGACGGATTGTATGTCTTGAGTTTGGATAACATAAAGAGATGCTGATCACTCGTCTGCACCTTGGTAAATAAATCAGCCACCTGGACCTTTGTGGGAAGATAGTGAAGGGACACTTCGTGGGTGCGTACATGGCATCGAGTGAAGTGAGCATCCATGCCAATGTGTTTGGTCATCTCATGCTTGACCAGATCGGCAGTAATCTAAAGTGCACCAGTACTGTCACAATTAAGAGGAGTGGAAGAAAAATGTGGTACACCAAAATCCTGGAGTATAGAACGAAGCTAGAGTACCTTCTGAACAATAGAAGCCAAAACATGACCTTAGTCTCAGCACTGGACTTGACAACAATTGCCTGTTTCTTGGTCTTCCAAACAACAATTGAAGACCCAAGAAAAATACAGTAGCCAATAACAGATACTCGATCACCAGGAGTACTGGCCCATGTAGCATCAGAATATGCCTGCACCTGAAGAGTGAATAGACGAGGATAAAACAGACCATGTATACAGTGCCACGAAGATATCGCAGCACCCGAAGAAGATGAGCATAATGAACGAAAGTAGGACCCGCAACAAACTGACTGAGAATGTGAACAGCATGGGAAATGTCAGGACGGGTGGCAACCAAGTAGACCAAGCTACTAACCAGGTGTCAATAGCTCGATGGATCAAATAGAAAAATATCATTAGAAGCTCGGAGCTGCAAATGTAGCAAATGTAGCTCCATCGGTGTAGCAGCTGTACGTGTATTGGTCAAACCGGATCAAGTAAGTACATTGAGAGTGTATTGCTATTGTGAAAGACGATAACCATCAGGATGGGAAGTGATCTCAATACCCAGAAAATAGCGAAGCGGACCCAGGTCAGTTATCAAGAAGATCTCATATAAGTTCCGCTTCACAAAGGTAATGTGAGCAAGATTATCCCCAGTAAAGATCATGTCATCCATATACAAAAGAAGAATAGTACAGCCTTGAAAGGAGGTATAAACGAATACTGCTGGATCATGAATGCTAGCAGTGAAACCAACAGTCTCAACAACTGTGCTGAACCTCTCAAAACAGGCCTGTGGAGCGGCTTTGAGACCATAAAGAGCACAACGTAGATGACATACAGACCCCAGAGGCACTCAAAGACCGGGAAGTGGGGTCATGTAGCCACCTCCTTCAAGTCATTGTGAAGAAAAACGTTCTTCACATCAAGCTGATGAAGGGTCCATCCACGAACAGTTGCAACAACAATAAATGTGCGGACAGTGTGTATATGGGCCACTCGAGCAAAGGTCTCCTCATAGTCGCGACCATACTCTTGCTAAAAACCACGAAAAATCAGACGCACTTTACAGCGCTCAAGAGACTCGTCAGAGTGGGTTTTCACTCGGTATATCTAGCGACAGGTAATGGGAATAGCATGGGAAGAAAGAGGAACTAGATCCCATGTGTGAGTCCGAGGCAAGGCGTCAAGCTCCTCTGCCATGGCATTCTGCAACTTAGGTGACTGAACCGCCTCCCTATAGGTACCTGGCTCAAGGACATTTGAGACACTGGTTCTAGCCGATGCACAATGGTCAAGAGCATGTAAAGTGGAGCGATCACGTAAAGATTAAGTGTGAGAGAGTACCTCAGGAGCAGAATTAATAGTACAAGAAACGTTAAAGAAGACAGACCGAGATGGAGATGCTACGCGTTCCTGACGGTGGTAAGAAAAACGGACAGGCAGGTGAGCAGGAGGAAGCGAGGAAGAATCAATAGATAAAGAAGGAGACGGGACAAGAGACGAATGAGAGAAGCTCTTGAGATGAAGTGAGTGCTGTAGTAAAAGAAGACATTGAAGGAGTATCCTCAGCAGAAGGAGTAGGAAAAAGAAAAGACAGAGGAACTGTGGAAGAGGTAGACATAGGGGATGGAGAAGAAGTATACAAAGAGGTGGACTCATCAAACATGACATCACGAGAGATGCGAATATGACGAGTGACGGGATCATAGCAACGATAACCTTTATGCTGTAGGCTATAGCCTAGGAAAACACAAGGAACAGGCTGGGTAGTGAGCTTTGTCCGCTCCTGAGGTGAGAACAAGACAAAACAACGACAACCAAAAATGCATAGGTGATCATAGCGATGAGATGTGCCATGTAGGCATTCACTTGCGCTAGTGTTCTTAAGATGAGAAGAGGGTTGTAGGTTAATAAGATAAACTGCAGTATTAACCGCATCAGCTTAGAAATGAGGAGGAAGAAAGGCACCAAGCAGCAGAGCATGGCCGGTCTCTCAGATGTGATGATGCTTGCGCTCAGTGACTCCGTTCAGAGGATGAGACCCAGGAGAAGATAACTGAGGCAAGGTACCCGCAGAAGACAATAAGTCAAGAAAGGCCTAAGAAGTGTTTTCACCGCCAGAGTCCGACCGAAAGGTCTTAATAAAGGCAGAAAACTGGGTGTGCACCATAGCAGTGAAAGAGCGATAGATAGACAATAATTGAATAAATGATGCATAAGATAAAACCAGGCAAAACAAGTGTGGTCATTAATAAAATTCACATAATAGCGATTGCCCCCTTTAAATACAAAGGGAGCAGGACCTTAAACATCACAATGAATAAGCACAAAAGGAGCAGTAGTTTAAGGCACATTTGTAGGATAAGGATGTTGTAGCTGCTTACCGAGCTTACAGCCAAAACAAACCACATCAGAAGGAGGAGAGACAGCTCCTAAGCCACCACGGAAAACAAGGGACGACATACAAGAAGGACACAAATGACTAAGGCGATGATACCACATATGATGAGACAGAACAGCGGTATGACAGTGAGGTACGTGTCCGGCTGAGGAAGGAAAGCGACGCATAAACTTCACTATGGCGGCGACTAGCCCCAATCATCGTCCCACTGCACCCGACACGAGGTATGGTAAAAACTAATCTGACAATCATAATCAGTAATATGACTTACAGACATGAGATTCATGGATAGGTGAGAAACATGGGAAACAGAAGGTACAGAAAAAGCACTAAAGAAGAAATGATTAGTAGAAGAAACATGAAGAAGTGTGCCAGCGGGAATGATGAAGATGAGTGACATCATGAGTCATGTGGAAAGAAGCACCAGAGTTAAAAAGCCAAAATGGACAAACTACCCAGAGCAGGTGGAGCAACTTGAACGGAGCGCGTATGGCCAGCAGAGGAATCTGCCAAATTAGACTGCTGGAACTGCCGGAACATCACCCAAATCTGCTGATCCGTAGGAGATAGAGGAGCGGCAGAGGCCTGTACAAAATCCTCCTGAAGAGAATAAGGTGTGGAAATAAAAGGTGGAGTATAGGAAGAAGGGCCAGGAGAAGTGATTCGCAGGAGTCCACATTGCTTCTTCTGGCAGTCATGCTCGAGATGGCTCACGATGGCATAGTAGTGACAAGTCATGAATCGTTTTGAAAATGGGGGAGGCCGAGAGGAAATGTGGGAAGGTGGCGGAGGACAAGCAGTCGAAGACGTCGGAGTGACAGAAGCAAGGCGAGAGGCAGCAAGTCCTATACAGCCATAATACTTAGCACAAATCTGATAGTTGTCATCTTGACCACATGAGAGAAAATCTCATTGTAGTCAACGCCCTTTTTCTGCTGAAACCCCTTTACCGTTAGTCTTGCCTTGTACATTTTGCTGCCATCAAGCTAGTTTTTAATCCTGTACACCCACTTATTCTGTGAAACTTTCGTTTCTGCCGGTAACTCACTCAATAACCAAGTCTCATTCTTTTCAAGAAAACTCATCTCTTCTTTCATGGGCAACTCTCACTGAGCTGAATCATCCATCTGCATTGCTGATAAGTAGTAAATTTATATTATATTTTAATAAATTTAAATTTCATTCAATAGTTAATTATGCTTGTTTTTTAACATTTTTAATTGAAATTCACTCTTTAAGTTAAAGTTACTACCATTCAATTGTTTCATGTAGATAAGTGAAGTTCATCCTTTATTCAAGGAGAAAAAAAAAGAGAAAAACCGTTGAACAATGAAAGAATACAAACAAGATCCAACAAGAAATATGGATGATCCGTGAAAGCTACCACACCTATGGATCCTGGTGTAGAAATTCAAACAATTCAAACCCTAAAAGATTTATGATCCACCCCTGCTTAGCTAACATGACCATAGATCTTTGCCGCCACCTCAACCCTAATTTAACTTCCCCTCTATATAAGGCCAACAGGAGATTTCTTAGAGGGAGGAAGGCCACAATAAAAAGAGAAACACAAAACAATTTTCTAAGACTTGAAGGATTGAAGAAAAGGCAGAGCGGGCTAGATTAAAGATCAAGAAGGGTGCTCACTAATTGGCAAGCAAGCCGACAACTGTTTTGTGAAGGATCTAGATTTTGTTCTTTTTCTTTCTATTATGCTTGTTTGCCCAATATATATTCTGAATATTATGGATTGCAATTTGAACATGAGTGAGTAGATTTATCTTTTTAGGGTTGGGGATTAGCCTTTTGATGAACAAAGATCTCTATATTGACTTTCCTTTTTATTTTAATGATTAAGCTATGTTTGATTTAATTCTTTGATAATTAAATACTTGTGAATGTGAAAACCCATATTTGCATGATATTAGATACCAAAGGAAGGACTGAAAGGTGAACTACAGTGTTAGAAACCATAAAATTAAGGCTAAAACCCTAAAATAGGATTCTCGAGGATTAAAGATTATCGCAAAACTTGAAGGATCTAATTAGATTCAACTACCATTAAAGTAGGGGTTGTTCTAAGTTAGATACCTTCCTATATTCTGAAAGGAAATAGCGAGTACCTTAGGATAAATCACTTTCAAACTATTAAGCGTAATAGAAAAGAAGTCGATACATGACCTTTTGTTTACCATTATGGTGAAACCCTAATCCTAATCCTAGAAGCTCTTGAACTCTGAAGCTTCCTCTCATTACATTAGCCTCAATTTATTAGTTCTAGTTTTAGTTAGTCTTATTCACGATCCGTCTAAATAACCTATAGTTGCAAGAAACTGGTACTTGACAACATAGTCCTCGTGGGAACGATATATTTTATATACCACTCAAACGATCCGTGAGCTTGCGGTACACATCAATTACCTCGGAACAACATTAAGGCTCACCATCCTTAGTCAAAAGCAAATAGTTTGCTGAAGGAGAATATCTCTAGGGAAGTCGTGAAACACTGCTAAATCTTCCGACTTTTGTTTCTGGAGGAATTGAAACCACATCTTCTTCATTTGTGCTCTTTGAACTCCCACTATTTCTTGCAAGATCAGCTTCTTAAATATCTTCGAACATGACATTTTCTTTTTCATTATGTTAGCCTGCAGACTCAGATTCCGCTGCAAGCATATCATTGTACATCACGTTATCATGGAAAGTGACATCTCTGCTTCTGATGATTTTTCAGCTCAACTCATCCCAAAAGTGGTAGCCCATGTCATCTGACCCATAACCAAGGAAAACACACTTCCTTGTTTTTGTATTAAGCTTGTCTCTGTTAGAATATTTAATAAGAACATAGGAAACACATCCAAATACTTTCAAGTGTGAAAGAGATACTTCTTTGTCGTATCACTCCTCCTCAGGAATTTTGAACCCCAAAAGAACTGAGGATCATCAATTAATGAGATAAACTGCTGCACTTAGTGAATCTTCCCAGAACATCTTCGGTAACCCTGCATGGAGTCACATACTCTTTCTCTTCTCATTCAAGTTTATATTCATTCTTTCAGCAACACCGCTCTGTTGTGGTGTCTTTGGAACAGTTTTCGGCATCCTTATTCCATTTTCAGCACAGTAATCTATAACTTCAACACTACTTTAGCCACCACCATTATCAGACTTCAAACATTTGATTTTCAACTCTGTTTTATTCTCAATAGTAGCTTTCCACTTCTTGAAGGTAGCAAAACCATTAGACTTATGTTTCAAGAAGTAAACTTATACCTTCCTAGTGGAATCATTGATGAAGGTAACACGGTAGCGCGATCCTTCCATCAAGGTAACTGATGGTGGCTCATATACATCTGTATGAACTAGCTCCAGCTTCTCAACCTTGGGTGTTTTCTTTTATTTTACAAAAGTAACCCTTTTCTGCTTCTCGAGCATACACGGTTCACAGAAACCTATTTCCACATTATTCAAATTTAGAATCTTCTCTTGTAAAACTAGTATCTTCATACTTTTCTCACTCATATGACCAAGTCTTTGATGACACAGAATTGATGGATCACCTCAACTAGTAACTGCATTGGCTTCCTCCGACGGTAATTCAACCATGTATAGAGTCCCTTTCTTTTAGCCATGAGCAACGACCAAATTTCCTTATACTATTTTCCACCCGCCATTTCCAAACATAACATGATATTCATCTAACTGTCCCACAGAAATCAACAACCTTTTGAGACCGGGGATATATATCACATCCTTCAACGTCCAAACAGTACCTAAAGCAGTTTTTAGATTTATGTCTCCCATACCAGCAATCTCCAGACTCACTTTTATCATCAGCAAGGCGTACTTTACCAAAATTTTCACTTCTAAAATTTAGCATCATATCTTTACAAGGGGAAACATGGAATGAAGCACCGAAATCCATGATCCACGATTCGATCGAACATTTAACAAAAGAAACCAATGCGTCGTCACTGTTGCTACCTTAACGGACTTATCTTCCTTCTTTTTGGGAACTAAGGGAGCCGTACACTGATTTCTAAAATGGCCGGTTTTCTGGCAATTCTAGTATGTTATATCGTTACGATTTTTGGATTGACCCTTTTTTATCGGCTTCGATCTACCAAGCCATTGATTATGTCCCTTTTCAAGTTTTCTGCCTCTGCTCTCTGTGTTCAACAAGGAATCTTATGACTCCTCTGAAGTTCTCCTCTGATTATCTTTTCCATGGATGAAATCACGAATCCCTTCGAAGGTCAACTTAGTAGCTCTATATGAACTACTAACGGCTGTGACAATCCCTGACTAACTATCAGGAAACGAAGATAACAACATCAAAGCTTGCACTTCATCATCAAATTTAATATCTACCGAGACCAATTTAGTCAAGATAGAGTTAAATTCATTTACATGATCCATGATAGATGCACCTTCCTTCATGCTTGTATTGACTAATTGGCTGATCAGGAATACTTTATTCGAAGCAGATGGTTTTTCGTACATATTTGACAATGCCTTGAGTAAACTGTGAGTGGTCATCTCCTTGATAACGTCGTATGCGATGTTCTTAGAAGCTTGGCGATCTAATAATTCCCAGTTTTTCTTGCTTATCTGATCTGGCTTCTGCCCTAACAGAAGTTCATGTAGCTTCTTCTGATACAAATAATCTTCGATTTGCATCTTCCAAAATCCGAAGTCGCTGTCGTTGAACTTGTTGATTTTGACTTTCCCTTCATGAGCCATTGCTCCCACTCGCCTCACAACCTCGCTCTGATATCACTTGTTGAGAATCTGGCAATTTGAGCAATAACAAGAAGAGAAAACACACACATACACAAGAAGATACAAAAATTTTACGTGGTTCGATCTTAAAGACCTACGTCCATGACCGCATTAATATCAATTTATTTCACTCACACCACACTAGGGTTTTACAATTACAGGGATATTTATAGGGAAAATTAACAAGATATCTTTAGGATATTTATAGGGAAAAGATAACTAGGATATTTATGGAAAAAAATACATCATAATCAAAATTCCCTTGCATCTGAAAAAAATAAACACTAATCAAAATTCCCATATAGGCCTCGGACCTAAGAAAGATAAATACTAATCAAGATTCAACATACCTAACAACATATACATGAAAAGATTTGAAGATTGAAAAGGTTTGAAGGTTGGAAAGATTTCATCTTTAGAGTGTAAAAAGTACGTCCAAGTGGAGCAACTATAGTAATTAGCATGAGAATAAACCGGTGCCATACCCCCCAATTCATTGTGTAGCATTTCAAAAGGCTGGACTATTTTAGGTGTGTGAGTAGGAAAAGGCAAAGTTTTACTTTTACCAAGTTTACAAGAACGGCAATCAAATTGTATAGCACTGATAGAATGTGAAACTCAGCAAATTATGAAGAACATTAGAGTTCGGATGCCTAAGGTGTTTATGCCATACTTGGTAATTGACATGTGCAAAATTGCAAGAGACAAAGGAAGATGTCAAATATGAAGAGAAAGGAAATTTGAGTGGAAAAACACGGTACAATCATCTTCCTTGACTGTTGATCCTGCATAACACATCCAGATTTAGAAAATTCTACTTTACAATTATTGTCAACCAATTGACCAACTGAAATAAGCTAGGCGCAAGGCTAGGAGAGACAAAAACATTAGTTAAAGAGGAAGAAATATCATCAGTGCTGTTATAGGCAAACGATTGTCATCAGCAATATGAATCTTAAGGTTTCCAAAGTTTGAGTACATTGGTTAGGTATTGAACATTATTGGTCATATGATTGGATGTCCCAAAAACACAATACCAAGTTGATGTAGAAGTGAGATTACCTTTTTGCAAAAAATGCAGAGATAATCATTTGTTGGATCATTTCAGGGTTAACGGTTTGAATAAGAGTAGGAGCATTTTGTGTTGGGGTAGCTGCATCCAGAAAACCACTAACACTGAAAGAACCGAGGCAATATATGCTGTTGCAGATTTCTTAGGAGGTCGAGTAGGACATTCTTTGATTATATGTCCTTTTTGCAAAAGTTGCTGAATTTTCTGGAACAATTTGAAGCATATTGGCCAAATCCCTTACAACAAAAATATTGAACATTACTTATGTCCCTTGCTTTTATTTACCTTGTGCTGCATAAGCCATTGGAACAGAGGTGGATTTTTGTTGGTCCATGCCTGCTTGAATGAGAAGTAGCTGCTCTTCTTGAAAGAAGTCATTGAGACATGCATCCAAGGAGGGAATTGTGCCTCCACTCATAAGATTAGACCTAGTACCTTCAAATTCAGATCTCAATTTCAAAAGTAACTGAGCCCTTTTTGTAATTTCATGGACAAATTGAACACCGCTAAGGCCTTTTTGAGATAGCACAGATGATATCAGTATATTCAGCTCAAAGATTCATAAATTTAGAGTAAAAATCAGAAATAGAGAGATTGTTCTGTTGTAGAGTGGCTAATTAATGCTCAAGCTGGAATTTATCTGGCATTTTGCTGATTATACACTTTCTTCAAGTAAGTCCACATCTCAGTTGCAGTTTTAAAAGGTCGAAGATCCAAGATAATATTAGGTTTGACAGATCCTAAAATCCATGCCATGATCTGACCATGTTTGACCTCCCACTTGTCACATTCATCTTTGTTTTTGTCAGGGGCTGGTTTACTTCCATCAACGTGGCCCCATAGATCTTTGCCTTTAATAAAGATTTTGAAATGGAATACCCAAGCAAAATAGTTTTTGCCATAAAAAAGGATCAAGAAAGAGTCATACTTATATAAAGACATGAGGATGCGAGAAATTGATGAAGATAACTAAGAACAAAACATTGGACAAGGGCTATGGAGAACAAGAGGCACAAGATTTCAGAAATCTCTGATACCATGACAAACTTTGGCTGACAACCTTTGATTAAAATCAAGAAAGCTTAAGAGAAAATGGTGTGCAATTTCTTGGTGGAGAACTCCCCTTACATACAAATTACAAACTGATTTCCAGCCCTGAAATTAGCTATATAAATATTCTGTTCACATTTTAATTAAGGAAAGAATAATTTACAACACAAAATCTGCTGGTTATAAAAATGGCTAGCTGCAAGGCCTGAAATCATGCATGTCTAAAATCAGGCATAGATCAGGCATAATATTAGCAATCAATTGTAAATCAAGCATAAAATCAGCAACCAATCATAAAATCAGCTAGTTCTGATAACAATATCCATCCTTCTGATAGGAATCAAAGGAAAAACGACTAGAAATGGGGTCAGGCCTAACATCTTCTCAATGTGAGTTTCAAGAAATGGTCTCGGGAAGGATGATTGATACTGCCAGAGCAAATAGAGGCCTCTATTTCTTTGAAGATGGGACTGACTGGAAAACATGATCAGATTACCTGTTTTAAATTTGTTTGTTTCATGGAATGTTATGTTTTGCCAGTACAGAAAAGGATGCATTTCCTTGTTTATTTAAAAGTAAAAGTCCATCTTCATTTCAATGTGAAATTTGCAAATTGGCTAAGCATCAGTTGTCATTTTTTTCTTCAAAGATATCAAGCATCAAAACCATTTATTTTAAGCCCTACTGAGATTTGGGGACCATCTGGGGTTTCAACAATTTTTGGGAAAAATTGATTTAGTGACTTTATTGATGATCGCACGTGTAAGTTGGATGCACTTGTCAAAGGATAAATCTTAAACAAAGGAAATTTCCAAAGTATTCTATACAATAGTGGAAACACAAGCTGAAGAACAACCAAGGTGTTTGGAAGTGACAATGGAGGAGAATACTTTAATAAAGCATTAGTAGATTCTTTTTCTTGACAAAGGGTGAAGCTCTTGCACACTTCAACATAATGGCAGTTGAACAAGAAAACAAACATCATTCGAAAGCCACTGGATCATTGTTGTAAACTCCACTCCTTCCATACACCTTAAGCCCCTCCATCTACTTAAAGAGACTGCCATGAGTGGCTGTCATCTTACAGAACACAAATTAGTCCAAACCATAAACTTGGGGACAACAAAGGAGATCCAGCGAATAAGACATCTTTGTTAGAAGTGTAGAAAGAAGAAAGGAGATGAAAAGATGAATGATCTATGTTTGATATCACATTTGATACAAGTGTATATATATATACAAGAGAGTGAATAGTAATGGGCTTAATGGGCTCTTTAACACCCCCCTTCAAACTCAAGATGGATCAGGAGGATCTGAGACACTGAGTTTGAGAAGATGGAACCGATGTTGTTCTCGAGTCTGCGCTTTGGTGAAGAAATCAGCAACTTGAGACTCAGACGGCACATACTGAAGAACAATGGTCGACTGCTGACAATGTGAGCGTGTGAAAGATGCATCCACACCAATATGCTTGGTCAATTCATGTTTCACGGGGTTGTTGGCAATCTGTATAGCACCTGTGTTGTCACAGAGAAGAGGTGTAGGAGTATTACATGAAACACCAAATTCAGCCATCAACCAACGAAGCCATACAATTTCAGATGTGGTAGTAGCAAGAGCTCGAAGTTCCGCCTCAGTGCTAGAACGTGACACCGCAGTTTGTTTCTTAGATTTCCATGCAATGAGAGAGGTACCAAGAAATATGCAATAACCAGTAATGGACCGGCGATCAACACTGTCACTTGCCCAGGTGGAATCTGAATAAGCGTGAAGCTGAAGTGGACTGTAATGAGCATAGAATAAACGTCGAGATGCTGTCCCTCTCAGATAACGCAACACACGAAGTAAATGGCCATAGTGAACTGAAGTAGGAGCACTAACAAATTGGCTCAACACATGAACAGCATGAGCAATATCAGGCCTGGTAACTGTAAGATAGACAAGACTGCCCATAAGATGACGATAGCGAGAAGGATCATCTAACAATGTGCCATCAGTGGGGAAAAGCTGAACATGCAGCTCCATAGGTGTAGCTGCAGTCCGTGAATCAGTAATGCCAGAGCGTACAATGAGATCTTGAATATATCGATGCTGAGAAATATAGTAACCATCATCTGTGGAAGTCACCTCGATCCCTAGAAAATAGCTGAGAGGTCCTAAATCAGACATCATAAACTGTTCGCTGAGACGTTTCTTCACAAAAGCAATATACTCTATATCATCACCAGTAATCAACATATCATCCACATAAAGCAGAAGGTGCGACCACGCTGAGAGGTATGGATGAATAATGCAGGATCATGATCACTTTGTGAAAAACCAGCGTTACGCACCACAGAACTAAATCGCTCAAACCAAGCACGTGGAGCTTGCTTGAGACCATAGAGAGCATGACGAAGACGACAAACATAGCCTTCAGATGTTTCAATACCAGGGGGTGGATGCATATATACTTCCTCATGTAGATCACCGTGGAGAAAAGCATTCTTTACATCCATTTGAGAGATAGCCCAACAGCGAATAGCAGCCACAGCAATCAGAGTACGAACTATAGTCAGATGAGCTACAGGAGCAAATGTCTCATCATAATCATGACCATGTGCCTGTTGAAAACCACGAGCCACAAGACGCGCCTTATAGCGCTCCACTGAACCATCAGACTTTGTCTTGACCTTATACACCCACTTGTATGTAATAGGAATGGCCTGAGCAGGTAGAGGAACAAGATCCCAAGTGCCTGTCTTCTCCAAAGCTGAAAGCTCCTCAGACATAGCCAACTGCCACTCAGGGATACTAGCTGCCTCCTGATAAGTGCTGGGCTCGTAAACAGCACCAGCATTAAAAAAACCATATCTGTCAGGCGCAGAGATAGTAGTACGATCACAAAGGTCATACCGAGACATGGAGGCAGGTAACAGACTATCGGATGCTGGATTAGTGGTACTGGCCGGAGCATCAGAATGAGGAGAAATGGAGAGCTTGGGATCATTAGAAACTTTGGGCCGACGATGATAATGAAAAGGATACGTGTCAGAAGCTGAGGGTGGAGGAATAACAAAAGAAGGAGCTGAAGGTGGAAGAGAAGGAGGAATAACATAAGACTCTATGGTAGAAACTAATTCTACAGGAGGAATAGAAGGAAGATGAAGAAAAGAGATGGACTCTGTGGAAGGAGAGGAAGAGGTAGGTTGAGTAGCAGGAGAATAGAAATAAGGACGACTCTCGTCAAAAGTCACATCACGAGATATGCGAATGCGACGTGCAGAAGGATCATAGCACCGATAGCCTTTATGCTCAAGACTATACCCAAGAAAAACATACTCAGTCGACTGGGGTGTTAACTTTGTGTGTTCATGAGGTGCAAGTAAGACATAACAGACACAACCAAAGACTCGAAGATGATTATATCGAGGAGGAAAACCGAATAAGATTTCTCCAGGACATTTACCCTCAAGAGAAGATGATGGTTGCATGTTGATGAGATAAACAGCCGTGGAAACTGTCTCAGCCCACAAATGAGCAGGAACAAAAGACGAAATCAAAAAAGTCCGAGCAGTCTCAATTATGTGACGACGCTTACGTTCAGCGATTCCATTTTGCTGATGAGCACCAGGACAAGAAAGTTGAGGAAGAGTATCCTCAGATGAGAGGAATTGACGAAAAACAGTGGATAGATACTCTCCCCCAGAATCAAAACGAAAAACACGAATAGCAGTAGAAAACTGAGTACGAACCATGTTAGCAAATGACTGATAGATAGATAACAACTGAGATCGATGTTTCATGAAATAGACCCATGTATGTCTAGAGTAACCATGAATGAAAATGACATAATATTTATGACCACCCTTGGAAGTAGAGGGCACAGGACCCCAAACATCAGAATGCACTAAATCTAACCGACGACAAGACATGGAAATACTGGAAGGATAGGGAAGCTGTAGCTGCTTGCCTAGCTTACAACTTGAACAATGAAAACCATCATTAATAGAGACACGACCCAAAACACCTTGATGAACTAAGGAAGACAAACGTGAACCACATAGATGACCCAGACGATAATGCCACTGTGGAAAAGTAGTAGAGGTAGGAAGAGCAGACCCCTGAACATGGGGCGTAGAAAGAGGAACGGTGGAGAGCGTGGACGTAGTGGAAGGAAGAGAAAGACGATCTAGAATGTAGAGGCTGCGAGAACCACTACGGTGATGGCCAGTACCAATCACAGCTTTAGTCCGACGATCCTGCACATAGCAAGAGGAATCATCAAACCCAACAAAACAGTGAGGGTCGGTGAGTTGGCTAACAGACATAAGATTCATAGATAGCTGAGGAACGAGAGACACATCAGGAACAGTAAATCGAGAAGTAATAACAGTCCCTTGATGTGTGACAGAACAAGAAGTTCCATCGGCAGTCTGAATATTCGTACCATCAGGAGCAGGTCTGCAGGATGAAAGCTGAGAACCATGGGAGGTCATGTGAAATGAAGCCCCCGAGTCTAAAACCCAAGAAGAAGTAGTGGTACCTGATGCAGACATTGAGGCAGCAGATCCAGATGCACGAACAAGATCAGAACAAGAAGTGCCAGTAGCAACTCCTCGACGAGATCCATAGGAGCGTCTGACCCGAAACTCAGCAAGTTGCTCAGGGTGTAACTTGAAGCAGTTCTGAATACGATGGCCTGTCTTCTTACAGTGAGTGCAGACAATAGCGTCTACAGAAGAAGCCTTGATCCCTCTAGTCCGATGAGGAGCCGCTAAAGCAGTGTGTGAGATCACCGATGTCGTAGTAAGAACATGAAGACGTGTCTCATCAGCAATCAAAGCTGCAAGTGCTTCAGCAAAGGTAGAGAGCGGAGTACGCCCAAGAAGCTGAATGCGTACTGGCTCAAACTCAGAGCGGAGGCGCATCACAAACTGGAACATGAGGTTCTGCTGCTCATGTTTCTCCTTTGCCGCACAATTCTTGCAAGTGGAACATCCCTTTGGCACCATAGCATCCAACTGACCAGATACACGAGTGAAGACCGTGTAGAATTCCTCCACTGAGAGATCTTGTTGTTGAAGACTATGCAGATTTTGTAGCAGAGAGAACCTGAGTGCTTCACTTGTGTGTAGGTACCGCTGTTGAAGATAGTCCCATATTTCTTTGGCTGATAAATGATCGACAAAGCTCATCCTGATGGAAACATCAGTGCTCATACACAAAATACCCATAACACGATCATCAGCAACTTGCCAAGCCTTGACAACTGCAACACTCATCTGGTGGATCATCAATGAGATGAGAAGCAAGACCAACTGATCGCAAAAGCATGCGTACTGAAAATGCCCATTCACGATAATTGTGGCCATTGAGTTTAATATCCGTGTGAAGTAGAGCACCACTGCCAAGAACCGGATCGGAAGATTGAACTGGATTCGCCATGTTTTTTTTTTTTTGGTGCACCGGCACTGCAGATTTTTACTGTGCACCGGCACTATAGACTTTTACTGTGTGTCGGCACTGTAGACTTTCACTGTGTGTCGGTACTGTTGATTGTCGTTTTGTGTTTGTCTTCACGATGGCGAGAATATGAAGGTTGAGTGAGATTTGATGAAGATGGCCGGAGAAGATGATGCTGTAGCCGGAAAGATGATCGACAAGGAGAGAAGAAAGAAAGAAAAAAAAATATGGCCGGAGACGATCACCGGCGATGACGACAAAGGTGGGAAGATGCCCGGAGACGATCACCGGCAATGACGACGGAGGATTTGAGTTAGGATTTCAAAACCCTCTCTGATACCATGTTAGAAGTGTAGAAAGAAGAAAGAAGATGAAAAGATGAATGATCTATGTTTGATATCACATTTGATACAAGTGTATATATATATACAAGAGAGTGAATAGTAATGGCCTTAATGGGCTCTTTAACAATCTTGATAGTAGAAGCTAGTCGATAAGTAGATTTACTTATCACATACATGGCCTGACATAGCATTTGGCATTAGTCTAGTAAGCCTATTCATGCATTCTCCTCGTTAAGAGCATCTTGGAGCAATCTACCGTATCCAAGATAATCAAAGTGCTCTCCAAAGAAAAGCTTTCTTTTACAAAGTGGATTTGATTTTGCTGTGTAAATTTTAATTTTCAAATAAAAGAGATCCCTTAAAAAAAGAAGATCCACCAAGGCCTAGCTTATGTGAATCTCCTGCCTTATTGGGTGTCCTGATTTCCTATAAATATTGTAATGTTTATTTGGCATTATCAATGAGGATTCTGATGCAATCAAAATTTCTCCACTTATAATTACTTTCATGCGTTTACTGACAAGTTCATTGTAGAGACAACCACCATTACAAAAGAAAAGATGTAATCCCAAGCCCTTTATTTCATCTACAGAATGATGAAAAGCAGCTTGTGTTCAAGAAAAAGAAGATCATGCCATGTTACACCACAGATAAAAAAAGTAACATTTCTTTAGTTTGAAAGCCATTGGATTCTTCGAGTCTACCATTGGATTGGAGAACATGCTTTCATGCATTTCTGATTCTATTTTCTGGTAAAAAGAAAAGAAAAAATTGATACAGCTCCATTTCTCAAGCAATTTTTGACTATCTTAAATGTTGGGAAAAAGAGCAACCAAGGACATGTGAGTTATAGGATTTGATCCCACTTATTAGAAAGGGAAAAAAGATGGGTGATGGGGAGGCACCAGAAAATTTCATTAATTTTCTTAATATACTGATAAAAAGAGCAATCACTTGGTGGGACAAACTTCCAACACCCTGATGGCTTGGTGAACACAACAGCACACCCTCATACTAGGCACACCAGACCATTATCAGTTGACACACCTTGTCACACACTAAGTTTGCATACATGGTGCTTTATATAGGGTCACACACCACGTAAATCAGATCCTTCTGAGACTCAAATTAAGTAATCATACTCAAACTCAAAGTAAATAACTATCATTAAAAACTAGATAAACATAAACTCGTGTTTATCATAAACTGCAACATTAAAGTACTACATTAAGATTTAAAATGAGTTCCCAACAACTCTACATGCCTCCATGATCTTTTAATTATTCACAAGAACACATACGTAAACCCTTTTCATCAAATCACTGCACACCGTTGTCTTTAGAACCTTCATGTATAGCATACCACTCTTCTAAGAAAAATAAAGCATAATACACTCATGAACTCAAGCAGTAGGTTAGGTGGAATCACGCAAATAATTGACCTTAACATAGATGATTGAGATATTGACTCCAGTCAATATCAGTATTAAGGACGTGCCTGAACCTAATTTATAGATGCATAATCATCCTAAATTTGGTAAGACTTGACAAAGAAAAAATATATTCACCTTCAAAGCTGCATCATTGAGTTGAAGCTTTTCCAGAGCATCACGCAACTCAGGAAACCTGTTCGTATGATAAAGGAATAATTGAAAATTTTGTATCAGGCCATGTAAAGATGAAATTTGAAACTATATACAGTATAAAACAGTACTGGTCAGCATCAACAGGAAATAGACCGCAGAACACCATTGGAGTGGCTTCCTCGTATCCTGGCAAGGCGCTCTCAGCTTGCTTTGCAAAATGTGTGATTGTGTCACCAACCCTGGCATCTGCAACTGATTTTATTGATGCAGAAAGGTAACCAACCTGAAGGTTTAAATAAAACAACCAATATAAGATCAAAATCACAATGTAGAACACCGAGGAAAAAACTCTAGTTTCTGATACACTTCAACTCATTAATTAATATCATCAGGAATGCTAAACTGTATGGACTATGGATCACAAGACTATTGAACAAACATAAATATGCAAACTACAGAGCATGCATAAAATTAAAGTGTATTTCTTTTCTTATTCAAGTGATTTCCACAGTCAATAACCTTAGGAATGCAACCAGTGTATTGATAAGGGAGCAACGAAGCAATGAAAACTTGTGAAAGTCAACACCATGAAGGGGTATTATTTAAGAGAATGACGAATCAGTACACTAAGGGGGCGTTTGGATGGAGCTTTGACTCCCAAGGAATGGTAAGCCCAATAGTAGAGGAGTCCCATTGATCCCAAATTTGGGGGTAATATGATTCATGTGGGGTAAAATTACCTTTTTGCCCATCTATGATTATTTATACAATAATTATCTATGGTTACTTATTAATTCATTATATATACAATAATTATTAAAGTTAATTGTTTCTTTAACTTAATAGTTATAATAATTTAAATTAATAATAATTATTATTTAAAATTATTTAAAATTCAATTTGATAAATTATAACGAATAATAATTATTCGTGTTTTAATTATACTTATACAATAATTAACTTATACAATAATTATTAAAGTTAATTTTATAATTTAACTTAATAGTTATAATAATTTAAATTAATAATTATTATTATTTAAAATTATTTCTAATTCAATTATTTAAATTATAACAAATTAATAATTATTCCTATTTTTAATTATGCTTATACGATATTTATTTGTAGTTTCTTATTAATTCATTATCTTATATGATACTTACAACCATTAATTAACTAAAGGGCATATAAGTAATTTACACAGTTTCTCTCTCATACTTTTCCCCATTCCCAATACACAATCCTTCAAACCAAACATTGTTTTCTCATTCTCTCCTTCTCATTCACCCTACTTCCATTCCCCCCATTTCCATTCCCCCATTCCTATTCCGTGATCCAAACGCCCCCTAACTTTACTCCATTGATTTCTAAATCCAATTAGCATTGACAGCTTCAGAAGATGATTCTTCAATAAGAACTGAACCACATGCACCTACTAACAGTTTGTTTGTGTGATATCCTGAAATCTTATCATTTCAGTTGCTCATGCAACAAAGCTAGAGTCTCTGAGACAATGAAATAGATTGACCATAGAAATTCTACTCGGCAATATGAAAATGCTAATTAAGATGTCATAACTTGATTTTCATTTCCAAAATGATAATGTTGCCTTCATTTTCTGAAGTAATTAGCCCCGACATTTGCAGAAAAACCAATTAAAACACTCAGTTCAAAAAGGAACAAAGAGAAAATGATTGAACAGTGCACATTTTACTTTTTCTATTTGAAATTGCAAGCCAAAGGTGAGGTTATACATTCAATTTACAAAAATAAGAATGTGAACAGAGTTCTGTTCAAGGTCCAAATTTGGGGTCATTTGGTTTCCATATGTTTGTGGAGGAAATTGTAAGAATTGGAACATATTAATCTAGATATAACATATGTTTATGAGGATTTTATTTACAATCATCAATTTGGATTGGAACTTTAACAAACTTCATGTATTCTTTTATGCTGTTTAAGGAAACTTTTATTCCATGGTATTTCTTTAATATTCATCCTTAAGAGTTTGGCAAATTGCAATTTCTAGAAGAGTCCTGAAAAAGACACTATAGTCTAAAAGATGTGAAGTACTAAGATAAATCTAGTCTTTTCATTATTTTGAGAATTTCAACTCCAAAACTCTCTTAAGAGGCAACCTGGTGACAAGAGGAGGAATCTAAAATTTGGGTTTTTCTTGTTTAAAACATCAACCGAAGAAAATGATTAGATTTCCTCATATTGAAATGCTCTGTTCCAATAATTTTCCTTCAAGATGAACCTGCCTTCATCGAAAAGTGAATTTTCTAAGAATTTAAGACTTTATTACTTGAAGCATTTCATGAAGAGAAGCCATCCACGATCAATTAAAAGTTGGATTACTAAAAGGAAGTCTAGTTTTTTATCATCTGCAGCATTCTTCGAAGGTAAATTATAGCTCTAAAAAGGAGTAAGCTATGTAAGATAACTTGGAAAGTCTGCATGTCTGCATGTTTATTGTTTAGATCATTTGGTCTACTGACTTTAGACACAGAAGTAAACCACTATATAGAGAAACACAGAGGGCAAGTTTAGATGTTTATGATTGTGGCTTGATAAGTCTTCAATATCTGAAATATATTCATTTACCTTGAGATCCATGCTCACTAGACTTCTCTCTCGAATCTAGTTGACTATCCCCGTTTGAGACCAAGCATGCATTTAGAGATCTCTATGACTGACACCACTTCACCTTGCTTCAAAATCATGACCCATATGTGGTCACACTCCTAATAGATCAGAAAGTTTATCCTGATAAAGGGAACTCAGAAATTGGGTCTAAACATGGAAGAGAGGAACATTAGTGCTTAGGGATTTAATTAAGCTAACCTTGGGCGCTGATAAAGTGCATAGTTTCATTGGAATTGAAGGGGATCTGTTATGTGCGGACTGACACCATGGACACCATGGGTTTACAAGGCTTGACTCACTTAGATTTTTACGAAAGCTCAAAAGTTAAACACACTATGGTAAATGGCTCTGGTTACATGTTATGAATAAAGGATAATTACCATAGATCGGAGCAATTGTGCCAACGGCGAGAGGCATGGATCTAGAATTTTCATTCAGTAGGGGCAAACTAATATTAAATATAAAAAATAAACACATATAATGACCTCAAGTCCATCAAAAGCTTTGTCATATAGAAATAATATATTACAATTATTCTTTACGTGTTTTTATTTCACACTGCAAGATCTTTTCATTCAATACTACAAAATATATCTTTCTCTGCATATGTCATCAAACAAGGTTTAATACCCTAATTAGTTCCTCTATTATAGTCAATTTGCATCTTTGATCTCCTAATTATAATTTCTCTATCGGAAGTCCCTCTATTTTCCTAATTGTGAAATGTCAGTCTCTCCTGCAAAGGGCAGTTTGTTTTTCTAACCAAGGCGCTGATGTGACATTAATCATGATTAAAATAGTATTAAAAAATTCTTTTCAACAATTGATAACATATTTTAAAAAAGCCTTTATCTAAGCAACCTATATCTAAGCCAATCGGAACAGATTTGGATATGCACCCGATACCTACAATTACTCCCCTCTATCTTCCTTGAGAGAACATATTCACCACCCGGCTTGCCAAGATCACCAGAGTGCCACCGCTGCCGACAACCCGCCCACCGCAAGTGAAAGTCACCGTTGCTTGGCTGACGACTTGTCCACCACCGAAAGCGAAGATCGCCTTTGCTCAGCGGACAACCCGTCCACCATCAGGTCCATCACAAACGAAGGTCGCCGTTGCTCTGTCAACAAGATCTATTACCACTAATTGATATATTCAATCTTCACAAAAGGCAAAAAACAAAGAAAAAGGGATTTGTGTTTAGCTTTTGTTTTTGCTTTTATTTATCAGTTCATGTTTGTATTGGGGGATGAATGATTCATAGAAATAAGGAGATCTCCCATCTCATGCTCAATGTAAACATGACAAAGCTTCATCTATTTAATAAACCCTTTATGTTTAGTACAAAGTTCTCTGTAAAGTGTTCATCTATGTTTTCAAAAGGTGAAACATATGTCCTTTTCTCTTTATTTTTTTATTTTTATTTTTGTTTTGGTTTTTGTGAAACAATTCATCAATAATTCATCAATTTAAGCATTTCAAGCTCAAACAACAAAATACATTCATCTATTTAACAAACCCTTCTATAAAGTAAATCATCAATTCAATGGAACCGGAATAGCAATTGCTCAAACAACAATATACATTTATCATACAAAATAAAACAACAATCAACTCCCAAAAACTGTGGTGGATGGGTCATCGACAGGGTGGCACTCTGGCAATCTTGCGCAGTCCGGGTGGTGAATGTGCTCTCTTGAGGGAGAGGAGGGGGGTAGGGGGTAATTTTAGGTATCGGATGCAGATCTAAATTGGATCCGGACCCGTTTAGATAATGGTCAATATATTATTAATTATTAAATCGAAGTTTTAATATTATTTGAAACAAGATCAATGCCATGTCAGTGCCTTGGACGGGAAAACAAATGACCATCTAATGGAGGGACTGATATTTCTTAATTTGGAAAAGAGAGAGACTTCCAGCTAGCAAATTATAATAGGGGAATCAAAGAGGCAGATTGACTATAATTGAAGGACTAATTAGGGTATTAAACAAATCAAACAACCATTCATCTAAGAATCTCTCATTTGGTTACGCAATCAAAATTTCACAATATTAATGGCAAAATCCTCAACTAATGCAATAAAAACCAATAATATCAAAGCTAATTTCACAAATACACTAAGGGGTGCACAAGGTGCTTTTTTGCGTCAACAAAAGGTCATTGATATCTTTTTGGCTTTTAAACTCATCATAAGATCCTTAATCAACAATGTAAATTTCAAGCTAATAAAGCATTGCGAATCAATTTTTCCTCATCAAGAGCCATGAAAGAATCAAATTGACTTAAAGAAGCCACACAAAGAAGTAACTCTATATTCACCACATTAAATAGATTGTTGAGCTCTTGAAGTTGCATATAAATAACAGTGTAAAACAACTCAAACTCGATAATGATGCAAATTTGTCATTTTATGACCATTGGGTTGTGGCTTCCTCGAGTTACAAATATGCCATCCATATATGGGCTAACAAAATTATTCCATTAAAAAATAAAGAGACCTCATGATATAAACATTTCCATCCATCCTGTTTCATTGTTTGTAGTCATTGCGTATCTATTCTAAATAAAGCCATTTCATTCACAATATCTTGATCTCTTCTTTGTAATGTCATTGCCAATTCATTTGTAATCCTTAAAATATTTTTCATTAAATGCAAACTGAAAGCGAAGTCAAAACATACTGAATCTAATACAGCGTAAGCTTCAATTCTGTGCTACAAGCTAACGCCATAGACCACACCAATTTGAGGCACACCAACAACAGAACTAAACATAAGGATCATGTAGAATTATTGGTCAAAGTTAGTTTAAGCAATCACTTGTTTTGGGCTAGAATTTATGGCTCAGACAGATGCCAATTTTTATGGCAAACAATTGCCTGATTTTATGGCAGACTATATGGCTGAGAATATCAGCTGCTTTGTATATATATTATCTTGTATTCTTCATTGAAGTAAGAGAATAAGAGAAATCTTTCTCTCCAAGAAAAACCTACATGGTATCAAAGCCTATCCTTTGAAAATATTAGCAACCTTTCTATGACCAAATACGACATGGTTGTAGGAAAAGAAATCACACAACTATCTTCAATGGTCACAATCAGTGATGATGTTCATTTGTGGCAGAGGTAAGGATGATATCTTACTGAGGAAATTCCTATTTCAGAGAAAAATGATCCAAAATTTAAAACCTGGAAGACTGAGAATCATATGGTGATGTCTTGGTTAATTAACTCGATGAACAATGACATTGGCGAGAATGTTCTCTTATATGGAACTGCTAAGGAGATTTAGGATACAACTAGGGAGACTTACTCAAGTTCAGATAATTCATTTGAACTATTTCAGATTGAAACAACACCGCACAATCTACGTCAAGGAGATCTCACTGTCACTAAATACTTCAACATCCTTACTCGATATTGGCAGCAACTTGATATGTTTGAAACTTATTCATGGAAATGCTCTCATGATTCTGCTTTATATCAAAAGATTGTAGAGCAGAAGAGAACATTCAAGTTTCTTCTTGGTCTTAATAAAGATGTGGATGAAGTTCGAGGAAAAGTGATGGGAATTAAATCATTATCAATTGTTCAAGAAGCCTTTTCTTAAAGTAAGACGAGAAGAAAGTAGAAGAAGAGTGATGATGGGATCTCAAAAAACTACTGGAACTATTGAAGGTTCTGCTCTTGGTGCTTGCAGACCCTTCATAAACAACTACAATGAAAGTCGACAAATACAAGGAAGGCCGTGGTGTGACCATTGTCGCAAACCTGGACATGTGAAAGAAAATTGCTGGAAGCTTCATGGCAAACCTGCAGATTGGAAGCCCTCACGTCCCTGGAATGACAGACAAGGACGAGCTAATATAGTTACAAAAGATGAAGGCTCAACTTCAACAGAGACAAGTCCTTTCACTAAGGAACAACTTGAAGTCCTTCAGAAACTCTTAAGTCAGAATCTTTCCTCCCAGCCAAACACTGCAGTGTCAGGAAATAGCATGATAGCACATAAAGATAAACTCTCTAAGACCTTTAAAGTCAACCTAGGTCTCTCAAGTCCTTGGATCATCGACTTTGGAGCTTCAGATCATATGATAGGTGATGCTTCTATTTTTCATGAAAACAACTTGTGGGGTAATTTTTTTGGGTGGGTACTAAACTTTGGACTTGTTTCATTTTGAACACCAAATTTTGATTTGTATCACTCTGGGTACTCTACTTTGATTTCCTTTCGACAGGAGGGTACCAAAACTATTCCGGTGAGGTGTGTCTGACGTATTTGTCGGATTTTTGACGTGGCCATTGACTTGCTACGCCAGCTATACCCGTGTACGTGCCAAGTGGACGACTTAAACACGTGGCTGCTCCCTTTCCCACATGGAAAGCCACATCAAAGGCGTAAACCCCCTTCTTCCACCCAAAACCATTCTTTGCACCGGCAACCCCGAAGCTCCGAAGAGCTCTTTACCAATCTCTACCCCGGCAACTTGCCGACCGGTTGCAGCCGACGTCGTTGATCCCCCACGACTACAACTGCCAACAAGCAGCGAAGAAGGGTTGCAGAAGATTGGAGAAGGCCTGCAGGCCCCATTCCCCGCAGATAGAGCTCTAGAGGAGGATTGCAAGAGATAGGAGTATCCCAGATTTGCTATGGAGGAGGAATGTGTGGAGGTCATGTTCATTTAAAAGCTTTCAACGTTTAGATGTTATTTTGGGATTTACCATGTAAAAAACAGGAAATTTTACACTTGTGGACTTTATTCTGTTATGTTAACTTTTCATTTATGTACAAAACTAATGGACTTGTTTCTCCCATGATCCTCATTATGTCATTTCCTTCTAATTGGCCAGTTGTTTTTTTTTTACAGAATTTAGTCTCATTAGTTCTCATTATGTACTTTCTACCCTGCTATCTCCATCTAATATGCTGTTTGTAAAACTTAACAAAATTACATCCCACATGTTATCTTCAAGTTGAACCAGGAAAAGGATCCTAATCTTGATGAAAACTGCAATAAGACTACCTATGACTACCCTGAATAAAATTTAACAAAAGACATAATAGCATCTGTATAACAAACACACAAACTAGCAAAATTCCAACAGTTCAGACACAAAATCAAAGTCAAAAGGAACTTCAATTCAACACAAAACTTTGCACAATAAACAAATACATGCTCGGCAGATGTGTGTTATCTACAATAGCAAGGTTAAATTTCAAATTACATCCCATATCCACAATAAACCTAATCTTGACGAACACTAAAATTCAGTACAGAAATTGATGTAATCACTTACAATAAACTGGTGCTCTAGTATCTCATGGCCTTATCACCCAATCGACTTCCATAAGACCTCCTATCTCCTGCAATCCTCCTCTAGAGCTTTATCTGTGGGCACTGTGCAGTGCAACCCTCTTCCAATCTCCTGTAGCCATTCTTCGCTGTTTGTTGGCAGACACAGTCGGGGGGATCAATGACGTCAACCGCAGCTGGTCGGCGGGTTGCCGAGGAAGAGATTGGTGAAAAGCTCTATGGACCTTTGGGGTGGCCGGTGCAGAGAATGGTTTTGGGTGGAAGAAGGGGGTTCAAGCCCTTGACGTGGCTTTCCACGTGGGAAAGGGAGCAACCACGTGTTTCAGTCGTCCGCATGGCAAGTACACTTGTACAATTGACGTGGCAAGTCAACGGCCACATCAGAAATCCGGCAAACACGTTAAACACAACTCACCGGAATAACTCTGGTACTCTCCCCTCGAAAGGAAATCAAAGTAGAGTACCCAGATTGATATAAATCAAAATTTGGTGCTCAAAATGAAACAAGGCCAAAGTTTAGAATCCACAAAAAAAAATTACCCACAACTTGTGTAATGAGAATTACACAATCAAAATAGCAGATGGTTCACTATCAAAAGTTGAGAGAATTGGCTTAGTCAAAGTCACAAAGGCATTAATTCTACATTCCGTACTTCATGTTCCTAAGTTGGATTGCAACTTGATCTCAATTAGCAAGCTAACTCAAGATTTTAAATGTGTGTCTAAGTTTTTCTCAAATTTGTGTGTATTTCAGGAATTGGACTCGGGGAGGAAGATTGGCAGTGCTGAGATGCGTTTTAGATTATATCTCCTTAATCAACTCCTCAAAGTAGACAAGTTTAAAATGTAAAATGTGTGTCTTTCAAAGGTCAATTAGTTTCAAAGCCTAGTATTCACAAAGATAGTGAAATAATGTTATAGCACTATCATCTTGGTCATCCAAATTTCATGTATCTTAAGAAGATGTTTCCCACCTTATTTGGAAATAAAAGTTCAAAGTTCTTTGATTGTGAAATTTGTCAACTTGCTAAACACACATCCTGGTTTGTCATTTACCCCTTCTCAACCATTTAATTCACAGTGAGGTGTGGGGACCTTCAAGGGTGAAGAATATTAGTGGGACTAGATGGTTTGTTTCCTTTGTTGATGATCACACTAGATTAACGTGGATATTTTTTATGAGAGAAAAATATGAAGTTGCCTAAATTTTTCAAAACTTCAATCCCATGGTTCAGACTCAATTTCAGTCCAAAATCCAAGTCCTTAAAACTAACAATGCCAAAGAATATTTCAAAAATTTTCTGGGTAATTATCTCTTAAGTCAAGGCATTGTCCATTTGAGCTCTTGTGTCGATACACCTCAAGAAAATGGAATTGCAAAAAGAAAGAATTGGCATCTCTTAGAGGTTGCTAGATCCCTCATGTTTATCTCTCATGTTCCAAAACATTTTTTGGCAGAAGCAGTTCTCACGGCATCTTACCTTATAAACAGAATGCCTTCTAGAGTTCTCAAATTTCAAACCCCTTGTCAAGTTCTTCCCCAAAGTTTTCCCTACACAAAAATTTTCTCATCACTACCACCTAAAATTTTTGGATGCACTGTGTTTGTTCACATTCATCAACAATATCACAGTAAATTAGATCCTAAATCAATTAAATGTATCTTTCTTGGTTTCTCTCCTAACCAAAAAGGTTATAAATGCTATTCTCCTTTCACCAAAAAGATGTATATCTCCATGGATGTAACATTTTTTTAACATCAGCCTTAATACCCCAAACTTGGCACTCAAATGGAGAACTTGAGGGAATATCAGTCCTAGGATTCTTTCAGTGATATTGAATCACCTGAGATATCTTCATCCACTTTTCAACCATCCTTTCATCCACCAAGGAATTCACCTCAACCTGAATCATCTCAATCTCATCAAAATCCACTTCTGTCCTGTCAAATTCCAAAAAATTTTCAGCCTAATCAAACTCCAGAAAATTTCTGTCATGACTAGTCCAAATTACCACAAATTGCAAGCCCTGAGCTTCGTGTCTACACAAGGAGGAAGAAATCAGAAAAGGAAATAGAGTCTTTAACACATTCATCACATGACCATGAATCTGAACCGAGAAGTGTACCAGCTCCAATTCACTCAGGTGAGAAAACTGATGACATTGAGAACGTGACTCGAGTTATTGATAATTTGAATATTCCAATTGCTATAAGAAAGGGTGTTAGAGCGTGCACCAATCATCCTATTGGCAATTTTGTTTCTTATGAAAGATTAACACCACAGTATCAAGCCTTTATCTCTATTCTTGATAGTATACAAGTGCTGAATTCTATTCAGAAGGCTTTCCAAAATCCAGGCTGGAAAAAGGCAGTAATTGAAGAAATCAAAGCTCTAGAAAAGAATGGTACTTGGGTGATTTCTGATCTACCTCGAGGAAAGAAACCAGCTGGTTGTAAATGGGTGTTTACAGTTAAACACAAAGCTGATGGAAGTGTTGAAAGATTAAAAGCTCGCCTTGTGGCAAAGTGTTTTACTCAATCTTATGGAATAGATTATCAAGAAACTTTTGCACCTGTGGCAAAACTCAACACCATTAGAATTCTGTTTTCTTTGGCAGCAAATCAAGATTGGTCTTTGCATCAATGAGATGTGAAGAATGCGTTCCTCAATGGTGACCTAGAAGAAGAAGTTTACATGGATATTCCACCAGGAATGGAGACTTCTTTTTGTAACAGAAAGGTATGCAAACTAAGAAGATCTCTTTATGGCCTTAAACAATCTCCTCGTGCATGGTTTGATAGGTTCGCTAAGGTAGTGATCAGATACGGATATTCACAATGTATAGCAGATAATACATTGTTTGTGAAATTCTCAAGTGATGCAAAGATAGCTCTTTTAATTGTATATGTTGATGATATCATTCTAATAGGTGATTATGAGGAGGAGCTACTGAGATTGAAAAAACTCTTAGCCAAAGAGTTCGAAATCAAGGATCTTGGATGCCTCAAATATTTCCTTGGCATGGAGGTAGTTAGATCAAAAGAAGGTATATTTGTCTCTCAACGTAAATATGTCTTAGATTTACTGAAAGAGATAGGTATGCTTGGATGTAAGCCATCATATACTCTAATGGATCCAACCAAGAAGATAGGGTTTGGAAAAGAAAGTACCCCAGTGGACAAAGGAAGATATCAGAGACTTGTAGGTAGATTGATCTATCTCTCACACACTCGACCAGATATTGGTTTTGCAATTAATGTTACAAGTCAATACATGAACAATCCAACAGAGGAACACATGGAAGTTGCTAATAGATTCTTAAGATATCTTAAGATGATTCCAGGGAAAGGCCTATTATACAAGAAAAATAAGGCAAGGAATGTGGAAATCTTCTCAGATGCAGACTGGGCAGGAGATATTTCAGATGAGAGATCAACATCAGCCTATTATTGTTCCTATGTTTGGGGAAATCTTGTAACATGGAGAAGCAAAAAACAAATTGTAGTTGCAAGGAGTAGTGCAGAAGCTGAATTTAGAGCTTTAGCTCTTGGTATTTGTGAAGGAATGTGAATTCGAAGATTACTAGGAGAATTGGGTATAACCACAGAAAGGCCTATCAAGGTGTACTGTGACAACAAAGCAACAATAATCATTGCAAAAAACCTAGTACATCATGATAGAACAAAACATATCGAGATAAATCGACATTTTATTTCAGAGAAGATTGACAAGGAGATTGTACAACTGGTCTATATGCCCACAAGATCCCAAATTGCAGATATTCTCACTAAAGCTCTCCCAAGAACTAACTTTGAAAAGCTAAACTACAAGCTGGGTCTGCACAACATCTACAACCCAACTTGAGGAGGGTGTAGAATTATTGGTCAAAGTTAGTTTAAGCAATCACTTGTTTTGGGCCAGAATTTATGCCTGAGAATATCAGTTGCTTTGTATATATATTATCTTGTATTCTTCATTGAAGTAAGAAAATAAGAGAAATCTTTCTCTCCAAGAAAAAGCTACAGATCAAACTAATCAAGGACCCATAATGTGAACCCCGCCGTGAAACATTGGTTCATTGAAGACTTGTTTTGATTTAAACCTCATTTCTCAGAAAGCTCACTAACTCATAATGTCTCCATAACCTTATTAAGTTGCTTCTCTCGAAGAGCATCTTTGTGTTTACATCAAATGCCACCAATATTCACTGCAATCATGACAACATTCAAAAGCAATGCAATTTGTATATGATTCTTGGCCATGAATACAAGTGTCAATTAAATTTGATGAGCAAAATGATGAATAAAATAAACAGATGCATTCACTTTCATGATCAAGTTTTAAGACCATTTCATTCTCCATGCATGTTACTTGCTCCATCATAGCCTTACTCATGTATCCTTGACATGCTCAAATTATTCTTAAAAGTATATTGCCTCAATAGCTACTTAAGCGAAAAAGCATTCGTATCACTAACAACACTAACATGTACTAAACCAAGAAAACGTTCAATAATATATCACTTGGAATTCATATAGCATGAAGCAATAGCTTCTTGCTCTTTGACTGTACATCACAAAATTCATCAAGTGAAATGGAAAAAAATTCCATCTCCAAGATCCTTCATGATAGCAGCAGTAGTCTTAATTACAGCAACGTGAACAAGGTCTTTTTGAATATCATGCACTATCACTTTTGAATTTCCTAGTGCATTCTCCAATACAACAATTTTGATGATTTCATTATGCTTGATAAAAAATCGAAGTTCCAAAAAATTTCCTTAATTATGAGAATTCTCTGTTTTATCTCTACCACGAACGGACTTCACATAAGAGAAACCGAATACAATCAAGTGTAACTAGTTAAGTGAACTCCATAAGTTTTTGTGCTTGATCACTTTGCTCTCCAAAAGCAAATTAGACATGTTGCTCTTGATTTAACAAATCTCAATACCTTTTCCAAGCTTGGTTGTGAGCAATGTTCGGACGTCCAACATATATATCGAATCTTTCTTTCTTTTTCCAATTTGTGAACCCCTCCAAAACAAAAGAATCACCACATGCTTGCTCTCCAATAACTAGTATATAAAGAAAATAACACACGCAAAACGCAACACCCATCTCTATACTATATACTAACCAATTACCTTAATCTTTGAACCATAAGGGATTAAACTGATGTAGTGCCTTACTATTTTTTTTATTTTTGTGAAAAATTATGTGTGTACGGTTGACATGGACCTTCTGGCAAATTAGCTCTTTGACCCTTGTCTCACTCATTAAGGAGATAATTCAAAATTGTTTTAATTTTTTTCGTAATTTGGGATCTGAAGGAAGATCTTCTAAATTTAATTCAACACGGTCTGCCTTCGCACAAAATTATGTGTCACTAATATTGATAATAGATAATTCTTCGAAACCGGCTTCTCCTTGGTAAGATATTTGTTAATATCTAATGCCATTAAATAGTTTTACTTTATGCAATTTCTAAAGAATAAGAAAATATATCCAAACACAAATATACAATCATAACATAAGGCAGAACAATATTTATTTGTTTTAAATTCCAATTAGCATTTATTTGTTTCATTCGATTTCAAGAAATAGCATTATGATATTCTTGAATCTTAAATCATAATTCATATATAATAATATTAACGTAGATAGAGCATATATCAATCTCTACTTATTCTATTAATATAATAAAAACCTAAATAATAAATAAATACTTCATCATATTAATAGGCTATAAAAAATACATAAAAAAGTCACTTATTATACTATTGAAGGTCGGAAGAAGAAATTGGCACATGCTTAAAACTATTACTTTGGCTTGTGTTTCTCTCTCTATTGGTAATATTTCTTGGGTTGGATAATTGGATTTGGAAACTTTAAACATGAAAGAGATGAATCTTGAAAGTGCCATCGAGTGGTGGTGGGGTTGAATTTATTTCTTTGGCTCGCGCTTCTCTCTCTATTGGTAATGTAGATTGAGTTGGCTTTGGGAAAGTTAAAACTTGGAAGGAATTAATCTTGAAAATAGTGTCTTCCAGTGATGGAGAAAGTATAAAAGACATAGGAAAAAAAAAAGAAAATTTTTTTCTCGAACTTTTTAACTTCTTAATTTTTTTTTTTGGGTTATTTATTATACAACCCATGTTTTGTTCATATTTATACATGAAATATTTATTATTTTGCAAATAAAGCCACTTTTATTGAGGTTGTAAATTTTATGTTATTCATATTTATGAAAATTCTATATATATTTTTTTATTTTTCAATATCAGTAGGGGCAAATTGTAAGCAATTAAAAATTTCGAAATACACATGAAATATCCCGATAGACTTCAAATTTCAGTAGGGGCAACTGCCCCCACTGCCCCAATGTGTATCCATCCTTGAACATGACATGTGTGAATTGTTAAGACAGGGACCCACCACCCTAACTTCTCCATAACTGCAGTTATAGGGAAGGGTTGGTGGTGGTATATCAACTAGAGGGAATTGGCTCCCGCAGGCGATGTGGGACTAAGGGTGGCCATACAGCCCTGACCCTTTCTCCATCCCAACACCCTCCCCTGGGCCACGGTGGCCATACAACCCGGACCGTGGGCCCAGGATCCTAGCCATAGCTCTGATACCATGTTAAGACAGGGACCCACCACCCTAACTTCTCCATAACCGCAGTTATAGGGAAGGATTGATGGTGGTATATCAACTAGAGGGAATTGGCTCCCGCAGGCGATGTGGGACTAAGGGTGGCCATACAGCCCTGACCCTTTCTCCATCCCAACATGAATAAGCAAGAGTAGGAAAGGGAAGTAGAAGAAAACAACATTTTATTCTTCTACATTTAATCAAATGGAGCACATAGTCACTTCAATTTCTCATTTAGTTGTAACCGCATGCTTCATCATTTATTTATCTTCATTATCTAAAGAAATTTAGAGAACAGGTGCCCTACTCATTTCGTAAAAACAAATGGTAACAGCCATATATTTATGTAGGACTATTGTCTATATGTAATACTGTTGAAATATATTTGATGATTTGATATATTAGGAATGTATCTGTTAGTATCAAAACATGATTGTATCCTAAGAGTATTAGGAGAGCCAATGTCTGGCGTTACCATTTACTTGGAGATAATCGATAATCTCTATGTTCTTCATAATATTATTAGGAAATATTTTATGTTAGTCTATATAATCAGAAGTCTAGCATTGTAATGAATATGGAGAAGTATTAAAATATTGGGATTTAATATATCAGTTCCGTATGCTTTCCTCTCATCATCTCATCCACCCATGGCTTCACCCGCAGATGGTCCATGATTACCACACTCTTTCATTTTTTTCAGAAACACCCAAAGTTCTTGATTGATAATATTGGTTTAATTGGTAACTAAATTCTAGCAAGTATAGTCATGCAAATTCTTATCACAGAAGCAGGAAAGTGATAATGGAATACGCATAAAGGCAAATAAGGTAATTTGAAATTTTCTTAAAAATTACCTCACCAGCAAACAATTCATCAACTTCCAGTTGATTAGGTGACAAGACACCAATTTCATCAGTAATGTGATCCTGGTTAAAATTAAATAAATAAATTATAAGACAACTATAGTAGATATAACAACAAATAAGAAAATTTCTCTTAAGAAAGAGTTCAATTAAAAGATTTCCTGCTGTAACAAATTCAATCACAACTGCCAGTTGTACAACGGATGCCTTGAAGAGGCAGCCAGCAATAAATATTACATCTTGCATAAACTTTCTGTATGTTCCACTTATTTGGAAGTTCAGGCTGTGCAGGCATATAATGCTTTGGTGATCTGGTTCATAATGGTGGTAAACAGCCGATAAAGTCAAGCTTATTGCTAAAATGAAGCTATTGAATTCCTTCTCTACTAGAGGGCTTTAAATATTAGATTAGTCACAATCATCTGGACCTTAGCTTTTATTCAGTTTTGTGCTTGGAGATGCAGCAATGGAACTCTCTAAATGTACAAATCCTAGAATGCTGCACCACAGGATCTTTGCTTGCTTGTCAGCACAAAAGGCTTGTTCTGTCTGGCCTTTTCTTACTCCCACAGGATGGATTAGAAAGATGACTTCATAAAAGCATTTTTTGTTGATTTCATCAAATTTGACAATATACATAATTTGCAAAAGATATTTGTTAAGAATATAAATTTATTATATCCTTCTTTCACGAATTTCTTTCTCTGTAATTTTGACCTAATTAAAATATTTAATAGTATATTGAAAACAAAGAGAGATCATACTATCCATGGATGATGGAGTTTTGAAGTATAACAACAGTACCATCCAAATCTTTTATTTAGATATAATGGTCACTTCAAATAAAGCTCTAGAACTTTCAAGGAAGAGAATGAGGACTACTTCCAAGTTGTAAGATGTTTTGAGATTTTTATGTTATTTGTAGCGTGAATTATTCAAAAAGTATATTTTATTGCAAACATTGGCCATCCTCCAAATAGAATTTGCAGTTGGACTCACCACTTGTCATAAAGTGTAAAATGAAAAGGGAAAATATGCACCCTTCAGTCTCATGTGCTCAATAAGAGAACACATGATATTATGGATATACAAATGAAGGTTGGGTAATGAATACAGCCCCCATGGGCCATTTAACCCAATAGTCAATTATGCTTCCCTTTGAGGCACTAGAAACAAGAGATTCTCAGGATACATAGCTGATAGACTACTGGATAAAGGTAAACAAATAAAAAGAAAAAGTATACGAAGACGAAATAAAATTGTGCAAAGTAAAGATGCAATTACTTAGGTCATGCCGGCAGTAATTGTTTCAAGTTGATTGATGAACTAAATTCTTATTGTGAACACCATGGGCACTTCTATTGATATAGGGAATATACAAAAAGTTGATCATTAGATACTTAGTCCATGGACAAAGGTAAAACATTGGAAGTAGAAAAATGGAATCCATTAAAGAGCCATTAACTTTTCATAGTAGATATATATAAAGCAATGTAAACTTTACCGTCCCACTGGCCATGAAATAGATTCTGTCACCTTTCTTTATGGTTCCCTCAACCACACGAAAATAAACAATGACACCTCGATACGGATCATAATAACTACAAAAATAGTAAGAATTGGAGTAAGCCAAGAAACAAGAAGGTAGAATTTTTCATGAGAAACAACTAAAGATTCATGCTGATTCCATCATGAACCAAAGGTTAATTGGTACTTTAAAATGTAAACAACTTGATATATTAACTCACACAGTATAATCAAAAGCTATGCATGCATTAAAGGAGTGGGGCATATTAACAAGTTCCTGAATATGACTGTTTTTAAGTACATAGAGAACACACAGAAAACAGCAGTTGTTATTAGAACATTGTCTGAAATAAGGTTTCATTCTGGTTTTGGTTTGTTTTGAAGATGTATCCCCGTTGCTCATGATCTCATTAACAAATGTTTCTTGCTTTATAACTATTTTAAGTATAAAATATTGAGGAAAAAGAAGAAATTATAAAGGTAAAAGTTTCAAAAAAGTATACAAATATAATTAGATACAATAAATAAATAGTTATCTTAAATGCAAAACAAAAAGTTTTGACCTATTACTATATATAAATCATTATATTTGGTGCAATGAAAGTATATAGCAACAGAATATCAGTTATCACATACTCGACGAAAACACACCCAATGACGTAGAGTAACTGGTGTCTTATTCAGGTTGATTTTTCTAATCAAAGCTAATACCAAAGGATTTCTTTAAGATAATTTTGTTTCGCGGACCTTTCATTATTAATATTATGTAAATTATAATCATTCATGCTGATTCCTTAGTGATAAGATCAGCAATGCCCCATTTGGTCACTCTGGGAGCAATTGTTCATGGTCATTATAGGAAAATACTTTATGGGTGTTAGGTATCCAAGCATCAGGGAGCGACCAACATCAGAATTTAATGAATATATATATACACACACACACACACACCCCCCCCCTATATCCACGTATCCAATTTTCATTAAATTCTGAAATATATATATATAACATAATAGTAAAAAATAGTAAAACAAGTTTTTCATGTCTAGAAAAATATATAGACAATGTGAGACACTTTAGAGAATTACAACTTAAGACAAGGATTTAATCATTTTAAATGTTAAATTAAAATAAAATAGAGTTTTTATCAAAATCACTATTAAAAAGATTTGAAATTGTATGGTCTTTTATTCTTGCCAGGCCTTATTAGAATTGACCGGTAAAAAGCAACGGATCACAAATTAAATCATAATTGTTCTATTTTTAAGAGATTGCTAGTTCATGATTTTCATTAGAGTCAAACTCATAATGTCAATTACCCCAAACTTTGTCATGGAAACCTCCAATCAGAACAAATACTAATGGTAAACAAAATGAAATAAAATAACAAATTACTTTTATTAATTTCATGTAAAACACAAATACAAGGACTTGATTGAAGTTAGTAAGACTAGAATTTCTAAGTTTTCTTTATCTTCACATGGCTTGAGAGCCTTTGACTTCATAAGAAGGAAACCCTTACACTTGGCTTCTTCTAACTTTCTTACTGACAAGAGCATCTCAATATCTCTCATTGAACTCACTGACCTTGATTGTCTTCGAGCTCTTGGATTTGCATCATGAAATATATTTCTTGGATCTAAAGTTGCGGACTCTTTATGTTCATGAGTCATGAACTTGATCTCCTCAAAATTTTATGGCTGAAGACTTTGATTTTTAATGTTTGAGAAGTCTTCGAGTCTTTGACTTATGGAACTCTATACTATGTGTTTTAGAACTCCAAAATTGTGTTTGTCATCCATTTGAGATTCTCCAGTCATCACTTTCCTATGTTTTTAAGATTTGACTTGATATTTGTTTTGTCACGTCATGACCTACTCAAGTTATCAAGTCACTAACTTGACTATTTTCACTTGTTTTTCTTTGAGGCTTGATCTTCAGCTTTCAAACTTCCCTCTCTTCATTAACGTAGAACTTTATATCTACTTTAACTTGTCAGACTTTTGATTTAACTGCTTTTCCTATGCTTAACTTGATATTTGCTTTAATTTGTGAGAGACCTTTGATTTAACTTGTTTTCCTATGCTTTTGACTTGTTTTCTTTTTTATACCTATAAGCAAGTTCCCAAATATATATACCTTCCATATTGGAAGAACTTCCTATTGTGTAGCATTCCTCATATGGGACCATAGAAGTTAATCAGACCTAACTTGTGGCAAAGACAACAAAAGTCCCATTCAGAGCCTTTGTAAAAAAAATTGAGTTTTTCTGCAATCTTCACATATCCTCGAGCAATCAAATTTTGCTGCACCAATGCACAGACAAAATGGTAATAAATCTCAATATGCTTAGTGTCACGATCTCAACCGATCACCTTCGGCCGTGCGGCACCTGACATGCACCATAGCGACAGGTTAGCCTTCCTTGCAAGAACAGTTAGTGAATTCCTATTTGCAGTACAAGCACAGCGAAAATAAAGTAAAGCGAGCAAAACCAGAAAACATCCACGGTACGAGAAACACGACACATGAAACCCATTTTGAGAGAGAAAAACATAAACTCTCTTAGATTGAGAAATGTTTACAACCATGGCCAAAACCAACACCAAGTGGCCTTGTCTCCTCCCAAAGACACATTAGACCTTATTACAAGAGCTACCACAAATCCAAGGTTAATTGAGCCCAATGCCCAATGAAGGTCTGGCGTGAATTCCCTGACTTCACTTAGCTTGCAATGTCCACTGACGCAACTGTAGCTTTAACCAACCACCCTTGGTCACAGCGCGCAGCAGTACCGGTCACGCGCGGTAATACCGCATGCCATCCTCACCCTTGGCTCGGCAACGCTCCCGACCACGTGTCCACTTGCATACGCCTGCGTAAAACCTTGTCAAATCCGGAATCAACTCTCGGTCTCCCGACCTGATCAAGTGTCCCACCCCGCCTAGACTTGCTAGAGATCCAATACTCTACATGATGAAGTCTTGCAACACTTGACTCTTGGTATGGGCGCGCCTGCCCCACACGCTCATCGGTCACGCGCACGCCCACGGTCACGACACAACACACGCCTAGCGCTAACCGCGCGCTACGTGATAATGTATGCCCGCTGACCAAGTGTAAGGTCATCAACCCTTACACTTAGTCCCTTCATAAAACTCAAGATAAAAATCAATACAAAGAGCAGCTTGGTTATCACACCATCTTTTGCTGGCATTAAGGCTGAATGCGCCATAACTCTTTATTCTAATTCTGCACTAGAATGGGATACAAGATTTTGATTTATTTCTCTTTCATGAAACCAAATGCCCTTCTGTAAAAATCACAGTACCTTGTAGTGGATTTTTGGTCAACTTTTTATAATAACCAATCTGCATATGAGATTACTCGATACCAAGGTAGTCAAATCGAGATTCGAATCATGAAATGAAATTCTAAATTTGCGAATCGAGAATTGTGAATCGAATTAAATCGTAAGATTCGGCTCAACATTTCAAAATCATATATATATAATATAACATGATTATATCAAAAATAAGAAAAAAGTAAATTCTAAGTATGCATTAAACATAAAATTAAAGACAACCTGGTTCAAAACACTTATCAACCAACCATGTTAATATTTAGAACCTAAATAAAGCTCAAAGCCTCAAACTCAGCTGCTCAAACTATCAAATTATAAGTTTCATATCCATAATTCCATATCAATACTCATTCAAATTTGTAACCCTTCACCCTCATCTCCATCATCATCTTCTACCATAACATTCTCGATATGAATCGTACGATACGCAACGGTTCGAATCTTATAAAAGAATCAAAATTGATCCAGAATTGTGAATGAATCGTTAGATTCAATCCAGAATCGGTCAAATCGATATGAATCGATAAGATAAACGATTCAGTTATTGGTTTATGAGTTTTGGATTTTAAAAAAAGAAAAAGACAAACCAGCCCTTGTAAGAAACGAAGAGCCCGATGATGCAGACACCAAAATTTTAAACAAGGAAATCAAAGCAAAAGGATGAATGAAAAGAGAAAAAAACATAGAAAAAAGAGAAAGGAGAAATTTTGTTGTTTTATTCCAACATCCTCAACAAAGGTATTTTTCACCATCTCTTCATCTTTCTTGCCGTTCTTTTTTTTTTCATTCTTTCTTATGGTGTTGCGGTCAACTACTTTAACTATTTTTAAAATTCTTTAAATCAGTGATTATTTAATTAATCTTTAAATTTGTTATCGAAAACCAAATTCAAAGATTAATTAAAAGATAATGCTTTCTTTTAAAATTTTAATATCAAATTAATTTGTTATCTTAAAAATCTTGTTATGGAAAGAAATCGTCTTTAATTAAAAAACTAATCTTTAACATAATTTAATCTTTCTGTGATTATTTCATTAATTTTTAAATCTGAACTATTTTTGAAATAACTAATGTTTTTTTTAAATATACATAGGTTTTCTTAATACTTGAAAATGTCTTCCAAGCTTAAAAAAGGATCTCAAACTAAGAAAATTGATCCAACTTGGGAACATTGCTTTCGAATTTGAGACAAAAGAATGCATTTGAAATGTAATTATTGTGGACTTGAAAAGTGGGGAGGGATAATTGGAAAGAAACATTACTTAGCCGGTACTCATGATAGTATTGCTCCTTGCAGACAATGTCCAGATAATGTGAGAGAAAATTTTACCAAGTTTTTAAATGAAATGAAAAACCAGAAAATTTTAGATGGGAATGAATGCTTTCAAGAACAAGCAGGAGAAGATGTTCAATGTGTAGGAGGAAAAGGAAAAGGAAAAGCTATTATGAATACCCTTATTATCAAAGAGAAGGGAGTCAAGCCACAAACTATTAATGCAATGGTTAAAAAAAGAGAACCGGCTGTCCAGAGCATTTGCAAATTTTTGTATGGACATGCTTTACCCTTTACTTAGGTAAAAAGTCCACTATTTTCTTCAATGATGGAGATAGTTGATGAATATGGGAGAGTAATAAAACTTCCTTCCTATCATGAGGCTAGAGTTACATTTTGAAAAAAAAGTTGATAACGTAAACTCAATGATGGAGAAGTACAAAAAGGAGTGGAAAAAAAACAGGATGTACTTTGATGTCCGATAGATGGAGTGATCGGAAAAATAGATCTCTGACTAATTTTTTGGTTAATAGCCCAACTAGAACTGTTTTCCTTAAATCCGCTGAAACCTCGGATGTAGTAAAAAATGCTCAGAAGTTGTTTGAGTTGCTTGATTCAATTGTGGAGGAAATTTGGGAGGAAAATGTTGTCCATGTGGTGACTGATAGTGCTTCAGCTTATGTAGCCGCTGGTGATTTATTAATGCAGAATAGGACAAAATTATTTTAGTCTCCTTGTGCTGCACATTGCATTAATCTGATTTTGCATGACATGGGTGAATCGCCAATTTTTAGAGATGCTATAAAAAAAAAGCAAAGGAAGTGCGTGTCTACATTTATCGACATGTTTGGGTTCTTGAAATGTTTAGAAAGTACTCCAGGAAGAATGAATTGAAGAGGCCCGAGGTTACAAGATTTGCTACATCATTTCTCTCTTTGAAAAGTATTGATGACTCTAAACTTGCTCTTAGGGCAATGTTTGCATCGGAGGAGTGGGCTAGATGCCCTTATTCTTCTAAGATGGAGGCAAAGAAAGTTAAGGCGATCTTGTTATTGGATGGCAAGTTTTGGAAATCTATTAAGTATTGTTTGAAGTGTGCAAGTCCTCTCATTAAAGTTTCAAGACTTGTGGATGGTGATGGGAAATCCGCAATTGGTTACGTATATGAAGCCATGGAGAGAGCAAAGAACAAATTGCTCAAAATTTCAATTGTCAAAAGGCAAGATACGAACGCATTCAGCATATTATTAACACAAGATGGGATTTGCAACTCTATAGGCCACTTCATGTGGCGGCCGATTTTCTCTATCCCGAGTAAGTTTACAAAATATTGTTGTTAAATTTCATTTTCTATTTTGGCAAACTTTTACTTGCATTGCATTGAATTTTATAATTTTATAGGTTCCAATATAGCGATTCTTTCGATACGGACATGGAAGTGAAAATGGGATTGCACAAGACAATAGAGAAAATGTATCCGGATCTTGAAACAATAATCAAAATTGATTAACAATTAGAAAATTTTAAAAAAGCAAATCGATTATTTGGCATGAGCATGACCATTTTAACAAGAGAAAAAAAGCGACCTCGCAATGTTTTTTAATTTTGTAGATGAATTGTGAAACTTTTTTTTTCTAGTTTTAGTTTTGCCAAAAAAAAAAAATCTATTACCTATCTTATATATTCTAGCTTTATAGTGGGACAGTTATGGGGAAGAATGCAAAGAGCTTCAAAATCTTGTCATTCGGGTTCCAGGTCTTACATGTAGCGCCACAGGATGCGAAAAAAATTGAGTTCATTTGAGCATATGCATTACGAAAAGAGAAATCGTTTGGAGCAATAAAGATTAAATGCTCTTGTTTTTGTCAAGTACAACATTCAACTTAAATTAAGACATGAAAAAAAGGGAGAAAAAAGGTGTGACATATCATCCGATTTGTTTGAGTGATATGGAGTTGGATGATGAGTGGATCACCAAAGTAGAGGACGCTTGTTTACCCCAATAGAATTCATGGATAGATATGAATGAATGTTTTGAAGATGGAGGGCTTGGATAGAATAACAAAAGAAAACGAGTTAAATAAGTCACTCTCTAAATGCATAAGCATTCATTATTTAAAATATTGAATTCTAATATTTTATATAATGTATAATGTATTTTATATAGGACCAAGAAACTTAAAACTTGAAAGGAAAAGAAAAGGAAAAGTTCTTGTAGATGAAGAGGAGGCGGAAGATGATGAAGAAACTAATACAGAGGAAGAGTAGTAAGAAGATGTTATGGTAGAAGATTATGATGAAGATGACGATGAAGGGTTACAAATTTGAATGAGTGTTGATATGGAATTATGGATATGAAACTTATAATTTGATAGTTTGAGCAACTGAGTTTGAGGCTTTGAGCTTTATTTAGTTTTTAAATATTAACATGGTTGGTAAATAAGTGTTTCGAACTAGGTTGTCTTCAATTTTATGTTTAATGCATGACTTAGAATTTACTTTTTTATTTTTTGATATAATCATGTTATATATATATATATATATATATATATATATATATATATATATATATATATTTGAAATGTTGAACCGAATCTTACGATTCACAAATTTAGAATTTTAAGTCACGATTCGAATCTCAATTTGACTACCTTTGTTGGCAGCCTCAAGATGTTTCTTTTTTCTTTCAGCTACGCCATTTTGGGAAGATGTCTCACTTGAAGAAAAATTCTACTGTTAATCATGCAAGTCAGAAAGGAATCAAAAAACATTCTTAGGCATTGTCGCTTCTAAAGTATGCAAAAGGACACTGAAACCTAGTTTTGGATACAACGGGACAAGAACCCGAAACATCTGAATGAACTAACTCAAAAGAAATATTGGCTCCATTATGGTATCAAGGAACAGAACATAGATGATGATGTTTCACAAATTGACACATCTCACAATCAAGAGATTGGTACATCCCAAAACTTAAGACACAATATTACTAACAAAAGTAGAGAAGGATGCCCTAACAAAAAATAAGCATTAAAAGGAGTTAAAACAACCGAACAAGCAATGGATCCAGACACCTTCACATGTGTATCCAGAACATAAAAGCCTCCCAATATTCATTCCCGTTACCAATAATCTTCTTTGTTGTAAGATCTTGAAAAAGATAATAGTCCAAATAAAAAACAAGGAAACAATTTAGGGCATGGATAATTTGATTTAGGGCATAAAAAATTTGGTTAACAGACATTAAATTAAAAGAGAAGATTATTGGACATTTAGATTAACGAGGTAAGATGCAAAACCATCTACTAAAGTTATTGGCTTAGAAGCGTTGTAAAGAAATTAAGATTACTTGTCATATAATCATTGGCACCAGAATCAATGACCCACTGTGAAAAGGAGGAACGGAAACATGCATTTAGGTGACAAGACTCAGCTTGGATGTGATAGGGTAAGATGTTTTCCCAATGCTTCTTGTTACTAAAGAAACTTAGCAGACTCATCTACAAAAGACTGCTTCTTGTTATTAAAATCGAATTCTCCTTTTTATACAAATATTATTTAAAGTATTAACTTTTACTAAAAACTTATATAATCAAATTTAATAATTTAACTAATTATCCCAAACCAAAGAAACATATTACGTACTTTTAAATTAGAGTGCAATTAGAATTATAATCTAAATTCTGATATCACTCAAATATAAAAGAATCTAGATAAACAGAAATGTGAGAATAATTTACGCAGATAAGAAGAATATAAAAAAAACCTATGTTGTTTAAACATATTTAAAAAAAGTCATTTATAAAATAATAGAAGATTGACATTGAAATTAATTAATTAATAAATCTGGAGAGTGAAATGGAGAAGAGAAGACTGAAATCACAGCTATATTTTCAGATAAACCAAGGTGAACTTAGACATTTGATCGAAATGTGTCCCCAAATGAATACATAATTTTTCCTTAGATCCAGATAACACTCATAAATGCAAATTTTAGAGATATGGGTGCATTTTGTTTGGAAAGAAGTCATCATCTCTTTATTGAATTTTAAGGTGAAAAATTGAGGCGCTGTTTCACTACATGGTTAACAATGTAATTAGTTTATTCATGATACTAAAGAGGCATTGGCAAGAAATTTTGACAAATTTATTCAATATTCTTTTGTAATCAGTCGAACGGAATTATAATTATCATCATAACAGAAGTGCTCATTTTTTTTTTATCAAGTCCAATGGGGATGATTCAAGTTCAAGTCTTCAACTACCGTCAACAACTTATGCTCTTTGTGAACTATGCAACTAAGAGGAACATGATTTAGAAGAACTATGACGACAGATGCAATTCATCAATTTAATCCTCAAAAGCCAATCCACCATGTATAAAGGAGCATTTAGTTTAAAAATACAGAGAACATCTATAGGGCCTTTCTTAATTCTGAATATTCAGTAAGCTCCTTCGTAGCTATGAATTATGAGAAGCAGAAAGAGAAAGTAAACAAGATAATTTCCTCATATAACATGCACGAACATATGAATGGTTAAATGGTCTTATTTGAGTAATAGTTATTATCAGAAGAAAAGGATTACAGATGCATTATTAGATGTTTTCCCCCACATATAACTATTCTTTTGGCTTGTATTTATTCAGTTTCAGATTTTTGGTACCAATTTGAAGCGTATTTCTAGAATTTTCAATTTCTTTTTTGGTAAATGGGTGCTATGGTTTCTTCTTCTTATTATACAAAAATCTTCTCATTGGTTAATATTTGCAATCTTGGTGTAACATATTTGCCATAATATCAGCCTGGTGATGACTATTTGCGTACATAAAAATTAGTCAGGATTAGATTTTTCTTTCTAATGTTTCATTTTATCATCTCAATCGCCTATTATCATCGTCCTTCAAGATTATTTTTTCATAGTGAGACTCCAATTCCTGCACCATAAAAAGATCAGATATGTAGTGGAAAAATCTTGATTTGAACGACTTTCCACTTGTGATGTTACTTAACAATCCCCATAATGTCTCAAAACTGTTTTTTACATAATATAACTGAGACTATATAGAACAAATTAATAATATATTTATAATAAGATGACACAAATCCATTAAATATCATCTTATGTACAAGATAGTAGTTTTCACTAACAGTGTTGCTGATGAAATTTTGCCATGTAAATTTTATTTAATTTGATACTCAGACTGTGTAGCAGGCATCTACTTCAAGCATTCTGCCTATCAATCACTAATTTTTATCAATTACATTACCCAACAAGAAGGGTTTTTATCTAACATAGGATCCCTTTTTCGTTTATCAAATTTACAGAAGTCACACTCCAAACTGGGGCAAGCTCTTCTATTGCAGTTCTATGTATTCATATTTGCAAAAACATTTCAAGTATAAAACATCATTTTAGGATAAAATTCAAGTTTTACCCAATCATGGCAACCCAAATGATTTTGTTCTAAAAATGGAACCTGTGATTAAGCTACATTCCCAACATACCTTTTTACCTGCTACATCATACACCATTGTAAATCAAGTTTTCCAAAGAAAGTCCATAACATGATAAAAAATGATAACAAATAAATAAAGATATAATTACCACGCATGCTAAGATAAGCAAATGAAAGATGAAGATTAAGTACCTATCAAAGATAAGCGCCCTTAAGGGATTCCTAGCAGTATCCTTTGGAGGAGGAATCTTATTAATAATGGCACTTAGAATCTCTGTTATACCTATTCCTTCCTACAAGAGAGATTCAATAACCAAGAAACCTTACATAATAATATATCTCATAACCCAAGAGTTAACATACTTTCCAGAATAAAGATCTTATCCTACAACACATCACACCATCAAGATAGACATACAAACCTTGGCAGAACAGCGTATTGCTTCACTACAATCTAACCCAACAATCTGCAGAACATACCAGCAATCAGGTCATGAACGTATATATGTAAGCAACTAAACCTAATGTTGAATGGTTAATTAACAACTGAGATCCACAATCACCTTAAGTTACACAATAGATCTCCTTGCTTCTTAACAATTGCCTTGAACCATAACTTAAGATCATAAAATGGGAATTGATAACATAACATTGGAGAAAAACACGATACTCAAAGCAAATTTCACGGCTATTAGCCGAACAAATATGAAGTTTTTAGTAATAAATTTAAATAATTAGAGGAAATCGGAATTATTTCCAACGAAAGAAAAATTACTGCAAAGATCAAAATGGCCAATTTTTAGTTTGTTCTTTGAGCACAAAAGGATCCATAAAGCATATAAGTGATTACAAAGAAAAACGCTAGAAACAAATCTATAGGATTCAAATAAGTCATTTTCACATCTTTAGTTTACACATAGTGATGAAGATAAGTAATGTTAAAACAATGGAAATAGTATTAATTAATACTTCATGGTTATTTTTGTGTTCTCAGTTATTAGGTGTTCCCCCAGTTTAGTTTAAAAGGTAGCCATAATCTTTTTATTTGCTTTATGATGTGGTAACCCCTATTTTGTAATTCTATGACCTTTTTTTGAGTTTCCAGCTTTATCGAAAAAAATTCCTAGTTCCCTTCTTTGGCTGTTGTTTAGCTTGCTTTGCATGTAACAAGTAAAACTTGAAATGAAAATAAATGGCATTCTCAAAAATATCTATAGACACTAATTTAGTTTCGAACAGAAAAAATTACAGTGCATCACTTAATTATTACAAATTCTAGTAAAAGACCAAAACTTTTTAAAAGCCTAAGGAACTTAATAGAACAAGCAGACCTTAGTCCAATCTTTTCATTAATTTTAAATATAAATTTTCTTGAACTACTAATTTATCCTTTACTTCCAAATCCTGTTTAACTGACAACCACATAGCACCTTCTTTCCATTACCTAAGTTTCACTGCTTCAATGGCAATGGCCATTCTAGCTAGTTTCCTCAACCAACCAATTCCACCAACTCAACATCCTTCCCCTGACCTTTATAATATTACAATCAATTTCTCACGGACCATCAGTTGAAATAATTATTTGCAAGGAGATCAACCATGTAGTTGACAAGGGCTCTATCCTAGGTCAGCAACATCAGCATAACCAAAATTTCTGATAAATGATTAGGAAATCCTACAAATAGAACATATTGAAAAGTGCTACATAATAGGAAATTCTTAGAATATGCACATATTTAGCTTGTTTATAGCGATTCAATTTATCCCTTACCTTAGACTCTTAAGGTTGTGTGTGCGCGTGTGCATGAGCACGCATGTGCAGAGTCTGAGTGTGACAAAGGGAAACAACTTTCATCATTCTGTGTTTCACCATTCTGGTGTGTGTCTTCTTTCGTACCATTCTCTCTGTTTCAGAAAGATTGAAGGAAAACACAATATCCTGCAAGCTATCCTGAGCAAACAAGCCATGGCATATCACCATCCTATTAGAGACCCTGAGGGAAATGCGCCCTATCGTCCCTCAAACAAAGCCTCTTGATGTCTTTGTATAGGTTCCCAACATATTCCTTTAATGTTTTGGATAAGCACATAAAATTCAGCCATGATTCCTATGACAAGATCTCAGAAGTCATAACAAAAAAGGAATAAATCATATCACACAAAATCACACAATAAAGGGATCCTGCCTTTCGAAAGATATACACTCAAATGGCATAGTAACTAAGTAGATCAAGGATACATAATCAAAATGGCAACTGGAAAGGACAAATAATAGGTTCACAGGTCAATAATAGTCAATTTTAATTTGAACAATACACAGCTTCCATTTAAGCATTAACAATATTTATTTGTCAACTAACCTCCTCAATCTCTTGGCAAACACGATCTGGTTCAGCTCCTGGCAAATCTATTTTATTTAGAACCTAAATCAAAACAAGAATTGGGCATCATCAAAACATTAGCAGCAGATATTTATTAGTAATTTATACCATAAAGAAATGTGAAAAATAAAAGGGCAAGCATACAGTCTAATGGTGTCAATAAAAGGCATACATGAAAATTTCCTTTCTTTCCTTCACTATGCCTGCTAAAATCAACTGACCCTAAGGCATGAGCAGTCTTGTAAACATCATTACTAGGCTGCTATGAGGTTAATACTCCATTCTTCATTCAATCAAGAGCATAGATGCCTAGCTACCAATGAAATTCAACACAATGCAGTTTAAGGTATAATAATTTGAATTCAAATGAGAACCATGGATGACAGTCATATGGAGTTCTGTCAATACATTATATGCTGTACAAAAATGACAATCTAGTGAAGTGTGAAACCATCATATAAGATCTGCAGCCTATCCTAAACTACAAGCCATGGGGTGAAAGCACTAGTGGAACACATGAAGAATAAATTAGAATATTTAATCTATAATTAGAACCATTCATCACCCCGTATCAAGACATTAATGGGTTACTTATGCCCCACGGAATCACAGCAAGAACCCTGAATCAACACTGAATTAAATCAAATGTTCTGTGTTTAAGTATGCCCTAGTAAGTAATCAACATTCAACTTCTACGTTTTGGAGAAAACCTTACTATTCCCTCCATTCCATTTCAACTCCACAATGTTCTATGCTTAGCTATAAATATTTATCCAATTTCTAGCATCTGTCATTTGCTTTCATCTCAACCATCCAAAAGGAATTATCAAGCATATTTTCCTTTCTGGCAATTGGAGGATGTTTTCACTAGTAGCTTCAATTTTCATATGCAAATAGATTTTACATAAGGTACTCATATTTATTGTTTGCCTTTGATATATTTTTAAAAAAATGTCATCCAATAAAGATGGTTGGGTAGGCTACAGGATATAGGCCTAACCCAATAAGGTAGTGAAAGAAAAAACTTGCATAAATAGTGACATCAAGCAACACCTCATCCAAAAACAAACTGTTGCTCTAAGACACATCCCAATTTTATTGGGGATGTGATTACAAAAAACACATAGAACATATCTCAAAGCAGTGAGAGGATTTCAATTTTGTTGGAGAGTCAAGGCATATTAATTCAACCTTAAATTGAGATACAATCTATAAGATTTTTGACACCTTAGTTACACAGTTATATATTTCAGCCTCTAAAATTTCACCAACAAACCTTAAATATCAAGCATGCACATGATTCAAGTGCATGACACTTCTGCGCTGATTTTTTATTTTTTATTTTTTATAATTTAGATATAACATTCAAGCATGCAATTGTATAAATTAATCCAGCAGTTTTGGTATCTATGATGTCTATCATTTCTAACGCAATTTACAAAGAAGTTTATGGTACACATGATCGCTGAATGCTTAAGAAATTTCATCATACCGGAGTCTGGAGTCATCATCACAGATTTTAGTTAATCAGTTAACTCAGCTTAATATTTGGATAATTCATAGATGCATTTTATCACCACTTTAGCAGAAACTCAGGCTTTTATTTCTAATGTATCAACAAGCTTATACTTGCAACATAAATATCTATAAAATCCTGTCAATTTCAAGCCTCGTCTGAAACCATGTCATTATTAATATGTCCTACCATCATGCAGTAGAGAAGCACATCTAGCAATTCTGTTATTGTGTGTTTGTTCGCTGACAATGAACTCCTCTTCATATATAATGACACAATAGAAAAGCCATTAGTCCATAAATCCCTTTTTGTGCCTAAATTTATTAAAACTGAGTATGTACTGTGTCTGAACACAAATATTTCCTTCACTTATTAGTAACAAGGTGGTGAGAAGTACTTCAATGGGGAATATAATCAAACTTACCAGCCAAACAAAAGAATTACTTAGAAACACATTCCACAAGGACAATGTTTACATCAGCTTCAAAAGGTCAAAAAATAGGAGATAATGCAATAAAAAAAATTCCAAAAAAGGGGCCATTTGACCAAATCAGGTTCTACATAGGAGTAGAACAAAAGAAAAGGTAGTTAAGTAATTACAAAACAATTGTTACATGGATCCTGAGCTGTTAAGATGCATAAATAATATGAGAATCGAAATTAAAGAAATGCCCTTACAGGGATAATTTCAAGGTTATTTTCCAGAGCCAGATAAACATTTGCCAACGTCTGAGCTTCCACACCCTAATTCATCAATATTCAAAGAAAATTTAAGCCATACCTACATGAGAAATACTCTTGCTGAAAAGTATGACAAGACATAAACTGAAATTTTGGTTTATGTCCATATTAAATCAACTTTGTGTATGTAACAAACGCATAAAAATAAACTTTGTCTGGAACAAAATATGCCCTAGAACTAGCAATCTGAAGCCCTAGATGTTCACCTGAGAAGCATCTACAACTAGAAGAGCACCTTCACAAGCAGCAAGAGAACGGGAGACCTGATTAACAAATTGATGCACGATCATGAGAACTCAAGAAAATAACATGAGCATTTTCTTTTTTATCAAACAAAATAGCCATCATGCATCAAAATTGGAAAAATTAGGGAGATAAACAAAGAGTTAAATGCACATTATTAGAGTAACTAATCTTTCACATCAGTTCATTTGAAAAATACAGATTTGACTATATAAGCCTAGGTATCTCATCCTATAAACTTCAGCTTTTGGGCTAAATCAGGAAATCTAAGCTTTTTCTCTCTTTGCAAAGCTCTGATTGAAGAAACTTAGTAAAAAAGATGGCGAGGCTTTCTAGGCAACAAATAGAAATGATCCAGAGGACATCCTTGAGGGAGAAGCCATGGCATGGCATGAGACCTTGTGTTCAACAGTTAGAGGCAAAGTTTCCATCTATCGTGAAGGCATTACTTTGACACACTAATCAAAAATGTTTTGCTTAATAAATAAGGGTTGACTGGCATGCTAAACTTTAATGGCATCAAAACAGCTTGGTTGATTAGTTTACTTGCAATGTGGCTAGTTAAAACTAGAGTATTACATATCAGGGGGCATATTAGAGTACACTAATAGTCTAATATTGGATAATTTGGTAAATATAGATTTAAATATATCTCATCCTATGAATCAAGCCCAAATAATATGTTTGCTTTTCATCTAATACATACAACTAAAATACCAACATTTTCCAGAAATGTAAATTACTGCATAAAAATAGAATCAAGGATGAGGAGAAAAGATCTTGAATAATTTATAAGAAACAAGAAATTCACACTACGAATATATATATATATATATATATATATATATATATATATATATATATATGAAATCAGGCTAAATTTGGATATAAACACTGTAGATTCTATGATTTCCAAAATGTTGTCCGATATTCTCATTGAAAATATTAAATTGCATAGACTAATTATACAGTAACCATTGTTGATACAGCTTAGTGCCATTAAGTTTAAAATTTCATCAAAACCAGTATTTCCTAGTCCTATTATGCTGTTTCCATGCCCAAGCAGTCAAGTGTATCTATTTCTGACCTCCACCAAGAAAAATTTAAAAAGATAAGGAAAAGATAAAAATGACTTTGAAATTTAAAAAGATTTGGGAAGTGCATTGCAGATTAAAAAATAGAACACAGGTTGATAATCAATGTTAACATTTAGATGGAATGTTTGAGTGGAAAATTAAGTGCTAGCTGAGCCTAGAAGACATGGAACCCAATTCCTTGTGTCTGTTAGAACAAATATAAAGCAGTAACAAGTGGCCTGTAAATTTTTCTTGGATAGGCTCGATAGGCTGTATCTAGCTAAAATTTCCTTTTGATGATTTTTGCGAATTTTATTTTGCTTTAAATTATATTTTAATATAATTTAAATCTCTTGTCCATTGATCCATTCCTCATAACAATGTGCCTCAGGTGTCCCAGCTCCTTCTTCTAGTACTCACTACTTTGATGTTCAAAAGTCTGATAGTCCCAAATCAAAAAGTATTGCACCACGATCATTTTTCGCTTAATTCTTATTCTGACCCACACAATCATATAATCCTGCTGCCCAATTCCAAAATAAATGTGCCCCCTCGCATATTTGAAAACCTTTTATGATAAATTCTCTTGGAAAAACATATTTGCAAAGTCGTGCAGGATATTAGTTGGACTTTTGACAACATCACAGACATGGTTGTGCTTTCTGATGTGTTCTCTTGTTTCTCAAAATTTGGATAGCATTTAGAAATTATCTTAAAAGCTTCTTATCTGTTAAAATTTGGAAAATATGTAGTGCAAATATTCAGTTTTACTATTAAACAATTTTATACAGAAATTTGGGTGCTAATATTATGTTGGTTTGTTTAATAAATGCATTTATTTATCTGACTACTAATTGCAATCAATGCACACCAAGACAATGAATTACTGTTCATTTCTACATGCGAAAGAATAGAGTAACAATCCTTCAGGATGCCCGATATTGATTGGCAGTCATATAGTAGAAACAATATTAAAGTGGAGTCAACAGTAGAATACAATTGAATATCTTGAATGGAGAATTAAAATTAGGACAAAAAAGATAGAACATAATTCTTTCTTCCCTTTAAAGGAGAAAGATCTGTCATGAACTTCTCATTGCCTACACCCAACAGATGCCAGCAAATGTCATACAAGGAGTTCCTCTTAGTGATGCTTAAAATTTTGCAGAAAGAGAAATGTGGTTATTGAAGATAAAACGACATCTAGTTTGAAAATCACAGTACCGCAACATGTCAAGTACTCATTGCTCATTAAGCACAAAAGTAATTATGAATAATCAGCAAATGACATGAAAGTATTTTTCCATTTAGTCTGTGCAGAATAGATTAAACTACAAATACAAAGCAGAGTAATGGACATTGCAACTGTCATTACTGATCGCTGCGAAGATTAGTGAACATTAAATATCACAAATGGAAAAAAATCGCAAAACAACAATCCTGCTTAAATTGGCAGGACAACTGAAGGAATACAATGTGATTATATTATTCAATATAACTTTTATACCTCGTAAGAGAAGTCAACATGCCCAGGAGTATCAATCAGATTGAGACAGAACGGTTCCCCATCCAATACATATCGCATCCGAGCTGCCTACAATAAAGCTATTTTAATTATATGCCAGGTCCATCACCTGCGGTTCAGGAACTTCAGGACTTTTCTGTATAAAGATCTAAAAAAGAATTTGTTGGACTCACCTGTAGTTTAATTGTGATACCTCTTTCTCTTTCTAGATCCATATTATCTAGAAATTGTTCCTTCATCTCCCTCTTCTGTACGGTACCAGTCAATTGCAATAACTTATCTGCCAAGGTTGACTTCCCATGATCAATGTGGGCAATGATACAAAAGTTTCTAATATTTGATATAGGAACCTGAAATTAAAAAAAAAAAAAAAAAAAAAAAGAAAAGATGCCATTGGTATCTACATGTAAAGAAAAGTTAAAGGGAAAGTAATGAACACTGACAAATCATTATTGGATTAAAGCCACTAGTTTTTTTTCTACCCTCAAAATAAAAATAAAAAATATTCATTTTGGCCCTGAATTACATAAATATGTTTATTATGGCCCTTGAATTTGTTTATGTTGATCACTCCTTCCAATCTAGGCATTGAAGTGACAAAATAGAACAAATTCATGTGGCTCAGGGCCAGAATGAACAACTTTTTACTTCAAAGTCCAAAACAAACAATGACCAGAACTTCAGTGGCAACTTGTGACTTTAACCCAAGGCATGTAGAATATCCTTGAAGAACCAAGATTTTGTGTAGGCAGCCTTGTAGAAGAACATATGCAAAATTTGCTATGCAGATATACCCATGCAGAACTATGTATGCAACAATCTTTGCTTTAAAGGACAGGGTTGTCAAGAAGGCCGGGAATATGCAGGAGTTATATTTCCCATCCCCAACCCTAATTTCACACACCTTTCCCCATCCCTGTCCCTAATAGTGGGTATGGAGAAGATTTTTCCCCATTCTCGTACTTACAGAAGTATTCAAGTTTGGGGATTCCCCATTTCCCATTATTCATTTTTTATAGATTTTTTTTACAATAAAGTATTAGCTAAAAAATTTCATAAAAAAATTTAATGAACACAATTTCAAGGTAATTAAAGACTACAACACCACATACATCAATAAAAAAAGCACAAACTACAACTCAACTAAATAAAATCTATAAAGTCTATGGTTTTATTTAGTTTTTTTTATCTTTGGTAATGTTTATTTAATCATTAGTGATTTGATTAGCAAATAGACATACAGGTTTTTTAACTTTTTATTTAGATATTTATAACATAGAATAAATATATATTTCAATAATATGATTTAGGGAATGAGGCTAGGGCAGGGAGTGTATTCCTTGTTCATGTATGCCCCAGTTGCCAAGGGGGAATGGTAACTTTGCCAAATCCCCGTCTCCATTCCCTGAATTTAATCCCCATAACCATCCCCATCACCATCCCTGGAAAGGCAGGGAATCAAGTTCCCCATCAAATCCGGGGCAAATTAACAAACCTATAAAAGGAAAGTGTCCATGCAATTAAAATTTACGCAGATATACATATTCAAAACTAATCTGGAGTATATATACAAGATAAAAAGAAAACTAAAAGCATACAGGATCTTCTTAGACAAAATTGAGTTAACCTTTAATAAATTCATTATCCATGTTAACACCAAAAAGAAATGCTTGAACAACCACTGACATCTACTTGATGCTACTCATGGACTTCAAATTCAAAGTTCAAACTCACTCACTCTTAATCTGTCGGAAAGATTGCATTCTCAGACCAACTAATTCACCTTTAGCCTTTTCTCACCATGCATCCAGTCTATTAAAGCAGCAACCTCAAGAAACTTTTTAATTAGTAGCTTTATGAGTTCTACAATATATTTAAGTCCTATGTGGCACCAGCCTAGTGGCTTCATCAAGTACAGTTAGTTACTCTTCAACTAGTTATTACAACACCCTTTAATCCTAAAGCTAGCAGAGGTTCCATGGAGCCATATTGGCAAGGGAAGTTATTCCTAATTTTTTTTCTGACACTGATTAGGTAAGTTATATTTCCACTCATTAGTCCCTCAAAGATACTTTATATTTTTCCGACACAGGCCAATCTCTTAAAAACCAGAGACACAAGTTACTCTAAATCTTCGGACCAAAACACATATCAGCAAATGAATTACAATAGAATCATTTCCTTATCTGCTTCATGATTGGGTGCCTCTTTCCAACCAAAACATCAACATTCATATAAGCAAGCTGAACTTCATTCTTCTGATAATCTGGAACTTCACAAAGTGCTAAACATATCAAACTGACTCTCATTTAAATAATGAAAAGATTCGATCAGGACTTATTCAGCCACTATTCTACAATTCATCAAATTGTCATGCTTCCACGTTAAACTTGAAAAATAATATCCATTATGGTTTACTTTGCAAGTTTTTTACCCTCAAAATTGACTACCTTGAGTGTTATTAATTTGAATGTGGCTATAGGAATTATAATTTATAAACAATCTTCATAACATTTTCCTTCCAAGTCTACATAATTGCCAAAAATACAACATTATCGGTCACAGAAGCATCTACAATGATGCATCATGTTGTCTGATATCATATAAAACTTGGAAAAGAATATCCATTATCATCCAGTTAGCAATTTTTTTCTCAAAATCTACTACCTTATGTGAAACTATTTCGGTGGAAAGTGCCAAAATCAATAAAGAAAAAAGAAGGATTTTACATAACTGTAGCCAACATTTTCCTCTCAAGTCTCGAGTGTACATGCACGTACATAATTAACAAAAATATAACCTTTTCTTTCACAGTATAGCAAGAAACAATAAATCTTCATAAAAACATTAAAAACGAAATCAGAATGCATAAATATAGAAATCTAGATGTTGTTCCATGGATAGCAAAGATAGAAGAATCAGGTAAAGAAAAGGACCTTCTGAAGCCGATCTTGGCCAGCATCTAATGAAGTTTCGGAATCAGATAAACCTTTGGATGCTGTTCCTGCAGCTCTGCAGAGAACTCTCAGCCTCCCGAAACGGCAAGAAGGAGAGGAGATCGTCAGGGGAGGCCGCAGAGGAGTAGGCCTGGAAGTGAGGTTGCTACTGGGAATTGATGGCCTTTGCGCCCAATAGTAGGTAGTTCCGCAACGCCAGGCGACCATGGATGCACAGCTTGGAAGAAGGGAGGTGCTTGTTGCCATTTCAGTCGAGAAATCAATGGAACGGTGGCTTGTGGGGAAAGAGCGGGTTATCCAATCCGCAGAGCGTTCGTGTTAGGGCCCTAAAATCTGAGAAAGTCCAAACGGAACGTACAGGGAATGTTTGGTTTGGAAGTGTACAGTGAAAGTGGGACAACCCTCAAAGTCTAGACTACAGTGGAAGTATATACTTCAATTGGAAGTGTGCAGTTCTGTGTGTTTAATTGCAAGAATAAATATCAAATAAGTTATCACTTCTACTGTTTGGTTGGTTGGAGTGAGAATCTGAAAATCACCACTTCAGGGGGTAAGATTACCCCTTATTATATGAGAAGTGAGAGAGTTTATTGTGATGTTTTAAGATTGTTTTTTTTTTTTAATACTTCAATGATATCTATACATGTATTTCCATTTATTTATGTTAAATGATTGAACACCATACAAGGTTATATTGAGAACAGCCGGTCATGAATTAACACATGAAAATAAGGACATCAACAAACCCTGCTCTTGATGAAAACATAGGGATTTCTTCGGGGGATCGGGGCAGGGACCATGGACGGGGATTTTTCCCCGGAGATTGGGACAAGTCCAGGGATGGCAAAAATATTTCGCCTATCCACACGGGGAAATACTATCTGCCCAACCCCGAAATATGAAATATTTAATTATAAATAACTAAATAATATTGTGTGTGTTATTATTTGATGGGAAAAATATCTACATAAAAAAATAGAACAAAAACTCATTCATTTACTTAATTCGTAAATCGTCAATAATTTGACAAAGATTTGAAAATAAATTAAATATAATCATAAATTATTTTTTAACTTTATCACATTCGTAATTTATTAATAAATTAATATTTTATCTTAGGGTTGGAGATCACAAACTGTGCAAACTTTGACTTGTAAGCTAACAATGCAGCACAAAGAAATTCCCCAGTTTTATCCTTCTCCAACCCCAACATGCAATCCAAAAACACTATAATCACCGCCTTCGAGTCAGTATGTCACGCTCTGAACTCGGCTCACCAGACTCAATGCATCAACAAACGGACATATACCCATAAGACCAAGACCAGGTGGACACACAAGGCCTCAAGATCTGTCTCTCAAATATAAATCATAACAACACATTGATTTCAAGCGAAACCAAAGAATTCAAGAAAGGAAATAATCAGGTTTACAACTAAGATCCAAAGAAAACTAAAAGTGTAAAACTCAAGGTCTTAAACAAATAACAGATTTATTAAATTACAACGAAAACTAATCTCCTGCTAGCCACCTGGTGTTTACTCAACGGTCCCCGCTAGGGGTGTAAATGATACACCTCTACTCGCAAGCTACTTGGGCTCGACTCGGTGAAAACTCGAACTCGGCTCGGTCATGGTCGAGCCGAGCTCGAGCTCGAGTAGCTTGAGTAGTCGAGCGAGCCTAGTTCGAGTATCCAGACACTTGGCTCGAGTGCTCGCGAGCCTAATCGAGTAGTAATATTATATATATATATATATATTATATAGTTAAAATATTAATATTTTTTAACAAAAAAAAATTTCTCTCATTCTCACTTTGAGAAATAAGAACTCAGTCCGTGAGCCGCCCCCTTCAACGTTCAACCCATTCCAGGCCTCCGGCCGGTTTGGTCTGAGTTTGTCGGCGACATCAAAGGTGAGATCTTTTGTTCCACCTCCATTCTCCAGTCGGTCTAGTGAGTTGGCCTCCATGACTTCTCCTCCAAACATCCCATCCCCCTTCACAGCCCCCGCTGACACCAAAGAAACCCATCCAGTGCATCCACCGAGCTACTATGCCGGTGCTTAGGTCTCACAAGCTCCACCCCCCAGCATTTCCATTTCTCCTCTCCTCCACTCCACCCAAGCTCTCCGGCGTCGGATCCCCACAGATACTGTTTCCTTTGACATTGTTCCTGGAGAGGAGTTCTTTGTGACAATTTCACTTCCTCTGTTGTTTCCCTGTTGGTTTCAACATTCAAACTTCAATCTTGAGCTTGGGTTTTTGCGTTGGTTTTTTTATTTGATTTTTTTTGTTGGTTTCGAAATGTAGGAATTTATCAAACTTGAATCTTGGTGGAGAGATTTCTCCTGCTGTTGGCCTGCTCAAGAACTTGCAGTTCATGTTTGTTTTGCTTCCATTTTTCCATTTTTTGTTTTTGTTTTTTTTTTTGAGTTTTTGGGTTGCTGTTGTTGTGAACACTCTGTTGAGTTTTTTGTTATGTTTGTGTAGAGATTTGAAGGGAAACAAGCACACATGACAAATCCCAGATGAGATTGGAGGATGCACTTCTCTGAAAATATTGTAAATTTCTTCTTTATTTAATCCACAAGTTTCTCCTTTGTTTTTTCTGGTTTTTAATCGATGTGAGTTGATTAAAATAATTTCAGAGACTTTTCCGGGAACTCACTCACTGGAGGCATACCATTCCCCATTTCAAAGCTGAAGCAGTTGGAGGAATTGTGAGCTGAATCCAAACTCTTCTATTCTTTCCAGGGACTTCCAACTTCATGTACTCAAATATGTACTTTGTGTTCAGGAATCTGAAGAACAACCAGCCAACTAGTCCCATCCCTTCAACATTGTCCTAGATTCCAAATCTGAAGACTCTGTGAGATTTCTTTTTGTGCTTCTCCTTTTCTATCTTCTGTTTGCTGTGTTTGATTTTGTTATCATGCTATGGACTAGGGATTTAGCACAAAACCAGCTTGTTGGTGAAATTCCCAGGCTCATGTACTAGGAATGAAGTGCTACAATATCTGTAAGGATAATTCCAACTCTTTTTTCACTAATCCATTATACATTCAATGATCTTTTGTCCTTTATCTAAGAAACACTTCATGGAATATGCAGATGTTGTCGGATGGATGACAACCTTTTGTAATTATAACAAACCAAGAATTCTATCCAATAATAATGATATCAAATTTAAATTTTTTTTTTTTTAATTTTTTTTATTTTCCTTTTCTTCCTTTCTGTTTTTTTTTTTTTTCTGTTTTTTCTTCCTTTCTGTTCTTCTATAACTGAAGCTACTCATATTTTAGTTCTACAAGCAGTAATAAAATGAATTGAAATGGTTATATTTCATTCTCCTGATTTCCTTATTTCAGTTGGTAGGCTACCGAGTTATTCCTTGGGCGAAAGCTAATCTGAATCACAGTACTCAAGCACTAATTAATTATATCAACGGGTAAAACATTAGCTTCCCTCTTCTCTCACTTAGTTGGATTAAAGACTACCGATTCCGTGCATAACAAGTTCATGAGTTTCATGTTCTGAAAAAATTATATTAATCGTTATGAGTTTCATGGTCCCTCTTTTAAATCATATTAGTTGTATCATGTTATCTTGTTATGTTTTTCCAATTCTTTGTCATGTTATATTGTGATGTTACTTTCACGTTCTATGCCCAAGTTTTACATGGATTTCGGTGTTAGCAGACACAGTTTAGTTCTTTGCTACATTTTCCTTTGATTCAGTTGTAAGCTAACAAGCATAGAAATTATATTGGAATGATTATTGTGATAGGCAATATGTCATCAAGCACAAGCACACCAAATTTGTCGTCTACACCATTTCAGCCCGGAACGAATTCATCAACTAGTCGGGTAGCTTTGGAAGGTGATTTCTCAATGAGCAAAAATTTTGATGGTGATGATGATGGGAATACCAGTAAAAGCATGAATCCAACTGAAAAGGATTGTGACGTTGTTAACCTTGGTGAGGGGGAAGAAGAGGAAGGTAATGAGAAAAAAAGTGCCAAGACTTCAAGTGTATGGTTGGAGTTTAATGAAATTGATCTTCCTGATGGTTCTAAAAAAAGAGAATGCATTCATTGCAAGAGGAAGTTGGCTATAAATGCTAGCAAGAGTACAACTCAATTTAAACGGCATTTGTCAACTTGCATGAAGAGAAAATTTTATCAAAATCAAGAGCAAAGGATTTCGTTCCAACCTGTACAAGAAGGTAATGGTGATGTTGAAATGCAACCAGCTCTCACAAATGGTAAGTTTGACATGGCAAAAATGAGAGAAACAACTGCACATTGGATATTGATGCATGAGCATCCTTTTTAAATAATGGAAGAGGAAGGTTTTAATATGATGTAAAGATGTGAATGCCTGAATGGGGAAAAGTGTCACAGGTTACTATCAAGAAGGATTGTATGGAAGTTTATGAAGCCGAAAAAAAATTGAAAACATTGCTCAAGAATGTTAGCAAGGTAAGCTTGCCAACAGATTTGTGGAAGTCTAGCAATCAAAAGATCGAGTATATGGTCTTAACAGCTCATTTTATTGATCATAATTGGAGATTGCAAAAGCGTGTTATCAATTTTGTTCGTCTTCCACCTCCTCGTTGTGGTGTTGAGATTGCCGATTGTATCTTTAAGTGTTTGAAAGAGTGGGGAATTGAGAACAAGGTTTTTACTATCTCTATTGATAATGCTTCAAGTAATGACGTGGCGATTAGGATTCTTAAAGACACATTCTCAAGAACTAAAAGGTTGCTTTGTGGAGGAAAGTTATTTCATGTTCGTTGTTGTGCACACATTCTTAATCTCATGGTGCAAGATGGCATTTCTGAAATTGAAGAAATAATAGAAGATATTCATGAAAGTGTGAAGTTTATTAATCAAAGTGAAGCAAGATTGAAGTCATTTTCTGATATTGTGCATCAACTACAATTACCAGAGCGAAAACTTATTCTTGATTGCAAGACATGTTGGAATTCAACATTTGAAATGCTATCAGTTGCAATGAAATTTAAAGATGTTTTTCCAATGTTCAAAGATCGGGAAATACTTTATCAATGTTGCCCACCCCCTGAAGATTGGGAAAAGGTTGAGAAAATATGTGAGATTTTAGAAGTGTTCAATGCCATCACAAAAATTATTTCAGGTAGTGATTATCCAACTTCCAACTTGTTTCTCAGTGAAGTCTATCATGCGAAAATGTTGCTAGACAAAAGGGCGAATGATGAAGATGAGTTTATTCGAGCAATGATTGGCAAAATGAAGGCTAAATTTGATAAATATTGGGGGGGATGCAATTTGTTCATGTTTGTGGCTGTCGTCTTGGATCCAAGATGCAAAATAAGGGTTGTTGATTTCACTTTTTCAAAGATGTATTCCGATAGAGAAGCAAGAGAAAATATTGCTAAAGTTCGAGAAGCTCTACATGAGATTTATGAAGAATATGTTCGTGAATATCAACATGGCAATGAGCATAGTGGTGAAACTCTAATGCATAATAATGATGATGTTGGTAATAATGGCAAAGGCTCGTCAGGTTGGTCCGAATTTTCAATTTATGTGAAATCTATTGAAAAAGCCTCTCCACAATAGTCAGATTTGGATGCATACTTAGCTGAAGGTTGTTTTATTTTTGAAGGAGATCCTAATCAATTTAATGCTTTAGAATGGTGGAAGGGAAGTACTTTAAAATATCGTATCTTGTCTAGAGTGGCTCGTGACATACTTGCTATTCCTATCACTACAATGGCTTCAGAGGCTACTTTTAATGCAGGCGGTAGAGTGATTGACACTTATCGTGCTTCATTGGCTCCTGAAACAGTGCAAGCATTGCTTTGTGGAGGAGATTGGTGTCGAAATATTCATGGGGTGAAAAAGAAAAACAAAGTGAGTTTATAATTGTTCTTGCTTTGATATAATTTTTTATTTTTCAAGGTATTTCTTGCTTTAATGCAAGTTTTGACTATTCTTTGTTCACTTTGTATATATTAGAAAGAGAAGAAATGAATTGAGATTTCACTTGAAATACCTTGAAGCTCTAGTTTAAAATGGTATAAAGAATTATGGTTGCATGTAAGTAACATTTAAGTTTGTTCATTTTCATTTTTTTTTTATCATCAATGATTAAAATGATTTGGTTTCTAATTACTCATTTGTAATTTTGTATAGGTTTGATGGAAACAGTTGACCAAACCCTCACATTCAAGAAAATATATTCTTGAGATGGTGGATGTTGTCATGTTAATGGCGGATTTATTGTTGTCTTACTATGTATGGACTTATTTATTTGTTGTCAATGAATTGTATTAGCACTTATTTATTTCTATTTGTTTTACTTGGACTTATTAACTATGGACTTACTTGTTTTATAATTGTTCTATTTGTTGTATTTTGTTTAAATATGAGTTCTATTTGTTTTTTTTTTCACAATATTTTGGAATGTTGTTGTTTTAGTTAATATTGCATTTGGTCAAATATGAATGTATTTGTTTATCTTTGAAAAATTATAGAATGTTATTATTCTAGTTCTTGTATTTGGTTAAGTTTGAATTGTGTTTGTTGTTTTTAAAAAATTTTAGAATGTGATCATTTTAGAATGAATGAAAAAAATAGATTTTCTTTTATTTGATGAAAATCAAGGGAAAAACTTTTCGAGCTCGAGTAGAATGTTTAAGATCATTTTCGAGATTAATTGAGTGAGCTCGAGCAACTCGAATCGTGTATCGAGTCGAGTTCGAGCAATCAAATGAATACTCGGTCGAGTTCGAGCCGAGTATCAAGTACCGAATTTTAAGTCGAGCTCGAGCTCGAGTTCGCTACTACTCGGCTCGAACTCGATCGATTACACCCCTAGTCCCCGCTAAGCTAGTCACCACACACCTACTCCTGATCTGAAAAGAATAAAGTAACTATTTATGTGCTTAATAGCCCAGTAAGAAACCACTAAAAATAATAATATATGGAGATCACAAAAACTCAATGGTTTCAAAAACACGTATTTAAAAGTAATGTTACACAATAAATATCAAAAAATAAAATCCAGATATCAGAACATTTCAGACAAACAAAGTTTTCAAATGAACAAATATATATATGTCCCCCAAATAACTAATGCCAAAAACAAAACACAGAACTCATATATTTAAACTGGGTGACTCGAGTCAGATTGTCAGAATTCATTTATTTACCCCCGGAGACCCGAGCCAGATTATCAGAGGCCGTTATTCTCCACCGACGGAACGGTGCGAAACTATAGTTCTTTATCACAATCAGAGGTTCATGTCTCCATGGTCAGTGTTTACCTCCCAATAACAGGGTTATTGCAAAGTTAATTGGAACTACCATTGTCAACACAAAAATAATGAACTTCGGTGATCCCATTTTCTAATGAGCATAACTCAAATTATTTCGAAATATAATAAACTAATATGTGACAATAATAATTAAAATGTAACTATTCAATAACTAAATGAATACATAATTAATTAAAATATTAGAATGCATTCAATAAATAAATAAATAAATAAATAATCAATCAGTTTGAAGATAATAATAATCATAGTATCTCAAAACTAAAACATATAATTATAATATCATAAAATTTTATTTACGATAATACCCAAAATAACTAAATAATTATATAAATTAATTTTGGAAATCTGAAATTTTATATATACAATATACTGTATATACGTGGTTTACTTATCTAGAAAAATCCCCAAGCTATAGAGCCCACTCAGGCACAAAAATCAAGATTCGGGCAAAGATCCTATAACATGAACATAATACCTTAACTTAGATTAAGACTAAGTATAATGATTATCTCGGAAGCAATTTATAAGATTCGGGCAAAGTTCCTAATCCTAAGTACAAAGATTAACCACTGGTTAATCCTGATTAAGACTCTAAATACTAACTATGCAAGGGATACTAAAATACTTAATAAACAAATAGATTACATAACTATAGTATAATGATTATCTCAAAATTATTATCTCGGAAGCAATTTAATTACTTTTTTTTTGTTTCAAACATCAAAAGCTAGCTAGTGTAATGATATGCCTTAAAGTCAACCAATGCACACACCAGCCAAACTTAATCCACCTAAGGAACATCTGATCTCTTATGAGAGTACTACTTTATATGAAATCAGTATGGCAATGCAATGCTAAGACCGACACTAAATGGTGCTTTGTAAAATGTTTAGGGAAACTATAAGCTTCATTTAATCATCAATAAGGCAACAGTTGGCAAGTTTAACTAATGGAGAAGAAAGCGCAGGATGCACTATCAAAATAATATGAAGCACTGAAGCAGAGATAACATGTGAATCTTTATGCAGAATCGTCCACTATATTCTACTGTAAAAGTGTTCGGCCATACTAACATCAAATCTTCTCAAGAAAATGCATTCATCGCTTGAACTACAAAATGAAACCAAAAGCTGACACCAGTCCTTGGCACTATGAAAGATAAAAAAAAAATGAAAAAGGCCAATATACACACGATCAAATAAAAACAAGTTGCGGACTTTACTGGTGATTTTGACATAAAAAATTTAAACCCAAAGCTCTAGCCAAGAGACTGAAGCCAATCTGAGTCAATACTCAAACTTTGGAGTGATAAAAGCCAACATTACAAAATACTAAGTAAACTCTTTAACTGGTACTCAGATGATTGAGTGAATCCTTACTAAGTATAAGCACATTAACCGTCTCTCACAGTGAACAAGAAAAAACCTTTGCTAAACCAAATAAATTAACACCACTAAAACAAAACATCAAACACCACCAATTACTCCATTAAAACCAAAAATTCCAAAAATTTAACAGAAACAAAATAACTACAAACACTTGACCAAAATAAGAATTAAAGGGCTTACTTTTAAACGATAGGTTATTCTCATAACAACACAGGACAGATTAGGGTTAACAATGAGCATTAAACAGGCCTTTTATAAGTGGCATGCCAATGTTTTCAAACCCAAATCTATATATTGAACCAATAAGCAACAGATAAGTATAGGGTATATTTCAAGAATAAAACCACTAACACCAAATCACACAAGCATAACCGATCTATTCGAGAACCAGTTTTCTGCCACTCCGATCAAACAACTAACACACAAAACCCTAGATCCAAGAAAAAGGATGCTTACCTCAAGAAGCAGAGAACAAAAATTGACTTGAATCCTCTCTCTCTCTTCGTTGTAGCCAGCACTTCACGAAACTAAGAAAGAAAGATGCAAGGCGAGGTCTCGGGTGAAATTCTCTCGTGAGTTCCGATACCTTCTCCCCACGATCTATTGGTTACGAGGATAAGATCATGAGGTTTTAAAATTTTAAAAAACTAAAACAAATTTTTAAAAATATCCTATGGTTGAGATTTAAAAGGGTGGGTTTTACACAGTACATTTTGGCATTTTAAGATCAATAATATACTTGAGCTTCATCACAAAACCTTTGCCAAAATAACAACGTTCACTTGTCACAGCAGAACTGAATACATTCAAAGCAATCGTAGCAACAATTCATTCAGTGTGAAAACTTGACGTAGTGGCTTTTATAACATTTATTCTTTTTTTAACATTGATGCAATCACAACACCAACTCAATTACAATGACATAACACGGAAAACAAATTAGCTACATCCCCAACAAATGCGGGCATTGATAACATGAGTGAAATACATAGATGAACAACTACAATTGCCCAAAAAATTAGATATAGCCTGCTGCAAACACGGGATAAAACACGGGTGTCTCACATAAGCGAACTACAACAATTGCTATTGGGCATACACTCGAAATGTGCTAAGTTTTCCTTTTTCTTGTTGTCTCTGGCTGCATTAATACAACAAACACCCTGCCGGCCTACAAAAGTAACACACAAGGCAGAAAAACATGTCATAATCCCCTAAAGCAGTGATATCAATATCTCGAAGCACAAATGAAGTAAAAAAATAAAACATTTCAGGTGCTTTAGCTAATACCTGCCATTGATTTCAAAGCCCCCATCGGTTGCAGACTATCGAAAAGGAACCCAGCAATTCTGTCATGGCTCAGGTTACAAGAGCATCATGAACGCACTTTCATTGGCATTTAACAGACCAATTTTTTTTTGCCAACCCCCACATGCTGTTTAAAATGAAAAAAATGGAACACAGTGGGCTACAATGGTGGCGGTGCATGCCTCCGAATTGCCTCGCCACACATGTACAACAGTAGGCCAAAAAACCAAAGTCTAACAGTGAAATAAAAACCAAACAAGCGCAATACATGCCCGTCAACATAAACACATAACAACATAACTACAACACACAACTATAAAGCATGTTAAGCATCTGCTAACCGGAACATGACAACCAACCATAATACACCAAAAGAAAACTTCCAAAACCAATAGTAGAAAGGAATTTACACATCAAAGCTAACACATTCACAAAAAACATGGTTTTGCAACCATACCCAAAGGAAAAAAATAAACATCAAGAACAACACATGGTATAATTTTCGCAAAGACAAGAATGGGCTGTGATATGGCTGTAATCACATAGTAGCTATGTATCGCCTCATTGCCCCGCCAAATCACCCATTCACCCTAATTCGAACCCATTGGACCACGTCTCGGTGCATTTGTTTTCACAAAATGTTTTGTTCTCATCATCGCCATTTCATCCCACCTAAAAAAAACAGAAAAAGCATGTACAATATAAATCAGAAAGAATTATCGCCATCATAACATGTAGCCCCCGTGACACAAGCCAAAGTACCAAATGCATAATAAAACTTACACATGATAGTGAAATCAGATATGCAACATGCTAAAAACAACATGAAAAAAAACAACGCATAATGCAGCATGAAAAAAAAAACAACATAATGCATAACGTGCTAGTGGCAAATGCATGATGTAGCATGAAAAGGAAACAACATAATAGTAAATAAAGGCAGTAGTTCCTGCTGGGTCGTTAGTGTTCCAATAGTAAGGTAGCCATATCCTAGTGCTCACACCATCCGGGAGAGGAACCTCTCAATCCAAAGTCGCCTAAGATCCATTTCTTTCACGATGAAACCCCGGGCTTCACTCTCATGCATCTATAGATAATCAAATGCGTCAACTAGTTCAGTCTTGTCGAAACCATCCACTTCCATCACCTTCAGATACAATAGCTCAGTCCAATGGATTGGGTTCTTTATTGTGTCAGCCATTTGACTAACAATGGTTATGAGTTCACCCAACATGGAATCCTTCTTAGCCACTTTGGCTAGTCGGTGGGTCATTTGCATTGACGACGTCGCTAGGCTACTAGCAACCGGCGGGGTAGGAATGTTGTCATCATCATCATCACTAAGATTCAAGGCTTGAGTTGATTCAACATTCTCATTGTTGTTGTCGTCCTTTTCATACCCCTCCCCAAAATCTGAGAATAGGGGCATCACATAGAACGCCGTGGCACTGTCTCCACTGCATATTATCCTCAGGCCCTCATAGTTCTCAATTGGCTTATTAATGAAAAGCCTTGCACCTGGGTGTGACTGCAACTCAAAATAAATTAGAATGGGTCACACAATAGACAAGCGGGTGTCAACTAATGACTGGTTGGAAATTACCTCAATGTACGTCACTACTACAACTGGATCAAGAAGGATCATTTTTGTTGCATTGTCCCAGCCTGTACGGCTGAGTTCTTTCGCCTTCTTAATTTCAGCATATTGTGCCTTAAAGGTTCTGTAGTGATTCTCTACATTTTCAGTGCTGTAGTCCATCTTAAACCTAGTGTTGACAACCACTATTACAAAAGAGAATGCAGCGTGCTTGAAAGACTTATCGCATTTTAAGCCTTTCTTTGCTTGTTCTACAAGAAGTGGAATCAGAAAATTATCATGTTCCGGCTTCCATCGTTTGTTTGGGGTGCCATGCTTGTTGCTCACAAGCTTTGAACAACCACTGTCATTGACATGATCATTGCCCTCCATTTTGCTTAAAAATTCCAACAAAGGGATAAGTCACTCAATTCAAAGGAAGCCAAAAGTAAAAAAAAAAAAGAAGAGACATACACATAAGCATATGTTTAAAAGGAAACATGTGCAGAAAAAGTGGAAAATATAGTTGTTCCACATGGCAAGTAAGGTAAACATTTGTCTTGCGTTAGTCACACAAAACTATTATAAGCAGCTTACATATCATTCGCTATTTTGTCCCTTAGCTCAGCCCACTGCCTATTTTCCTTGCATTGTTCCCATTGCGAGTGACCTTGCGTTGAAATCAATTGTTCATGTAGTGTGCTACTTTCGTTTAATGTTGTGTCCACTGGATCGACACCGGCAATGTAGTTATGTAGAATGCAGCATGCAAGCACTAGCCTTACCTACATTTTGAATGGGAAAAACGGATGTGATATGAGGACCTTGAACCTATTCTTCAATAAGGCAAATGCGCGCTCAACCTTTGATCTCAACATGGAGTGTCTAAGGTTGAATAGTTCTTTTGGGTTTGTCGGCAGCCTTCCACTGTGTTCTTTTAGGTGATATCTAACACCTCGATATGGTGCTATGAATCTATTCATAGTTGTAAACACCTCATCTCCCAAGTAATATTTTCCTACAAGATACGATAATGGTCAAACAATGTTCTTACAACGTGGAATACTTGGTTGTATTGTTTTCCTCCACCTTTTATTATTTTGAGACCTTTGGGCTGTGGACGTGAGATTGCATCTCTCAAAACTGTAAAATCATTCGCCGATCCTTCCCAACCCGTGAGAGCATAAGTGAACTTTAGATCAGGGTTCACTACTGCAAGCGCTTTTTGGGTTGGACCTTTTCGGCCACGGAACTAGGGTAATTCATGCGGAGGGACAAAAGCATCAATGTGTGTCCCATCCAGTAGACCTATACAATCCTACGTGACAAAAGGAAATGGAAGGTAATATTGAGTGCTTTACGAGATTTATTACATTCTGTCTTTTAATTAAATGGGAGCTTACTTGTAAAAAAGGAAACTAGTTGGTGTTGCGCTCAATTTCTAGATGGCATATGTTGGTGGGAGGATGCACAAAGTCATCACGAATGGCACATATGGTGCGGCGGACGTTGTTGAAGTAACAGTTAATAATTTTCTTGGACCGAAGAAACTCAACGCACATGTTGCGGTTCTTAGTTTTGTGACCAACTATGTGTAGGAATATTGCTAATTGTTCTTCTACGGACACATGTTTGCTATCTAGAAGTACATGCTTGTCACGCATGATGGATGCGAGATGGAGAAATGGACCTACGTTTATCCTTAGATAGCTGATACAGTTGTCGGTACCACTCCTTAAATACGTTCCATGTGTTTCTTTCTAGTTAGGTCACGAAAGAAGGAGGGTTCCCTACGTCTTGCATGCCTAGTTAGGTGAGTTTCTTCGAGTAAATAACAAACGATTGCTACAATAGTTGTGAAGGCTGGTCGCAAAGGTCACGCACGAGCATTTAGTGCCCAGTTATCCATCTACATGTTGGATGAGTAAGTTATTGTCATCGTTGACGATGTCTAATTAAAGGTCTATGCCATGCATTTCCACGCACAACTGATTCTAGGTAAACATATGAGAGATCATTAACAAGGGAAACTTTTCAGAAGAAATTAATAATAACATAGTAGAGACAACTAAAAACATGTCAGGCCAACTAAAAAAAAGGAAATATAACAAAAATATAAGGATTAGTATAAGAAGCTGTCAACATGACAAAAATAAAACATAAGAAATGGCAGCTAAGAATTTAGAACAAACTAGCGTAATAAATCCAATACAATGAGTACTTGGAGAACAATAACAGTAGCAAAAATTAAAAATAAAAGTAGCATAACAGACCTTCACATACACTCATGAAATTGGAGCAACACAAAGCCAAAAAAAACAAGTAAATAATTAATGGAATCTTAGCTCAGATGGAGGCATGCATGATCTGATTGAAACCTAAACAAGGTTATTAAGTAGTATTAGTATAAGAAGCTATCAGTATAACAAAAAATAACACATTAGAAATAGCAAGTAAGAATGTAGAACACAAACAAGCCAAATAAATCCAATGGAACGAGCACAAAATTAAAAGCATCATTTAAAATAAATCCAATCCGGAATGAGTACTTGGGGAACAACAACCACAGGAAAAATTAAAACAAAAGGAACATACCATACCTTTACAAACACTCATGAAAATTGGGGCAAAACAAAACCAAAAAAAAAAAAAAAAAAAGAGAACAAGTGAAGAGTTAATGGAAACCTAGGTCAGATGGAGGTATCCATGCTCTGATTGAAAGCCACACATGGTTATTAAGTAGTATTTGTATAAGAAGCTGTCAATATAACAAAAAAATAACGCATAACAAAAACAAGTAAGAATTTAGAACACAAACCAGCCAAACATCACCAATGGAGTGAGCACAAAATTAAAAGCATCATTTAAAAGAAATCCAATCCAGAATGAGAACATGGAGAACAACAAACACAAGAAAAATTAAAACCAAAGGACCACAACAGACATTCACAAACACTCATGAAATTGGGGGAAAAAAAAGAACAATTAAACAGTTCATGGAAACCTAGGTCATATGGAGGCATGCATGCTCTGAAAGAAAACCATACAAGGTTATTAAGTAGTATTAATCTAAGAAGCTGTCAATATAACAACAAATAAAACATAAGAAAGAGCAACTAAGAATTTAGAACACAAACTAGCAAAATAAATCCAATGGGGTGAGCACAAAATTGAAAGCATCATTTAACGGAAATCCAATCCAGAATGAGTACTCGAAGAAAAACAACCACAGGAAAAATTAAAACAAAAGGACAACAGCAGACATTCAGAAACACAGATGAAGTTGGTGCAAAACAAAACCAATAAAAAAACAAGTAAACAGTTAATGGTAACCTAGGTCAGATGGGGGCATACATGATCTGGTTGAAAATCATACAAGATTAGTAAGTAGTATTAGTGTAAGAAGCTGTCTGTATAACAAAAAATAACACATAAGAAATAGCAAGTAAGAATTTAGAAACAAACCAGCGAAATAAATCCAATGGAGTGAGCACAAAACTAAAAGCATCATTTAAAAGAAATCCAATCCGGAATGAGTACTTGGGGAACAACAACCATAGGAAAAATTAAAACAAAAGGACCACAATAGACCTTCACAAACACTTATGAAATTAAAAGCAAAAAAAAAAAAAGTAAACAATTAATGGAAACCTAGGTCAGATGGAGACATGCATGATCTTGTTGAAAACCATACAAGATAATTAAGTAGTATTAGTGTAAGAAGCTATCAGTATAAAAAAAAATAACACATAAGAAATACCAAATAAGAATTTAGAAACAAACCAGTAAAATAAATCCAATAGAGTGAGCACAAAATTAAAAGTACCATTGAAAAGAAATCCAATCTGGAATGAGTACTTGGAGAACAGCAACCATAGAAAACAATAAAACAAAACAACCACAACACACCTTCACAAACACTCATAAAATTAAAAGCAAAAAAAAAAAAGAAAACAAATAATGGAAACCTAGGCCAGATGGAGGTATGCATGATCTGGTTGAAAACCATATATGGTTATTAAGTACTATTAGTGTAAGAAGCTGTCAGTATAACAAAAAATAACACATAAGAAATAGTAAGTAAGAATTTAGAAACAAACTAGCCAAATAAATCCAATGGTGTGAGCACAAAATTAAAAGCATCATTTAAAAGAAATGTAATCCGGAATGCGTACTTGGGGAACTGCAACCACAGGAAAAATTAAAACAAAAGGACCACAACAGACCTTCGCAAACACTAATGAACTTATAAGAGAAAAAAAAGAACAAGTAAACATTTAATGGAAACCTAGGTCAGATTGAGGCATGCATGATCTGGTTGAAAACCATACAAGGTAAATAAGTAGTATTAGTTTAGGAAGCTATCAGTATAACAAAAAGTAACACATAAGAAACAACAAATAAGAATTTAGAAACAAACCAGCAAAATAAATCCAATGGAGTGAGCACAAAATTTAAAGCACCATTTAAAAGAAATCCAATCCAGAATGAGTACTTGGACAACAACAACCACAGGAAACATTAAAACAAAAGGACCATAACAGACCTTCACAAACACTCAAAAACTTAAAAGCAAAACAAAAAAAAAAACAAGTAAACAAATAATGGAAACCTATGCCAGATGGAGACATGCATGATCTGGTTGAAAACCATACAAGGTTATTAAGTAGTATTAGTCTAAAAAGTTGTCAGTATAACAAAAAATACCACATAAGAAATAGCAAGTAAGAATTTAGAAACAACCCAGCAAAATAAATCCAGTGGAGTGAGCGCAAAATTAAAAGCATCATTTAAATGAAATCCAATCCGGAATGAGTACTTGGAGAACAACAACCACTGGAAAAATTAAAACAAAAGGACCACAACAGACCATTCACAAACACTCAAGAAAATTGGGGGAAAACAAAACCAAAAAACAAAAAAAAAGAGAACATGTAAAGAGTTAATGGAAACCTAGGTCAGATGGAGGTATGCATGCCTGATTGAAAACCATACAAGTTTATTAAGTAGTATTAGTATAAGAAGCTGTCAGTATAACAGAAAATAACACATAAGAAATAGCAAGTAAGAATTTAGAACACAAACCAGCCAAACATCACCAATGGAGTACGCACAAAATTAAAAGCATCATTTAATAGAAATCCAATCCGGAATGAGTACTTGGAGAACAACAAACACGGGAACAATGAAAACCAAAGGACCACAACAGACATTCACAAACACCCATGAAATTGGGGCAAAAAAAAGAAGATTTAAACAGTTCATAGAAACCTAAGTCAGATGGAGGCATGCATGCTTTGATCGAAAACCATACAAGGTTATTAAGTAGTAATAATCTAAGAAGCTGTCAATATAACAACAAAGAAAACATGAGAAAGGGCAATTAAGAAGCTAGAACACAAACCATTAAAACAAATCCAATGGAGTGACCAACAAAATTGAAAGCATCATTTAAAGGAAATCCAATCCAGAATGAGTACTTGAAGAAAAACAACCACAGGAAAAATTAAAACAAAAGGACAACAGTAGACATTCACAAACACAGATGAAGTTGATGCAAAACAAAACCAATAAAAAAAAGAAAAACAAGTAAACAGTTAATGGGAACCTAGGTCAGTTGGAGGCATGCATGATCTGGTTGAAAACCATACAAGGGTAGTAAGTAGTATTAGTGTAAGAAGCTGTCTGTATAACAAAAAATAACACATAAGAAATAGCAAGTAAGAATTTAGAAACAAACCAGAGAAATAAATTCAAAGGAGTGAGCATAAAATTAAAAGGATCATTTAAAAGAAATCCAATCCGGAATGAGTACTTGGGGAACAACAACCACAGAAAAAATTAAAACAAAAGGACCACAATAGAACTTGACAAACACTCATGAAATTAAAAGCAAAAAAAAAAGGAACAAGTAAACAGCTAATGGAAACCTACGTCAGATGGAGGCATGCATGATCTGGTTGAAAACCATACAAGATAATTAAGTAGTATTAGTGTAGGAAGTTATCAGTATAACAAAAAGTAACACATAAGAAATAGCAAATAAGAGTTTAGAAACAAACCAGCAAAATAAATCAAATGGAGTGAGTACAAAATTTAAAGCACCATTTAAAAGAAATCCAATCTAGAATGAGTACTTAGAGAACAACAACCACAGGAAACATTAAAACAAAAGGACCATAACAGACCTTCACAAACACTCATAAAATTAAAAGCAAAACAAAAAAAAAAAAAACAAGTAAACAAATAATGGAAACCTATGCCAGATGGAGGCATGCATGATCTGGTTGAAAACCATACAAGGTTATTAAGTAGTATTAGTGTAAAAAGCTATCAGTATAACAAAAAATAACACATAACAAATAGCAAGTAAGAATTTAGAAACAAACCAGCCAAATAAATCCAATGGAGTGAGCGCAAAATTAAAAGCATCATTTAAAAGAAATCCAATCCAGAATGAGTACTTAGAGAACAACAACCACAGGAAACATTAAAACAAAAGGACCATAACAGACCTTCACAAACACTCATAAAATTAAAAGCAAAACAAAAAATTAAATAAATTCATATTTTGTTTAAAAACTATTTCATTTGATATTCCAGAACGGGTTAGATTAGAAAAGTATCTAATAATTGGTATCAAGGCAACGTTATAATGTGTTTGATTTGCCATTAAAGCATATACATATTTTAATTTGTTCTTTGCCATTAATGTATTTTTATGGATTTGGCTTGAAATTAATTTATTGCATTCTTCTTGATCGATTTTGTTTCAATAATGCTTGGTTGAATGTCATGGATCAAGATCAATGTGAATTTGAATAGTTGATGTTAATTTTTTAATGCATCGAATGGCTAAAATAAAATTTACAGCAATTGTTTATTGAAAATAGTTTCAATTTATATTTTAATGAAAATTAATTTAAATTTTAAATATATGAAAAAATAGCGAGAAAGTGTGATTAATTGTTTTAATGCAATTTCAAGTCTTATATTAATGGTAATTAGTTTAAAATTTGATTATGTGTGATACACTTAGAGAGCCTGCCTCATTCTATCGGAAAGGGAAAAGTAAATTATTAGTCACCAAAGTGACTTCATATGAAAAGATATTTCGGCATTTGTTTGCGTTTTTTTTCCTTGTTTTTTCAATTGTTCATGTGTGTATCATGATAGTTAAAATGACATAAAAGTTTAGATTCAACAATTGAGATAACTGTAAGGGTTGATGACCTTACACTTGGTCAGCGGGCATACAGTATCACATAGACCAAGCCACGAGGGCGCACAGCTGCGTGGATTTGGTGGCGTGCGCAGGTGGCGCAGCGCTTGTGTTGTGTCAGGACCAAGGGTGGGTGAAATACGCCGCATGATCATGGGTTGAGACCGTGAGGTGCGCGCGCGCTGCACCGTGGGCGGGCGCGTGGCCAATGAGCGCATGGGGCAGGCGCGCCCCTTACCAAGAGTCAAGTGTCGCAGGACTTCATCATGTAGAGTGTTGGATCTCTAGCAAGTCTAGGCGAGGCGGGACACTTGATCAGGCCGGGTGACCGAGAGCTGATTCCGGATCTGACAAGGCATTACACAGGCGTATGCAAGTAGGCACGTGGTATTACTGTGCGTGACCGGTACTGCTGCGCACTGTGACCAAGGGTGGCTGGTTAAAGCGACAGTCGAGTCAGAGGACACTGCAAGCTAAGTGAAGTCAGAGAATTCACGCCAGACCGGTATTGGGCATGGGGCTCAATCAACCTTGGATTTGGGGTAGCTCTTGTAATAGGGTCAAATGTGTCTTTGGGAGAAGACAAGGCCACTTGGTGTTGGTTTTGGCCATGGTTGTAAACATTTCTCAATCTAAGATAGTTTTATGTTTCTCTCTCAAAATGGGTTTCATTGTGTCGTGTTTCTCGTACCAAGGGGTATTCCAAATTTGCTCGCTTCTTCTTATTTTCGCTGTGCTTTGTAATGCAAACAGGATTCACTAACTGTTTTCTTGTAAGGAAAGGCTGACCTGTCGCTATGGTGCATGTCAGGTGCCGCACGGCCGAAGGTGATCTGTTGAGGCCGTGACAGCTGGTATCAGAGCTACGAGTTTGTGGCTTGAAGAGAAGCGCGAGAAGACACACAGGTGAAGACGGTGGAGATGGCGACTAGCAAGAAGGATCGTTTGGATCGCCTTGAGGAGACAGTAGAAGGCTTGGAGAACGTCGTCGGGAGTGTCAATGATCAGCTCGTGAACCTGTCGAAGATGGTGGAAGATCTTGCGGTCGGATACCGCGAGAGCCAGACGACCATTGAAATCTTGAAGATGAAGGTACAGTCGCTGGAGGCTGAGGTCGGCCAACTCAAGGAAGCTAGCGCTTCACCGGTCTCGTGGGAGGCGCCCACAAGAGTGAAGGTCCCCGAACCTTCCCCATTTGATGGCGCACGGAGTGCCAAGACACTGGAGAACTTTCTTTGGGATGTGGATCAGTACTTTAAGGCTGTAAGGGTACCGGGCCATGAGCAAGTCCCGTTGGTCGGGATGTACCTTACTGGCGATGCAAAGCTATGGTGGCGAACTCGTCAGCAAGAAGACGCTCAGGCGGGTCGGACAAGTTCGAACTCGTGGGTCGAGTTGAAGAAGGAATTGCGGGAGCAATTCTTGCCTGGCAACACTGCTTGGGTAGCTCGTACAAATCTGAAGAAGCTACGGCAGACAGGCACTATCCGAGAGTACGTGAAGGAGTTTTTATCATTGATGCTGGATATCAGGGACATGTCCGAGGAGGACAAGTCGTTTAACTTCCTTACGGGACTCCAGAGTTGGGCCCAGATCGAGGTACGGAGGCAGGGCGCGAAGGACCTCACCTCCACGATCATTGCAGCTGAAGCACTGGTGGACTTGCAAACCTTACCCGGTGGAGAGGGTGAGAAGGCGAAGTTCAAATCCAAAGACAAGAAAGCAGTTGAGAGAAGGACCGGAGATGGGTTCCAGAGGAGGAAGCCCACCGGTCAGGCCAGATGGAATAGACCTAGGGATGATGGAAGAGCAACGAGTGGATCCGGCAAGATAAGTGGATGCTTCATCTGCAAAGGACCACATATGGCAAAGGATTGCCCTAAGCGCGAGAAGTTGGTTGCGTTTAGAAATGAGTCAGGAAGCGATTCGGAGGACCCAGCAAGGATGAGTCCTTTACAACTGTTGGGTGCCTAGAAGACTGTCAAGGGTGACGGGGCGGTGAATTCTCTGATCTATGTGGAGCTGACCTTGAATGGAAGGGTCATACAAGGGATGGTGGATACAGATGCAACTCACACTTTCATCAAGGAGGATGTGGCGACTCGGAGGAGACTGAGCGTAGGGACGCCCACGAGCCGAGTGAAATCGGTCACATTAGATGATTTCGAGTTGATACTGGGGATAGAGTTCCTCAAGTCTGTGAAGGCCGCTGTTGTTCCACATTTGGGTGGTCTTCTTATAAGGGATGAGAAGAACCCATGCTTTGTAGCGGGAGTGGCGGCAAAGGAGAAGAAAGGGAAGGAACCGATGCTTTCTGCGCACCAGGTGGTGCAAGGGCTGAGACATGAAGAGCCCACATATGTTGCTGCTGTATTGAAAGTGCAGGATGATCTGGTGAGTGATCTACCTTCAGTTGTGGCTGAAGTCTTGACGGAGTTTCAAGACGTGGTGCCGCCAGAACTACCCCGTGAACTCCCACCCCGGCGTGCAGTAGATCACCAGATTGAGTTGATGCCGGGCTGCGAACCCCCTGCCCGTGCTCCCTATGTCACACTTGGAGTTGATAGAGTTGAGTATATAACTCACAAGCTTGATAATGGCTTCATTTAGCCACATGGCGTGCGCTGGTGTTGTTCCAGAAGAAGCGGGAGGGCTCTCTTCAACTGTGCGCGGACCACCGAGCGTTGAACCAAATACGGTGTTTGTAGTGAATCCTATGGTGGATCACATTGTTCACTTGAAGCAGGGATTATCAAGATGGAGGGAGAGACAACTGTATGTGAAGTTGGAGAAATATCATTTCTCGGGGTGAAGTCCGTATGGTCGGGCTAAGGTGGCAGCAATTTTGGACTGGCCTGTACCGTCCAAAGAAGGTCGTGCCGCTCACCGAGTCGTTGAAGAAGGACCAGCCGTGGGGCGGGACCGAGAGGCAACAGACTCCATGTGCCGAAAGGAGGGAAAATTCGGCAGGAGCTCTTGAGAGAGCATCATGATGTTCCATGGGCGGGACATCCCGGTCGTGAGCGAATGAAAGCCTTGCTCACAAGACATTATTGTTGACCGGATAGGGGCGAAGACATTGAAGCATATGTGAAGACGTGTTTCGTGTGCCAACAAGACAAGTCGGAAAGAAGACGGGAGGCCGGTCTTCTCCAGCCGTTGAGTATTCCGGAAAGGCCATGGGCGTCAATTTCCATGGACTTTATCTCCGGATTTCCTAAGGTGGAAGGGATGTCGACAGTGATGGTGGTCGTGGACCGATTCACAAAGTATGCGGTATTCATACCCGTACCGGTAGTGTGTTCAGCAGAGGTCGCTGCTGAGCTGTTCCTGAAGCATGTGGTGAAGCACTTTGGGGTACCGGAAGACATCATAAGCGATCGAGATGCTCGCTTTACTGGGCGGTTCTGGACGGCGTTGTTCGGGTTGTTGGGCACAGAGTTGAAGTTTTCAACAGCGAATTCCGCAGATGGATGGACAGACGGAGAGGATCAATGCTCTGTTGGATGAGTATCTCCGGCACAATGTTTCAGCTTCGCAGAAGAATTGGCTAAGTCTGCTCGATGTGGCGCAGTTTAGCTACAATCTTCATCGGTCTTCATCAACGGAGAAGAGTCCGTTTGAGCTTGCATACGGATACCAACCTATTCCTCCTTCAGAGGTGGCGAAGAGGAGGACAGGAGGGAAATGTCCTGCCGCATATCATTTTGCTATTGATCGGCAAGAGATGATGGAGAGTGCTCGGGATAGCCTCGCCAACGCGGCTCGCCGGATGAAGAAGTATGCAGATCAAGGGAGACGTCCTTTGGAGTTCTAAGTAGGGGACAAGGTTTGGTTGAATCTCACTCCACAGGTGTGGAAGAAGTTACATCGGAAGGATGTACACAAAGGATTAATCGCAAGGTATGATGGGCCTTTCGTTATTGTCCAGCGGCTGGGCAACGTGGCATATCGTTTGGATCTCCCCGATCGGCTGAAACTCCATCCAACTTTTCATGTGAGTTTCCTGAAGCCATGCCACGAGGACCCCACGAATCCATCGAGGACGAAGAAGAGTCGGGCTCCGTCGACTATTCGCAAGGAGTTCAACAGGGTGACTGAGCGGATCCTAGACCGAAGAGTAGAAAGCCAAAGCAAGAAGAACCGCAGGGTGTTCTTCCTTGTCCAATGGAAGGACTTGCCTATGTCAGAGGCAAGCTGGGAGCGCGATACTACTCTTTGGCAGTTCGAGGAGTTGGTGGAAGACTTCTTGAGTTCGAGACCGACGAGGACGTCGGGTTCAACTAGTGGGGGTGGTTTGTAAGGGTTGATGACCTTACACTTGGTCAGCGAGCATACAGTATCATATAGACCAAGCCACGAGGGTGCACAGCTGCGTGGATTTTGTGGCGCGCGCAGGTGGCGCGGCGCTTGTGTTGTGTCAGGACCAATGGCGGGTGAAATACCCCGCATGATCATGGGCTGAGACCGTGAGGTGCTCGCATGCTGGACCGTGGGCGGGCGCGTGGCTGATGAGCGCGTGGAGCAGGCGCGCCCCTTACCAAGAGTCAAGTGTCGCAGCACTTCATCATGTAGAGTGTTGGATTTCTAGCAAGTCTAGGCGGGGCGGGACACTTGATTAGGTAGTGTGACCGAGAGATGATTCCGGATCTGACAAGGCATTACATAGGCGTATGCAAGTAGGCACGTGGCCGGGAGCTAAGTAGGCACATAGGCGTATGCAAGTAGGCACGTGGCATTACATACAGTCGAGTCAGAGGACACTGAAACTAAGTGAAGTCAGGGAATTCACGCCAGACCGGTATTCTGCATGGGACTCAATCAACCTTGGATTTGGGGTAGCTCTTGTAATAGGGTCAAATGTGTCTTTGGGAGAAGACAATGCCACTTGGTGTTGTTTTTGGCCATGGTTGTAAACATTTCTCAATCTAAGAGAGTTTTATGTTTTTCTCTCTCAAAATGGGTTTCATTGTGTCGTACCGAGGGGTATTCCGGATTTGCTCGCTTCTTCTTATTTTCGCTGTGCTTTGTAATGCAAACAGGATTCACTAACTGTTCTTGCAAGGAAAGGCTGACCTGTCGCTATGGTGCATGTCAGGTGCCGCACGGCCGAAGGTGATCGGTTGAGCCCGTGAAAATAACCAAGGTTGTCAGACCCGGCCGGGGCATTGACTCGGCCAAACCCAGGGGTCAGGGGTCGATGGATTCGACCGGATAGAACCGGGGTTGAGCCGGGGTCATTAATAAAATTTTAAAAATATATTATAATAATAAATAATGAAAAAAATGTAATATTAAAAACCATAATCATAATATAAAAATAAACAACTACTTATATTTTATATCTAAGTTCATTCTATACTCATATCAATTATCAAGCACTCATCAACCTAACAAATAATCTAAAATACATACTCAAGGCAACTATAATAAAAAAATAACAAGCACACATCAACCTAAGAAAATAACCAAAAAAGCACACTCAAAAGCAACCATCATCAACATATAACAAGCATATATCAACCTAACAAAATAATGAAAAATACCAAGGTTGTCAGACCCGGCCCGGGCATTGACCCGGCCAAGCCCAGATGTCAGGGGTCGATGGATTCGACCGGGTCGAACCGGGGTTGAACCGGGGTCACATGGCCGGTTCCCGGTTTTTCCGGTTGAACCGGCCGGGCCGGTCCGGGTCTGACAAGCTTGGAGATAACTAGTTATAATGCTAGCAGGTAAGCTATAGATGGTGGACTATTGCTTACAACCAAAGCTAGCCTTAGTGAAAATAAGGCCTAAGCAAAATCCTGATAAATTATTTGACAATTTATTCTTTTCAATAATAAATTACATAATAAAAATAATAAATGTAAATCATTATCGATAATTATAATAAATAAAATATTAATTAAAAAAATCCAGAGATTTGAGATCCTTCCTTAATCCTTTGTTTAATTTTCTGCAATACATAAAAAAACCTTAGTGAGAGGATAATATTATGTGGATAGAATAATAGTAAACGAAAATTTTAAATATGATTTCTTTAAAATTAATGAATCGTGGGGCCCTATTATAAGACCAAATTTGTTAGATATTGACATTATCTTAAATTATGTTTTATAGTTTAAAAAACATTTAAAATTTTCAAGATTAAAATTATGTGGATTTAATAATAATAAATAAAATTTAAAAATATAATTTTTTTCAAAAAATGAATTGTGAGTCCTATTATAAGACTAAATTTATTGTATATTAACATCATCATAAATTAAGTTTTATAACTTAAAAAATACTTAAAATTTTCAAGATCATAATTGTGAGATAGTATAATAATAAATGACATTTTAAATCTAATTTAAAAAAAGATCCGTGGGGCCTTAAAAAATAGTGCGGCCTTATTATAATTGCAAATTTATTGAATATTCAAATTATCATAAATTAAATTTTATACATTAAAAAAGTTCAAATTTTCAAGGTGTGGAAGATAATAAATATTAATTTTAAATATAATTTTTTTAAGGAAATAAAAATTAGGGGGCTCTCAAAACTTGTGGGGTCCTCGGCATAGGCCTTGGTCACCGATGCCTATCATAGACCTTGCTTGTAACTAATGATATTTAGGAGTTTTATCAATATACTTGGGGAATATGTTTATATATCCAAAGATAGGATGCATTTTGACTGAAGTATAATAAATTGACTATAAAAGCATGCTTATGTAAGCATTGTTATATGTTAAAGTTATGTATTCAAGTATTGCCTAAAAGTGAAACACACAATCAAATTTATTGTTTACTTGAATCCATTAATATTACTCAAAGTATAAATGTCTTAAGCACATATATTATTTGCGACTTCTTACAATTTGTTCGCTTTGGATAATGGAATGGTTAAGTTCCATGGGCTGAAATATGCGGATTAGTAGTCTAAGCAAATTTAGTATCAGTTAAATGTTATGAATTTAGACCTAGCAATTGTTTCTAATGAAGAAGATGAGGAGCAGTCTATTTACTCACCGTTCATGACAAAGTTGGCAGCGGCAAGGCTAAATTGGATAAGCAAGGGGAGAAGGACAAAAAGAAGAAAAGCCGTAATGAAGGCCAATGAGGGCCAGGTTTGTAACAAGCACAAGTGTTTTTCTTGCAAGAAAGCCAGTCATCTCATGAAAGGTCTATAAAGAAAGGGTTGGTTTGAAAAGAAAGGTATATACTATGCTTTAGTATGTGTTGAATCAAATCTTATTAAGGTGCCTAATTGTCATACCCCGGTTCACAGTCAGCCACATAACAACCACCACAATAGACCCAAGGAGATATTTACCACATCTTATCTTTGAGTCACGGCAAGGCTTATACCCAAATATGGTATCATGAATTATCAATAAGAAAAATAGCAAGTATTAAATACGAAAAATATACATCAAATCACTTTCAAACTTGCATAAGGTAATGGTTACACCATAGTAAGCTTTACATAATAGTGGATCTCATCTATACCACAGATATAACATATACAATATGTAGCATAGCAAAAACATAAAACAAGCCTAAGAACAGGTCTGGGAAAATTGTCACAACTGCCGAGCATTGCCGTGTCTTGCACACAAATTAAGTAGGAGAAAGTGAAGGAGGGGTGAGTAATCATAATGTTTTAGTAAATGGAAGAGCACAACCTAATGAAGATTAGAATATGCGAATATAGCATGCACAAAAATCCTTACTTCAAAGTGTAGATGTCAAACATCACATAAGAGTAGTATTTAACCCAACATTTCTAGGTACAATTAAATACTCATATAAAATTCAGATTTTTGGGAAAGAACATATGCATAATACATATATTATAATAACAAGCTTTTGTTGAAAATATCAATAATAAAAGTAAGGGCGATAATCATAAAGAAAATCAGAGTGATAAAGATACAAAAACAATAATAGGGCTAGCCTTACAACCATCCCCAATCTAGCTGTGGCAACCACTAGATTACAACCTGCCATGGATATTTTATTTTACTTAAAAAACAGTATTCACCCCACTTTGACGTTGGGCTTTGTGATTCCTGCATGGTGACTAAAGTATTCCAGATCCAATAGGGGTACCCATCCACTACCACATTCAAGTTTCCTATGCACTTCTTGAATGAGCACAAGTCAGCCAGTCAACCATGCTGCCTCTCTACAAACTTGACCATGGGGATTGCCACTATAGTAGGTTTTAGCCCACTGTCACGATTAATATATACCAAACATGTGCATAATGAAACTCAATTTTATACAACATGTTGGCAAGTTAGTCTTAACTATAACTCTATTTCTTATTATCCAAAGAGATATCATAAGTCTCTGCACTCCTTTCAAACCAAAACAAATGCCAATATCAAAATACTTTTTCTAAGATGTTATAGACAAAAATTACATAGTTCTCCGCATGCATTTAGTTGTTTATCTTTTACTAATCATGTATTTTCCTATCATTTGTAGTGAATTTCCTTTCTTTCTCTTCCTTTTCTTGTGCAAGCTGCTTCTTCTAGCTATTTTGTTTGTAGAGACTGGACTTGACCCAAAATTATATGACGAATTAAGAGTACTTCAAAGATAAGAAGAAAGATGACAAGACTCAACATGTGGACCAACTTTCCAAGATACAAAACTCTTTAAACGAGCGAACACACCTGTGGTCTGTAAAAGTGGCTGGGACCCAGTCCTTGTTATTATTGGGTACAAAAAGCATGAAAAGAGGGTTTCGAAAGAGAGGGGGATGGAAGAGGGAAAGAAATGGGTGGCGGTTCTAGAAGGAGGAGAAAGGTTTTGAAGACTATCAAAAAGGAAGAACAAAAGTTACGCAATAACAAAGTGCAATAAGATTTGGAAAACCCCCTACAAAGACTTGATCCTCAGTTTTCCCTCATTTTTTTTCTTTTTTCTTCTCCCTCTTTAAGAGTCTTCATAACCTTTCTCCTCCAACCGCCACCCATTTTTCCCCTCTTCCCCCTTTTTCGAAAACCCTTTTTACATACTTTTTATACCCAATAACAAGAACAGGGTCCCAACCACTTTTACTGACCATAGATGTGTCCGCTTACTTGAAAGGTTTTGTATCTTGGAAAATTGGTCCATCTATTGACTGTTGCCATCGTTCTTCTTATCTTTGAAGCACCCTCAATTTGTGACAGAATTTTTGGTCAAGTCCAGCCCCTACAAACAAAATAGCCAAAAGAAGTGGCTTACACAAGAAAAAAAAAAGGGAATTCGCTACAAATGCTAGGAAAATGCATGATTAGTAAAAGATAAACAACTAAATTCATGCCGAGAACTATGTAATTTTTGTCTACAATAAACTCCCCCAAACCAAAATCCTTGCTTATCCTCAAGCAATACTACGATCAAATGATAAGTGCTATTTTATCTATATTTTACTGATCATTTGTAGCACTTATTGAACACTAAATTGTGTATCTTGGTGATATTTGATACTTAATTGCTCCATTGTACGCCACAGGTGAAAAGAATCGCAATAATGGCCAGAGGGCAGAAATTGAAAGCAAATCGGTGCCGAAAATGCAAAACAGTGAGTTACAAGGGTAAAGTACACGCCCATGTACTCACCCATGTATGTTTCGGACGATCTTCAGAGGAAAACGGGCAATTCACGTGTCATCAGCACAATTCCCTTTCCTCTCTCTCTCAACCTAGATTTACACGGTTGTGTAGTTGAAGTACATGCCCATGTATATTTTAAGAATAGTAGAGAGTATCCGAGACAGCTACACTAGCAAAGGAAGAATACACGATCGTGTAAACCATAAGCAAAAGCGAAGGGAAAAACTAAGAGTTACACTGGCAGAAGGAGAAGATACACGGCCATGTACTTGGTCATGTATCTCATGGACTTTATTTTCCAGGTTTTCCTTGAGTTAAACGGGCAAGTACACGGCCGTGTACCTGCCCATGTACAATTTGATTTTCTCTAGGTACACATAGTTTGTTTCAAGGAGAAGCGAGGGTTTTGGTTTTGGTCTTTTTCTGGTTCTTTTCTTTGTGGGGGAAAAAGTGGCTGGGAGAATGTTTTTAGAGGTGATTGAAGGGAGATTAAAGCAAGGATTTAGAGGGGAGCTCTTAGGAATCGTGGGGAATTCATTCACCAGCGATGATAGCGGCTCACATCTGCTCCAAAATTAACCATGGCCGTAGAAGGGGGTTTTCTAATTGATGTCTATGCTTTCTAGAATAGATATGAATTTTGTATTAATGAGCATAAGCCTCATGGAAGGCTAACTTTCTTGAGTGCCCGAATTAATGTGGTTGGGAATACTTTATATGTTTTGATTGCCTTTTTAATATAGTTGGTCCTTTGGTTTTAGATTCATTCATGTTGTATTTGTTAGTTTGATGTATCGAGAGAGATTTTACCATCTTGTTATCACTTGAGTGACGAGAGATCCATGTGATTAGAACACCAATTAATGAATAGGTGTTGATGAATCCTGCAGAGATACGAGTCACACATCTTTCGACTAGTATTCGGTATTCTGTTATCGTTTCTTGACATGAGAATCCTAGTTTTTATTGTATAGCATTAAGGCATCTTGAGAGAGCACCTATTACATCTTTGATTCTCTCCATTCTATTTACCCTTGGTCAATCTATCTTAAATTGCAATCGTGCTTCTTTTCTAATCTCCCAACGAGGTTAATCCGGACACTATTTATTCTTATTGATTTTCACCATTTTCCCTATTTTTCAGCATTGATTCTGTTTTCTATTTATTAATTTAAATCAAGTTTAACTATTAGCTAGATAGTATAAAGAGAGTGAGTATGTATATACTAAGTCCTTGTGGATTCGACCTCGCCTTATGAGAGTATTATGACGATCAAGCGTACGCTTGTGTGAGAGTTGCCTTGTGTTGCGTGGCAGCCGATCATCAAACATCAAGATAGAGAGAGAGAGAGAAGAGGGGGGGGGTGGTTCTTTACATTTTCCTTTCTCAGACCGAATTCAGGTGATAGACTTGTTTGGCGTAGGACACATACATAACCTGCAAAGCAAGATCATAAAGGACATGGCCAATTGGACTCACCATAAGGTAGAATGCACGCAAGTATCGCAAGAGAAGGTTCATTCATCCCGTATAAAGATGGTTATGGGTTTCAAAATAGTATATATATATATAATGAACCTTAAAGACTTATTGACTTACACAAATCAATAACCCTATCCATTTATTTTGAGGGATTGATAGGATTTCATTCAACAACACACTTAACTCCTTTTTGTTGTTTAGAACCTAGGTTGTGTTTAGTTTTTCCAGAGGGATGAACATGCCTTTTGAGCACCCGAAAACCCAACTACTTGGCTAGTCTCAACATTAGGCAATTGTGCTCATACTCAAATGCGGCCTTTCAACTCGGCAAATTGACACGCCCTTTGAGTATGTGTATTGCAAATGCATAAGTGTTGGAGTAATAAAGAATCTAAAGGTTGGTTATCGTATCCACAGAGAGGTCGTGAGTACTAGCTGCTACTTTAAATCTATTGCCTAGTTTTATACTCGAAAGTGTTGTGTAAAAACAAAGAATTAACAGGAACGAAAACTATAGCTTAAAAGAAAAAGGAGGCACTCAGCGGGAAAAGAGTGGGTACTCTAACTATGATCCCCTGAGGATATTAATAGAAAAAACTACGGAATCTAAGAATCTCTTTCTGAATCCGAAGGGATCCAAAATTCCTCCAACCCCATTGGCATAGCAGTTAGAGACTTTTTCAATAGAAATCCTCCTATACGTGACATGTTATGGTATGAGGTGTTCGTATAAAAGTGATAAGCTCCGGGGAGTCCAAAATGATCAACTAGGCACCCGGAGTAGGCTAGCTCTTTGTTAAGACAACTAACCACTGATCAAGGATAAACTTTAACCGGGACCTGTCACACCCACGGGTTTAAAAGTTTGCTTTACAAAATAAATTATAGCCATTAAATAAAATCTCCCTTACTTTGAACTATAGAAAGTTATTTAAACATTAGACTTTGTGGGCCTCATGTTTTGATTAATATTGATTGATAGCGTATATTAATTATTTCATGAAAAGTCTATAAAGAGTAGAAAGGTTTATTATTTTCCTATAGTTGTCATCTTAATAAAAAAAGCGTTCTTTTTGTTACTCTTGCAATAATATATATATATATATATGCCAGTCTACGTCATAATTAAAACTTAGCTTTTACGTTATTTAATATCTAAGTAGAGTAGAAAAATTGAAAACCCAAAAATATAAAAACTCAAAAGGCAGGAGTTATTAGAATTTTATAAAATCAATGATCGCTAGTAATGGTAAAATAATAACATTGAGGAACAACATAATTTAGGGCCAGTTCATTGGTAATGAATTTTAATGCCCGAACTTCTAATGGCAGTGTTTTTTATCATTTCAATGAGCTATTGAATAGGTTATATACTCTATTATTATTATATAATTACATTTACTTTGTGTGTTTTATTTCTCTTTGAATTTTTTTTTTGTTTTTTAATAGTATTTATTTAATAGGTATTGTTTCATTTGGAGTTGTTTTGCGCATTGTTCCTAAGGCACTATATGATAACACAATTCGAATGATTGAACTACTTTATTTTCGTTTTAAATTATTTATCTATACATAATATTACGTCAAAATCACCCAAATTATAAAAACTCTGATGCGTAGCAAGGGAATTTAAGTAGTTATTAATAAAGATCACGGGATACTAAGAACTTAGCATTTAGGGAAAATTACAATCCCAATCAAAAGAATCTGGTCTAAAAATGGAAGCACTAGCTAGATACTGAGTGGGATATTAATTTTTTATGTTAATCTAAAAAAATTAAACATCAATGGATATTCATCCTAATAGAGAGTGGTGGTGTAATTAACTCTCACTCAGAAGGTAAAGGTTCACTGTCTTATAAAGCAAACTTGAGGATTTAGGGATGTGTGGGGTGGCTTACCCCATTGTCAAAAAATAAAAAATAAATAAAAATAAAAAATAAGGGGGAAATCCATGCCAATCTTAATACCCAATTAAACAAATTGATGCGATTAGGATTAAATAGCAACCTAGTGGACTATTTTCTTTATTGAGGAGTTTACATTTCAACCTACCTTTGCCCTTACCTTATGTGGACTGTGATTTGAAATCAGTTAATAAATTTAACAAATAATTCAATGGCTTTTGGTTGAATAAGTTAAATTTCGTATTTTGTAAAAACATGCTCAAACTCATTAAAATGTTTTATGAAATCTCTACTAACTATTTACATTATTAAATATATACTGTTAAAATATTTGATTTTCAAACTATTTTACAACAATAAACTTACATAAGGTGACATTTTCGTGGCATAAACATATAATAAAATACTTTCAGCGTGGGGTTTTGATTTAGATAAAATTATTTATAAGCCCCTGACAAGTTTCATTTTTTTTGTTTAGACCCTCTAACTTTTCTTTGTGAAGCTTTAAGGGGAATTTTTTCTTGCTTTCGTTCCTTGCGGGCACTCAAATTTGTAGCGAAGTCCTTTTGTTCTTTTTGTTTATCTCTTCTTCTTCTTCTTCTCTATTTTTTCGAGGCAATGGAAAGTGATTTCTTATGTTTTGCATTGTCTCTATTTTTATATTAAGAGTGGTACTAACAGCCGATAATCTTATGAGTTTTTTCAAATTTCATGCAGATGTTCATCATTAAAGGAAACTTTTTGTGTTGTGACACAATACAAAGGAGAAGGACATGTGCTTCAATTCACCGTCTTGAGATCATGAGAGACAATTATGGATGAGATATGTCAGTGTTAGGCACTGGATATTTCTCAGGTAAGAGTGAAGTTCGTGACACCTAAATCATACAAAATGCTTTGCCCAATTGAGTTGGATGATGACTTTCAACAAGACTGTAGTGGACATTACCATAAAGAAAGTGAGTGGGTCAGTGGATGGAAACTCGTGCTCCTCGATCCCATTGCAACACACCAATGAGTGCTAGTACTGGTTACCTTTCTTTTGAGTGTTCCTGTGTATTAAAAAGCTCTCTCGTGTATTACATTCTTTCATGTGTAGTATTAGTTATTTTTGTGTGTTACAATGGTTTTATGTTTAAAATACACTATCCTAGTCTGTCACTTTATGTTTCTGCTTAGTTTTTGTGTATTGTATGTCATTTGTTAATTGTTATTCTATTTGTAATATGTACTGCTAACCAGGGAGATGTTCTCAGAAAGCATGAATGCCGACGTGGATACTTTTTTCTCCCAATAACCTCCTGTTGGGGCGCTCAGTATTGTTGGGTGTTCCTAAACATATGATGGATTGACATTAAAAGTAGGCCAACATTTTGAGAATACAGACCAGCTCAAAGATACCTTACGAAGCATCGCTATAAGACAAAATTTTGATTTTATATTTGTAGAAAATGATAAACTTTGGGTGACTGTTAGGTGTGCTGCTTCGGATGGCTAGTAGTGAGTGTATGCATCCAAAGAGGAAAATGTAAACACGTTCTGGGTGAAGACAATGCACGTAACGCTCATTTGTAGTGGAGGCATTGGTACAACAGTGCACTCGAAGACAAGCAAGAAGTGGGTCTGTGACCGTGTCATGCAGAAACTGAAGGAGCGGCCATTGTATAGAGCTGTCGATCTACAGAAAGACATATTGAGGGACTATGGTGTCTGTCTACCGTACTAGCGTGCTTGGATGGGGAAGGAGATTGCAGGGCCACCATTCGTAATAGTGAGGTTAGTAGCTATGATTTGCTTCTCTGGTATGCAGGTAAAGTGGTCGAGAAGAATCCCAGTAACGTCATCACCATTGAAAACGACAGGGAGGAGTAGTTTAAGCGTGTTTTTTCTCTTTTCGGCCTGGTTTGGTGGCGTTCAAGCAGGGGTGGAAGCTATTACATTTTGTTAACGGAACTTATTTGCTGGGCATGTACGATGGGATCCTGTTAGGGGCAACAGCTAAAGATGGCAATGAGGGTCTGTTTCATGTAGCATTTGCCATCGTCAACAACGAAACCGATGGCAATTGGATTTGGTTTCTTGCTAATCTCAGGGAGTCATTATATGGTCAAGATGACTATAATAAAATTATAACATTTGTCTCGGAGCGGTCCAAGCGTCTAGTCAGTGTCATCTCATGAGTCTTCCCATCATCGCCGCATGGTTATTGCCTATGCCATTTGGAAGTGAACTTCATGAAGACCGACGCTAGACTTGGAAAAGTACTAAGAGAGCAGTATTGGGCAGTAATCGTCAAAATTGCGTACGCTTACACATCGAAAGAGTTCATTGATGTAGTCAGTGAACTTGCATCAATATTCGATGCTGCGCACACTTTGTTACTTGACATTGGTCCAACTATTTGTTTAAAGTGTGTGATGGGGCAAGCTATACTCCAATGTGGTGGAGTCTTTAAACACTTGATCAAAGGGGCGTGGCATCTACTGGTAACAAGCATGGTTGAATCAAAAGGTTAGACTCATTCATGTGTATTCTAATGTGTTATTGTATAATATCAGCTATTCCTATGTAATATATCAAGTTACTGTTTAGTAAATTATGTTTAATTTTACTGATTTCCTTCTATATGTATTATATAGAGTTAATGTATACGTTATGTATTCATTGGCTGGTTTAAACTTATGAATATGCTGGCAGAAAGTCAAGAACAATCAAATAGGTGTGATACATACCTCCACCTAGAGATGCAAGAAGGCTGAACAGATTGTAATTTGTGCCATCAAAATGGATACAATCATTGATCATGTAACGCAGTCATAGCGGACTGAATGCGCTATGCATAATATGGGTAGGGTTATTTTGTTTTTATTTTTTTTAAGACACAATATTTCTATGTAATACTAGCATGAATTGTGTACATTTGGTTATTGTTATGCATTACTGTTTGTTTCTTTGCATTAGCTGTTATTCCCGTGTATTATCGGTTGTTCCGATGTATTATTTACCTTTTTCATGTGGCATTTGATGTTAATGTGCATTATGCAATTTTCTGTGTCATATTTGCATTTACATTAGTACAAATGTTTAGGATCATACATGAGAGAAATGCAACAACATCAGTAATTGTCCTAACGTCATCATCGGCGTCGACCTCGACAACAATGTCTTCCTCCTTCGTAGCAACGCCCTCATCCTTGGCGGTAATCTCCTCTCTGGTATTGTTTTTCCAAGCGGCGTCCTCTTTCGGGGCAGTGACCTTCGTCACATCTGCACTTGGTATAATTTTTTTTCGCATACTGTCAACCAGTATTCGTGTGACATAGTGGAGTGGCATGAATGGGATGTCCGACCAATGTATGTCTAACTTTTCCCTATTCAAAAATTGCTCCATATAACGAACGCAAAAAATCTAACATCATCGTTTTCGAATTCCTGTTGGGGGCAGTCTTGTACGTGCTCTAGCGAAAGGCTTTTAAATTTGTTGTACCTTGTATTAATCTCGATGCACAATTCAAAACGATCCCGCTGAAAAGTGAGAAACAATAATTATTTGTGAAATAGTTCAAAGAGATTCTACTGAAAGGTTTGAAATTATGTTGGAATCACTAACCATGGCTATGGTGTTGGCGTTATATTCTCGTCACATAAGGGATAAATAGTGTATGTACTTTTGGTTTGAAATGTAAGGACGAGCAGATGGTAATGACTATTGAAGACGATGGGCATAAGCATAAGTTCCTCTTGCTTGTTCCCAAATATCGCATCCTCCATCATATATAATGCCTGATCAGTTGAAAATTGCAGCTTTTTGTATAGTAAGTGCTAGGAGCCGCATGACAACAACATGCTTCTTGTATGCCAAGGGATTTTTCAGCAATTCTTTGCGGATTATGAGGACGAGGACATCAACGACATCATCGGGGACTTGTTCTTTCCCTTCTTGGAGCACGTAGAGGCTGTCGTAGGTAGTATACCCATAGTCATCCTTCCAAATGACTATACTGTATGACATACTTACACAAGAACATAATATGTTACATAGGATTCAACAAAAATACACATTAAGTATCGATTCTACATAGGACAATAATATTATATAGAGAGAAAAGTTTTTTGTCAACACTGGTGTTCAGGTAGATCGAGATGGCTTCTTGTTCTATTTGATTTAGGCTACTGAAACCTCCATATTTCTTCTTCTTTGGGAAGAAACCTGTTTTGGGCTTCTTCTGAGCAACACGGTAGACCTGCATGGTTCTTGGATTATCATATGTGATGCACTCCTTGAGTATCCGCAAGTGCACTGATCGTACAAGTAGTAAAGTGTACTCAATGAAAGATTGGGTAGTTAAATCCAAAAGTACTGGTATAGCTTTTAGTACTAATTTATCTTCTAGTATCTATTCTAGCCAAAGCTTTGAGAAAATTTTAGTCTAGAAGTTGGATAGAGAAGGAGAAGAACATAAGGAGGATGGGAAGGTAAAGGGTAATTCTAGCAAATAACGATGCCAAGAAGTAGCGCCTCGGATTTATCCCTCTAAAAAACTTGTAGCGACTCTCCTACAATAATTATCAGGTACATTTTAAGGATTATAAGTGCTCTCAAAGCCTTGTCACATTTATGGCAATCATGACATCAAGTTTTGTAAATATAACTACGAGCCTCATGCACATCAAGTTTTGCAACTACCCTTTGAAAATCACAACTATGGCAATCAACATACGTCAAGTTTTACAGTCACAACTACGCAAATCATGCACATCAAGTTATGTAACACAAGATTTAACATAGAAATCAATAAAACTCCATAATCAATGCAAGAGAGTACAACTACTATAAATTAAGTATATGAGTTCATAAATCTGGGGCACCGGAGAACCGTTAGCCCTTCATGGGTTCGCACAGCATTAAAACGAAATAAGAAACAATCAAGTAAGAATCCATTGACTCCCTCTTACTTCTCAATTGATCTGATTGTGCTCCGAGGACCTTGCAGTTGGTAAAGCTCCACTCTAAATCGTGCCTTGGAATTATTGCTCTAAACCCCAACTGGATGGTGGCGAAGAGCGCTCCTCAAGTCTCCTTAAATCTCCAAGCCGAAGTCCCCATCTAAGCCTAATTCTGGAACTTAAAAGGGTGTTTTTGACCGAAGCACGGGCTTGCTTGGGCCGTGCTTCTTAACGATGCTCTTTGCGGCAAAATCTTGGGTTTAGCATCAGAATATTTTTCGCCAGATAGTGAAGTACGCCCGTGCTCTCGGAACTGAGACCATGCATTGCAGTCTTTGAATACTCCTTGCAATCCAGCAATCTGCATGGCTCATAAGCACATCTGTGCTTTGGGTCGTGCTTAAACTGACTATTTGCAACTTGACTCTTTTGATGCTGATCTGCTCTAATACTTTTTCTACACACCCAATACCTGCTGATCCATATAAGAATGCAAAGATACCCAAAGTAGCACTAAAATGTATAAAATGAATGTTAAAAGGCAAACAAAATATGAGTAAGTGGTATATAAAATATGTATCTAAAATGCACTCATGAAATACCCCCACACTTAAAACATTGCTTATCCTCAAGCAAACACACTCGGCTCATACAAAGGAAAATGAGTGTATGACTTCTAATGTTAGAAAGATGGGAGTTCTTTAAAGTGTAGGGAGACTCTAAATGGTTAGTGAATAAATCAAATGAATGCTCAATAAAAATTTCACTCTTACTCCGTACTCCCTGTGTGAGTGTAAACTATTCTAAGTATATGGCCCAAGCATTTTTGGAAAGACCTAGCTAAACATGACTTTATTCTCAACTAACTAACTCATTCAGTGGGTATTAGCTTCATATAACCTAGAGGTAGCTATTTCTCTCGGTAGGTGGTCAAGTGTACACTTACAATGCTCAAAATCAGACTACACGAGCGGTTTTCACTCTTACCTGCAATGTCTTTAACATATCTAAAAACTTCTTAAACGACTCATCGTGCTGGTCCTTTTTAACCTTGGCAGGATAAGGCAACTTGGGTCGATATTCAGGTAGTGGGTTCTTGCCCTTACCTTTGGTATCTTCTTCTTCCTCCACTACTATCAGTATCTGCTCGGAATTGTCTGCAACTTTTGGCTCAACCCCATTATCCTTGTCTTGCATTGGAGAAGGAACCAGCTTCTTACCACTTCTTAGAGTCACGACTTTGAGGGATGATAAGTGTTATTTCATATATGTTTTACCAATCATTTGTAGCAGTTATGAACCCTAAATTGTGTATTTTGGTGATATTTAGTACTTAATTGCTCCATTGTACTCCACAAGTGAATAGTAGCATAATAATGGGCAAAGGAATAAAATCGGCACTAAAAATGCAAAACCTGAGAATTACAGGGGCAAAAGAAAAGATACATGCCCATGTACTTGCTTGTGTATATTTAAAGAGCAGTGGATCATGTCCCAGAGCTACATCAGCGAAGGAAGAGTTACACTGCCGTGTAGACTGCCAGCACAAGAGAAGGGAAAGACCTGAGAGTTACAGGGGCATAAGAAAAGATACACGGTCATGTACTTGGCCGGGTATCTCATATAGTTTATTTTTCAGGTTTTCCTGAGAAATACACGAGTAAGTACACGGCCATGTACTTGCCCATGTACCGTTTGGTTTTCCCCAAGGTATAAATAGCCTATTTCAAAGAGAAACGGGGGTTCCTTGTTTTTTAGGGAAAAAGTGGCTGGATAAAATAGGATATTTCTGGAGGTGATTAAAAGGAATCTAAAGGAAGATTGAGAGGAAAGCTCGAAGGAGTCGTGGGGGATCATTCATCGGTGATTATAGCGGTTCACATCTGTTCCAAAATCACCATGGCTATTGAAGGGGGCTTTTCCGATCGATGTTTATGCCTATAGGATACAGATGAATCTTGTATCGACGAACATATGCCTTGGGTGCTCTAATTAATGTAGTTGAAAATTATATGTTTTGATTACCTTTTTAATGAATATTATCCATTGGTTTCGGATTCATTTATGTTTTATTTGTTGGTTTGATGTATCGAGAGAGATCTTACTATCTTGTTATCACTTGAGTGTTGAGAGATCCATGTGATCAGAACACCTATGAATGAGTGTTGATGGACCTCGCTAGAGATAGTAGAGGAGACACACACCTGATACGCGCCTTGTGTATCCGCAAGTGCACGGGTCGTACAAGTAGTATAATGTACCTGAAAGGGTCGGGTACTCGAATCCACAGGGACTGGTATAGCTTTTGATACTCGTCGGATTTCTAATATCTAACCTACTTAATAAGTTGATCTAAAAGCTATTTACAAATAAAAGTGAAGAAACTAAGGATAATAGGAGAGAGAAAGGGGTTAGGTAACAAGAGATCAATACTAGGGAGTAGCGTCCCGGATCAATCCCTTGTGTCAATCTTACTTGAATTCTGCAGGCTTTATCAGGAGATGTCTCAATCAACCTATGTTCTAGAGCCTTGTTGCACTAATGTGGAAGATACATGTAGTGGGATTGACAACATGAGCCTATTTCAACTTCTCATATCAATCATCAAGATATACAAGCTAAGTGAAAATCAAGTAACTTAAGCATTCAAACCACTCAACAACCAACATTCAAGCTAACAACAGAGATCAAACAAGGAGACAATAAAGACTTCCATAAATGATGTAATAAATAAATCCAAGTACATTCAACAACCAAATTCTTAATCTGGGGCACCGGAGAACGGTTAGCCCCTCATGGTTCTACAAGAAACATAAGATAAATAACAATAAAATAAAATGAAAATCATAAACTCTCTTCTTGCTTCACAATCTTCGTCGGAGAGCATCTGATAATGATCTTGCCAACGTTCCTTCACCCCACAATGATCCCTCGGTCCAGATCTGGGCCCTAAAGGTGTGCCGCTTTCCCCTCGCGTCGCCTCCCCCAAAGGGGAAGAAAGATCAGAGAAAAAAGTCCATTGAAACCCTAACTTTTGGGCTTAAAAAGTCACTTCCCGATGCAAGCACGGTCGTGCTTAATTCTGCACGCCCGTACTCTATCCCGTGCTTCATCCCGTGCAGATTTCGGGTTTCGAGTTTTCGATGCTATAGAACTTTTGCAACAGTGTTTTACTACAGTACTTTGCAACAGTATTTTCCCGAAAATTCGCCAGGCCGTAAAGTGCACGAGCTGGAATACGCGCGTGTTGAAGCCGTGCTCCAGTCTGCACGCCAGTGCTCAGGGCACTCTGACCGTGCTTCCTCGCACTTGCCAATTCCTGTAAACTGCACGGCCAATAGCACGCCCGTGCTTATGCCGTGCTTGCCTTGACGAACTTCCCTTTAAGTCCTATTGATGTGAATTCTCCTCTAAATCACTTCTAATTGCTTTAGGACCTAAATATTTGCTCAATAAACTCAAAATACCTTAAATAGCACCGAACTATACAAGTAATAGCAAAATAACATGTAAATATCGGGTGTAATGCGTATGAAATATATATATAAAAAGCACTCATCAACACCTTTCGGCTAGTATTCGGTATTTCATTGTCATTTCTTGACTTGGGAGTCCTAGTTTCTATTACATAGCATTAGGGCGTCTGGAGAGAGCACCTATTGCATCTTTGATTCCCTCCGATCCATTTACCCTTGGTCAATCTATCTTAAATTGCATTCATGCTTCATTTCTAATCCCCAAACATAGTTAATCCGGGCATTACTTGCTCTTATTGATTTTCGCCTTTTAACCCTGTTTTCAACTTGATTTTTATTTTTCTTTTTAAACAGAAATCAAGTTTTGTTCTTAGCTGGATAGTATAAAGAAAGTGAGTACTTATATACTAAGTCCTTGTGGATTCGACCTCACCTTGTGTGAGTATTAAGACGAACGAGCGTACGCTTGCGTGCGAGTTGCCCTGTCTTGCGGGGTAACCGATCAAGTTTTTGGTGCCGTTGCCAGGGACTTAGTTATTAGGAAAACTCTTGATTGCTAGACTAGCTATTCCTTTTTTTGTTTTTGCTTCCGATTTTCAGTTATTTGTTTTTGTTTCTATTTTTCTATTTGCCTTTGATTTTAGTTTGTTAATTTTTGCTTCATCTTCTCGCTGGAATTTGTTGTGTGACCATTACATCATCACCAGAAATGAGGGATCACGATGATTGAGAAGATATTTGAAGTGAAGATGATTGACATACTTTAGACATTAACAGCCAGTTTGGAGGTTCTACACTAGAAAGTTGATTGCTTTTTGAGTAGAGTAGAATTTATGTGGATAAATACTTATGGATTACACTCTATACACCAAACAAAACAAGTACTGTTGAAGTATTTTGAATGAGAAAACTGTAAATAGTTAGTCAATGAAAAAGTTGAAACATATTTGGAAAAGCTAATAATAGATTTTACCAAAAATGTGTAGGAAATTCATAGAAGTCATCTCTGTTCAGCGACTGAAATTCAGCCGGTTATGTCACTGAAGATTCCAATGGAAGGACAGAAATGTAATGAGAATTCTTATCCATTAGAAGGGCTTGGAAATGTTGGAATGAGGGTTTGTATGGTTGGTCAACCAAAGCAGAATTTTAGGAATGATATGGCAGAATTAGATGAGCAGAACCTTAACACTCAATAGAAGTTGAGGCCATCTATTGAGGATCCACCAAAATTGGAATTGAAACGTTTACTGGACAGTTTAGAATATGTTATTTAGCTGATGGAGAAAGATTGCCGGTAATTATATCTTCTGTTTTGGAACTAGATCAAAAGGCATCAGTTTGTCATATTGCACTCATAAGATCTTGTTGGAGGAGCATTCAAAGTCCATGATCCAACCTTAAAAGCAGCTGAAACCCAACATGAAAATGGTGGTCAAAAAGGAGGTTAGCAAACTCTTGGATGATGGTATTATCTACCCTATCTCGAATAGTACTTGGACCAGTCCAGTTCAAGTAGTGCCCAAGAAAGATGGTATGACCATCGTGGAGAATGAAAAGAATGAATTGAACCCTACACGAACAATCATCGGGGGGAGAGTGTGTATTGGTTGCCGCAGGCTAAATGATTCTACATGGAAAGATCATTTGCCTTTACCATTCATCGATCAAATGTTGGAGAGACTCTCCGGACACGCACACTGTTGCTTCCTAAAAGGACTATCAGGATATTTTAAGATTCCTATAGCACCAGAGGACCACGAAAAGACAACATTTACATGCCCATATGGCACATTTGCTTACCGGAGGACGCCATTTGGTCTATACAATGCTCTAGCCACTTTCCAACGCTGTATGATGGCTATCTTTAATGAGCTGGTTAAGGATATTATGGAGGTATTCATGGACGACTTTTCAGTTTTTGGTGATTCATTAGGCTTGTGTTTGAGGAACCTAGAGAGAGTCTTTATTCATTGTGAGGAAACGAATTTGGTACTAAACTGGGAGAAATGTCACTTCATGGTCCAAGAAGGAATAGTGCTGGGCCACAAGGTGTCTCACTGCGGCATTGAGGTAAATAAAGACAAAGTTGAAGCCATTGAGAAACTTCAATCGCCTACCTCGATAAAGGCCATCAGAACTTCCTTGGACATGCAGGTTTTTATAGGAGATTCATCAAGGATTTCTCCAAGCTAGCAAGGCCCCTGACTCAATTGCTAAAGAAAGATGTTCCATTCAACTTTAGTGTTGTATGCTTGGAGGCATTTAATGTTTAGAAGTACAACCTGATCCACTTTCTACTCTCCAATCATGACTTCTCCCGATTAGCCATTGCTTGGCCCTTCCCCGCACTGAGAATGGAAAGAGTCATAGGCAGACTGTGTCTTCAGACAAGTTATTCACCTTAAAAGTATCACAAATTTCTAAGAAGTTGGTAAGATGAGCATAATTGTCCTCATCTTGGAACCTTTCAAATTGGCACATCTGCTGCACCATCTAAATGAAATTGGGCTTCAGTTAGAAGTTGTTCGCCACCATGGGAGGGCGAACAATACCAGACCTGGTGCAATGTAGATTCGGCCTTGTATAATCAGAGATATTGCACTGATTGTCGGCCATGGGCGGTTCCTCTTGATCCACTTCAATGCTTATCTCCATTGACCCTGCGTCGCTCAAATTCACTTGCCCGAACCTTTCGATATCAAGGTCATTTCTTACCAATGAAGAAGTGCTCCCTCGGGTCATACACAAGTGCCTTCTACAATGTAGAGGAAAAAGAAAATTTAGAAAAACAAGAAAATAAGAGATAGGAGAGAACAAAATAAACAATAACAAAAAACAAAATCAAAATAATCAAAATTCAAAACAGAATAAAAAGAATGAAAGAATAAGATATGAGTAGAAATGATGGAAAATAAATGACTAGATTACTGAAGTCCTAATTTTCCTAAAAGTCGCCATCCCTGGCAATGGCTCCAAAAACTTGATACGCCCCTTGTGTATCGGCAAGTGCACGAGTCGCACAAGTAGTAAAGTGTACCCAATGAAGGATCGGATTGTCAAATACATATGGACTGGTACAGCTTTTAGTACTAATTTATCTTATGGTATTAGGTCTATTCAAAGATTTGAGAAAGGTTTAGTCTAGAAGTCAGATAAAGAAGGGGAAGAATGTAAGGAGGATGGGAAGGTAAAGTGTAATTCTAGCAAATGACAATGATAAGAAGTAGCGCTCCGGATTTATCAGTCAGAGAAACTTGTAGCGACTCTCCTGCACTAATTATCAGGTACATTTTAAGGATTCTATGTGTGCTCTCAAAGCTTTGTCACATCTATAGCAATCATGACTTCAAGTTTTATAAATATAACTACGGGCCTCACGCACATCAAGTTTTGCAACTTCCATTTGGCAATCACAACTATGGCAATCAACATAAGTCAAGTTTTACAATCAGAACTGCGCAAATCATGCACATCAAGTTATGTAACACAAGATTTAACATAGAAAGGAATAAAACTCTATAATCAATGAAAGAGAGTACAACTAGTGCAAATTAAGTATCTAAGTTCATAAATCTGGGGCACCGGAGAATGGTTAGCCCCTCATGGGTTCACATAATATTGAAACAAAATAAGAAACAATAAGAATATATTGACTTCCTATTACTTCTCAATCGATCTAATTGTGCTCCGAGGACCTTGCAGTTGGCAAAGCTCCACTCTGAATCATGCTTTGGACTTGTTGCTCTAATCCCCCACTAGACAGTGGTGAAGAACACTCCTTAAGTCACCCCCAAATCTCTAAGCCGAAGTCCCCATCTAACCCTAATTCTGGGACTTAAAAAGGTGTTCTTGACCTAAGCACGGGCGTGCTAGGGCCGTGTTTCTTAACCGTGCTCTTTGCAGCCAGATATTGGGTTCAACATTAGAATATTTTTCGTCAGACAGTGAAGTACATGGCCCAAAGCACGCTTGTGCTTAGGCCATGCTTCCATAAGCATACCCATGCTCTGGGAACTAAGATCGCGTTTCGTAGTCTTTGAATACTCCTTGAAATCCAGTAATCTGCATGGCTTGTAAGCACTCCCGTGCTTCGGGCTTTGCTTATCCTGGCTATTTGTAACTTAGCTCTTTTGATACTGATTCTACTCTAATACTTCTTCTACACACCCAAGACCTGTTGATCCGTATAAGAATGCAAAGATACCCAAAGTAGCACTAAATGCATAAAATGAATGCTAAAAGACAAACAAAATATGGGAAAGAGGTATATATATATATATACACTCAGCAGTATGGCACCAGCGCGCAAGCGACACATCTTTAGGTTTATCCTTCTGGAAAATGGTGACAGACTCAAGTAGTATGTCAATATCATGTAATGCCTACTCTTCCATTTCTGATACATCAGATGAGCGGGATTCTATTTGTGCAGACATTTTCTTTTGTGTGGCCTCTTCTGTGCAGGGGCCCTCTTCGTTAGAGCTCTCTTTGATGCTACTTTCTTCAGTGGGGCTCTCTTCAGAGGAACCCCTTTTGGTGGGGCCTTCTTCACTGGGGTGTGCTTTGGTGGAGGCCTCTTTAGAGAAAGATGAGCAAAACTAGCTTGACTTGTGTCTAGCGCAGCTGTGCATCGTGTTATCCATTTGGGGAACTCTCAGTTTTACAGTCTTCGGAGTTGGATGTTACTAGAACAGGGGCGGGTACTGGAGCCTCAGGAATAGGGATTCCAATGGGAGGGGGAACAGGGGAAGAAATTTCAACCCGAGGGTCCTCGGGAGTAGGAATGTCATTGGCAAGGACCGAAGTGTCTATTTCGCAAACCTGTGTTGCAGCTTCTAGGTCAGGTGGGTTAACTGCAACTGGTGGAACCTTAACGCATGGACAAGATATAGTCTCTTGAGGTGCAGGAATTTCCTCATTGCAAGTCATGTTCGCACTGTGATGCGCAGAATGACCTCTCCGAGACCGCACTACTTGTTTGAACCTCCCACCTGAAGTAGGAGAAGGACCTGATGAAGGAGGAGCAAGACCCTTAGATCCACACCTGTATAAGAGCCTAAAGGTAGTGACTGTGAGTCACCCCTTTGTTGTCTTGCCTCCTTGCCGTCATGCTCGTTCATAAGATCTCGCAGTTCACGAAACTCAATTAGTATTCGCTACAATAACCGGTGTTTGTTATTGTCACCTTGTAGAACATCGTCGCAAACGATAACCAACATTGGGCAATTTTCTCGGGGCGATTGGTGAGGAATGATACCAACCTCGCTTCCTCACCAGCTCAGCACTTGGTTTTCTCCAGAGTTCGTAGGGACATTATTTTTTCAATGGCCTAGTGAGTTGGGTTGGTTATTGAGTCATTTTTTTGTGTCCCCCCTTCCGACAATCTCTTAGCAGTTTGCTTCCTGGTCTCTTGAGCGACACTGCCAACTAATATATTCTCTTCATCATTGCCATGCTCAAGTTCGAAGAATTGCAAATCAAACACTTAAAAATTATAAAATCATTAGCATAGCGTACACAGATAATATAAAACATACACATAAAAACGGAAAACTACACATGAATTATGGTTTATACACAGTATGGTATAATAATACATAGGAAGCCATGAGATTACACAGGAACACAGTAATATACACATGAAACAATAGTAATACATATGAAAAACTTATTACACATAATTAGCCAGCAAACTTACTTCTTTCCCTTTGAGTGATTTTAATAGCGGCTCGATAGACGCAGCCTTATTGAAACTTGTCTCCCTGTAGCACATTATATGGGGTGCCCATCCCTAGCACAGTTTCTTCACACTGCCCGTCACCTTGTAGAACCAAATGACTAGGACAACGGCACACCCTTTTAAGTTTCTTGTCATGGTGTACTTTCCTTCACACCGAAGCTACACACGGATGGTCGTCAAAGGGACATCGGCCATCAACCACTTGTGAACTGCATGCGCCCTGGCGTAACGGCCAAACAAGGCTAGATAGTCACCGTACCTTGCTGTGAATGTTGGCGCATTCAGAGAAGTATTGACTAGATAGTCATAAAGTAGACCACAGGGAGCTTCATATGTCTTCTCCTCACCGTTTTTATTGCGTACAAGCATGAACAGATTTTCTTTAATTGCATCATGGTGCCAGCTATACATTTTTGCTCAAAAAAGTCTGCTCAAATTAGGATTGGACCCTTTCATGCTTGAAAGATCTATTATAACGGAGGCTTAGAATGAGAGTGACATCTTCTACCCTGAACGACAGCATGCTTTCCCCTCTCTAAAACCACTGGTTGTAGTCATCGTAAACCTGCAGTAGTATGTCAAGAACCCTCTCTCTTGCATCATGGGTGTGACATCCATAAAATGGGTGAAAGGTGTCCCGCAGAGGATGTCCCAGTGCCACCTGTTCATGAACTTCTTCAACTCCGAGATCGTTTGGACAATAAGGGTTAAATAACACCTTGTATTCACTAGCGTGGTTGCCATCTTCTCTCGTTACAAACAAAATGCATATAATGAGTCAATGAATGAAAGATCGAAATCTATTATACACAACAAGCAACAAACAATACACAACAAATGAACAACTAAAATTACAAACATTACCAACTACACAACACAGAATGTCAAATTCTACACAAGAGCTAACCAATACTACATAGGAAATAAACAATCAGACTGCAAAAACTAAACCTATAGACCACACAACGTGAGACCCTCATCTCGCTTGAATGGCCACCCAGGCTCGTCTTCTCACCTATCAGCTGGGTTTTTTCTTGAACGGAAGTCGCCGATAAACCTTGAACAAAATCCCTTTGATGAGAGACAAAATCTCCACAAAAATCGAAGGCGGTGTTTCACAAGGAAGATGACTGCGGGAAAAGGGGATCTCCACAAGCTTCAACACAATAAGAAGAAGGCGAAGTGGTGCGACTCCAGCGAGGTTTCTGTCTCGCATCCTTATGTTTCGGGCCGTTGACAGTCCAACCGCCAGTAAGTAGTTACAAATGCCACTTGGAGGGTATTTTTGTCATTACCAATGACACTTGGAGGGTAATTGTGTTTAAGGGATTAGGGGTACTTTGGTAAATTCCTTTGCCAGATAACGGTGTTTTCCACTTCCGTTTGAAGTATCTAGATTGAAAAGGTAAAAAAAATATAAAAAAAGTGACCTTTTAGGGATACCAAAAGTTGGAAGAATTTATTAGGATTATAGAAACTATATGGGGACTATTAGTTATTTTCTTATTTGCTTTATTAGCATTGAGTCCTTTGTATAAAATGTTTGTGTTTTTACCGAGTGCAATGTTTGTGTTTTTACCGAGTGCAAGTGTTTTGATATATTAACATACGTGTGTTTGTCCACTTTGTCCACAACTAATTTTTTACTTTATTTTATTTTATTTTTGAAAAACTGCGACTTTTAAAACCAAAATAAATTAAAGAGACTGCAAAGCAACAAACAACACGCTACCACATTTTGAAAAACTCCAAATGTCAATATGCCCATATCCTCACGGAATTATACTTTTTTAAAATCATTTGAAACAAAATGGTTATATGCAATCCCAAAGAAATATCAATTAAACAATATAAATAACTCAATTATATAAATTTACCCAAATGCTTTTAAATGCCTCATGAGGCCATATAAAAGGCGTCGGAGGCCATTTCTCCAACCTGATAAGCAATACATGGTCACATGAAAACACACTGAAGAGTCATTGATTTACATTCAAATCAAGGATTATACAGCCATCACGAAACATCGATTACATCACTGCTCAACTTCTCAATCTCAGTCATAAATTCACTGACTTCTCAAACTGCCAATAATATCCACTCTGCATTCTCATTTTTCCCCCAAAAAAAAAGGCCTTAAGTTATACAGCCTAGCCTACATGATTGGTCTAGGCTCACACATGTACATTCATGGTACAAAAATAACATATCAGTATCCAAATTGGTATCTTTAGATAAGTGCATGCCTGGAAAAACATCAGCATCATCAAGGTTGAACAATAGCTCCGCTCTAACCATAAATAGCAACATACAGCATACTTGAGTAACTAACAAGTGAGCGCTGATATTAAATTTCTACTATCAACCTGAAGGAGTTCCAGCATGTCAGAAATCATGCTCATTAAATAAACTCCAAAAATTTATCTTCTGTGAGAAATGGTCTTTCCAGTCTTGAAGGGATGCAAAAGGCAGCAAACCAGAGAATGTGGGAAGAACTAGAAGCATAACCGCATAGAATGTGTATCGCCTGATCCAGTAGGGAAACCGAATAACTTTAGTGCTTTGAGTCACAGAAACGGGCCCGTAAAGAACATGATATAATACAGAAGGGAAGACGTTGGCAAGAAAATGAACTAAACAGAAGGCCTCCCAATAAAGGAGCCAACGATATCCATTCCCACCCAGTGTATCCACACAAAGCTTTCCAGCAGCACCACAAAGAGCAGCAAGTAGAAGAAGAATGAATGTGACAGGCATAGTTGGTCCGGATGTTGCTGAACGCTGAAATACTGAATAAGCAACAGCCAAAATCATCAATAGGCCAAAGGAAAGGCGAGTTAGGATTACTGTATGACATCTTAGCATAAGCCAGCCCAAATTAAAAGATGCCATTGGCTTTGGAACCCACCAAGATTTGGATTCCTGCAGAAGAAATTAAATATTAGCGACTAAGATATCCAGGACCTTCAATACGAGATTTCAACAGAAAATAATATAGAAACAATGCAGAAACCTTGGGAATTGATGTGCATGATGATGTGGCTTCCATGATCCGCTGGTAAGAAAATGTAAATGCTCCATAAACCAGGAAACCGCACATTATAATCAAGCCTGTGACAAGAAGATCTATGCACCTTCTGAGAAGCTGTGCATGCCGAGTGTCTTGTATCTGATTCCTTAATTTTTCTTCTTTATATGTAGCCTTGGAGATGCCCATAGATAATTTTATCTTCTCTAACAAGTTCGCATAGGAATTGAGAGCGAGTTGTGACTGCTTCAATTGCAAACGCTTCATAATTAGGTTGATCTCCACTGTCTTAAGGTCATTAGAGCGGCTTTGCTCCGTAACTGATTTCTCAAATGTTCTCAAAATTGATTGATTGAATCCGGAAAGGGTCCCTCTTTTAGATACATTACCCAAGTCTAGGTTAGCTCCCCCACGAATTATGAGTTGATTGTTTAAACAGTCTAATGGCAGATTATTTTCAAAATTTTCTAATCTACCAAAGGGTTCCTCATTTGTTGAGATTTCTTCAGCTTTCTGATTGTTGCTCCCAAATGAACAAGTGGAATCTCCCCCATTATTTGAAGAAGTTTCAGCAATAGATCGGAGTGTCTTCAATGTGCTTCCAAATGATTTGTCAAAGTTTCTCATGAAAGAGTCATATCTATTCCCATAAATCTGCTCTAAACAATAATACAAAGAATTATCATCTTTAGATCTGTACTGTATGTATGATGTGCTTATAAAGAAACACAGAAAAATTTTCAAGATAATATGCATAATCAATAAGCAATTTAGACTTACATATGTGACAGATTCTTTTAGAGCTGAAGAACAAATCTGTGGAAATCATGCAGCAAATTATGTTAGAAATTCACAAGATCTGATACCATTTCAAAATTATATTTCTGCAGTAGGGATTTTAAGCATGAACCATGGAAAGATGATCAACTGGTATTCTCCCTCCTGACCTATTCTTCCCATCCAAAACCTGAAGTAACCACATGTTGTCATAAGACTACCAACCAAGTAAGATATCAATCATACATTTGGAAAAATCATTTAATAGCCCTACACGCTACAGCAAATACTTCAAAGGCACACATTATTCCTAAAATATGGATGCACATTTCAGAAAGACTGGAAGTGTCATAACTGAGATCTAAACATGATGTCTCAAGATTTATTAATATTAAAAGAAGATATATTTAGAGATAGAGCCTAAGAGATCTAAATCATGTTAAAATTTTTAATCTTGGTAAAATAGGATTTTTAAAATCATACAGATTCATGACACCCAGTATTGAAAATATTAAAAAGATAAGAATGATTTACAAAATATAAAGGCAATTCAAGAAATATTGAAGATTGAGTGGAAAGGAGAAAGCAAAACCAAAAACCCATTAATTTTATCCAAAATGGGCACAAGTTTTAGGAGGATAACCTTCAGTCTAATGTCCAGACATCACTGACAGAATACATGATTCATTATACATTGCTTTGGCTGCACATATTACACTACAAAATTGAGAAGTCTTCAAAGTTCCGTTTCAAATGCTATGACTAAAAATTAATGAAAATAAAATTATGCATGCGAAAAATGGGATCATAACATCAATAACCTAGTTCTCAATTACTTTATTAGCGTTCAGAAAACAACACAAGTGTTTTGACAAGATAAGCGAAATAGACATCTACATGGCTTAAAAGTGAAATAAATCCAAATCAAAGTTTCTAAAAAACAAAAAGGATTTCTTTCTGTTGACAACATACAAAGGTAATTCACTTAAGATTGAACAAATATGATACAATTTTAGTTGACAATGCACTGTTGAGAATGGGATTGAAACAAAGAAGATGGATTGCAAGGGATACACATAAAGAGGAAGAGGCAATTGAGGGTAGAGAAAAATTCTGCAGGATGCTTACAATGTAAAAGAATTGAAGCCTCTAATGCCTAGCAAAACACGATCCAGATGATTGGGGTAAAAAACTCTGCATTCTCTAGTAGCTAACAGCTCATCATATAATAAAATAATTATGTGGTTGGTAGCATGAAGCATGAATGAAACAAGGGAAACAATGGAAGATGCACAATAACTCAAAAGCAGAGGAAGTCCATAAGCATCCACTCTCATTATGAAAAACTACAATGTAGCGCAATAAATTTTATTAACCAAATTTGCGACATTGGTGATCAATTCGGACTAAGGGGTGAATGTAGAACTTGATGTCGAAAACACAGCCACAAGTCCCAAGTCCCACCATATTCCAGTGGAATGAAATTCCCTTTGACCAAGTCAAAAAGGATTTTACTTTGACACCAAGAAATAGATATTCAGGCTTGGGTGATAGTAGCGATTTCTCCCACCTAGTTACCCATTTATTGTATAACACAGACAGCCTGTTATTCCTATCCGATTATTTTCCATTTCATAGCAAACCAAGAACAACAAATGTGATTTATTCTCAAAACTTATCGCATAAGGAAAGCACACTGATAGTTTAATTGTACAACCCTCCACTGATTCAACATGTTTGCTAACGAAGAAAGTAATAAACTGGTAAAGTTCCCCTATGTCCTTTATTGGAAACAACAATTGCAGTTCTTTGAGTATTTGTAACACCTATACTTCTTAAGTAAGGTGGAGACTCAGAGATTTTGAAGCCTTTTAGTAATATATTTTTTCAATTAAATCATATGCTGCCCCCACTTCCTTTTAGAATGTCCCTCCATAAATCTCCTACTTTAATAGCCCTAGTTTCATCTCCAACCTATAAATTAGTGAAATTTGGTCGATTTACAGAATGGTTTCAGAGATGATCAAAAGTAAGAGTTTTTGGATGAATGCATATACAGAAAATATCTCAAGAGGCCATTTCCAGGGGAAAAAATGAAAATAAATATGAATACATATATAGACAATATCACTGCACAGAAAAGCCAAACTTTACTCATCTAGCACAATCTATATTTCACCAGTCACCCGCGCAATCTATATTTCACCCAATTAGCAGCGCATAATACCACTAAAAAGTAAGGTTGCAAAAGGTAATATGACAAAGATTCAAAAACAATAGGCCAACCAACTCATAAACCATACCCTACTTCAAATCACAAATTTGAGATCATCCTACAAAAAACATATCGTTTCTTCAAAATCACAAGTTTAACAAGTCCAACAAATTGCGGTAAAAATCCCTCAAACTAGGAAGTCCATAAAGCAACCAGGTAATTTTTACCCTTAAAATAAAAAAAATCCTAATGGCGCAATGTCAGATGGAAGAGATAATCTCTAAAAGTAAATTTAAAAAAAAAATCAACAAAACCCTACTTCAGCAACATTAAACACAAACACAACAAGAATAAATAAACAAACAGACCTGCGAGATGATTGCAGCGAACGACATGCCGAGAGGAAGAGCAAGATCAGAGAAACCATCTTCATTCCAGCCGGGGCGCGGCTCACAGCCCCTTCTTCTGCCCTTGATGCGAACTCCTTGCGAGGAAGAACAAGAAGACGACAAAGAAGAGGCATCCTTCAACGCTTTCTTCGAATTCAACCAAAGAATCCCCTTGCGCTTGCGCAAAGGCTTCAACACCCTGGAAACCCGCGGACACTCAAAGGAATGATCTCCTCCGCTCCCATTGCCCTCTTCGCTGCCATGTCCCGCGGGTGCACTGTTCTGTGGCAGATGAGGAGGCTCAACGGAGGGCGATTCCATGAACGGCAAGGACGAAAGGAAAGCGGCGTGCGAGGGGAGCGCAATGGCTTCTTCTTGGTCCTTGCTTATTACGTTCACCCCCTGAAAATTCCGAGAATTACAGATTATTGATTCCAAAATTATGAAGACCCCGGGATAAAGACGATAATTTAGTTGTACATTCTTAGTTTTGTGCGTCGATAAAAGGTCCCCAAAAAATTGTATTTACTTGATATTAATTAAGAAAAATGTCCCAAAATTAAAATTTCCCACTAGGGACATTTATTAATATTAGTTAGTGATTTTTTTATTTTCAGAAAGTTGATAAGGGGGCAGTTCTATGAAAAAAGCTGATATAAAATTTTTAATTATTCCAAATTTAAAATTTTGTCTATATAAAATGATAACTATTTCAAATATGAGTTTGAATTTGCAGCTCAAGTTTCATGTCATCACATAAAGGCGCAAAGATTGAATGATCAATTTCACGTTTTTGTGACTGTATCTCATTAAACAACTTTTTATCATATTTATTAAAAACAAATTATTATAATTATAGCATTGGATGGAAATGTATCTCATATGGTAAAAATGCACTTTCACTTGTGGGTGCAGAAGTCATGTCATAACTTGTAGATAAGCCTAATTTTAGAAAACCTTCATGTTTTGGATGGAAATGTATCCCATTAGGTAGATGTGCCTATTTTGATCTGAAACCGTAGACTTGAACCGGAACTGATTAGAAAAAATGATGCGGAACCAGTAAAATAGCAACCGTTTTGAAACTGGAACCCAAATCTTCATATATGGTTCGGTTTAGGTTTTAAAATTTCAAAACTGTTGAACCAACATTTCACCTAACCGGGTGAACCAACAGTTGAACCGGCCGGTTGAACCACCGATTAATGGTTTTGAAAAAACTAATAAAAAAAGCTATATACATTATATACAACGTGCTGAATAGCAACTTAGACTGAAACCAAGAAAGAAGCAAATGAGACCGGCAAAAGAACATACACCTATACTCTGATAGTGTTTTCTAATAGCAAAATTTGAACAATTGATGATAATAATATTGCCTAATTGTCAGCCAACAACTGATCCATTTCCCTCTGCGGTAGCCTAATTGCTCAAGCCCTTTATTTCTTTTATTTCTTCTCCTATTGAACTGATCCATTTCCCTCTTGCAATAATCTAATAAAATATTGTATTTAATTAATTATTATATTGTTATAAAAAATATTGTATTTTTTCTATTTATTGCAATTTGTGTTTATTTTCATTTGAAATATTGGATTATTTGATTTAACAAAAAACTAAAATTAAAAAAAAAAGAACCGAATTGTATGAACCAGCAAATCAGCACTGTCAAACTAAACCGCAAACCAAACCGAAACAAAACTGCCAAGAACTTTGCCTAAGCGGTTAGATTCCGGTTCAAGATTTTTTTGAACTAGAACCGGCTGTTCATGAACCGTGGCCACGTCTATCATTAGGTATTGAGTGCTTTATTTTATAAAAACTTCATTTTTTGGTTGAAATTATACAATTGTTTAAGATTATTGTAAATTTAAATATGTCCAAAATTCCCTTCAATGAAGACCCTCTATTAATTTCAGTCAATGAGCACAAAGCTGCACAATCTTTTGAAATTCGAGGAGCCATATTTTGGAAATCAAACAAAATCTTAATGAAATGTATAAGTAGTTAATAGTTGCGTAGTTGATGTACATGCACGGCAATTCATGTTTATTGAGATTTTCATTTTGGTGGAAATAATACAATTATTTAAGATTATTGTAAATTTCAATAAGACCAAAACTCTTTTTAATGAAGACCCTCATCGCAGTCAGTGAGCACAAAGATGCACAATATTTTGAAATTCGGAAAGCCATATTAGGAAATATGACCCAACTGTAATTAAACAAATAGGGAATTAGAGAGCCAAGCCTTGGACATTGCTCTAGAAAGCAAAAATTAAGTTACTATATTTTAGCCGTAAACCTTTTATTTTGAACACTTGTTAATCTTTATTCTAGAAGCTTCCTCTCTTTATAAACATCCTGTAAGTTGCGTTTAGTGCTTTACTCTGGGAATGTTGTAATGAAATTTAATTGATAGGAAAGTAATTCGTAAGAAAATAACATTTTTTTGTTTGATATATATTGAAAATTTTGATTAAATTGATAGGAAAGTAATATTTCTGTGTGTGGCATTAGAATATATTCTTGAGAATTTTTTGGCAAAATGACTACCCTTGTGTTAGTATACTTTATCAACAACTTGTCAATCATGTTTAACATTAAAAAAATAATAATAAAATATTTTTTTAAATGTATAAAATATTTTTGAAAAAATCAATTAAATAAAAAATCTTTTTAAATTTAATAAAATAATTGATTAACTTAATCATTTGTTTTAGTTGGTGAAACCGCGGTGATGGAAATGTCTGGGGAATCGATGGAGGCTCATGCGATGGACGTGTTGTCGGGTAATCTAGAGAAACAATGAAGGCTTGGGCGATAAAGGTATTTGTCTTTGAGAAAACCGCAAAAATAATTTTAGAAAATGATTAAAGGTATTTTGGTCAAAAAATAGATTCGGTTTATTATCCCGTGGGAATCGAACTTTCTCAACCTTCTAGTGAGAGAATCATTTCTCTAATTTTGATGGAATTACTCTCCCATCCCAATGCTACTTTTCAACAAAAAAATCTAGTAAAAATATTCCTTGTGTTAGTTTCTAAAAAACATTTGGTACTTTCTCATGTATCAAACGCAACTTTGCTTTCAATTCAACAATGCTGAAAATAATTAGATAATAAAATTAATAAAATAAAATTGAAAAATATCAAAATGATCTAGCTTGAGATTAGGGATGCAAAGCCCTACCCTAACCCGAAATTGACCCATTCTTGCAAGGAGAAAAGCCTCACTCCATAGATAGTAAAGGGCATAGATTGATGTTGTCCTCTTAGTTATGGTTAGACTAGGTTGTTACATCATATTTTTATTTTGATTCATTGTTTTCTCCCAAAAGGGACCATCTTTTCAACCCCTGTCACATTCTTAATTTTAAATTTAAAGAAGCCAAGGAGAGCTCTCTTCCGGACGTTCCTAGAGGTAGGACTTTAGAACTGGATGCATGATTTTATTCTTTCATGATTTCTTTTTTATTAAATTTGTTTTTCTGAAACCCTTGAATTTATTCCTAATCCATGAGTCATGTGGGGACCACCTTACGGCTGGTTGGTGGGAAAGTTGCCACGTTCACATGAACATAATGCATGGGAATCACTTTAAGCACCGCACCTTCTTTGAAAAATAGCATTACCATGATTCACTCAGATTGAAAAAAAATGATTCTCCAAATATAAAGCAGGAAAGTGAGATTTATCTCGAAGGAATGAAGATTTAAAGAAGCCAAGGAGAGCTCTCTTCCGGACGTTCCTAGAGGTAGGACTTTAGAACTGGATGCATGATTTTATTCTTTCATGATTTCTTTTTTATTAAATTTGTTTTTCTGAAACCCTTGAATTTATTCCTAATCCATGAGTCATGTGGGGACCACCTTACGGCTGGTTGGTGGGAAAGTTGCCACGTTCACATGAACATAATGCATGGGAATCACTTTAAGCACCGCACCTTCTTTGAAAAATAGCATTACCATGATTCACTCAGATTGAAAAAAAATGATTCTCCAAATATAAAGCAGGAAAGTGAGATTTATCTCGAAGGAATGAAATGTGAAGTTATTTGTTTGTACAAAATATCCTTAGCTTTTTATCAAAAATAAAATTTACTCTCTAACCTAGTTTATTTACTTTTTTGATATGTATAAAAGTTAATTAACTATTATTATATATGGAAGATTAATATGTATAAGTAATGCAATCTTGCATTTAGAGAATTTTGGATTAATGTGTGTACATATGTAGTGTATGTATTTTTGATATATATGGAAGAGTAATTTATTATTATTTTAATATTAAAAAATGTTTAAATATTACATATAAATATAATAATATGAGTGTATTTTTGTTATTATACAATTATTCTCAATAATGTTTCCTCACACCAAACATAACAGTATTATTTTCCATCAATTTAATCAGATTTTTCAATATAAACCAAACAAAGAAATGTTACATTTTTTATAATCAATCTCTCATCAATTATTTTTCTGTCAATTTAACTTCACTACAGCATTTTTATAGTGAAGTACTAAAATGGCACCTTAGAGTTGCCATTTTGTTTGATCTGACTTATTTCCAATTGGTAAAATTGTATTTATGGAAGTTGACTTCACCTCTATTTGACTCGAATAATAAAATCTCATGTGTTGCATAGTATCCCTTTCCACGGGAGCAGCAACATGTTTGAAGTTGAAAGGAGAAATTGTATTTTATTATATATATTATATTTTGTTTGTTTTTAGTGCCACTACTTTGAATCCCAAAAGAGTCTCACCTTTTCCCTTTTTTAACTCTGAGAATTTCATTGCAAAGCATGGACTTAACATATCCATGCATTTTTTAAAGTGTTTTAATCATCAGTTTAATCCCTCTATTTTCCCCTCTCTTCCCCTTTGGTTCATTCACGGGAGATTTCTCTAATTGAGTTCCCCCACTTTTTACTGATTGAGAAGTTCATACCCATTTTCATTTGAGCACAAACAACACTGTTTATATTTTATGACGTGGCATAACTTAGATGAAAATATTAATAAAAAATTAAATTGAGTTTCATATCCGAGCTTACATCTAGACATCACCCCCGTTTTGAATTCCTAGACTTGAATATCATCGCTCTCATCATCTCATCTTAACTCTAAAATCCCTAAATAAACCTATGCCCATTTTACCGTGATACTACCATCCCTCTTTCTCCGCCGATCGTCCCCACAAACTCATTGGAGTTTGTTGAAGACCACTTCTACCTCCTTCTCTCTTACTGCTAGCCTTGAGCACAATGAGAGCTCACGAGCCACCGTTACCAGAGCCTTAGAAGTCATATAGTGAAAATTGGATAAGTGTTCATTATATCTTATGTAATGTAGTTAATCTACTCTTTTTCTAGTACGATTTCTCTTTTTTAATAACAGTTTGTTTTTTACATAAGCAAGGGAGACAGAGCACTTCAGTGATTCATTTCTACTTCAATGATTTAGAGCTTGGAGTTACTACTTTAATGATAAGTGGTGTTTTTTCTTTTTCAAAGATTAGTGTCTTTTTACTTTCTCTTGTTTTGATCTTTGCTGAGATTTTATATAAGCTGAAGCTTTAGGCTTTTTGTTTTAAAAATTTTATCTTTAATATGGGTTTCTCATAATATCTTTTTTTGATTCTGAATACTTTATTGAAGTTCCCCAAAAAGGCATAGAAAAAGAGTCTAATCTTGTCATTTGAAAGAAACTTATCTCTCTCTCTAATTCTTTTTCCTTCCATCCTGAATATGAAAAACTATGAATATTTGGATTTTAAAATGAATTTATTTCTAAATAATCTTCATTTGCACAATGGATGATCAAATTTCTTCTTCGTTGGTTTTCATGACTATAGGTTGGTCTTTTGTTGTAGACAAAATTACATAGTTCTCGGCATGCATTTAGTTGTTTATTTTTTACTAATTATGCATTTTCCTAACATTTGTAGTGAGTTCCCTTTTCTTTCTTTTCGTTTTCTTGTGCAAGTTACTTCTTTTGGTTATTTTTGTTTGTAGAAGCTGGACTTAACAAAAACTTCTGTGATAAATTAAGGATGCTTCAAAGATAAGAAGAAAGATAACTCATCAGGTGGACCAACTTTCCGAGATACACAACCCTTCAAGCTAGCAGGCACACCTATAGTCTGTAAAAGTGGCTGGGACCTTGTCTTTGTTATTGGATACAAAAAGCATGAAAAGAGGATTTCTGAAAGAGAGGAAGAATGGGGAAAGAAAGAGGTGGCGGCTAAAGGAGGAAGAAAAAAGGGAGAAAGCAAAAGAAAAAGACGGGGGAAACCTGAAGATCAAGTCTTTGTGGGGCAACGAAAAGAGAAAGAGGAGAGGGGGGGGGTTATGTGAGCTGAAAGGTGAATTTAGGTCTTGGAAATTCCAAAGCCAACTTTGAAATTGCTGGCTAGTATTTCTTGAGGGTTCATTGTTTGATCTTTGAGCTTAATGGGGTTTTTAGAGGGCTTAACCACGAAGAAAGTAGGGGTTGGCTTAATTAAACCAACTTGTTATCTCTTGAAAAAGAGTAACAACTAATTAAGGATAATTACCCTTCAAATAGATTTACCTAAGCCAAGTAGAAATCAAACACATCTTTCATTACTCTTTGTAGTTCCTAAATCTAGGTTTGCCTAGAATTGATTTTGATTCCACATCCCTGTATCTCTGCAATCCCAGATTTTTTTATAAATATGTTGTTTTTGTTATCTTTGTTCTTTCATGCCTACATTTTTTAATTGTCTAGATAGCCTATTGTTGCAATACATTAGTAATCCATACTTAGTCTTCGAGGGATCGATATCTTAATTACTACTTGGCATAAACCTTATGCTTGCGGTCATTAATATACAATTGTGAAAGTTTTCACTTTGTTATGGTGTTTAGCCTCTTATTGAGTTTTATTGTTTCTAAAAAGCTATTTTTTGAAGCTTATCTAAATCTCTTTGAATATAGTTGATTGTGGGAGCTTCTTTTTGTTTATTATTATGTTCTTGGCAACTTGTTCTTGGTGCATATGGATTAATATATGAAATTATCCTAATTTGAATTTAATTTTTGTTATGGAGCTTGTAGTGTATCACTAATTAGCCTATACAATGTGTGGCTTTAAAGAGATAATGAAATTATTGAGATTGATCTTTTGAAATGATATGTGAGGCTTTACTATAGAAATGCATAAAAATCTGAGAGATATTAAACTTTCAAATTGCACCAATCCCTAGTTAATGTCCTGTTCAATGTACACTACTTGTTTTCAATTGTATAGTGGTGGCAAGTATAGAGATGACCATTCAATTCTACATATTTATCTCTAATGTAGTTCCATCTTTGGTGGTCTTTAGTTTCCACTGCATTCTATTGTATTTCAATTACTTCCTTTCCTAAGATCATAACCTTCAATGATTATTATCTTTGCTAAAAAATATGATTTTCTTTTATGGTTATTTTGTATGCCATTGACTTTTTGGGTGTATGATTATTGTCTTCCATTCAACCACAAATTTCATGCTTTTGGTGGAATTTTACTACTTCTATCAGTTGTCATAAAGTACTGCTTCTCATCAACATTAGGTGAATGTGATAATAAGTAGAAAAATGGCTTATAGTTGCACTTTAATCATTTACTAAATGTTATCTAAGTAATTTACAGTTTGACTGTAATGATTATGGGAAGAAAACCTTTGAACTTTTTAGTTATTAACAACAAACTTGTATCCACTCACAAGGAAATAATGCCTTATGCACAACAAGTGTCATGTTTTTATCATATATATTTAAGTTAATCTATATGCATGTATTATGAAATAGAAGACTAACTAAGCTGATCAAACAATCTGATATGTCAAAGAAAGGAATTAGTCAAATTCTAAATTCCATTGGAACTATGCATATAAATATTGAGAAGTAGAACCTTTATCTTCACTGCAGACATCAACAAATGATGCAGGTGGACTCAATACCCTAAGACAAAGTCATTAGTGGAGATTAAATGTGAGATATAGATTTATGCACTTGTTATGTTGAACTTGAACTATGGTAATATTGCAAAGCATTTTTAAATTTTGACATCTTTTTGGTGTATTTGAACTTTTCCCTATAGCGTGGTTACTTGGGATGATATTATTATTAAGTACCACCATGGAGGGTCATTGATGAAACTTCGAAAGGTTGAATATGTCAATGGGGCAGTATTTGAATTCTCTGGTTATCCTAACAAGTTGTATCAATGGGATTTGCTAGGAATGTATAGGAATTAGGATATGATATTAAGAATGATGTGGCATTGTTATATATTGATGGAGAAGGGACATTGAAAAACATTTCTGATGATCAAGCTATTATAGACTTAACAAATAAGTCAAGGACAGCTGGGACAATAGATATCTATATTGAAATTTCAAATGTTAGACATGAGCATAAATTATCAGGAGTTTTACGGTCTGGTCCTGATAATGATGTGGAAGAGATTTGCAAAAAGAGAATGACAGTGATAATGATAGTGAATCTACTGAAGATAATGAAGAGAGGTTGATGGATGTACTCTTTGTATATTACAACTCAGAAGCTAATGATGAAAGAGATGAGGCTGAGGATAATGGTAGGAGCTATGTTCTTATGAAGAAGATAGCATAAGAGATTGATGGTGTACGTGATAATGAAAAAGGAGAATAAGGGCATCATAATGAAGAAAAAGGTCCGACCATAGTCAATAGGAGACATCAAGGAGTTGACAGTGGGAAAGTGCAAGGCTATGAGAGTGAATACTTTGACTCACGATTCCTGGTAGTTATAATTACACTAGTGAGGGCTCTAATGCAGATGATGCAAATAGGCATAAGTCTGGAGACAATTATTATGACCCCAATGTTCCCCTAGAAAATTTTTACTTAGATCTTAGATTTCCAACTCTGAAAATGTTTAAAGCAAAGCTTGTTGAATATTCGGATAGGAAATGGTTTGAGCTCACATATATTAAAAATGATGTAGTTAGGGTAAGGGCAAAGTGCACTTCAAAAGGTTGTAAATGGATGATTCCATGCTCATGGTGTAGTGGAAAAAGGATGTTTGTTGTGAAACATTATGTTGCACAACGCTCATGCCTTGTTGGGATTACAAAAAACAAGAGGGTGACAGCCAAGGTGGTTGCCAAAAGATTCAATGATATCATAGTTGGCATGCCTTTCATTAGGCAAATACATTTGAAGACAATTGTTAGAAAGGAGCTTAGGGTATTCATTTCTAGTAAGGTGTACAGAAATGTAAAGGCAATGGTGCTTAAAAAAATTGAAGGAGCAATTCAAGGAGGACTATGTGGCTAAGTTGAAACAAACAAATCCTGACAAGAATATATCTATTGTAAGTGCAAGGCAGTATATAGGTGAGTTCCCTATGTTCCTTGCTAGTTATAGGCATATAATATGGTTTGATGGATGTTTTTCTGAAGGGATTATTTAAGGGGGCAGCTTCTAAAGGTAGTTGGAAGGGATGGGAACAATTAGATGTTCTCTGTTGCTCGGATAGTAGTTGAGAAAGAAACAAGTGAGAACTGGGAATGGTTCATTGAGCAATCAAAATCAAACCTCAACATTGGTGATGGCCTTGGGTGATCAATAATTAGTGACATGGAAAAGGTATGTAAATTTACTAACTGTGGATTTTACCTACAAAGAAGTTGATTGTTAATCATGCCTTATTTTTTCATGCAGGGTTTGATACATACAGTGAAGACCCTATTGCCTTTTATTAAGCATAAGATGTGTGCAAGACACATATATGAAAGATGGGGGAAGGAATATCCAAAAAAAGAATTACAACCTCAATTATGAAATGTTGCCATGGCCACAAATTAGGCTGAGATCCGGAGCCATTTGGACAAAATCATAAATCTAAAGGGGGGAGTAATAGCTGCAAAGGATTTGTTAGAAATTAGCCTATGCAAGGTTGGTGTCAAGCATTCTTCATGGATATAATTAAGTGTGAAGTTATGAACAATAACATGGGTGAAAACTTTAATGGTGTGCTGTTGGAAGCAAGGGATAAACCCATTATTAGCATGCTTGATGAGATCAGACAACATATGATGAGTCAGATTGTTGTGAAGATGGGGTATGTATTCAAGTGGAAATGTGGATGTGGCCCAAACATAGTTGCAACAATTGAAAAATGATAAAAAGTGGAAAATGGCAGGTGGAGTGGAGTGGGGCTACAAAGCATGTGGTTTTTTGGGGACAACGGCGATGCATATCAAAGAGAACCATGTGGTTTAGCTAGATGGCCACAGTTGCTCATGTGGGAAGTGGGACAAGTTTGAATTCCTTGCCAACATGCACTTGTTGTGATTTCCTTTGAAGGGGTAGATTCATTTCAAAATGTGGTTAAGTGGTATAAGAAGGAGGCATACATGAAAGTGTATCAATTTTCCATTAATCCAGTGAAGGGCAGGTCACTTTGGCCAACAAGTGAAGATGGTCCTATGCTGCTACCTATGGTGAGGAAGATTCCCGATCAACCTGCTAGAAAAAAGAAGGAAAAAGCCACTTTAGGGCAAAGACAAAGTCCCAATAAAGCTTTCTAGGAGAGGCAGAGTAATGAACTGTAGGATTTGCTATGCTTAAGGGCGCAACAGGTTATGTTGTCCACAAAGACATAAAATTGTAAGTTATGATGTTCATTAGATTATTACTTAATTTGTTGGGTTTAATGTTTACTTTTTATAGGTCACAACTGAAAATCCCCAAGTTAAGTTAACTGTACCACAAAATATTGAGAATTCCAAAGTTGAGTCAACTACAACACAAAATGCTACCATTCCAAATGAGAGGAGAAGAAATAAAAAAAAGATTGTTGGTAGTCATAGGTCAATATACATTTATTCAGTAAGATATTTGCAAATCCAGTCATAAGGCAGCATTAATTTCTCTTCTTTTGCTGAATTTGAATGAAGTATATTTGCTAATATTTTGCAGGGTTCTCACACTAGCAACTTACTGTTGGGAGAGAGGCAATGCATTCATCTTCATTCATTACTAGTACTGGATTAATTGTAATGTATATTCTCATTGCATGCTAGTTTTGGTTTTAGGACTCATCTCACTCAGATTTATAAAACTGTATTCATTGTATGCTGTCATTTGATAGGAACAAAGGAGTAGAAGGCTTGCTGAAATGACAACACATAGTCAAGCAATAGCTCAACATTCCTTTGCTACAATAGAATTGACAAAATTTCTGACACAACAAAGCAGAACAGATGCCATAGTTGAATCAAACTTTACTAAGGCTAGCATATTTATTTAATAAGAGTTTTTAGTGTCCAACTTCCAAAATGAAGATGAAATTTTTGCTAGTGGTATTTGGATTTTCATGACATGTAATGAATGATTGTATTCTTTATTTAATAATTTTTTTTTGTGCAGAGCTCTCTTTCTGTATCTAGCTTCCGAAATGAAGATGGAAATTTTGCTATTGTTCTATAATATGATATGCTTGTATCATCTATGTGGTCCAGAATATGTTTTTATTCAGTTTTGTTATGTATGTATTCTCAATTTAGAATTATTGAGTACTATTGTATTGTGGAGATATGTCATGTTCACAAAATTTACAAACTTCATTTCCTCAAATCATACTTCTGCAATATCTCATATTGGTGATGATGGCCAGGAAACGTACGCAGAGTACACCTCTTTCTCTTTTACCTATTCAGTGTGAGGAACTAAATTGTACAAATCTATAATTTTTTTGTAGGATTTTCTTGATTGCATATAACAAGATCCAAAGCACCAAAAAATTAATGAAACAAGAATATTACATATTTCTCTAATAATGAAGCAAGAGTAATACAAAACCAAAGAACAAAAGAATTAACAACAATATAAGAAAAAATTTCATTGATTCCTCACTATTTGAAAGAGTAATCATACAATTGTTCATTTCATACATTAGAAATGAACAACAAAACTATCCAAAGATAACGGCAATATAAAAAACTTTATCCATTTTTCATTGTTCTTGAGCATAGATGGTACGCCAATCCTTTTTGGGGCAAAGAGGAGGAAGAGATCGAGATGGTCTTGAATGGACTCCGATGAGGTCACTCAAATGACTCAGGAAAAACGGCAATGGTTGTTTTCTAGTCGAAGTTTTGACCGGATGATAAGAGTGATGAGATTTAGGTCTAGGGATTTGGGGGAAAGGGGGTGCTTGATGTCGGGGTGTAGGTTTCGGATCCGGGTGGGTGCCCAGATGCTCTTGGATCAGAAATTCAATTTAAAATTTTTTTAATGATTTTTATTAATAATTTAGTCATATTTAAGCCATGTCATAGCAAAAATAAATGGTGTTGTTTGTGCCTAAATGGAAATGGGTCCGAACTTCTCAATCTATAAAGTGAGGGAACTCAATTTGCGGAATAACTAGTGGAGGGACAAAAAAAGAGAGAGTATATAGGTGACTAAATCTTTTTAAATCATACATTATTATTATTATTATTATTATTATTATTATTATTATTATTATTATTATTATTATTATTATTATTATTATTGATATGGCGAAGGGGGCACGTTGATTCGGTTATAGGTATAGGATGTCAGCCATTAGGCCGGTTAGGGTTGAGAGAAAGAGAGTAGAGATTCTAAAGAAGATTGATTGATAGAATCAACAGTGGAGATGATTTTGGAGAAGATTCGACGGCTGAGAGGGTGCTTCATTTTCAAGTAGTCTAAGTTGTAGTTTTAATTGAGGGAATTTTTTTTATAAAACCACTTATAATATATAGTGTTTATTACTAAGTCAAAGTTTTAGCAAATGATAGGGTAAGTTCTTTTGGGTGGGTACTAAACTTTGGTCTTGTTTCATTTTGATCACCAAATTTTGATTTGTATCAATATGAGTACTCAATTTCGATTTCCTTTCGGCGGGAGGGTACCGGGACTATTCCGGTGAGATTTTTCTGACGTGCACGGCAAATTTCTGACGAGGCCGTTCACTTGCCACGTCAGATAGGCATTTGAAGTACCACGTGGACAACTTAAAGATGTGGTTGAGCCCTTTTCCACGTGGAATGCCACGTCAAGGGCTTAAACACCTTTTCTTCCCCGACTTCTGCTCTCTCTCGACCCATTCCCTACATCGGCCAATCCCAGGTCCAACTGTGCTTCACCAATCTCTGCCCCGGCAAACCGGCGACCGTCTGCGGCTGACATCGTTCATCCCTCGCGACTACATCTGTCAGTAAGCAGCCAAGGAGGACTGCAGGAGATTAGAGGAGGCCTGCAGATAGAGCCCTAAAGGAGGCATGCGGAGATAGGAGCATCCAAGAGGGAAGTTGATTGCGTGATAAGGCTATCGGATGTTGGAGAAGCAGTTATTGTAAGTGATTACATAAATTCTATAACGAATTTTGAAGTGTTCAATGAATTAGGTTTATTGTGGTTGTGGGTTGTAATTTCAAATCTAACCTTGATATTGTACATACACACATCTGCTGAGCATATATTTTTTTATTATGCAAAGGATTGTGTTGATTTGAGGGTCCTTTCGAATTTGTGTTTGTGGTCTAGACTGTGGGAATTTTGTAATTTTGAATTTTGCGGAGCATAAACCATTAAACTTGACTTTGCTTTTGTGGTCTGAACTGTAGGTTTTGGGTTAAATTTTGTGCAGTGTAGTCATAGGTAGTCTTCTTGCTCAGTTTTAGAATAGCCAGTTAGAAGCAAGTGACATAATGAGGCTCATGAGAGAAACAAGTTCAATGGTTATTTACAATGAAATGAAAAGTTAACATAACAGAACAAAGTCCATTAAGTTTGCATATTGAAATGAACCTGCATTGTTGCAAAATAGTGACTAATTAGATCTAGCATTTCACTGATATTTTTTCCATTAATATACCTACATCTGCAATTCCTTACCCTGAGCTTAGATCCTAGGTCTACAACCTACAATAACTGATGAGTAGGTGTGAGCATCCAACATTGGTGGATATATAAATATCTTCATCCATAAGTAAATCCAATATATATAACCAAATGTGAGACCATGCATGATTCTAAATAAATTAGACAACATCTTTGAAGCAAATACAATACAGGCAAAGATATTAAGGAATGTACTCAACTTTGTCATGCTTCTTATTATTCCCAGCTAGGGTTGTGCTAATTCAGTTAAAAATACACTGTTAATTAACATAAACATAGTACATGTGCATTGAAAAGATTATACATGCACAAGCAATTCACTTCCAAAGATTGGTGAGGTGCAAATGACTAAATTCAAAAGATGGGTGATTTCACAATGTCAAAGTTTTGGTATTTTACATGGTAAATCTTAAAATAACATCCAATCGTTGGAAGCTTTTAAAAGAATATAAGCTGCACACATTCCTCCTTCAACTTCCATCTGGGATGCTCCTATCTCCGCAGGCCTCCTCTAGGGCTCTATCTGAAGGCCTCCTCTAATCTCCTCCAGCCCTCCTTGGCTGCTTGCTGACAGACGCAGTCACGGGGGATGAACGATGTTGGCCGCAGACGGTCGGCAGTTTGCCGGGGCAGAAATTGGTGAAGCATAGTTGGACCTGGGGGTCGCCGGTGCAGGGAATGGGTCGAGAGAGGGGAGAGGTTGGAGAAGAAAGAGTGTTTAAGCCCTTGACGTGGCATTCCATGTGGAAAAGGGCTCAACCACATCTTTAAGTTGTCCACATGGCACTTCAAACATCCTTTTGACGTGGCAAGTCAACGACCTTGTCAGAAATCCGGCGTGCACGTCAGAAAAATCTCACCGGAATAGTCCTGGTATCCTCCCGTAGAAAGAAAATCGAAGTTGAATGCTCATATTGATACAAATCAAAATTTAGTGCTCAAAATGAAACAATGCCAAAGTTTAGTACCCAAAAAAAAAACTTACCTTGTGAAGTACTGTATTTTTAAGATTAAATCATTAATACATAAGCTTAATCAAAATACACAACTATCATAATTAAGTGAATATAATCTTATTTATTTTGATTTATAAATTAAAAAATTTTAGAATTATATGTATATATTAATATATAGGCTATATATGTAAATTTATTAAGGAAAAGAGGGGGGGGCTAGCGGGGGTAAGATAAAACCGGAACCACCCTGCTCCACCCCCTTCACAAAAAAAATCCCCGACCCCATCCCCCAGCCCTCCTGCAGGTCTCCAACAAAAAAGAACGCCTTGTTCGCCGTTCGGGGTGGATCGGGCCAAAGGTTATGTATACATCTTTGTATATTTGAGGTCATTACCTTATTTATTTAGTTATTTTATGTAGGTCTCTGATACCAAGAGAAATAAAAGTGTGCTTTTGAATTTGCAGGTATGTCTCATGGATCCGTCACCAAGGTTTGATATTATTTGACTGAATTTTTTATTATATAAATTAGACCCCATTTGTTTTATGGACATTGGATTCGGTCAACGACTCAAACCCATTTATTATGGACTGTGGACCCCATTTAAAGTGAATATTTTAATGACTTTTGTCACTTTTCATTGTTTTTTTTGCAAAACCCTCTTACTCTCTTGGAATTTTAGTATGCCTTAGTTTTACTTAACCAAGTTCAATGGCTGTGATCCTTATAGAGGTGTTGGTGCTTAACGGATGGGGTTTTAAAATAAGCAATCCAAACAATTGGCATCTCTCTTCTCATCTATAAGGCATAAGCTTACCAATTTAAATGGACTTGGAGCTTTCACAAAAGATGGTGAAGACCAAGAAACATTGCATTTATCCACTAGTGTATTTGCTACTAAAGTTGGCATTAATTTTTCCTATGGCTACAACAACTGTGGAGCATGCTTTTTCTGCAATGAAGTTAATTAAACGTGATTTGAGAAATAAAATGAGCCATCAGTTGTTGAATGATTGTATATTGAAAAAGATGTATTTGATGATGTTAGGAACGATGCAATTATGTATTATTTTCAAAACATGAAAACTCATAGAGGACAGTTGTAAAAGAATTCTGTTTGTTATTTTAGTATTATGTACGTGAAAAAAAATTTATATGATGGACTGATTGTATTATTTTAATGATTGTCTAATAATACTAAAATTTATAGGGCATATTGATATTGGCTAGGTGACAATATTGTTCATGTGCAGGACCTTTGTTGTTTGATCTTCCAATTGTTCAGAAGGTGATTAAGGATTGAAGCCTGACAAGGAAAAGAAGGAAGCAAGGTTGATAAAGACGCATGCATGCATACTGTCTAAACTCTGATGACCAGACATTAGCTATAATCCTTAGAGTATGGTTTTGTACTTTTGTAGTATTACTTACGTCTTCTTTTGGTCTATATATATGTAATCCTTCTACTTATGAAAGTGTGGAGTTGAACAAGCTTTCAATTGAGTAACTTACTGTCTTTCAGTAAAAACTTGAGAGCATTATTAAGGAGTGTATCCTGTCTTGAAGAGATACAGAGTTCATTGCATTAGAAGAAGACTATAACATTACATTTCAACTCCTCCAAACAGTGGTATCAGAGCTCTCTTTTCTCCAGCTCCCTCTCTGAAAATCAAAGGAAAAGATCTGTCGAGAGATCATGGCCAGCTCAAATCTTCAACCGGTGCCGGTGTTCGATGGGACCGACTACGAGTATTGGTGTAAAATGATGAAGACTCTCTACCGTTCCCATGATCTTTGGGAATTGGTAGAGAATGGGATTCCAGATGTAGAGGATGAAATTCGATTGAAAGAGTATAAAAAGAAAGATGCAAAAGCCCTCTACATGACACAACAAGCAATGGAGAAGTCACTCCGGTCTCGTGTCACAGCCGCTGAAACGGCTCATGAAGCTTGGGAAATGTTGAAGAAGCAATACTTGGGAAATCCAAAGGTGAAGGCTGTGAGGCTGCAGTCACTACGGCAAGCTTTTGAATGCATGAGAATCAAAGGAGGAGAAGGAGTGCAGGATTATATTCTCAGGGTTAATGACACGGCAAACCAGATGAAGTCTCTTGGAGACACCATCTCTGAAGCTATGGTCTTCGGCAAAGTCTTAAGAAGCTTGGGGCTGAGATACAATCATATTGTAACAGCCATAGAGGAAGCGAATGACATCACAGAGCTCACAGTGGATGAAGTTACTGGGTCCCTGCAGGCCCATGAAGCTCGGCTAGAAAGCCAAGCAGATATGGGTGATGTCAAAGTACTGCACATTCGTTCAGAGGTGTCTTCTCCAAAGGAGCTGTCTCAAGGTGCCAGTAGAGGACGTGGTAGAGGCTTTGGAAGAGGCCCAAGTCGAGGACGAAGCAGAGGCAGGGGAGCTGAAGCCAGAGATCAATCATATGAACCAAGGTTTCAAAGAAACAATATTCAGTGCCATATTTGTAAGAAATATGGACATGTTAAAGCGAACTGTTGGTTTCGTGATCAAACAAATGAAAGAGGAACGAGTAAAGCAGCTGAAAAGAAAGAAGGAAGTTCAGACAACTGTTTGGTTAGTCATCGGGAAGAAGAGCACAGTGGAAATCTCTTCTTGGCTCATGAAGACAGTAAAGGGACAGAGGATGCTGTCTGGATAATCGACAGTGGTTACTCTAACCACATGACGGGAGAAAGAAGGCTGTTTCAAACACTAGATGAAAGCGAGAAGCACACTGTCAAGCTAGGAGACAATAAAGAGATGACTGTCAGTGGACGAGGGACTGTGATGATCCGGTGCAAAGATGGCAGTATGAAGACGCTAAAAGGACTTCAGTACGTACCAGGCCTCGCACACAACCTTCTCAACGTTGGACAGCTGCTCACGCGTGGATTCGACGTTCATTTTGGGTCAGAAGGATGCAAGATCCTTAACCGGAGCTCCGGCGAGCAGTTGGTCAAAGTAAAAAGGTCAGCAAATAATATATTTCCTTTAAATATTGCTGATGTGGAACAGGCTCACGTGGCGTTGAAAAGTGCAATAAGTAACGTGATGTGGCATCAGAGGATTGGTCACCCTAACACTCAAGCTTTGAAAGCGCTGAAGTCAAGAGACATGGTGACAGGTTTTCCTTGTATTGGCGAGGTTACTTCGTGTGAAGACTGCGTGTTTGGCAAGCATGCGCGAAGACCTTTCAACTGTGAATCAACTAAAGCTCAGCGAGCCAACCAAAAGCTTCATCGGGTCCACATGGACCTATGTGGACCAATGAACGTAAGATCCTTTGGGGGAAATCTATACTTCTATCTTTTGATAGATGACTGTACGAGGATGACGTGGATCTATTTCCTCAAAACAAAGGATGAAGCCTTTGAAAAATTCAAGATTTTTCAGGCGGCGGTTGAACGAGAAACTGGGGAAAAGATCAAAATCATACGATCAGATAGAGGAGGTGAATTCGTCTCAAATCAGTTCATCGAACATTGTGAGACGGCTGGAATTCAGAGGGAGTTAACACCTCCTTACACCCCACAACTCAATGGAACAGTTGAAAGGAAAAACAGAGTTGTGGTTGAAAAGACCAGGTGTTTATTGAAGTGTGGAAAGCTACCAGCAGAATTCTGGGCTGAAGCCGCAGCTACTGCTGTTTATCTGATAAACATGACACCAACTGAAGCATTGCCGGACAAAACTCCTTTTGAAGCTTGGTCTGGAAGAAGGCCCAGTGTAAAGCATCTGCGAGTATTCGGGTGTACAGCAATGGTCCAAATCCCAGCTCCTCTTAGGCGCAAGCTTGATGACAAATCCGAAAAATGTGTATTCTTGGGTTATTGTCCTCAAACGAAGACTTACAAGTTATACAATCCCGAAACAGGAAAATTAAAGCTCAGTCGAGATGTAATTTTCAATGAAGAAGAGCGTTGGGACTGGAGTTCAAGTGGTGCAAATCAAGCCTCAAGAGCCTGGGAAAACTGGCTGACCGATGATCAAGAAGAAGAAGAAGATACAATTGAATCACATGAAAGTACATCTGGAGTATCAACAAACTCAGACACACTAATTATGAATGAAGATGAAGGAGTCTCACCTCCCAGGAGGACCAGAACCCTTATTGATGTATATAACTCATGCTCTTTTGCTCTTCATATTGCAGATCCTACTACTTTCGAAGAAGCAAATCAAAACAAACACTGGCAAGCAGCAATGAGAGAGGAAATTCAAGCTATTCAAGAAAATGACACTTGGGATCTTGTGAGCAGGCCAAAGGATGCAAAAGTGATAGGACTAAAATGGATCTTCAAGACCAAATTTAATGCAGATGGAAAAGTTCAAAGGCTCAAGGCCGAGCGGTTTGCAAAGGGGTACTCTCAAACACTTGGAGTGGATGTAGAGGATGTCTTCGCACCAGTGGCTCGCATGGAAACTATCCGATTTCTCCTTGCACTAGGAGCACAAAATAGATGGCCATTATATCATCTAGACATCAAATCGGCCTTTCTAAATGGAGAAATATTGGAAGAAGTGTATGTCGATCAACCACGAGGGTTCGAACACCAATATACCATGATGGTCTTCTCACATTGCTTTACAACCTTGTCTATGGACAAAGGTTATATCGTTTGAAAACATTAGTGTAGTATATATATATATATATATATATATATATATATATATATATATATATATATTTGTAAACAAATATATTTTGGTATTATTTTAGAATTATTTTTCAAAATATGAACAAAGATTTATTTATATATATGTCAACTTTATTTAAATGAATAAAGGATATGATTATTAGACAACTACTTATTTGCACCAAACGAGCCATTAATATACATATATGAACCCATAGTGAGAAATTCTGGATCCGCCACTGGAGGTAAGGGTTAAATCAGAGTTTGAAAAGTGAGAAGCAAAAGAAAGAGTGGAGACGGGGACCATATGAAAAGAAATTTTATTGATTACAAGAGGTTTTACTTTTAATAATGTTGTAATTTTAACATCTTATATATATTATTTGCTTTCTTTCCCTCACAATCTCTCTCTCTCTCTCTCCATATATATATATATATAAACGTTGAGGTGTTTTTTTTTATACAATAATTTATATGCAACTGCTGTTTGGTTTTTTCTTTCTGGCTTTTTTTAAGGGGCTTTTAAGTATATATTATATATATAGTATACATATCTATTATAGTTTTAAGATTATATATATATCACATTGGTTTTTGGTTAACTTTTCTTTTTTCATGTGAGTTTATTTGTTTTAATTTTTTTAAAACAATTCGCATGCTAATGATGCCCGTGGCGTAAGCACGGTCATCCATACTAGTGGTTAGTTATTCTCATATCCTTGAAAACTTCAGTAATCCGAGTAGCCTTTTATGTTCCGTGCTTGTCACAAATCCGCATGCAGTGTCACCCAGTTGGTTATAAACTTTGCATTTGAGTTGAGTTTAAATATATTTTTTGATGCCTTAGTTGCTATGTAAAAAGAATCTAGATTGGACTGGAGTTTTCTTAAGGCAATCTCCAATCAAAAACTCTATATTTGAAGCTTCAGTATATAAAAATACAGCTTCTATAGTAGAAGCTTCTCCAACCAGCAACTCTATTTTTAACTCTAAAACAAGATATTTTAAGAACATTCTTCACACTTCACAATTTATGCAATGGATTTGTCTAATATGTTTAATGAATGGTTGTTGAAGCTACATTTTCAACAACCACCTCCTTTTGGATCTAATATGTTTAATGAATTCTTCGACAATATCTGTAGAAGTGGTGATAACATACCAGACTATTAGACCCATCTACTTCTAACTTCATTAGTTGTATTTTGGTGTTGTTATTTTTTTACTGCTGTCCATTATAATCAATATTAAAACTATTTTCTATGCTTTTATTTTATTGTTCACGTAATTTGTCTTAATTTCAATGAATTTATATTTTTTTATTATTTTCTCCAATTTTTTACTTTTTATTAATTAAAAAATAAAAACTTAAATAATAAGTTATTACTTTGATTAAAGTATGAAATTATAAATACAAACTTTATAATGATGTATATTTATGTGGTTAAAAGTAGACCAAAATTATAAATTAATGATCCAAAATTTATTAAACAACTACTAAACAATTATTAAACAAATAAATAAAAAAATAATAAAAACAAGCATGCTATAGTGCCACCCAAGTATTTGTGTGGCACTGTAGCTTTTTCAGTTTTGGCACAAGAAATAGCACTCGGTTGGAGAACCAAACTATGCCAAAACTATCATTTTAATGTGCCAAACAACTCTCGTTGGAGATGCTCTAAATCCTTAGTCCTCTATAGAATTGTGTTACAAGTCTTTGTCGATGTTATTTTGTTTATTTCTTTCTGATTGGGTGATAGGGAGTTAAAAATTTATATATTTTTTTTTCATATATATATATATATATATATATATATATATAGAGAGAGAGAGAGAGAGAGAATGCTAGTAAGGGGAGTGGTTTGCATCTAACAAAATTTCTCCCCACATATATGAATAGCATAGAAATTTTAGTAAAGTAGAATTTTGCATTTTTTCTGGGAGATAATCAGGCCAGTAAATCACATATAAATTTAATATATGAATACACAAGTAATTTTAACTTTCCGCACTTTCGAATTTACCCTTAGAATGATCGCATCTATTTATTTGTAATGGTTATGTAAAGGTTATTTATTTATTAATTATTCTTTTAATTATTTGTTAAATTGCACTATCTATGTATATAGACACATATATGTTTTGAGTTATTTAATTATTCAATAATTCAATTATTGGTTATCTTACGATTTAATTGTTAAATATTTAATTTTGAAATAATTGGGTTATTTTTTATATTTTACTGAAATGGGATCATGCAAAATTTTTGTATTTCTATATATATAATATGAAATTTCTACAACTTATGATAGGTCTGATTTTTGTGATTTATTGATATTTTAGACACTAAGGGTGCGTTTGATTGCCTAAATTTTCCATGGAAAAATTTTCCATGGGTCATTTTCCACAAAAAAAGACTGTTTGATTGTATAAATTTTCCATGGAAAATTTTTCCATGGAGGTGGTCACGTGACCCTATTTTCTCTCAAAACAAGGGAAAATTTTTCCTACCTCAACCCTAGGAAAAATTTTCCATGGAAAATAGAGGGGGTTATTTGGAAAATTAAAGAGCTGGGATTTTTAATTAATTCAGGGGGTGATATGCAAATTGCAAGCTATATGACCATCATCGGGAGAGAGGGATGGAAAGAAAGGGCGGCCGAGATTTTCAAGGTTTGCTTCTTTTTTTTTTCTTTTTATCAATTCTTCCCCAATTTCTTGATAATTTTTCATCTTCTTCACTGTTTTTTTTGTATGTTTGCGAGTTATCGATTTCACCTTAACCCTCGTTTTTTTGTTAAATTTGTTTATATTTGTTTATATTTTCAAGAAATAATTAAAAATGGTTTAAGAAATGGTATAAAAATAATTATCATTGGTTTTTAAATATTTTTTAAACAATTTAATAATTTAAAAAAAATGAAATGTAGTAATAAATTATTCAGAGTTAAACACTCGAAAAGAATTTGAATTAATTTTGAGATTGAATTCTTGTGTACACAAAAAATATCTATTACAAAATCTTAAACAATGATTTATTGGGATTAAATAGCATTTTAGGCAGGCAAAAATATTTTAATGGAGAAAATTTTTCATGGAAAATTGATAAATCAAACAACAAATGTGGTTTTTTCCATGGAAAATGTTATATTTTCCATGGAAAATACAAGCAATCAAACAACAAAATCAAAATTTTTCATGGAAAAGTTTTGATTTTCTGGCTAGAAAATAATGCTAATCAAACGTGTATTTGTTCGTTTTCAATAGAAAATTTTTCCATAGAAAACTTTTCCATGGAAAAATTTTCTTTTCCACTCATTTTCCATGTTGCCAATCAAACGCAGCCTAAATTCTTTGGATATAACTGTTGCTGTTTGTAATCAACTATGCATTAATCCTATCATTGGAGAGTTAAACATTGATTGTGTCAACATGAAACTTTGTTAAGAGACTATAGTTTTGCACCATTTCGTTAGTGAAGAATAATGACCTCTGATATTGTAGCTCGGGTCATCGACGTAAACAAATATCATATGAAATTTTGACTCAAGTCATTGAGTTTAAAATATTTTGTTTTGGTCATAGTAAATTGGGATACATATATTTTCAGCTACCTAATAATTTGTATTTATGTTGAATCACCTCGACTTCTTACTATATTAGTGAAATGTTATTCTATATATATGGTTTGAATTTATTTGTGAAGTCTTTTGAAGTCCTACATGATCCCAACACTTTTAGGGGTTGTTTGGTTAAGAATAAATAAAATTATATGTATGTGAACTTACTATGTAAGACAAAATATTATATTTCAACTAATATTATTATTGTTTGATTTGCAGTAAGTGAAAATGTTGTATTAACTTTTTGTTTGTTTGGTTTGATGTAAAACAAAATATATACTTACCATGTAAGTGAGACAATAAGATTTCTCCCGATACATGTTAATATTGGTTCTAATTATTTAATATTTTTCATAATAATAATTTATTTATTTAATTAATTAAAGTATTTTAATACATGTTAATTTTATGAAAGTTCAGGTTTCAATTTCATGACGGTTATGTTTTTGTCCGTTCCGGGCTGGCTTTTTTCGGTTGCGGATTTGATAAAGTGATCCACCCTGAATAACTCCTTCCAAAAGTTACCAACAAGCACCGGATCCCTGTCACTAGTTATAGACTTTGGAAGACTGTGCAATCTACAAATATGATCCAAGAATCATTGGGCCACAGTCATTGTTGTATATGGATGAGATAATGCTAAGAAAATGAGCATACTATCTCATTTTGTCAGCAACTACTAGAATTGTATTTTTACCTTGTGATGCAAGTAATCCTTCAATGAAGTTCATGATGATGTCTTCTCATACTCCCGTTGGCACCAGTAAAGGATGAAAATAAGCCTTCAAGAGCTTGATTTTCCGCATTATTCCTTTAACAAATGTCACTCTTATTCACATATATTTAATGTCCCTTTCTAAGCCTTCCTAGTAACAATAACTTTGAATTCTTTCTCTACAAGCCTCTTTGGAACGTCCTCCAACAAAACCATCATAGAATTACTTCAAAAGCAATTGCTTTAACTTTTAATTGTTGCCACAATTGCTTTAACTTTTAACTGATGCCCACCACTATTAGGTCCTTCCTTTTAAGCGGCCCTTGAAATCAAGAATAGTGAGATTTCAAATTTTGGTCTTGTTGAAGTCGCTCAATTAGTTGAATCAACTTTGGATCTTCCTCTCATCTTTGGTAAATTGTACTAGACAGTCCAAAATTCACCATTGAAATTCAACAAGACCCAAATTTCAATGATGGTAATTCATCCTTTGTTTTTATACATAATCTCAAAATTGTAGCCTAACAACTTCGGCAGCCACTTTTGTCAAGTAGGTTGGTAATTTTTTGTTGCAGAAGGAATTTTAGGATTTGGTGGCATGTTTTAATTTTAAAATCTCTTCTCAAAAGGTATGGCCACCATTTTTGAATTGCCAACACTATTGCCAACATCTCTTTCTCAGAAATAGATGATGGATCTAGAAAAAAAAAAAAAACAGAATGCATGTTTCTCTGTTTGTAAGAGTGGAAGAAGATGTTATAAAAGATGAAAAATTAATATATCTTTCAATCAACATTGCCAACCTTATATAGGTTACAATCATGCCTTTTCATGGAGGCTTACAAGTTATATCTAACATCTATAACTATCTTAGTAGTTGACTCACGCCTTTCATTAAACAACCAACTTACCAAGTGAGACTAAACTAATTCCACGTTATATGATCATACATTCAATCATCCTTCAACACTCCCCTTTGATTGAAAATTACAGACACCTAGCATTGTTGTAAAGTGACAATGCTTATGAGTTTGGAGAGGTTTTGTAAAAAAGGCTGCAAGATTTTCTTCAGTGCCACAATGATTCAAAGTCACCTTCTATTCTGCAATAAGACTTCTAATGAAATGATACATAATATCCATATGTTTAGAATGGCCATGCATAGTTGGATTCTTTGCTATGGAGATTGCTGGCTTGCTATCACACAAAATTAGAGTTGCGCCGGACTGCTCTAGGCCCATATTCGCAAGTAATCTCTTAAGCCAAATTGCTTGACAAGCTGAAGATGTCGCAGCGACGTACTCAGCCTCAGTTGTTGATAAAGCTGTGATTTGCTGCTTCTTTGAACTCCATGTAACAAGACTAGAACCTAAAAGAAAAACATTACCATAAGTGCTCCTTCTATCCTAAATTAAACCTACCCAGTCACTATCAGTGTAGCCAAATAGTTGGAAATTTGATACACTTTCATACCAAAGACCAAAGTCTAATGTTCTAGCAACATAGCGCATAATCCTTTTGGCCACACCGAAGTGATGTATTAATGGATTGTTCATGTACCTTGACACCATTCCAACAGAAAATGTGATGTCTGGTCTAGTGTGCACCATGTAATTCAAACCTCCAATCAAGCTTCTATAATACTTTGCATTGCAATTACCACTCCCATCATTAACCTGTAGCTTTTCATTAGTGTTCATTGGAGTGATTGTCTTCTTACATTGTTGCAGATTAAATTTCTTCAACAAGTTTTCTACAAATCTCTTCTGAGCTACAAATATTCCATCCTTCTCCTGTTTTACTTCCAATCCAATAAAATATTGTAATAACCCCAAATCACTCATATCAAAAGAGCTCAGCATACTTTCCTTGAATTCATTGACTAATTATTGTGAAGACCACATATAGATAATATCATCTACATAGAGACAAATGAGTATAGTATTTGTACATTATTTCTTCTTCTTGTATAATGTGGGCTCATTCTCACTTCGAATGTATCCATGTTGCTGAAAATAATGATCAATCTTGCTATACCATGCTCTTGGGGTATATTTTAGACCATAGAGGGCTTTCTTCAACCTATAAACTTGGTGTTCACAACCTTCTATTGTGAAATCTTCTGGTTGATCAACAAAAACTTCTTCATGTATCTCCCCATTTAGAAACGCTGACTTCACATCTAGGTGATACGCAAGCCATTTGTCTTGTGTAGCCAGAGCAAGAAAAACCATTACTGTCTCCATCCTTGCAACTGGTGAAAACAAATCTTCAAAATCCACACCTTGAACTTGTGTGTAGCCCTTTGCTACCAAACGAGCCTTATGCTTTTGTAGACTACCATCTAAATGATCTTTGGTCTTGTAAATCCATTTTAACCCAATTGTTTGTTTGCCTGCAGGTAAATCAGTGAGGACCCATGTTTGATTTCTCTGTATGGCCATCATTTCCTCTGCCATTGCTTCTTGCCATTCTTTCTTCATAATGGCCTCATCAAATGAGATAGGATCTGACATATTAAGAGCATAAGTGCATGTTTCATATAATTCTTTCAAAGTTCTGACCTTTGAATATGGTGTTTCTGGGGAAGAGCTTGCACCATGCAAAGGAGAATTCATATCAGATGTTCTTCCTAAATACGGTGATGGAGTTGTATTAGTTGGTGTTGCACCAATTTGAGTTGCATTTGTTGAACCAGTTGGAGATGATAGTATAGCTTCAATTGGAATGTCTTGCTTAACTTCTGAATCATCTTGCTAGCACCAACTTGCATCTTCATTAAATGTAACATTTCTAGTTAACACCTTCCCATTCATTGGATTGTAGAGTTTATATGCCTTTGATTCAAAATAGTAACCAACAAAGATGCACTTCTCTGCCTTTTCATCCATTTTCCTTCTATTCTATGCATTTATAAGTTCATATGCAATGCAACCAAAAACTTTTAAGTGTGTAAGTGAAGGTTTGATACCTGACCATACTTCAAAAGGAGTTCTATTTTGTACAGCCTTTATGGGAGATAAATTCAATAAGTATACTGCCGTTGCTACTACTTCTGCCCAAAAATCATTTGGAAGGTTCTTTTGTTTGAGCATACTTCGGGCCATCTCCACAATAGTTATGTTATTCCTTTCCACGACGCCATTTTGCTAGGGAGTATAGGGTGCCGTAAGGTGCCTCTTAATCCCATTATCATCACAGAAATCCTTGACTTCAGATGAAAGAAATTCTCCCCCTCTATTTGAACGAAGCATCTTGATAGATCTTCCACACTGTTTTTCGACAAGCACCTTAAATTTTTGAAAACAATCTAACACCTGTGACTTGAACTTTAGAAAATAAACCCAATTCATGCGGGTATAATCATTGGTGAATAGTAGAAAGTAACGATTTCCACCGAGGGAGCTTGTCTGCATGGGGCCACACACGTCTGCATGGCATGGTCGAGTTCGAGTTGTTCTGAGGCTCTCCATGATGCACCAGACGGAAACGATCTTCGACTTTGTTTCCCATAGATACAACCTTTACAGAATGCAAGTTTTTCTATACTAGGAAAGCCCTGCACCATGTTCTTCTGATTAAGTAATTTTAAACCTTTAGCATGGAGATGTCCATACCTCATATGCCAAAGTGTGGAGGAGTTCTGTTCTGAAGTAATCAAATTGAAATGAGCCATGCTTGAAACTTCAATCGGAAACATTCTATTTGTAGTCATTTGGACTTTGAGAACTTGTTGACCGGTCTTCTTCTCCATAGTATAACATGCTTCATTTGAAAAGTTCATTGAATAGCAAGTGAGAAGAAATTGTCCCACACTAATCAAATTATGTGCAAGACTAGGCACATATTGCACATTATGAAGTAGCTTTACTTTGTCTAGAGAAGTTGAATAGCCACAGTTCCTTCACCTTCCACTTGTATTTCCTTATCATCACCAAGTTTCACCTTCACTTTCTTTGTTTCATCCAGATCTCTAAACAACTCCTTCTTTCCTGTCATATAATTAGAACACCCACTATCAATTAGCCATTCACAGTTAGTTACACAACTAATATCATAGTGAGCCATAAATAAATGTGTTTCTTCAATGCCTTCTGCTACATTTGCATTCTTATCTTTGCACCAACACTCCGATTTCACATGCCCAGTTTTCTTGCAGTTGAAACCTGAACATACTTCTTGTTATGGCCTTGATTATTGTAGAGCTTTTGCCTTGAATCATAGCTTCTTCCTCTGCCTCTTCCACGCTCTCTACCTTGACCTCTGCTTATCATAGATATAGCATCCCTTGAATGAGATGCCTCAAACTTCACTTAAAAAGCTCTTTCTTCTGACTTCTCTATTGATTTATTCAGCCGTGCTTCATGTGCTTGAAGAGAACCATTTAGTTCATCAATTGTCAGTTTGGAAATATCTTTAGATTCTTCAATTGCTGGTACAATGTGATCAAAATGAGTCGACAAACTTCTTAGCACCTTTTGAAATATCGTCACCAAATGACCGCATCTGAGTGATGACAACACATATTCTTGATATGTAATCCTGCACTGGTTCAGTTTGCTTCATGTTCATGGTTTCAAACTCTTGCCTTAGAGTTTGGAGCTTTACTGTTATCACTCGAAATGACCTTTGATACTCATTCTGCAGAATGGTCCAAGCCTGTTTAGATGTAGTGGCAGCAACAATTCTGGAGAAGATTGCTTCATTCATTGCTTGTTGAATGAAGAACAATGCCTTTGAATCCTTCTTCCGGTTCTCCTTTAACCCAAGTTTATTATCAGAATTTTGATAGCCTTTCTCCACAAGTTCCCATAAATCTTGAGAGATGAAAAGAGTTTTCATCGTAATACTCCAAAATTCATAACTGTCACCTTTGAAAATTGGAAGAGTGGATTGAGAAACACTCATAGAATTAGCCATTAAATTGGAAGAGTGGGCTAATTCTATTGCGAGCCTTTTAATACAATCTTTCTACCATCCACTATGAATTCCATTCCCAGTTGTTTGAAATCCTAGACTATCATCTATAATAGAATTAGCCATTGTACACAGTGAACTATGTAACAAGCCCTAAGGTAGCATTAGTAGATTAGCTTAAAAATCTTGTCCTTGCATTCTCCAATTTAACCCAATACATGTCCTATCACGTTGATTTTGTTGCCATTAGCTATCATAACATTCACTAGTGGGCTCAAACTAACACTATAGCCTAACCTTTCCACTGTGATAGCATCAACAAAGTTACTATACTACTTGAGTCGATCAATACGTGTACTTTCTGACCTTTGACTTACCCACTAACTCTCATAGTTCTGTAATCAGAAATTGATGGCATTCTTGTCAATGTATTTTGAGATATAATGGGTGAATCCTTTTCAAGATTGTCTTGAGCTTCTTCAAGCCCTTTCTAGTCTTTTGTATTTCTTTCAACTGCACCTTTTTATTAATATACAACTCTATTTTATATAGCTACTTCATTTTGCAATGATGACCTAGGAAACAAACCCCTTATCAACTAGTAGCACAAACCGTTGCTTCTCCTCTCATCCAAATTCTTACTAATTAATTGTCTGACAGGATCTTTGTGTTAGAAGTAAGGGTGGAGTATGGTACGCCCCTTTCATATCTGTAAGTGCACGAGTCGTACATGTGGTGTTTTGGTTTTTCTGCATGTGTTGTTGTTTAAGCTGTCTTAGAATAGTTGTATCTTAAGTATTGGTGCGTTTTTTGGTCGTTTTGGGCTAAAAAATAATGAAAAGCTGAGTTATGAAAAAGTACTTGCTCGTGTAACTCTCTAGATGAGAGGTTTTCACTCCATTCAGAGAGATACATGGCCAAGCTAGGATTTACATGGCCGTGTACTTGACCATGTACTTTTAGGGGTATTTAGAGTCCTGAACTTCAGTTCTAATTCTCTGAAATTTCTTCTTCTTCTTCTTCTTCTTCTTCTTCTTCTTCTTCTTCTTCTCTTTGTTCTCATTGCTTTGGATGAGAAGAATGCGCTTTGGCTTGACCTCCATCTCTACTCTTGGTTGAAGATCTTTTGAAAGTGAGCTCTCCATTTCCCTAATCTTTCTCCTTGTTTGATTTGGTTTGGTTGAGCATGTTAGCCCTAGGTTTTTAGATTTTGAACCTTGGCTTGATAATGATGATTTTTTTGAGAGGTTTGATTGACTTCTTTCATTCTTCATTATTTCATGAGATGGATGTAGATATCCATCTTTTCCACCGTGATGAAACCATAATTTCCCTTTATGCTTAAGATCAGGCTACTGTAGCACAAAGAAATCCTTTGCAAAGCCTCTAGATTCAAGATTATGTTGGGAGTTCATCTCTATAGAGATTTTTTGGAATCCTTAGAGTTCAAGTTCAAGCCATACCCAAGCCTTGTTAGGGTTTCTTTGCTTGTAGCATAAAAGAATCCATGCTTGCTTGTTCTTCTTGTGCTTCTCTTGGTTTTGAGTCCTTGTACATGTGTTGATGTAGGTGGTGAGAGCTCGGCCCGTGGCAAGGAGCCGACGGAGGAGTAGCGCCGTAGAGGAGTCGACCTCCATAGTTTATGAGTTAAAAAATATAATTGCATAATTCTAGTAGTTTCTCTCTACATATATTTATAGTTGATTTTAATGAAATTTTTGGATTTATCATGATGAATTGATGATTTGATTGGTTTAAATGGAATTTCCAAGCTTTTTGTTTTATAAGCAAAACTCTTGACGCTAGAGGAAAATGATTATTACTATGTTGTTATAATGGATTGAGTTGAATTGTGGAACTTCATACATATGTTACACTCTTGCCTTTGATTTATATGATAGTGATGTTTATTACCAAAATGTGAACATTTGTCCTGGACAAGGACTCTGTGAAATGATCTACATGTATTCTTGTTGATATAACACTTCTTGTGGTTTTATCATTAATGGGGTTGGAACCCACCTACTTTAGTAGGGGGTCCCCACGAGCCAACCTTTAGAGGTGGCGTGGTGGACCGGTTTATTTGTCCACTTCAGGTGGCGCATAGAGTCCTGGTTGGACGAACACCGGCAGTCCAAAGTCACTACATGGATCTGGTCGATCAACATTAACGATATAAGTGCTTTGACGGCTCTGAACTCAGCCCCGACCACGGCTAGAGTTTAGAGGGATTTCTACACCATTGTTTGATTGTTCGAGATGCACATTTCGTATTCTAAGAAAATATGTTTTATGCAAAGCAAATTGATTTGATGATGAGTATCGTGTTATATGATTTTAAAACTTATATTATGCCATTCATGAATTTTGAATGTTAAAACCTCAATTGAGGAAAAATTGTTCTTCTATGTTATACATATATACAGTTCCTTTGAACTTGTGTATATGTGTTCTACACACATATATTGTAATGTTATAATCTTTATGTGTTACGGCAAAAGTTTGGTTTTGTCACTTTATAGAGCATTTTGTGTTGCATAGAATTATGCTAACCCATTCAGTAAGTGACTCTGGTTAGTCACCCTCTTTCTCTTTTCTAGGCTCTAGCTTGTAGTGGCGTTGCAGCAGACCAAAATACTGAGCATCAGTCTCTAGCTATCTTTCCTAATCCTTGTTTCATGTATGTTTATTTTTTAACGTGTTGCATTGTATATGGATATGGATCCATTAGTGTATTTGTCATCTTTGTGCATGGTTTGCTTGTCTAGTTTTTTGGAAATTTTATTGTATTTATGACAAGCATGTTTCATTGAACCCTTTTGTTATGGTATTATTTGGCAGCTTCCTCTGTACTATTCTTGTATTACTTTTTATATGTTTCGAATTTGTGAACTCTGTTCAGGTCTATGTTTTCTCAAGTTTTGTTAGCCTTACAGCGACTCAAGAGTTGAGTGGCGTGGGTGTCCCTCCTCAAGTTGTCGCGGCAGTTGTTGAATTCTCAGTGGATTGTATACCCATGTATAAGAAAACCAGACATAATATAGAAGAACTATTTTGCTCAAAGGAGGTTTCAACACTCAAATCTTATGGTTAATATAATAAGGGCTTTAAAATCATAAAACTCGATGTTTAGTATCAAAATAATTTTGCTTTGCATAAATACATATTTTCTCAAAATACAACTTTTCCATCTCAAACAATCGAATAATGGTCTAAAAACCTCTCTAAACTCTAGTCATGGCCGGGGCTAAGTTCAAAACCATCAAAGCACTTATGTTTTTGACATTGACCCGCCGGAGTCGTGTGGTAACTCTGCGCTTCTAATATTCATTCAGTTAGGACTCTACGCGCCACCTAAAGTGGAGAGATCAGCCGGGCCCACCACGCCACCCTTAAAGGTTGGCCCATATGGACTTCCTACTGCAGTAGGTGGGTTCTGACCCCATCATCAACAAAATATTAAGAAATGTATCATTACAAAATTCATATAAATCATTCCACAGGGTCCTTGTCCAGGACAAATATTCATATCACGATGATAAGCATCCTTATCATATAAATCATAACCAAGATTGTAACACATGTATCCACAATTCAATTCAATAGAATATAACCACATATCCATGATCATTTTCTTCTAGCGCCAAGAGTTTCGCTTAGAAAATACAAAGCATGAAAATTCTTTCTAAACCAATTAAATCATCTATTCATTATGATAAATCCAAAGTTTTCATTAAAATCCACTATAAATATATTTAGAGAGAGATTAACAAGAATTGTGCAATTATAAATTCCACTCATAGATTAAGGAGATCGATTTCTCGACGGAACTATTACTCTACGGGTTCCTTGCCTCGGACTGAACTCTCACCTTGTACACCAACTTATGCCTCAAAGGCTCAAAACCAAGAGAAAAACACAAGAAAAACAAGCAAGCATGAACTTCTTCATGCTTCAAGCCAAAAAATCCTAACAAAAGTTGGGTATGGCTTGAACTTAAACTTTAAGGATTTCAAGGAACCTCTATGGAGATAAACCCCCAACACAACAAAAAATGCAAAGGTTTTGTAAAGAATTTCTCGGTGCTACAGTAGTATGCTACAGTAGCCCCGAGTCCAAGAAGAAAAGAAACAAGGCTTCATCAAGGTGGAGAAGATGAATCTTTACATCCATCCCATGATCAAGAAAGAGAAAAAGAAATCTAATTAGTCTTTGATGTTGTTATATATATATATATATATATATATATATATATATATATATATATATATATATATATATATATATATATATATCCTTGTTTTTCTATATTAGAAACATATTCAATTAGTTATTAAAGGATATGTTCAATTCATAGGATTTTATAGTTTGGGTAAGTTGCAAGGCCTATTGCAGTAGATTTTCCACGGCTATAAACTATTGTGCAGCTTCAACCCTAATGGATGGGATAGCTGCAAAACTGTACATATGTTTCAAAAAAATATATAGCAACCAAGGATTTAGTAGTTAATTGGCTATCTACCGCTATAGAGGTATTGAGGCTAAAATGGGTCTATAACGGAAAATTGTTTCACCGTTGTAAGTCCTCTTTCTTGTAGTGAACCAGGCTATGACAGAGATACCAATATTTAGTGTCATTAATTGACTATGGTTGTTAACGTGAGCAATGAATAGCCACACCCTTTTAGATTCAATGTTTGTACATACATATTACATACATATTACATACATATATGAGTGCAACAACAGAAAACAGAGAAAGAAGGATCGCAGCATAAGACATGAGATACATGCGATAATATCAAAGATCAAGTCGTGCATGATGTGGAGAGTGTTCGCTAACATCCCCCCTTAGTCGGAATGTGGCTCAATAACACTTTCAGACTGGCTTTGAACAAAGAGGAGACAGCCACGGTGAGTCCCTTGGTTAAAATATTGATGAACTGTGTTGTAGACTAAACATGAAGAACACTAACTTCCAGGGGTGACGCGTTTCGAACAAAGTGGAGATTAATCACCACGTGTTTTGTACGTTGGTGTTGCACTGGATAAGAAGAAAGGTAGCATGCGGAGATGTTATCACAGTACACAAAAGAGGCACGAAGTAAAGGTTGGTGCAATTCGGTTAGCAACCACTGCAGCCAACAAACTTTAGCGATGACATTTACAACTCCTCAGTACTCAGCTTCGGTGTTGGAGCAGGAAATTGTTTGCTATTGTTTGGAAGACCAAGAAACAAGATTGTTACACAAAACCCTGAAGTGGATTTGGTGTATCCGTGCAACCCGCCCAATCGGCGTCTGAGTGTGCTATGAGAGTATGCAAGGAGGTAAAGTAAAGCTGTAGGCCGTGGTTGATAATAAATTTGATGTAGCACAAGATCAGTTTAAGGAGCTAGAAGTGTGATTCACGTGGATCATGCATGAATAAACAAACTTGTTGGGCAACTTGAATAAACAAAGTAAGGTATGGGCATTGGCAAGACTATGGTATTTCATGGGTCTTGGACATGAGAGCTGCAAGAAGCCGACATCTTGGAGCGTGTATCAATCAAAGTTGAGCAGTGATTGCAATGTTGAATGTCGGCACGGTTTAGTATTTTCAACGCATAGGTGTGCTGGGATAGGAAGAGACCTTTGGAATTTCTGATCATGCAAGCCGAGGAAGTGAAAAAGATCACAAAGGTCGGTCATTGCAAATTCCTGGCTCAAGGAAGTAATAAAGCAATGAAGAAGTGTAGTTGTGGTGGCTGGGAGAATAATATCCTCCACATAAAGAAGTAAAAAAGCAAGGTCAATGCCACGGTGGTAGATGAATAAAGAAGAATCTAATTTTGAGGAGTAAAATCGAGAGTAGTAAGAAAGCGAGTGAAACGCAAGAACCAGCAATGCGATGCTAGTGTCAACCCATATAATGGCTTATTTAGGTGACAAACAAGGGCGGAGTGAGAGGAATCTAAAAAGTAGGAAGACTGTTGGCAATATATGGTTTTGGAGAGTGTAACGTGGAGGTAAGCATTCTTGACGTCGAGATGATGGATCGGCCAAGAGTTGGTGACGGCTATGCCAAGGACCACACAAATGGTGGCAGGTTTGACAATCCCCAAGCCTTGTACCTTGCGAGGGAGCTGTGGGAGTTTATATTATGCCAAAAAAATCAACTTCTCAGTGACGACATTGATGCTGGGAAACTGTGGTAAGAGAGTCCAAGTCCTATTCTGCAACAAAGCATTGTATTCCTCAAACATAGCATTATACCAGTTAGGATCCTTTAGAGTTGCACGATATGTTCTAGGAATGGGAGAGAGGGCACTTGTGGTGTTGTTTAAGTCGAAGAGTTTCTTGGGAACAGTGATGCCAGATTTTCCACGTGTTTGCATGAGATGTGCATTATTGATGGTAGGCGAGGTAGTCGGTGGTGGTGCGGCTGGTGGTGTGGTGATGTTGGAGACATGTGGGGGCAGCCAGTCAGGCATGGACAAAATAGTAGGCATGGTGTGTGTGAGTGTGAAATCATGAAGAAAATCATAAACAGAAGGTGGCGTGTGCTGTTGCTGAGAGAAAAGGAATGAAGTTTTATCAAATGTGACATGCCTTGATAGGATAATGCCACGTGTGGAAAGGTTGAGGCACCGGTAAACCTTATACTTAGAAGGATAGTGAAGAAAGACACAAAGGTTAGACCGTGGTGCTAGTTTGTGTGATGCGGTGGAGGAGAAGTTCTCTTAACAAAGGCCTTCGAAAACAGGAAGATGAGCATAAGATGGTGGAGTGCGGTAAAGAGCTTCATACAGAGTAGAGAGGTCTAAGGCTTTGGTAGGGCGATGGTTGAGGAGATAAATAGGATCCTATATGGAGGCATATGGGCCATTTTGTTGCAAAGTGTGGGGGCAAGAGAAGAGATAGAGAATACCATAGGAAGCAAGAAAGTCGCGGAGTGGAGTGTTATGGAATTCACGGCCATTGTCACATTGTAGGTTTTTTATGGGTATGGAGAATTGTGTGGACACAGAAGCATGAAACTGGCATAGTGTTTGGAAAACATCGCTTTTGACATGTAAAGGAAATGCCCACAAAAAATGTGTGAAATCATCAAGAATAACTAGATAATAACGAAATCTTGAATTGCTTGGAATTAGTGAGGTCCATAAGTCACAATGGATTATTTCAAAAGGAGTAGTAACATAATTTGAAGTTGAAAAAGGAAGACAAATGTGGCAACTTGATTGACGAGCATCACATCGAACAGTGGTATTCGATTGGTTATTGCAGGAAATGGATGAACGAAGTAGGTGAGAGAGAGTTTGATGTCCTGGGGGCCTAGTCAGCGATGCCATAGGTCACTGGTGCCGTGATGAGAGCATAGAGAGCCGGAGTGGTGTTGTTTGGAAAGAATGGATATAAATTGCACGAACTATTGCACCTCGGAATCTCGTGCCTGGTTTGAAGTTCCTTCACAAAGAAACCAAATAAGTCAAATTCAATTGAACATTTGTTATTGGATGTGAATTTACTGACTGATATAAGGTTTTTGACTATGTGAAGTGTGACGAGGACATCATGAAGATAGAGAGGGTGATGAGCAGAATTGAGAATGGCAGAACCATTGCACAGAACAGGTATAAGGGATCCATCACCAACTATAACATGCTTAGAAAAATGCTTTGTAGAAGAAAAGAAACAAGGAAAGCATATCATCATCGGCAATCATATGCGCAGTCGTCCCCGTATCTATGAACTAGCCTGTGGCGGGTTGTTGGAGCGACATGGAGTTGAGGGCCTTGAAGTCGAGTACTGATGAGTGTTGCCACACCACAGTGTCAACCAAGGATGCATGGAACGAAGCCATGATCCAATTTATGGGACCCAGGGTGGAGCAGCGAAGGAAGCACCACCATCCGGTCCGCCGATTCGGCCAAAAAGACCATCACCACGTCCAAGCCAACGGCTGCTGCAGTATGTGCCCCGGCAGCTAGGGGCGCTGTGGTCGCCATAGTTAGTGCAATTGCCACTAGCCCTGGTTTGTGCTATTGTCACCTAATCCGACAGTGAGTGAGATGGCCATTATGTTCTTAGAGCTGTTGGCACGACGGGTTTTTTTAAGTAATAGAAAAGATTGAACCTGAATAAAACTTGGGAATGGTGACTGCATGGGAAGGATTGTGGCCAGGGTGGAGTAATAGTCGTTCATCCCTTGAAGAGTTGTCAGCACCAAGGTCTCATCGGAGATCTTCTAGACAACGTTGTTGAGGGCATCGACCAAGATCTTCATGCAGCTACAGTAGTCAGTAACAAGAGATTGCCTTTACCATGTTCTGAAATTGAGCTTCCAGATGAATCGCACAACTACGCTTGTTTTGGCGTAAAAGGTTCTCTATGGCATTCTAAATGGTCTTTGCATTGACACCAGAACAAATAACAATGTCAAGTATTTCAGTGGAAACCGAGCCATATACCTAGGACAGGACTGTGAAGTCCTACTGCAGCCATTCGGTATCAGGAAAGGGAGCCGATTCTTCAACATGGCTGCGGAGAGCATATTTGCTGAGGACTACTAAGAAGAGCTCATGCTACTTAGAATAGTTTGGCACTTGTAGATCAAGAGAAAAAGGTATGTGTGCTTTAATACTAGCGACGTTAATCACTTAGGCCATTGGAGAAGAGACGACTGGAGAGGAAGTAGAAGAGTTGGCCCAAGTAGTAGACATAGCCGAAGGTGGAAGAGGAAGGGCAAGGGGTAGGTGAAAAACGTTTAGGCAGAGATAGGCTCTGCTACCATGTTGACGTGACCATTGAACAGCCACGCCTTTTTACATTCAACATTTCTACATATATATTCCCCATGCATGAGTGCAACAACAGAAAAGAGGGAAAGTAAGATCCCAACCCAAGATCTGGGATAAATGCGATAATATCAAGGACCAAGTCTTGCATGATGTGTAGAGTGTTCGCTAACAGATAATATCGAAGACCAAGTCATACATGACGTGGAGAGTGTTCACTAACAATGGTAATTGAGGATCAACAAATGCAATTGAAAAGGATTCACATGGATAAGAATGCTACTAACATATTACTATATGGCTTTTATTTTGTCAAGTCTAGCTTTTGTTCTTGTGACTAGGACTAGGATTTGATTTTACCACTTGATGTAAATGCTATTCTTTATCAACCAATCAAAACAAAAAGGATTTAATCGTTTTTGCAAATTGAAGGGTAAATATTCAGTTTGGTCTTATGGTTATTGAAAGAGCAGCCCATAGCAAGAAGTGGCAATTAAACTTTTCATCTTGTTTCAAAGCTTACTAGGTTAGAAAGATAAGTTGGTAGCAAATGGATAATTATGTCAGAACCTTTGTGAAGTTGCATTATCTCTCTATCAAACTTTGAAGAGACAATTATGTCCATATTTATGGGGTTAGCCCTATAAAAGTGGCGTTGAAGTCTGTTGAAGCCCTATAAACTTTAACCAATGGCCGATATATATATATATATAGCGAGTTCATCACCGCCATGTGTCAGATATTTCCCACCATAACAAATAGTAAATCCAAATTAATGACTAGCCGAAACCGCGTATCATATGGAAAATCTAAATAATATTGTTGAATGGCTTGGCGGTGTAGCTGATAAAGAGGAAAGCTTTATTTATATATATATATATGATAAAAAAGCTAAGAATTCAAATCATGCTTTCTCCCATACACAATAATCATTCCCTGATGTGGCAATTCGGAAATTGGAAGGAACTCTATTACCAACATCATATCTTGATCCAATTTTGGTGATAATTTTCTCATCAATTGCTGCTAAGTAAAGATCACCATCTGAAGCTATGATCCTGGTCTTGCTTCTTGGATTAATTCCATTCCTAAATCTGATTTTTGTTAATGCATTTATTTGCTCCTTCAAGCTCCAGTCAAAGAAGTGGTCATAGAACTGCACAATTTAATCACAAAGATTTATTATCACAAAATATTTGCAATAACTAATTCATATTAAAAAAAAAAGAAAAAAAAAAACGAAAGAAAAGAGTAGAAATAGAACTCACAATGGATGGGACGCCAGGATGTGTGAGAATGTAAGCATAGCCTTGCATAACTTTGTCAGAAGGAAAGGGCCACATGTGCTGAGTAGAGCCAGTATCATGGTTATCAATGAAGGTGACTGCTTTATCTGGTGAAATCCCAATGAATCCTGGTGGATTCCCACTGGGATCTATTAATCTCCATAATTCCCCTTGAACTGCAGAATTAAGAATTCCCTTTGTTGTGAAATCAAATGCTGTAGTAGGACCACCAACTGCATTCACCCACCTCTGCAAATCATTCCTATGTCTGTCTTGATTGTATGCAGGCTTTCCATTGCTATCATAGTCCAATGAGTTCCAAATCTCTCCGACCATGAAATCTGGTTTGGTTCGGTCGACGTAAATCTTCGCGATATCTGCCGAGTATCCCTTGGCAAAATCTAGCCTCCAACCATCAAAACCGATATCGGATTTCAGCCAATTCAACCAGTCTGAGAGCTCATTTTGCACTCTGATGTTGAGGTGATCAATGTCCGGAGCTGCTGCAAAGCCGTCACCGGTGTCTGGGTTGCCGGTGCCATCAGAGTATTGGGTGTCGTCCCGGCAAATCATCGTCGGGCCCCAGTCGAGACGACTGTCTGGAGTGCCTCCTTCAAAAATGCAGTATATGCCTCTGCCATCTTGTTTGTCTGCACATCTATGGTTTATGACAATGTCTGCAACAGTTTTGACTCCTTTGCTGTGGAATGCTTGGATCAGTGATTTCAAGTCATTCTGGTTTCCGTATTTTGATACATTCAGATCGTACAGTCTTCCTGGCATGTAACCTGCAAACATAAGTAAAATGTTTTTATCAATTTTTTTTCTTTTTCACAGAAAACCATCATTAAAGAGTGTGCGTCTATGTCAAATAAATTATGCCTCATCACCCTGGGCACTAAGGACTCTACACTGCCTGTGTAAGGAGGGCTCTGTTCAATGTGTGTTAGGTGAAAATTAAACCTCTGATCTCTCCCATGAAAATGAATGACACAGTTATATATATATATATATGTTGAATAATACAAGATAAGAATAAAAACAAAATTGCAAAAATAATTTAAAATATTTGTCAATTAAATTTTTTGTCAATTTGAAATATGTATATATATATATATATATATTCACGGGAACCATGTTTGAGCTTGAAAATGCTTTAAACTAATTACATATTGCACAACCCTAAATAGACACCCATTAAATGTTAACAAAATTCTGTCCTTGAAAAACTTAGATTTTACCTATATATGGCTTGGAGTCTAATTAAGTGGTTATCATTTAATCTGTCAAAAATAAGTAAAACAGCTTTTATAATCCTATATGTGCATATCGTAATACTTGGCATTTCTTACATAATCACATAGGGTACATATCTTACTTATACATTCATTGTTTATTACTTTATTATATTTTGAATTATTATCATTTATAATTAAATAAATATATTAAATATATTGATATTGGTTGAATTTATTATTTACACATCTAAAAAAGATAATTAAAACAGTATAAATAAAAAATTTCAGGTATTTAACTGAGAGCAGCAAAGGGTTTTCTTCAAGCAAATTAATTTAAGATTTAGTTTATTTGTAATTTCTTTGTTTTCAGAGGTAGGTATACAAAACTTAAGATTTTTGGAAGCTATTACGTTATATAGAAGATCATAAATTAATAATGAATTTTTTTACAAAATGCAGTGATCATAGGAAAAAAAAAAAGAAAAAGAAATTCAAATATAGAAACTTTTTATGAATATGTCTACAAGTAAAGTGAGAAACTATATATTAGGATGTCTGATTAAACATTATAGCTTTTTTTAGGACTTGTTTGCATTGACTCATGGAAATAATCACTCATGCCTTTTTTCCCCTTTTTCTTTTTCTTTTTTTTTTGGTTTGTATGGGAGTTTTTCCATCAATTTTTTCTCTTGCCTCTAAGTATTAGGAATGTTGGGACGCAGTGGTTAACATCGTCCATAGTCCCATATCGTCTGCGGGAGCTAATTCCCCCTAGTTCATATATCCATACTAAACCTTCCCCTCAACAGTTGTTATGGAGAAGTTAGGGTGGTGGGTCCCTATCTAACATGGTATCAGAGCTTAGGTATCTAGGGCTGTGCTGTGGCTAGGACCTTGGGTCCCACATCCGCTGTGGGCCCAGGGAGGTGTTGGAACGCAGTGGTTAACATGGTCCATAGTCCCACATCGCCTGCGGGAGCTAATTCCTCCTAATTCATATATCCATACTAAACCTTCCCCTCAACAGCTATTATGGAAAAGTTAGGGTGATGGGTCCCTATCTAACAAGGAACACTACTAAAAAGCACTATCATTGCTTACTTTCACAAAATAATTGAGATCCAAAATTACTAGTTTCCAGTAACCCTAAAAATCATAATCCATCTTGAGAGAATAAATATTTAATATTATTTTAAATTCTCTACAATTTTCCGGTCTAAAACGGTCTCGTTCTCCCTGATGGAATAAAAAAACAAAATTTAAATTGAAGTTTATTCAATTTGGCCCTTCATCAAATTGAAAATTATATATGATCTTTATATATAAATCCCACATAAATTATATTCCTTCGGCCATTAAATAGCGTAATTAGATCACTTATCTGAGCTTAAATAAAATTGCACACACATATTTAATTTACATATGTGTCCCCTATAAATTGAAAATTTTCCAACATCTTGTTACATATTTTTCAAAAAATACTTATTTCATAAACTAAGCATTTTTTTTTATATTAAAAAAAGCTACACACCGATCGTATATATGTTCGCGCGGATGAGTGTGTATCTAGAGATAATATGGATTGAGGGAGAGGATCGATCCAGATGATAAAGATGAGGATTAGGATTCGAAAAATTAATTAGTGTTTCATCAAGGGGAGTTCAGATGGTTGTAATTTCATAGAAGGTGGTTTGATTTTAAAAATAAAGATTATCCAAGGTGCATTTTCTAAATCACTAGAAGTGCTACGACAATATCGGCCAATATCATAGATTTGTTTTTTTAAAAAAAGCACCAAAATAATTTTGGAAAGTTTTTTTTTTTTGCCATAATTGAATCCAAGCATGTTAATTTCTATTTTAATTTTTTATTGGATAAACAGAACAGTGTAATGAAAAAAAACAGTGGAAACAGCTAGCCTCAAAACAGTTTTATTTATTTATTTTCCAAAAAATGCTTATTTTATAAAGTAAGCAATTTAAATAAGTTTCCAAAAGTTAGAATCTTGATGATTTTCGTTGAAGTAAAAACAAGCATATTTGATGGAAACATTTTTAAAAAAGCATAGATGGAGTGTTTATTTTCATAAGTGAATGCAAACCCTACAAAAACTAAGTGTGAACGTTTTAATATGATATAGAGTGAATTGATCACTTTGTGAAAGACAAATCACCTCACATTTAAAAGGAATAGTCAGAGCGATATGCACAAATGTGAAGTAAGTTTGACAATCCCTCACTTTTCATATGGTTAGGTTTCTTTGAAATAACCAACTTACGGAAAAACTTAGCGGTAATAAACCAAAAATATTGGCTTTAGTTTTTTTAAAACTTAGAGAGAGCCAGGAGAATAAACCTGAAAATTTTCTAAGTTAATTTTTAACAAATACAATATACGTATTATGAGGAAACCTTGGTCAGAAACAGAATGTGAGGGTGGAGGAAGCCAGACATGAGTAACTCCAGCAGCAACAACATCAGACACATGATCCTTCAAAGAGTTATACCACCCTCCTTCCTTCTTCCATGACTCCCAATTGAATCCCTACACATCCCCATTTCCTTTTTATTTTTTTAAATATATTATTATATTATATACAAATGAATACAAACTGAACAACAATAAGATTAATACCTGGAAAAGTAACTGAGAATTCACTGAACTTGATGCAAAAGCGATCAAAAGAAACAATATAAAGTTGGCGCTTATCATCATCTTCACCATCTTGTCTTCTTTGTAAGACTTGCAATGGAATTAGAAGGCGTAGTTCTGGAATTAATATAGAAAGAGCAAGACAAGACGTATACCAAAAATATATTTCTACATATTTTGAAATTTAAAGATAAGGATCTTATCTTTTAAGAGGTATGTCTTGCATGTCATGAAGATAAATAACATTGCGTGTTGGGAATGATGATGTTGACTATTGGAAGTTATTAACTTCACTAATTAAAAAATAAATTAAGATCATCAAAGGGTTATTTAGTATTAGGACAAAAAATTCATAAAACACTTCATCATTATAATCTTATGATAAGAAAATAAGATCAAATAATCTTGTAATTGGTGAGCACTCCATTAATTCAGACAAGAACAAACCGTATTAGTCCACACCCCATGATGCGCCGTGATTGAGTATTCTCTTTTCTATATTTCTTCTGTTCGGTTCACACTTTCTCAGTTCTAAGATGTGAACTCCATGAAGTTTAAACCCCACGCAATGCATGGATTACAGTGTAATTTAGTGTGAACGTCACCCCAAATAAAACCCATGTTTTCTTCTCCTTCTCCACTGGACTTCATTCAAACCCTCACAGCTCACTTTTGTTTTTTCTCCTTCTTTTATAACAATTCCTAAAGCCTAGACATCCATTTTTCCATTTGATGCCAAACTTATAGACCTCCATTCTTTTCTTAAGATTGCAAACTGGGTAAGATTTGTTACAGAAATTTTACCGTTACCAATGAGATTTTTTATTTCACACCAGCCAATCCCCAACTCATTACATCGAGCTTTCCTTTTATATATTACGCATCTTCAGAGGCACTGACTCCTCAAAAGGTTAACATTAAACACAAAAACTAGAACTACTTCTTATAATATTTTTAATATTGTAACTTTGTTATTATAACATCCTATAGTAGTTATAGTAGTTGAAAAACACCTTTTCATCAATTAGGAAATTAAAAAAGTTAAGATATATTTTTTTGTATAATAATGGAGTTACATGTAGTTAGAAGATACCTTTTGATGTAATAAAAGGAGTTTTGGTAGTTTTATTGCATCTTTTCATGATAAAGTGGTAATTAGAATTTCCAAATCTTAATTCTATAGAAGAACACTTAAGTGTTGAATTAAGAGATATATCGAACTTTTGAAAAACTTCTCACTAAGTGCAACAACAAACATATTTTTTATTCTCTAAGGCTTATTTTGTTGTGTACAATATAGTAAAGGGATTTTTTGTAACCTAAAAGCTTAGCATTCATCCTTATGTCCGTAAGAGATGAAGCCATGCAACACAGAGAACTTTACGGTTGGGATTTACGGCCGTAAATGAGACAGTAAGTGGGAGACAAAGGAGTTTACGGGAGCCATCTACACCGGTAAGGTTGGAGGGCAATATTTATCAGATGAGGTTTACGGTCCTAGGCCTACGGCCGAAAGTATGACCGTAACCCGAAGATAGAGAACCTTACGTGGAGAGGCTTACGGCCGAAAGCGGGGGCGTAAGGCAGGAGGAAAGTAGAAACCCCGAGGCTTATAGCCTAGCTTACTCCCGTAAGCTGCTTGTAAACTTACTCCTATATAAGATTTTACAGAAGTTGAGAAAAAAAAAAAGATGCTAGGGTTTTATTCTACTTTTGGGGGGAAAAAGTGTGGCTGGAGAAAAAGGAAGAAGTAACCACGAGATCAAGAGTCTATTGCTCCATTTCAAGGCCAAGAATCCGCGTGGTCTTCCATCAACATCATCATCATCATCTATCAAGGCACTATCGCGACCAAGGATGGTAACTCCTCCAACGTCGAGGGGAATTTCTTGCCAACCCTTGTCTTCTTGGTTTTGAGGGAGTTTTCCATTTAATTGTGCATTATGATCATGAACGTTTGTAATATTTTGATTTCGAATCTTTGCATATTATGCTCTAATCCCCTTTTTGGGAAGCAAACCTTACGGCTTGCCATATTATGCTATTGGGGTGAAGCAATTCTTACGGCTTGCCATATTCTTAATTGTGTTCCTAACAAAAAGAACAAAATTATCCCATATGAATTTTGGAATAAAAAAAACCAAACCTTAACTATCTTAGAGTTTGGGGATGTAGAGCTATTATAAAAGTTCCAGAACCTAAAAAGAAAAAGTTAGGTAATAAGGGACTTGAATGTATATTTTTAGGTTATGCACATAATAGCAAAGGATATAGATTAATGGTTATTGAACCCAATTATTTGATTTCAGTAGACACAATCATCAAATCGAGAGATGTTATTTTTAATGAAAATATGTTCCAATTTATTCCTAACGTTGGAAATAACGCCGTAGTGGACCAAAATAAATACCAAATGATTTTAAATAATCACCAAAATGACAATGAAATTGTTGAGCTTCGTAGAAGCAAGAGACAAAGAAAAATCGTAGAAGCAAGAGACAAAGAAAAACAAAAAACTTTGGTGATGATTTTTTATGTATCTAGTAGAAGAAAGTAAAGAAAAAATTAGTAGTAAAAAATCTTTTTGCTTCAACATGGAAACAGATCCAAAGACTTTTGATGAGGCTATGAAGTCTCATGATGCTTTGTTTTTGAAAGAGGCCATTAATGATGAAATGGACTCTATCATGGGAAATAATACTTGGATATTAGTTGATCTTTCACTAGGATCTAAAACTATTAAATGCAAATAGATTTTTGAAAAGAAAATGAAGGTTAATGGAACAATAGATAGATTCAAGGCAAGGTTAGTAGCTAAAGGCTTTACACAAAAGCATGGTATTGATTATTTCGATACTTACTCATCGTTTGTTAAAATAGTTACTATAAAAGTGCTCTTGCATCCATTCATAATCTTGTAATTCACCAAATGGATGTCAAGACAACTTTTTTAAATGGTGAACTAGATGAAAAGGTATATATGGAACAACCAGAAGGGTTTGTTACCCGGTCAAGAAAAGAAAGTATGCAAACTAATTAGGTCCTTGTATGGACTTAAGCAAGCACCAAAGCAATGGCATCAAAAATTTGCTGATGTTGTTATTGCTAATGGACATAAGATTAATGGATATGATAAATGTGTCTATAGAAACTTTAATGGTGAACAAGGTGTTATTATTTGTTTATATGTGGATGACATGTTAATATTTGGTACAGATTTGAAACAAGTTGAGAATACCAAAGAGTTTTTTCAAAAAATTTAAAATGTCTTGTACTGGAGAGGCAAATGTTATCCTATATATAAAGATTGTAAGAGATCAAGAAAATATAACACTTTCTCAATCTCATTATATTGAAAAAGTTCTTATAAAATTCATCATTATGATTGTGTGCTAGTTTCTACTTCATTTGACTCTAGCATGATGTTCACAATTAATAATAGTGATCCAATTTGACAATTAGAATATGCTAGAATAATTGGATACTTGAGGTATGCAATAACATGCACTAGATCTTATATTGCTTTTGTAGTAGAAAAATTAAGTCGATACACTAGTAATCCAGGTCATAAGCACTAGCATAGAGTAAGAAGAATTCTTAAATACTTAAAGAAAACCATTAATTATGGTATTAATGACAAGCTTTTTACATCACCGCAAGTGCAAGGATCGTCAAGTAATACAGTGGATCACCAAAGAGGGATCGGGTTGTCGAACCCCAGTGAGCAAACGTACTAGTACTAACTTCCGTTTACGAAATCTAGCCTACGAAAAATGATGGTTGACAAGTCTACAAAAATAAGTAATAAAGATCACAATCAAATAAGGGGTAGAGATTATCTGGAATAATGGGAACACTTGGACAGTACTCCCTCAGGGGTTAGGTAATTAAGTACGAACTTCTATAAGCATTCCTTAACCAATTAGCATGAGAGTTTAACGGAAATGTGATATTAAGATGGGTTTTCACCGCACGCTAATCCGTCGGATCTAACGGGTTTTCACCACACGCTGGTCCTCATGAACTAACGGGTTTTTACCGCACTCTAAATCAGACAAATAACAGGTTTTAAATGCACGTCATCAATCACGCAACATGCAACAAGATAACCATCCAGTCACACATGCATTTCTACGATTAAACACTGCAAGTAATTGATATATAAAAAGGAATTACAGATAGAGTTCAATAATCTCCCCAAGGTTTCCAATCCAAGTTTCCCAAAGAGGGGATTAGTTCATATTGCAATAATACAAAACCAAAGATTCATAGATGTTCATAATCATAATATGCAATTGCATAGAAAACTCCCTCAAACCCAAAGAAATAAGAACCGGCGCAAAGTTCCCCTCGACGTTGGAGGAGACACGATCCTTGACCGCAATGGTGCCCTAATGAATACTGAAGATAATATGGATGAGGAACCATGCGGCTACGTCGTCTTGAAGTGGAGGATTCATTATTGATTTCGCAATTGAAGCTCTTCCCTTTCCAGCCACACTCTCCCCCAAAAGTGGAATAAAAACCTAAAAAAAGAACCCCTTTCATTATTCAGAAAAACTTGATATAGGCCTAAGCTTGCGAAAAGCTTACGAGCGTAAGCTAGGCCGTAAGCGTCAGGGTTTTAACTTTCCTCGTGCCTTACGCCCCCGATTACGGCCGTAAGCTCCTCCCGTAAGGTTCTCTGCCTTCAGGTTAAGGTCCGACTTACAGCCGTAAGCCCAAGACCGTAAGCCTTATATGATATATCTTGCCTCCATCCTTACGGCATCAGCGGCACTTGTAAACGCTTCTGTCTTCCACTTACAGTCTCTCTTACGGCCATAAGCAACGACCGTAAAGCTCTAGATTGTATGGCTTCTTCTTTTACAGGCATAAAGATGCCCGTAAGGTCTTCTGAATATGGCTTACGGCCGTATGCCTAGCCGTAAGGTGCCCGTAAGTGATGCAGCTTTCCAAGTGAGGAGTGTGCTAATTTCGACCTTTTCTATTCCAAATTACTTCCTTTGGCTCTCTTTTGGCTTTAACCTACACTTGGTGCCTGCGAAAACAGATTACACTTAATTTAGTCTCGTATTCCACTAAATTACTCAAATACTAACTCGATAAATATACAAATTAATATGTAATATACACATAATTGTTTACTTATCAAATTCCCCCACACTTAAAGTCTTGCTTGTCCTCAAGCTAGAAGGGCAAGTCAACATGTAAAGAAGCAGGGTGTTAGTGACTTCAAGCAAACATGAGCTGGTGAGTTCAATAGCATTAATTAACAGTACTAGAGCAGTAAAAATTTTAGACTCTAATAATCAGAGAGAACTCTATCCAAAGACAATAAGTGTGTGTGTGTGTATACTCAATCTGTTTCACTTTGGTAACGGCATGATACGTGACGTACATGTTAAAACATTACATGGTAGCTTCACACAACACCTAAGGTAGCCCTTTCTCTTTGGATCCTAAAGAGTAGCTTTCACACTTAAGAGTGGTAGCTCTTTCAATTGCCATTTTTCATGAGAGTGGTAACTTTTACTCACCTCTAGTGGTAGCACTTTCTCTTACTAGGGCATTAAAAATATCCGACTTGTAAAGAGTAGCTGCACACAACAAAAGGGGTAGCTCTTTCCACCTCTTAAACCCATAAAATAAACACGTACTCTTGTTTTCAAGTTTTCGTTATTTTTTTCAGCTTAGATCAAAACAAGAGTACCTGCAAAAACATGCATTTACTAAGTTTAACAGATGAGTTGTGCATTTAACGGCATTGAACAATGAATAGAGCAAAAACTGAAAAAAAAAATAGGGTCTAAAAATAACTACACTAGCACTTGAAAATTTGAAATCATTGAACTCACACTAATCATTGCATTGAGCTATCATTAGTCAGTCAGTACTGAGTAAACAAGCATGCAAATCCCTCTCCCCCACTTAAAATCTTACATTGCCCACAATGTAAACAAATAAGAATAAACAGGGGCAACGCAATGAAAACTATGGAGAAAGTTGGAAACATGAGCACTTCCATGAACAAATGGTGGATACAGTGAAGAGCAATGGCGAGTACTTGTTGGGGAAGAGGTAGTTGAGTGGGGTGCCTACTCCAAGTCAAAAGAGACCGCGTGAGCACCCCCTTTATAATTGGAGGTGATGGTTGGAGCATTAAATTTCCTGTGCGATCAAGTACAACATTAAGATCAAGAAACAAAAATAACCAGAAATAAAAGAGAAAGAAGAAACTGGAAATCCACCAAAAGTCTGAAAAGATACAAAGCGTGGCAGGACCAACCCTTGCCAGGTACAAAAAGAAAACAAAAGCAGGAAATAAAGAAAAGAGCTAAAGAGCTGAAAGTATCTCATCAGGAGCTGGAGAAGGCTCGGTGGGTGCCTCAATGACAGGAGCAGGGGATGAGGCAGCAGGGACCGCCGGAGGACGTAGGCGCTTGATCATCCCCAGAGCACGGTGGAGATTGGCCTCCATCCGCGCTACTAACTCCCGAATCTCTGCCTAGCCGGCCCTGAGAGCCTGCTCCTCCTCCCGGATCGCGACCAGCTACTCTCTGATATCATCTCGGCGGCGAGCTGGAACAGCTGGGTTAGTGGCTGATTGAGTCTAAGAACCGGAATCTTCCTCTGAACACTCATCGGAACTGTCCTCATCCTTGTCTGTCATCGGATTAGCCACTCTAGTGGTGAGGACGTCACGATATCCCCTACGGGTAACTATACCAATCAAGCACAGGATATCAAATCTAAGGAGTGTCGCAGTACTCACGACCTCCTACCCTTCTAGATGATGCGTCAACTCCATACCTTGAATCAGATGTGTAATGTAAAGGCCATCAAAGATCGTGCTCAGGTGGGTGTGTTGGCCCTGATGTGCAAGAAAATCTGCGAGTGCGTATCCCAAATGGATGGGTCGTTGCTCAGTCATGCTGTAGAGGTAAAGAAGCTCTTGCCGCCCCACAATGCCCGTACTATCTGCTCGTCCTGCAAATGATCACGCCATGACGGCACGCACATATCTATGAGTAGGACGATCTAGGCAAGTAGCCTTTGTAAAACCAAGCTCATAGTTTCGTCCTGTTGTGAGCAGGGCGATCTAGGCAAGTAGCTTTTGCAAAAGGATTACAAAGGGATCTAATTGAGAGAACTTCAAAAGTGATGGGACTCAAGTCCTTTCATTCTCATCATCAATGAGAGAACCTCAACTCAACGCTTAGTATAACATTAAGTCTTGAGTTCAACGACTTAAAGTACCTTATAAGAAGTGATGAAAGCACTATAGTAAGTAATTCATCCTCGGAAAGTAATAGTTCTTGAAACTCGCTATGATATTTAGGGTGAACAATAACTCTTAATAGGCCTATAAATGAATTTTCGTTGTGAGTACCAAATGGTGGGGCACTCTTAATAGTTCCTACCTATGTGAGTGTGAAGTAGTCCGCTTCAAGAAGTTAGGGACTTGACTCTGAAGCACTCATGAAGATAAAGGACACATGGCCTTCACATGTCAGCCCAATATCAATAAAGGAAGAATTGAAAATGGTTGCATGGAAATTGTCATTTCTCACTTCATAGGGATGTATGGTTCAAAGACATGTCTACCATTTCATTCGTCGTATTATAATGGCTTCCTCTATGCAATGGTTTAAGATGCAAACCATCATTATTTATGTAATCTATTTTCTTTGTTTGTTTCATTGCACTTAGTAATTTTTCAATATTAAAAAAGGCGGGGGATTGTTATAATTTTTTTAATATTGTGACTTTGTTATTATGGCATCCATTCATGCCCTATAGTAATTATAATGGTTAGAAAACACCTCTCCATCAATTAGGAAGTTAAGAAAGTCAAGAGGCATCTCTTTGTGTAATAAAAAAGTTACATGTAATTAGGAGACACCTTTTGGTATAATAAAATGAGTTATGATAGTTGTATTACATCTTTTAATGTTTAACAGGTTGTTAGAACTTCCAAATCTTAATTCTATATAGGAACACTTAAATGTTGAATTAAGAGATATATAGAACTTTTAGAAAAGTTTTCTCTAAGTGCAACAATAAAGACATTCTTTATTCTTTAAGGCTTACTTTGTTGTGTGCAACATAGTAAGGGGATTATTTGTACCCTAAAAGCTTAGCATTCACTTTTGGCACACATTGTAAAAGGCTAATTCTTCTTTAGAAAGTGTTTTACACCTAGAATCTGATACGCCCCTTGCGTAACCACAGGTGCACGGGTCGTATAAGTAGTATAATGTACCCGAAGATCGGGTAGTCGAATCCACAGGGACTGGTATATCTCCTAATACTCTCCCACCGCTTAATATCTAATCAATTGAAATTGCGATTTGATGACTCTAAAACATAACAACGAGAGAAATGTGGGGAAGAAGAATCACAGGAGAAGATGATTAGGGTTTTCTCAATGGAAGAGATGGGGGCCCCAGGTTAGTACCTTGGTGAAATTCAAAACTCAGATTCTACAGAATTTATCCGGCGTGTCTCAATCAACCTATGTTTTAGAATCTTGTTGCCCTAATGTGGAATGTGCAAGTAGTGGGATTGAGAGTATGTGCCTATTTCCAACTTCTCGTATCAATCATTAAGATATACAAACTAAGTGAAAATCAAGTAACTCAAATAATCAAACCACTCAACAACTAACATTCAAGTAAACAACCAAAGATCTAATAAGGAGATAATGAAACATCCATAAATGTTGTATTAAATGAATCCGAGTTTAACACAACTTCACCAACCCGGGGCACCAATGTCGAAAAGATTCCTCCTCTAATTTGTCCTATGATTCACGCTCTATCCTCTCCTGATAATGAAGAAGGCTATACCACTTCTTCCCCTGGTCTCTTTGTTTCCTCCCAAGCCAAAAGTCCCCCTAAAACCCTAACTTTCAGTACGTTTTAACCTTCTCTCGATGTGAGCACGGTCGTGCTTAGGCTGTGCTTCAAGCCGTGCAGTTTGCGGCAAAATGAAAATTCTTGAAACTCGCCAGACTGTAATATGCACAGGTTGAAACATGCCTGTGTTACGGCGATGTGGACCAGTGCACGACTGTACTTAGCGACCAGAGGGCGTGCAGACTCTGCTTGAATTCTTCTATAATTTGCATGCCTTGGGAGCACGACTGTGCTTAGGCCGTGATTGACTTGACGAAGTTTCTTCTAAGTCCTTTTGCTACCAAAATCACTCGGAAATACTTGTTATTGCTCCGAGACTTAGATAACTGCACAGTAAACTGAAAATACGTGAAGTAGTACTGAATTGGGAAAAATAATGACATGATAACATAGAGAATGCGGGTATAAAATGGGAAATATGTATGTGCAAAATGCACTCATCAGAATCCAAAGTGTGTATTTTTACTCTTCTTTGTTGAGTGTCTCAAAATTATACAACACTTCTGAGTATGCATCCCATATTCTTGCACAGTTATAACCTTAACTTCATCATTACTTCTTACTCTCACAGGTAGAATCAAAACATACCATTAGCAAGGGCATGCGTCATGTGGAGAGCCATACTTGTAATGGTAGCTGTCTATGCTGCTGCTTTAGTCATTAGTCACATTCAACACACTCCCTATTGAAGACTTCGAAAACCAAGTTTGCTTCTCAGATAGTTGAGTCTTTGTATAGGCCATGCTTTTGTAAAAACGTCTATTTTCTGATCTTATGAGCTACAATGCTACAATTTAATTGAGCCATTTGTAATTAACTCCCTGATCTAGTGAAACATAATGTCAATATTCTTGGTCCGGCCATGAAGTGTTGGATTTTTTGCAATTGAAATTCTAAGCTTGTTATCACACATGATTAATGTAGCTTCTGGTTAACACATTCCTACATCTGTTAAAAGCCTTCTCAACCAAACAACCTTGCAGGCAGCTGATGTTGTTGCAATGTATTCAACCTCAGTTGTAGATAATGCTATGACATTCTCTTTTTTTTTAGCACCATGACAAAACACCAACTCCCAATATGAATACATTGCCAATTGTACTTCTTCTACTATGCAAGGAACTAGCCCAATCACTATATTTGTATCCTTGAGCTTGAAATCCTCCATAGCTTCATACCAATGCCATAGTTTATCGTTCCTAAGACATACTGGAATATCCTTTTGGCTCCACCAAAGTGATGTCTTGTAGGATTGGCCATGAATCTTGATACATACAAATCTAGTTGCATACACTATATCTGGACAAGTATTACTCAAATACAATAGTCCTCCAATCAAACTCCAATATCTTTTGGGATCTGCAAGAGCCATCATATAGTTGTAATTTTTCATTTGCAATCATAGTAGTAAGAACCACATTGCACCCTTGCATGTTGAATTTTTTTAACCAAATTTTATGTGTATTTTTGTCGAGATATAAACACTCCATGCTCTCTTTTGCCTGATCTCCGCAACTAAGAAGTAATACAACTCACCAAGATCTGTCTTTTCAAATCTTTTCTTCATTCCCTCTCTAAATCCATTAATGAGGAACTAAGAAGATCTCATATATATTATGTTAACAACATATAGACAAACTGGAAGTATGTCATGTTCTCCTAGCCCCTTCTTGTAAACATCATGTCCATTAGAACATCACTCAAATCCATTATCAATGACATAGCAAGGACATGGATTTAGTAGTGTATTTGTCACTCTTTATGCATGGTTTGTATGCTTTTCTACTTCCTTGGAAACCTTATTGTATTTATGACATGCATGTTTTATTAAACTCTTGTATCAGGGTATTGTTTCGTAACTTCCTCGGCGCTATTTTTCTACTTTATTTTGTATGTTTTGAACTTGTGAAAACTATTTAGATCTTTTTCTCCCAGGTGTTTGTTAACCTTGCGGCGCCTTGAGGGTTGAGTGGATGGGTGTTCCTTGTTGAATTGTCTCGGCGGTTGTCTCGTGCCTGTCCCGCGGGACGGGACGTGACAATTATAGTGATGTGGAACAAGAGTTGTAATCTCTTAGATACAGTAAAAGCTTTCAAAAGTGCATTTCTCCTCAAAATTGATCCTGGAAGAAATCATGTTAATCATCATTCTACAATTCTCACAAACAACAACATGAAATCGCAATGCTAACCACACCGAACAAAACAGTAGCTGAGAAAGAGATCATCCCTTCCTGCAACCAAGATCTAGATGCTCCCCGAAGGAGAAGAATGCACGCAAAGCCTTGCTAGTGACCGTCATGGGAAAAATAAATCGGGAGACTTCATGTTGCTTCCCTTGACTTCAAAAGGGTATATGAAAGTGGAGGGAAGAAATTGCTCAGGTCCCCCACTTCAATGTGAAGTGGGTTTTAATTTAAAACTTATTTCAAAACAAAATTATAAGGAAGTCAGCTCACTTCTCTGACTTACACTCCCCCTCAGTCATGAAAAGCCACAAAATATCAGTCAGCGATACAGCAAAATGTGACTAGTGTAACTGTGCGTCTACGTAGAGCTTTATGGCGTTACTTAACTTTGTTGGTTTAGAACATTTTTGTCTTTCTTGTATTTTAGAGGATTTTTAATTTATATGAATAGATATAAATTATAAAAAAAATTTGAATGAGATTATCAAAATAAGTGTTTATTTATATTACTCTAATATATTTTCCTGAATTATTTTTTAAAGATTTTTAAATATTGCTTTAATGAAATAGTTTTATTTGGGCACCCACAATTAGGTGTAATTAAGGATGTATGAATCATTTTCTTTCACATAAACACTTAATTTCGAAAACAATTCCTTCTCCAAAACAAAAAATCCAATCACAGCAATTTTTCATCACTTATTTATTTTGTAATTGATGTTATTTTTTAGAGACCTTAAAGTTATATGTATGTGATCAAATATGGTTTTATTTTTGGGTATTTTTATAAACTTGTTTAAGAGTATAGCAAATTAATTTACCTCAAAAAAATATTTATTTATGAAGGACATTAAAAAAAGAAGATGATAATATGTTGTGGGTGATTAGACATGGCCACCGTTAAGGACCCGCCGGTTCCGGTTCCTCAACCGCCGATTCTAGTTCAAAAAAATCTTGAACTAGAACCAAACAGATTAGGCAAGGTTTTTGGCGGTTCGGTTCCGGTTCCAGTTCTGGTGGTTCGGTTCAATGGTACAGATTTTTTTTGTTAAACTAAATAATTCAATATTTCAAATTAAATAAACACAAAAATACAAAAATTAATTTAATATAATATTTTATTAAAAACATAAAAGTATTAATAATTCAAAACAATATTCTGCAATAAAGTCTAGTCTTTGTTTTTTTACTTTCTAATAAATTCATGATCAATTCATTTTATAAAAAAAATATAGTTTAGAATTAAATTTACTCACTCATATATATTAAATTATAAAAATAATATGGAAATCTACTAAAGAATCGAAAATTTTTTTTCTCTTAAAAGATTAATTTGAGAAGTGATAAATCACAAAAACAGACTAGTTATATATGTCATATTAAGTTCTCTACCCTCTAATCATTTATATTTTCATATGTCTCATTGCAAATGTCTACCATGCTATAAACCTATAACTCAACGCAATGCAAACAAGCAATTCAATTGATATTAAAAATTGAGATAATCAATTAAATTGTTTTAATAAATCTATATTTAATTTGTTACTAATAATTTGTGGCATAATTAATTAATTATAATTTATCTTCTTGCATGAGTAACAAAGTTTGGCATGGCACAATATATATAAGTCGGACAAATGTCACGAATCAAACCTAATCGGTTAATCAAGTGTTCATAATCAGACCTAATCGATAATCAATTTAGTTAATATCTTTAATTATTTATTTAAAACATCTTTAAACATGTAATTACTTAATTAATAACTTATTAATGGTATTAACAAAATAAAAAGTAACGAGGTTGATACTTCTTGACAGTGATGAGCAGGCTTCAACAAAGATACATAGAATACATCATGGATTTTGGATCCCTCCGGCAATTTAAGCCGATATGCCACAGCTCCGATTCTCTCCACCACCGAAAAAGGACCTTAGTAACCCCTATGCAACTTGTTGTAACCTCTTATAACAGAATGTTGAACATGGGGTTGCATCTTGATCAGAACCAAGTCGCCCATTTGGAATTGGAGTTCAGTCCTTTTCTATCAGTAATTTGTTTCATTTGATTGGCTGCTCTAATTAGATGATGCTTGATAACTTCAATGGCCTCCTCCCTACTCTCATGAAGCTATCCACACTCTCAATTTTGGAGTCCTTAGGAATGTAGGGGATGTGCACCGATGACCCAAACCCATAAAGAGCCTGATATGGGGTCATCTTGATGCTAGAATGATAGTAAGTGTCGTACCAATATTCAGCAAGGCTCAACCACTTCATCCATTCATTTGGGAGTTCTGCTGACATACACCTCAAATAAATCTCTAATGAGCGATTCACCACTTTACTTTGCCCATCTGTTTGTGGGTGATACACCGTGAAAAGATGGAGTGACACTCCTTGGAGCTTGAAGAACTCTTGCCAGAATTTACTTGTGAAAACTGGATCCCTATCAGAAACTTTAGTCCTTGGAAAGCTATGCAACTTGTAGAAATGATCCAAAAAAGCTACTGCCACTTGCTTTGATGTATAACGGGTGTGACAGTCCAACAAAATGGCCAAATTTAGTTAATCGATCGACAAGCACCATGATGACAGACTTCCCATCTGATTTTGGTAGACCTTATATGAAGTCCATAGTTATGACAGTAAAGGTGTGGGTAATGGTTGCAAGCTGCTCGGTGAAGCTACATTTCCATACTTGTTATGCTAGCAAATCATGCATCTCCTTATGTAGTCTCTAACTGAACTCTACATACCTATCCAATAAACAATACTTGATATCTTCTTTCCGGTGACTGCCGCTCCTGAATGTCCCCCCATGGCTGAGTCATGGTATAGTTCCGGAATTTTATTCTTAAGGACCTCATAATTGCCTACCACCATTTTCCCCTTCCTTCTTAGCTCACCATTTTCCCAATTGAATTGTTGATGAGACAAGGGATCTTGGATCAAATCTATGATGAGCTTCTGTAGTATTGGATCTTCTTCCCATGACACTTTAATGGCTGCTAGCAACTGATTAGGAATTAAATATCCTAGGATTGCAGTAAGACTCATGCCTTCATTCTGGGGACAGTGTATCTGCCACCAAGTTCTCCACTCCTTTTTTGTAATGAATCTCAAAGTCAAAATATTGCATCTTAATCGACCATGCATGCTGGATTGGAGTGGTTACCTTTTGCTCAATCAGGTATTTGAGACTCATATGATCAGTTCTAATGATGAAATGACCATCAATCAAGTAATGCTCCCACTGTTTGACAGCAAAGAGAATTGCTAATAACTCCTTCTCATAGGTGGACAACACCTGCTTACTATCTAATAATGCTTTACTGATTAAAGCAATCGGGTGTCCTTCCTACATTAGAAAAGCTCCTATTCCCCTTCCTGATGCATCAGTTTCCACAATAAAAATTTTGGAGAAGTCTGGTAGTCCGAGCACGGGAGCAGTAGTCATCTTTTGTTTAAGTATTTCAAATGAATCCGGAGCCTCTGAAGTCCAACAGAAATTCCCTTTCTTGAGGAGGTTATTGAGAGGTTTTGCAATCTTGCTGTAGTCTTGTATAAGCCTCCTATAGTATCCTGTTAAATCCATAAAGCCTTTTAGCTATTTCACATTGACAGGAACTGACCAATTCTCTACTGCAGCTACCTTAATAGGATCTGTTTGTACCCCTTCTGTAGAGAGAATATGTCCTAAATACTCAATGCTCATCATGCCAATTTGACATTTTCTAGCCTTTACAAAGAGTTGCTGCTACCTCATCAATTCCATAACCTCTTGTAAATGTTGAATGTGCTCTCCCTTGCTCCTGCCGCATATCAATATATCATCAAAGAAAACTAGTACTGATCTTCTCACTAGGGGCTTGAAAATTGCATTCATTAAGGACCGGAAGGAAGGGGGGGCATTGGTCAACCCAAAGGGCATAACAACAAATTCATAGTGTGCAGAGTGGGTTTTAAAAGTAGTCTTGGCAATGTCCTCCTCCAATAGCTCTTCTATCAATGGAATGGGAAATTTGTTTTTGACTGTCATCTTATTTAAAGCCCGATAATCAAGACACAACCTCTAGGATTGATCCTTCTTTTTTACTAGTACTACCGAGCTAGCATAAGGACTGGAACTTTCTCTAATTCATTTTTTAACATTTCTGCATTCATTACCTCAAGAGCATTCTTCTGTACTACTGCATACCTGTAGGATCTGCAGTTAATTGGTTGAGACTCCTGTTGCAAGATTATCCCTTGATCAAAATCTCATTCAGGGGAAAATCCCTGAGGCTCCCTGAAAATATCTGTGTACTGTTGTAACAACTTTGTCCCCTCTAGCCAACCTTCCTCGCCCATTATGCTCTGCCACTCAAAACTGTTAATTTGTTGGAAGCCTTTCCAGTCCTTCACAATGATGACATTAATAACTTCGACCTGATTGGAATGGCATCCCAACAGGGACCACTGCTTTCCTTTCAACGTGAACTGCATGAAAAAATGTTCAAAATTCCAACTAATGGTTCACAGTGTTTTGAGCCACTGAATACCCAACACAACATCATAGCTCTCCACCGGCAACAAAAACACCTCTAATTGGAATTCTTGTTGATTCATAGTCCATTTTAAGTATGAGCATATTGCTAAGCATCTCATCTCTTGGTCGTTAGCCACCTTCACCAAATACCAGGCACCTCTTCAGTTTTACAACCCAATTGCTTAGCTACCCTCTCGTCGAGGAAATTGTGAGTACTCCCAGTGTCTAGAAGAATACTTAGCCTTCTACCATGTTTACTATCACGGCCTCAACCAATCACCATCGGCCGTGTGGCACCTGACACGCACTAACTAACAGGTTAGCCGTCCTTGCAAGAACAACAATAGTCAACTCTTGTTTACATCACAAGCACAGCATACAAAAGAAGCGAGTAAAACCATAAATCATCCACAGTACGAGAAACATGACACAATAGACCCATTTTAGACAGAGAAAAACATAAACTTTCATAGATTGAGAAAAGTTTACAACCATCGCCAAAAACCAACACCAAGAGGCCTTGCCACCTCCCAAATACACAATAGACCCTAATATAAGAGCTATCCCAATTCCCCAAGCTTAATTGAGCCCCACGCCCAATGCAAGTCTAGCGTTAATTCCGGACTTCCATTTAGCTTACAATGTCCTCCGACGTTACTGTAGCTTTAACCAGCCACCCTTGGTTACAACGCATAGTAGTACCGGTCACGCGGGGTAATATCACAAACCATCCTCGCCCCTGGCTCGGCCAGGCTCTTACCCGTATTTCCACTTGCATACGCTTGCGTAAACCCTCGGCAAATCTGGAATCAGCTCTCGGTATGATCAAGTGTTCTGCCCCTCCTAGACTTACTAGATATCTACACTCTAAATAATCTAAGTCTGCAACACTTGACTCTTGGTATGGGCGCGCCTGCCCTATGTGCTCATTGGTCATGCGCACGCAGAGAGTCCGGCATGCGCTCGCCTCACGGTCTCAGCACATGATCGTACGGGATATTCAACCTGCACTTAGTCACGACACAACACATGACTCCTGCTCCCTGAGCTCTACCTAATCCATGTGGCTATACGCCCTCATGGCTTGGCCTATGTTGAAATGTTCGCCCAATGACCAAGTGTAAGGTCATCAACCTTTACAAACCACCCCCACTAGTTGAACTCGACGTCCTCGTCGGTCTTGAACTCAAGAAGTCTTGCACCAAACTCCTCCAACTGCGAAAGAGTAGTATCACGTTCCCAGCTTACCTCTGACATAGACAAGTCCTTCCATTGGACAAGAAATAACACCCGCCGATTCTTCTTGCTTTGGCCTTCTACTCTTCAGTCTAGGATCCACTCAGCCACCCTGTTGAACTCCTTGCGAATAGTCGGTGAGGCCCGACTCTTCTTCTCCCTCGATAGATCCACGGGGTCTTCGTGGCATGGCTTCAAGAAACTCACATGAAAAGTTGAATGGAGTTTCAACCGATCGGGGAGATCCAAAGATATGCCACATTACCCATTCGCTGGACAATAGTGAAAGGCCCATCATATCTCTTAAATAAGCCTTTGTGTACATCCTTCCGATGTAACTTCTTCCACATCTGTGAAGTGAGCTTCAACCAAACCTTGTCCCCTACTTAGAACTTCAAAGGACGTCTCCCATGATCTGCATACTTCTTCATTAGGCGAGCCGCCTTAGCAAGGCTATCGTGAGCACTCTCCATCACTTCTTGCCGATCAATACCAAAGTGATACGCAGCAAGAAATTTCCCTCATGTCCTTCTCTTCGCCACCTCTGAAGGAGTAATAGGTTGGTATCCGTATACAAGCTCAAATGGACTCTTCTCCGTCGATGAAGACCGATGAAGATTTTAGCAAAATTATGCCACATCAAGCAGACTTAGCCAATTCTTCTGCAAAGTTGAAATATAGTGCCGAAGAAACTCTTCCAACAGAGTATTGATCCTCTCCGTTTGCCCATCCGTCTGCGGATGGTTCGCAGTTGAAAACTTCAATTCTGTGTCCAACAACCCAAACAACACTGTCCAGAACCGTCTAGTAAAGCTAGCATCTCGATCCTTATGATGTCTTCCAGTACCCCAAAGTGCTTCACCACATGCTTCAGTAACAGCTCAGCAGCTACCTCCGCCGAACATACCACTGGTGCAGGTATGAACACCGCATATTTCATGAATCGATCCACGACCACCATCACTATCGACATCCCTTCCACCTTAGGAAATCTAGTGATAAAGTCTATGAAAATTGATACCCATGGCCTTTTCGTAATACTCAACGGATGGAGAAAACCGACCTTCCGTCTTCTTTCCGACTTGTTTTGTTGGCACATGAAACAAGTTTTCACATATGCTTCTATGTCTTCGCCTATATCCTGCCATTAGGAATGTTTTGTGAGCAAGGCCTTCATTCGCTCACGACCAAGATGTCCCTCCCATGGAACATCATGATGCTTCTTAAGAAGCTCCTGCCGAATCTTCCCTCCTTCCGGCATATAGAGTCATTTGCCTTTGGTGTAGAGAAGCCCATCCTCCTTCCAATACTTGCGCATGACTCCGTCTTGGACATCTTTCATCAGCTTTACATATTGACTGCCCCGTCTTTGCTATCTCCCCAATACGACTTTACAAGTCATTCTCCACTTGCGTCAGCGCGGCCACGCACTTAATTATCTGTTTGTGACTCAATGCATCAGCCACCTGGTTGTGTCTCAACGGTTTGTGCTACCATTCAAAGTCATATTCCTGCAAGAACTCTTGCTAACGAGCTTGCCTAGAAGACAGCTTCCTTTGAGTACCAAAGAATGTATTGCCAATGTTGTCTGTTTTAACAAGAAACTTAGTGACCAAAAGGTACTCTCTCCATACCTGTAAACAATGAACAACGATGAGTATCTGTCGCTCATGAGCCGAATAGCGTTACTCCGCGTCTTTTAGCTTCTAACTCTCTAACGCCACTGGATGCCCATTCTGAACAAGGACACCACCAACCGCCTTGTATGACGCATCTACGTGCACCTCAAAAGGTTCTTCAAAGTTGAGCAATACTAAGACCGGTTCACTTGCAATTGCACTCTTGATCTTGTCAAAAGTAGCCTGTGGCCTCTCGGTCCAACCCCATGGCTGGTCCTTCTTCAACAAATCGGTGAGAGGGACGACCTTTTTTTAATATCCCTCAATGAATCAGCAATAGTGGTTGGATAGGCCGAGGAAATATAGTAACTCCAATACCTTGGATGGTGCAGGCCAGTCCAAAATCACCTCCACCTTAGCCCGATGCATTCGGACTTTATCCCGAGAAATGATATGCCCAAGGAACTTGATCTCCTGTTGAGCGAAATGACGTTTCTCGAGCTTCATATACAGCTGATGCTCCCTCAATCCTGACAGTACCTGCTTCAAGTGAATAAGGTGATCCTCCAAGGATTCATTATAAACAACAACATCATCCAAGTGCACCACCACAAACTCATCAATGTAGTCCGAAAACACTTGATATATTAAGTAGCAAAATGTCACCGGAGTATTGGTTAAGCCAAAAGGCATTACAAGGAACTCAAATGAACCATAACGTGTGACACACACCATCTTAGACTCGTCTCCTTCTGCAATCCTCATTTGCCAGTACTCCGAACGCAGATCCAGCTTCAAAAAGTATGTCGCTTTGGCTAGTCGATCAAACAAATCCTCAATGAGAGGAATTTGATACTCGTTCTTTACCATGATCTTGTTTAATGCCCGGTAGTCCACGCACAGTCTAAGAGAGCCATCCTACTTCATCTTGAACAATATCGGTGCACCATATGGAGTCTTTGATGGCTGAATGAAGCCACTATCAAGAAGCTCTATGAGTTATCTCCTTAGCTCAGCTAACTCCAAAGGAGACATACGGTAGAGAGCCCTGGCAGGGGATTTGCAGCCCGGCATTAGCTTGATTTGGTGATCTATCGCTAACTGGGGCAGGAGTTCATTGGGTAGTTCCAACGGCATCATGTCTTGAAACTCCTTCAAGACTCCAACAACAGCTTAGGGTAGATTGCCCACCAAATCGTCCTGTACTTCCAACAAAGCAACTACATAAGTGGGTTATCTGTGCTTCAACCTTTGTACCACTTGGTGTGCAGAATGCATCATCCATTTCCCTTTTCTCTCCTTCACAGTTACTCTAGCTATAAAGCATGGGTTCTTCTCATCCATTATGAGTAGACCACCCAAATGTGGAATAACAGCGGCTTTGATGGACTTCAGGAACTCTATCCAAAGAATCAACTCAAAATCATCCATCGTGAAGGCCAGCAAGTAGATCTTCCCCCGCCATCCGCCCATGTGAACGGATATGCCAGAGATCTTCCCAATCATCGCATGTACCAAAGAGTTGATAGCTTTTACTCAGCTCGTGTAAACTTCAACGCTCAATCGTAACCGAGTGGCTACATCCTTCCTGATGAACGTATGAGTTGCACCTATGTCCACTATTCTTCCATGGCCTTTCCATCCAAAGTCAACTCTACATAGATAAGGGGATTTATAGCACCATTACCCTTGATGGCTTTCAGGGCACCCAACAATTGTAAAGGACTCACTCTTGCTAGGCCCTCAGAATCAGTTTTTGTTCCATTCCAAAATACGGCCAACTTCTCGCGTTTTGGGCAATCCTTCACCAAATGTTGTCCGCTACAGATAAAGCATCCTCCTGCCCTAATGCCTGAACCACTTGCTGCTTTCCCATCAGCTTTCGGTTTATTCCATTTGGCCTGCCTTTGTTAGGCTTCCCCCTCTGAAGCCCATCTCCGGCCCTTCACCCCACTGGCTTCTTATCCTTTGGTCTGGACTTCAACTTTTCACACTTTCCTCCAGGTAAGCTCCTCATGTCCACTAGTGCTTCTGCTACGATGATCATGGAGGTGAGATCCTTTGCGCCTTGCTTCCTTATCTCAATCTGGCCTAACTCTGTAGTCCTGTGAGGAAGTTGAACAGCTTGTCCTTTTGGGACATGTCCCTAATATCCAGTATCAGGGAAACTCCTTCACGTAGCCTCGAACTGTGTCTGTCTGTCGTAGCTTCTTCAGGTTAGAACGAGCCACCTAAGTAGTGTTCCCAGGCAAAAATTGCTCTCGGAACTCCTTCTTTAACTCCACCCACGACTTCGAAGTGGTCCGGCCCATGCGAGCATCCTCTTGCTGTGGAGTGTGCCACCATAGCTTCGCGTCGCCAATAAGATACATGTCCACCAACGGAACTTATTCATGGCCTAGTACCCTTACAGCTTTGAACGACTGATCCATGTCCCAAAAAACATTTCAGTATCTTGGCACTCCGTGCGCCATCAAATGGTGAAGGTTCAAGGACCTTCACACGTGTGGGCTCCTCCCACGCCGCGACTAGTGAGATGCTAGCTTCCTTGAGGTGGGTGACTTTGGTCTCCAACGACTCTACTATTTCTTCAAGACTTCAACCATGAACTCACTTTCTCCCCATCCACCCACGAGATCTTCAACCATCTTTGACAACTTCTCGAGCTGATTGTCAATACTCCCGATGATATTCTTCATCCGCTCCACTGTCTCCTAAAGGCGATCCAAATGATCCTTCTTACTTGTTGTCATCTTCTCGGTTGCGCTTAATGCCATAACTCGGGCTCTTATACTAGCTGTCACTACCTCAACTGATCACCTTCGGGCGTGCGGCACCTGACACATACTAAGCGACAGGCCATTCTTCCTTGGAAGAACAACATAAGTCAACTCCTGTCTACATCACAAGCACAGCATACGAAAGAAGCGAGTAAAATTGGAAATCATCCGCGGTAAATGAAACATGACATAAGAGACCCATTTTAGAGAAAGAAAAACATAAACTCTCTTAGATTGAGAAACGTTTACAACCATGGCCAAAACTTAACACCAAGAGGCCTTGTTTCCTCCCAATGACACAATAGATCCTAATACAAGAGCTACCCCAATTCCCCAAGGTTAATTGAGCCCATGTCCAATACAGGTCTGGCGTGAAGTCCCGGACTTCCAAATAGCTTGCAATGTCCTCTGATGTTACTGTAACTTTAACCAGCCACCCTTGGTCACAGCGCAGTAGTACCGGTGAGGAGCGGTAATACCGCATGCCATCCTCACCCCTGGCTCGGCCACACTCTTGCCTACGCACCCACTTGCATACGCCTGGGTAAACCCTCGGCAAATCCGGAATCCGCTCTTGGTATGATCAAGAGTTCCACCCAGCCTAGACCTGCTAGAGATCCACACTCATCGGTCACGCATACATCTACGGTCCAACGCGCGCGCTCCTCACTGTCTCATCACATGATCGTGCGGGATATTCCACCCGCTCTTGGTCATGACACAACACATGACTCGCGCTTCCCGCACTTTACTCAATCCACGCGGCTTTGATTCCTTGTGACTTGGCCTATGTTGAAATGTTCGCCCAAATGACCAAGTGTAAGGTCATCAACCCTTACACTTACCAATAAGCAATATAGTGTTGTTATCTCCCGTTCCCCATAAGGAATTTAGGGAGATCTCACACATCAGAATTGCCACATTTTCTTCTTCTCCACTAGCTTCCTCTTCCACTGCCTCCTCTTCTTCTTGATTATCTAGTATTTCTCTGATTTGCATCACGAAACTTTGTTTCTTTTTACATCTATGACCAGGTGAATACCTCTCATCGCACCAATAACAGTGATTCTTTTCCTGCTTCTCATCCATTTCCCTACTCAAAACATACACCATAGATTTCCTGCCCAATTGGATAGATCTTTATGTATTCCATCCAGATTTTTGGTATGTTCCCGACCTATGGTTACCCAAGGAAGTGGTAACGGTTAAGGGTTTATGGTAAAGACCAATCGAAGGGTTAGGCATTGATTTCGGCATCAGTTTGGGCTTATTCTATAATGCCGCCACAGATATCTCCTATAACCTCTCCAGTAAATATGCTTCTTCTAGAGTTCTAGGTTTTAGCATTCGAATGGGCATCTGTATTTCGTTCGGCAATCCCGAGAGAAAAAAAACGAAGAGCTTGAGATTTGAAAATACCCGTTTTAGGGTATATCTCATTGAATGCATCTAGGTACTCTTATATAGTCTTCTCTTGCTTCAGATGCCTCAGTTCAGCTAAGGGGTCATCCTAAGCATGAGATCCGAACCTCACTGTCAAGGCCTTCACATAACCTCCTCAATCTGCACAAGCTTCCAAGCCCTTCATCTTGACGTAACCTTGGTGCCATTGGATACCTTTTCCTTCTAAATGTAAGGCCGTGATCTTGATCCGGTTCTCTGTGTTGATCCCTCCAATTTCAAAGAAATACTCTGCTCTCAGTAGCCAGCTTCCAAACCTTCCCTGCGAAATTTAGGGAACTCCAACTTCGCTGAACCACCCCATGGATGCACCTGCAAAGACCCAGAACTTTCCCCTATTTCTTCATAAGTAACCCTCTCCCCGTTTCTCAGGTTGTTGGGGCTTCCAATCTCCTCACCCGATTGGTTCATCCCAGTAATTAAGGCCTTCAACTCCATCATCATCTCCTACAGCTTCGCCTCTTGTCGGCGTTCTGATTCAATCACCATTGTCGCTATCTCCTTATGCCACTCTTGAGATCTTGTCTCCATGCCCGTCATGGTGGAACCTGCTGACCTGCTCTAATACCACTTGGTGAGATGAAAGATACTCGTCTCCGGAACCCTATCGAAATCACACCTAAGAAGAAAGTTAACAAAAGAAAAAGGATAGAAAAATAGAATGTAACCTATTGGTTACCCAACTTTCATTCACTTCCTGATAATATCTCATAAGAATCATTTTCTCATCCTTTTAACATACTAACAAACAGTAGCAATGAAATGGACGGTTCTGATTGGTAACTTATACATGTGGACCCAATCAAAGACTCACCCATTGGCTGCTGATTCAGCCATTAAACACCACCTTTTCAAAACATAATGGCATCTCATATCAGGTGAGCTCACCCTATCCTAGTGCAGCTTCCTTAACCACTGAGAACTCACTGAGGCTGGACAACCTTCCTCAATGATAGCGAGCTCACTAAAGATGATAAAAAACTTAGATGTTGGAGTTATAATGGTAATTTCTTCAAACTTAGAGATGAAGCAAGGTTGTCAGCACTGTTGTACTTGAGGGCACCCTTTTTTTTTCTGAATCTAGTATATATTAGAGATAGTATGTTTTGGCATACAGTTCTGTGTTTATAGATATTTTAGCATATATATATATATACACACACACATATACATTAGTGTTTTGTGCCCAAATGTGTATGATATATATATGATTTTTCAAAAGGCAATTCATCCTACTAACAATTTTACCTTATTGTCCATTGAAAATTCTAATATGAAATCCTAATCATCATCAATCAAAATTTTAAGAGTTATACCTAATGGATGTGAAGAATTAGGTATTTATGGGTACAAATTTACAAATAGGTCTAATTAAAATGAACTAAAAATTTCCCTAAAAGCTTTAATGTACAAGCTGGTGCTTTTGGTACCAACAGGCACATTAGCTAAAACAGAACTAAGGATGGTACAAATTATACCAAAACCATTATGTACCAGCTAGTACCACTGATGTTGTAGAGTAGTGAAAATCTTCATGTGAAGTGATAATTCTGTGCGCATAAGAATGCTTAAGGGATAAATTTGACAAAAGTTGGAACTTTTGGAATGTTCAAATAATTCAGCAATTTGGAGGTCAATTTAAAATTTACCAACGTACTCTAAGTTAGTTTTCTTTAAAAGATATTATCTTTATGTTACGACTAGCCTTTTCATTTTATGTTATATATTTACGTTATTAATATTATTTAATTTATCATTTTATTATTTAACAATTTCATAGCAGCTGGATAAACTCATATAAAAGCAACCATAAATTAGTAACATTGTAAATTTATTAAAATATTTTTTTATGTAAAATATATATCATCAAATTTATCTAAAAAAAATCATATTTCACTAAGTTGACAGGATAAAGATGATAAGATAGAATAAGCTATCATATCATACTCTTATCTTTTGTTTAGTGAGCTAATAGGATGCCAAGAGATTAATTAGTAAAGGAGTATTAGCATTAATTAGTATTATGGGATGTCTTTTAAAGATCCGGTTGTTATGATATCAATTAATTAATATAAATATTAATTATAACAAATAAAATGAATAGTAATTAAAGTGAATTGTTTAATTTTAACATTTAATTAATGTAATAAAAGTGGATTATAATTAGAAATTTTTATAACAATGAAATTGCAAAAACAAATTGTAAAATTTATTGTTCAAGTTGAATAACCTTCTTATCTTGTTGAGAATCCGGTGTTTATAAAAATGCTTTGTAGAGGATTTAATCCAAATTTTAAATTCATTTTAAGGACTACTTTGAAAAATATTGTTTTATTATTTATGATGAGTACAAAAAAATTAATTTTTAAAATTTCTTAAGATTCTTTTAAAATTGTTCTTAATATCGATATTTAGTCTTTCCAAAACAATTTGGATTTCTTTATATTATGGCTCATTATAGTGAAAACAATTGGATTTTGCAAAAACAAGTTTTGCGTTTTATTGAAATAGAATACCAACATACGACAAATAATATTTTAGGCTACATCATGCGCACCATTAATCAGTATAAAATTTAAAAATTTATATTTTCAATTTCCTCTTGATAATGCATAGGAAAATAATAGGGCAATTGAAATTTTAAAAGTGCAATTAAATAGTATGTTTTTCTGAAATTGTTTTTCATGTTCATTGTATATGTCATATTCTAAATTTATGTGTTAAAGTTGTTTAAAAAGTAATTGACCCTCATCTTCGTAAGAGTTAGAAAAGCTATTTTATATGCGAAATTTTTTTTTCAAACTAAAGAATAGTGCAAATGCGCATATGTTTGAAGGATTAGTTAGATAATAGAATGATGTTTGATAAGGGCATCTCCAACGTTGCGTCATAAACGCCATTAATGACGCAGAGCGCCATTCTTCATGCCAATTTTGAATCTGGCTACAGTGCCACGCAAGAAATTGCGTGGCACTGTAGCCAGCTTCAAATTTTTTTTTTATTTTTTAATTTTTATATTTATTAGTTTAATAGTTATTTAATATATTTTGGGTTATTAATTTATAATTTTGGTCTAGTTTTAACCCCATAAAATATATATCATTATAAAATTTATTTTTATAATTTCATATTTTAATAAAATTAATAAATTATAATTTAAGTTTATATTTTTTAATTAATAAAAATAAAAATTAGAAAAATAATACCAAAAATATAAATTCATTAAAATTAACACAAATTACGTGAGCAATAAAATAAAAACACAGAAAATAACATAGATTGACATTTTGAAGAAAAGAACCTAGAGGCTGAATTTTATTAAAAAAAAAAAAAAAACTAACAAAAGTTTCAAAATGCAGCAGAAAGAGCAAATAATAAATTACAAGAAGAAAAGACCATCATGATTAAAAGCCTTCATGACCCAATGAGGAAGGTCTCTGCCTGTGTGGAATAATCAAATACTATGAATATTTAAACCAAGGGTAGCTAATGTAGATGCAGGGTTGTTCCATGACTTAGGGACCACTCTGACGCTGGGATCATTAAATTTCTTCAACAAATTTGTGATATCTTGAATCCAAGGCATGATCCTCCAATTCCAAGAATAGGAATCAGACGTGATGAAGCTCTGTAAATCAGCATTGTCCACCATGATATTATGAATTTGAAATCTGTTGTCATCGACCAACTGTAATGTAAGATGAAGGACCATAGCTTCAGCAACCAGTGTGTTGTCGGCATGAATGATGAAGCAGCCTGCAAACCAAACTTGATAATTAGAGCTTGAAATATGAAAACCGACTCCACTTACCTCTGAGTTAGGTCTTCCATGTCTAGTAAAGAATAGCATATTTGATCTTGCCTGAAAATTACTTAAAATCAACCTCTTGCTGCGCTGAACCCATCTAGCATGAACCAATGCTTTAATAGCAATTAAATTCCAATTTGGATGAACCTGTCTAAAAATTGCATCACATCTAGCTTTCCAAATAAACCAGATTGTAGCAGTAATGACTGATTTTTCAAAGGAGTTATAATATTTGCTTGTGATCCAATCACCAGAAGAAATACTAGTATGGAAATGTATTACCTTGTGAAGTTTATCACTAAGATTGCTCCAAACCTGACTGACATGATTACAATTACAGAATATATGATTTGCAGTTTCAACTTCCCGGTTGCAAAAGATGCAATTGTTGCTAGCCCCCAGGTGTATATGGTAAAGATAATCACTTGTGAGGATACGACCATGGAACAAGGTCCAAATAAAATTTTTAGCTCGAGGGGCAATATTCAGCCTCCAAAGCTGATGCCAACCAGCCCAATTGTCATTACTGAATCCATTTTTGTTTAACATGAGATATGCAGCATGTGTGATTCTTTTAGTGAGAGCTTTGGGGTACCAAATCCAATGATTAGGGGAATTATTGTCAATGGTACTTAAATGTGCAACAAACTCATCTAGATTAGTCCCAAAGAGGCTGTGCAATCTGTGGATATTCCAATGCCCATCTTGGCATAAATCAGTAAGATTTAAATTTTCAAGATCCATCGTGGAATTCACAAAGGTGAGCCAGAATGCTAGAGGGATTTCAGAGCACCATGAATCATAAAGAAAAGAAGAGCTGTGGACATTCAGATTTTGGATTCTAAAAAAATGTTTGAGTTTCACAGCCGAGGTCCAGAGAACTTTAAAAAAGGCAGAACTATTGGAAGGTATCTTATCACACCATAGGTTAGGATTGCCATATTTTAAGTGCAGAATACTGACCCAGACTGTGTTCAAATCTGAGTTTAGAAACTTTAAAAGATGCTTAGCCATTAGAGAGTGTTTGGCAGAAATCAAATTTTTGATATTGAGGCCCCCCTCAGATTTTGGAATTACGATATTATCCCAAGAGACATTATGGATGCCCTTTCCATTGCCACCCCTATGCCAAAAGAAATTTCGAACTACCTTGGATATCTCTAAAAGGACAGAGTCAGGAATAGGGTAAACCGCTAAGGAATAAATAGGTTGTGAAAAGATGACAGAGTTAATGAGAAGGGTTTTAGCTGCCAAAGAAAGCTTGGATTTCTTCCAGGTCAAGCACAGGCTTTTAATTTTGCTAACCATGGAGTTAAAAGTACAGACTACAAGCTTCTTAGGCGAAATCAAAACCCCAAGGTAAGTAAAAGGAAAGGAGTTGGTTTTGAAACTCATAATGGCCGAAATGCTATCAGCAACATGTCTATTAAACCAAGAAGGAAAAAAAACTACAGACTTAGAAGTGTTAGGCTTCTGACCAGTTAAGTTATTATAAATACTAAGACATAGATTGATATTACGAGCTGTTCGGCGACTGGCACGAGTGATCAGAATGAGATCATCAGCATACATAAGGTGGTTAAAATTCCTATGTAAACGATTATCAAATCCAGGGATCATATCATGACACAGACCAAAATTCAGCAAGGAAGTGAGGATTTGAGAAACCAGAATAAAAAGATAAGAGGATATTGGATCTCCTTGTCTTACACCTCTAGAGAAAGTGAACCAAGGGGAAGGAGCTCCATTGATAAGAACAGAAAAAGAGCTACTAGTTAGACAAGTCTTAATCCAAGAGATCCAGGCAGAAGGAAAATTCATTTTCGCTAGGATGGCAAGAATTGCACTCCAATTTAATGAATCGTAAGCCTTTTCAATGTCAATTTTAACAATCATCCTAGGGGGGCTACATTTATCATTTTCAAGAGAATGGACAACCTCTTGAACAGTAATAATGTTATCAAAAGAGCTACGACCAGAAACAAAGCCAACCTGCTCAGGACCAATAAGTCTAGGGAGAATCATCCTAAGACGATTAGCCATAATTTTGGAAATGATCTTAAAACAAACATTACAGAGCGAAATAGGTCGAAAGTCGGAGACGAACTTGGGGTTTTTTGTTTTCGGAATAAGAGCAATAAAAGTTTTACCCCACTCTTTTGGAATAATAGAATTTTGAAAAAAAACTGAATTGCAGAAAAGATGCTTTCTCCAATAACCGGCCAGAAAAACCGAAAAAATTCAGCGTTGAACCCATCTGGGCCCGGACTTTTGCCAGAAGGAAGATCCAGAATAGTAGAATAAAGCTCCTCATGAGTGACCTCTCTAACTAATAAATTGCATTCATCAGCACTTAGCTGAGGAAGATCACTCGGAAGAGCTTGAATTACAAAATCTAAATCATGATCAATGCCTTTAGACCAAAGATTAGTGAAGTAATTAACGAAAGCTTTTTGAATATCATCAGGCTCAGTGAATACATTTCCATTCAAATCCGAAATTTGAGTAATCAAATTAGCATGACTCCTCATGCGACTTTGATTAAAGAAAAAACTGGTATTCTGATCTCCCGATAAAACCCATTGTAGGTGAGCTCGTTGAGCCCATCTAATGGAGTTTTGCCGTTGGAGAGCAGAAAATTTAGAATAAAGATCAGTGCAATAAACCTGAGAATCAGGGGAAGAGCAATCTAAATTCTCAAGATCAGAAATATCATTTTCTGTGGAAATAAGACAACGATCAAGAGAATTCAAACCGGAAGATCTCCATTTCTTAAGACCGAAGCGCGCGCGAGAAAACAAATGAGAAACAATATTCATGGGATTACCACGGGGTTTAAAATTCCAAGCCTTGCGGACAACATCATGACAATTGAAATATTCCAACAAATGATTTTCAAAGCGAAAGACAAAACCCCGAGAAATAGAATGAGAGCGAACTGTCAGATAAAGGGGAGCATGATCTGAGAAAACGCGGGGAAGGTGACTCAGGGAATAAGATTTGAAAAATCTATTCCAATTGAGATTAATTAAACAACGATCCAATCGAGCCCAGCGTCTAGCATTGCCCACTTGATTATTACATCAAGTAAAATGAGGCCTCGAAAATTGTAAATCAAGCAGATTATTTTCATCAATAAAATTATTGAAGAATAAAGCTTTACGAGAGTAATAAAGAAAAGAACCTCCTTTAAACTCATCTTTGGAAACGATGGAATTGAAATCACCTACTATGAGACAAGGAAAATCCAAATCGGCAATTTGCGAAAGCTCAGACCACAAAGCACATTGAGAAGTAAAACGGCAAGAATTGTAAACGGTAGAAATCACAAAACTATTTGAGCAAGAAGACGTGATAATACTATATAAAGCTCTACGAGAGGCGGCAATAGGAGTGACCTGCCCGATACGACTATGCCAAAGAACAACGATTCCTCCGGAGAAGCCCTCTGCTAGAATCGCAGCCCACCGCCAGTTCCGAGGAATCCTGGTACCAAATCGATTAAGGCGATCATTATTCGCTCTTGTTTCCACTAAACAAACCATGATGGGGTTACGGGTCTTGATAATCCGAAGAACTCGATTAAAGGTATCTCGCGACGAGATGCCTCTGCAATTCCAACAAAAGATATTAGCTTCTATCATAGGAAAATAAACTTGTAAAAAATAACAGAACAAGACTTCCATATGGGAACAAGATTAGACTGCAGGCAAACCGAAGACAGCAACTAGGCTGAGGGATCAGCCTCCGTTCTCCCCTTCTTATGTGAAGCGGACGTATGATGAGTAACAGAACTCTTCCTGATCAAAGCATCTCTTCTATTTTCTCCTTGAAACTGATCCAACGTCATCAGGTCATCGATTTCATCCTCCTGCAACTCGTCGTTCTCTCTAACTTGAGACAACTCATCTCCGCTGTTCTCCGTCGAGCCATCGTCAGAAGCATTCTCAACCATGGAAGAGCCCGGGAGGAGCACCGCCGAAACCCGATCAACAGCCATTTTGTGAGGATTAGATAACTCAACTTCATTAGGGTTAGGGTTTACTGGGTGTGAAATTCGGAGGATTGGGGGAGGAGAGTCTGAGCGAGTCATGATAGCTGTTTTCCCTTTTTCCTTATCGGTATGGCGGCATGCAGACTCTCGGCACGCAGCGAGGGGGTTTTGCGTAAGAGAAACGTTCACATCTTGACCGTTGGATTTCACAATGCCTGCCGAATAATCTCCAAATGAAGTCCCAACGGTTAGATTAGAAGGGTCAGAATTGATTTGATGCATCACTTCTGTGTTAATTATTTTGGCTTGTGGTTCTCGATGGGTATGGGATCCGCCACGGCCTCGAGTTCCCATGCCACCACGTATGCTAGAATTGACCTTGGCATGACCATTGGTTTCCGTGGCTGCCACGGCAGTAGACACGTGACTGGCACGAGGCCCAGCTCCGCGTCCGCCTCCGCGACCTCGCCGCCGGGTAACCAGCATGAAGGAGCCGTAGTCATTTTCCGGAGTATCATTATCTGATTTTTCAGCAGGCTGAACATAATGGCTCAACTCATTGTTCTCCATGACCTCATCCATCGCTTCCACTGGCTGACCACCGCTGACCGCCGGCTCCCGGATTTCCCGAGAGGGTGGAGAAGCGTTAACCACCTTGGTCGCGAGTGGACGAGGACATGAATTAGGTCCATGCCCAATGATGCCACAAGAATAACAAAATGTAGGCCATTTTTCATATAACACAACAACAAAAAGTCGGTGGAGGTCGTCGCCTATCCAGAAGCCTTTGCTAAGCGGTTTGGATAGGTCCAGCTCGACACAAACTCTGGCGAACTTTGTGCGTGTTAATGTTTCTGTGAGTGGATCAACTTTCAGGAGACGACCAATATGAGATACCGCCGTTTCCAATGAGTCTCCATCCCACAGTTCTACCGGCAAGTTATGGAGTTGAACCCAGACTGCAGCATTGCTGAGTTTTTCAGACGCAGGCTCGAAGAATGGGCGCCAAGGAGAGAGTTGCAATATCAAACCATTGATAGACCATGGGTCATCCATCACTATTTGTGAAGAACACCGGATCAATAGAAAGCCATTAGGGAGGTCAGAAATGGCAACTTCCCCAACATCAGCCCATTTGTGCATTAAAGCCATCTTTACTTGTTCAAACGGCGGGGGTTTGCCGAAAAACTTACCGTAAAGCGAATATTGGAACTTCAAACGAGCTCGGAAAAGAGTTTCATCATCTAGCTTAATGAATTGTGAAGTGGATTGTTTGATTTTTGAGAGAAGTTGTGGGTTGTGTAGTGGGGAGTTGTCATTGGTTTTGGTCAGAGTTGAAGCTACTTGTGCCCAAGTACGGGCTGGTGGTGGATGAGTGGAGGATGTAGGTTACCTCCCACTTGCCATGGCAAGGGGAGGAAGGAAGGGCTCTCAGATCGCCGGAGAGGAGACGAGGGGGCTTAGGAGACAATGCAACTTAGCACAAAGCGTCTTTCAACAACATAGATTGACATTGACAACAATAAAAAAACCACAACACACAAAATACAACTAATGAAGTTGACAATAGATGGGCTAATAGTCTGGTATGTTATCGCCACTTCCACCGATGTCGCCAAAAAACTCATTAAACATATTAGATCCAGAAGGGGGTGGCTGTTGAAAATGTCCTCTTCTCTGTAAAATTTCTTGTTATTGTGCTTGTATACAAGCACGAATATTTGGATCGGTGATAGAATTCAAGTCTCGCATTAAAATTTTATCCTCATATCTCATTTGTTGAAAAGCAAGGTTTTTGCTCTGCATTTCTAAAAACATTTGTCGATCTGCATTAGTCTTCTTTAACATCTCCATAATCTTTGAGTTATCATCCTTTAGACGACTAAGAGAAGATGCCAGTTTGTCATCCATTTTCTTGTTCAGCTTGGTTTTTTTTTTTTGTCCGATTGGGCGTTCAGAAGATGTGGCACCAATACAGTCATCTAAGTTAAGAGAAAATTGAGAAAATCCAGGAGATTCCGGTGGTTGTGATTCGGGTGTGGGATTTTCAGATTCTGTTGATACATGGTCAAATGTGTGCTTTCGAGCAAGTTGTCTAGATGTCATAACATTATCTTTGAACTTCTCAAAGTTCCTCACAATGTGCCACACATGATCAAACTTGAACCCTTTCTTGTAGTTAGGGTCATCCAAAAGCATCCTCTTTGCTCGATCCATCTGTAAACGACTTTAGAGTTAAGTATTTGCAAAAATATAAATTTATGAAGAATAAAATATATAAAATACTTACAATGTCTTCATTTGATGCACCACTTGGATTCAAATTTTCAACTTGTCTGATACTTCCGTTCAATTTTTTCACCGTCTTTTCTATTGTTTGCATCCTACATTGTAAAGACCGAACAGAACGTTCCACCCAAGATTTAACTCTTGTCAAATTGTATTTTCCCTCCTTTTGAGCCCATAACTACTCCAAAGACTGGTTCGTACCAATAATGGGGTCTTGAGTAATTTCCATGTAAATTTCGCAGAAAAAGACATCTTCATAAGGAGAGTACCCCGCACTACGCGATTGTTTAGACATTTTTTTGTGGGTTACAATGAAAGTGATATTTTTTGATACCTTTAGTTGAACTCATAGATGAAATGAAGTTGTTATATAGGCAAAAAAGTAATTAAATAATGTGACACCTTATCTTGTTAACCACCGTCGGATGGATTTCATCTGCATCAACGCCGTTGGATTTGAATCTATCTTATCGCACCTTATCTTCACACAATTCCCAATACCAGAAGATAAGAAATTTGAATAATGTGACACCTTATCTTGTTAACCACTGTTGGATGGATTTCATCTGCATCAACGCCGTTGGATTTGAATCTATCTTATCGCACTTTATCTTCACACAATTCCCAATACCAGAAGATAAGAAATTTGAATAATGTGACACCTTATCTTGTTAACCATCATCGGATGGATTTCATCTGCATCAACGCTGTTGGATTTGAATCTATCTCATCGCATCTTATCTTCACACAATTCCCAATACCAGAAGATAAGAGATTTGAATAATGTGACACCTTATCTTGTTAACCACCGTCGGATGGATTTCATCTGCATCAACGCCGTTGGATTTGAATCTATCTTATCGCATCTTATCTTCACACAATTCCCAATACCAGAACATAAGAGACTTGAATAATGTGACACCTTATCTTCTTTACCACCGTCGGATGGATTTCATCTGCATCAACGCCGTTGGATTTGAATCCATCTTATCACACTTTATTTTCTTATTTTATAACATTAACGTCAAAATTTTCTTATAAATACACCTTCTTATTATTCTTTCTATTCATACCCATTCATACCACACACAGACACATACTTAAAATGAATTACAATGTTGGAGAAACATCGAATACTGAAAATAACATATTGTCGTCGTCATCTTCTGACGATGATGATAATATGTTATGGATGTATGATATCTTTTCAGCGGAAGAGGAAGCAATGCATCGTGTTATTCAAAATAATAACATGATATTGGAGTTAACCCTCAGCCACATGAACAACCATCGCACCCATGGTGGCTCTATTCCAGGCCACATTGTTATCAATCGTGATCGTGAAGAAGCAGATCGCAATTTGTAGAATGATTACTTTTCCGAAAATCCACGATATAGTGCTGAAATGTTTCGCCGAAGATATCGAATGTCACGAAGGTTGTTTCTTCGAATTGTGGAGGCAGTTAAGGACCATGATGGGTACTTCCAACAACGATGCGATGGTCTTGGTCGAGTTGGGTTATCTAGTTTGCAAAAAATTACTGCTGCTTTTCGAATGTTGGCATATGGTGTAGCTGCTGATGCTACAGATGAATATATCAAAATCGGTGAATCAACTGCAATTGAAAGCTTGAAAAGATTTTGTCGAGCCATCGTAGAGATTTTTCTTGAGCAATATCTTCGATCACCTAATGCTAATGATATTGCAAGACTCTTACAAATTGGAGAACAACGTGGTTTTCCATGAATGTTAGGCAGTTTGGATTGCATGCATTGGAAGTGGAAAAATTGTCCTACAGCATGGGCTGGACAATATAGAGGGAGATATGGATGTCCAACCATTATTCTTGAAGCAGTAGCGGACTATGATCTTTGGATATGGCACGCTTATTTTGGTATGCCAGGCACCAACAATGATATAAATGTTTTGGAATCTTCTAACCTACTCTCCAACCTAGCACAAGGTATTGCTCCTCCTGCTCAGTATGTCATTCAAGGTAATGAGTACCATATGGAATATTATATAGCTGATAACATATATCCAAAATGGTCTACTATTGTACAAACTATTCATCAACCACGAACTCCCAAGAAAAAATATTTTGCAATGAGACAAGAGGCATGCAGAAAAGACGTCGAGAGGGCGTTTGGTGTTCTACAATCTCGTTTTGCAATTGTGACGGGACCAACACGGTTTTGGAAAAAAGATGTCTTACACGACATAATGACTGCATGCATTATTATGCACAACATGATAGTCAAGGATAAACGAAATCTCAATGCACCAATCATGGATGTACGGGAAGTACCGACCACAGTAGTTGAAATGGTACAAGATAAAGATGCTCGATTTGAACAATTTCTTCATTGTTACAGGCAAATTAAGGACAAAGACGCTCATATTGCACTTCGCAATGCATTGATTGAACATTTATGGCTGTGTTATGCAAATTCAGAAGATAATTAAAAACTTGTGTACTACTTTAATTTCCAATAATGAGTTGTTTTAGTGTCTACCTTGTTTGTATGTTATGTTTTTAGTTGTTAATTAATGCGATGTTTGTATTTGAAATTTTTATTATTATGTTTCAATTTTTATTGAAATTATCACAAATATTTTTATTTTATATTTAATAAATATTCATAACAAATACAAAAGATAAAAAATTAAAAGTAAAAAAAAATTGAAAGATAACAAATATATAAATTGTAAAGTGTAAAGAATATTCTTAGAATATTCTGTTTTGGAGTTAAAAATAAAGTTATTTGTTGGAGAAACTTTACTGTAGAAGCTGTATTTTTGAAGCTTAAAGCTTCAAATATAGAGTTTTGGGTTGGAGATGGGAGTATTAGCATTAATTAGTATTATGGGATGTCTTTTAAAGATCCGGTTGTTATGATATCAATTAATTAATATAAATGTTAATTATGACAAATAAAATGAATAGTAATTAAAGTGAATTGTTTAATTTTAACATTTAATTATTGTAATAAAAGTGGATTATAATTAGAAATTTTTTTAACAATGAAATTGCAAAAACAAATTGTAAAATTTATTGTTCAAGTTGAATAACCTTCTTATCTTGTTGAGAATCCGGTGTTTATAAAAATGCTTTGTAGAGGATTTAATCCAAATTTTAAATTCATTTTAAGGACTACTTTGAGAAATATTGTTTTATTATTTATGATGAGTACAAAAAAATTAATTTTTAAAATTTCTTAAGATTCTTTTAAAATTGTTCTTGATATCGATATTTAGTCTTCCCAAAACAATTTGGATTTCTTTATATTACGGCTCATTATAGTGAAAACAATTGGATTTTGCAAAAACAACTTTTGAGTTTTATTGAAATATAATACCAACATACCACAAATAATATTGTAGGCTACATCATGCGCACCATTAATCAGTATAAAATCTAAAAATTTATATTTTCAATTTCCTATTGATAATGCATAGGCAAATAATAGGGCAATTGAAATTTTAAAAGTGCAATTAAATAGTATGTTTTTCTGAAATTATTTTTCATGTTCATTGTATATGCCATATTCTAAATTTATGTGTTAAAGTTGTTTAAAAGTAATTGATCCTTATCTTCGTAAGAGTTAGAAAAGCTATTTTATATGCGAAAATTTTTTTAAAACTAAAGAATAATGCAAATGCGCATATATTTGAAGGATTAGTTAGATAATAGAATGATGTTTGATAAAGAAGACAATTGTAAGATGAAAAAGAACATGAAATAAATAGACTAATAGAATGAGGTTTGAATTTTGGATAAATGAAAATGTTTTTTTAATGGCTTTTATATGTATTTCTAATTTATTATATAATAATAATAATAATAACACTAATTTTTTAATAATTTATTTTCTTTATTTTTTCACCTAATATTTTCTTATTTCATGTTAAATTTAAATAATTTTTTTTATTTTTCAATTCGAGTAAATTCAATTTTCATGTATATTGTTTTGTTTATTTTCTTTACATCCCCAAATCAAATGTCACTCCACTTCCAGAGTTGGTCCGCCGTCCAATTCCGATCTATCTCAATGTCATCCCCTCCGACCACAGCTGTGCCGCCGACTTCAATGACTTTCTCGACGCCGTCAACACCAAGCCCCAGACCCCTTTGAGAATTTACTCGAGGGTCTTGATCCGCTGCCGGAAGTGATCCTCGCCGATACCTACTTGTCGTGGACAGTCACCGTCGGAGAGAGCCGGTGGCAGTTGGTTTATTCGCTCTGAACCATGGCGGCGGCGCTTTTCTCTCTTTTCTATGGATTCGAGGACATCTTCGGGTTTCAGTGGTTACCGCACAATGGATCATGAAGATAAGATCTCCTTTCCATTTCTTTTATTTTTATTACTTGTTTATTTTAATTTCATTATGATTATTATTACAGATAATGAACAAAAAAACCCTCTAAATTTCATATATTCACAGACCAACCCTGCACTTTTCAGTATGAACAAAACATCCCTCCTTTTTGGGATGATTTCCATCCTGGTCCCTGCATGGGATAACGCCGTTAAAGCTTCAATGGATTGACGGTTATACCCCTACATTAATGTGATTATGGGCGCGAGTACGGCGGTGCGTGTTCCGAGACAATCCAGGGTTTATGATGTTCTGTTTGGCTTCTTTTCACCTTCTCTCATACCAAAGCGACAGACAAAACGAACCCTGTAGCTCCCAGACCGGCGGCGCAACGAACATCCGATTGCAGTTAATCCCGACACACTATTATCTGGTAAGATTAGTATGGTTTTATTCCCTTCCCGTCGGTTGTAGTTGAAGGTTTTGTGCTTTGTAACGGTGGTTCAGTGTTGGAGGAGCGGTTGCTGTTTATATTGCGGAGTTTTCATTTACAGTTTAAGGTTTCTCTTTAGATTTCAGGCATTTTTGGTTGAGCACTGTTGTATGTAACGCAGATATGGCGTCCAACCCAGTGAACGGCAGATGCTACCTTGCGCCTGTCGTGGATACTCTGGCCCAACTGAGGCAGCGCATGTCACAACGGCAGCTGGAGATGGTGAGGAGGACACCATTCGGCCATCTCATGGAGGTGGAGGCGTTGCTGCAGGAGAGGGGGTTGCTTGATGCCATATTGCAGCGATACGACCACGTGATGAAAATGTTCAGAATAGGGGTGAGCCTGGTGAGCTTCCGACCGGAAGATGTTGCCATTATCATGGGACTCCGGGCAGACGGGGATCTGGTGCGGTTCAAGAAAAACAGAACACCGTCTGATTTCGAAGAGAAATGCATGCCCAAGGGCTTCGAAAGGACCCGAGATGCTATGAAGGCGTCTCTTCTCAGAATGGTCCGGACAAAGGGGGATGAGGTCAACTTTGTGAAGCTGCTGGTGCTCTACCTCATGGGGACGGTGTTGTTCCTGAACACCACCATGTCAGTCCCGCCATGGCTGGTCGACTATGCTTCCAACCTCTCCTCGCTACACAGGTACGCGTGGGCGGAGGCCACTCACAGGTGGATCATGGAAGACCTCCCCAAGACCGCCGCCGCGTGCAGTCAAGAGCTAGGGGGGAGCATATTGAAACGGGATACATGCGCGGGTGCACCATCGCCCTCATCCTCTGGTTCTACGAGGTCACTGGAACAGGGCAGAGGGCCCGGGTTGGGAAGACTCCCCGGATTTTGTGTTACGGGGAGGGAAGTTTTAGGAAACAAGCATCGCTGGGATAGTTACTCTCATCCATCGATGAGAAAGAGGTATGAAGTCACTGTTTCCGTTTACTTTCAAATGTTCCCGTTTAGCCTCCGACGTTCCCATTTATGTTTTCCAAGTTCTCATTTATAATGGCGAGATTTCCTTTATATTTCAACGTTTCCGTTTAGGTTATAGAGTTTCGATTTACTTTCGCAGGTTCCCGTGTAGGATTCTAGGTTCCCGTTTACCTGATAAAGTTCATGATTAGAAGCCGAAGTTATTGTTTACCTTTTGTGGGTTTCCATTTAGATTTTGGAGTTCCCGTTTACTTTTTAAGCGTTGTTGTTTACGATCAGACGTTCCCGTGTATGATTTTATTGTTCCTGTTTATCTTTTATGTTCCCATTTATCTTTCTGAATTTTCTACTCTCTTGTTGACAGTTTTCCGAGCTGACCGTCGACGATCCCGGACAACAAACGTTGGCTTTGGTGCCAGCCGAGCCACCGGTGGTGCGTCCAACAAAACGTGGTCGGTCACCGGATCGACGTAGCATCTCCCCACGTCGCACTCGTGTTCGTCGCGTGGAATGGGTGTCCCCCTCGATGGCAATTGAAGACGATGTAGCCACCCGGCTACAGCGGGCCATCGAGAATTTGTCGCGGGACGTCCAGCGTCTGGCTTCCCGGGTGGATGTGATCGAAGGACGCCTTGGCATCGTTGCACCATCTTCGGGAGATCCCACACCGGAGTCCGGTTCGATGCCATCTCCGGTAATCGCACACCCGGCAAAGAAGGTCGCCACTCGACGCGTTTCTAGGCGTGTCTCCCGGAGAGCGCCATAACTGTTGCAAGCCAGAAGACGACCTCTCTGGTGCCCACCGGCCCGAGGACGAAGAGACTCGGCCGTAAGGGCGGACCGAAGCTGGACTTCAGACGAAGTCCACCGGTTACCTCATCCGGCAATGATGGCTCCGATGCGGTCGACGTCGACAGCATCATAGCGTCTTTGACCGATATGAAAGGTAAGATCGTTATCCCGGCCTTAGATGTTGAGAGACCGGCGGTGGCATCCGACAACGCCGAGAGGCCATCTTCTTCTGTGGACGGCATGGACGAAGAAAATGCGACTCCGTCCACCGCTGCCGCGCAGGCTCCAACCCCACCCCCCACGGCGGAAGAGGAGGCTCAACGGCGGTCAACCACCCCTGACGAAGGTGCGGCCACCGCCACAGAGGGACCCCCAGCTGATCTCCCCACTGCGGTGGAGGCGGCTCCACCGCAGCCCTCTGAGGCGGAAGAGGTTTCTTCACCGCAGCTCGCCCCATCGGAAGAGACAGCCCCACCGCGGCCCCCGACGGCGCGCGCAGACGTCAGTGCGGGCACCATTGTGGAAGAAGGTCCACGACATCCCCCCCCAATGCCGAGGAAGCCACTCCCAAAGAAGAAACCGTGTCGCCTTATTGTCGACGTTGACACAGTGGCAGTCATTGAGAAACAAGGGTCAGACTCCGTCAAGACTGCCTTTCTCCCCAAAAATAAACGGCCGACTGCATTTCATCGCCTGAGTCAGGTGGAGCAGGCGGCAATGGGAATGTACCTCAATTGTATAATTAACAGGTGAGTGCAATGCGTTTTCCTTTCCTTCTATGCGTTGTGGTTTATATAATATATTGTTCCCAGCTTACTTTCGGATGTTTTCCTTTACCGTGTATAGTTTACGTGTATTGTTTACATGTTTCCGTTTATGTTTCTAGGTTCCGGTTTAGATTATATATGTTTCCGTTTAGGTTTTGGCGTTTTCATTTACGTTTTAGTTTTACCGTTTAGAGTACGGACGTGTCGTTTACATTTTGTGTGTTTTCGTTTACATTACATGCGTTTCCGTTTACCTTTTCTCCTTCCCGTTTACTTTTTAGTGTTGCCCTCTAATACTCGCGATGCCGCGTTTAGGACCATCGTCTGGAAGAACGACCTCTCCTTCACGACCAGAGACCACTTGTACACCTTGGTGGAGGGGGCCGTCGTGCCTGATGATGTGCTGGACGTTTGGTGTGTCATGATCATGGAATCATGCAAGCGAACGCCCTCCCCCTACAAAAGACGAGGTGCTGTCACCCGACCGCTGGCGCTTCTCATGTCACAGACGGAACATAGTGCCGAGGTGGCGCTTACGTTGGTCGAGGCGGGCACCGCAAATTTCAACGAGGTGGAAATTATTCTGCTCCCCATAATATTCAACACACATTTCCACCTCATTGTACTCGACAAAGAGGTGAAGCAATATCTGCACTACACCTCTGCGCAGAGCCGCACATACGACGCCGACGCGAAGGCCATGGTAGGGTCTTACGTCTCCTTCTCTTGTCTGTATTTGTTTCCTTTTTTTTAAAAAAGGTCGGACGACGACACTCACACGTTTTTACGCGCCACGAACAGAGGGAACTATTCGACCGCTGTCTGGATGTTGAGGTAGGCGACACCGGGACGGCGAGTTACCCTCTTGTGCACGTCCGCGATTGCCCACGGCAGAAACCCGACAGCGTGGACTGCTGCCTTTACACAATGCGGTTCATCGAACAACTCCTCAACGGGGAGAGTCTTAGTCTGCCTCACTCCGACGTGCCACTTCTGCGTCTGCAGTACGCAGCCCGTATCGTCATGGACGGCATCGCAAGGGGGAAAGAAGATGGCAAACAGAGATGATGTGATTGATATTCGTTCATACAAGTGTGTTTATTTGCTGTACATACATTGCGAATGTAAATATATTTTCAATTACATCCCAGTGTTTTCCTTTACACAGTGCCGTTTCTATTTACAATACAGGGTTTCCGTTTACATAGTAGAGTTTCGGTTTACATTTCAGCGTCTCCGTTTACATTTCATTGTATCCGTTTACTTTCTGTTTCGTAACGGTACTTTCCGTTTGTATCCCAGTGTTCTCCTTTACACAATGTCGTTTCTGTTTACAATCCAGGGTTTCCGTTTAAATCGAAGAGTTCCGGGTTACATTTACGTGTCTACCTCAAAAGGTTTCTAGACACTTTAAGGTTTCTTGACACTCATTGCAGTTGATGAAAATTGATAAAAAAAATTCCCTCCTGCACATTCTCTATAGCTCATATTGAAATCTCTTGAGATTCATTGAAGTTGACAAGGGTTGGTAAAAAAGCTCACTTGACTTTCTTAACACTCATTGGATTTAATGAGAGGAGAAAAAACCTCTGAAAAAATCTCACTTTCCGTTTGTATCCTAGTGTTGTCCTTTACACAATGTCGTTTCTGTTTACAATCAAGGGTTTCCGTTTACATCGAAGAGTTCCGGGTTACATTTTAGTGTCTACATCAAAAGGTTTCCATTTACATTTCAGTGTTTTTGTTTACATCAAAGGGTCTCGGTTTATATTCATGAGTTTCCTTTTGCAGCTCATCTTTTCTGATTACATCAAAGTGTCGATTATGTAAGGGGGGGTCTCAATCCGCGATGGGTGCGCTGCACGACCGCCGATTGTGACCAACCTCGCTACACCTGCTGCACTTGAACTCACGTACAGAAGTGTGTTGCGATTCGATTCTTTTCCTTTTCGTGAGTGGTGGCCGGATGGCCAACGGACGAGAGTCATCTGTTGGTCTGTCATTGTCGGGGACAGGGAAAATTGCTTCCGAGTAAGACGTCCGGTACGTGTCAGCGGTGAAGTAACTGTCAACATATCTGTGAACGTTTGCATCGGTTTGCATTATAGCCGCGCAGGCGTGCTTACACGGGATCCCGTATATCTGCCACCGTCGGCACGAACACGTCCTTGCGGACAGGTTGACGGAGAAGCTATTCCGTTCGACTACTTCGAAGCAGTCGCCTGTTGATCTCCCAACAAGTAGTGTACGACTTTGTTCCACCACTTCTTCGATCTTGCTGTGTATGTCAGGGCACAGATAGGTCTCCCACCGCCGAGATTGTTCACGCCGATTACACAGCATGTTCATGAGCTTGAAGCTGGTGTAAGAGGGTAGTCAGTCAACCGGACGTCGTCGACGAAAGGTAAACAAGAATAATAACAAAAGCAATGAAAAATCTAAAAGTCAAAAACGTAAACGGGAACGTCAAAAAGTAAACGGAAACCCACACACGTAAATGGGAACAAGGATACGTAAACGGAAACTAGAAAAAGTAAACCATGTCTCACATAAGTAAATGGGAAACTGGCAATCTAAACGGAAACCCGTAAACGTAAACGGAAACAACAACAACTACGTGGAAAGCCGACAAACTAAACCGAAACTCACAGAAGTAAACTGGAAATAGGAGAACTAAGCGAGAGCCAGTGGAAGTAAACGGAAACGCTAACAAGTAAACCGAACGGAGGGATCTAGACGAATTATTACCGGATGGAATCAACCATATTCGTCACAGGAAGATGTCTTGCCTCCTTAATCCATGCATTGAACGATTCTGCGACGTTTGAATACATCTCCCCCCATCTTTCGCCGATGAACATGTAATTCGCCCAATGCGTGATGTCGGATTTCTGGATTAGCCACATATGAGTATGTGGGGATGCGTTGAGAAGGTCGTCCATCGCGTCTTTGAACTCCCTCTCCGTGCACGCAAATGCAATCCTAACAATAATGGACCAGCATAACTCTTTTAATGCCTTCCCGACGCCGACGTTTGCCTTCATAAAATTTGCCTCCAGGTGCCTGAGGCAGTACACGTGCGGGGATGAGGGGAAAACCTTACCGACTGCGTTAATGAGACCCTTCGACCTATCTGAAATAAATGTTATGATCTTCGTGTAGTGATCGTCCCCATACAACACATCACCAAGCTTGGAAAGAAACCAAGTCCAGTTCGCATCCGTCTCGTTGTCAACAATGGCGAATGCAACGTGAAAGAAACCGTCGTTGGCATCCTTCCCCGTTGCACCAAGCAAGGTGCCTCCGTATTTCCCTAGCAAGTGCGTCATGTCGATGAAGAGCAAGGGCCTGCAACCACTCAGGAAACCCACAACGCACGCGTTAAATGCAAAAAAGGCCCGTGTAAAACGATCGCCCTCATGGTCCACTGTAACCACGCTCCCAGGATTCGTCTCTAAAACTTTCCTGGCATACCATCTGAGGAGGTCGTAGCTCGCGACTTCACTACCGTGGAGAACACCCCGGGCGACCTCTTTCCCCAACCAAGCTTGCTTGTAAGACAAGTGAACGCCATGCTCGCGCATTATATCACGTTGAATATCGACGGCACTGTAGAGAGGGCGATCCTTCAGCCTCTGCATGACCTGCGCGCTTACCCATTTTTTAGAAGCTTTCGGGTGAGAGATGGTGCCGATACCTCCGCCGCATGTATGTGCTGAGCACATTGTCTTGATCATAAACGTCTCCTGGTTCCCAAGCTTCGATGCGTGGACACGCCATTGGCAACCAGCGGATGCACATTGGACAGTTACCCTCTGCTTATCGTTCTTGACGAAGATGAAGTTAAAGTTCCGGTTTATGGCGACACTTCGCAGCGTGTCTTTGAAATGATCACCATAGCAAAAGCGTTGCCCGACTTCGAGACGTGCACCGGCAGGTTGGTCTTCAGCCATAGATAGGGCACCCGACGCATTCGGTTGGGACGACATTATGTGCCGGCTAACCGGTAGGCTTTCCGAAATTGAATCCCTGCTCCTGTGCACACAAGGATAACGTAAACGGCGACGGGTTAATGGAGAATCCCAAATGCAAACGTAATAGTAAACGAGAACGCCCAAACGTAAACGGAAACTTACAATGGTAAGCAAGAACTCCAAAAAATAAACCGGAACTCCCAGAAGTAAACAGAAACTTCTAAAAGTAAACGTAAACGGATAATAGTAAACAAAAACTCCAAACAATAAACAGGAACTCCTAAAAGTAAACAGAATCGCCAAAAGGTAAACACAAACGCGCAAATATAAACGATAACTACACAGGCTAAATGGAAACTCCAAACACTCCGCTTTGAATGCACGTAATCGCTTCATTTGAATGCACAAAAAAGGTGCAGTGTTTACGAAAGTAAGGAGGAGCCCGGGGCATCTTCGACGGCATCGTCATCGTCGGTTGATGTGACTATAAGATCGACTGCATGGCAATGGAACATATGGTGAACGCGACACATTCGCTGAAAATCAATCTCGCATTCTATGGGGCACACCGTGCGATGTGCATTCGGGGAGACAAACTTCACACGAACACTCTCGATTTCAAGGCTCCACCTTTCACATATCTCCTGCAGCACCGACTCCCATGAACTTAACAAAGTGAACTGCAGCACTCGACCCTCGCCCTTGTATCTGGCTATTGCGCAATAGGTGTCCATTAAGTCGCGATGCACGAAACCCTCAAACTGCCATGCATTACTGACACACAAATATTCATACCTTCGGCGCTAACAAAAATGAAAAAGAAAAAAACATCCTCTCACCACAGCCTTCAATATGAACAAGTACACCCGCTCGAACACTGGTGGGAGAGAGAGAAACTCTGGCAGACGACGGGGAAGAAGACGAAGGATAGAACCCTCCTTAACAGAAGCACGCATTATAAGAGAAAAGCTGGCTGAAAAGCCTGCTTTTCTCTTTTGGCTGAACACTTTCAAAAATGATGACAAGACAGGGCGGGACCTTTCCCACCAAAACCAAGGGGCAAAGTTGGTATTATGTAAAAAAGCTATTGACGGAGTTGGACGGAGGGACTGAAAAGGAAGGTAATTTAAAAAGGAAGGATGAACAGGGATATTCAAATGTCAGAGGGACTGATCGGGATGTTTGCAAACGTACAGGGACTTATAATTAATTTTCCCTTATTATTATTATTATTATTATTATTTTCTAGACATTTGTGATGGTTCTGTCGCACTGATAGAAATTTTTGACTTTGGGACCTTTGCCAACTGTCACACTGATAGAAACTTTGGGTCCATTTGATTTAGATCCAAATGTGTTATATATTTCCGTATAATCAATAAAAAAATTATATTTGTAGTTATTGAGATTTTAAAGATTTTTTTTCTTTAATTTTTTTTATTTTTTAAACTGCTTTTGATTGGTAACATGAAAAATGGGTGGAAAAAAAAATTTTCATGGAAAATCTTGAAAAATGAAAAATAGGGGTTTGATTGGTATTATTTTATAGCTAGAAAATCTAAAAGAAATTTATTAAAAATTCTTATTTTGTTGTTTGATTGTTTTTTTTTCACATAGACCCTTACATTTTTCCTGGAAAGAGGTGGAGGCAAGAAAAATTTTTCAAAATATAATAGAGGCACGTGATAGAGTTTGTGGAAAAACTTTTATAGAAAATTTTGGCAAACAAACTGCATATTTAGCTGAAAAATAACCTTTAAAAAAATTTTTCAGAAAAAAAAAAAAAGCAACCAAACACAGCTTTAGTGTTTTTAACATTTTTAAGATTTTTTAAGATTTGTTCAAATTTATTTAATTAAATTGAAGGGGATGACCTATCTCCCAGATGCTAGCTAGCCCGACCTAAGTTGCGCCCCCATTATTTTATAAGTGGTTTTTGTTGGATCGGCATAAATGCCAATCAGGCCGAGTCGGCCTAAACACCCACAGTGACCAGGTTGCAGCAGACCTTTGACATGCCCTCGCTAGATTGGCCCACCAGCACCTCTAGACGAAGCCAACTGAATTAATAAATTGTTTACTAATTTGGATGACATGGGTGGTCTTTACAAATTTCCAAAAAAAAAAACATTTTAAATATTAAATTGGAAGAAAACTTCTTTTAAAATAATTAAATAAATTTATTTGAATAAAATAAGCATCCCCGCAGCTATTGAAAGAGTCCATAATGTTATTGATTAATCCCCACTAGTCACATTCTCCACGCGCTCAATTGCCAAAATAAAAACGATTAACACACTCAAAAGAAGCACACAAAAACGCATCCAACCCGCGTAAGATACCTCGTGCGCTCTCTCTCTCTCTCTCTCTCTCTCTCTATATATATATATATAGAACCGCCGTTCTCTTCACAGAAACAAAGAGAGTGACAAAAAAAAAAGGAAAATGGTACCAAAATCCTCTGGACTAATGACATCACGTTACCCTCAAGATCAAGAGCAAGCCATGATCATCTCCTCCCTCATCCGCGTCATCAGCGGCAACACCTCTCCAATCACCACCATCCCTGACTTTTTCCATCTCCAACCTTGCTCAACATGCGGCATTGATGGTTGTTTAGGCTGTGATTTGTTCCCAGATGCTACTACCACTACCAGTAATACTACCAGTAGTAATATAACAGATGCTACTGATGATCAGAAACAGCAGAAGAGGAAAAGAAGGGAGAAGAAGAATAAGTACAGAGGTGTGAGGCAGAGGCCATGGGGGAGATGGGCGGCGGAGATACGTGACCCTGGGCGAGCTGTGCGCAAATGGCTGGGCACCTTCGACACGGCTGAAGACGCTGCTCGGGCTTATGACTGCGCCGCTATTCAGTTTCGTGGTCCCAGAGCTAAGCTCAATTTTCCTTTTCCGGATCAGCGTAATGGAAATGGTGTTTATGATCACACTGCAAGTGGTAGTACTAGTATGAGTTCTTGCCCTGGTGCTAGTGGTGGTGCTACTAGCGAAGAAGGGTTTCAATATGAGCATCAGAATAATTATCAATATGAGCAGCAAAAGGAGCAGGAGGGGGAGGAGATGGCAGTGAGTTTCTGGGATGGTCTTCTAGATTTGGTTCAATTGGATGAAGCAGTGCTTTTCTGACTAGGACTCTTTCATTCTTTTTTTCTGTTATAAGATTCTTTCATTTTTTCAATAGGATAGTGAGTTGCTCAATGGAAAGGGCTAGCAAAAAAAGCTCCAAGCATTAAAAAAATAAAATAAAATAAGGGCTAGCAAAGAAAGCTCCAAGTATAAATATATATATATTAATGAAAATCATGGATTTTTTGCTGTAATTTGCTTGTATTTGGATTGGTTTTTTTTAATTTTTTAAAAGGTAAAATACATAAATACAAAATTACTTAACTTTTTGAAAAACACTTAGGCATGTTTGGATAACCCAATATTATGCCATACATTATGATATAATATAATATTTTCATATAATTATGTTATAATAGCTGTTTTGGTATTTAATTTACACTACACAATTATGCCATAATGTGGGAATTATGGTATAAAAAGTTATTCCATTCGGAGTGAAATATTTTTTTATGTTGAAATGTGTGTTTTTTTCTCATTGTAAAGTGTATGGAATATTTATGAAATATTTTTTTATTTTGTTAACCAAACACTCATTTTATAAAAATAAAATATGCCACAATTTCTGTAATAATCACTTGTATTTCATACGTAATAAAATTATGCCAAATTTTTTATTTTAAAACCAAACAGAGCCTTATTCATAAATTCATTGCGCTCAATTCCCTTCCAAGTGATAGATTAGAGTTCATCTCGCTTTAATAATAATTGTTGAGGTTATGACTTCTCCACATCTATAAAAATAAAAAGTAAAAAAATCATCACCGAATTAAACTGAATTTCTTAACAGAAAATAAATTTAAATTCAAATTTTTCAGACCTAACCTAATGCCACCTAAAAGAAATCGTTATTAAAATTTATTTATTTATTTATTTATTTTGGAAAAATGTGGGAAAATTGTAGATTCACACAATGGAATTTTGATTGGTGATATAAATAAAATACAAATTAAGTTGTGATAAAAGAATGGTAGTTCTCATTTCCCTCTATTATAGAAAGTGGACAATTTAACGCTAATCTAACATGATATTGATTGATGGTTTGTGGCCTATCCAACATTTTAAAAAGTTCAAATAAAATACAAATTCTCATATAAATATAGTATAAATTGGCAACATTTGTGTAACCCAATGGTATTGGGATGTGAGTTGTTTAAATCCCACCAGATGCTTGGTGAATAAGAAATAGTGTTGGTTGTTTCTTTAAAAAAAAACAGAAAAAAATGTTGAAATAAAATGGCCAAAAACACCCCATAAATTTGTGAAATTGCCAAAAACACCCCGTTAATTTCCAAATCCATAAAACCTCCTTTCTTTTAAACACAATGTTTTTTAAACCCCCAAAAAATGAAATGGCAGTTAACGGAGTTATTTTTCAATTTCACGGACGGAATTACCCCTATCTTGCATGGGAAGTCGTAGTGCAATCATTTCGCCGGTTAGAGAGGAAGGGGAGGGTTTTTCGTATAGGAATCCCAAGAGAGCCGTATTCGCTTTTCTTCTCTGCTTAACTTTCTTCAGCTTTTTCCTCTCCGAAGCTCTCTCTGCTTCGACATCTTCTGTAACTTCAGTCCACCTGAATCTCTCGTACTCAAGTATCCGACACTTTCATCAGTTTATAGCTCAAGGTATTGCAGAAGTTGTGTTTTAAGTAAGACTTTTATTTGAACTACTCTGTTACACAGAGATACTCATCGGTTTTGTTTTGCGTGGTACTGTTTTTATCGGAAGACACTGAAGTATGCGGGGGGATTTCTCGGCTGGGGTTTTTCTAGGCTGCAGGCAGATTTCTCGGTCAGGGCTTTGGTTTAGGGTTTAGGGTTTTCGGCTGTGCCCACTATTTTTTAGCAATGTTATCGGTTGTTTTTGTTTGTGTAATCCTTACAATGTGCGTTTTCCCTTCCATTTGATATGGTTGCAGTTTGTAAAATGAGGTTTCCGTGTAAGAAATGAGTTGTTGTTTAAAACATTTTGTCTCCGTTTAACGGTGCATCTCTGTTTAAGCATTGAGTTTTCAGTGTAAAACCTTTTATCTCTGTGTAATAGTTGAGGTATCTGTTTAACAAGTGTTGTCATTGTTGCAGTCTTGTGATTATGGCGGTAAACCTAGTCAACGGGAGATGCTACTTGATACCGGTGTTGGAGACCTTGGCCGAATTGAAAGTCCACATGATCTCTCGACATTGGGAAATCATCCAACGGACACCGTTTGCGGCATTCACTGAGGTGGAAGCTATATTCTAAGAGAGGGCCCTTCTTGATTCGCTTCTGAAGAGGTACGATGGCCGCACCAATAAATTCATGATCGGGGCGAGCCTGCTGAGCTTCAGGCCTGAGGATGTAGCTTCTGGGTATGCGTTGCGACGAAGACACGGTCCTGTTTAAGAAGAAGAAGACACCGTAAGCTACAAGAGATATTTATCGAAAAGCTACAAGAGACACATAGACGCCATGGGGAGCACTCTTCAGCGTCTTGTTGGACAGAGGGGGGAAGAGGAGGATTTTGTGAAACTCTTGATGGCGTACCTCACAGGGACAATCCTCTTCCCGAATACCTCATGCTCGGTGCCCACTTGGATCGTTGATTATGTCGACGATCGACCTCGCATGGGGAGGTACGCATGGGCGCAGACGACGCACAAATGGCTTATGGAGGACGTTCCATAAGCTGCCACTCGAGTGCAAGCCAGATGCGAGGGAGGGAAGTAAACACGGGGTACATTAAGGGTTGCTCGATCGCGCTGACCATCTGGTTTTACGAGGTGACCAGAACCGGCAAGAAAGTCCGTTTCGGCAAGACCCCAAGGGTACTGTGCAACTGTGAAAGTACTTACCGGAAGCATGCGAAGATAGAAACCAGTTGGTCAGCTCTCGAAAGAAAAAAAAGGTAATAAATCATGAACAATGTGTTTAAAAAGAGCAGTTAATGTTTAATTATAGTCTTCACCGTTTAAGAACTGTAGTTTGTGTTTAATGTTTGGTGTCTTCGCTTAACCTTGTTATACTCCGTTTAAACGTGTGCCATATCGTTTACGTATATATGTCAAATGTTTAAATACGTTTGTTTTGGATCAAATTGAATGATTTGACTGAGATTGTTTTCTTTATATATGTTAGTTTCCTGAGCTGGTCCCGGCAAATGCTGAGGAGGAGACTTTTGTTCGGGCCAACTGGCGAAGGGATACTGTTGCGTGGGAACCACTTGCACAACAGCAAGAGGAAAGGCCAGCCCCTTCCGTCCGTTCTCGCCGACATCGTTCCCCCACTTCCAGCCCAACAAGCAACCCTCGGCGTCGGATAGGCCCTCACCTACCCCGCCCAATGGCAACACCCGCCCCGCCCGCGACAACGACAGTCCCCCCGATCGCCACAATCCCCCCGACCACAGCAGCCCCACCGACGGCATTAGGCGACGACGTCACTACAGCCTTTTTGCAGGCGTGCCAGGTGATGATGAATGCTTTCCCCCAGCTTGTCGCTCGGGTTGAGGTATTGGAGGCAAGGTTTCAATCCGCTGCACCGTCAGGATAAATACATGCAGTGCCCGGGACGAAGGAGGCGTTAGAATTTGGCGACGACGACTTCGTCGCGAAGGCCATTCCAAGACGGCCACATTTGAAGAGGCTTGCACACAAGGCGAAGACAATAATGCCGCCTCTGTGCCCACCACCGGCCGACGATGAAACAAAAGCAGCACCACCGGCAGCTGATGCTGTTGTTGAGACCGTTGCAGTTGATGACTTGACCATTGCGGTGGAGGAGATCATTGACGCTATTGGCAATGCCGCGCCTGAGGAAGCCTCTGAAATCCCCGTCCCGGTGGACCCAGCGACTGCGGCCAACAATGGCGCATCGAGGGTGGTGGCCACTATCCCTGAAGAAGAAGAACCATCCGAGGGTGTGCCTCCCCTTGATAAGGTTGCCTTGGCCGCGGTTGACAAGACCGTTGCCTCTATTATGAAGGAACTCCTGCCCACGGAGGAACGTCCGGCCGACAGTGCCGCATCCAGGGTAGGCGCAATCCCACAACAGCAAGAAGCATCTAAGGATGATCCCAATAAAGCTGTTAACGGGGGCCAAGGGAACGTCGCCGAGAACAAAACGAAAGCGGTGACCCTTGCCAACCAGCAATATAAAGAAGTTTGGAAACACTTCGTTCCGGCGAAGAAAAAATACGCTGGTCAATCGTGCCTGGACATATTCGAGAAGGAGTTGATCAAGATCTTCCTCAACTTCCCCATGGACGAGTAAGTATGATAGTGTAGATGTTAGTGTTTATATATAGATCATCCCATTTACGTTCTTGCTTTTCCGTTTAATTATAGTAGTTACCATTAAAACTAGTGATTTACCGTTTAACTTACCACGTTACTGTTTAACAATATACATTTTCATTTACGTATGTGTTATTCCCACTTAACGTCTACGTGTTATTAACTAATCACATCTGTTGCCGTTTAACCACAGTTCCGTCGTCTGGAAGAATGATTATGTCAGCACCACCCAGGCCAACCTATTCGTACTGATTGATGGGAAAGAGATGGTGACAGATGATGTGTTGGACGCCTTCGTGTGCATCGTACAAAACACACTTACCAGACTACCAAATCCTCATAAGAAGTGCGCCTCCATCACTCGACCACTGGCATTGTTTATGTCAAAGGTGGAAGACGTACATGAGACGACTTTAGCTATGATCGGAGATGCCACCAAAGTCGTTAATAACGTTGACATCATCATCCTTCCTGTAATCTTGAATGGCCACTTCCACGTCGTGGTGCTTGACAATAACAAGAAAGAGTATAGGCATTACACTTCATTCCAAAGTGAAGAGTACGATAGAGACGCGGTAGCAATGGTAAGTTCTTTGCGATATAGATTTCGATTGTCAGAGTGCCATAGATGCTTGCTATTCTAACCTCGAGTTGTACACTTCGACAGAGGGAACTATTTGACACCTGTCTCGAAATGGAGTACGGCACGACGGTGACCGCACAGTACCTACTTGTTCACGATGACGAAACACCGCGACAAAACAAGGGCAGTGTCGACTGCGCCGTCTACGTGATTTGGTTTATCGAGCAATTACTCCGTGGTGAAAAGCTACAGATACCGCACACAGACGTCCCCAATTTGAGATTAAAGTACGCAGCTCACATACTTAAGTTAGGACGCGCATCCGGCATCAAGCAACGAGGGATGCCTCCAGCTATGGGGAAGTAAGATTCCTATGCACCGGCATTATTTATCAAATGTAAAACAGTTTTGTCGATATTGTTTTCAATTCAATTGATTCAATTCATTCTTTGCCAGCGACATAGCAGAAATTTCAATGTAAATTTAGTATTGTTCGTTATTGTTTCAAATTCAATCATTTTTTGCTTAACATTCCATGGTACCGTTTGAGGGTCATCGCTGCTTTATAAAATGAAGTATATCTGTAAAAAATGAAGCTATCACTTTTAAAACATTGGGTTACACTTTAACAATACAGATCTCCATATAATATTCACCGTTCCCGTTTAACACCAGGGGTACCTGGTTGATCACATAGTCTCGGTTTAGATATTAATGGTGGACGTTTAACTCTCTATGTCCCTGTTTAACATATGGCGGCTGTTGTTAAAGGTAAGAGACCTTATTCTACTTTCGTTGTCTGTTGTTAAAGGTGAGAGACCCTATTATACTTTCGTTGTCTGTTGTTAAAGGTAAGAGACCCTGTTATACATAACTTTTTAAATCTCTTCATCAACTGCGTTATGGATCCGTAAGCACGGAATGTTTATGTTAAAGTATGTCACCCATTACGTGTTGTTGTCTCCGCTTAAAATGTAGAATTATCAGGTAAAAAAGGCATTCTCTGTTTATCTGTTGTCGTTACAGGTTTAATGTTACCGTTCCCTTTTAATATTGTTTACTTGCGACTGTTTCCATTTAAACCGGTGCATGTCATGTGTAGGAATGGGTTGGCATTTGATTAAGATATATGGCTTGCCATTTAAAGTACAGCGTGTCAGTTTAACATGCGTCCTCCACGTTTAACATTTATCAAAGAGTAATAACGAACTTAAAATTTCTGAATGAGAGAACGTCCCATAATTAAGCAAAGTTCTATTACAATGTAGTGACCCTAATACACATCAGGGTTCTTATTTGATATCTGAAAACATCACTAAACACGACAAAAACTGTCATTCCGTCATTTTATACATTTTGGCATACCGGAGCAGCCTCTCCACATCCCTCTTGTGGGATACCACTCGATCGAGTTCTGCGGAGAGAGATGTTGCTTTTTCCGCCAGATCCCAGACCAAATCTTCCAGAAACCACTCCTGGGGATAGGTCATCGGCCTTGCAATAAAGACCTGAACGATTTAGGGAAATATTTCTAAACACGCATAGATAAACCGTACGATATGCAGTACCTCCAGTTGCGACACCATCGGCAGTAACGGGAGACGTACCCCTCGTCCTAAGGTGTGACGGACAGAGCTCATAGAACGCTACCAGGGCAGCAATGTTCGTGGCTGCCTCCTCGGTTCTCTCGAGTCTACTGCTTGAATAAGTGGTCCCATCAACCGTGACCGTGGCCACGAAAGCGGGGGTGTCGTGGGGGCCTTCCCTCGCGATGGAGTACACCGGCGTGGAACGGTGTTTCTTCTGGCAGTACGTGTTGAGAATAGGCACATCCATTCTGTTGGGTCTGCGTATAATATCTGGGTGCATCTCTTGTTTCCGAGTCTTATTTAAATACAAATATGTTTATCGGAAGTTTGAACTATTTCTCGAGTTTGGAGCCAATAAATTTGACGTTTGAATTCGAAAACCAAATTTAATTGTATTAAATAACACTAAATTGCACTGACGGGTTAATCAATGCACGCTTTCCCAATGCTAACTTACCAGACTTCGTTGAAGACATGTATTATTCAAAATGTTTTGCCTCAGTTTAACTTCGTGTGTCACCCGTTAACATTACGAATTTCCATTTAACTATCGAACCCTTCGTTTAACTATTTGAGAACAGGTAACAAATTTCGTGTTGCTATATTTACATATCAGTCATTGACAATCAAATAAGTTAGTTTAATTTATTATCTTACATCAAACATATTAGCTGTGCGTTAATGGTAATCGTCTTCTCTGGTTAACAGTCGGTGTATACATTGATGTATAAACACCTGCCAAAATGATGTGGTTTTCGTTTAAACTACGGTGTCTCTGTTTAAGTATATTTGGTGCAGTTTATGTTTAGGAGTCCCCGTGTAATTTTACGAGTCTTCGTTTGATATTTCATTCGACGTGACAATATTTGCTAAAGAAATATCCATAACTTAAGCTTCTCGCCACAGAAATTACATAAATTTTAAATAGTTGTGACTCTGATTTTATTTTTCAGAATTAATGGTGAAAGTAATTGATATTGGTTTTTGATGCAAGCGGTTAGTAATAAATTTTAGCAATTAGTGATATGTGTTTAAATATAGATGACACCGTTTAAATATCAATGACTCTGTTTGAATTTAGAGGACTCAATTTAACTATAGACGACTCAATTTAGATGACTCAATTTACAAAACGATAGCAAATCGAACATAATCTTTCACTCCGCACTCTTCTTGTCATTCAAATCCTGGAGCAAATTTTGTACATGTGCCTTTCGATCTTTTATTCCTTCAAGTTTTGCGTTTAGTGCACGGACCAGGTGTTCGAAAACCCACTCTAACTCTTCACCGCTGGAGTAATCCCCGACGCATCGTGAAGGTCCTGCAATGGAGAAGTCTTACAGTATGAAGTACCTGCGTCGGAGACGTCATCGTTAGCAACGAGAGACTTGGTCATCTCCACACTGCAGGAAGGACATAGCTGCTTCAACACCACCTCGGCAGCAATGTTCTGCGCCAGCTATGCACTTTTCGCAGAGGCAGCACCAGAGAAAGGGGTCCCGTCGACCGTCACCGGGGCCAGAAATACGGGGTTGTCGTCGGGGCCTTCCCGGAGAGTGGCGTACTCCGGCGAGGGCCGCCGTTTCTTCTCGCACAATTCGGTTAGATGTGCTTTAAACATTGTTGTGGGATGTGGATAATATCTGCGTGTGTATCTTGTTCCAGATTGATGTTTACATAGAACCATAACTGGAATTGGTTTTCTGTGAAATAAATGGAATATCGTAAATAGCATCGATTACGTTCACGCTTTTTGGAATTGTGTATCAACATTAAATTCGAGTATTTAGTAATAAATTCACATTGTATGGTTGCGCTGATTACGTTATATCGTAATTTGCTTAAATTCAATTCTATTTATGCCTACGACGTTTCAGAATTTTCTATAGTAGTAAATTCACATTGCATAGTCGTCTATTTTGTAAACATCAATGACGGTCTTCAATCTGTAATGCTCATTGTGCGAAACTCCTCGTCACCATTTAAATATAACCGTCATTACTTGCCACTATGCGTTATCGTTTAACAATCGTTCCTTGCGTTTAACTATCAATGAGCGAGAACGACCGGTCTCTCAGTTTAACAATACGTGTCTCAGTTTATTACCATGCGGCTCCCTTTAACATTCTCTGTGTACGTTTGGGTTGTCTTGTTTAAATATCGATGACTTTGTTTAAATACTATTTTCACTGTTTACAAACAGTCGCGTTTTTTAAATATTGTCGTCACCCATTTACAAACATCCATGTTTATAATTTAGTACCGATGTTCAAATATACACGTCTTTGTTTAAAGATCAAAACATTACAGCGTAACAAATTTCTTTCCCTTCAACAATTTTCCATTCAAACAAAGTTCTATTACAACTAGTGTAGACATACTAAATTATACATCTACAATCTGAAAACAACATATTTTATCAAAAATTGTGACGTCCACCTTCATTTCGCCTTCAGGCCCTGGAGCAGCTTCTCGACATGGGCCTTGCGGGTTCTTATTCTGTCGAGTTTTTCGGAGAGGACTACTTCCTTCTCAGCAAGCTCGACGAGCATGTCTTCCAGAAACGACTACAACTCTTCGCTGATGGAGTGCTCTCAGGCGCATGAAGACGCTGCATGTGAAGGCGCTGCGGTGGAAGGCCCTGCAATAAAGGATTGAACAATTTAGAAAATTATTAAATTTTTTAAACATGCACATAGAAATCTTACGGTATGACTTACCTCCATATGATCGATCGTCAGCAACAGCGGGAGGCGTATTCATCCTCCCAGGGTATGGAGGACAGATGTCATTATACGCCACCTCGGCCGCAGAGTTATGGGTGTCCTTCGTTGTTTTCGCAGGGTAAGGACTGTAGTAAGTGGTCCCATCCACCGCCACTGTGCCCACGAAGGCGGGGATGTGGTCGGGGCCCTCTCTGACGGTTGAGTACTCCGGCGACGTTCGGCGTGTTCTCTGGCAGAGCTCGTTGAGAATGGACTTGTACATATTTGTTTGTCTGTGTACAATATGTGGATGTGCCTCTGGTTTCTGGTTATTGTTTAAGTAGAACTCTAGGGGTCGTATGTTCGCCTAACTTTCTCCGTGCATTGACGCTTACGTGTATAAATTGAATTCAAATTTAATTGTACTAAATAGCAATGAATTCGCATTCGCGCTGAATGGTCACTCTAATTACGTTTTCTCGTAATTAATTTAGAGTCAATTCATTCTTCGTCAATGCCATGACAGATTTTTCAATGAATATTCACTAGAGTTCTACGAAGGTCCGTATTATTATATAGTCGACTTTCTTTGCTTAAGGTTACACTGTACTGTGCAAATATCAATCATTCTGTGTAACATTTTAACCACTATGTGTTCCATACCACGTCTCTGTTTAACATTTCACCCAAGATGTGTAGAACTCGCCGCCGTATCTGTTTAAATATAACGGGCATCCCTTAAGTTTATGCGTCACTGTTTTACATTCGTTCCCGAAGTTGAAATACCAAAAAATGAGAACGAGCGATGTGGCTGTTTAACTTTATTGGTTACCGTTTATTTCCAAGATTATCCCTTTAACATTCACTGCGTACGCTTGATTGAATGTGTCACTGTTTAAATGTGTCCCCGTTCAGTGAGTTTGATTGAGGGTGTAACCTTCCTGATTAACATTAGGTTATTTCGATTGAATATTCAACGTAGACAACGAAATTCGTTTATTCTCTGTTTAAATATCAGGGCTTCATAACCAAATAAATTTGTGATATTTAAAAATTATCCTTTTACGAAGTTTACTCGGCGACAGTTTCATTGCAAGTTCTAATATTGTGACCAGACGCGTGGCAACGGCTGCAATGTAACTCGCGGACATCAAACGCTTGCGACTCGATCCTCCTTCATCTAGGACGCCCAGGTTGCCTTCTCGTCACAGGCGGCCGCAAACGCAGATTGCGATTGTTGTACGTGGGTCTCTCATTGTCGGGTATGGGAAATATAGCTTCCTTATACGCCAGCTTGTAAGTGTCGACGGAGAAGTGATCACTAATAAAACAATGAACATTGGTGTCCGTCTGCATTATCGCAGCACAAGCGTGTTTGCACGGGATGCCATAAACTTTCCATCTCCGGCATGAGCAAGTTCTACTAGCAAGGTCTACAGAGTTACTGCACTGGTCAATCACTTCGTAACGATCAGCGACACAGCGAGCAACGTGAAGACTTCGGCTATCCTGAACAAGCGTCTCAACCTTTGCATGTATGTCTGGGCATAAGTAAGTCTCCCATTTGTTCGTTTGCTCACGGCGAGTGCATAACATGCGCATCAACTTAAACCTGCACAACGAATATATGAATATTTAAACACAACCACATCGGCGTAAACAGAAGAATAATAAACTAAAGATTGAAGAAGATAAATATAGACAATGATATTTAAACCAAGACAATGATATTTACATACGTTAGGTTATACAGGATTCTACCAGACTAAACGGTGACCGCGAATGTTAAACACAAACGACGATATCAAAATGTAGACAGTGTATTTTAAACACAGACAACGATCATTAAAGGGTATAGGGAAATCTTAAGCGTTAAATATATTTAACATTCGAGTACCTTATAGCGTCGACCATTTTCGTCACCGGTAGGTGTCGAGCTTCTTTGATCCACACATTGAACAACTTAGCGACATTTTAATACATCTCGCCCCAGCGGTCACCTTTGAACAGATAATTCGACCAGTGTGACACGTTCGACTTGTGAATCAACCACTGATTGGCTTCGGGTAATGCAGCCCGCAGTTCTTTAACGGTTTCATCGAATTTTTTAGCCATCGATGCCCACGCGATGCGAAAGCATATGGACCAGCACTCCTCCCTCAATGCCTTCCCAAGTCTGACATCGGCTTTCATAAAATTGGCCTCCAAGTGCCGAAGGCAGTACGCGTGTGGGGATGAAGGGAAAACTCTCGCAATAGCGTTCACAAGGCCCTTTGACCTGCCCGATACGAATGTAGTTGTCTCTTGGTAGTCTCATTTGTCGTATAAAGCATCAACTAACTTGGAAATGAACCACATCCAATTGGCGTCGGTCTCGTTGTCAATAATAGCGAAGGCAACGTGGAAGAAGCCATTGTTCCCATCCTTGCCTGTGGCACCCAAGAGAGCACCACGATACTTTCCAAGGAGGTGGGTACCATCAAAAAACAGCAGCGGCCTATATGCCCTCTTGAACCAAAATGCATGCGCTGAAAGAGAAGAACGCACGTTTAAAACGCTCACCGTCTCTTTCCACAAACGCGATGTTGCCGAGGTTCGTCTCGGCCACCTTATCGACGTACCAAAGCAACAGATCGTTGCTGGAGATGTCGCTGCCGTCGAGGATCACCTGGGCATGCTCTTTTCCCAGCCAAGCCTGCTTGTATGGAATGTGGACACCATACTCCCGCAACATGTCCTTCTGAATGTCGATGGCCTTGTACAAGGGCCGGTCCTTCAGCTTCTGAATTACTCGTGTGCTGACCCATTTTTTGGACGCTTTCGGGTGTGATACCGAGCCAATTCCACCACCGCAAGTGTGCGATGGGTCCATTGTTTTGATTCTAAAGGTATTTCTATTTTTTTCCTTTGATGCGTGAACGCGCCATTGACATTCACCGTCCGCGCATTCCACAGTGACCCGGTATTTTTCGTTCTTCACGAATTTGAAGTCAAAATTTCGATTGATAGCAAAATTGCGAAGTGTATCTCGGAAATGTTCAACGCCATCAAAATGTTGTCCGACATCCAACGAAACACTTCATGTTGATCTGACGAGGAAGGTAGGCATGTGAGACCATCCGGGTCGCCATGTGGTGGGACAGAAGAGCTCCCAGATTCTGAATTCCTGCCAACACTTCAGTTCAAACGAAAACGATCAGGATTTAAGCATAAACTCCACAGTTTTAAACGATAACGTTAATAGTTAAATGTTAACATACATAGTTAAACAGAGACGCAATAATGTAAATGGTAGATAACATGGTTAAATAGAAACATAATAAATTATCCGGAGACTCGAATTTTAAACGGAGAATTCATTCTTTCATACAGATAATGGAATTATTAAACAATAACTGACACAACTGCATAATTGTTTGAGAGCAACGTATTACCACGACAATATCTCGTTTTCAGTAGGCTGCGATGGCACGTCATCTGTCTCGACAACCATATCGGCTACACCGCCTTTGAGGATGGAGAAAACATGACACATGCGCTGGAAGTCGACTTCGTTATCTATTGGAAAACCGTATTATGTCCATCGGGTGTGATGAACTTCACCCTCACGCGAGAAACATCGAGACCCCATCGCTCACATGTCTCAGCTAACACTGACTCCCATTCAGTTAGCGCTGTGAATGTAAGCACTCGTCCCTCCCCGTTGTATCTAGCAATGGCACAAAAACTGTCCATAATTTCGGGAGACCGGAAGAATTCAAATCGAAAAAACCAAATGAGCAGAAGGAAAAGGAGAAGAAGAACAAGAACAAAAATATGTAATTCGCCTTCTAAACTTTCTATGAGAACAAGAAACCATCAGGGGGAAAAACTTACAAATGTATGCATAAAGGTCAGACATGACATGATGTGATCACGCGGGGTTTTTTCCCACCATTTGCAGGGGCAAAAATGGATTTTCATAACACGGACCAATTTGATGTGACAGACGGGGGTAGAAGGGAACCAAACTATAACGGAGGGGCTGTCCGGGTGTGCAAAAGTAGGAGGGGGTTTTGGCCAGTTTTGAAATTCCCGAGAGGTGAACAGTAATTTTCCCTAAAATTTATCATCTCCATTTTTTTTTCATAAATGTTTATTTATGTTTATATATATATACCCACACACATTTTTTAAATTTAACATTAGCAAAGATTGCTGTGAAAAGGAAAAAAACAATTAATTATTTTTAATTATAAACAAATATAGTTTTTTAATATATTTATTTAAACTGTTTAATTCATCTGCTAGTATCGGATTTTTTACATAAAATGTTAATTTCAAGAAGAGCGGAGAGATGTTCAACTCCAAAACCATTTAAATTGATAGTATCATAAAATTACGTTTCACTGTTATGCAAATGTCTCTCGCCTAACTGGAGAGCACTTATAGCGTATATGTAAGAAAAAAAAAGGTTGTTTAATATTTAATATTTAATATTTAATATTTAATCTTATCCACTGATAAAGTCATCAGTCAATTCAGTCATCAGCGTAGCCGCGAGAATCCTTTCCGTAACTCATTTCTAATTTGTAAAAGAGCAAGGGCTTATGTATAAAATACACCATATTAAATTTAATGGGGTTCATATGAATAAAAGTACCATTATCCCCCTGCCATTCCCTCTTTGGTGCAGCAAGCATCAATCAGTTCGGAGACAATGACTGGAGGTGACTGACAGGTCAAAGGTATGTGTCAGTTAACCTACAAGCTTTCTAGAAATGGTCAACGTAATCTAGAACCCTAACCGCGGGGAAACCGCTGAAAGCCGGTCAGCGAGACGGCGGAAGTGTTGGGGTAATTTGGAGAGCTTCGGAGCGGCTTCCATGCTGCCTTGATTTAGAACCTTCTTTACTTTCTTGTATTATTAGAATTTTTAATTTATATGAATGTTCGTAGATAAATATAAAATAAATAAATAATTTCTTGGAATGGGATTGTCAAAATGAGTGTTTATTTATATTTTTCTGATATATTTTTATTAATTAATTTTTAAAGATTCTTCTAATATTGTTTAAATAAAATTTTTTATATTTTTCTGATATATTTTTAAAGATGCACATAGATTGTGCATGGTTAATTATTTCAATTACTTTTATATTATGGTAGTAACCATGAATTTGAGCTTATATATATATATTATAAAAAAACACTATTATAAAATTGTTCACTACAAATAAATGTTTTACTTAGTGCATCTTTTTTCCTGTGTGTTTTTTTATCTTGTCATTACTTAAATTGCTCGATCCTCAATAGAATTGAATTTCTATCTTAATTATTTTCTAAAATGAACACCTTAGATAAAAAATCTGAAATGAGCATCTTAAATAAGAAATCCAGTGCCAATAGGCCGATCCTAATAAGGCAAGAGAGCGTTAATGATTGATAAGTGTTTATTAACTCATCAATGAGTAAATGTTATTTTTATTTTTCATTGTCTGAACACTAGATCTTGCACTAAGGAGAGAAATGAAATATTAATTAGGCTATTTTCAAGCATGTATACATATATAAATAAGTGTTTTTTAAATAAGTTAAAGAAAATTTTGAATATATGTTTTATCCCACCCAACAGTGAAATTAATGTTGGATAAGTTTTTTTAATAAGTTAATTGATTTTATATTTCTAGAATGACTATAGGAAATTGAGAATAAATTTTTTTATAAATTTTTTCTTAATATATATATATATATTAGAATCCTAATGCCATTAGTAATTAAGAATCCAAATGCAGGACGGAGAGGAAAATCATCCGAGGTTGGGCAGAATCCAAATGCCATTGGTTATTAGGAATTGTCCAAGTAGTTAAACAGTTTTCTATTTTTTAAATATTATTTTAATAAAATAATATCACGTGACTAGAGGCAACTAACTTATGTAATTAATCAGTGGGCTAATATTTCTCAATTGAAATAATATAGGGATTTCTAGCCACCAAAGCTGGGGACTAAAAGGCTGATCTAACCTAATTAGAGAGACAAAATAGGAGGTTATACTTTGATATTATAAGTGACTATTTTTTCAAAAACCAATCCAAATACAAGCAAATTACCTCCCGAAAATAATTTTTTTTATAGAATAAATAGATGTATAACAATGGCTCTAGCCATAAGAAAATATCAATGGCTAAACCTTTATAAAAATAAATGGACAAAAAAAACAAAGAAATAAAAAACACATTGAGCAAATCGATCACTATCCTCTCAAGAAAAATTCTAAAAAATCGGCTCCTAAATGCGCCTAATTTCAGTATATTAATTACATTAAACAAAATCAAAAGAATGAAAGAATCTTAGAAAAGCTCTGCATCATCCAACTGAACCAAATCCTGAAGACCATCCCAGAAACTCAATGCCATCTCCTCCTCCTCCTCCTCCTGCTTCTTTTGCTGCTCATATTGATAGCTATACTGATGCTGATATTGACACACTTCTTCACTAGTAGCACCACTAGCGCCAGTGCAAGAACTCATACTAGTACTACAACTTGTAGTGTGATCATAAGCGCCATTTCCATCACACTGCTCCGGAAAAGGAAAATTCAGCTTAGCTCTGGGACCACGAAACTGAATAGCAGCGCGGTCATAAGCCCTAGCAGCGTCTTCAGCCGTGTCGAAGGTGCCCAGCCATTTGCGCACAGCTCGCCCAGGGTCACGTATCTCTGCGGCCCATCTCCCCCATGGCCTCTGCCTCACACCTCTGTACTTATTCTTTTTCTCCCTTCTTTTCCTCTTCTGCTGTTTCTGATCATCAATAGCTGCTGTGATATTACTAGTAGTGGTAGTAGTAGTAGTACAAGTATCTGGGAACAAATCACAGCCTAAACAACCATTAATGCCGCATGTGGAGCAAGGTTGGGGAGGGAAAAAGTCAGGTAGGGTGGTGGCCGGAGAGGTGTCACCGCAGATGACGTGGACTAGTGAAGATACGATCATGGCTTGTTCTTGATCTTGAGAGCGACGTGATGTCATCATTTCAGAGTTTTTCTGTGTTAGTTTCTGTGAAGAGAACGGCAGTCACATATATATATAGAGAGAGAGTGAGGGAGAGGGAGAAGGTCAGGTGGAGATCTACGCGGATTGGTACCTTCTGTTGTTAATCAAACTGAGGGAATTAAGCCGCGTGGAGAACGTGATGCGGATTAGAAAGTGAGCTGTGCGATGGAGAAGCGTGAGTTAGACATTTGGGATGGATTCCTGAAAGGGGATAAAAGTCTATGAGAACGTGTGAGTGGTTGGGTTCGAGCCTGACCGCGTTTGAACCAAGAGCTGGTGGCGGCGATCGCTGTTGGGTTCTGCCCTGGGTACAGGACAAATTTTTAGTGGGACAAATTCTTCGTTTCTGTTTTTATTTTGGTGGGTCCGGTGCTGAATACCAAATATGTAAAATATATTGTCATATGAGACTTGGTTATTGAAAAGTTTATGGTTCGATACGCTCTTATCACAGAATGGTTTATCTACATATCTAATGTGTATAAATACTTATATATTGCAATATATATTAATAAAAGTAAAAAAAAATCTGAATTAGTTTAACCTCAATTTTTTTCATAATTGATAAATTATAAAAATAAATTATAATTAAAATATTTATTTTGCCAATAATAGTTTCATTTATTGATATCGACATCGGGGATCCTGTGTGTTTGTTTCTCGCTAAAAAAAATCAGTTCTAACGTTTCCTCATGCAAGGTGAGAGGGATTTTGTCTGCGCTCTTTTGTTATTTCTGTCCTCATTTATGGCTTGTCCATATTTGTAAAAAACAAAATATATATTTATCTTACAAAAATTAGTTAGAGTTTTTTTACTTAAACTTTCATTTTTTTTAATATTAATAATCAAATAAAATGACTGTATAGAGTAATTAGTGGTGTCAAATGGGTTGTGCTGGCCTGGATCCGGCACGAGATGGGTCTTGCATGACCGAGGCATGGTGCTAAGGCCGAGCACGGCACATGCCCCTCAACTGTCCTAGCTTGGATGTGTTGCAGCCCGTGGCAATGTTGGCCTGCAACCCACGTTTAGTCGGTACGGCTAGGCACACACTATGCGTCTTTTTTCTTAGTTTTTTCTTTACCGTTTTAGATTTTTAATAAATGAGGTCTTTACTTTATGTTTCCAGATTTTCTCCTTTTTTTTTTTTAAATAATTGTTTTAGCAAAATTTGACTTCTTTTTTATATTTTGGGGTTTTAGGTGACCCTTCTTGGTTGTTAGGTGAGACTTTATTAGCCGGAAAATCCTCAAGTTTGTGGAAACCCACTTTTTGTACTTTTCTTAAAAGGGGTAAAATAGTAATTTTCTTATTCTAATCTTTAAGTTTTCATTCAACCTTATCCTCATCTTTAACTCCTCTTCAAACATGATATCCTCCCTTTATGTCTTAAATCTTCTTCTTCATCTTTGTCTTTATTTTTCCTTCTATTCTTTCCTCGTCTCCATCTTATTTTCTTTGAAGTAGGAGCAAACTTTGGAGAATTTTTCCACCAAATCTATGAGATAAGAAAAGTTTTTTCTTCTCTTTTAATTTTTCTCATTTCCTATTTTACATGAAGTTGTTTGAGTTTTTCATGTCTTCTTGTAATGGGTTTCATGATATATTGTTATTCTTTTATATGCAACCCTTGTTTCATTTTGCATTTTCACTTTTATCCATGGATGAAACCCATCTCCTAGGGTTTTATTTGTTGTGTTTATATGTGAAATATGGGTGATTTGTTAGCCCAAATATCTTAGAAATATTATTTTCTTGTTTCCCTCAAAGATTTTATAAAAAAAATGGATGTATTCACTGGCTAAAACTCACCGATGAGTTCGGAGGTCCTACAATGTTACTGTAGCACCAAACAGTTTTTGTTGTTTCACCTCACTTGTAGGTTCAATCGTAGGTTTTACTGCTTGAAATCCTTTGGTTCTTGTTTGGGATCGAATGGATGACGTTTGAGTCCAATCGGTCTTATTTAGCGCGTGTTAGTAAAGCCGTGTGTGTGTGTCAGGTCTTTTCATATTTTCTTTGGGTTTCATAAGTTCTTTGCTTACTTTTTAGACAAAGCATCTTCTTGGAAAGGCAAGAAACTCGCGGAGGAGTGGGGATGACTTTTGGGAGCATTTGTTTATCAGTGAGCTTTTACATTTATTTGATATCTTTTTGAAAATGCATCTCATGATATTTTCAATTGAGTGAGAAAGCTTTAAAAATGGTATTTTATATACTTGCATGACTTGCATCAAGAAAGTTGAATTGAGCCAAGGTGAGTACTTGTATTTTGATGGTTGTGATATGATATCATTTAGAATCAGCTTTTTTGGTAGAATTGTGTTTGAACTTATGATTTAATGAGAATTGTTGTTATCCCAACTGGTTCAATATATGATTATAAATCATGAATCTAATACTAGGGAGTAATGGGTGAGAATGACACTTAGTATTGGGTTGATATTAGGCACTTATTTGGTGCTATGTACGATCAATTGAAGATCAAATTATTCTTATGTTGTAGGATAGATAACATTTTATGATATGATGTTATAAACAAGGTTCATGGAGTTTAAATCTAGTTTGATACTACATTCGATTTGAAGGATGAATGTTAGTGAATATATAGTGTTGAGTTGATGTACATGTTTGATTGGCATATATGTTATAAGAGAAAATGTTGTTAGTATTGTTCATGTGCGTGACACTACAATAAAAACCTTATTTGCGACACATATATTTGGGACACATAAACGTGTTGCAAAATTGTGACACATTTTGCAATAATTTACAACACAAAAACTAAAACGTCACTTTACAAATCAAAATGTGTCACAAAAAAAAAAACCATCAGGGCATGTAAACAAAATTTCTGAAACCCGAGAGATACACGGCATAGTAATTTTTCCACGGACGTGTAACTCTTTGTTTTATTACAGTATTTGCATGTTCAGTAAACCCGAGAGAAACACGGGCGTGGTAATATTTACACAGCCGTGTAACTCTCAGTTTGATTACAACATTTGCATATTCAGTAAACTCGAGTGATACCCAGGTGTGGTAATGTTTACACGGCTGTGTAATTCTCTGTTTGATTATAGCATTTGCATTTTTGGTAAACCCGTGAGATACATGGGCATTCTAATATTAACATGGCCGTATAACTCTATATTTGAATACAACATTTGTATATTCAGTAAACCCGTGAGATACACGAGCATTATATTGTTGACACGGCCGTGTAACTCTCTATTTTATTACACCAGAGAGATACACGGGTGGGAAGTGTTTTACAAGGGCAAGGGTTGTTTTACAGCCGTCTAACTTATCTCACTTAGGTTGAATAGAGGCTCACATAGAAGAGCAATTCCACTTGATTTGCCTCTTATACACCTTAAAAATCCAACCATTAAAAATCTATAATTCTCCATCGCCTTCGTCGCCATAGTCACTGCCCTCACATTCTTTCTAGTCCTCCTCTTTTACTTTCGATGCACCAGCTTCCTCAAATACTACTTGGCGGCGAGGATACCCTCTTCCTCGTCGACAAGTTCCCAATTCCCATCAATTCCGTGACCTTCTTCATCTTGCTCCTCAATTTCTATGTCGTCGGCATCATGGCCGTCTTCATGTCTAGAATGGCCATCGTCGTCACCCAATCTTATCTTGTTTTCATCAGAGTATTGGTTGCCTATTGGTTCACTATGCTTCCGGAGTGGACCACTTGGGCTCTACTGATCTCAATGGCGTTGTATGACCTCGCCACCGTGCTTTGTTACCCGATGGCCCATTGAGGTTGCTTGTGGAGCTTGCAATTTCGAGGGATGAGGAAATTCCAGCGTTGGTGTATGAAGCCCGGTGCTGTGGATCACCACACGGTCTCAAACAGGGAGACTTTGGAGGAGTTCGGAGTGAATTCTAATAGTAATTCAGTGAGAGAGACATTGCCGAAACTAGAGTAGTTGTGGCGGGGAGGCTATCAATTCTTCGAGGTGACTCGCATCATTGATAACTTCGTGACCGCGGAACATCAAGGAGAAGATAATAATGTGGATGGAATTGGTTTGAGTTCGTCAGGGGTGATCAAGCTTGAATTGGGGGACTTCATCTTCTACAAGTGTGCTCGTCGGGAGGACGGCATTGTATGACTCCATGATGGTATATGCCTCGTTACCTTGCCATTATTGCTTGGTCTAGGTGTTATTTTTTTGTTTTTGGTTGTTTATCAAAGGGCATTGCCCGCCCTTCCGGTTTCAATCTTGCTTGGCGTATTGTTTTATGTCTTGACAAGGCCTCTATTGGAATTGTTTATGGTTCGAGTGTTCGACCAAGTTATTAATGTTTTAGAATGCCCGAATTCTTCGGTGCGGGGAAGCTTTTGGCCTTTCCCCGTATTATATTGTCATTTGCTTGTATGAATTATTCATGTTACATTTACATGCTTGATGATTAGTGAAGGAAATTTTTAACTGTCTATTGATTGCTTTAATTAGATGACTCTTTGTATTGGTTGTCGGATGCTCTTCCTTCCAAGTTACAACAGAAAAATTGCTTCTTGTTTTCATTTCATGTTTCTCTCGGAGGCATCTTTTGAGGTTAAGATGTTCACACCAATTGGTTCTTTTTTTGCTTATATTTCTAGCTCTATATCATTATCGTCAAGCCGTTGATCATTCTATCGATCGGATTGTGACCGGATGATGGCTGCTTTGAGTGCTTGACATAGAGTGGATGGCAGAACAAGGGAAGCATTGAAGAGGAACATCCTCTTGGATCTTGTTTTGGGCTATAAGGCAAGTGATTGCATCATATTCTATTGTCTTTGCTTTTGCTTCCCCAAATAAACTTAATAAAAGAGAATCGGCAAGATAGCACAACATTATCTTAAGAATGTCCTTCATCTCTCTTTGAACATGTTGTATGAAATGTACGATATATTTTAGTTGTTGTTATAACCATAATTTATAAGTAATTGTTGCTGGTGAGATTGAAATTGTAAAATATATGATGCTTTAATGTTATGAAATGATTTATTAGTTTGGATTTTTCCCCCATGTTTAGATTTTGCTGCTGGTATATTTCTCAGCTATTTGTAGTGGTGCATGATGTATATTAGATTTTGCTTGATGGTTCCACAGGAAAAGAGCCTACAAAGAACAAAGTTGTACTTTATATATCATAGGACATGTAAACGAAATTAAGAATGAGTTATAAAAAAATCAAGCAGTACATAAAATTAACCTAGAACCATCAACACTATAAGCCATTGTAGTGCACCAGTGACCAGGGGCATCATAATCAATTTTGGATCCCACATTATCATACAATCATGCCTTTATCTTTCCATCTAATGCAGCTGAAAAGATGAACTGCATGATCAAGCATAAGTATTATGAAGGTGCAGATAAGAAAAGGCAAAAGATTGCCAAGAGAGATATAAGCAGTCTCAAATAGTCAAATGGAGGGCCACCTGGATATTCTCTTTGTAATGGGGACAAACTAAATAAACAGGTGCGTCATGACCTTCAAAAGTATATTGTTTGAAGCCGGACATCCTCATTGTGGGATCGAAAATACGCACCCTGGTATCGTGTCGGTGAAGAGACACCAGGCTATATATCGAATCACAAATAATTTATTTTTATTATATTATTATTATTATTATATTTTTAATATATATATATATATATATATATATATATATATATTTTATTACTTTTATTTTTAAGTTGTGGACTCTTCCATTCCTAATAGAGGCAAGCCTCTATTATTAATTACCCCAGATTAAAATCTTGGGAATCTCCGATTAAGGGCTTTGAGTACAAGTAAATGCAAAATATTTTATACACATAATGCAAATCGTAAAAAAAAGTTATTTATTTATTTATTATTTTTTTATTATATATATATATACATATATATGTATATTGCTATTTATTACATCACTTATATATATATATATATATATATATATATATATATTGCTGCCTGTCCCTCGTCACCGCGCCGCATGCCTCATTTGTCGCTTTTTTTTATATATATTCCTTGTTGCCATCTTGAGATATATATCATTATTGTCTTAAAATGAATATTTTTATTGTTCCACGGATTGTTGCTTTGGCTTGCTCGTACCACGGTTCCTTTAAATTTCATATGACATTCTATGCACCTAAATATATCGTGTCATGCATGCTTCCAAGCTTGTATGGATGTGGATTTTTTTATTATTGTTATTTTTAGATACCTCCGATTATGGAAGCACAATAAATATCAACATAGAACTTCCACATCAATCTTTTCAGGTACTATATTACTTTTGCAGGTGCCATCCAAGGTATAGTTCCACGAATTCCTTCTCACACTAGGGTATGCTGCTTTACTATTGATAACAGCATAAGTGTATGAATTTCAAGCATCACGTTCAAAAGCATAGACAAAGGGGCAGACATTAATTTCAAATAAATATTTTATACAACCAAGCAAGAGATGAATAGCTTTGCATTGTTTACTTGATTCTTGTTTTTTTTTTTTTGGTTAAAGTGCCTCCAGCTTTCACATTTGGGCCCATCTTGCAATCACATGCTCCTCTGCAGGCATAGTACAAAAATAAGCTAAAATTAACAAATCCTTGGGATTAACTAAGAAAAGCTCATGCTGGGTACCCTTTAATGGTAGAGTAAACGGTGATGACCTAAGTGAAATGTTGCTGTCAGCATAAATAATCCATAATACTTCTCTGAATTTTGTTCAAGTTTCAAATATTCATTAAACAAAACAAATATATATGCCTTTGTGACAAGCTTTGGTCTGAGAGGAGTGCCTTTCCTCTTGAAAAGTCTCTTGCGCAGATTAAAATTATAGGCCCTTGTATTTTTCAATAGAAGCCCCTTCTTCATCATTATCACCAGCAGAAACCCAACCTGTTTCTGTGACAATTACTTCCATCTTATCAAAACCAGCATCTTCCAAAGCGACATAAGCTGCATCCATCTGCTATTTATCTTTGATGCTTTCAAGAGTGTTAACACTCTTTCAGGTTGAGGGATGTTATCCACACTCATAAGGCTAGGGAATAGAGGGAGGATAATGGAACAACCACAGCCATAGATAAAAAAAAAATATCTGCATCAATTGGAAAGCTTTTGCACCAGTCTTCCTTGGTTTAAACTAGATAATTCTATCCGTGTTTCAATATATCCCACCAGCCGTGGATAAATTCCACGTTTCATCATCTTGATCTTGATCCTTCTCTTGCCTCAACAAGGTCTTAAGCCATATAAGAACTAACACAAGAATTGCTTTTTTTTTACAAAATGAGCGTGCAGGGATCCTGAACTTGCAATCCCAACTCCCTTCATACTATTCTAGATTTTTTTTAATCACAAATTGAGCTTCAGAATTTGATATCTTGAAGCGCAACAGGTTCTTTTATTTCCATCGCCCTTGCTCAAACTCATGCAGCGAAAGAACATTGACGCCTTCATTCCTCCCCGGCCATGGACAAAGTGGAGACAAGCTAGGGATATTCCACCCTCGCTAGCCTCGGCTTCAACGATGATGAGCGGCACCAGTGGCAGCGACAGACCGAGCGGCGATCTTTCTCCTTTTTTTCTTTTTTTTTTTTTTTACTTTGAAACATCGACGGGGCGAGGGATATTCCACCCTCACTACCGTCGGCATTATCAGTGGATGAACGGTGATGACGGCGACGGCAACATTAGGCAACAATGGCGACAAACGGTGACGATGGACAGCCTCATTTTATATATATATATATATTGCAGAAGAAAAGAAAGAAAAATAAAAAAAAATAAAACTCTGGAAACCTAAAACCTTCTTCTTCCTCTCCCTGAATCCCTCTCTCTCGTTTTCTTCTCTCTCTCGTTTTCTTCTCTCTAAAAAAAAATCCTGGTGCCTTCCACTCACCCTTCCTTTTATATCTCTTTTAATTCATTAATTAATTTTTTAATTTCTTTTTTTAAAGTTAGGAGATAAATGAGACTTCTTATCCACATCCTCTTTTATATATATATATATATATATATATATATATATATATATATATATATATAATCCTTATCCACATCTTTTTTTTTTTATTTACTTTTATATATATATATATTAATTATTATTATTATTATTATTTTTTTTACTTGTTATTTATTGATTGATCTTTTTTAATATCTGTCTCGTGATGCACACTCAAGGATAATCTTGAGATGCCTCGAGATTTTTTTATAATCCCGAAATTGAATATATATTCTTTTATTATTTAGATTGCCTCGAGATCCGTACTCTTGGCCAATCTAGGGATTTGAATAATTTTTAAATCGCTTCGAGATCTGTGCTCTTGGCTAATCTTGCAATTTAAATATTTTAGATCGCCTCGAGATCCGTGCTCTTGGCTGATCTTGTAATTTAAATATTTTAGATTGCCTTGAGATCTGTACTCTTGGCTAATCTTGTAATTTAAATATTTTAGATTGTTTCGAGATCTGTGCTCTTAGCTGATCTAGGGATATATATATCCAAATAATATCCATTTTATTTATTTTAATATTATCCTAATTACATTAAAATTTGGAATATGTAATTAAGATAAACCTATTTTGATTAGAATATTGGATTTTTTTGTTAATAAACTCATTTTGATTAAAATCAGGATATCATAAAATTTTATATAAACAAATGCCCCCTTCATACTTCTCTCATGAAAACTTTAGTGAGATTGAGTGAGAGAAGTAGGAATTTCAAACCCCCCTTTTTTTTTCATGGCGAATAATTCGCAAAAAGAGCCTTTTTGGGATATTAATGAAAATTGTAGTGATCCTCCACATGGCCAAGTTTTCACTCGACATAATCCTGTTTTTGGTATAGGATCTGAGCCCATCATTAACTATGAAGGAGAAGAATATTCAGAGTGGGTGAAGCGTCCTTCGACTCGTTTAGTCACTGCGAAGCTTACTCTGAACCACTGGTATGAAGATAGCAAGATCGATGCAATTTACTTAAAGCCTGAAGGAAGTGCACAAGATTCGAATGACTTCCAAACTTTTGAACATAAGATCATTAATCACCATCCAGGATGGAAAGGTAAGGATCCTATCATAAAAGAATTGATTGATTTTCCTGAGTATGCTGATTGGGCCAGACATATTGTTAATAATTATTCCAATGAATTATCCAATGTGGAGCTAGTAGGAGGAATAATATCTTCCATTGGGCAATATAACATAGATCTTAATTTCTATAAATCATTAGTGGAATTGTGGTGTCCAGAAACCAACACCTTTCATTGTCTGCATGGGGAAGTAGGAATTTCTTTGTGGGATATTAAAATACTTGGAGGGCTTCATATTTGTGGTGACATGTATGACGAATTCATCCCTACTAATGACATATTTCATAAGAGAGGGATTTCTGACTTTTCAATTTTGAGAAACCTTTTTGATATCTATCAATGGCTTGCAAGGCAAGATTTTTCTCAACATGGCAAAGGCGTGTCCTTTAATAATTGGATAGATTTTTTTTAGAAAGGGAACAAAATTTGATTCAAGACATGATCCTCCTCCAAAACCTTCTCTTTACACTGATTTAGCTGCTTTTATGGCTCTTTGGATTTGCTATTTCATCATGCCAAGCAACTATAATGTGATTAGACCAGGAGTTTTTATGATGGCCTTGGATATTGTGCATAAGAAGAAAATTGCTTTTGCTCCCGCGGTCTTAGCACGTATATATGTGGGGTTGAATGCAATGGTCAATAATAGGAAGGGTCCTGGATTTCCTACTAAAACTTTTCCTTTTCATTTTCTATATGCATAGGCCAGATGTCACTTCCCTAGAATATATCTTCGAAGGAGAGTTCATGATGACACACTTACTATTCCAGGGCTTTTGGAAATCCCGGGAATGTTATATTATATGAATGCGTCTCCTACCCCATTTAATTGTCCTTTGGCGGTGAGAAAATTTATCGGACATGAAGAAAGTTTTGTATAGTGTCCATTTCCTTTTCTTCACAGATAATGGTGAGAGAATAAGGGATTCTATGTATCCTACCGGACCGGGAGTTTTAGATGCTTACACTATGGAGTATGTGATTTGTCTTCGTTGTGGGGTTCTTCCACTACGTTGCTCTTGCGATATTTATGCGGAACCTTATAATCCTCATAGATTTGGACGTCAATTTGGTTACGACCAATATTTTCCTAAATTTGTTGATGTCCCTAGAAATCCTTCTTCAATTGGAATCCTCGCGGGCTATTGGATTCATTTTTCTCGTCAAAAAACTTCCAGTTTATTTTACATCCCTGATTATGATAGAAGTGGTAAACTCCTATTAGTTTATGCACAAAAATGGTTCAAAAGCGTTCAGGCTTTTGTCAATCAAAGCATCACAGCTTTAACTCAAGGGGAGCGTCGAACAAGTGGGGGACGAAATCAATTATCAAGAAAATCACAATTTATCAATGAAGGTATTTTCATTGATCCTCCTAGCCCGATCTCCAAACGCAAGCATTCTACTATTGATCCGCCTACTTTCGTGAAACGACAACAAACTCAAGGTATGTTTATTTAGAAACCTTTTGTTAAACTATATAGCTCTCTCCTTTTTTTATTGTTATATATATATAATATGTGCCAACTTTCCTTTAATCATTTGCCAGCTTTTTTTTTTATTATTACTTTTTCCTTTTCTTTTTTTTTTATCATGTATGCTGTCATGGTTGAGATTTTCCATTTTTGTAATATATATATATATATACACACACATACTCCTTTTTCATGTTTCGCCGCCCAAGTTCGCCAGTCATTCTCCCCTATTTTTTTTATTATTTAAATTATATATATATATATACCATTTTTTTTTTTGCAGCAGTAATTCGCCACCTTTCTTCTTTTATTATTATTTTCTAAAATATATATATATATATATATATTTTTTTTTATTTTCAGACATATGGATTGACGATGCTCCATTAGAAAGTGTCACACCAACAAAAAAATCTTCTGACTGGTATGTTATTATATATATATATATATATATATATATATATATACATGTTGTTCATCAAGTTTCTTTTATAGGTCCGCCAAGCCCGCGAGATGCTGCTATGGTGACTGAAGAAGTTAATCCAGATCCTCCACGAGGTATCGACTTATTGTCATGCATTATCTTTATATATGTTGTCTTTATCTGCATTTTACATATTTCAGACGACATGCCAATTATTTTAGAGGATGATCCCCAACATTTTTCCCCATTAATAAGAAAAGGTATTACTTATTTATTTATTTCTTTATTCATCCAACATAACATATGAAATTGATATGTCTCTTTTTCCTGAAATTTAGATATTCATGATGATGAAAGTACGCCATCCTTAGGACATACTCCTTCTGAAGAATTTATTAGAACCAGCCCAACTACTACAGAAAAGTTGGAAGATAGTGATTCAAATGTCGAAATTACATCGTCACTAAAGCCAAATGAAAGTAATTTTATTTCATTACTATTATTATTTTATTTTATTTTATTTTATTTTATTTTTATATACTTTATTGGCTTAAAAATTTTGGAAACTAATCCCTCAAGAAAACAACAATACCTCTGCTTCAACACAACCTTTGGAAGAATCAGAACATACCATTACCAACATTGACACTGGCGCGAGTCTTTCTCCATTACCTCCACAAGGTAATAAAAAAAAATTTGTATTATTATTTTTATAATAAAATGATAATATATATTTTATCTCTACAGGTTTGGAGAATCCTCTATTTTTTCTACGGGATAGGCTGGTCTCAAGTATTAAGTCTCTCAATCAACACAACTATCAAATCGTTGTTGATGATGTTAAAGCCAAAAATAAGATTCTGAGACTTTTTGGCATTAACTTGACTAATCTTGAGCATGTTCTAAACCAAGTACACCAGTGTGCATCCTATCTTAAAGAGGTTTCGGAAGATCCTGTGGTTCAAACTCATATACAAAGGCAGGGAGAAAAAGATTGTGTACTAAATACAACATTAGCACTTGAAAATCTTAACAAGGATAGGGTAGATCTGATCAACGACATAGATATGAAGACAGATAAACTTCAGAAGCTTGAGGCAGAACAACATCAACTTCAAAATAGAGTTATTGAAATTTCAAGTGAGATAAAGATTTTGCGCGAAGAAATAACGGCTTCGACAAATTCCTTAGAGCTCTCTAGCATTACGCAAGCCAATTTGCAAACCGCACTAGATAGGAACAAAGCACAACCTATTACAGTTGGGGAAGACAATTCTGATGATGCACGTATCGCCTTCTACACAACAATGCTTGATGAACTCGAAAGAGCAAAGGAGTCTTGTGCTCAAATTTTGAAGTACTGAAGAACTCTATTCATTTATTATTTGTTTTTATTTGTTTAGCTAGTTTTATCTATATACTCTGTTAGTTAATTTTGAGTAATATTTCTTTTAATGATTGATTTTGAGACATTTGTTATGAACTTGGGGGTTTTCTTTAATATGACTTGTTTTTTTTTTTTGCTCAATTTCTCATTCATATATGATTTGATGATTGGTTTGAAAAATTATTCATTTGTCAATAGCAATGTGATTACATCACTTCTCTCTCCCCTTTTTTTTATTGTTGAATGAAAATAAAACTCGGAGATAACATGCCACACATATTATTATAAATAAGTATACTAAGTTTAATGTTTTGCCTCGGGAAGTACACAATTGTACATGACCGGTCTACCTTTTTACAAGGGACCAGACGTTCCGTCATAGACAAACACTTTACATTATGCATAATATTTTTTTAGAAAGCGACCATTGATAGGTGGCATAGGTCTTTCTCCATTAGCATCGATGAGTTGGTATGCGCCTCCTTCGTAAACGATCTCCACAACATAAGGGCCTTCCCAATTTGCTTTAAACTTGCCCCCTGTCTTCTTGTTGGTAATAATAGGTCTTTTAAGGACAAGAACCATCTCTCCTTTTGTAAATGTTCGAAATCTTGCCAACTTATTATAAGCTTGTGACATCTTTTCTTTATAAACCTCAAGATTTTGTTGTACTTCTATTCTTTTTTCATCCAAAGAGTCCAACTCATCTAGGCGAAGTCGAACATTATCTTCATTTGATATTTCATTCTGTAACGCCACTCTTAATGAAGGTATTTGAATCTCAAGGGGCAAGACTGCTTTAGTTCCAAATACTAAAGAGTATGGTGTGCACTGTGTTGGAGTCCTGTATGTTGTACGATATGCCCATAACATCTCGGGAAGTCTATCATGCCAATCTCTTTTAGTTTTGGACACAGCTTTCTTTAATAATTTTGAAAGGGTTTTATTGAATGCTTCTGCCAACCCATTTGCTCTTGCATTATAGATGGAAGTATATCTCCAGTCTATCTTGTGATGTCGTGCGAATCTCCCAATTTTAAAGCTTCTAAAAGCAGGACCATTATCTGATATAATTCTTCTTGGAGTTCCAAATCTATATAAGATATTTTCCTTGAAGAATTTGATGATATTTTCGGTTTTTACTTCTCTTAATGGGATAGCCTCTGCCCATCTAGAAAAATAATCTGTGGCAGCTAATATAAATCGGTGTCCCAAAGATGATGGAGGTTCAATGGGACCGATCACATCCGTTCCCCATATCTCAAAAGGCCATGAAGAGACGTGTGGGATGTAAGGGATTTGGATGTTGGTGAATAAAATCCCCATGAATTTGACATAGATGGCATTTTTTAGCATATTCAATGCAATCTCGACCAAGGTTGGCCAATAATATCCCATGCATTTAATCTTAAATCGCATTTTGGGTCCAGACCGGGTGTGCACCACATATCCCGAGTGTACATCGTGCATGACTTCTTTTGCTTCTTCATATGAAACACATCGCAGGAGTAGTTGATCATATGACCTACGATATAGAGTATCATTGATAGAGGTAAATCTTAAAGCTCTTCATTTTATTTGAAGGCTTTCGATTTGTCCTCATGCAATTTATCATATTTTAAGTAATCCATGAATGGTTGCCTCCAATCTTCCTCTGGCATCTCGGGAGTAAAGACCTCCATGCTATCTTCAGTATATTCTTCTTCAACATTGTTGATACTTGTACTTATGGGCCTTCTATTCTTTATAGTGATTTGAATTTCATCATGATTTGGATTTGCCAACTCCTTTGCTATTCTTGCCAAAGAATCAGCTTCTCCATTTTCTGCTCTTGAAACTCTGCTCAACTGCACTTGTGGAATTTTCTTCATTAACATTTTGACCTTCTTATGGTATTTAAGAAGTTCAGCTTTGTATATTTTGTATTCTCCTTCGACTTGCTTGATGATGAGTTGTGAGTCACCAAATATATGGATATATTGAATTTCCATCTTGATTGCCAATTCCAAACCAGCTATAAGAGCTTCATACTCGCTTCATTGTTTGTGCATGGTTCCGTAAGAGAAAGTGCATATCTAAGGATTCCTCCTTACGGTGTAACGAACACAAGTCCTATCGCAGCTTTGATTTGAGGAAGCTCATACTGAAATGCTGGGCTTTATGGATGACGCTCCATCAAAGTACAGTTGCCATTTTGCTTCTTTTATTTCAAGTGTCTCTTCATCAGGAAGATCATAGTTAAGGGGTGAACCATCGGGGAGTGGATGTGCAGCCAAGAAATCGGCTAGTGCTTGCCCCTTGATAGCTTTTTGTGGAGTGTAGGTTATATCAAACTCCATTAAGATCAATGCCCACTTTGCGAGTCTTCCCGTGAGTAACGGTCTTGTCATGAGATATTTGAGGGGGTCAATTTTTGATATGAGAATAATTTTATGTGCAAGAAGGTAGTGTCTCAATTTCTTTACCGCAAACACCAATGCCAAGCAATGTTTCTCAATGGGTGTATATTTACTCTCAGCTCCTACCAACATTTGGCTAAGGTAATATAATGCATTTTCTTTACCCTCTTCATTGTTTTGAGCTAACATAGCTCCCAATGACCCTTCCAAAGCGGCAGTATATAGAATTAGTGGTTTTCCAGAGATTGGAGCCGCTAACACCGGTGGACTCAGTAAATACTGCTTAATATCTTCAAAAGCTTTTTGACATTCGGCATCCCACTTGAAGGGTGCATTTTTCTTAACCAATTTGGAAAAAGGTTTGCATCTTCCTGATAAGTTGGAAATGAATCTTCTAATATAAGCCAAACGTCCTTGAAAGGACCTCAACTGTTTTAATGTTTGGGGAGGCGGCATTTCCAAGATTGCCTTGATCTTAGAAGGGTCTATTTCTATCCCGCGATGTCTCACGATAAAGCCTAGAAATTTCCCTGATAGGACTCCAAAAGCACATTTCATTGGGTTCATTTTCAATTTATATTTTCTGAGACGTATGAAAACAGTTCTCAGATCTTCAAGGTGTTTGTCTTTTGAACTTGTTTTCACAACCAAATCACCCACGTAACATTCGACAACTTTATGAATCAGATCATCAAATATTCTTGTCATAGCTCTTTGATATGTTGCCCCCGCATTCTTCAAGCCAAACGGCATTACTCTGTAGCAATATATGCCCATGGGTGTTCGGAAGGCGGTATGTTTCTCATCATCTGGGTGCATCTTAATTTGATTATACCCTGAATATCCATCCATAAAAGAAAACATCTCGTACACTGAGGTATTATCGATCATGATTTCCATAACTGGTAAAGGAAAATCATCTTTGGGACATGTTTTGTTTAAATCTCTGAAATCAACGCATATCCGTATCTGACCATTCTTTTTCTTTACAGGTACTATACTGGCAACCCAATGTGGGTATTTTTCTTCCCTGATAAAATTTGCTTCTATCAACTTTTTTGTTTCTTCTATCACTTTCTCTTCTAAATCAAATTTCATCTTTCTTGGAGCTTGCTTGACTGGAGTAAAATTGGAATCAATAGCCAATCTGTGAACAGCTATTTCGTTGTCTAACCCTGGCATTTCATTATAATTCCAGGCAAAACAATCAACATATTCTTTTAAAAGAGCTTTAAAAGACTCTTTTTGTTCTTCATCGTCGTTGTGAACTTAAGAAAGTTGGCCTTGGATCTTCCTCACTTCCCAAGTTAATTTCAACTAATTCATCAACCGTTGCTTGACCCCCGTCTTCTAATTCAGGATGGTGCATTTTTTATCTTCACCTCCTCTTCTTCCTTAGACTCCATCATGTAACATGAATGGCTAGAAGATTTAGAGTAACCCATCCCTCGTTTGTCTGGATGAGTATGGTTCCATAATTGGTGAAAAAATTGATATGACTTTTTTGAGCAGTTTATTTTGCCCCCAAACTCTTCAACCATCTTCTTGAGTTTATTAGGGTACTGGCATGGGAAATTTATAAGTTGAATCTCATTATCTTCTTCGTGTTCAATGTGTATAATATCATCATCTCGAATTTCATTGTTCTTAGCTTTGTAGAAGAGGATACCTCTTTCCCTTTTCGTTGAGTGGCACATAAAATGTCTTCAAATGCTCAACCGTATTGATATTTAAATCATTTAGGGATTTGTACGGACCATCCGGAACTCTTGTGATATGCAAGGTGCTTTCTCGGGGAGACCCTTTGGTTTGACTTGTATCACTTTCTTCTTCTGAAGATTCAGTTTCACTGCCATAGTGAGGCAATACTAGTTCCTTCTTTTTGGATTCTGAAATAGCCTTAGATAGTTTTGAGGAAGATCTTTCCATTTTGTTTGACATTTTGCTTTCTTTTGAAACATTGAGATAATATTTAGCATCCTCATAACGTATTTCATGGACGCCAAAAGGTTGAATTTCACCATCAATTCTGCATTCTTCTCCATCCACCATATATTTCATGCATTGGTGAAGAGTAGAGGGTACCATCCGATTTTCATGGATCCATGGCCTACCCAACAAGGCTTTGTAAGAAGTATCAGCATCAATCACATAGAATTTCACATCAGATATGATTTTCCCAAATTTGATTGGGAGAGTGATGGAACCCAACGCTTTTTGACTATGCTGGTTAAAGCCTTGAATAATAATCCTTTCTGAAGATAAATGATATACTTCCAAAGCTAATCCCCGAAGAGTATTAAGGGTCATTAAATTTAAGGAAGACCCTGGATCTACTAGGATTCGATTAATCTTCATCCCATCATAAGACCCTGTCACATATAATGGTCTATTATGCTCTGCAGTTCCAAGCAATAAATCTTCATCAGTGAATGATATCGAAGGTGTATGCGTCGCGTACAAAGCTTCTGTCATATTAACCTCAGCAAAATAAGCTTGGTATTCCTCAGGATTTTGTAAGGCGTGTATTAAAGATTCCCTGACTTCTGTCGACATCATCAGTGCATCATACATGCTAAGTAGAGCCGGGACTTTCTTTAAGTGTGCCAAGATATTATAATCTGGTTTCTTCAATGGTTTCTTTGGCAAGACATTTTCTTCTTCTATCATCTTCCCTTTATTTTTGTCATTAGAGCCAGAAGCCTGTCGTGATTGAAGTAATTTACCAGTTCTAAGCTGCATTTGATGTACATGGCAAGATACTTCCTCATCTTCATTTGGAAAATTCAACTCATCATCAGAACCATCTAAACATGCTATGGCATAACACGCACCTTTCATTTCAAAATCATCATCAGTCAACTGTAAATTTCCCATGGAAACTTGTTTTTGTAGCCACTTTTGAAAATTTCGACACTCTTCTAAAGGATGTCCCACAAGTCTGTGATATGGACAATAATTTGGATGACTATCTAAATGCATCAAGCATGGTCTCTTGGGTCTAAGTAGTTCTAGCCCTTCTTCCATAGCTCGATTAAAAATCTCCCTTTTCTTGTCCTTCCTGATTTCAATGTCTAAAGGACTGAATTTGTCTTTGGCATTTCTCACTAAAGCTATAGGCTTCACTGTTTTTGGGTCAACATTTTCGCCTATTGATTCTGGAGGATATATTCCAGATTCATCCCATTCATTATCGACAACATGTAATTGCATCAGTCTATTAGCTGATTCCTCAGTCACCCTTTGAATAAATGAAGGAATATCTTCAGCAGGCATCACTTTTCTCAAAATTTTATACTTTGGAGCCTTTGGAGTATAATATGGTTCTTTGGTCTTTTCAAGCGAGTGTGATTCCAAGAGCTTGGTATTCACCTTCTTCACTTTCTCTCTGAATGCCATCTTTTTCTTTTGCTTCTTACTAATGTAAGGTCGATCATGACGATTATATAGTTCTTCTGGTTCAGAAGAACTATCCTCATCATCATCTTGGTCATATATAGAAAATTCGCTTCCAGAAATAGCCCTGCAAGTTTCCACTTGCATCATTTTATCATCTTTTTCAAGTAATTCCTCAAGCAATTCATTAACCTCATCGGGAAAATAGTCTTTAAGAGTGATCAACACTCTTTCCTTTTGTTCATATTCTTCAAGAGATTTAATGTATTTTTCTATAATTGACTTCTTATGTTTTGATTGTTCACGTTTTTGCTTTTTCTTCTTATTTTTCTTCTTGGTTTGTTTTATCAGGAGTCCTTCAGGGGGTATCTGAGAACTTCTCCACTTGATCCCTGGAAGCTCTGCCAATTTCTTCAACATCTTCTTTGACTTTTTAGATATGAATATTTCCCACAATTCATCTGGAACCGAAAGTGGTTTACCATCAAAAATCGATGGGAGCATTATTTTATTGCCTACTACTGTAACTTCTCCTTGGGATGATCCCTCATAGTCTACAGTAGTCACATAGCGAATGTGTTCAGCAGGTTGTTCCAAGAGAACATTCTTGGAGAGTGTAATATTGCCTTCTTGATATTGACGCTCAAGCCAATCTTTAAAAACATAACGATCTTCAATTGTATGCCCTAACACTCTTTGGTACGGGCAATAATTAGGATGATCTTTCTTATTATGTTCTTCAGGTCTCTTACATTCCGGTAATTGCAGACCTCCTTTCATAGCATCTTTAAAAATTTTTAGCACTTTATCTCTTCGAAAAGAATACTTTTTGTTCATTCTTTCTTTCAAGGATGGAATAGGCCTTAATTCATTTCCAAGAAGCACCTAAGCTAAATGGCTTAGTTTGTTCTGGCTTTTGTGACTCCATAGTGCTTTTCCCTTTATCAACATTGAAGGTTGTAGCAATGTACTTGACACCATCTGTCTTTTTAGGCTTATCATTTTTAGATGTTTGGAAGTTAGACAACACCCTTGGGGTCGTTCTTTCCAATTTTTTGGCTTGAGAAATTAACTCTTGGAATGTAGTGATGCCAGACGTGCTTAAGAAAGGAGCCATCCAGCTGTCAATATTTCCAAGCAAAAGACCCACTGCTTGTGGCTGGTCCAAAGGTTGTTCACACTTGATACTCAGGTTTCGCCATCTCATAATATAATCGACCACCTTCTCATCTTTGTTTTGGCGGGTAGCCACAAGATCAGCTATTGTGGTTTTATCACTCACACCTCCGAACCGCACTCGAAATGCATCCTTCAACTGCTGCCAATTTTGAATTGATTCTGGTTGCAAGCTAGCGTACCACTCAAACGCAACTCCCGTGAGACTAGCAGAAAATTGTCTAAGGAGAAGTGATGGTTTTGCACTTGTATCTCCACAGGCTGTTACAAAATGAGCCAGGTGTTGATCAGGGTTGCCAATTCCATTGAATTGTTTAAATTTAGGTACATTGTATCCCTTAGGATAAGGCACCAAATCATGATGGCTGGGATAAGGCTTATCACCATCAACTCTTATCTCACCATCTTTTGCATGTTTAAGCTCAGCAGCCACCATCTGTTGTATCTCTTCCCGAGTCATTACAACTGATTGCTCCAGGGTTGGAATACTCGATGTGCCACCAAGTTCTTGAGCAGTTTCTTTTGGTTGAGGAATGGGAGTGTTTGACCTTTGCACCTGCTCAGGACGATTTGCCATCAGGGTTGCCATATGTTTTTGCATTTGGAATACTGTATCCATTAACATCATCATGTTTTCATTCATTTTCTTATATTTTGTTTCTTGGGTTTCTATTTGTTGGAGTTTCTTTTTTATGTTGTTTTGGTCTAGAATAAAAACAGGTTCATCATCTTCATGTAGGGGATCTGCCTCTTTATGTGGGATATGGCTTGAACCTTCCCCTCCCGCTATGCTTTGAGAATCCATTGCTCGTCTACGAGCTCTTGTGACTGGCCCTGGTTGCTCCTGTTCAGCTACTGGGTCTTCTCGAGCTTCAGTGATCATACACACAGTATGTATTTCGACATTAAACATGTCTTCATCTTCTGTTCTCCTCTTTCGGTCAAACTTCGAACGAGAAGCCGAAGGTTGACCCTGTGAGATTTGTTTTGGAGAGGCAATCCGGTCAAAAACCGTTTTTCGTGCGTTCAACACTAACTGCTTCTTTTTCTGATAGAACTCTCTCGGCTCCATTTTGGCGGACTGCAGTTTCTTTGATGCTGTATATATTTTATAAAGATTTTTGCCGAAGGAATCTTTAGGAGATTTTGGCAGTCTGCCCCCTTTCTTTTCGTATGTTTGCGAACGCAACTCCGCAGTTGTTGCGTTCTTCTTCACCATGTTAAGTGGCTCAAATGAGTTCTTAAAAGAGCCCATTTGATTATTCTTATGGTTTTGAAATGACACAAAATTTAATTTGTGACTTGGGGTTTTCACCTTCTTTGGTGTCAACCTTGAAAAAACAGTGAAAGTAGATTCATCATCTTCATTGTTTGCAGAAACAATCCTTTTAGGACATGATAACCTTTGAAAGACGGATGTTCTTGGTTTCTCATCAAAAATATTTTTTTCAGATGTAGGAATAATGACATTTGGGCGACGGCCGTTGGATGGAAAACGTGGAACCGTTAAGTTTTCCTCAGATACTGAAGTCCTCCTCACAAACTCGACTGACTCAGAGATTGTGCCGAACCTCATCTCAGCTCGCCGCATGCCTGTCCCTCGTCACCGCGCCGCATGCCTCATTTGTCGCTTTTTTTATATATATTCCTTGTTGCCATCTTGAGATATATATCATTATTGTCTTAAAATGAATATTTTTATTGTTCCACGGATTGTTGCTTTGGCTTGCTCGTACCACGGTCCCTTTAAATTTCATAGGACATTCTATGCACCTAAATATATCGTGTCATGCATGCTTCCAAGCTTGTATGGCTGTGGATTTTTTTTATTATTGTTATTTTTAGATACCTCCGATTATGGAAGCACAATAAATATCAACATAGAACTTCCACATCAATCTTTTCAGGTACCATATTACTTTTGCAGGTGCCATCCAAGGTATAGTTCCACGAATTCCTTCTCACACTAGGGTATGCTGCTTTACTATTGATAACAGCATAAGTGTATGAATTTCAAGCATCACGTTCAAAAGCATAGACAAAGAGGCAGACATTAATTTCAAATAAATATTTTATACAACCAAGCAAGAGATGAATAGCTTTGCATTGTTTACTTGATTCTTGTTTTTTTTTTTTTTTTGGTTAAAGTGCCTCCAGCTTTCACATTTGGGCCCATCTTGCAATCACATGCTCCTCTGCAGGCATAGTACAAAAATAAGCTAAAATTAATAAATCCTTGGGATTAACTAAGAAAAGCTCATGATGGGTACCCTTTAATGGTAGAGTAAACGGTGATGACCTAAGTGAAATGCTGCTGTCAGCATTAAATAATCCATAATACTTCTCTGAATTTTGTTCAAGTTTCAAATATTCATTAAACAAAACAAATATATATGCCTTTGGTCTGAGAGGAGTGCCTTTCCTCTTGAAAAGTCTCTTGCGCAGATTAAAATTATAGGCCCTTGTATTTTTCAATAGAAGCCCCTTCTTCATCATTATCACCAGCAGAAACCCAACCTGTTTCTGTGACAATTACTTCCATCTTATCAAAACCAGCATCTTCCAAAGCGACATAAGCTGCATCCATCTGCTATTGATCTTTGATGCTTTCAAGGTGTCAACACTCTTTCAGGTTGAGGGATGTTATCCACACTCATAAGGCTAGGGAATAGAGGGAGGATAATGGAACAACCACAGCCATAGATAAAAAAAGAATATCTGCATCAATTGGAAAGCTTTTGCACCAGTCTTCCTTGGTTTAAACTAGATAATTCTATCCGTGTTTCAATATATCCCACCAGCCGTGGATAAATTCCGCGTTTCATCATCTTGATCTTGATCCTTCTCTTGCCTCAACAAGGTCTTAAGCCATATAAGAACTAACACAAGAATTGCTTTTTTTTACATAATGAGCGTGCAGGGATCCTGAACTTGCAATCCCAACTCCCTTCATACTATTCTAGATTTTTTTTTAATCACAAATTGAGCTTCAGAATTTGATATCTTGAAGCGCAACAGGTTCTTTTATTTCCATCGCCCTTGCTCAAACTCATGCAGCGAAAGAACATTGACGCCTTCATTCCTCCCCGGCCATGGACAAAGTGGAGACAAGCTAGGGATATTCCACCCTCGCTAGCCTCGGCTTCAACGATGATGAGCGGCACCAGCGGCAGCGACAGACCGAGCGGCGATCTTTCTCCTTTTTTTCTTTTTTTTTTTACTTTGAAACATCGACGGGGCGAGGGATATTCCACCCTCACTACCGTCGGCATTATCAGTGGATGAACGGTGATGACGGCGACGGCAACATTAGGCAACAATGGCGACAAACGGTGACGATGGACAGCCTCATTTTATATATATATATATTGCAGAAGAAAAGAAAGAAAAATAAAAAAAAATAAAACTCTGGAAACCTAAAACCTTCTTCTTCCTCTCTTTCTTCTTTTTCCTCTCCCTGAATCCCTCTCTCTCGTTTTCTTCTCTCTCTGGTTTTCTTCTCTCTAAAAAAAAATCCTGGTGCCTTCCACTCACCCTTCTTTTTATATCTCTTTTAATTCATTAATTAATTTTTTAATTTCTTTTTTTAAAGTTAGGAGATAAACGAGACTTCTTATCCACATCCTCTTATATATATATATATATATATATAATCCTTATCCACATCTTTTTTTTTATTTACTTTTATATATATATATATATTAATTATTATTATTATTATTTTTTTTACTTGTTATTTATTGATTGATCTTTTTTAATATCTGTCTCGTGATGCGCACTCAAGGATAATCTTGAGATGCCTCGAGATTTTTTTATAATCCCAGAAATTGAATATATATTCTTTTATTATTTAGATTGCCTCGAGATCTGTACTCTTGGCCAATCTAGGGATTTGAATAATTTTTAGATCGCCTCGAGATCTGTGCTCTTGGCTAATCTTGCAATTTAAATATTTTAGATCGCCTCGAGATCCGTGCTCTTGGCTGATCTTGTAATTTAAATATTTTAGATTGCCTTGAGATCTGTGCTCTTGGCTAATCTTGTAATTTAAATATTTTAGATTGCTTCGAGATCTCGTGCTCTTGGTCGATCTAGGGATATATATATCCAAATAATATCCATTTTATTTATTTTAATATTATCCTAATTACATTAAAATTTGGGATATGTAATTAAGATAAACCTATTTTGATTAGAATATTGGATTTTTTTTTTAATAAACTCATTTTGATTAAAATCAGGATATCATAAAATTTTATATAAACACTCATGTTTTGGGTATCCTTCCTTTGAACTTAGATACCTGCACCTACTTGCACCTAGAGTTATTCCATGAGTTTTGAATTAATACTTTGTTTACTATTGTCATTCATGAAATGCTTGAGAAATATTCCTATAGTACAACTCATTCACTATGAGTAAATAACTAATCATCTAAAGCAGAATATATACAATTAGGAGGAGATCAACAAAAGGTTTGGTTTGTTAATAGATAATCTCAATGTAATCAGGTCTACAAATAAGAAGGGACATTCATATATTTAGTGAAAAATATGAAATATTTCTCAAGCATTTGATCGTTATTCACCAATGTTTCGTTTAAGCATTTGACTTGATATTGCAGGATTTATTAATCAAATCCATAACATGTGAGTACCAAGCTCTTATGTCCTATGACAAACTCTAAAAGCTTTGATTGGTGAGTGACTTCTGTTCTATTGAAAAATCTTGGCATAGAATCAAATACATAACATTTGCCCACTTTATTGCTTCTAATAGATCTTATTTTATCCTCTTGGCACTTGCTTTAAATCCTGCTCTTAATGCTTTCATAGCCTCATGCCTTTTGTTATTAAGTTTCTTCTTGTTAAATGGCTGATTATCATAGATGTAGATTCTTCTCCATGTGGTGGATTAAGATTGAACTTAGCTTTGAATGAGATCAATGGTTGTGAGCTTAGCTCTTAATGAGATCTATGGTTGTAATTATGTGAGCTATTACACTATGAAATAGGATGGGCTAGGCAATCAAACCTAGAGAATCTACACAATCACATGGAGAAGTCCAGGCCCACTTCTTTAACAACTGAAATAAATCCAAGCATCATGTTGGGCGTTGTAAAGCCCTACCCCCGTGAATTTCAATTTCTTATTATATGGAGAAAATATGAAGATATATACATATATACAAAAATATTATGAAGATAAATGCATATATACACATAGATGCATACATATGCAAACAATAAAAGTTTAGAAGTTTACTTGCAAGTATTATATGGAGAATGTGATAGTGGGGAAATGGGACGAAAGCGTGTTGCATCATTTTCCCGTCCATCTACCAGCCATGTATCTCCACATCCTAGGCAAAAACGACGAGCTCGGGGTCTCATTCTTCTACTTCTTGTGTGCGTACAAGTTCTTGAGAAGATAAATTCACCTAAGTACTCTCATTGCAAATCTCAGCTAGGACTGGGGAGTCTGTCTCTCATGTCCCTCACCGTTCATAAGATATTGAGCAACCACAGTTTTCAGCCGAACATCAAGATGAATGTGTTGACGAAATTGCAACAAAATAAATGTGACATTTTTTATTGTTATTTTGGGATTTATATCTTCTAATGCCATTTTAGATGTTTGAACAATTATTTTTTGTATTGGATTATTGCATTAGATATTTTTCAATCGTACAATTTGTTTTAAAAAATATTATAAATGTTGTTGCAATGTGTTGCAAAATATTGTAAATTGGGAATTAAAACAGGTTTACAAAATTTGTTACAAAAATTGTTGCAAATATATGCAAAAAATCTCACACAATTGCAACATATTTTGAGACACACAATCTGTTTGCGACATAATTTGCAACAATCAAAATGTGGACAAAGTCGTAATGTAGTCCAAAATTTGTTGCAAAAAGCTTACACCATTGCGACACATTTTGGACACAATTTATTTGCGACACAATTTGCAACAATCAAAATGTGGACAAATTTGCAACAGTCAAAATGTGGAGCACAATGTGTCGCAAAAGTCGCACCAATTGCGACACATTTTGCAACACCAGAAATATGTCGCAAAAGAAGTGTCGCAAGTCGTTGCAAAACTAAGACAAATATTGTCTCATCAGTTCATGAAGTGCGACAATTTTTGTGACGGTTTAGTATGTGTCGCAAATATTTTAACACATTGTTAAAAAATATCGCAAAACTTTGCGACATCTGAAATGCAACACATTTTTTTTTGTGTAGCAATATGTGCCACAGATTGTAATCTACGACACATTTTCTAGTTTTTGTGTCGCAAAAATGTGTCACAAATCTGGGTTTTTGTTGTAGTGTGAATGTTATAAATGATAAAGTCAAAAGAATTATATCTTTTTCACTGGCCAATCAATGGGTAATTTTAAACAAATGTTTCACTATATCAAAATATTGTACTACAACATTGAAGCAAGGTTGGTTCATGTACTAGATATTTTTACTTATTGTTTAAGTTGAAGATCATAGCTTTTCTTTGATGATGTATGTATTGAACTTGTGAGGACGGCACTTAGGAAATATATTAGCCTTTACTGATGAATGATGCAAGGAATTTGATTTAGTTTGATGATGGAATCTTATGCCATTCATGATTTTGAATAAAATATTATTATCTATGGATGAAATTTTGTTGTTTAGCTGTTGTGAGTAGTAGGGATTTTACAAAAAAAATGGGAGCTTAATGAAAGATTTTGTAAAGTCGATTAATGCTATTATTTTTTTAAAGCTTGAAGTGCCCATCTTAAATTGGTTGCTTGGAAGTCATTCACGTATTCAATATATACACTTGCATGACAAAAGAATTTGATGGTTTAGAACTATTATTTAAATGTTTGTTGGGCATGATTTATATAGATTTGAGATTATGACACGGTATGCATAAAAATGATCTCTACTTGCACTGATTTTAGTTTTGAAATACTTATATTTAAAGTATGATTTGATTAAAGTATAATTTGAAATAATTTCAAATATTTCTATTTGAAAAGTGGTTTAATGCTAAACGGGTTTGAAATGCTTCTAAGTGTGTTTTAATTGGATTATGGCTTGGAACCAAATGTGAAACTTTAAATATATAAAATGATTACAGGTGTATGATATGATAGCGTTATGCTTCATATCGAGTCATGAATGCTATGTGAATGGTTTCATGTAATTTTGATGGTGGTATGCTTTGTGTAATTCATTGCAGTGGTGATCCCCATAGTCCAGTCCATAGAGGCGGTGTGGCTAACCATTTCTAATTACCTATATTAGGAGGTGTATAAAAAGTTTGAATGGGACTAAGCCTGACTAAAGCCCTCAGAGTCACCACACCAGGTGCTGAGAGGCTAACGCCAAATAGGGCTACTAGTTTTTTTAAAAATAATTTAGGAAAAAGCCTTAGCAGTTTCAGAGCCCTAATTATGACAACAACTAGAAGGAACATAATTTGAGGCTAGCCCAATGAAATTTAAAAAGAGAATTCGATATTGAAATATATTTTTATGAGTTCTGAGGTTTTGAATTATTTTTCATATAGTTAATATGGTTTACCTATGGAAGTCTTTGGAAATAAAGTATTCACTTTATGAATCGATATTTATTTGAAAACTTGTATTATCTTTCATCTAATACACGATTTCTTTGTTGTTGAAACTCAAAGAACGGGTTCCAGTGCAAACTATGATTTCAGATTTCAATGTAGTTATTTTAGCTTTGGTTACATATTCTCTTGTTGAAATGAGATATCACTTATTAGAGCTATACAAATGCCGCTCACTGTGTAGCATTTATGTTGTTACTCACCTCCACTACTCCTTTTCTAGATATAGCTTAGTATTGGCGCAGCTAGGAGTGGTGCTGAGCAATCCGGTTCTTGTGGCGTCAACTAGGACCCGGTGTTGGATCCATTAGGTTGTTTGACTTTTTAATTTTTTTTCTTTCGTTGTCTGTTGTGTACCATATATTGATGTTTTTTTTTGTGTATTCTCTCTTGTATTTATATTCTTTCTAGTATTTTGTATACAACTACTTGAACTCTTATTGTAGAATGTATATATATATTGAATTTTTTTGGGGGGTATTTTTTTGGTATCTTATGTATACATGTATAAACATATCAAATAGATCTTCTTTTGATGCCTTGTGTCAACTGGGGTTTAGGATACTACGTGTACCTCTCCTAAGTTTGTCTCCTGCTAGGCCCATTGGTCAGGGTTTGACAACCTAAGTTAGTCTCAAAATATTTATATAGTTGTAGATAGGACAGTAATACTTCGGCTGGTGAATGGTGATTAGTGATTATGGTGTTGTTCACTATTAACAAGTGATTAGTGATTGTAGTGATGTTGATGATAGTATATATACCACTATTGTAGATAAAATATAAGTAAATGTGACTTAGTGTTTGATTGTGTGTGTGTTTTATATTTTTTGTTATAAATATCTAAATAAAAATGTGAAACAAAAGCTCATTTATTTATTTAATTAGCAAATTATTAATAATTAAATAAAAATTAGTATAAAATTTAAATAAAATCCTAAACTCATATTAACTATATTGCATTTTTAAAATTTTTTTATCATTTTCAAATAATTTATTAAATCACTAAATAAAAAGTTAGGGATAAATTAACTTATATTGACAATTTAGTAACTTAAATTGACAATGTTTACTTTAATTGGTTATACAATCCATTGGAGAGCAGATAAATTAATATTTTAATTTAATAATCGGGGCCGGGAATCTCGAAACCCGGAAAATCCCGACGGGGACAGACACGGGGAAAACAAATTCCCCATATTCCGGTTTGTGGCCAGGGTTGGGGATGGGAGTAGAAATTTAGGTTAGGGTGGGGGATTGTATCCCTTGGTGAATCCCTGTCCTGTTGACATCCCTAACTAGAGGTGGCTAAAGTATGACAATAACACAAGCTGTATAGGAGGTGGCAACTGGAAGATAAAAGATGAGGATAGCTAGAACCTTGATTTGACTCTAGTAAACCAATATCATGTACACTACCTTTGCGGGAGACTAGGTGTGTTCATTTGGGTGTAAGTGGGGAGAAGTAGAGGGAAGTGGACTGACTTTCTCCACTTCTGATTTTTTTTCCTCTGAAGTGGGGAAGTGGTCACTTCCCCAACTTCAGACTTACTAAAACCCACTTCGGAACTTTTTTTACTGAAGTGGGGGAAGTGAGTTTTTTATAAAGCTCACTTCCCCCTCATTTCCAAAGACCCTTCAGAAGTTACACCATTTATACCGAAATAAACACCAGAGGTGGGAAAATGAACACTTCATGAAAAAGACACCTCCTGGAAAATGAACACAAGAAGTGATGGAAGTCATAGAACTTCCACCACTTCAGGGCACTTCAGGGAAGTGCCACTTCCCCCACTTCCTGACTTCCTCCCACTTACGCCCAAATTAACATGCTCTAAGAAATTGAAACTACGTTAAACTAAGTTGGCGGCATCAAGCTTGGTTCCTTTTGAATCAAGAGCTGTAAACATTCATAAAATTAGACATTTGATTAATTTTTACAAAGACCAATTATGGTTGATGCGATGCATAATTAAATGTGTATTTCTGTCATGTAGAGATGATGAGTTCTATCTGTAATGCAACATCTCTAACCTCTACACTCAAAAAGTTACAAATAGATTTGACTACGAGCTTGCCGTTTGCATTTAGGCTCTACTGCTTCGAATCTCAATAAGTTGTATTAGATTCAGAGATCCTTGAGCTTATATCCAGATTTGTTAGGTCCCTTTGTGAGAGAGTTACTAGAGTGGATTGAATCAAAGATTTGAGATAACCCATTAAATTTGGTGTGATGTTGAAAGCTTCTAGCCATCGATTAATTGGTCCATATCAGTTAACCTATCCGCTCTTGTAGATGAGGGTGGTGTTACGTACCATCCCTGATACCAGATGTAGCATAAGCCCTAAATGCCAAAAGAGGCAACTTAGTAAGTGCTCCAAAAGAAAACCTCCTTGAGGATGGTTTTAGTAAAAAACAATTCCAATAGGATTTATGAAGGAAGTAATTGAAATAAGTGATTTTGAATCCAGATCATTCCAACCCTCTCAGGATTTTATACCATCATTTACCTTAAAGGAAAGATTAAACTTCTTGGATGTTGAGGTTTCCCTAGCCCTCTTGATTTATCGATTTGTATAGGAGTATTTAATTTACATGGTAACAACCTTGTTTGTCAATATTTAGATCTGAAGGAATTCCTCCACATATAACCGCCGTCATCTTCAAGACTCAAAGGAAAATAATAAAGAAGATAGCAGAATCCTCCCAAGTGAAAACGCCACTTCACCCTCAAGATCAAGAACAAGCCATAATCATCTCTTCACTAGTCCACATCATTTCCACCAACATCTCTCCTCCACCAACATCTCTCCTTCACTAGTCCATGGCATCATCTTTACTTTGAAATTGCATACCTACATACAATTCTCCAGCCATTATTGGCCCTCTCGATGTCTGAGTATATAAGAAAGGATACTCCGGGAATTCTGGTGCGAACATGGCTTCTAAATCTAGCGTCCTCATGTGCGTTGGAGGCTCAAATGGTGGCATTGCAGATTCTGTATTTTGTCTTGGGATATCTTCTAAATTCCAATCTTCTTCCAAACTTTCTTCACTATCCTCTGTATAGTTGTCACTATCATGGTCATCCCCACTAGAACTCCCATATTCACCAACTTCATTTTCGTGAATATGATGAAAGGAAGTGGTTCTGATATCTTCATACTGTGACTTGATTGTAAGTGTTGTTGAATGTTGCTGTCTAGCTATATTAATTTGTTGTTGAGAGAACCCACCAACAGAAGCAGCAGCATCTAGCTCAGCGCATAATTCAAGAACTTGAATATCAGGAAATTTTGTATGGCAGTCGAACATCATCTGAACATCATGATCATTGCGCAGTTTAAATGATCGATAGGAAATCTTGTCATAACCTCCAGAGATAGGTAACCTGTATTTGGTACAGGTAACTCTTGCACCATTTACCACTTCTAAGTTGTCTTCAATAATTTTCTTTAAAAAATCTAAAGAGATGTCATTTTCCACGTAGAAACAGGATTGATTGTCGGAGGAATATACGACGCTATCTTCACTTGTAGTAGTGGAACCATTATAATAAACTAGAACAAGTGATCTTTCGGCCATTTTTAAGAAAAAATGAATCTATTGTAGGAACAGTAATATGAGGAGAGTAGATATGGTAACAATCATAAGATTATGACAAGGTATATATAGGGGAAGATTTCAATTCTTTTCTTGAAAAAAATTCAAATTTCACCATCATTAATTATGACGGTAGCATGTTTGACTGTCATTATTTTTGACGGTGGTAGGTTTGACCGTCATTATTTCGACTGGGCAGAGTTTGATTGTCATTAATTATGACGATTGCGAGTTTTGACTGTCATAATTACTGACTGTTGCAGGTTTAACCGTTATTATTTCTGACGGTGGCAGGTTGGTCGCCATTATTTCTGACGGTAGCAGGTTTGATTGTTATTATTTCTGACGGTTGCAGGTTTGGCTGTCACTAATTATGACAGTTGCAGGTTTGACAGTCATAATTACTAACTGTTGCAGGTTTGTCCATCATTATTTCTGACGGTAGCAGGTTTGACTGTCATTATTTCTGACGGTTGCAGGTTTGACTGTCATTAATTATGATAGTTGCAGGTTTGACAGTCATAATTACTGACGGTTGTAGGTTTGACCGTCATTATTTCTGACGGTGGCAGGTTGACCGTCATTATTTCTGACGGTTGCAGGTTTGACTGTCATTATTTCTGACGGTTGCAGGTTTGACTGTCATTATTTAATTATTGCGAGTTTGGCTTGTCATTAATTATGACGATTCATCATAATTACCGATGTTGCGGGTTTGACATGATCATTATTTCTGACGGTAGCAGGTTTGACTGTTATTATTTCTTACGGTTGCAGGTTTGACTGTCATTAATTATGACAGTTGTAGGTTTGACTGTCATAATTACTGACCGTTGCAGGTTTGACCGTTATTATTTCTGACGGTGGCAGGTTGACCGTCATTATTTCTGACGGTTGCAGGTTTGACTATCATTAATTATGACAGTTGGAGGTTTGACCGTCATTATTTCTGACCGTTGCAGGTTTTACTGTCATTAATTATGACAGTTGCAGGTTTGACTTTTTCCGAGGCGAGCTCGAGCCAGTAATTAATCCTGTTGAGCCGAGCTCAAACACTTCAAAGCTCGGCTCGGCTCGGCTCGATTGCAGGCTTGCTTCATGTCAGTGATATTGCAGAATGCAAAGATTATAATGATGGTTGGATAAAAGTTGATATTTGGGATCGATTAATTGACAATGCTTGGAATACTGAACTATGGAAAAGTTGATTTAAAAGGAAAAACCAAGCAAAATAAGCACATTTAAAAAGATGGTCCCAACGAATCTTGCCATCATGAATTCAACCTGCAAGTTTGGTGCGATGCAATTGGAGGAATGGGGACTAGTCACACTTATGTAAATTGCTTTGGGACCATGCCACATAGAAAAAATTTACTTTCTCCTTTTGCTTGTACTAGAGAAGCATCATGCTCAGTGTCACGGCCTCAACTAATCACCTTCGGCCATGCGGCACTTGACACGCACCAAGTGATAGGTCAGCCTTCCTTGTTAGAACAAGTGTGAAATAACATCTGTTCACAACATAAGCACAACACATGAAAGAAGCGAGCAAAACTGAAAAACATCCACGATACGAGAAGACGATACGAGAAGACGAGTTAGAGAAAGAGAAAAACATACTCTCTTAGATTTGAGAAAAGTTTACAATTATGGCCAATGATCTTCACCCTGAGGTCTTGTCCCCTTCCAAAGACATAATAGGCCATATTATAAGAGCTACTCTAAATCCCCAAGGTTAATTGAGCCCCTTACCTAATACAGGTCTGGGGTGAAGTCCCGGACTTTCATTTTGTTTGCAGTGTCCTCCTGACGTTACTATAGCTTTAACCAACCACCCTTGGTCACAGCGTTCAGAAGTACGGGTCACGCGCGGTAATACTGCGTGTCATCCTCGCCCCTGGCTAGGCCATGCTCCCGCTGGCGTGCCCACTTGCATACGCTTGCGTATACCCTTCGGCAAATCTGGAATCAACATCTGTGTTTCTCGGTATGATTAAGTGTCCCGCGCCGCCTAGACTTGCTAGAGATCCACTCTCTAAAATAATTTAAGTCCATGACACTTGACTCTTGGTATGGGCGCGCCTGTCCCACGCGCTCATCGGCTATGAGCACACCCACGGTCCAGGGCGCACGCGCTTCACGGTCTCAGCACATGATCGTGCGGGATATTCTCCCCGTGCACTACTCAGTCCACGCAGCTGTGCGCCTCGTGTCTTGGCCTACGCCAAGTTGTCCTCCTAATGACCAAGTGTAAGGGCACTAACGCTTACACTCGGCTTGTAGTCCACTAATCCAAAGTGCACGTCCTTCCATCGAAATTGCAAATCTACCCGAAGAAGTGGCAGTTGTGAAGAACAAGGTACAAAGCTTAGAGGATTCACAACAAAGTACAGTTAGGCTTAAAATGAAATTAAGACATTTTTTGTTTCAAATTACTGAGATGTTAAATCCGGTTACGCTTGGAATGCCAGATTTTCTCAACTTCTGGCGAATGATGGTGACCAATGAGAAGAAACTACTGATGATGAAGATTGAATGATGAGAGTCATTCATAGAATTCGGGGTATTTCATATCTTGTTTAATTTACATATGACTTTCTTTTTATGTTTTTGGATATGTTTTAGATATGATGAGAGATTGAACTCCACCTGCCTTGGACAGTATTGGACTTGTTTTTCATAATGAATGAATGATTTTGGACATTATACAAAGTTTGTCAAATGGCATTAAGATTACATGTGGTATAGAGAAATAAAGTGGGGGGAAAAAAATAAAATTATTAATAAAATTAATAAAAAACACTATCAGAGAAAGAATCCTGTGGGAAATTAGCACATTCAGTGGTAGAATTCTGTGAGTGATATATACTTTTTGGGTTGGACTTGATGAAATCCGTTGGTAACAAATACTTTTGGTAATAAAAACTATTTGAGACGGAATTCCATGGGTAATAAATACATCCAGGGATGGAATTCCGTGGGTGATAAAGAGTTCTAGCAACAAAATTCTGTTGGTAATATGTACTTTTTGGTAACAGAATTCCGTGGGTGATAAAGAATTTGAGAGATAGAATTCCGTATGGAAAATTCATTGATATTGATACCTGTTGGGTCCAGCCTATTTGGTGGGCTGGAATAAAGCTGGGCTCAGCCCAAGTCATAATGGAAAAAAAAAAACTATGCCAATGGAGAGAGGGTGTAGAAGATCAGTCAGTGAGGGAAGTGAGAGAAACCAAGGTGAAGGAGAAAGGAAAAGGCTGAGCTAGGGCAAGACGATCGGACGGCGATTCGGCGCCGGATCTCACTCAAATTCCGGGTGAAGAATCCTTGCAAGAAGCTCTTCCTATTGATTAGGTTTGATCTTTCCTTTGATTCCTAATTTGGTGTGTTATCCATCGATTGATGATGATGACGATACTTCATGTATGTTGATGCCATTGGCCATGTATGCCTCTAGTTTAATCTAGAGAAGTCTTTGTAATCCTTCATTGGCGTAGTGAAAACGTTTTGAAGTGGCTCTAAGGAGTCCCGTGGTTTTTCCCTCGATTTGAAGGGTTTTCCACGCTAAATTGTGTGTCTTGCTTGTTGTTTTTGACATTTCTATTGTTTCCATTAGATCCCTAAAGTTTGTACTCAAAAGGGGGAGGTTTTGAGCTTCAAAATTCAGAAAACAAGCTCAACACGCCCGTGCTTAATTTTGCACGCCCGTGCTCAGGGTAGTGAGACCGTGCTTCGCCCGTGCTTCAAGACGTGCAGATTGCAGGCTTTCTGAATTTTCGACTGCTACAGTGTTTGCTACATTAACAGTGCTACAGTAATGATGCTACAATGATCCTACTACAGTAGCGGACGAACCCAGTAAAGTGTTTCGCCCGTGCTACAAGCCGTGCAGATTGCAGGTTTTGCATTTCTGGGTGCTACAGTGTAAGTGCTACATTGTAGTGCTACAGTATTGCTACAGTATTTTTGGGAGAAATTATCGTTTGGTCCCCGGTTCCTCCTCAACAGAGTGGTATCATAGCCTGGTTGGCTAGAAATATCTTGAGTACAAAATGGAAGGCCAAAATGCATATGGGATGATTAAACTAAGCCCCTGCAACTATGCAATTTGGAAAGGAAAAATGCAAGATTTGTTGATAGTGAAGGATTTGTTCTTACCTGTTATGGGAAAGCCAAAGCCAGAGAAGATGACTGATGTTGAGTGGGAGATACCACATCTAAAAGCTGCTGCAACAATTCGGCAATGGGTAGATGTAAATATTTTCCATCATATTTCTGAAGAAGTGAAGGCAGATGTACTCTGGAAGAAGCTAGAAGCCATGTATGAGAAGAATACATTTAGAAACAAAGCTGCGACTATCAGAAGGCTGGTAAATTTGAAGTATAAAGATGGCAGAAGCATGACAGAGCACACTAGGGATTTCCAAGATTTAGTAAACCAATTGGCAGCTATGAAGATGCCTCTTGAAGATGAGTTGCAGGCATTGTTACTCTCAGTTCATTGCCTGATAGCTGGGAAACACTAGTGGTGTCACTTAGTACTTCAGCACCTAGTGGGACATTAACCATGGAGATGGTTAAAGAAAGTCTCTTAGGTGAAGAGGCCAGGAGGAAGGAGAAAGGTGAAACTTCCTCTGGTGTACTTGTTTCTGAGAAGCCGGAAAGTCGAGGTAGAAGCAAGAGTAAATATCCTCAAGCTCATGGTAACAGAGATATCTCCAGAGGCAGGTCAAAGAACAGGAAGAACATCAAATGTTTCCATTGCAACAAGATGGGCCACATGAAGAAGGAGTGCAGGTTCTTGAAAAGGGAACAGAGTGGGGGAAATAGAGAGGAGAAGGAGACAAATACAGTAGCCACAAAAGATGACATCAGTGTCATTTGTGATGATAGCTGTATCAGTCTGGCGAGCCAAGAAAGTGATTGGGTGCTTGACTCAGGAGCCTCATTTCATGTTACCCCCTACAGTGATCTCTTTACTACATATTCCAGTGGTGACTTTGGAGTAGTAAAGATGGGAAACAGTGGTGCATCAAAGATAGTGGGTATTGGAGACATTCACTTGGAGGCCAGTCAGGGACTGAAGCTGGTGCTCAAGGAGGTTAGGCATATTCCAGACATACGCCTAAACCTAATATCTACAGGCAAGCTTGATGATGAGGGGGTTGCCAGTTGGTTTGGTGAAAGCAAGTGCAAACTCACCAGAGGCTCTCTAGTAGTTGCTAGAGGAAGAAAAATGAACACACTCTATGTAATACAAGCTAAGCTACACATAGGAGAGTTGAATGCAGTTCAGAAAGATGCAAGCATCGAGCTATGGCATAAGAGGCTTGGGCATGTTAGTGAGATAGGACTACAACTTCTCGCTAAGAAAAATCATCTACCGAACATGCAAGGTGCGTCTCTCAAAACATGTGTTGATTGCTTAGCAGGAAAAACACATAGAGTAGCATTTCATTCTCATCCCCCTTCTAGAAAATCAAATATTCTTGATTTGATTCATACCGATGTTTGTTCTATGCAAAAGAAAACTCTTGGAGGAGCATTGTATTTTGTGGCCTTCATCGATGATCATTCAAGGAAGGTCTGGGCTACTGCTCTGAAGACCAAGGATCAGGTGCTTAATGTTTTCAAAGATTTCTATGTCAAAGTTGAAAGGGAGACAGGAAAACAGCTGAAGGCAATAAGAGCAGATAATGGTGGTGAGTACAGAGGGCCATTTGAAGAATACTGCAGATTTCATGGGATCAGGCTTGAGAAGACTCCAGCCAAGACACCTCAGTTGAATGGTGTGGCTGAGAGAATGAACAGAACTATTGAAGAGAGGATCAGATGTATGCTCTCTCGTGCAAAGCTTCCTAAATCCTTTTGGGGGGAAGCTATGAGGACGGCTGTGGACATGATAAATCTTTCTCCAGCAGCAGCTCTAGATGGTGATGTGCCTAACAGAGTGTGGACTGGGAAGGAAGTTTCCTATACTCATCTGAGAGTATTTGGCTGTAGAGAATTTGTCCATATCCCTAAAGATGAAAGATCCAAGCTTGATGATAAAGCGAAGCCATGTATTTTCTTGGGTTCTGGACATGAGGAGTTTGGGTACAGACTGTGGGATCCAGTAAACAGGAAGCCTGTCAGGAGCAGAGATGTTGTGTTTCTGGAAGACCAGATGACTGACTGTGATGAGCAGAGAGAGGCCTCTAGTTCCTCAGTTGAAATTCCTGTAAATTTGGATCCAGTCACTCCACCTGTGCAGAGTTCAGCTCAAAGGGGAGCTACCCAAGAAAATGGTGATGATACAGATAATGTTGAAACTCATTCAACTGATGATGCAGAGCCAGTTGAAGAAGAAGAAGAACAATCATCACCAGCACCACCAGTTGAGACTCAAGTGAGAAGATCTACTAGAGACCGTCATCCCTCTAGCAGATACAGTACTAATGAGTATGTTATGCTCAGTGATGGGGGAGAGCCAGAAACATATGAGGAATCCATGCAACATGAGAAGAAGCAAGAGTGGTTTAGAGCTATGCAGGAAGAGATGAAATCCCTTGGTGAGAACCACACCTATGATTTGGTAAAGTTACCAAAGGGCATGAAGACACTCAAGAACAAGTGGGTGTATAAGTTGAAGACTGAATGTAACAGCTCACAGCCAAAGTACAAGGCAAGATTGGTTGTGAAGGGGTTCAGTCAGAAGAAACGCATTGACTTTGAAGAGATATTTTCTCCAGTTGTGAAGATGTCATCCATCAGACTTGTCCTCAGTTTAGCTGCTAGCTTAAATTTGGAGGTGGAACAACTTGATGTGAAAACAGCATTTCTTCACGGTGATTTAGAGGAGGAAATATACATGGAGCAGCCAGAAGGGTTCAAAGTCAAGGGCAAAGAAAATCTAGTGTGCAGATTGAAGAAAAGCCTATATGGACTCAAACAGGCACCAAGGCAGTGGTACAAGAAGTTTGACTCCTTTATGATGGCTCAGGGGTACACTAGAACATCTGTTGATCATTGTGTGTTTGTGAAGAAACACTCAAATGATGATTTTATTATTCTATTGCTCTATGTTGATGACATGCTAATTGTTGGCCGTGATGCAAGCAAGATTAAAGACCTGAAGAGACAGTTGAGCAAGTCCTTTGCTATGAAGGACTTAGGAACAGCAAAACAGATACTTGGTATGAAAATTTCCCGCGACAGGAAGAATGGGAAGTTGTGGTTGTCTCAAGAAAACTACATTGAGAAAGTTCTTTAGAGGTTCAACATGAAAAATGCCAAGTCTGTTTGTTTGCCACTTGCAGGTTATTTTAAACTCAGTTCAAACCAATGTCCCTCAAATGACAAAGAGAAGGAGGAGATGAATCGAGTTCCATATGCATCCGCAGTTGGCAGTTTGATGTATGCCATGGTGTGTACGAGGCCAGACATCGCTCATGCTGTTGGAGTTGTGAGCAAATTTCTCTCCAATCTGGGAAAAGAACACTGGGCTGCAGTGAAGTGGATACTGAGGTATCTGAGAGGTACTTCCCGGGTATGTTTGTGTTTTGGTAAAGGTGAACCCATTTTGGATGGGTATACAGATTCGGACATGGCATGCGATATGGACTCTAGAAAGTCAGTTTCAGGGTTCATGATGACTTTTGCAGGGGGAGCTGTTTCTTGGCAGTCAAAGCTGCAGAAGTGTGTTGCACTATCCACCACAGAAGCTGAATACATTGCAATTACTGAAGGTTGCAAAGAGGCTTTGTGGATGAAGAAATTTCTTGAAGAAATAGACATACAACAGGAAAAGTGCATAGTCTATTGTGACAGCCAGAGCGCCATCCATCTTTCCAAGAATTCAACATTCCATTTGAAGTCCAAGCATATTGATGTTAGATATCATTGGATTCGAGATGTTCTTGAAGCCAAAGAGTTGTACTTGGAAAAGATACACACTAGTGAGAATGGGTCCGATATATTCACCAAGGCATTATCCAAGGAGAAGCTTGAAGCATGTCGGGAAAGAGCAGGGTTAGTAGAGCCCCCAAATGGTGCTGAGGGGGAGAATTGTTGGGTCCAACCCATTTGGTGGCTGGAATAAAGCTGGGCTCAGCCCAAGTCATAATTAAAAAAAAAAAAAAACTTTGCCAATGAAGAGAGGGTGTAGAAGATCAGTCAGTGAGGGAAGTGAGAGAAACCAAGGTGAAGGAGAAAGGAAAAGGCTGAGCTAGGGCAAGACGATCGGACGGCGATTCGGCGCCGGATCTCACTCAAATTCCGGGTGAAGAATCCTTGCAAGAAGCTCTTCCTATTGATTAGGTTTGATCTTTCCTTTGATTCCTAATTTGGTGTGTTATCCATCGATTGATGATGATGATGATACTTCATGTATGTTGATGCCATTGGGCATGTATGCCTCTAGTTTAATCTAGAGAAGTCTTTGTAATCCTTCATTGGCGTAGTGAAAACGTTTTGAAGTGGCTCTAAGGAGTCCCGTAGTTTTTCCCTCGATTTAAAGGGTTTTCCACTCTAAATTGTGTGTCTTGCTTGTTGTTTTTGACATTTCTATTGTTTCCATTAGATCCCTAAAGTTTGTACTCAAAAGGGGGAGGTTTTGAGCTTCAAAATTCAGAAAACAAGCTCAACACGCCCGTGCTTAATTTTGCACGCCCGTGCTCAGGGCAGTGAGACTGTTCTTCGCTTGTGCTTCAAGCCGTGCAGATTGCAGGCTTTCTGAATTTTCGACTGCTACAGTGTTTGCTACAGTAACAGTAATGATGCTGCATTGATCCTGCTACAGTAGCGGACGAACCCAGCAAAGTATCACGCCCGTGCTCGGCCCGTGCTTCAAGCCTTGCATATTGCAGGTTTTGCATTTCTGTGTGCTACAGTGTAAGTGCTACAGTGCAAGTGCTACAGTATTACTACAGTACTTTTGGGGGAAATTATCGTTTGGTCCCCGGTTCCTCCCAAACAATACCATTAGTGGCAAAATAGTGACAATATTCGTTGGTGATACTTTAACATCACAAGCTGAAAAGTTTTTTTCTGATGGAATAGCATTAGCGACTTTTATTTTAATGACAAAAATTTTCAATTGAAAATTCCGTCTCTGAAATTCATCATTCATCACTAATGGAATGTAATCTATCAGTGACTGAATTTTCTGTCTCTAATGCTATTTTTTTTTTTTTTTGGTAGTGCATAGAAATTATTGATGACCAAAAAAAGCATAAGAGAAAAAGGAAATTGAAGAAAAATAAGTGCAGAGGTGAGAGATGAAAACCATGGGAAAGAAGGGAAACAAAGATACGTAATCCTTGGCGAGCCATACACAAGTGGCTGGGGACCTTTGACATGGCCCAAGATGCTGGTCTAGATAATGACTTGGCTGCTATCCGGTTTTGTGGTCCCATATCTAAGCTAAATTTTCCGTTTCCCGATTAGCATGATGGAAATAGTGTTCTTGAACACACTACAAGTGTTAATACTAACATGAGTTCTTGGTGCTAGTGGTGCTATGAGTGAAGAGTACTCCCCATATCATTATTTGTATGAGTAACAAAAGGAGGAGGAGGAGATGGTGGTGAGTTTCAGGGATGATCTTCAGGATTTGGTGCAGTTGGATGAAGAAGAGGTTTTATACGGTTGTTTCATTCCTTCATTCTTTCATTATTTTGTTTGTTTTAAAATATACTGAAACTAAACTTATTTAGGAAAATAGCGATCTATTCAATGATTTTTGCCCCCTTTGTTTTATCAATGATTTGTTGGACAATTATATATATATATATTGGTGTCATGAAGATATCTCCATATGAATGTGATGTATCTTGTGCTTTTATTTCTAACTTTATATATCACTATATGTATCTCTATTTTCCTAGATCAAGTCAACTTCTGACTCGGATACCACTATTAGAAGCACTATGATGCACACAGCATGATCAAGAAAAGATAATAGCAAGATAGAGATAAAAGATATAAAATAACACTCCTTTATATTACTTTATTCAAATCCTCACCTTTTACAAAACAGCCATAAAGATAGCTGTTTTTACAAACAACAACTCTGGACATTCCAGATCGAACTCTCTCATTTTAACACATAACTCACCAATTTGTTCCTCAATAAAAATTAGTAACTCCTATAACCCGTGACTCTTAAAATTTCAAAATCCAAACCTTATATCTCCTAAGTAGGGAGTAAATCCTCATCTTATTAACCCAAATACTTCTACTATTTTCAATTAGAAATGTTTAAATTTATTTTTTGAACACCCTCCTTAAACTTAAATATGTAGTAAAGTTGTTAAACATGACAATCACAACTGGCTAGAAATATACGAACAACACTTGATGACGTAGAATCAAGATCTTCATTGGCATTTCCACCGTGCCTTTTTTCAACTCTTTAATGTCTTATTGGTTTTAGAGAGGCTTTTCCGCATTTCCTCATTAGCTTCATGTATGTCTTCAAATTGATGTTTGAGTTCCACTAGTTTTGTCTCGTTTACATCTCTTATGATAATAATGTAATATTGTCCTAAATGTCTTACCGCTTGCAATGAGACATCATTCTTAGCCTTTTCCTTTGTATATGCACGGGTCATACAGTTCGTGACTTCCTAGCTTATCATCAAACCTTATTTTCACAACAAAAACAAGTAAGTGTTTGGGACCAAATTGTTCACAGGCATACTTTGCGGGGTGGAAGGTTTTTTTTTTTTTTTTGTCAGGAAGGAGCTCACCCGAGCTAAACCAAACATTCAAAATTTAAAACCCGCTACAAAGCTGCTTTCTTCTAGCCATCTAGGGCGATCTGATCCTCGATGAGATAGGGACAATCCTGGATTGGTTCTTTCGTAGCTTGCTAATATGTCAGCCAACTGATTAAGCTCTCATGGGCAATATTGTACCTCAGCCGAGTTATCACGTTCCAACAAACTTCGAACATGCTGAGCCTCCATCCAAGTGTCAGTGCTAGTCACTAGATTGCCTCCATTTAAAAGCTTCAACGCCATAGGGCAGTTCGAGTAAATCATATCCGGCCTCATCTGCTGTAGTCTGCAATGCTCCAGTGCTATTTTTATGGCCATAAGTTTTACGTGAACACTTGATTGGGCCATTATCATGGTTGCTTCAGCTAAAAGGATGGTATTCATTCCATTTACAATTGCAAAACCTACACCACCAAAAACATCATCAGCAATCCATGAAGCATCACAAAAAATAACAATTCTATTACCCCAAGAAGAAATGTAAGTGTACTCCCTGATTTTCCTTCTAATAGTCCAGTAGTAGTCTTGAGTTGTTTTAAGAGCCTGGCAAAATATTTGATAAGTTGGAATCTTGATTTGATTGAACACCAAATCACACCGGGCCCTCCAAATTCGCCGTACACATGTTGCCACTAACGCTGGAAAAAAGGCAAAATGCTTCTGCATGCCTTCTCCCCCTTCAACAAAAACCCACTGCCCACCTAAAAAATTCTGCAGAACACTGATATCCACTCCAAAATATTCTGAAACATAACTCCAACATCTTTTGGTTACCACACACTTATTTAGTAAATGGTCTAAATTCTCCAGCTCCAATCCACACAGAGGACATAAGATTTGAGGCCCAAAATTACATCTATATATGAATTCATATGTTGGAAGTCGGCCATGAAAGGCTCGCTAAAGAAAGGTTTTAACTTTAGGAGCAATTGCCAACCTCCAAATCTTATGCCACCCATCCCAAATATCAATATCATATTAACAAGCCCTATTGAGATGAGTGTACACAAGACTGCTTAATTTTCCAGTGGAATTACAGGCAGCCCACTGCCAATGGGGCTTAGTGTAAGGGTTGATGACCTTACACTTGGTCAGCGGGCATACAGTATCACATAGACCAAACCACGAGGGCGCACAGCTGCGTGAATTTGGTAGCGCGCGCAGGTGGCGCGGCGCTTGTGTTGTGTCGGGACCAAGGGCGGGTGAAATACCCCGCATGATCATGGGCTGAGACCGTGAGACGCGCGCGCGCGCTGGACCGTGGGCGTGCGCGTGGCCGATGAGCGAGTGGGGCAGGCGCGCCCCTTACAAGGAGTCAAGTGTCGCAGGACTTCATCATGTAGAGTGCTGGATCTCTAGCAAGTCTAGGCGGGGCGGGACACTTGATCAGGCCGGTTGACCGAGAGCTGATTCCGGATCTGACAAGGTTTTACACAGGCGTATGCAAGTAGGCACGTGGCCGGGAGCGTTGCCGAGCCAGGGGCGAGGATGGCACGCGGTATTACCGCGCGTGACCGGTACTGCTGCGCGCTGTGACCAAGGATGGCTGGTTAAAGCTACAGTCGAGTCAGAGGACACTGCAAGCTAAGTGAAGTCAGGGAATTCACGCCAGGCGGATATTGGGCATGGGGCTCAATCAACCTTGGATTTGGGGTAGCTCTTGTAATAGGGTTAAATGTGTCTTTGGGAGAAGACAAGGCCACTTGGTGTTGGTTTTGGCCATGGTTGTAAACATTTCTCAATCTAAGAGAGTTTTATGTTTTTCTCTCTCAAAATGGGTTTCTTTGTGTCGTGTTTCTCGTACCGATGGGTATTCCGAATTTGCTCGCTTCATCTTATTTTCACTGTGCTTTGTAATGCAAACAGGATTAACGTACTGTTCTTGAAGGAAAGGCTGACCTGTCGCTATGGTGCATGTCAGGTGCCGCACGGCCGCAGCTGATTGGTTGGGACTGTGACAGTTGGTATCAGAGCTACGAGTTTGTAGCTTGAAGCGAAGCGCGAGAAGACACACAAGTGAAGACGGTGGAGATGGCGACTAGCAAGAAGGATCGTTTTGATCACCTTGAGGAGACAGCAGAGCGATTGGAGAACGTCGTCGGGAGTGTTGATGATCAGATCGTGAACCTGTCGAAGATGGTGGAGGACCTGGCGATTGGATATCGCGAGATCCAGATGACTGTTGAAGTTCTGAAGACGACTGTGGAGGTCCTGAAGACGAAGATACAGGTTCTGGAGGCAGAGGTCGGCCAACTCAAGGAAGCTAGCGCTTCACCGGTCTCGTGGGAGGCGCCCACGAGAGTGAAGGTCCCCGAACCTTCTCCATTTGATGGTGCAAGGAGTGCCAAGACGCTGGAGAACTTTCTTTGGGATGTGGATCAGTACTTTAAGGCTGCAAGGGTGCCGGACCATGAACAAGTCCCGTTGGTCGGGATGTACCTTACTGGCGATGCAAAGCTATGGTGGCGAACTCGTCAGCAAGAAGACGCTCAGGCGGGTCGGACAAGTTCGAACTCGTGGGTCGAGTTGAAGAAGGAATTGCGGGAGCAATTCTTGCCTGGCAACACTGCTTGGGTAGCTCGCACAAATCTGAAGGAGCTACGGCAGACAGGCACTGTCCGAGAGTACGTGAAGGAGTTTTCATCTCTGATGCTGGATATCAGGGACATGTCCGAGGAGGACAAGTTGTTTAACTTCCTTACGGGACTCCAGAGTTGGGCCCAGATCGAGGTACGGAGACAGGGCGCGAAGGACCTGACCTCCGCAATCATTGCAGCTGAAGCACTGGTGGACTTGCAAACCTTACCCGGTGGAGAGGGTGAGAAGGCGAAGTTCAGATCCAAAGACAAGAAGCCAGTTGAGAGAAGGACCGGAGGTGGGTTCCTAAGGTGGAAGCCCACCGGTCAGGCCAGATGGAATAGACCCAGGGATGATGGAAGAGCAGCGAGTGGTTCAGGCAAGATGAGTGGATGTTTCATCTGCAAAGGACCACATATGGCAAAGGATTACCCTAAGCGTGAGAAGTTGGTCGCGTTTAGAAATGAGTCAGAAAGCGATTCGTAGGACCCGGCAAGGATGAGTTCTTTACAACTGTTGGGTGCCTAGAAGACTGTCAAGAGTGACAAGGCGGTGGATTCTCTGATCTATGTGGAGCTGACCTTGAATGGAAGGGCCATACAAGGGAGGGTGGATACAGACGCAACTCACACTTTCATCAAGGAGGATGTGGCGACTCGGTGGGGACTGAGCGTAGGGACGCACACGAGCCGAGTGAAAGTAGTCAACTCTCAGGCACTGACGGTGACTGGGAAGATCTGCTGGCGGTCACATTAGATGATTTCGAGTTGTTACTGGGGATAGAGTTCCTCAAGTCTGTGAAGGCTGCTGTTGTTCCACATTTGGGTGATCTTCTTATGGATGAGAAGAACCCATGCTTTGTAGCGGGAGTGGCTGCAAAGGAGAAGAAAGGGAAGAAACCGACGCTTTCTGCGCACCAGAGGGTGCAAGGGCTGGGTCATGGAGAACCCAAATATGTTGCTGCTGTATTGGAAGTGCAGGTTGATCTGGGGAGCGATCTACTTTCAGTTGTGGCTGAAGTCTTAACGGAGTTTCAAGACGTGGTGCCGCCGGAACTACCCCGTGAACTCCCACCCCGGCGTGCAGTAGATCACCAGATGGAGTTTGATGCCGGGTTGTGAACCCCCTGCCCGGGCTCCCTATGTCACACTTGGAGTTGACAGAGTTGAGGATATAACTCACAAAGCTTGATAATGGCTTCATTTAGCCACAGGGCATTCGCTGGTGTTGTTTCAGAAGAAGCGGGAGTGCTCTCTTCGACTGTGCGCGGACCACCGAGCGTTGAACCAAACACGGTGTTTGTGGTGAATCCTATGGTGGATCACATTGTTCACTTGAAGCAGGGATTATCAAGATGGAGGGAGTGATAATGTGAAGTTGGAGAAATATCATTTCTCGGGGTGAAGTCCGTATGGTCGGGCTAAGGTGGCGGTGGTTTTGGACTGGCCTGCACCGTCCAAAGAAGGTCGTGTCGCTTACCGAGTTGTTGAAGAAGGACCAGCCGCGGGGGTGGACCGAGAGGCAACAGACTCTATGTGCCGAAAGGAGGGAAGATTCGGCAGGAGCTCTTGAGAGAGCATCATGATGTTCCATGGGCGGGACATCCCGGTCGTGAGCAAATGAAGACCTTGCTCACAAGACATTGTTATGGGCCGGATATGGGCGAAGACTTTGAAGCATATGTGAAGACGCGTTTCGTGTGCCAACAAGACAAGTCGGAAAGAAGACGGGAGGCCGGTCTTCTCCAGCCGTTGAGTGTTCCGGAAAAGCCATTTTTCTCCGGATTTCCTAAGGTGGAAGAGATGTCGACAGTGATGGTGGTCGTGGACCGATTCACAAAGTATGCGGTATTCATACCCGCAGCGGTAGAGTGTTCAGCAGAGGTGGCTGAGCTGTTCCTGAAGCATGTGGTGAAGCACTTTGGGGTACCGGAAGACATCATAAGCGATCGAGATGTTCGCTTTACTGGACGGTTCTGGACGACGTTGTTCGAGTTGTTGGGCACAGAATTGAAGTTTTCAACAGCGAATCATCCGTGGACGGATGGGCAGACGGAGAGGATCAATACTCTGTTGGATGAGTATCTCCGACATTATGTTTCAGCTTCGCGGAAGAATTAGCTCAGTCTGCTTGATGTGGCGCAGTTTAGCTACAACCTTCATGGGTCTTCATCAACGGAGAGGAGTCCGTTTGAGCTTGCATATGGATACCAACCTATTACTCCTTCAAAGGTGGCGAAGAGGAGGACAGGAGGAGAATGTCCTGCCGCGTATCATTTTGCTATTGATCGGCAAGAGATGATGGAGAGTGCTCGGGATAGCCTCGCAAGGCGACTCGCCAGGATGAAGAAGTATGCAGATCAAGGGAGACGTCCTTTGGAGTTCCAAGTAGGGGACAAGGTTTGGTTGAAGCTCACTCCACAGGTGTGGAAGAAGTTACATCAGGAGGATGTACACAAGGGCTGAATCATGAGGTATGATGGGCCTTTCGTTATTGTCCAGCGGCTGGACAACCCCACGGATTCATCAAGGGCGAAGAAGAGTCGGGCTCCGCCGACTATTCGCGAGGAGTTTAGCAGGGTTGCTGAGCGGATCCTAGACCGAAGAGTAGAAGGCCAAAGCAAGAAGAACCGCAGGGTGTTCTTCCTTGTCCAATGGAAGGACTTGCCTATGTCAGAGGCAAGCTGGGGGCGCGATACTACTCTTTGGCAGTTCAAGGAGTTGGTGGAAGACTTCTTGAGTTCGAGACCGACGAGGACGTCGGGTTCAACTAATGGGGGTGGTTTGTAAGGGTTGATGACCTTACGCTTGGTCAGCGGGCATACAGTATCACATAGACCAAACCACGAGGGCGCACAGCTGCGTGGCTTTGGTAGCGCGCGCAGGTGGCGCGGCGCTTGTGTTGTGTCGGGACCAAGGGCGGGTGAAATACCCCGCATGATCATGGGCTGAGACCGTGAGACGCGCGCGCGCTAGACCGTGGGCGTGCGCGTGGCCGATGAGCGAGTGGGGCAGGCGCGCCTCTTACCAAGAGTCAAGTGTCGCAGGACTTCATCATGTAGAGTGTTGGATCTCTAGCAAGTCTAGGCGGGGCGGGACACTTGATCAGGCCGGTTGACCGAGAGCTGATTCCGGATCTGACAAGGTTTTACACAGGCGTATGCAAGTAGGCACGTGGCCGGGAGCGTTGCCGAGCCAGGGGCGAGGATGGCACGCGGTATTACCGCGCGTGACCGGTACTGCTACACGCTGTGACCAAGGGTGGCTGGTTAAAGCTACAGTCGAGTCAGAGGACACTGCTAGCTAAGTGAAGTCAGGGAATTCACGCCAGGCCGGTATTGGGCATGGGGCTCAATCAACCTTGGATGTGGGGTAGCTCTTGTAATAGGGTCAAATGTGTCTTTGGGAGAAGACAAGGCCACTTGGTGTTGGTTTTGGCCATGGTTGTAAACATTTCTCAATCTAAGAGAGTTTTATGTTTTTCTCTCTCAAAATGGGTTTCTTTGTGTCGTGTTTCTCGTATCGACGTGTATTCCGGATTTGCTCGCTTCTTCTTATTTTCGCTGTGCTTTATAATGCAAACAGGATTCACTTACTGTTCATGCAAGGAAAGGCTGACCTGTCGCTATGGTGCATGTCAGGTGCCGCACGGCCAAAGCTGATCGGTTGGGGCTGTGACACTTAGCATGGTAATCAAATTGCTTTTCAGTAACTATATCCCAATTAAGACAATCCCCAAACCAACTCTTAACAGCTTCTTTGTTCAAAGTATTGCCTCTTAGGAGGTCACCAACATAAGGTCTATCCTCTAACAAATTCATATTAATAAAGGTAGGTCTCATGGAGATAGGCATGTCAAAAAGCCAAGCATCATAAAAAAACCTGATATTGTTAGGATTGCAACCTTTAAGAACAAAATTGGAACGAATGATCTCAGCATTTTTATGAAGCATCCTATAAAACCAAGACACTTTCTGTAGATTAGAGTTAGACCAAAGATTGAAAACCCCATATTTTAACTAGGAGATCTGGACCCACAACTTGTCCTCCTGATTTAGAGCTAATAGAACATTTTTGGCCATCAGTGCAATTTTTGCATTCCTTAGATTCCTGATTCCTAGTCCTCCCTCAGCCTTAGCAAGTATAGTACTGTTCCAGTTCATAGGGTAGAACCTGCTTGCAGCATTGCCCTTTCCCCATAGGAAAATCTAGTCAGCTTTGAGATTGAGTCCAAGATTGTATCAGGGACTGGGTAGTAAGATAAGGAATAGACAGGGATAGACATAAGGGTACTATTGGCTAAGACAATCCTCCCAGCAAGAGAAATGGTTGCAGGGTTCCAAGAGTTCAAGCTCTGTTTGGTCCTATTGATCAAGTTGTGAAAATGCTGAATTGAAAGCCTTTTGGGAGAAATGAGGGCCCCTAAATATCTGAAAGGAAAGGAACCAAGGCCTATATTCAGGAGAGATTTTATTCTGTCCCTAAGATATTTGTTACACCAGCTAGGGAGGTAGAGAGCAGATTTGCTATGATTGATCTGTTGACCAGTTAAAGCTTTATAAATGTTGAAAGTCAATCGACAATTCCTAGCAGCAACTCGAGAAGCCCTAGTGATCACAATAAGGTCATCAGCAAACATCAGATGATTAAAGTTCTGTCCTAGCCTCTTATCAAAGCTAGGAATCATGTTTTGCTGTAAAGCATAATTTTGCATGGCAGACAGGTTCTGAGAAACTAATAAGAACAGGAAAGGAGAAAGAGGATCCCTCTGTCTCACTCCCCTATGACTGTTAATCCAAGGTGATGGTTTCCCATTGACTAAGAATGCAAAGCTAGGTGAGGTGATACAAGTTTGAACCCATGAAATCCAAATTTCCGGAAACCTCATGATCCTAAGGGTAGCATGGATGGCGGTCCACTCTAAAGCGTCATATGATTTCTCAACATCAATTTTAAGGATCATCCTAGGGAGGAATTGAGAATCAGATTCTAAGGAATGCACAATTTCTTGAAGCGCAATAATATTGTCAAAAGAAGATTTCCCAGCCATGAAACCACTTTGTTCATGCCCAATGAGTTTGTGAATGACATGCTTCAGTCTATTGGTAAGAATCTTAGAAATGATATTGTAGCAAACATTGCACAATGAAATTGGTCTGTAATCACTAACTCTAGTAGGGGCATCTTTTTTGGGAATTAAGACAATATAGGTTCTACCCCAAGAGGCAGGTAGTTTAGTATGCTGAAAAAAATAATTAATAGCATCAAAAAGAGGCCCCTGAACAATATCCCAATAGAAAAGATAGAATTCCACATTCAACCATCCGGCCCCGGGCTTTTACCTTTAGGCATGGATTTGAGAGTTCTAAAAATTTCCAAAAGAGATATAGGTTTGATAAGAATATCCCTATCAAGCTCATTAAGGTACGAGAGGTCATTAGGGAGCTTATTCATCAAATCAGTTACAGAGCTATCAATAGTAGATGTCCAAAGCTTAGCATAAAAATCAGAGAACACAGCAGCAATATTTATGAAAATAAGAATGAATGCAACCATGATCATCAGTAATAGCAGAGATGTTTCATTTCACACTGATTACACACTGAAAAGATGTTTCATTTCACTAAAACAACATACAAGCGAAAGACTTACATATATATGACTTCAAAAATACTTAAACTAAACCCTAATACAACAGAAAGCTTAAACATTGCTCAAACAGTACAACACTAATAAATACTATAGCATACCCTAGTATGATAACTCTCATCAGTGAAAGACATCTCCATTCATGCAGATCTCTGCATTCTCTAGAGTCAGAAGAGAGGCCATTTTTCAATCAATCACTCCAACAAGACTGTCATGCAGTTACTACTTGAGAGCATATACAAATTCTAGAAAGCACATAATTAGGCCAAAGCACCTAATTTAGGATTAAAAGATGCTATGAGGATGATTACTGGAGATAAAGACAACTACAAAGCATAAGATTTATCATGGACGTGGCAATCTTTCCCATAAAGTAGTTCGTTATTTGTTTAAGGCCAGGAGGCCTACCTTGTGTACCAAAAACAAAAGGGTGCCTACCTAGAATTAGCAATTTATTGTCTTCATATAAGAATTTTATCATTGAATGACAGTTCTTCTTTCTTGCTCTGCAGAAATGTCCTTACCGTATCAATCAATATTTAGACTTTTCTTACAGTGTGATTATTATTCGTTGAAGTCTACCTCTTCACACTAATGGAAATGTCCACAAGGAAAACTGCACTAACTAAAACCAATGTTTTTTTCTCAAAAAAAAACTAAAACCAATGTTTTTCAAAGTCAAGGTCATCCTGCCCCACACGCATATCTGTTTTCTCTTGGATCAAGAACTTCCAACATAGACTAGAAAGCTACGACTCTTATAGTATGTCTTTTCTTCAAATTTCTGGTTCGAAGTTTCTCTTTTTCCACACAAATGCTTTAGAATTTTCTTTTATATGGATCTATATTAATCCCAAAGCTATACCTCTTCAATTACAAAACCCCAAAGAAAGACAGGATGATGAAGACGGTGATAAGTGCTAACTTGTTATTGTTTCTTTTGGTAGCTTTTGCATCAAGTCCAGTGCATTCTCAGTTACTTTTCCAGGTATTTATGTATATTATAATTATCTTATTGTTGTTTAGTTTGTACAAGCTAGTTTCTATATAATATAACAATATAATGGAAAAAATGGGGAGGTGTAGGGGTTCAATTGGGAGTCATGGAAGAAGGAAGGTGGGTGGTACAACTTTTTGAAGGATCATGTGCCTGATATTGCTGCTGCTGGAGTTTCTCATATCTGGCTTCCTCAGCCTGCCCAATCTGCTGCTAATGCTCCACAAGGTTGGTTTTTATCATCTTCCTAATTGGTTTTTATTTTGATTTGATTTTATTTTATTTTGAATCTCCAACTTTCCTGAACTTTTGGTTTTTAAAAAATAAGTAATTGAAAGAATACCATATTCTTGATACAGTCTTAATTGGCATTGAAAAAAATTTGGAATAAGCTAGTTTTTCCCACTTATTCCACAACAAAGACGTTATATCAGTACTTGTTTCAGGTTACATACCAGGAAGGCTATATGATCTGAATTCATCACATTATGGGAACCTAAATGAGTTGAAATCACTTCTTGATGCACTGCACAGCAAACAAATCAAAGCTCTAGCAGATGTTGTCATAAATCACAGATCTGCGGATAACAACTGCAACTTTGAAGGTGGTACTTCAGACACCCGCCTTGATTGGGGGCTGCCAATGATTTGCCAGAACGATACAACATGCAAGGGCACTGGCAACCTCGACTCCGGAGAGGACTTTCCAGGAGCTCCGGATATCGACCATCTCAACATCAGAGTGCAAAATGAGCTCTCAGACTGGTTGAATTGGCTGAAATCTGATATTGGTTTTGATGGGTGGAGGCTAGATTTTGCCAAGGGATACTCGGCAGATATTTCGAAGCTTTATGTTGATCGAGCAAAACCGGATTTCGTGGTCGGAGAGATTTGGAACTCATTGGCATTAGAGGGTTCAAAGCCCGCATACAATCAAGATGCACATAGGAATGATTTGCAAAGGTGGGTGAGCGCAGTGGGTGGTCCTACTACAGCATTTGATTTCACAACAAAGGGCATCCTTAATTCTGCAGTTCAAGATGAATTATGGAGATTGAAAGATTCAAATGGGAATCCACCAGGATTCATTGGTATTTCAGCAGATAAAGCAGTCACCTTCATTGATAACCATGATACCGGCTCTACTCAGATGCAATGGCCCTTCCCTTCTGACAAAGTTATGCAGGGCTATACTTACATTCTAACGCATCCTGGGATTCCATCTATTGTAAGTTCTATTTAAAGCTCAAACACCATGTTTTTCTTAAATCACAAATAGAATAGGTTGGAATTTAGGAATTAAGTTCATGTCTTCTTTTTATACACTGAAAACAATTTTTAGGTTATATGTATATATAGAACTCATCTATTAGTGTTTAATTTGAATATTTGTCCGAAAACTTTTGAAATGACAATATCCATTAGCACTAGTATATAAATGTAAGTTGGTCCCTGATACCTTTGAAATCTTTGTGATCCCAATGTACAGTTCTATGACCACCTCTTTGACTGGGGGTTGAAGGACCAAATAACTCTATTGGCAACAATCAGGAGCAGGAATGGGATCACTCCAAGGAGCAGTGTCCGCATCATAACGGCTGAAAATGATCTCTACTTAGCAGCAATTGATGAGAAAATTATGGCTAAAATTGGATCTAGATATGATGTGGGTAATCTGGTTCCTTCTAATTTTCAAATTGCAACATCAGGGAATGACTATTGTGTGTGGGAGAAAGTTTGATTATTGCATGGTTTGGTGATACTTCTTTTTATCTTGTAGTTGTCATTTATCATATAAATAAAGCTCCTCTTCCACATGTCAACCATTTTCTTTTACTTTACTCCTACCCTAATGCATAAGTAAGAGATTTCTCAGTCATGGAAACCTAGTGGAAGGTTCCGTTGGAAGCCCCATTGAATCATCCATCTAATGCAAAGAATTTCATCACAGTGACCACTTACATTAGCAATGTACTTATTATCACAACAAATTTGGGCAAAGTTTGCCAAAAAATTATAAAATAAAATAAAATAAAATAAAATAAAAAACCGGAAACCCTAAATTCTCAAATTAAGAATAGGGCAAACCTTAACAACCAGAGCAATTAATCAATGAACATAAATGCTTTTCCTTGCCTTGCCCATACAATGGGGCTTCATACTAGATTGAAATGTCAAGTTTTTGATAAGTATGGCTTGAAGAAAAAAAAGAATTTACATTGAAGATTTCATAAAGATTGGAAGAGCTCTAGTTAATGTTTTTTCTTAATACTTATTATGCCATATATATTGTCACAAATCCTTCTGAAGTTCTTAGTTTTGAGGAAGATAGAAAGCATCTTTTCAAAACAATATTTTTAACATTTTCTAAAAATAAAAGCATCTTATAAAATGAATGTGAATACATGTTTGGGAAATATTTTTTAATTGAAAATAGAAACGGGAAATTACCATTCAGTCCGTGGGAATTTGCATTCTGACCAAAATAATCCTAAGGCATTTGTAATAACCGATAGATCCCTACTTTCACCCATAATTCCTTGCAGAACCTGTAGATATCAAATGAATTTTTTAAAATTTTGTAATACCAAAAATAAAATTATTCAATCTTCTTTTTCTTCCCTCATCCTTTTTCTTCTTATTATTTTTAACCTTTTTTTTTTTGTAAACATTCCTCTTCTTGTTATTATTCTCTTTCTTTTTCTTGAACATGTACTTCTCTTATTGTTCTTCTCTTGTTTCTTCTTGTGTTTATGCATTTCCTGTTCTGTTGTCTTGTTCAAGCTTTTCTGTTCCTTTTATATTATATTTGTTATAGAACTCTATTAACAATAATCATCATACTCGCATGTGATAAGATGATAAAAAAAAAAAAAGATGGACAAGAAATAAAAGCGCTTCTAACAAGCTAGTGTATCTAATAAGCATGGATCATGGATCATGGATCATGGATCATATTGAACAATTAATGACTCCCTAAAAGATCAATAACTAGTTAGCGACTCTAATTAATCAAGTAACAAATGAATAAGAGCTCACTGCTAAGGAATTACTGACCAAGTAAGTAATGCGGATAAACTGACCCTTGATAGATGAATGCCTAAACAAAGAATGAATATGAACTAATCCTTCAGAAACAGATAACCAAGTAAAGGAGGAATATGAACTAATCCTTAAGAGATGGCTGACTAGATAGAGAATGAATGTGATCTTATCCTTAAAAGATAAACCAGCTATAGTCATTCTAACTGGTCATATGAGATGACTAACTAGCTAGTGACTCTAAATGATTAGGTAATAAAAAAGTATGAATTAATCCTTAAGAGATGGCTAACTAGCAGGTGACTCTAAATGACTAGATAACAAATAACTATGAACTCATCCCTAAAAGATTGCTAACCTGTTAGTTACTCTAAATGCTCAGGTAAAAAATGAATATGAAGTAACCTGAGAGAGATAGGAAACCATAACCAAATAAAGAATGAATATAAATGGCTAAGGAAGGACTATGGGTGATTTTTTAAAGACTAATAATAGCATTAAATATATAAAAATCTAATTCAAAAAATATATATTAAATTGCTTAGTGGTTAAGATATCAGTGTTTTATTACAATTAGTTGCTAATAGATCACTAACCAGCCAATATAACTCTGATTGGCCATATAAGATATAACTACGAACTGACGTTTAGGAGATGGCTAACCAATAATTGACTCAAAATAACTAATTAAGTTTGATTATGAACGAATCCTCAGAGATGAGAGATGGTTAACTTGTTAGTAAATGGCCTCAATATGGAATAGGTATGAGTTGACCAAAGAGATCACTAACCTGTGAATGACTTTAAATGACAAAGTAAGGAATGATTACAAACTGACTCATAAGAGATTGCAAACAAGCTAGTAACTACTCAATAACGCATGCATATACACTAACCCCTAAGAGATGGCTAACCTACTTGTGTTGATAAATAATCAAGTAACAAATAAATATGCACCAACTCTAAAAGATCATTAATCAGCTAGTGCTTCTTAATGACTATGTAAAGAATGAATCTGAACTTAACTCTTAGAGTCGCTAACACGCTAAAATGGCCAGCTAAAGAGTGAATATGCATGAAGCACTCCTAAGAGATCACGAACCGACTATTAGGATGCGTTTGGTTTGGAAGTGGTCCACCGAAGTGATGGAAGTCTGAAAGTGTGACTTCGATTGAAGTGAAATTTTCATTTGAAAGTTTTTAGTTCCATGTGTTTCATTAAGGGAAGTGTTAAATTATGAATTATTTTTTTTGTTTTGATTAAGAGTGAAAAAATGAAATAGGGTTTATAAATAAATTATTTATTATATTTGATGTAATGTAAATTTTTTAAATTAATATCTTAATTTTGTTGCAAAAATTAAAAAAAATTAAAAAAAAAAAATAAAACAATAAAAATAAAAAATAAAAACAAATTAGTAAAAAAATAATAAAAACAAATTAGTAAACAAATTAGCAAACAAATTAGTAAAAAATAAAAACATACAAAATGGGTGGAGTGGGATGTCGAAGTGCTACTTCGGGAAAAAAATTCCCGTAAACAAAGAGTGAAGCCGGAGGTTTTGGAAATGGACACTTCCACACTTTGGCTTCTATTTTGGTGATCCAAATAAGTGGAAGTGTCATATCAGCTGGCATTTCAGTCACTTCGATCTCCACTTCGGTGAATCAAACACGCCCTTAACCACCAAAGGAGAAATGAATATGAACTCACCTTAAGGAATCAATATAAACATTTAAAATTCTTAAAAGGTGTAGGCTCAAATATATAAAAATTTAATTTTAAATAAATAATATTGTATGACTTAGCAATTAAGATGTTGGCCTTACAACTAGTTAACTATGATAATGACTCTAAATGATAAGGAATGAATATGATTTAATTTTTTTTAAACATGGCTAACCGAAGTAGTGATTAACTAAAGGACCTTAAAAACATGGCTAAACAGCTGGTGACTCTAACGAACTAACCTCTCTAATTGAACCTTAAGAAATAGCTAACAAAGTAATGAGTTTAAATAGCCTAGTAATGAACTGATCCTTACCAGATAGTTAATTAACTAATGACTCTAACTAAGAAGTTAGAATGAGTGGCAAAAACAGAAGTAAATGTTGTTTTAAATCTAATACGGATTAAAATTATCTTCATAAATATAATTTAAAATTAAGTAGATTTAAATAATCCCAGTGATCCATAACATTATTATTTGAACCATATTTTACTTCTAATTGGTATTTTGGATAATCATCTATTTTAAAAATTTAAAGCGGAGTTAATCCTTTGATGGAAAGGATTATATATAGATGAGCACCACGAGTCCCCAATCTGTCGTTCTTGTAAGTAGTCCGTTTCATCGACGGAGAGAACGGGATTGATCGAAAGAGCCCTTGGTTCATTCAAAGTGCAACTTTAGTTTCTTTAATGGGTTGTTTGGTGTGATGTAAGTAGGTGTGATGTAAAATGTTTTATATGTGAAACTTGCTTTTTTGGTGTTTGGTTTGTTGTAAAAGTTATATTTACTAGTGAAAAGTTTTACATTAAACCCCTATTTTATAGTATTTTAACTCACAGCAACTTTTGCTATGAGTTAAAATACTGTAAAACATTGTTTAACCACGTCTGTGTGGTTAGTTATCCACTTTACATGGGAAGCTTAATTAGATATTTATTCAAAATTTACCATGTCTGAGTGGTTCGTAATAAATAATGTATTTAAGTTAATTAATTTATGTAACAAGAATTAAATAATTAGTAATAAAAACTAATAGAGGTAATCTCATTACACCACTTACATAGTGACCATACCTCTCACACTACATCATACCAAACACATAAAAAGTAAATACCGTATTTTCACTTACATCAAACCAAACAACAATGATGTAAGTTGAATTACAGCATTTTCACTTACACTGTAATTCCACTTACATGTAATTTGACTTATTGCCAACCAAATAGCCCCTAAGTGAAAGTTATCGAGAAGTGTAGATCTTCATCTCTTCAAGTCTTATATAAGCATTCATTTCGGCATAAGTGGGGAGAAGTGGGGGGAAGTGGACTGACTTCCTCTACTTCTGATGTTCTTTTCTTCTGAAGTGAGAAAGTGGCTGCTTCCTCCACTTCAGACTGAAGTGGGTTTTAGTTAAAACCCACTGTGGTTTATTTTATACCGAAGTAGAGGAAGTGAGTCACTTATAAAGCTCACTTCCCCCCACTTCTAAAGACCCTTCAGAAGTAACACCACTTACACCAAAATGAACCCCATATTATGGCTGGAAGTAAGTGATCCTACTTCCATTATTATCAATTATTTATTTCATCAATACAACATATTAGATGTTGTACTCTAGCATCACAATAGGTTACAATTACTTTATAATCATATGAGTGACTATAATTTTGATTTATACATATTATGTATGCATGATGTCATTAGTTTCCAAACTCGAACCCATAAGGTTAATTCGCATGGCGTACCATGAGAACACAAGTTGCCTATGCTGTCAACCGTGGGCTGATAATGCGTGGCTTGCGTGCAAAGTAACTACGCACGTGGGTCGCAGTCTGCACATAGAGTAGCTGCGAGCACAAGTTGCTTATGCAGCCTATGAGCAGACTTGGCAACCGCTCATATGTATGGCTACGCACAGGATTCTGCAGGGTAGCCGCCGTAGCATGGTTGTGCACAGGCCTGAGTAATGCAACCGCATGGCACTAGGCCCACGCGGAATACAGGCAGCCGCCTGCGCACAGATGGCTGCTCACCACTGTAAGCCAGCGCACCTTACGTGCGCGCAGGCGACCGTTAGCCTCGGTTGCCCCTCGTGGGTTGCCTACGCGAGCGGCCAACGCGTAAGGCAGCCCAGCATGCCTCGCCACTCCAGGCGAGGCTAGGGTTAGGTGAAACCCGAATTCTTTTTAATTATTATTATTTTATTTATATTATTCAATATTTTATTTTATAATATTCAGAATGTTATGAATAAAATAAACAATGGATACTTTTGTAAATTGCTTTGTTTTGCATATTTGATTACATTTTTGTATATTTAATCCTATTTAATTATTTATTTTTAAGGGTTTGTTAGTATGAATTTTTCATACATTAAGAGCCAGATAATTATTTAATTTCTAAGTTTTGTTTGTATGAATTTTACATACATATAGTTGATTGATTATAATTTGTATAATTAATTAATTTTGCATTGAATTTGTTCATGCATATTGTTGGCATGTCATGTGATCGAATGAATTTTTCTAATTACCAAAACATCCATGATTTATCTTTTAAAATCATATATTACGCGCATGTGATTGATCACATCTAGTTTAAAATAATAATTTTCCCATAGGGATTTTATTATATTTTTATAATTAAGTAGGATAAAATAATAAATAATTTTTATTACTTAAATTGCCTACAGGTATTAAGGAATATAAATTATTTATTAGTTTTATCAGGTGGCCAACTGCGTGGCCTGGCACGCGTGGACTAGGCCCCAGCTACAAGCTGTGTGAGGCTGGCCCGAACGCACGCGGCTTGCGTGCACTGCTGACCGCTCTTGGCCGTGGCTAGGCGCAAGTTTGCCGTTGTTGCCGGTTGCCTATTCGTGTTGGGTGAAAACCTTTATTTTATTTTATTTTATTTTATTTTATTTTATTTTATTTTGTTATCTTATACATTATTCATTATTTCCGTATGATGTTGAATAAAATAAACTAACGGGTGTTTGTGCAAAATTAGTTTGTTTTAAATTTCTAATGCATTTTCACATATTTGACCCTAGTTAATTATTTATTTTTTTAGGTTTTGTATGTATCAATTTTTCATACATAAAGTCGATTAATTATGATTTGTATAATTAATTAATATTGCATTGAATTTGTTCATGCATATTGTTCGCATGTCATGTGATCGAATGAATTTTTGCTAATTATGTTGTTACCACAACATTCATGATATTTCTTTTAAAATCACATATTGTACATGTGATTTATCACATTTAGGTTAAGTGACATAAATTGTAATTAATTATGATTACTATAATAATTTTGCCCACAGGGATTTTGTTATATTTTTTGTAATTAATTAAGATAAAATAATTTGTTTGTAGTCTGCTTGTGGTTGATTTATGTCTTAAGTATGGTTTGCATTGGTAAGCATACCGATTTATTTTTCTATCTCAAATTTTGTTGCACAAACATGATTATTTATTCACGATAATTTTAGTTTCAAGGTTTTCAGATGATGATTTAATATTCTCCATTCAAATGATAATAACTATACATGTGAAAAGATGAATCTTCTCTGACTGAAGTATATATGCTATATTTACACTATCGTGAATTTTGAACCACTTGTTTTTTTAGACACTACTTTTTAGATGGTGATTGTTTTGTGTAACTATTACTAGCAATTTGTTCACTTAAGAATAATATTTGTTAGAATCGTATATCTACTAGTACACATATAGTTTAATATTCTTGAGTGTTAACATAAAGGATTTAGTAAAGACTGTGATTTGCATTTCGTACCTTTAGATAAAGCCCTTCTAATATATTTATATTAGAGTTATCATCTATAAAGTTCACTTTTAATAGACATGTAGTTAGTGCATCATTTAGACAGATAGTGACTCATTAGAATCTTTTGAGGTTAAGTTAATATAGTTTTTATGTATCTTTTCACCTCGAACTCTCTTATCATTATCTTAAAATCTTCTATAACACATATAAAGTATATGGTTGATCAATGTTTCTTGTCCATATGTGTTTATAAGGAAAGGAGTTTGGTAATGGAAAATAGTGAAAGTGCATAAGCAAAAAATAAAGAATACTACCTATTCTAGTTAAGAATAATAAAAAATCCTACATATTTCTTATGGTAAATTGAGACATATAATGAATGGATTATTCTAAATATAGAATATGTATACTTAACCTCACATAAACAAATAATTCCTCTATATTGTGCCATTGAAAATTATAATAATTTTTGTAAAGAAAATCAAAGATTATGGAGCAGTTGATAACCCTGTTTTATATATGCTTTGACTTTTGTTATGAATTACATAAGGGAAGATAAGCCAATAAATTGAAGAAAATGCCAAGAGGAATTTAATTTGCAAACTTGGTTTATGTGTATTAAACTCTATGACTATTGGTGAGAAAACCGTGAAGATTGTGTAAGGGTCTAAGAGTTAAACGGTTCGTTGTTAAACTTATATCACTAAAGTAATAGAGTTAATAAATGTAAATTATTGTGAATAACTTGATCAGTGGAAGTGATCAACCTGTTGAGTTTTAAGGAAGATCACATGGTTGTTATAAATAACATTTATCAAGTTGAGATGGATATTGAATAACATCTAGTAAGGATCTAAGTTATAATCTAGTAGATCGGGTTATGTTAACATTTACTAAAGGTTGTTAACTAATTTGTTAGGCAACAACCTACTCAAGGTTATGGTAATGCAACTTTAAACATATTAGGTGGGAGAATTGCTCTATGGTGGTTAAATTGTGCATCTATAATTTTGAGCTGCATCTAATCATGAAATATTTTCACAAACATTAGCTCTAGTAAGTCGAAGTTTTATAAAGCTATGAAGTATGAGATTATAACTATAGCATGCAATAGTATTTGGGATCTTGTTGAGTTGCCATATAAGGTGGAGACTATTGAGTTATTCTTTGAAAAAAAATAAACAAACTCATTAAGCAACATTAAGTGATACAAGATAATTTTAGTTTGCTAAGGGAACTACTCATATTAATAGAACAAGATACATGAAATTTTTCACATGTTTTATTTGGGGTTTTATGTTAATAATATGGTATGTATTGCTTATTTAGACTTGGATGTGAAAACTGATCTTTCATTGAAGATTTTGGAAAAGATGTATATGATCTCAATTATTCCTCTTTATTAAAGATAAGAGTTTTGATGTACAATTTCAGAAATTTTATCTCTTCATTTAATTTTTTTGAGAATATTATAAATCATGTATGTATCATAAGGTTAGTGGGAGAATATATATATATATATATATATATATATATATATATATATATATATATATATATATTAAAAGGATATTAATAGTGCATTAGATGAAATAATTACTCTCTATGAATTGTGATTTGAATGATGTAATTAAGATGTCTTATATTGTTGATTTTTAAGATCATTAAGCGTGGTTTTTGAGGCATTATGGTTTAGTCTCAAGAAATCTATATCAATAAAGTCTATGAGAGAATTCGGATAAAAGGTTATTTACCTAATGTATAGTTTATTATAAATAATGATGTAGTTTGAAAGATAACAGTTAGAAAACATTCTATATGTTTAATTTTGGTGAAGCCTTATGTGTGTTCAAATTAGTTGAAAATATGATATTGCCATTGTTATTCAAATGTTACAAAGACATCATTGTAATTTTTAGATTATGAGAAAACCATAAATAATGTTTTAATGGTTTTGATATTATTGATAATTCAAATTAAGATTCTGTTGGATTTGTTGATTTTCTCAAATCACCATTTAGTTATCTCCTATAGTAGTCATCAAAGCTATCTTTTGAAGAAATGCATTTGTTTGGTTGCTATTTCTTCTCTTGATGCTGAGTTTGATGAGGTGATGTTGTTTGCTATATAGTTGAGGAGTTTCATATTTGGGTTAGGATTGAGATTTTTTTTATATCTTAGCCATTAAAGGTATATTTGGCTGATTTAGTTATCGTGTTTGTAAACACATTAATTCTGAATTGATTCCTATCAATCTTTTAAACAGAATACATGCAATTAAATTGTTTAAGATCATATGCAAGACAGATAGAACTTTGTTCTTATTTGAAAACTTCTATTCGATATGCTATATTGGATAACATATGTTTTATTGAAACTCGTAAGTGATTGCCTTCTCGTAAGTGTATATATTAAGTTTGAGAATAACAATTATTATTCATATATATATTTATCTATTCATTGGACCTGAATTAGAACTTGGCTTATTTATTTTGTAGAAATACCATAAAGGAATTTGTATTGAAAAGAAAGGTTGCATTGTGATACATGGAAGGTAATACTGTAGTTGTAATGACGACTTACCATCATGATTCATGTAGTCGATTCTTTATTGCACATATAAGGATTTTGTGGATTGATGTATTTGGATATTAAGTCACTTATGACTAATGTTTGGACCAAGTGAGAGAATGTTAGTTTAAATCTAATACTGATTAAAATTATCTTTATAATAATTTAAAATTAAGAAGATTTAAATAATCCTAGTGGTCCATAACACTATCATTTGAATCATATTCTAATCCTAAATAGTATTTTGCATAATCATCTACTTTAAAAATTTTAAGTGGAGTTAATCCTTTGATGGAAAGGATTATATATAGACTAACACCAGAGGTCCCTAATCTATCATTCTTATAAGTATCTAGCTGCATCGACGGAGAGAACGGGATAGATCAAAAGAGCCCTTGATTCTTTCAAGTACAACTTTGGTTTTTTCAATTGAAGGCTATCGAGAAGTGCAGATCTCCGTCTCTTCAAGTCTTATCTAATTTGCTATGGCTGGAGGTAAGTGATCTTGCTTCCGCTATAATCAATTATTTATTTGAATAATACAACGTATTAGATGTTGTTCTCTAGTTTTCATACATGACATAATTGGATTCTTAGATGCTGTATACCATACTCTGATTAAATTTCTAACAATATGATCGAAATTATTTTAAGATTTAAAATTGTGCATAAGTATACGTTCAAATATATAAAAAATTAAATTATAGACAAATTATATTAAATTGATTTACTGCTAACATGGTCGGGATTCATGATTACATAAGGAATGAATATAAATTGATCCCTAAGAGGCTAACGTGCTAGTGATTTACATTGTAAGGAATGCTACATGAGCTAACCCCTAAAGATGGTGCACTAGCTACTGGCCCTAATTGACTCCTTAGAGATTCCGAACTAATTAGTGACTCTAATTAATAACATAAGGAATAATGATGAATAGAGCATCAAGTAGCTCTATAGTGATCAATAATAAATTTGAACGGCTAGAATTTAAACAATTAAGAAACAAATATGAGCATTATGGAACTAATAAGGATAAATGGTTGACTCTAATCTAAACAACCAGTGGAGAATACAAATGTATTGGAAACTTCATTTATTTGCTTTTTTTATTTAGAATTCAAACATAATTAAAAATAATGTAAGGGTAATATAATCATTTTTTTACCATATTAATTGTTTCCTATTTTTTTTTTGGAAGTTTTTAAAAAATGAGAGGAAAAATTATTGTTTGGTCTCCCAATAATTTCAAAATGACTTGAAGGGGGTCTATAACTTTTACAGTGACCAAGAAATCTCTATATTTTACCTATAATGCCTTTGCAATACTTGTCCACATCAATTAACCTTTTAATTTTCATAATACCAAAAGTGCCTTTATGTTTTTGCTTTTTTAATTTCTCTCATCCTTCATCATCGTCATCGTCTTGTTCTTCATGTTAAAAAATATATCTTCTTTTATTGTTGTTGTGATCCTTCTACTCTTTCTTTTATCATTAGTCTTTTTCTTCTTCTTCTTCTTCTTCTTCTTCTTCTTCTTCTTCTTCTTCTTCTTCTTGTTAGATATGCTTTTATTTTTATTGATTTTCCTTATTCTATTCTTGTATTTATGTACTTCATTTTCACTCTTGTTCATATGTTTCCTCTTCTTCATTTTATATTATATATGTTGTAAAACTCATCAACAATAGTATTGTTCTTGTAAGGATTACGATAGCCATAAGAAAGAACAACAAAGAGAAATATGATTGAGTCTAGAACAGACGATGATGAAGAGGTTATGAAAGAAGGCTCTGACTTGCTAGGTGATCTCCAGTTTAGTCTACAAACTAAATTAGTAAGAGTCAGTTGAACTGCTGATACCTTAGTGTAAATCTAGATTTCAATAGATAAGGTTGGTGGGCTCATTGGCTAAATTGTTGGGTTTGTTATCATAAGGACCATGGTTCAGATCCCACACTTGTAGTTTAGTCTGGACACCAAATTGGTAGATATGGAAAGAATGATGATATGGTGACAACAAATAATGAGGTATCACCTATTTTCCTTAAGATTGATGTTCCAATTATGGGGAAAAAGAGAAATAAAGGCAAGTCCTTTACTTTGGACTATGAATCGTTGGTACAAGCTCATTATTATACTTTATTCAATTGTGAAGACAAACATGTCATAGAGTATATCAGGTAAGAAGTGATTGAGTCTCTTAAATGATTATGCGTGTGTGTGTGTTTGAAAGACGAAGGTAGAGAAATATTTTTCATTGATTGTTTGAAAATACAATCATATACATATTTATACAAGAGTCAAGTATTTACAATATTAAGAAACTAAATGAATGGGAATATTACAATTGCTATCTTTATGTAATTGATTGATCCTCAAATCATACCAAAGAATGTATAATTAATTGATTCTCAAATCATACCAAGAATGTATAATTGATTGATTCTCAATCATACCAAAGAATGTGTGATTGATTGATCCTCAAATCATGCTATAGAACATTATGTGATTACAGTGTGTGTGTATGTGTTTTAGGAACTTGAGTTGTAATTGTGTACATATGTTTGTGTCTTATTAATGCAGGGCACACCAAAACTGGATAAAGTCAAGAAGTAGATCAAGTAGATGGGAAAGAGCGCAAACATATAGTCAAGATTTTATATTTTGGTTTGAGAAAAGAGTAAAGAATGAACATGTACCTGAATACATTATGTTGTTGTCTAAAGTCCCTAATCCAATTGCTATCAGATATAAAGGGTATTACATCAATAAATTTCTCTTAATTTCACACTAATAAAACGTGATGCATGATGCAAAACTCAAAATAATAGAGTTACTTTGCAAGGTTTAATTCCTAGTCTTGCAAATGCGAGAGATCAAAACGCAATTGTTAGAGATGTTACTTACTTACAATGGAGCAATAGATGAAATAATTGCAATTGATTACTGGGCCAATTTCAACATTGTTATATTTAGGTGTGCTTGGTTTCAAGTTGTGAAAGATGACTATGGGCTCACTTGCGTAGATTTTAACAAGTTATGCTATTTGGATGATCCATTTGTCATGGCTTCACAAGTGTAACAAGTGTTCTATATTGAAAATCCTATTGAAGTGAGACTAAATTATATTTTAAAAAGGGTTCCAAGAGATTTATATGGTCTTGAACAGAAAGATTGTCCAAATATTGAGCAAGTTTTTTGGAGTGAGCTTGACAACTTTGCAAATAATATTAGTGAATCACATAATGAAGCAGAATCTATTAATTGGGCACGATACGATCAAGTTGTTGAAACTATGGATGTACCTTCACATTTATCAAAAGTCCAAGAAGATAAAGAAATAGATGAGGATTCAGATATAGATGATACTGATTGGGATTGGATGGATATAAATGAGTAGAATTGTTTTCTATTTTTGATCTCTTATTTTTGTATATGCCATTGTTAATATTGAATAATGTTGGAAATTTTGGTTTTATTATCTTGTATGTCTCCATTTTCACATTAATGGTCCATATTTCATTTTACCATCTTGTACGTCAAAATTTTTTCAATAATATTTCTTACGTTTTTTTGTAGGGATGAATTTCAAGAAGCTGATGTAAAGTTCCTTGAAATTCTAGCATTGTCAACTTTTATTCACAATAATTATGACAGGTATTATCATAATATTAGTAATTTTTCTTCTCTATTAACTCAAAGGTGGTTTGTGGTTGAAATAATTATGAGTTTAAACTATGTCCATTAGTCATTTATTATACCAATTGATTTTATTTAAAATAATTTTATTAACTAATTTTTCTTGTTGACAATTTTAAGAGTTTTTAAAGTTGTAGAACTATTTTTAAATACTTTCAAGCACATGACTTGCTATAGTAAATATTATTTTCATGATTCACTAGATTTTGACGTATTTAAAAGTGGATGAAAATCTTATGAGCAAAAAAATTCTCAATATTGACAACGAAGAAGACAAAGAAATTTATAAAACCCAGGTCTATTGCATCATATTTAAGGATACAATGTAGGTTACGTAAAAGCCAAACTCAAGTAAATATAGCACACATATATGACCATGTGTTAGAGGAATCATCACCAATAAATCAGGATCAAGAATGTGAAGTGCAAATGGAGTAAGAATTGGGGCTTGGGATTGAGCAACAAGATTTTAAACATACAAATTATGAATACCAACAAGAAATAAATCAAAATTCAACCATGAAAATATGGTGGTTGCACCAGTGGCAACAGTAGTAAATGAGGTCGTGATTATGAGTTTAGCAGGCTCAATTACTATACTCAATACATAATTATGTTTATAAATATATACTATTGTTATTATGAATATATATTGTAGATCCTTCTATAAGGAAAAAGAGAGGTCAAACAACAATGACTGCAGTTCATGCATGGCCTGAGGATAACAGAAAACCAATCTTTCTAAATGAATTGAATCAACCAATAGGACTAGATGATAAAACTCTGAAAGAGTTCAACATCTTTCTAGGAACATTGGCTCGAAATTCAGCACTTGCACCTCTTACAGTGACTAATTGGCAAAAAAATACCCACAAAAGAAGCATTGTGGGAATATCTTCAAGTTTATAATATGCTTGCTATCTTGTCATTTGATTATTTTTTCACATTATAATTTAATTAAATGTAGTTCTGCCTACAAAAAATATGTATAATCCCTCTAGAACGTAAAAAGTGGGCTTTGGCTACTATTTGAGATTATTGGAGGGTATATAAGTGTAGGGAAGAAAGAACATTATTATAAATACAAAACTGATAAACATAGAATGTTGAATCGCCAGTAACATATCGTAGAAGATAAATTCAAAGAACTATTGAATTATTGGAATTCAACTGATGCAAAGGTATGACAAGTCATTATTTTTTAATGGATTTTATAATGTCATAACTATTTTTTCTAAACTATGCTAATATTAATGGAAATCTTTATATAGAGAATCACTGAAATAAATGCTAATAACCGAAAGAAACAAACAAATATGCACACGGTGGGCAAAAAATGTTTTGCTAAGATAAGAAAACAAATGGTAGGAATACATATGTTTTTTTCTTTGCTTTAAATGATATTCCTAGTATGATTAGTATTGTTTTGTTTATCTGGACTATATCTATTATGGTTAATAACATTAATGAATTTAAATTTGTGATCTTTTGAAAATATTTCTTATTATGTTATGTTTTTTGTGTTGATATGATAGTTGTCATGTATAGTGCTAGAAAACACATAATTAGAATTATTTTGCTTATTTTGATTATATCCAATATTTTAGCTAGTATGATCTTTTGATTATTTTTGGATCATACATAAGTCTTTGTTAATGAAATTATGTTTTCTTTTTGGGATTAAAACAGCTGGATGCAATTGAAAACCATGAGCTACAAGCCAATTTTGCTCTTGTTATTAAAACTAAAAAAAGACAACAAAAAAAGACTTATAAGGAGCCCTTTGATGATACTAGCAACAAGATTGTAAGGATTTATTTTTATTTATATACTTTTGCAATATAATATTTTTTTAGAATTTGATATTAAATCTTACCATTAATATAGATTAGAATAAAGTTTATTGAAATTCTTATGTTATTATATTCACAGATGCGAGCTGTTCAATCACAACAAAGTAGTGAGAACCAAACTATTGATGCATTTTCTATGGTGAGGGGAGAGACACGACCAGGTCATATTATGTTATATGAAAGGAGTGTTACACCAATTGATATAAACAGTAAAGGAGTTTGTAGTGAATCATCTGTAAAAATTTCTCAAAGTTTTATTGAAGGCATGAAGAAACAGATTAGATGAGAAGTGAGAAAAGAAATGGAAGAACAACTAGCAGCTTACAAATCATCTATGTAGCAACAATTTATTTATATGATGTCACAACTCCAAGACTTGGTTTCAGGAATGAATAATAACCAAGCTCCTAGATTGAATTTAAATTTTGGCTCCCTAGGAGATGCTAATAGTGCCCCAACTCAAGCAATACACGCATGAAATATATTCTCCACTTGTAGAAATGGACCTCATGAGGTATACTTTTATAATAATTTCATTTTACCTAATGTCACTAGATTTCAATATAATTTCTAGTATCATTTCATTTTGATAAACTTTATTATATGTTAATTTAAATTGTACATATTACACCAAGTTTCTTCTTAATATTTTTACTAACTAATTTTTAATAATTACATGAATAATGATATTATGCTTTCAGTTGGCTTCATCCCAAAACATTCAAGATGACTTGTTTTGTATTAACTTTAGAACTATTTTTCTATTAACTACTTTTTTTTCTATTTGAATTCCTATGTTATTGAGCATTTTTGTAAATTTTAGTATTCATTTGAGTCTTAAGTGTTTATTTTATTTTAGGATGGTGTGTGCTATAGTTATGATTTTATTGAATTAAATTATTAAAATTATTGTTTGCAAAATTGTACAGGATTACAAAATCACTATTGTGATATCTTGTTCTCTTTTTGTTTTTTTTTCTTTTCTCTTACTATGTCTTTTTCTTGGAAATAGAAGGGCATTCTTACCCTTTGATTGGCATTTTAGTGTTTTAGTTGAAGTGGTGAGGGTAAAAAGGTCATTTTGGCCTCAAACCTTATCCCTTCTCATGTATCTTCTTCAATTGGCCCACCTTAAGAAATTTAAGAGAATTTTCTCCACTCTTGGCCATTCATGATCTCTCTTCCTTGAGTTTTCTCAACTTCTCGAGTTTCTTTGGAATTAAAAAGCCAACTCTTTAATGGAAGTTGATTAGAGTGAGTCTCTTTGCAAGTTTGTATTTTTTTTTTTAATTCTTCTCTTGTTTATGTTGTTTTTGGCATGTTGTATGGATTCTTTAAGTTTTTTAAGAGCTAGCCTTTGTATGAAGGTTTTGAGTCATTGTCTTCAGTAGAGAATCTCTTGTCCTTCATTCTATCTCCTTCTTGTTTATTTGGAAAATTGTGGATGTTTCCTTTGGCTGGATTTTTAGCTTGAAACTAGGATCTTTGGATGCTCCAAGAGTGGTTGTCCATCCCTTTATTGTTTTGTTTGAAAACCCTAGTGGATAAGGGATGTATTATAGGAGATGTGTAAAGTTTTAACTCTCTATTACTATAACTAAGCCTGGAATTACTATAGACCTTATGATTTGTTTTTGGGTACTGTAGCAATTGCGTGTTGGCACATGTTGTTTTGAAATTTCTGAAGTTAGGGCTTTAATCCTCCCTAAGTTGTCATTCTCCCATGTTATAGGCAAACCAAAATGCTTAGTTTTCGGTGTTGAATTTGATTCTTTTCATTTGGTGTGATTGTTTTCCATTGTTATAGTTTATTCTTCTGTTCCGTATTTGGGATGCTTTCGTATTTGTAGCGGAGAGCCTCCGAGCAAAGACAAGGCTTTGGAGGTAGCTTGACCACGTTTTGAGGTCCATTGTGAGTGAATTTGTGTTGTCGAAACACATAATCGAGTAGAATTTAAATGATAACTAATATGAGTATTTACACTTATGCATGGTTTTGGAATATAGTTTTACTTATGAGATTAAATAAAACTTGTTTGTTTGATCCTTACTTTTGTTTAGAACTTATCTCTTTCTTTGTGAAAAGAAATCTTATAGTCTTTTCGGGTATCTCTTGTGAAGAGAAAGCCTTGTATTTTGTTATGCCAATATTGTGAAAAGGCTTTCACGTGATTTTATGGTGACATGTTTTGTATGAATCACTGCAGTGGAGGTCCCCACCGCTAGCCTGTAAAGGCAGCGTGGTTGACCATTACTTTACCCATGTCAAGAGGGACATAGAGAGCCTGAATGGGATAAATACTGGCTGAGACACTCGGGGTCACGACACGAAGCTCTCAGAGGCCAACGCCAAAGAGGGCTATCCCATTGATTTTGTAAAACTATCTTTGGTAGGTTCAAGCCCTAATTTGGATAAACATTCTTTCTGGCTAGCCTATGAGTTTTTGAAAGAATGATTTGTGGGTGATATATGCATTCAATTATTTTTCTTCCCTAATCTATGTTTGACTTAAATTGTGACTCTACTTTATTTTAAGCTAAATGTGTATTGGTTATTATTGCTTTGACTCTAATCCTACTCATTAGTTTCATTTTGATCTCTTTGAATTATGTGGCTTATTCATTCACTGAGTAATAGCTTTACTCATCACTTTTCTTTTTCCCTCCTCAGGTTTAGTAGTGTGTGCGGTCTTTCCTTGTGTCGGGCAACTACTTGTGTGTGTTGTTTTAAATTAAGTTTGTGCATCTTTTGGAGCATATTGTATTCTAAACATCCTTGTATAGATTGGATCCACTAGGTTGTATATTTGCCTTATATATCACATTGTGTACTCGCATTTGTTTTTGTTGTATATATAACTATCTATTGTGATCTTTCTAGTTTTATTTATTGTTTTCCTAGTTGTAATCCAATTCATGTTTACTTAGGTTTTTCTAGTCAGCCTTGAGCTAATTTAGGGGAGGCGTTGTTCACTCCACTTGGATTAACACCGCGATTAGCTAGTGCCTGATTGTGAGTCGGGGCGTGACAACTATAATAGGTTTTAGTGACTTTTAAACAATTATTCCAAACCACTACAATCGATAATATATATATTTTTTAACAAACCTCTGCAATAAACATTACAAAACCATTGGCATAGCTATTACAAAAAACTGCTACAATATATATTACTAAACCATTGCAATAAGTATTATCAAATCACTGCAATAGACATGCAACACCTCTACAATAGGTATTGCACAACCGCTGAAATAGATTTTACAATACTGCTGCAACAGTTATTACATAAGCGCTGCATTCCATATTATGAAACCGCTATAGTATATAAAAGAACTGTTGCAATACAAACCGCTATAGTATATGAAACAAAACTCTGCACAAATTAAAACCGTTGCAAAAAATAATAATAATTAGAGTGTTTTAAGCAACGGTGTTGAATTATTACATAAAACCATTGCAATAACCCATTACAGTAGGAACATGTGAAACATAAGGCCTTTAGCAGTGGTTTATGACTTTGCATAAGTGCAGTTATGTACTAGTGTCGTCATCATCATTTTCTTCTTCTTTTTCTTCCTTCTCCTCCTCCTCCTCCTCCTTAATCACATTCATTAATTATATTATCATTTACCACCATCACCACTTTTATTAGTTACCACTGCCATTATCACCATCATCACTACCCCTCTCTTGAGGTCATTTACTAAACTAGAGGGACCTCAAAGTCAACTACAAAATTTGGAGGGCTCTTAATATACCAATTACATATATACCGTAAGTGCACTAGTCATATAAGTAGTAAAGTATCTGAATATCAAGAAGTTGATTCCACAAAGACTAGCTCTCCTTGTATTACTTGCTCTTCCACTATCTAGCTTGTGAAATGACTTGATGTACTCAACAACCTTGAGTGCTGAAAACAACAAATCTAAATTCAAATGGAGTGAGAAGAATTAGCAGGGAAATAAGACGATACCCTAGATATTATCCCCTCAAGACATCTGTGTAACAATTTCCTATATGGCTATTGGACATGGAGATTCGTAAATTAGTTGAGGTCCTTGGTTCAAGTAATCAAACCTAATCACATACGACAATGACAATTACCCTATGATTGCATTAGCACTCTATGAATTCCTCTATTATGTCTAACCCAAATCTAGAGAGGTCAATATCATACACTTTATCTTTAGGTATATGCTCAACCTCTATCTTCTTATGTAACGTAATATGATTGATTTCTCAATCCTAATTATAGTAGTCAAATTTGCAATTGGGACTTTCGCACTACCAATTACAAGGATAAAACATAAGATATTCCCAAAAAAACTTGAAAGCTGATATAATATAAAAAGAAATTAAATACACATAGTCTTGAAATTCATAGTCCAAGGCACTGAACAATGGTTTTAGACTCCCATGTTAAGGGAAAACAAAATACAATCTATTAATAAAGAAACCGTTGAAAACATAGTAAAACTCTAAAGCTTTCTCAATGGATGAAAATAGAGACTTCGAGATTATGGAAGATAACACCGTTAGTTTGAACTCCGAGGATTGCTAGAGTGACAACAACTCCTCCTTGGATGGCTTGCGTTCATCTCTTATCCAAATCCTAGCCGTCAATGAAACTCTTGCGATTAGGTCCCTTTTAAACCCTAACTTTCTTGCTTTTAATTCTAGGTAAAAAGGTAGTGCATGGCATTGCTAAAAACGTGTGTTTCTCAATGGATGAAGATAGAGACTTCAAGATTGGGGAAGATAACACCGTCACTTTAAAAAAAAAAAAAACAACAACCCCTCCGACCCCTCTCTTTCTTATCCAAATCCTAGCCGTCAATGAAACTCTTGCGATTAGGTCCCTTTTAAACCCTAACTTTCTTGCTTTTAATTCTAGGTAAAAAGGTAGTGCATGGCATTGCTAAAAACGTGTGTTTCTCAATGGATGAAGATAGAGACTTCAAGATTGGGGAAGATAACACCGTCAGTTTGAACTCCGAGAATCGCTAGAGCGACAACAACTCCTCCTTGGATGGCTTGCTTCCATCTCCTATCCAAATCCTAGCTGTCAATGAAACTCTTGCGATTAGGTCCCTCTTAAACCCTAACTTTCTTGCTTTTAATTCTAGGTAAAAAGGTAGTTCATGGCATTGCTAAAAACGTGTGTTCGGCCCGTGCAAGTTGTTGACCGCTCTAGAATCTTCATGAAAATAAAATCTCTGATAATCTACGGGGCCTCTAGCACACCCGTACTTGATGAACCACGGCCGTGCTCTGGACAAGGATAATGTGCAAAGGCAATGCATAAAAGAAATCCAAATTTTTGTAATTTGCACCGGCTCAACACGCTCATGTTTGGACCTTGCATCTTGTTGGAGTGATGCTTTGCCATCCTTTGCACTCCTACTTGCTTATATGTTCTTTTTTCTTTTGTGTTCCAAAGCCTTGTTTGTCTGCTCATCAAAGTACAAAATACCTGGCTAGCATGAAAATGGAGAAATTAAAGTGAGAAAACAAGCAAAATGCATGCAATTATCATAAAATTGTATATATCATACACTCATTAACTCTATGCAGGTGTTTTGTATAAGGTATACATCATTTCTTTATTAATGTGTATTCCTAGGAAATAAATTCCTTGGAATGATAAACTCGGGAATACTTTATTTTTTTATTTAGTTTACAAAAAATATTCGTGCGAGTGTGTTACTAATATAAAAAAAATATGTTATTATGTTATTTGCTTTAGGCACAAGATTTCCGATGATATAAATAGTTTTTTGAAATAACTCCATACCATAAAATTATTAGAAAAACATAAATCAAGACAAATTACTTCCCTTTATCTAAAAGTATCAACAAAACATAAGTTATTATCCTATCTATAATTTGGTAGAGGTAATGATCAGTATAGGTAGCAAATGACAAGCATCGTTAAAGAGACATGTAGATACATAAGTGTACTAATTACAATGGTTTAACGACACTCTATGAATTCACTATGTGGGATGGGTTTGTATATTGAGCAATAAAGCTCGAGTATATGTATAACAGCATATATATATATATATAAAAAACCATAACTTAACTATAGTAAATTCCTTATCAAATAATATAATAGGTGGAGATATATTTTATAAATATTTATTTTATTTAAGCACTTGAGGAATTAATATTTTTTAAAATAATAATAATAATAATAATAATAAAGAAAGCAATGATGAAGAAGAAAAGCACGTGGAGGCTGCACCCTAGGTACAGGCGAACCTTTAAAAGGTCTCAGGCTCTCAGCACCGTCTCCCAAATCTGGCCAAACATTTATTGATTTCTCCGCACACTTTGGCCCATCCCATCCTCGAAATGGGCCCAACCCAAATCTCCTCTTTACCCTACCCTACCCTACACTGCTCCTAATCATGACGTCTTTATATCGCTTCGCTTGCACCAACTCCTGCTGTTTGTCTCCATCTCTCCAACTTTTCCAGCTCTTTCTTCATTCTTTATTCTTTCTTTCTCTTTCTTCTCCATCTCTCTTCGCTGTCTCTTTCTTCCTTCGCGCATGGTCCTCGTGACCGTCTTGCCACTGGGGTGATGGCGCAAGCTTAGCAGGACCAGCTTCTTGGGTGGCGCAAGCATGTGTGATTTGGTGGCCCGCACGGGTCGGCATCAGCAGCGCTACCTGGACGGGTACCGCCTCATCGCAGGGTCCTCCCTCAATCCATCGCTCCTTTTTCTTCTTTTTTATTGCTTGTTTGTATGTGTGTGTTCATGCTGATGTTGTTGTTTTGTTTTGTTTTGTTTATCTGTTTATGTGGTTGCTTGATCCCTATTGCTGTTCTTGTTGGTATTTTGATAGAAGAAATTTTGGTTGTGTGACTATGTGTGTTTGTGTTTTATTGTTCACGCTGTGCTGTTGATGTTGTTTTCTTGTTTTGTTGCTGCTGTCATTGTCGATTTGATAGTTTCATTGGTGTGATTCTCGGACGCCTTGTTATTTTAAATTCCATTGGTTGGAATTGATTAGGACTCTGTTTTGTTACCATGATTTTATGCTTTTTTTTTGTTATACCGTGTTTGTTTTGGTTTGTGATTTGGGAATTTGATTGTTCACAAATGTTTTGATTGTGAATCTTATCATCACTTGGAGATTTAGATCTGATTTGGATGGTCTCTTTGCTAGAAGTTTTGAGAATGAGAGGCGAAGGTGGTCTTTTTAATTTTAATTGTGAGATTCAAGTTGGATTCCTGTCTTATGGACACTCTTCTGTGCCATGCTTTTAGGATAATAAACTATTTATGGCTCGAGAATTAATTCTTGACTGGGAACTCGTTGGTTCTTGTCATGTATTGGATTTGAAACCAGTTGAAAGTATTTTTACAGTTTGTAAGGATCATTCTTAGGGTTATATCTGGTTCTTAGAGTTTGCTTTCCTGTGATCTGATTATGGCATGTAGCACTGATAATTTATGAGGTTTGATGATGTTCAGGGATTTATGATGACATGCATGTATGCAATTGTATATTTAGTTGATTTATAGGATTTATTTGAATCTTTTAAGCACTATGAGGTTTCCGGCACGCAACTTACCTTGAAAACATTACCATGTTAGTGGTATGAGTGAAAAATTTTGCATTCAAGAATATGGCTGTTTATTAACGTCATGATTAATCAACAATTCATATGCATATAAAGTATCCCATGCAGGGACAAGGACAGCTGATATTTGTATTATACATTATACAGACTGCCCTCTGTATTTCTATATATATATATATATTCTTACTGTTTCAAGATGATGGATATTTCATGCAGCAAGTGTCAGGAAATTAGTTATTAATTGCAAGACTGTTTCAAGTTGATTTCTCTCCTAGTTAGGACCAACATTAAATGATTATTAGATAAGTATCACCATTGGTTGCTCGTGGAAAAAATAGGTATTATTAGGTAATTTATAATCACAGGTTAGAATTTATGTACTGATATATTATTATTATAATATTTTTTTACATTAAGGGATATAAGTCAATTGAGATAAGCATTATTTAGAGCTTGAACTTGAACTTCTTGGCAACCGAAGAGGAGTGTGGAACGTAGTCTCATTTGGACAGTGCATGGGTATTTACAGATTGCCATGTTTTAAGAATTTAACTTACTATTAACCTTGCTAAGAGTGTGATAATTGGTTGCTATGAAGACATGAACAACTCAGGTTGTTGAACCTTTCAGAAGGTGAGATGATTGGATCGCTATTAAGAAAGAAAAAAATCAGGTTGATGAATATGGATATTGACAGATTGCCATGTTTTAATAATTTAAGTTAGTATTAATCTTGCTGAGAGTGTGATAATTGGATTGCTATTAAGAAATGAACAACTCAGGTTGCTGAACCTTGCAGAAGGTGAGATGATTGGATTGCTATTAAGAAAGAAAAAAATCAGGTTGATGAATCCTAAGATCGGCTTATCTTTCACCCAGTCTTAGACTATGGATCTGAAAGTTACATGAGTTAACTTGGAGATTTAGAAGACTGAAAATTATTCTATTCTCATTTGTTTCGTCCCTTAAACCTAGGCATTAGACACATGGTGACTCACCATCACTGGGGAACCTTAACAAAACAGGATTTTGCATGCAAAAATATAACCTTCATGTCTCTCCTAGAATTTATTATTAGTTCTTGTTTAGAAAAAAATTTAAATTTCATTCGCAAATGTGATTATTGAATGGTGTTTCCACAAAAAAAATTAAGGCCTTCTGACCAATTGGGTCGGTCTATGAAGTTTCAACTTGAGCTCTTGGCTTGAATTTTATCGAATATTCGGTACTAAATTCTGTACCCTAAAATATTTCTTAAACTCTTTTTTTATTATACATATTATTAAGTGCCAGCTTAAGCTCTTGGTTTGACTTTCATAAATATCCAGTTTTTATGGGGTCTGATTTCACTTTCAAAGGATTCTCTTTTCAATTATGCTAGTAAGGCTGATAATCATCTGAGAAGTCATCCACATGCCATAGAAGATTACTATAATGCAGTTCCTTCTTCTGTCTTTCTGTTTCCTCTATTGTGTCTAACATACATACATTTACTATCCTAACTTAAAAATATTCTGCATTGTAATCATACGCAGGACTTGTAAGTTATGTATGTGACTGACTTGTTTGTGCAATTTAACCTTTACATATATTAGCATGCTTTTTGTAACAGTTTTTAACTGTTAGGATGTAAGAAGTAGCAGTAGCGGTTTATGTTTTGGAAAATGGAAACAATGTCCTCTTTGAGGTTTTTGCTGTCATGAAATACTTAATTCTTTAATATGTCACTTTGCTAAGCAGTGAACTTGGGCTAAAAATTACTTAATTGTCCACTTTTTCATTAAGTGCAAAATCAGTTTAATCAAAACATGCCTTGTTGATCGAAAAAGTTATTAATATGTTAAATTCTTAAGTTGTGACGTGAAATATTAATAAATTCAGAAATTCTCTTAGCAATCCATTGAGGTGAGCAATCAATCAGAACCTTCTGAACACAAGTTACATGCTTCATTGATTCTTCATGTGGATCATGAGAATAAATAATTAAAGCTTGATAATGATTGCAGAAAGCGGACAATTGTAGTACGTTTAATATCAGTATTACTAGATGATCACAGTATCTACTATGAGATGTTTTGTTTGACCTTTCGTTGTCACTAGTGAAGTTTTATCGTAAATTGGCATATTGATTTTTTTATTTCTACTGCATCTACTGATGCATGGAACATTTGACAGATGCATACCATTTAAATATAGAGACGGGGATGATAATAGCGATGATGAGCCCAAGAAAATCGTTGAAGTTCTTATGATTAACTCACAAAGTGGACCTGGTCTTCTGTTTCCAAAGGTAAAAAAGTTATGACTTGCGTTGGTTTCATCACATAATGGAAGAAAAATATACTAAGTGAAATGATGGCTAATGAAGATCAAGGCAGTTTTCCTTGTTCACAATCCTATTTAAACTGGTTAAATCAATGTAGCTTCTTACCTATCTTTCTCTATTGCCACCTTTTATGTCAACATTATGGAAGAGCCAGTTAAAGAACCTTCTTCTGCAAGGACATATGATATTCCTTTAAATAAATGAATGAATAAATAAAGAAATTATAAAAAAGTAAATGAAAATGAAAGAAAAGCCTACATGAAGAATTCAACTTAATTATATCTCTTGTGCTGAATCAGAAATATCCCATGCCTGATAGGTAATGCATACAAAAGTACGATTCTATTGCACTGACTTGTTACTTCAGTTTGAATTTGTCTCCTCCCATTGTATTTGGTTGTGGGAGGTTTTTTTGGTTCTTATGAAAGATTGATTATTTGAAAATTATATAAGTGGCTGACCATACTTTTATTTATAAGAACAAGATTAACTTAAATGTATACCACATTTAGGCATATTATGTTGTCTACACTTTGAAGACTGGTTCTAAGTTTCAAATTTCGATACATATTCACAGATTATTGGACTTGTCATGCAAAAGTGCATGAGGCTCTTTGCGAAGAGCAAAATCTCTTTGAATTCTTAAGACTTTCAGTAGAAGATTATACTTATACTCTGCAATTTGTGAACATTTCATTTGTAGATGCTAAAACCAGAATTTTTTATCAGTTCAACATAAGTTAAAATTCATTTGTTTCTGATTGTGGTCACTGGATGATTATAACCATAGTTAAAATTCTAAGTTAATCATGTTATTAAACTAATGATGTTCCACTTTCAATTCATATCTCATGCTCTAGTTATTTGTGCCAAATTAATTACCATTTACATGTGTTTTTCGGTGGGAGTTGTTCATCTTCTGTACAGCTATTTTTATTTTCACATTGTTCAAAGATGCTTAGTGTCCTTTATGTTTTATCTGGTAACTTTATTCCAATATAGGGAGGCACATACGCATTTAGCATAATTGGTCAAGCCATTTTCCTGTTTTTCAACAAGATCTTAGCTTCAAAAATCACAGCAATATCAATATGTTGCATCTTCTCCTTGAAATTCTTGCAGCGTAATATTGATTTTTTTCAAAATAAAAATTGCTCATATTTGTGCAGATTTTTCATTCAGACATTACTTAATCTTGAATACCTCAATATAGAGCCATCAGGTCCATGTGGTCTAGTCATCTTCTTGTAAGTGCTTGGCCTATGATACTTACATCATTGTCTTTTGATCTCCACAGTTATGATTTGGTTGTAACTTCAGTAGATGAAGTTATTTTATCTCTATCTTGATATGTGGGACATTTATGCACGCTTATCACTTCCAAATTCTTAATACAACAAGAATTATATATAAATGGCAATTTTAATAAAAGAGGATTTCTAAGAGGTTCAAGTAAAGCTCATCTTAGCATAATTATGGCTAGTAGCTTATGTGTTTGGCTTATTCATCTACAGGTTGACTTGGTGCCTTAATTCAGTTGCTAGCATAAGAAGTTTGGCTTTGATTCGGTTATACAAACTCCCAAGCTTTTGTGGCCTTTTCAGCTACTATTTAGTTTCAAGAAACTCATTTGCTTAAACTTCTATTAAATTAAAGGACAACCCATATTGAATCATCATTGGAAGCAATCTTTTTGATAGAAGATTTTCAAGTGGAAAGCATTCAGATATCCTTTTAGCTCTGGTTCCCATTTTGCTGGGTGCTTTTGGCTTTCAAATTCATAAGTGAACTAAACTGAAATAAAGAAAACAATTGAAGTATAGTGCTTTTGTTCAAACAATAGTGGATTGCTACATAGTACACCATTTTTATTTCTTTAGAGTGAACTGAAGTCTTTAAAGTGTCCATATTTTTTGTAAAGTCAATGTGTTAACTCAAGAATTAATTGGAATGGTTAATGTGCCTTATCCTTTGGATTTGTATATATATATATATATATATATAATTTAATTAGCTTGCATGGTTCTGTTCTGTTTTTCAAATTTTTTAAACCTTAAATGAAGCTATTATTTATTTAATTAAAGTGAACCAAACTGCCTCTTCCAATGTGGTTCAGAGGGATTCAGTGGTGTTAGATGTTGTAACTTCTCCAGCATCTCTAATTCATGATTTCATCCATGTCCATGCACAGGTGCAACACCATTGTTTTTCATGTGAATGGTTCACTTAGTTATTATCATAGTATTTGTGTTTGTGTTTCCCTGGGTATATCGGATAAGGAACTCTATGGGGATCTATGATTATAGTTTCCAGAATGCATTATATTCATGTCCTCAATATAGTATCCATGATTTTTGCTCAATTTACTAGATTGAGCTAGATTTTTTTAAAAAAGCAATTTGGTTTCAGGAATGTAATTTGATTCAGAAACTGAAATGCTTTTAAAATTGGACTTATCCTTGTTGTCTTGTGCTTGCAATCTTTCAGGGAGGATGGGAGAATGATGAAACAGTTCAACAGGCAGCTGTAAGAGAGGCCATTGAAGAAGCAGGGGTTCGAGGAGATCTAATGGTAAAGATAAGCATCAAGCTTTTGATAATATGTTTATGCATTGTCTGTTAATTTTTGTTCACTATAGTGCTAACTCTGGTTGAAAGTCAAGACAGTTATTTATATGTGCTTGATTTAGTACCTTTGGATTGAAGTGGAAGGTTATGTGTGTAATTGCTAATAGTATTCTTAACAAAATACCTATGATCTACAATGTTAGCGTACATTTCAATTGTTGCTAATGCTTGAGACTTAAAAAAAGTTGTGTTTGCCGTTGAGAAATAATTTAGTGTCCTGTTCAGCAATTAATAGTATACAATTTGTTCATCTTTGGACCATTGTTTATGAATTGCCATTGAAGTTTGGGCCTTCTGTTCCTTATGCTTTAGAATATGCCTTTTGGCTTTTTAGTTAAACTACTTGGAGTTAAGGAACCACTAACCATAGAAGAATTATGTGGAATGACCTGCGTGCAACAATCTTCTGCTGATAATTTTTTAATATTACAACTATGTACTTTTCTTCTTTTGGTGAAACAAGAAACAGATGTGCATGCTGAGATTGTCAATGAAAATGTCTGGTCGGACTTTCGTTAAAATCTGCACTTTGGCAAGCATTTCTTGTATAAACTCTTTTTTTCCATTATTATAATGAAGATCCTTTATGACTGGTAATTAGGTGGGCTTTTCTACTGCTCAATGAAGTTCATTCCTTTAGGACATGTTCACCACTTCTGAATTGGAATCCAAATTATACTCTGGGCAATAACTATTTAATATTATTCGATATCCTTTTTGCCTTTGTTGTCAAGGTTCTTATCCATCCGAGACCTGCATGAGTCCCATTATTTTGATCATGACCAGACATCTGTTACACCATAGGCATTAATTTAAGTTGCTGTGTTATCAGAATCTACTTTGCCTGAAATATGTGTTTGTGGTATCTTTGGTACCTTCTTTTCTTTCCCTTGTGTCTTTTAATGGACGCCACTTTCTAGATCTTATCCTTGCTTTAATTTTTATGTCAGCACCATGGTATTCAGAAATTCATGTTCACAGATGTGGCCACTAAAACCAAGACATCAACCCTTTATTCTGGTAGCCACTTGGTTCTTGGTTTATCTTCTATTGGTTGGAATTGTGCTGCCTGGCTCTTCATCTCAGTTTCACTTGGGATAGTATTATTTCATCTTTTAATTTTTATTTTCTATTTTTTGCATGGCTGATATGCTAGATAATGTTCTTTCCTTTGTCTGATGATCGAATTAATACATGTTCTTGTCAACTAATTCTTTATCTCATGACGGAACAAATTCATATTGTAATTCAGAAATTCTTGGGAGACTATTGCTTTAAGAGCAGGAGTCACCAGGATGAGTTCAGCCCGGAAGGGTGGTGCAAAGCTGCAATGTACGCTTTGCTCGTCAAGGAGGAGCTCTGCTCATGGCCGGAGCAGAGTACTCGAGAGAGACAATGGATCACTATTCCTGAAGCTTTGGAACAATGCAGACATAAATGGATGGAGGATGCACTCGAGGCATTCTCGAAGTGGCATGCTAACAAGGTTTCCGGAGGTGAAGAGGATGGCGACCCCATTTCTGTCGCTTCTCCCCTTACAAGATAGATAGTCATCAACCCTGGCAATTCTTTTTTTTTTTTTTCCTTTTTCTTGTTCATCTAGCTTAAGAAAATACAAGAATGTTGTCAATTGTTCTTTTGAAGTGAAGTTTCTCAGCAGGCTCAAAGTTGTTTTTCATTTGTTCACTTTGAACCTGTGTTCTGTTTGTGTTAAGCAAGATTCTTGTTGTAAGATAATAATTTTTATTCCAGTGGCAGTTTTATGCTTCCATTTTTTCGGTTTGTCTTATCTATAAAAAAATAAAATTCAAATTTATCTTTCGATGATGAAGGTGATACGCACTAAATATAGATGCGCCCACCATCATAGCACATGATAATCACCGCATTTTATTTTCCTTTCACTCTTTTTATTTGTCTATTTTAACAAATTCACGTGGATTAGAAAAATTAATTGATGGTTTAAAATTTATAAAATATTTGTATTGATTTTTCAAAATTATTTTTTTTTAAATATGATTTAATAAAAGATGCAGTTGAATATGAGCTATTGGAATTTGGAAGTTGTAAAAGTATATTATATATAAAAAGAATTATTTGATGCTTCATAAATTTTCTAAAATGAACATGTAAATAAGACCAAAGAAAGTTTCTGATATGGGGTAAGTATCAAAAATTTTCTAAAATGAACATGTAAATAAGACCAAAGAAAGTTTCTGATATGGGATAAGTACAAAAGACTGAGGAAGTAATAGTTAGCTTCTATCAACATCAAAATCTCATTATACACATAAGAATCATTTTAGAATTGATATAATTATTTAAACAATCTATCTACTTTGTGAAACTTACTCTTTTCATCCTCTTCTATAAATTGTAACATTTTTGCTCATTTACTATTGTGATTAAGATATATCAGTCCCCAAAAATTCTGAAACCTAAACCTTAAAACTTTAATGAAAAAGATCGGCATAGCTCAATTAAAATAATAAAAAAAACTAAAATGATATGATTTAATTTAGAATAACTAAAATGGAAAAATTAGTAAAGTACAGCTATTCAAAAATTATACTTTAGAATTTTAGCATAACTTTAAGATGACGACTTCCTCTTTTAGGGAAGATAGTGATTTTCATGCCAAGTGCTGGTTGGTGTAGTTGTTTCTTCAAGGTTATGGAATACTACACGAGTCTTGATAAGCTAATTGTGATACTCAAATGCAAATCTTATGATGCCTGTGCTCTACACCTTGGTATATTATTGATGTTTTTGCTCCACAAATATGTTAATTTATGGCCATTTTTTCGTAATATCAAACAATATTTTTCATATTTCCAACCCGTTTTAATTTTTGGAGTACTTGTAATGAACATGGTCAAGTCAATATGGTGAAAAATAGAGTGCAATTGTTTATTACATCCAAGGCTAATATCGTCATTTTCATTACAATTTATTTTTCTTTGCTAGGATATGTTAAGCTTGTTAATCGTTTATCATCAATAAAAGTGTTTAGTTTTGCATAAAATCATAGACAATTAACTTGATACCATTAATCTACAAGAAATATGGTTATATAAGACATAATACCACCGATTATTCTGTTTTCAATTGAGTTAATCAACAACCTTTTGTCTTATATTGATTTCTAGTGTATTACTATACCTTAGAACAATTTAATATTTCATTCAATATTTCTAAAGTTTAGTATTATAAATTGGTTTTATTTTTACAATTAATTGTTTATTAATTTTTAATCATCAAATCCTCTACTATGATTGCGCTAAAAAGAAAAGGAAAAAAATACAATAAATAATAGTAGGAGACTTTATGGTTAGGATCCAAGAGACCTATTCAGTATAGCTAGGAATAGAGTTTCTTCAATTTTAAAGAGGCATAAAAGGTGCTTCATTGTTCAAGATCTAAACAAATAATTCCTGTAGATAAAGAGGAAGCGTTTTTTGCTTGTGCTGCAATCTAACTTACTAATAAATGGAAGGGTTCAAGAGCAAACCCATTAAAAAAACAGTCGTAGCATCTCATAAACAAACTAATTCATTTTTTGTAAAGCCAAATGTAAGGCAAATGTATGATTACCGTATTTTCCTTGTATTATGTGGTTGTAATAAAGAAGATTTAGGATGATCACAGGCATTTTAATATATCCCACATTTTGGGTGGTGGCAATTTGTGTAAACATGCCTATTTGTGTCTTGTCATGATAAGAGTATAACACAAAAAATGCTACACACAAACATAACATGATAATTAAATGTGTCCAACTTCCCAAACATATACACGACCGATATATGAAGTTTTCACTGATTTCGTGTGCGCCACTTGATCTTCTCATCTCCATCAAGTCAACCGGACTTCTTAGCTTAACAAGACTCCCAAGTTTTCAGGCTTGGAAAAACTTTAAAAAAGCTTGAAGAGAGCTTTTGGAAGTGGAACTCCTTTCACTCAAACTTTGCTTGATGATTACAAGGACAAGTCCCCTTGCCTATTTATAGCCTTAATCTCCCAAATGGACGATTGAGATATATTCGATCCAATGGCTTTTATTCACCCTCTAGTGGCTTCCACACAAATCCACAAATATCTACAAAGTTACATGAAGTTTTGAGAGCATTTTAGAAAACTCTACAACATTCATGAGTTCTCATGATCTTTCTCCATCTTTTTTAGTTTACAAATACACAAAATCCATGAATCAACAATGACAACAAACTTAAATTAAAAACAAAGTCCATATATCAATATTTAGATATTTAATCCAACATAAGTACTGATTATGTGTATGTATATCTATATATATTGGCTATAATTACCTTTTTTACCTTTATATTAGTGTTGATCATGTTTTACTTGACATGATTACAACACGAAACCATTTAATTTAAGCGTGTCTTAATTATGTCGGCCAGTTTACAATAGGAACCCAATTATAATAAATCCATACATGCTTTAAACTTTGTCATGTTGTTCCGTGTATCATATCAGTACTCATTTTGCCAACCCTACTGCATTCACATCATAGCCCTTCTTGAGTTCTTTTATCTTCATAGCCATTTCAAATATCCCCTTCATTATTGTATTATGAATTGTTTAAGCTTGTTAGTTTTGGTAGTTCCACTAATATGGTTTCTTGCCAACCCACCATTATTTGTTGCTTTATTTGGAGTAAAATTAGTTCCACTAATTTGGGTTTTCTTGTCAACCCACCATGTATATGTACCCCAGGAGACTATTGAGAATGTATGAAAAACCAAAGCTTCATAGTGTGGATGTAGGCTTCTTTACCGAACCACGATAAACTCTCATTGTCTCTTTTTTTTTCTATTTCTTCTTAGTTTTCAATTTGAAATTTACCATGGTATCAGAGCTGTAGGTATTAAAACTTGGTGATTGATTACGTGTCGATGGTTAGGCCGGAGATTCTATCTCTCATCAAGTTTTATACTCAAACATTTATTTTCTTTTTATTTTTTTTTATCCATCATGGGGGATCATGGAAGTGAAACAGCTTCTTCCAACATCAATGTTGATTCACTATACTTCATTTCTTCTGACAATCCCGGGCTGTTCGTATGGCACTTCTTGCTAAGAACAAGTTTGGCTTTGTCGATGGTACCATTATGAAACCAGATCCATTAGATTCTAAAGCTTCTCAATGGGAAAGATGCAACAAGATGGTCTACTCTTGGTGTGGGTAGAGCTCAGCAAGCAATTTTCTCAACAGAACGCACCCCGTATATTTCAACTATCTCATGCCATTACCACTCATGTACAAGGCACATCCTCCTTTACATCCTATTATACAGGGCTTAAGTTCTTATGGGATGAACTCTCCTCTTACAATGTTATTCCATATTGTACTTGTGGTTCTTCCAAGGAGTTGCTGAATATCCATCAAAGAGAAAAGGTAATGCAATTTTTGATGGGTTTAAATGAGAGCTTTAATGCCATACGTGGTCAGATTCTTCTGATGGATCCTTTGCCTATCGTCAATCCAAGCTTACTCCCTTCTTCTCCAAGAAGAGAGATATCGGGACCTTCATGTGATGGGTCCTTCTCATGACGCTGTAGCCCTTTTCACCAATCGTGCTAGTCATTTCAAGAAGTTATCTATGCATTGTGATCATTGTAAGAGAGACAATCGTTCGATTGATCGTTGTTTCCTTCTTCACGGTTTCCCATCTAAAAATAATCGTCGCCAACAAGGAAAACCCAAAAGCGGTCTTTCTAATAACAATCAGTGGAATAATGGCTCACTTGCAGCAATGGGATCAATCAATAGTGCAGAGGAAAACAAGCAAACTTCCTCCATTTCCCATGATCAATACCAACAACTAATGGCTTATTTTCCTCAGCCATGACCACCAACTCTGCAACGTCAAGTACCACTTTCTCTGGTAATATCGCTTGTTTTTATGTCTTTCCTTCTATTGACTGGATCTTAGATACGGGAGCTACTCATCATATGGCTTGCTTTAAATCTTTGTTTTCATATCTTAAACCTCAGTTTGATACATCTCCTATGATTCTCCCAAATGTTCAATCAACTACTATCTCTTTTACAGGATCAGTGGCCCTTCCTAATGGACTACATTTGAATAATGTTCTTTATGTGCCTTCATTCAAGCTTAACCTTCTGTCCATTCTATAGTTGACTAAGGAAATGTCATGTCACGTTATTTTTCACCATAATCATTGTTTGATCTAGGACCTTCAGTCGAGGAAGACGATTGGACTGGGTAAACTACGTGGAGGCCTCTATTTCCTTGATTCGGTTCGAGTTAATGTTGTTGCTACCAAACCTGTCTTTGATCATTGGCACAACCGTTTGGGACATCCCCGACCAGAATGCTTAAGGCTTATTTCCAACTCTATTCCAAGTATCACCTTCATGGAGGATGGTAATTGTAATGTTTGTCCCCTAGCCAAACAAACAAGGCAACCTTTTCCTAGTAGCTCTAACATGCTTTTAATTTGATTAATGTTGGCATTTGGGGGGGATATCCAGTTGCTTCTTTATCAGAAGCTCACTATTATTTAACTATAGTTGATGATTTTTCCTGTGCCACATGGGTCTTTCTTATGCGTCACAAATCCGAGGCTCAACAACTTATCCGCAATTTCATTCTCTATGTCAAAACTCAGTTCAATACTCATGTTAAAATTGTGCGTACTGACAACGGGCAAGAATTTCTAGCTATTGAACTTCGAAATTTTTTTAATGATCATGGCATTCATCGCCAACGCACATGTATTCATACCAGCCAACAAAATGGGGGGATTGCGTCTTGATGTAGCTCATGCCCTTCGTTTTCAAGCACATCTACATCTTACATTTTGGGGGGATTGCGTCTTGATTGCCGCTTACCTCATTAACAAAATTCCTATAAAATTATTGTCTGGAAAGAGTCCTTATGAAGTGCTTCTAGGGACCATGGCCTCTTATTGCCACCTCAAGGTTTTTGGGCGTCTTTGCTATGCTCGCAATTCCTATATTAGCCACAAATTTGATGCTCGTGTTGTTCCCGATGTCTTTATTGGATATCCCATTGGTCAGAAGGGTTATCATGTGTATGACCTCATTTCTAAAAAGTTTTTGTTAGCCGCGATGTCATTTTCCATGAAACTATCTTTCCTTTTGCCACTTCAAATCTTGAGTCTACTCAAGCAGTGCCTCTGCCACTAGTTGAAATACATGATTCTTTTGCTATGGACTTTAATGTTTCCATGCCAACAACAGCTCATGACAACGTATCACCAAGTATCATTGCCTTGCCCATTGCACCAACAATCACATCCAACAGGCCTGATAGCCTAGATCCCGCAACTATCTAGCATGATAACCAAGACCAACCAATGAGCACTGCAACACCCAACATTACTCAGCGAAGCAGCGCCACACCGATATTTCCACCAACCTTGCGACGTTCTGGGCGCACTTCCAAGCCTTCTGCATATTTGGCAGATTTTGACACTTCCACTTGCAACGCTTCCTTGACTCAATCTTCTATAGCTCATCCTATCTCTTCTTGGCTTCGCTACACACGCTTCTCATCTAAACATCGCTCTTATATTGCAGCCATCTCCTCGATCGGTACACCTACTACTTTTGCTCAAGCAAATCAATCTCCGAACTGGCGTCTAGCTATGGCTAATGAGCTCAATGCTCTTGACATAAATAAAACATGGCAGCTTACCCCCCTACCACATGGTAAACATACTATTGGTTGTAAATGGGTGTATAAAATCAAATACAAACCAGACGGGTATATCGAAAGCTACAAGGCTTGCCTTGTTGCTCAAGGCTATACTTAACTTGAAGGTTTGGACTATCATGAAACTTCGCACCAGTCGCCAAGTTAGTTACTGTTTGTTGCCTCTTGGCAATTGCCTCCATCAAGCACGGGCCCTCCTATCAATTGGACGTCAACAACGCATTCCTCCATGGTGATTTGGATGAAGAAGTTTACATGCGACCCCCTCCTGGCCTTTCTATTTCATCAACCAACATAGTTTTTCAATTACGGAAATCAATCTACGGCCTGAAGCAAGCCTCTCAGAACTGGTTTTCCAAGCTTTGTGCAGTTTTGATTTCTCGTGGATACATTTCTTCTAAAGCTGACTACTTGTTGTTCAGTAAGTTTACTATGAAGGGTTTTATCAAAGCTAATGCATAATTTCCAAGGGTTTGGAGGAAATCCACGTATTGCTTGGTCCCAAGGCTTGTGATGCAGCGAAGGTGAAAGGAAAGGCTTTCTAAGGATGAAGATAACCAACATCTAAACAAACTCCTTTTTCAGTTCCACTTTTTAACTAATTTCAATACCTTTTACTTTAAATTTCCCACAGTGAAGTTGGACCTCATCTTTCCTTCTTTTATTATTTCGATCAATCTTCTCTAGCAATATATATATATAGCAAGATATGTAGCACAATATTAGTGAGGTAACATCGACACATAAAAGGGATGAAGGACTAACCAACGTGTAATTTGCTAATCAATCCTAAAAGCAATGCTTTTAAACTATTGCCATCATCTCAAAAAGTGGCTAAATAGAGCATCTTATAAATAGAAATCCACTAGTCGTTGGCATTCATTTTCTCCATGTGTACTCATAGATGCCCATAAAACATTAAAACCTCTCTCACTTTAATAAGAGCTTTTGACAGCATTTTATACCGGTTTTTGCTTTTGTATTTAATACACTTTGCTTTTTTTTTTCTTCAGACTAAAAGTGGATGTAATGTGATAAGGACATGATTGGAAAAACTTCGATTCAAGTATGCAAACGGCTTTAAATAGGTTGATCAGAGACATTTAAAGTGATCAAAATGTATTAAAAAGCGGGAAATGTTTCCTTCAAATTCAAATTCTTGATAATTAAAGAAGAAATCTTAAAAGATGCAATATAAAAGACACAAATTAAAATTAAAAATTACTTACCATTTTGGTTTTGCCAGAGAATTAGCTTTGGCTAAAAAACATTATTATCTTGTTCTTTATTTTTTTTTTTAGCTTAATTTGGGGATTGCAAGGCTTGCATGCCAAGTAATTAGTATATTCTCTAATCAATTAGAATAATTTAGTAATTTTGACATTATTTAGAGATTTTGCTAGTTATCAAATTTCATTGTTTTTTCTATGTAATGAGCTGTTTCGTGTTGAAATAGAGATATGACTTTTTACCAAAAAAATTTGTGAGAATTTTGAATTCTTTTTGGTTTTTCAAAAACTGTTTGAGCTTATCGGAGTTTCCATGAAGCTCAAAAATAAACTTATCGAATAGTCTTTCTCAAGTTGATTGTGACTTCCTCAAATGCCGAGGTTCTTGCTTGACATAAGCAATGGGTCGAGGTTCTACCTCAAACTAGGCTTAGCAAACCATTCAGATTAGTTGTCTTACAGGTTTCATCACAAGTTGGTGCCCTGATAATGAAAATTCACAATGATAATTATTAAAATATTCAAAACTCATTCTCTAACACCAATAGTATTTTCATTATAATTGTGGGTGGAAATAATTGAAACCCCTTGGTGTCGATCCTATGTAAATAATGTATAATACAGTAGAAATACTATACAACATTTTTCATTTTATATTCATTAGGTTCTTTGTGGGGAAAACCATATTCCCTATTGTTTTAAAATTTTATGGTGGAGTAAATTTATTATTGTGTGGTTATTATTCATGATATATTATTTTGGATACATAGAGTTGATCATCATTACCCGACGTATTAGCTCACCTCAAAAAAAAAAAATTCTTAAGAGATTGTTAATACACTTTTTTTATCATATTTGTCACTTTTGTCAATAAAAAAAAACATTGTAAAAATACCCTACTACTTAGCTCTTTTCAGTAACGGCAAAATCAACCCATTGAATCTTCCAAATTAATTGGTTCATATTATAAAAGACAAAAAATACATAAAAATTAATCAATTCAACGAGATACAATAATATTTTCTGGCTTCTACACAAACTTTGCAATTTTAAAAAAATAAAATAAATATAAAAAATAAAAAAATAATATTATTAAAAAATTACAAAAGAAAAAAAACTACAACTTTCTACTTTGTTTCCACCCAAAACAACCCTCGTGGACTATTGCACCGAGTTTAGCTACCAGCCACACCGACCCAGCGTCATGGACCCCCCTCTCTCCCAAAAACAACACAAAACCCCGCTCTCCTTCTCCTTCCTCTCCTCCCTCCCCCTCTCCCTCAATCACCGTCACCATACACTTCGCGCGAACTCCGTGAACTCTCCTCCCCGCCGCCCCGATGGGGTGCGCGCAATCCCGCATCGACAACGAGGAGTCCGTGGTGCGCTGCAAAGAGCGCCGCCACCTCATGCGCTCGGCCGTCTCCTCCCGCAACGCCTTCGCCGCCGCACACTCCGCCTACACCGTCTCCCTCAAGAGCACCGGCGCCGCCCTCTCAGACTTTGCCCATGCCGATGCCCTTGAGCCCCTTCCTCACAACCCCTCCGTTGCACCTTCCTCCTCCTCTGCCCCTCCTCCCCCTCCTCCTCTTCCCCCTAGTGCTATCCCCATCGATAACCCCCCTCCTCCGCCCCCTCCGCCCCCTCCGCCTCCTCTCTCTGACTTCCCCCCTGCTCCTCTCCATCGCTCCGCTAGCATGCCCGACCTCCCCGGCCATCTCCCGAAGAAGCTGCCTTCCGATCCCCCAACCATCCCAGAAGACGGCGAGCCGGATGCTGATGATGCGCCGGATTCAATCCCTGTCGATCCCTCGCTGCCGCCTCCTCCTCCCCCGCGTGAACCTTCGCCAGTCCCTGTCCCGCAGCCTCCCGTACCGGAGACTAGCAGCGCTTGGGAATACTTCTTCTCCATGGATCATCAGAACATACCCCGCCCCTCCCTTGCTCCTGACACCGAGGATTTCCCTTCTGTGAAGGAGGAGATCCAGGAGGAGGTGAAATTTGAGAAAAAGAAATCTCCTGTTGTTGTTGTTGTTGAGGCAGAGGAGCCTCCGCCGACGATGATGCCGGAGAAGATCGTGGAGAAGGTGGTCAAGAAGGTGAAGCAAGGGGGCACAGGGCATTCCCAGCTTAATGCTTCTTCTGTGGGGGTTGGGGTTGGGGCTGTGACGGAGGTGAAGAGAGTGGGGCAGTTTAGCTTGGCGAAGATTTTGCATGAGTTGGATGATCATTTTCTCAAGGCTTTTCAGAGTGCGCATGAGGTGTCAAAGATGCTTGAGGCGACCAGGATGCATTATCACTCTAATTTTGCTGATAATCGAGGTAATTGTGCTGTCTTCTATTCTGAAATTGATTGTTGAACGGATGTTAATTGTGTGATTTTGTTGGTTGCATGTCGATTGCTGTCCTAGGGTTTCTAATTGAATGAAGTTCAATCTTCAATCTTTGGTACTGGGAGAGATGTTTCTTTGTTTTCAATATATATATATATATATATCTTGATTGGAGATAGGGACCTTTGATTCTTCTTTTTACAAAGGTCAATTACTTTTTGGGGCTAAGTCATGAATAGGGTTTTTTCTTGAAATATTGATGATTTTATTGTTCTGAACCATATTATTTGTATCCTTTTAAGTGCTTAAAGATTTAAAAGCCTCGTAAAATTTGCAGGCAATTATTTTTGAAACCACTGTTGATTTCAAGTGGTTATCGTTTGTTGAGAAATCGGTAGATGAACTAGTGTATGATGTAGGCCAGATGTTGATTGCTGCCCTAGCGCTTCAAATTGAATATAATTCAAGTTTTGACTCTGTAAACTGTTGTCTTTCTATCATTTATTACAGATAAGGACAGTTGAGTCTTCTTTTCTTGAAGGCGAATTATTTTTTTTTAGCAACGTCATCACTATATTTTCTGGAAATAATAATTCTATCATTCTATATTGTATTATTTGACTGTTTGGAATTTAAGGGTCTTATAAAACCCGTATGCTACTACGAAGTCACTGTTATGTGGTGGGCATAGATTGATTTGTGATTGGGCTGGCATGTGGTATAATGGGTCTCTCAGAGATAAAATGCTTGCAGAAATTGAAACCTTTTTTGAAAGTAATACAAAGTTAGCTTTCTCTTTATCATGCTGAGTAGGACGGACCAACAAAGTACAATAATTTGGTTGAGGATTTATGGTTTGTGTTGGGCTATATAAATTGTGGGACATGCTTTCTAACATTGTTAGATTGTTGTCAAAGGTACCTGTCTTTTTGTGAAAATTTTGTGAAAAGTGAGGACGGACGAACAAAGCATAACAGGCTGTTATTTAAATCTAAGTTTAAATTATGAATCATGTAGCACACAGGCAGGTGAGGTACCTATGTGATGATTTTTGGGTTGGTAAGGGCTGGTGCTTTGCAATGTTTAAATTTCTATTGTGTTGTGCCATTGACATATTAAATTCGAGATTGGCTATCACCTCTCTACGGTTAATTGTTTGAGTTTTAAATCTATACTGAAGGACTATATATATATATATAATATTTCACTATTTTGTTTTTTCCCACTTGTTATCTCTCTTCGCCTCCTCTAGCTCTCTGCTGTGTTGTCTGCTCAGTTATGGTTTTAATTTGACTACTGTTTTCTCTGGACTCTATTTCATATTTATAATTGTCTCTGTTGTAAGAATTCGACTGTGAAATAGTATAAAATACTATTCTATTTTTATGAATTTCATGTACTCATTCCTTACCTTAAGCTTGATATTGTTGAGTTGGACTGGTCAACGACATTTTATTTTCATTGTCATCCAATCTAATTACCTATGTCGCATTAATTCTGTTGCATCTTTCTTTTCTTTAGATGAGATGATTTCTTAATGTTTAGTCAATAATGTTGTCAGCATAGTTGGTAGTGATTGCTTGTAATATGGATTAAATCAGAATGTGGAAGAACACTTGCTATTGTTTATATTTGGATGTGTCTCAAGTGATTCTCTGAACAACTTAGTCTTTTCCATTCATTTGAAAAATGTATATGTATGTACACACACACACGCACACACACATATGTTAACACATCTCTCTTTATTGTTTATAGGACATATCGATCACTCTGCCAGAGTGATGCGTGTCATTACATGGAATAGGTCATTCAAAGGTATGCCTAACAATGTTGAGGGAAAGGATGACTTTGATAATGATGAACATGAAACCCACGCTACAGTGCTGGATAAGATGTTAGCATGGGAGAAAAAACTTTATGATGAAGTCAAGGTAAATAGAGTTTAATTATATTATTTTGAATTTATCATCTAGTGCATCTTGTCCATGTCACTTTACAGTTAACATTGATCTAAACCAGTTTGAATTTGTCTGACTGTATGTTGAAGATTAGCTCCATCTGTTCTATTGCTTATATGGTGTTCCAGTAGTAAATATTTTCACATATGTGAAAGAAGGTCTGTATGCCCTTTGTTTTGGCTAGATATGATGTGATGAATAGTATTTTGTATCTTTCTCTGCAGTGATGAGATAAATTAATCTGTACTACTTTATTTTTGAGTATTTTTCAGTAAGAATTTTATAAGTACATAATCTTTTTTATGTAAGAATTTCATTAGTACATAAGGTTTGGCTACTAAAATAGAGAGAACCAGTCACTTGGCATTCAGAGGTAAGGCCCTGGGAATGAATTTAGGAATATTCTGGTGCCCCTGCTTCATTTACATAATGTTTTGTAGTTTTATATTTTAATATATTTTCCTTTAGAGGAACCAGCCTGCTCAAATTTCTATTCTAGTATAAGTTCAGTTAGGTCCTTTTCTTGATGAACAAGCCAATCAGAGCAATTCAGGATAGGCTAGGCAATCCCACCTATGATTTCTAGGCAATCATAGCTACAGAATTTAAGCAACCACACTTAGAAGAAAAGTCATTCACACCTCAAAGTATACAATTATGCTAAGAAAAGTTTGGGAATAATTTATCATGTATGAATACGATTAGAATTATTAGAAATAAACTTCTCTAGATGTGCAAACTTATTAACAAAATTAACTTATAATAAACTTCAAGAAAAATCCACCAGATTTCGCGCACTTATGAATGCTAAAAACTGAAATCACCAAAGTATGCCTAACATGTAAGACAACTTCTAAACTTAAATAATGTCAAGTAAGCAGCCCATGTTTGCATCACCAAGTGTTCATGAAATGACTAAATGTGCATTGTTGGCTGCGTTTGTGGAAAACCTTTTTAAATAAGGATAATCTTCAGGTGGAGCTTGGTTATATTTTTCATTAGCATGATGGACTGTAAGCTTGTTCAAGTAGGGAAATGAAAAGTGTAGAAGAAGGGTATCTCAAGCTGGGAGACTTGATGGCCACAAAATAGTTGGATGAAGATGATACAGGTAAAGGTTATGAGGTATAAACAATGGAAGCAAGCTAGAAAGACCCAAATATAATCAGGAAAATATAAATATTTTGTTCTGCAGCAACAAACTACTAAGTCTGCTAATGAGCAAGATAGTAAATCGGTTGCTAAAAACTATCAAAATGGAAACTGTATTTCTTTTCCTCCTAAGGAATGTCCTTAAATCGAATCTCTGTTACTGATCATAGATATTTCTTAATTGGACCTGCATCTTTGGTCCACTGGAGACCTAAGAATTAGTTATTTGATGTTATGCTCTTTCCTTATGAAAATTTACATCATTTGGCAACAGATGAAAAGCCTTATTCAAGTCAGTCATGATATGAACAATCATCCCTAGGGAACAGCTATACTTGTACATCCCTTTGCAATATAAAATTGTTTGTTATGTAAAGTAATCGACCAGTCAGCTGGAATATTTCTTTTTTTATGTGTTTAAAAGCCCCCAGTCATGCGGTATTGTTTATAGTGAAACCTTTGCAACCTGTTGAGCGAGGCAGTATTGCCTATATCAACTAGGGTTATTGAATCTGATTGGATAACATTTATTCAGCTGCTTAAGACACAAGCTGTTTAGGCCTTATGACTTCTATTTCAAATGTTGTGGATGATTTGGACCTATTTATCAGTGATTTAATGATCATGGTGGTATTGCACAGTGAGCTATCTTCAAGTTCTTGTTGATCTACGGTCTTTAGAAGGATAACTTTTTGGCTTTCTGTTATTGTAGGCTTGGCTTTGGCAAATGTTTATGAGTACTGCAATTTTAACTATGATTAAACTTAATAATTTCCCTGTCATTCTGATGTTTGCAAGTTGTTATATATTGACTACTTTTGGACTAATCGTGCTCGAATCGTACCCTTTCTCATTGTGATCAGGCTGCTGAGCATATGAAAATTGATTACCAAAGGAAGGTTGCTGCACTAAACAAGCAAAAGAAACATGGTACTAACCCTGAAGCACTTGAAAGGGCTAAAGCAGCAGTAAGTCATTTGCATACTAGGTACATAGTTGATATGCAGTCCTTGGACTCAACTGTTTCAGAAATTAACCATTTGCGAGATGATCACCTGTATCCAAAACTAGTACAACTTGTTGATGGGTAAGTTATTCTGTTGTTATTGGCAAAGTTGATCTGCGTGTTTGTCTTATTAAATCTTCATTAACAAATAGGAATGTGGAACTGAAATGTTTTTTGGATGCATGATGGTCATGTTTTTTTTTATGCACTTGTACTTTTCCTTGAATTGGTTAGCCTAATTGTAGAACACCCTTCATGAAAATTAGGCTAGTCGTAATAGCCCTGCACCTTTATTTTCTACATAGGGGTATATTGTGGTCTTCTCTTTTCATGCTCTATTTCAGGTGTTTGTAAGCATTGTTTTACTGAAGTTGATAATTGGTGGAACCTGACTGAATTGGTCTTGTTACTCTTCAGGATTGAGTTTGTTGACTTTTGAATCAGATAATTGTCTTTCCTGATGCAAAAAGGATATGCTCTGGCCAGTATGAAACTGGAATAAAATTTGAATATATACCCTGGAGAAGTTAAAAATTGTTTGTATACCCTCTTAAATAATGTATTTGTGTGTATGCCCTCATAAATCTCAATGCTTAAGCTTGACTTAACATGGATGAGAATCAAAACAAGCTATGTCAAGTGATTTTGGTTTGTGTATATGGCCCTCAAAAAATCATGTAGTTATGATTTGCACATATACTGATATTTTCAGATCTTTACTATTTGGATCCCATTTTATGTGAGCCAATCCATTTGTAGAGAGCCCTTATTTTTCTATGGGTTATTCCTCCTTTTATGGTTCAAGGTGTAAGGAGATTCAAGCGAATAGGGGGAGAAGGAAAAAGGATTTAAAAGAATAGTGGAGCAAAAGAGTTGAGAGAAACCCTATATTTGACTGAGGTGGAAAAGGAAGGAGAAGAGACTAACAGACGGGTGAGAAATTATAACTTGACATTATTGATGTTTCATTAACCTAAACTGTGTTCTAGATGCTGTAACTTTATTAACACCCAATCACAGTATGATATATGAGTGAAAGTTGAGGTCTGCGAGTGGAGAATGCACAGAATTATATTATTTACAAGGTGTACATGCAAATATTACTCTTACCTGGGTTACATAATGCAATTTTCCAATTAATTTTTATATCATCATTTTGGTCCACACTGATGATTGTTGACTATATATTGAGCAGAGATATTTCATTTTTACTTGTGCCAAAGTGTTTATTCCTGGTTACTTCCTAAATCCGAGGGCATAGTGTACCTGTGTTTTTCATGCTTAACTACCTGCAGAATTGTCCTCACCTAATTACTCTCCTGTGTCTTCTCTATGATGTGAATTTTATTGTATAATACACTAAAGGTAAGTGATTCTGTGCTGACAAAATGCAATCCAAAACGGTAATGCTTGCCCCCGTAAATAATGTTTTGGCCTTGATATATTGCAAGAAAATGAGGGCATTGTGATCAGACTTGATGAAGTTGGTGGAAGATGCAGAAATTGTTTGTTGCTTTAGAATCACTCTTACTTGATTTGATGGAAGTAGAAGTTATGAAAACAAATTATCGAATGGAGAAGAGCTTGCTAACTCCAGTAAAATGTGCATGGGATCTTGAAAGAGGCACTGTTATGATGATTACTTCTCATGTGTCCATATGATCTAAGGAGTGAGGAGCTTCCTGCACTTTTCTTTTTCAATGACCATCATTTATCCAACTTATCAAATTATTACTTCATGTCTTAGTCTGTAGGGATCATTCTTGGAATTATTTGTGATGTAGGATATTTATATTATTGCTAGACTTTGACAAACCTTCGTAGAAGAAATCTATGCATTTATACTTTGAGCTTCCTGGTGAGATAATTTTTGACCGTTCTAGTGCTGTCTTTGTTTAAAAGGGGATGGTGTTGATGTGATAGATTGAACTTGTAAATCTACCACTCATATGCCTGAAATAGACTACAATGCTTTGGGAAAAGGTTTCTGTGATGTTTTTGTTAAAGGGAAATAGCTTTTCTGGTGACTGTTTCTCTTGGTCTCATCATTTAAGATAACAAGAACATCAAATTTATAGGGTTCAAGATTTATGCTCTTCTTTTCCATCATGTAATTGCCTTTATAGCTATTTTTGTACTGGACAAAATCCTCATTATAAAAATTAGTAGTATTGCAGGATGATCCCCTTGTTGACAAAATGCAATAGAGCTGCTGACATCATGTATGATAATTCGCGAATAATACCTGTGCAAATCTTTCATCTTTATTTATGTGCTGATAATTGATCATTCCATCTTAATGAGTAATCTCAATGAGTTTGCGAATATTCTTTCTCTTATTTATTTATTTTTTCTCTAGCAATCTCTTTAATGATTCTTCTGTCACATATGGGTCTTTTATTTACGATAAGACAAGGACTTGCTTTGTACTGCCTTTTGTTTCTATTTTTCTTTATAAACTGTTGCCAAGCTTCTCCCTTTGATACTTGCATTTTCATCATATTGGCCTTTTCTCTTGGTTCTGTTGGCCTCATCTTCTTTCTATCTAATTGGCCGTTTTACTCATAGTTACAATAAAGAACTTGAGAATAGCAAACAAAGATGTCCCAAATCCATGGACAGATAATTTTGTATTCATTGCATGGTTTTGTTAAAAACACTTCCTTCTGACATAATTAATAATGTTGGGCCTGAGTTGATAGTTCACTGACCGTGCCTCGGACGCTGCTCCGTTAGTTGAGATGAGTGTGACATCATGGATGGGCGACGCGTGGCACCAGGGCAATCGGGCATCCTAGTAATATTAATAGGATGCCCGATTAAACAAATGAATATTTTCCGCAACCTATTCCTCATAGGGTTTTAATTCCCACCTTTGCCCCTATGGCACGATCGTAAATAATGGAACTTTGTTTTATATTCATTTATTTTGGTGAGGGGGCCTCTTGTAGCACCTTCTATTTATATCAATATTAATAGGATGCCCTTACATATGATATCTTATATACGTTGGCTCAAGTATGATGTTTTATCTCAATCAGGATGGCGACTATGTGGGAAGCAATGCATGGTCATCATGATAGTCAGTGTAATATTGCCATGCAACTCAAATCCCTCGACATCTTAAGTGCCCCCGATGATACTACTGAACAGCATTATCGCCGGACCAATCAGCTTTGTCAGGTTGTGAGGGAATGGCACTCACAGCTTCAGAAGCTCATGACCCATCAAAGAGAGTACATCCAAGCCTTAATTAGCTGGCTGAGGTTGAATCTCATCCCCATCGAAAACAGCTTGAAGGAGAAGGTGTCCTCCCCTCCAAAGGTGTTCCAACCTCCAATCCAGCCTTTCCTTCAAGCCTGGCATGACCAGCTTGAGAAAATACCAGATGAGCTTGCGAAAACTGCAATCTTCACCTTCTCAGAGGCCATAAATTCTATCTGTCTGCTGCAACAAGAGGAGCTGAAACTGAGGGAGAGGTGTGAGGATTTACAAAAGGATTACTTGCGCAAAATGCGGGGTTTTGATGACTGGTGCCAAAAGAATGCAATGAAGACACCAGCTGCCACTGCTGAGGGTGCAGATCTGGAGACTGGTGAGGGTCCTATTCAAAATGACCCGGTGGCAGAGAAGAAGTCAATGTTGGACCAGTTAAAGGCCCGACTTGACACTGAATTGGAAGCCCATCAGAAAATGTGTGAGCAAGTTAGCCAGAAATCACTTAGAAGTCTCAAAACTCACTTGCCGGTGCTTTTCCGATCAATGTCGGAGTTCGCTCTTTCGTGTGCCAGAATGTACCAGGCTTTGAGGGTTGCTGCACAGTCGAGAGAATCCAATGTATAGATACCCATCTGGTTATATGTACTGTAATTTGCTCATTTCTTTTAATTTTTTTTCTTCTCATTGTTGTATTATATTATATGGTGTAAGAGTGTTGCAAAATGCCTATATAGCATAAATGGGTCGGTGTGATCTCTGTAGAAATTGATTTTCTAGTGCTCAAGATGTGTTCATACTCGCTGTACATTTCAAATTCATAGGGAGCGCATTTATGTCAGGTGACATGAATTATTGATAAAGGGAAATTTTATATTTAAAATTTTTAAGTTCATCCTTTGTGCTTTATGCTTTCGGTAGGTCATTAAACTGGATATTATTTTTATTTTGGCCGACAAACTTAAAAAATTTATCAAAATGGTCACTGAATTTTATTTTTTTACCAAGCAGTCATTCAAGAGTTTTTGACCCTTAATAGCTTATATGGGCATTGGAATTTTCAACTCAATGTTCCATCACCGCGTTAGAGTGTCTCTTTGCGCGTGCCCATGTCACCCGAGATTGCGGTGTTAGTGGGAAGCATTGCATACATTAAGGTGTCCACGTCAGCAAGGGTTTTTTTCCTCCTTAAACAACACCAAGACCTAGGGTAAAGCATGCCGTGACGAGTGCTACTTTGATGTTAGGCTCTTATAGCTCTTATATGGCTCTAATTTGAATTGGTGAGTGTTTTATTTATGATTGTTTAAACATTGTTTGGTCTTTTGGTCTGAATGTATCGGCTGCCATTTAAACTGAAGGCATTGCCTTGCAAGGGAGGAATGCTAATTCCTAGCTCAGTATTTTGGAGAAGATCTTGCATGATATCCCTTCGAACAAGGTTAGGGTTATCTTCTACGTTCTCTGTTTGAATCTGTAGCTCCTTATGATTTATAACATTCATGATTTAGTTCCTTGATATTAGTTTTTTTTTTTGTGGAAAAAAAGAGCTAAAAAGCTATTTATTCAACCATCATAAAAATACAGAAAACAACAGAGAAATTTTAAGTTGGAACAAACAAAAATAAGAAACATAATTTTACATTGAGAAACCATTTTATTGCAACTCTTACATCAACCATCTTGGGAGATTTTTGCCTTGATGGAATAGAGATAGGGTGTGATTTGAGATGCTATGATTGGCCATTCTGTAAGCACCAATGCACCATTTCTTAGGGATCAGATGTGCCCTGGGTTGCCCAGCCTCGAGGATCAGGTGCTTAAGATAATTAACTGTGGTTGTTGCTCTCCAATCCTTCAATTGGGTTTCATCTTGAAAAGAAGTATGAAGTTCTAGACAGACGATGAAGGCATGCTGGATCTTTAGATTGTGCATCCTAATACATTGAAAACTTAAAGCTAAAGCCTTAATTTCAACATCAATTGGGGGGTTAACCATAGTTGGACAACACCCTGCTAAAGAAACAAAGTAGCTGGAATCAATAACTAAAAAACCTGCTCCACCAATTGATAGATCATTGGAGCAAAATGCTGAGGAGAAAAGGAAAGGTCCATCATCATATGAAAAATTAGTTAAGATAAGGTTCTTCCCTGTTTGTTGCTTAGAAGCAAAGGCATATTCCTGTGCCAGCGTGACTGCTTTTATAGGAATACTGCTGAAGTCTGGATCTTCATTTTTGAATAGAGCATTGCACCTAGTTTTCCATATGTACCAAGCTATAGTAGTAATCACAACTTTGATGAAGCCAAAGTATTGCCATTGACTATCCACAATACAAACTCTTGATGTAAAGCCATTTGGGAAGGTAATTTGTCTATCGACTAAATTGCCAACTGAGGACCAAATATTCTGAGATTTAGGGCATAAGTGGAAGTGTTATGTAGTTTCATAATGTAGGCCACAAAATATGCATAAGTCCTGAGGGCCAATGTTCAAAGCATGCAAGAAATCTGAAGTTTTGATTTTGCCCTTAAGGAGTAGCCGCATGAAATGTTTAGCTCAGGGAGCTAGCTTCAGGGACCACAGAGTTTTTTCAACCTCTCCAGGGCTCATGATCAATAGTGTTGGACCTCAATTGTTTATAGATCATAGAAGAAAAGTTATTATTATAAGATTTAGGGAACCAAACCCAATGGGAGTTAGCATTTGAGTTAATGGTCTCAAATCTAAAAGTGCAAGAGCTCAGATAATTACCTAAAGCCAGCTTAACCCTTGCCATATTCCAATGGATATCCACTAAAAAGGTTGAAAGTGTAAGAGAATCAAAATCCAAATCCATGTTTAAAAATGTTGGCTTGTATGCAAAAGGAATTTCAAAGCACCAACGGTCATTCCTAATGGATGTGGTAAGAGGATTTATATCCCTAATCCAAATGAATGGCCATATAATATGAGAAGTTCTGCACAAACCTCTGAAGAACCAGCAGTAGTTCACTGGTATATTGTCATTCCAGATATGAAATCTACATATTTTTGAATTAGAATATCAACCCAAATAACATCCTTGACATTTAAGAAACTAAAAACATGTTTAGCCATTAACGCAACCTTGGAGATTTTTAAGTCTTTTATAGAGAGGCCCCCCTTAGCTCGATCAAGAGTAGCATCCTTATAATTAACAAGATGAATGCCACTACCATGATCACTATTAGACCAAAAAAAATTTCCTAATGCTGATGGAAATATTATTCAAAATACTATCGGGAATAGGATAGACAAACACCTAATAGATATGGAGAGATAACAGAGAAGAGTTTACCTTGCCTGCCGTGGAAATTTTAGCCCTGTTCCAATTAGCAATGTTCCTATTAATCTTCTCAAGCATGGTATTGAAGTGGGAAGCTGCAATTCTCTTAGGAGAAATAAGAATGCCTAAATAGGTGAAAGGGAAGGAACCTATTTTGAAAGAAAGAATTGAGCTAATGTTTTTAATTATCTACTTGTTGGTCCTAGCAGAAAAGAACTCCGACTTCAAATTATTAAGATTTTGGCCTGTCATACTCCCACAAATACTCAGACATAGATTAATGTATATTGTTGTTTTTCTAGTTGCACGGGATATCAGGATTGGGTCATCTACACACATAAGGTGATTGAAGTCTTTGTTGATGCTACTATTAAAACCAGGAATCATTCTATTCCTCAGAGAAAGTTCAATAGAGCAGCAAGGTTTTGGGAGACTAAGATGAACAGGTAAAAAGAAAGAGGGTCACCTTGCCTAACTCCCTTGGAGGAGGAGATCCAAGGGGTTGGCTGGCCATTGATGAGGAAAGAAAAAGAGGAAGAACTAAGACACACTCTAATCTAAGAGATCCCCACATTAGAAAACTTCATATTAGTCATAGTGACCTGAATAACATTCCAAGTTAATGTGTCATAAGTCTTTTCAATATCAATTTTAACTAACATCCTGGGGGGCTATTAGTTCCTTGATATAAGTTAGTAAGCTATCTCTATGTTTCTACTATGGTGATTTGGGAACTGGTTATTAATTTTTATTTATAGAGTCCTTATTCGTTAATATGCTTCTTAACTTTGTATTTTGGAGTGACATCAATTTTGGTCAATTTTGTGAATTTGTTTAAAAAATCTTGTGAAGAAAATGAGCTACTTGCTGAAGGTAAAAAAAGATGTTGGAATAGAAAGCTATGAAAAACAAAGCAAATCCTTCTAAAACAGACAATGTTGATGTAAATTTAAAGTTTCCCATCTAAAACCAGTTCCGATGTCTAACTTAATTTGAGATAGAAAAATATAACAATAACTCAAGGTAGATGATTAAAACAAAATAAGATGTTGTTTATACCAGACATAAATTTAAAGTGTAGCTTCTCCTAGCAATGCCTCATCAGATCATGCTTTACCTTACCCTAGGTCTTTGTGTTGCTTTGGTTTGAAGGAGGAAGAAGACCCATGTTGATGTGGAGACTTTAATATGATGTAGTGGTTTCTCGCTGACACAACAACCTTTAGGTGATATGGACACACCAAAGACATGTTTTGAGGTGGTGATGGAATACTAACTCAAAAAATTCTGATGGCCACATAAGCCATTGGAATTCGGAGAAAGAAGGGTGACTGCCGATGAAAGAAAAATAAAGTTGGGTGATCATTTTGATGCGTCTCTATGTTCGGTAACCATAATGAAAATAAGACAAAGTTTAGTGACTTACTGAAAAATTTACCAATTGCATGAATTTTCTTAGTAACTAATTATAACTTCCAGGGTTGTATACTAGCAATTTTAATTAATTTTTTTTTAGTATTACACTATAAAGTGAATCTTAAAAATAATAAGATTTGAAGCATAATTTCATTGTTGGTTTACAATCACCTTACTTTTTTTATGCAAGGGATCGAGTTTGATTCTCATGTATGGTTGAAACCAAATAACAATAAATAACGTATATGGAGTGTTTTCTATATATTGTCTCAAAAAAAAAAAAAAAAAAAAAAACAGAACTTCTAAAAATTGTTAATGCTTTCACACATAAAAAGAAATTGTAGAGTTATATACATACATACACACACATACAAAATACACTTCCCCCGGAACCCTGAAATTCTTATATAATATATATATATATATATTGCCCCCATAAAAGTTAAATGAAGGTACTTAAATTTGATCATTAAATTAATTTATAAGAGAATATCTTCTTTCTCTCCTTAATTAAATAACTTAAAATTGTTATCCTTCTTAATGTTCATAATCATATATAAAAAAAGAGAAAAGCTTAGAGATGCAAATACAGTGGTTATGAAAATATTCTACTTCCTTTTTCAATCTGTACTTGATTGCAATATGTTGTTAACTGAACTGGAGTGCATAATGAAGAATGTTGATTTTTCAAGCGCATGTATGCAAGAGGATTTTGTTTCGGTGTACTTTTAAAAGCCACAAAATTGTATAGTGTTTAACATGAGTCTTGCTCTTAATTGGCTATTCAATGCATCATCCTTTTTAGTGAATATATGCACAGAAGAAAGAGATTTTATACATCTTTTGCTTGATATAACCTTTAGTTATAATTGTTTTGTATTCTATAAAATTAAAATTATATTTTATATTTTTGAATTTTAATTTTTCTGAAAAAATAAATTACTCACCACTACATCCATTTATTTACGCTCAACCAAGCACAAAATTTTTAAATCGAAACTTCTAGACTTTCATAAATTAAACACACAAATTATTGGGCATGTATGTGGTTAGTTGTATTAGTGGTAAATTAGTTATATTTTTGGTACAAGCATTAATCATGATTTGGCGAAGATTGGCTTGAGGCTGAAGTCATGGCAGCAAGTTCAGGAAAGAATGGCTTAGGGAGTAAATCTATATATGATTATCTTTGAAGAAATGGAAATTAATTGATTCTATAAAATGTTTTTCATGGTACCAAAGCTAGATCAAACAGTGGAAACCTTGAACCTCACAGGGTAAGAAGAAGAAAATAATCTTTATAATATGCCTCGCTATAGACGTGGATGAATGTCTTAGGTTGCGCAGCCAATACTACCCACGTTGTGCGTGGCTCAGGCAGACAACAGTGAGGCTAAAAAAATGGCAAGTTTGAACAGGGTTGGACTTAGAAACTATTTGGAAAGCAATGTGAAAATTTTTGGTTGCTTGATTTATTGATGTTTCATCATATGACAGGACATTATGAATATCCAACAAAAGGTTCACTAGATTATGCCATGTCGGATGGGTCTTGCTAATTAATGGGAACAAACAATAACAATTACAAAAGGAAGAGTTTTTTTTTTTTTTTTTTTTAGGGCAAAAATTTATTCCCTAAGCCATAACAAACAATAACAAAACCAGTTTGAGGCGAGCAAAATTATTCTTGAAACTTCTTATGTTGATACAAAGCAAAATAGATTGGCGGAGAGGAAACACTTGAATGTGACATGTGTCTTAAGTTTTCAAGTCTAGCTTCTGATTGATTTTTGGGAAGAATGCATTTTTACTAAGGTGCTGTTTGGTTAGTAGTAAGTAGGTGTAAGTAGAGGTATTGTAAGTGCTTTTACATGTAAATAGGTGTTTGGTTGGCTGTAGAATGTAATTTACATGTAAAATATTTTACAGGAAAGTACAGTTTTACTGTATTTTCACTTACAGCCAAATTGGCTGTAAAAAGAAATGCAGCAAAGCTTTTGTTAAAATCACCTATCCCCTCTCTCTTCTTCTTCTTCTTCTATGATATTCATATTCAATTCTCTTTGGAGCGTCACCTTGAATCTTGGGTGAAAATCTACTTCAGAGCTGGTCGGAAGAGCGGTCAAGGTTTTTCTTTCTTTACTAGAGGCGTGGACGGAGGAGCGGCACAGCAGAACTCGTCGCCAAGGTGAGGCCTTTCCCTCGTTACAATTCCTCCCATGGCATGAAAGAATTCCTGTGAGAAATTGGATTTCAGATCTGGAGTCATACCCAAAGAACAGCACCCACATCCTCGACAAGATATGCCAGTACTTCTACTGGTCGCTTCAATTCACTAGGTTCCCCACTCTGATCCCATTTCCTCCTTTCACTTGGAGTAGGAGCGATATATATATATATAAAAGATTCAAATTATCCTACATCAGATGTTGTGTTATTGGGCGTCTAATTTCATTATGTTTTATGATTTATACGGTAGATTGTTATCCCCTGTTAAATCTGTGTTCTTTGTGTCCATTGTTCATCAAGTTCTCTTGCGTGATTAGGGGTTGGGTTAGTTTTTGGGATCTTTTGGTATTAATTTTTATTTTTCCTCACTCAAATTCACCCTTAAAAAGATTTGCAAATAAAATGCATTTTTTGTTATACTTTACTGTTATTATCAACAACATGATTTGATTTCAGTTGGGATACCTATTGATCTGTATATATAGGATTATGTTTGATAGGATTATGCTGGTGTTGGTGATACACTTCTATGCAATGCCCCCTTATTAAACTTTTTATTACTCAGAACACAAACATTAGTGTTCAATTAATGCCATACTCTCTAAAATTGCTCATATGTTCATATAGTTCTAAAAATAAAACGAAGTTGCTCTACTATATATAGTCATCTATTATTGACAGAAGATATTTGTAATCATCTTGAGTTTTAATATGATAAGGACCCCAAATATGAGCATTTATAGGTTCAGAAGTTGAATTTATTTGATTTCAGTTGGGATACTTTCCTGTTATTATCAACAACATGATTTGATTTCAGTTGGGATACCTATTGATTTATATAGTTAGGATTATGTTTGATAGAGTTGTTAGTAACCATTAAGGCACCTTAGTAATAGATATCTGCATGACCTTAGTAATAAACAATTCACCTATATCTCAATGACATTAGTATCTGCATGACCTTAGTCATCTATTATTGTCAGAAGCTATTTGTAACCATCTTGAGCTTTAATATGATAAGGACTTAAAATATGAGCATTTATAGGTTCAGAAGTTGAATTTATTTGAATATGACTATGAAGATGAGGTGGTTACTCTACTTTTTTGATAATGAATTCATCAAAAATACAAAACACATCAGACTTTATCTGAAAATTGCTAAAAAGATTTAAAGGTATGGACATTAATTACACAAACGTCTTGCTCAATCTGCCACCTTTAAACCATGTATGTTCTAGATACTACCTACATTGTTTGTCTGAACCCTTTCTTTTTCCTATAAAAGATCAATATGCGCTTTCCTGCATTTGCATGATATGCTGTGCTGTTGTTACTTGGTAGCTGTAAGTGGGATTTATGGGACGCAACTGCTATATATTTATTTGTGTCATAATGCCTGTCATTTTTTTGTTAGCTAGTTGTTAATGCAAGCATGCAACCATCTGATTAGATGCTACCAAAGTGTCAGATATGTTGCACTTAGATTCCATTAATAAGTTTGTTTAGGTGTTCTGTGCGTGGATAAGTCTTAAATACTGAATACTACTACTTAATTATCCTTCTTGATAAGAAGTTCATATGGTTCTCGGTCATAGAATAGTAGTGTTATGGAGTCACATTTTTATTCAATTAACGTTTTATTTTCATGGAGTCATATTTTTATTCAATTAATGTTTTATTTTCATTTAATAATAAATACCATATGAATTATAGATGGATTCAAATTGTGAGAGGGTGCATGCTGCGATCGCAACGGTCTTGTTTGTCACTATTTTCACCTCAATGTGGTACAAGAAAAGAAGACAACTTCAGTTATCATTGGAGCCTTATTATAATAGAGATGAACAACGCACAAATTACATTGCAAGAATATTACATGGATCGGATGAGATTAGTATATCTATGTTGAGGATGAGTAGAGCATCATTTTTTGGATTGTGTGATACTCTGAAATCAAAAGGACTACTATACAACACTTTACATGTTAGTGTCGAAGAACAAGTAGCTATGTTTCTTCATATTGTCGGGCATAATGTGAGAAATAGGGTTATTGGAGTTAATTTTTTACGGTCTGGAGAAACTGTTAGCCGATATTTCAACCATGTCTTACACGCTGTTGGGGAACTTCGAGGTGAACTAATTCAGCAACCTAGCACAACTACTAGTCCACTAATCACACAAGATCCAAGATTCATGCCATATTTTAAGGTAATTAGTTGATGATTAAATTAAGTTTAAGTTAAATATCATTAACTAATTCGTTACTTACATAGATTGCATTGGAGCGCTTGATGGTACACACATCCATGCATCGGTTCCGAATGATATTGTAGCCCGTTTTCGTGGAAGAAAACCCTATCCTACCCAAAATGTATTAGCCGCAGTTGATTTTGAATTAAAGTTTACATATGTACTAGCGGGTTGGGAAGGTTCTGCACACGACGCACTTGTCCTTCGGAATGCCTTGGAAAGAGAAGATGGACTTGTTGTACCTGAAGGTATTATATCAATATAAGAAACGTAAAATATTAAATTTATTGTAGTTACGTAAAACCTTGTTACCATTTTTCTGATAGGGAAATACTACCTTGTAGACGCCGGGTACTCTACAAGGCCGGGTTTTATTTCACCGTTTCGTGGCGTTCGATACCATCTGAAGGAATTTAGTGCACGTACACCGTCAAACATGAAAGAATTATTCAATTATAGGCATTCTTCATTGCGCACTTCTGTGGAACGAGCTTTTGGGGCTTTGAAAAATCGTTTCAAAATTTTAACATCAAGACCATTTTTCCCTTTTAACACCCAAGTTGATATTGTCATTGCGTGTTGTGTTCTACATAATTATATTTTACGAAGAGGTAAAGACATATACATACCAAACCTTGAAGAATGGGAACCAAATGTGCGCGAAGTAAGAACACAATCTCAAGTTCAAGAAGAAGCAAGAGAATGGCTAGCAGTTCGGGAAGCAATCATGAATGACATGTGGAGTAACATATAACACGTTCTTTAGGTTTTGTGTGTTTGTAAACTATTTTGTGTGTTTTTTAAACGTATCTTATGATTTCGTAACTATAACTTTGCTTTCATTAGCGGGAATATTGCCTATTTTACAATCTTCTAAATACCCTTATGTGTGAAATAATTGTTGTAATGTTGATTATGATACTTAGCAGATGGAGTTTGAAGATATGACACCGGAAAACTACGATTTTATTGGAAGGAAGACATTAACTAATTTCCGATGGACACCCACCATGACCTCGTTTATGTTGTCATCTTTGGTTGAGCAAGCAAACCTTGGGCTTAAATCCGATAAAGGATTTAAAGGTACTGCTATCAATGCTGTTGCTAGGGCCGTTGGCGCAAGATTCAACTTGGTGGTAAGTGACACACATGTCAATAATCGTTTGCGGCATGTGAGAAAGATCTGGCTAATAATAAAGAAAATAAAAGGTTTAAGTGGTGTGTCGTGGGATGATGCGGGAAAAAAATAATTATGGGAGAAGAAGAATACCGAACATATATACAAGTAAGAAGCAAGTTGTATTTTATGATTAATATATAGTTTTGCGTAATATTCATGCATTGATCTAAATTACAAAAATGTTTATTTTATGTTTGCAGGCACATCCTGGGGAGGAGATCTATATTAACAAACCAATCCAAGACTATGAGGAGATGGCAATTGTATGTGGAAATGATCAAGCAACGGGATCGTTTGCAAGAACAGGTTCTCAAAGCTCTAGAAGCTTAGGTGTGCGTATGGATCCACAACCACCATCACCAGTAATTGATCTTGACAATCAAACCCAAGGGGTTAATGATTTTGATGAGGGTGCACAAACGCAGTCTCCTATTAGCGACACACCAACAAGTTCTACTTCAAATGCTAGGAAAGGTAAAAAACGAGCAAAACGTGCTAAGGCGGATGAAGAAATCATGCGAGATGTTAAGTTTGAATTGGATAGGATTGCAAATGCACTGGAGGCTGATAAGAGTAAATTTATTAGCAAAGACTTGTTTGATGAAATCATGACTTTGAGTGATCGTTATACTGAACATGACATTGGACAAGCCTATGACTATTTGCTACAGAATCTCCCTTTAGCAAATGGATTCATGAACAAAACCCATACCTTTCGGTGCATTTGGATGGATGGTTTTCTTGAGCAACTAAGGGGTGGTCGTCGACTTTAAGTTGTCATAACAATGTGGTATTTTCCTTTGTTGTTTGGACAAGTTTGATGTTGTATTTTCTTTTATTGTTTGGACAAGTTTGATGTTGTAATATTTTTTTGTTTGGACAATGTCATGTTTGGACAAGTGTGACTTTGTATTTTAATGTTGTGTTTGGATAAGTATCATTTTGTTTTTTTTTTTTTTTTGTGGAAAGTGGCTATGAATGCTAAATGTCGTATTTTGTCTTGTCATATTTGGCATAATGTAGTGACATGATACAATGTGTTATTTTATTTTGTTCTTTGGGTAGGTGTGATGTTGTAATATTTTTCTTGTATGGCAATGTGGTATTTGGACAAGTGTGATTTTGTATTTTAGTATCGTGTTTGGACAAATATATATTACATTTTTTTGTGGAAAGTGACTATGAATGTTAAATGTTGTATTTTGAATAGTATTAGGTGAATATTAAACATGAAGGTTAATTTTTTTTTTTTTGAATAAATGTTGTAATGTTGAATGGTACTAATGTATGTGGAAACAAGTTTAGTAGTGAATATCGAATGTTGTATGTTTTATATGAAAACATCTTGATGTTGTTTTAATTATTTTTGATGTAATAATATGGTATGAATTATATTAATCATTATTTAAATTAAAAAGAAATATTTTTAATGATTTAAAAAGTAATTAATATTTTTAATTTAAATATGTAATTAGGGTAATTATATCTGTAATTAAATCTGTTAATTAATTTAAATTAATTTCAATAAGGAGCACTAAATAATTAGGGTAATTATATACAATGGGGGTAATCTCACCTTTACACTTACATGGTGATTATACCCTTTCACTTACATCAAACCAAACAAACATAAAATACTTACAACATTTCAAATTACAGCAAACCAAACAACAATGATGTAAGTTAAATTACAGTATTTTCTTTTACATGTAATTGAACTTACAGGTAATTCAAATTACATATAACCAAACAACACATAAGGAACATCTTATTAATTGAACTCCTATTGATGTTCTTAGTGCAAAAACACCATAGGAAGTGTTGGTTACCTCCTTGATGATAAGCATTTGAGAGTAGTATTTGGGAGTTGTGTTATGCTCACCTTCAGAAGAAATGATAAGGATCATTTAGAAGCATGTGTTTGTATGCTATCCTTATAAGAATATGGGTTGGTGATTGTTTGATTTAGAAATTAAAGCAAGGAGTATTTTGTTTTTTTTGATGTAGTATTTTATGAGGAGAATTTTCCTTATGAAAGGCTTCAAACAATATCGACCAACTTCAACTTACTTTTGTGAATGAGCCAACATTCAGTGATGATGTTTGGGAAGGAAGTGATTTTGGTTCACAATCTAAGGCTATGCACCAACAAGCAGGTTTCCTCTCCTTCTTGTTGTATCAGAAGAAATGCCAAGAGTAGTTTCTTGAGAAGCTAAACACAGTAATGATGTTGAGTATTAGTGACTTGGAAATTGATGGTGGGTTGGAAGAAGCCAAGGGAAGTGATTTTGTGGAGGAGCCACCATAAGATTAAACAACAAGACCTATGCCTAGGCATAGGTGACCAAGGCCTATGCCTAGGCCCCTTGATTTTTATTTTTTAAAAAATATATATTTAAAATTATTGATTATTATTATATTATCTCATGAAATTTTAATTGTTTTTAAATTATAAAATTAAATTTATAATTAATGTCCAATAAAATTTATTGTTATAATAGGCCCCACAATTTTCTAGGGCCTAACAATTTTTATTATTATCTAATAGCTATCCACATAGTTATGATCTTGAAATTTATATTTTTTTTAAACTATAAAATTTATCTTAATTAATTCATGATATATCAAAATGTAATAAATTTGGTGGCATTATAATCTATTAATGGATAAGTTAAAATTGGGACTTGGACCACTTGGTTTTAATGTTACAATATATTTATGATCTTAAAATTTAAATTTTTTAAAGTATAAATTTTATAATAAATTTGGTTTTATAATTTTTATGATGGCTTTATAATCTATTAAATGAATTAATAAAGTTAATACTGGAACTTGAATCTAACGTCATCATCTAAGTTAATAGATGGACTTGAATTTAATAAATATTACCGTTGTACTAAAAAAAACTAAAAGATCTCCAGTTTTTTCCAAGTTAATATTTTATTTATCATAATTATTAATAGTAATTCATATATTTTTATTTTTATTATTTAATAAAAATAAAGTTTTTTTTTATGATTTTGTCTAGGGCTCCATTCTCGCTAAGACCTGTCCTGCGCTTAAGTCCTTAGTAATATTCCCTTATAATATAGCTAATTACTTAATATATGGTTAATTTATTATCAAGTATAGATGTTTCCATGAAGTTGTAACTACTGGAGTGGAGCCTACATAATATTTAGATGTTGTATATAGCTCCCATCCAAGATGCTATAAAAGAAGAAATTGTTACTCTTAAAAGAAAACAGACATGGACGTTGGAAGATTAAGTACTCAAGAATAAAGTTCTAAGATATAAATGCTTATACAATATGAAAGACAATTCAAATGGATCACGACACAAGATACAATTGGAAATCCTTAGTAAGAAATAAGTGGAGAGCGTTGATTATAATGAGACGGTGGCACTGGTGGCAAAGATGGTCATTATGTGCACATTTTTGGAAGTGGTATAGTAAGGGACTGGAAAGTATATTAGAAGGGTGTACATAATGCTTTAATTCATAGAGACTTGTACATTGGACATGAAATTCATATATGTGTTACTTGAGTGGAAAGAGACAGGCATCTGATTCAAGAATTATTAAGAATGCATTAAGCAAAGCTTCTCCTCTCAAAATTCCAGAAAGTACTCATGTTTAATATAGTATTAGATAAAATACCATATATATACACAATGTAATAAATTCATTTTATCTTCAGAAAAATCATGTCTTGGTGACGGTAAATTCATATTGAGAAGCGAACTTATTACATCATATAGATAATAGTGATATCATTTAAAATAATATTTAAGATCCACCCTAAAATGCATGTGAATTATTCAATCTGTACCATGCATCATTGTGAAGTGTTAGAAAGAGTATGTGGTTTCTTTGGTAGTGATTTCTTATATTAGGGAGCTCAACGGAGCTATATTATTGTTTGGTAACATAGAAAGGAAATCATGTTGTGTTGTACCCGGTCCAAGAATGGACCCGGGTGTCCTCCGACATTAGGGGTAATCTTTTAGCACTAGTGGTATTCTTGCATGCTCATGTAGTACCCTCTACATGAAATCTAACACAAAACTAGGGGGCAAAAGAGTAACTTTGCTTTTCAAAAAAAAAAAAAAACCAAGGGAGAAAAGCATTCTCCATTTTTTTTTTTTCTTTCTTCTTTTTTCTTCTTCCCTTCTCCACCGACACCTTCATCTTTTCCCAAAATTCACCAGCGGCCGATCTTGACCTTTTCATACCAAAAACCTCCTCCGATCTTCTTCTAGAGTAAGGTATACCATTTGGATTTAATTTATTTTGAATTTTTCCATGATTTTTATTGTTTTTCTTTATTTTAAAACTCAATTTTAAATGCTTTGAAATTTTTTACAAACTTGAGTTATTTGGGCTTAAAATGAAGCCCTTGTTCTTGTGAGTGTAATGGTTTATTTATTTATAAAACATTCTGTGTAAATCTTAGTGAAGATCCATGTTTTTTGTGTTGGAATTACTGTAGCAAATCCGGTGATTTCTCTAGCACGAACAAGGTTCTTGTAGCACCCTAAAATTTTCATCATTTCTTATCTTTCCTTAGCCGGATACTTAGCTTCTTGTGTTTGATACTCATTGATATCACTTTTACTTGAGTTTAGGATTTTCTTGACAAAAAATAACGTCGTTTTGCCCTATAACCATAGTGTTGCATGTCCTACATGTAACATCGCTTATGCCTACATTTTAGTTTTTTCTTCTTGTTTTAATTGCTTTTTGGATTTCCTGTTTGTGTCTAGGTGGCGAAACATTTTCCAAGGGGAAGGCAATCTCCGACTAGTGAGCATATCTTGAGACGAGATGACCTGTTCAGTGAGTAGGATTTATAATTGCACAATTCTAGTTGTTTTCTCTCTAAATATATTTATAGCTGATTTTAATGAAAACTTAGGATTTATCATGATGAACTGATGATTTAATTGGCTTCAAAAGAATTTCCATGCTTTGTATTTTGTAAGCAAAACTTTTGATGCTAGAAGAAAATGATCATTGCGATGTTATTCTATTAGATTGAATTGAATTATGAAACTTCATACACATGTTAAGTTCTTGGCTTTGATTTATATAATAGTAATGTTTATCACCGAAATGTGGATATTTATCATGGACAAGAACCTTATGAGATGATTTACAAGAAATATGGTTGATACACTTCTTGTGGTTTTGTTGGTGATGAGGTTGAAACCTGCTTGTAGCGGTAGGAGATTCAAATGGGACAACCTTTAGAGGTGACGTGGTGAACCCGGTTTATCTTTCCACTTCAAGTGGTGCGTAGAATCCTGAATGGATGAACACCAGGAGTCCAGAGTCACCATACAGACCAAATGGGTCAACGTCAAGGACATGAATGCCTTAACAGCTCTGAACTTAAATCGGCCACTGCTAGAGTTTAGAGGGATTTCTAAACCATTATTAAATTGTTCCATATGCAAATTTTGTGGAAGCTCAACTTCTTTTACTTCCCTTGTGCTTTGTTTCTTGGGTTAAACTTTGAGTGTTTAAGTTTTTGTCGAGTTTTTTTTTCGTGTTAGGATCTTTGTTAAGGTTGTTTTTAGAGTAGAAAAGAGGAGGCAAAACCTTTGGAGAAAAAGCAAACAAGTGGTGGAAAGTGCCATTCAAAATGCCGCAATACCCCCACCCCCCCAAAAACAGGGGGCTTTGCGGTCTCCCATGCGGCCGCAAGGGGCCATGCGGCCGCAAGGGGCCATGCGGCCCCCCGTGCTGGCGCATGACAGCCCGCAAGGGGCTCTGGAAATTGCCCTCGCGGCCTCCCTTGCGCCCGCAAGGGAGGCTGCGAGCCCTCCCGCGCTTTGAGTCTTTAAATACCTCATTTAAAACTCAAAGGGGCTTCATAAGACCTCATTTCCCTCTCTTTTTCTCCTCATCTTGAATCCCTATTCTCTCTTCTCTTAGATCTCCATTCTTCAGCTCCAAGATAGAAGAAAGGTGTTGAGCTCTCCCTCTCCTCCATTGGTGATGATTCTCCTCTAGATCTAGCAAAATTTAAGGTAAGTTTTCTCATCTTCTCTAATTTCTTGTTCTCTTATCCAATTCTCTATAGATCTATGAAGGAAAAGTGTGGATCTAGTATGGATCTAATGTTTGAATGGAATTAGAGTGTAGATCTAATGTTTGGATGTTATTAGAGCCTTGATCTTGTGTTTGGTGAAGAATGAGAGAAATCCTTCATCTCTAAACCTATGATTCTTGTAGATCCGAACCCAATTGGGATCATCTTATTTTTCTTGTGATCTTGAGAGTTTGAGAATCTTATTATTGTTTATTCTTGAATTAAGAATGCATGGTAAACCCTAGAAGCCATGGGATCTCATATTAACCATTCTTTCCTCTCTTGTTTCTTATTTGGGTTATGTGATTGGTTCTTTATTTTTATTGGATGAATAATGGCATTTAGGAGGTGGATCTAAAGGCAAGGGTAAAGAGCAAGTAGGCGAGTGATCCAAGGGTTCGATCTTGCCAAGTTTGTGAGTGGGAATCGATTAAGTAATGAGCTATAGTCATGCTTGTTTGATTTTCAATAATGCATGCTTTTAAAAATATGATTTTCTTGATTTCAATGGATTCTTGAGTTGTTTCTTGAAATCTATAATTATGATGCTATATGACTTGAATTACTTCTTGATTATGTTCAAAGATCATTCATATATCTAGTGGATTGAAACCCGATGATTTGAATTTCATGTTTTCGAAGAAATTGTTAAAGGTTAATTGCTCTTGATATAAAGACCCAATATGGGCTGATGTGAATCAAAATGAATTTCTTCGTGATGGTGCCCTATTTAAACCACATTCTCAAAGAATTCTAAATATTTTTCGTATTTCTTGTGATGGTTGGAAACCCTCTGGCTTGAGCTCATGTTTTCAAGATATGTGAATTTAAGAACTCGATGTTCTCGTTATTTTGACCCAAGAAGGGTCTATGTGAACCAAATTGAGATTTCTTACAATGATATCGTATTTGAAATGAGTTTTCAAAAGAACACTCTTATGATGATGTTCATGATTATCAACGATGTTTTTACACGAGTATTCACTCTTGGATTAAGAGTTGTATTTATGAGAATTTGTGATCTTTTGATGAGATATGTGATATCATATTGATGTTTCCATGATGAGCCTACGGGTGGGATGGATGTCCTAGATGTTTGGTGGTGATAGGGGAAGGACCCCCGGTATCTTCTGCATAAGCGAGTCTACACGGACCAACCTAGTTGAGGTGGCGTGGAGTTCTCGGCTGACTCGCTCATTCAGGAGGCGCATAGAGATCCTGAAGAGCCGTATTGGGTTCTCGGTGTCACCACCCGGGATTCCCAACAACCAACACCAAGATACGCGTATCTTGGTAGCTCCTGACCTAACCGCGGCCGCGGATTAGTGATGGAGGGTTTTCATAGGCCGGTGATACTAGCGATACGGGATTTATTGTGATTATCTTATAAATCCCTAGATCGTTGAGTACGAAAAAAGTATTTTCAGAACTTGGATTTCATGATACGAAATTTATCACATTGATTACTTTATGAAACCGTGAAAAGTTGAGCATTCCGAAAAGAGTATCTTAAACTTGAATTTTTAGATTTGTATCATTTTATGAATAGTTTTTCAAGGATTTTATGAATGCATTTCATTGAGGAAGTTTGAAAGTATCTTATATTAAAATATATATATATTCATTGAAAGTAAGTACTTTAATTGATGTTGAATATTGAAGGTTTGTCTTTGGGTTGCTTATAGACTCTTACTTGTGTGAAGTATAGCTCCATGTTCAGCCCCTCTCTGAGTAACTTAGTTACTCACCCATTCTTTTTATTCTCCACTTTCCAGGTGTTAGCACAGTTGCAGGGCGTGAGGCGTGAGGCGTGAAGTGTTTGGCATAGCTTTCCTTGCATTTTCCTTGAGTTGTGTATTATTCATAAACATTATAGACTTGCCTAAGATGGATCCACTAGGACCTATATTTCTGTATTTTACTTTGTTTTCATAAAATTGGGTCAGTCACGACCTTGTGATGTATAAGATTCATACCCAGTGTTTGGGGAAGACTATTTTTGTGGTCATGACGTTGCATGTTGTGATTTTTCCCAGGATTATATACCTGGTGTGAGTATGTTGACCTTGTATAGGGTTGTGGCCGTATTCTCTACATATTTAGATTGTCTCTTGTTGTTAGATTGATGTTGTACAGGAAACAGGTTAGCCTTACGGCGATCTAGGCTGGAGGCAGGTGCTTGACCTCTCCTGGGTTGTCGTGGCGGTATGTCATGATCCAGGACCCGCGGGTTGAGGCGTGACAAATTTTGTATTTTGAGAAAATATATTTAATGCAAAGCAAATTGATTTAATGAGTATCGTGTTTTATGTTTTTAAAACTCGTATTACGCTATTCATGAGTTATGTCTTTTAAAACCTCATTTGAGCAAAGTGGTTCTTCTATACTATATATGATTTCTTTATACTTGTGTATATGTTGCTATATATATATATACACACACTGTAATGTTTTGGACTATATATATTTATAGAGTATTTTGTATTTAATAGAATTGTGCTAACCCATTCACTGAGTGACTCTAGTCACTCAATCTCTCCCTTCCTTTCGAGGCTCTAGCTAATAGTAATGGTGCGGTGGACCGGAGTGCTGAGCATTCTCCAGCTATTTTTCGTAATCCTTGTTTCATGTATGTTTCTTCTTGAACATGTTGTATTGTATAAGGACATGGATCCACTAGTGTATTTATCGCCCTTTCTACTTGGTTTGTATGCATATCAACTTTCTTGGAACCCTAGTTGTATTTATGACAGACATGTTTCATTGAACCCTGTATTTAGGCTTTAGTTTGACTGCTTCTTCTCCGTTATTGTTGTGCTCCATGCCTTGTATATTTTAGATCTGTAATCTTTGTTTAGAGTTATTCCTACCAGGTGTTTATTAGCCTTGCGGTGACTCGAGGGTTGAGAGGCATGGATGTCTCTCTTCTGGTTTTCGCAGCAGTTGTCATGCGTTGGTCCCGCGGAACGGGGGCGTGATATTTTGCATGTTGCATTTTACATAATTATTTAAGAGGTGTATATCTTGATAACACAATACATGCACAAGTTGATAACAAACTTTAGGATGATGCAGATAAGGAACATCATGGTAGTGGGAGAATAATGAAAAATCTTTTCAAGGTGAAGATATTAGGGATGCAATAGCAGATGAATGTGGCTTCTTTTCATTGAGTGACTTGAACAGTTAGAGTGTCTTCATATATGTTTTTCTATAATGTATCATCAAATGGATTTCCTTGTTATTTATGTTAACTTTAACGGTCAATCTTTCTTTTGCCACTTAAATATTGTAAATTTGTGTTTAGCAAACAATTGATTATGGCTTATTCTTTACTTTCTTTTTATTCATAGTGCATATATTATTAGTACAGTTATTATTATTTCTTTATCATTTTTTAAGTAGTTTAAACCATGCTAAACGGAAAAACTAGCTCTAACATTCTTGATGGAAATGTCACAAGCATATAAACCTTTATGATGGATGATGTTTTAATTCACGCAAACTTGCACCAACAATTGATGGGGAATAGTGTTGAGGGATAGTACTTATTCCTTAGAAAATATAGTGATCGAGATGAAGGATAAATTCTCTAATAAGCCAATCGAAAACGAAAATGTGAAAACCCACATAAAAAAAATATATAAAAAGAGCATCTATCGAATGTTAGGACGTTTTCGAAAATGGAACAAGCCGATTCGCTTGGAATTGAATTGTAGAATGCCAAATAGTATGAATCAATGAGTTGAAAACTGATATCTAACTAAAATATGTGATGTATATAGGCTATGCTTATAGGCACAGGAATCACACAACATCTTCTCACAAAAGGTTATTTATTCCTTATCAAGGATTCTAAGTTGTTGGAAGTTGTTATTAGACGCTTAAATGAGCATTGTAAGTCTTTATTTTTTTAACTTGATGGGCTATGGTCATGGACTGTGCCTGGTGGTTAGCATCCTCTTTTTCCCAAACAATAATTATTTGTGAATTATTTATGTAAAGCATATTTATGATTTGTTAATTTTATTCTTGCATTTTTGTTAAGTGTTGTGAAATGAAGGAACCGAGTAGAGTAGAGTCGCGATAAAAGTACTTGAAAACAATATCAATAAAGATGAAGAACACAGATTTTAACTTGATGGGCTATGGTCATGGACTGTGTCCGGTGGTTAGCATCCTCTTTTTCCCAAACAATAATTATTTGTGAATTATTTATGTAAAGCATATTTATGATTTGTTAATTTTATTCTTGCATTTTTGTTAAGTGTTGTGAAATGAAGGAACCGAGTAGAGTAGAGTCGCGATAAAAGTACTTGAAAACAATATCAATAAAGATGAAGAACACAGATTTTACGTGAAAAATCCCTAAATAAATTAGGGTAAAAAACCACTGGCAAAGATAGAAAAATTTACTAACTCAGTAAAAATTAGAAGTTATAGACTCTTTATTTATAAAGAGAAAACAACTTTTTTTTTTAAAATAGAAGATAAAATACTACAACTCTATTTTCACCCTCTCCCATTCTTTTCTTCTCTCTTGATTGATGTAGAAAACCCCTCACCGCTCATCTCTCTTTATAGGAGGAAAAGAGAGATAATTAAACCATAATCAGTCTCACAAAATCTCTTTACCACCTAATCTCTTCATATTTTTTATTAGGGTTTTTTGCAGGTGTACACCTGAATAATTTTGAATTTATATATTTACCCCTGAATAAAAAATAATTACATACATACCCCTAAATAATACATATAATTATGTATATACCCCTGGGTTCAAATTAGTAAAAAAAACATCCGTTAACAAAGAACTGATATATAAAATGACCATTATACCCTTTGTATATATACCCTTAAAAAAAAATTTTATTATAAAATAAATAACCATTTATGAATATCCCTTGGTAAAGTTATAGAAGGTTATTTTAGACATTTTATATTTCTTAATCAAGATTATAACTATAATTAATAAAGTTAATTAACTTCTGTTAACATAATCTAACGGTAGGGGCATATCCATAATTATATATATTTTTCAAAGGTATATACATAATTATGTTTTTTGTGAGGGTAAATATGCAATTATAGAATTTATGAGGGGTATATACTTAATTTTCTTTTTCTATTATTATATTACTTGAGAGTAACCTGTTTTGACTAACATCAAAGAGGAGTTAATGGATGTGATACAACAATGATCAATATTAAATGGAGTGTATCTCACTTTATTTTGAGGAAACCTTGAATTTTATTTTTAGTTATTAGTTTATGTAGTTGATAATTTAATAATGAAAACTCAATTCATAATTGTGTGTGCTTATTTTTGTTCTCATTTTTTTTATTTTTGTGGATATATTTTTTCTGCCCTTTTATTTGTTTCATTGCACTAATTTTATTTTCTTTATGTTTTTGGTTCTGCAAACCTATAATGCATTTTTATTGTGTTGCTGGCATGTCTCATGACATGTCAGCGGTGACTTTATAAGATATCTTTAAAAAGTACATAACCTATTAGAGAAATCATATTCGATTGTAATGTTTCTTTCTAATCCTTGAATGTTGTCTTAGAATTCTAACCTACCAGTGGGGTCTGAAAGATTTTTCGAACGAGACTATGGAGTTGGAAAGTTATAGCCAATTTAAATTTCTATTCAACTAAGAAAATTTTGATTCTTTTTTGTGGGGATACATTTCAAAAGTTAAAGCATTTTTTATAAAATTTTAAAAGTTATTATAAATATAAGTGAAATTTTCAAGAAAAAAAAAAAGAAAATCATACTCTAATATTATTATTATTTAGTTTTTTTTTACATGATTGTATAAATTATTTGAAAATATATATGTAAACTTTGTTATGTTATGTTACTTAATTTTTTTAGCAACACTTAAGTGAGTGGTTATTGATTAAAATTTGTTCATTGAGCCAATGATGAACCCTTATACACCCCATCCAAGCAAGTCATAAGAATTCGTACACGTGACTGCCTAATCGCTTAAACTCAGAGTCTAACCACTGAACTAAATTTTTCATTTCATTTAATTGCTAAAATGTAAAAGATAAAAACATGTTTTAAAGAAAAACAAAAAATTAATTTTCTGTTTTACCCTCAATATGTATATAACTGTCTTTTTCCCATTATTTTGCGTTAGTGTCATTTTATTTAATTCTTATCTTTAATTTGCACAAATGATTAGATCACACACAAGATGATGTGTATATATTAATTCGGCAGGGGAACGAATTAAGTGAGAGACTTTCATCCTTTGTTTTTTTTTTTTTAATAATTTCCACTTATCTTAAAATTTTCTAATTTATTAGAAATTATTTTTTATTTTCTTAAAAAATTGGTTTATGGTTTTCTTTACGTCTATTGTTTTCGTTGGTTGCTATATTCACACTATAGTTTTTAATTCGATAATAAAAACATTAAAATAAGTAATGATTTTAAAAGGTTGGAGAGCCAGGGTCATTCTAAGGTAACTGGTGATTTACCAGTTTTGCTTGACCAACCTGCAGACTGAGTTTGCTTATAGACCAAACTAGTTACAGGTCGGCATTTGGTTGAATTTGACTTGCCGGACCTGCAGGTCTATTCAAAGTTAATATATCAAATATTTTAATTATTTATAATTGAATAAAGAAGCAAATAAATTGAAAGTATCTATAAACTTTTTTTTTTTATAAATTACATAAATGGGAGCTGGAATGTACTTCCTCCACATAAAACAACATAGCCTGGTAAAAAAATATTGCCCACGGTCATAGAAATGTTCATGATTTTTTTTTTTTTTTTTTTTTGTTTACTCTCTGATTGTCTGAGTTGTGTTGTACTACGTAATGTCAGTAATGTTGAAAAATGCCAATGTTTGTAGCATTATTGCCGGAGGTAAATGGCAAGAGTACTCTTAAGCTTTTGTCCACCACCTCTTCCTCTGCTCACTGTCTTCCAAATTCAAAGAATACTTTTGAGCTCATCTCTTTTGTTCAAAGTTTAAAAGTTCTTTGAATTCAACAAATAAAATTATTTTCAATTAAGGTGGCGTTTGGTTGAATGTAATTTTAAATACAGTGGATTTTTAATTACAGTGGAACGGGAAGTACTTGAATTTTAAAATCGAGTGAAGTCAAATCTAATGTTTGGTTGGATGTATTTTAAAATACTATATTATAATATTTAATATTAATTTAATAATTTTAAGTGCATATTAATTATTTTAGCTATTAAATTTAAATTCATTATAAATTTATTAAAATTTTATTATATTTTAAAATTTTGAATTTAATTATTAACCCATAAAAGTTCATCTAATTTTAACAAGTTATTTAATATTTTTAATTATTAAATAAATTATTAAATTTATTATTGAAATTTATAGGTTTTTTACTATTCATAAATATTTAAATAATATTTATTTTTCTTTATTTAGTCACATATAGGTCACATGTAATGTAGCAAAATGATAAAGGATTTTGTTTTACAGCAAATTTGGACATAAAACCAAATCTCTCATTGGATGTAATTCGAGTTACATGAGTTTTTAAAATCCTTTGAACAAACAATAGATTTTCAAAAATTCAGTAACTCAAATTATATGTAATTTTAAATTTTTCTAAACAAACATTAATTAAAAAAAACAGCCCACTTCTACTCATCATTCATATAAATTATTATATTTATTTTAAATTTTAATAGGCTCTTTATTGTAGGAGTGGCCACTGATGAGGGTTAGGGACAAGATGGACAGGTTGAAAAGTCTATGATTCTGTTTCCACAGTTAGGATTTCTGAGTGGTTTAATGTGTAATGGCAGCACATGGATAGGTGCAAAATAGTCAAAGTCCCTGTCATGCATGCTATGCATCACCATCCTCCAATTATTACTGTACTGACTTCCAATTCACAGAATGTGAAAGGGGGCCGGCCTTACATCTGCCTAAATACTATCTGTTGACTATTTAATATCTGTTTATGTTCTAATATACAACTATAGGAAGGGAATAATACTATATTTTTTGGGGGGAGGTGCGGTGGTTTGTTTCACAAGGTAAGATGTAGTTTGTTATTACTTAATCACCATGAATTAAGTTATTTAAATATTTAATTATAATAATTAAAGTAAATAATAATTAATCCCACTATTTTGATATACAAGTCACTTTGAGAAGATTGTTTTGTTTCAAAATAGTTATGGTATATATATATATATATATATTCAATTTTACTCTTCAATTTTCTATAGAAAGAAATAGAGTTATGTTCATGCTTCTAGAAAAAAAAGGTAAGAAAAAGATATGGTGAAGAAATAGTTTAGAGCTTGTTTGATTGTTGTTTTAAAAAATAGTTCCCTGTTTTTAAAAACAAAAAGAGTTGTTTGGGGCCTAATTTTTTAAAATTGTTTTTAAAAAAATTAAAAACTAAAATGTTGTTTTTAAAAATAAAAAACTAAAAACAACTTTAGGATGTTTCTAAACTTTTGTTTTTAAAAACAATTTAAAATAAAAGTGAGACTTATCGGTAGGGTTATCAAAACAACCCAAAATAAAAATGAGACTTATCTATAGGGTTTGCAAAACAACCCCTTCTCTCATATATTTAAATTGGCTGCCACCACCCTCTCCGCTCCATCTACGGTAGGTTTCTTCCGGTTCCGATTCCGATTCCGGCATCTCTAGCGTACTTCTCCTCGGCTACACCTCTAGTTTTTTCTATAATGTTATTCTCATTTTCATAGTTTTTTCCTCTTGTTTTTTAAGATAAAAATAGTCAAATCAAGTTTGTTAATTAGGTAAATTATGTGTTTTGTAATATTTTATTTTTATAATCTTGTATTTCTTATATGACATACATTATATATAGCAACTAACAAAATGACAGAATAACAAGAGAATTTTTTGTGATCCAAAAATGTGGTTAAATCCTACATAGATATCATGGTGGAAGAAATTACAAAAGGAAATATAAACAATGGAGCCTTTTGTCCTAAACTTTGAAAAATTATTTTAGAAAGGTTGGATATCATTGTGAGGCATAGTTTCACTTTAAAACAAATAAAGCAGAAGTTTAATAGATTGCATCTTAAGCATCGAGAATTTTTTTTACTGTTACAACATACTGGGCTTGGTTGGGATGCCGAAACTAATACAGCCACTGTAGATAAGGAGGTTTAGAAGAACTACTTATTGGTACATAGCTATTTCAAGACTTATTAATATTTTTAAATAGCATATATATACTAAACCTGATTCATTGAACATATTATATAGGCGCATCTTGAGGCGGCACAATATAAGAAACAAGGGCTAGAGCATTATAAGCTATTAGGTATAATTTTCAATAGAAGCACTACTACGGTTGTATCTCATCATGCATCTACACAAGATCCACCCAATTCTGCAAAGAAGCTTGAACTTGAAAATGAGTATATTAATAGTAGCTTTCATATTGATCTTGATGGGAATGATGATGATGCCCCACAAATTATTAAGCGTGTCCCACGGAATGGAAAACGCGCAATTGAATTTTCTGAGTGAAAGAAAAAGAAAGATTGTAGGATTTATCAAATGGGAGATGCACTTTTTGCATGGGCTGAGGCATCTAAGACAAGGGCAGAAGTTCAACTTGCTAAGATTAAGAGGCTAAGGGCAAAGAGAATAGAAGTTAGTGAAACTGAAGGCACATCATTTGATTATTCTATTCCCAAATGTATGTCTACTCTTGATCAGATTGATTGTGTCCCTGATGATGTTTAGGTAAAGGTAATGGAGAAATTTACTGATGTAACTTGGAGACAAAGGTTTATGTCTATTCCTTTAGAAAGGAAGAAGGCATGGTTGGATAGATTAGTGTAGTCCATGTCACATTAGGTTAGTGATATTTATTAAGTTGTGGTATTGTTTTAGGTTACTTCGTCTCTTTTGGATTAATGGTAATTTATCTTCTTGAATGTTGTACACAAACTATGAATTGAATATATTTTATTTACTATTTATTGTAATGTATTATTTCGAATTAGTTTGTGCAATCTTTATTTGTACATCCATTTCACGTTTTATATTCATTTATGCTCGATAGATTTTGTACGTAATGGCATCAAAAAATGAAACTAGTTGTGAGGGGTCTACATCCTCATCTGATTCAAGTGAAGATGAATCTGAAATAACAGAGTTACTCATAATCGGTATGATTTGTGAATATGAAAGAAACTTCTTTAATAAGGTTGCAGTTCGTACATCTGCACTTACAGGTCGGGAATTTATTCTTGAGCTTTTATAAGGATCGAAACCCCTTCTTATGAATTGTTACGAATGGAAAAAATCATGTTTCATTAATATATATGATGAATTAAGGAGTAAAAGTTATTTGCAAGATTCAAGGATTTGATGCTGGAAAAGAAGGTTGCAATGTTTTTATACATTGTAAACCACAATCTTAGACAAATAGTGTTTGTGGATCAATTCCAACATTCTACACAAACAATGTCGTATTATTTTAAAGAAGTCCTAAGAGCAATATGTTGATTAGGGGAAAGAACTCATAAAACAAGAATCTACAGAGTTCCCTGACCATGTCAAACATAACCTCATATATTATCTTTGGTTAAGTGTAAGTGTTTATCTGTGATGAAAGTTTGTTTTGCTTAAATGTTATTCTTGATATTAGCATCAATAGTTTTGATCATAATTGTATTATTTTCGATACAAAATTGTATAGGTGGAACTGATGGTGCGCATATAAATGCTTGGGCTCCTGCATATGAGTAAACATCATGTAGAGGACGAAAAATAATTATCACACAAAATGTTGTGTATATGTGGTTTCCACATGATGTTCACTTATGTTTACTCAGGTTGGGAAGGTAGTGCTCACGATGCAAAAGTTTTGTTAGATACAATCACCAATCTTGAAGCAAATTTTCCATGGCATGTTAAAGGCATAGATTTATTTTAGAATATTCTTTTTATTGGTGTTCTTGATTTTACTAAATGAACTATTTTTGTTTAATTTTAAATTGATCTTTTTACTAGGATCATATTATCTTGTGGACTCTTGGATATCCTTACACTGGAAGCTTGTTACCACCTTACAAGGGTAAAAGATATCATGCCCAAGAGTAATCCTAAGAGACGTCATTCACTGGAGCCGTATACTCTTTTTTTCTCTACTGTGCCTCTTCAGCTTTTCTCTTTCCGAATTTGTCTCTGCGTGGGCATCCTATGAGGTATTGAAGAAGTTGTGATTTGGTTTTATTTGAAGTACTATGTTGCACAGAGATATTTGGCGGTTTTGTTTTATGGTTCTGTTTTTAATTGAAAATACTGAAATCTACAGGGGATTTCTCGACATGGGTTATGTTAGTCTGCAGGGAGATTTTTCGGCTAGGGTTTTGTTTTGTTTTAGGTTTTCGTCTGTGTACACGGTCGAAATAGTTTTTTCATTGTTATGATTTATGTAATGTTTATAATGTACGTTTCCCCTTTCATTTATATGGTTGCAGTTTGTAAAATGATGTTTCCGTGTAAGAAATGAGTTTTTGTTTAAAAACATTTGTCCCAGTTTAAGTATTGTGGTTTCTGTTTAAGACGGTAGGTCTCTGTTTAACAAGTGATGTCTTTGTTTAAGAATTGCGTTTCCCTTAAACACTTATATCTCTATTTAAGCAACTTGGTCTATCTTTAACAAGTGTTGTTATTGTCGCAGGCTTGTGATTATGGTGATAAACCTAATCAACGGGCGATGCTACTTGATACCGGTAGTGGAGACCTTGGTTGAATCGAAAGTCCACAAGACCCCTTGACATTGGGAGATCATCCAAAGGACACTGTTTGCAGCATTCACTGAGGTCGAAGCTATATCCCAAGAGAGGGCCCTTCTTGATTCTCTTTTGCAAAGGTACGATGGTCACACCAATAAATTCAGGATCGGGGCAAGCCTGCTGAGTTTCTGGCCTGAAGATGCGGCTCTCATTGTAGGCCTACATTACGATGGAGATGATGAGTGCATTTCATATAGATAGATTTCCCATCTTTTACCCATTATTCACGAATACATTGTTTTGAACTCTCCCATTTCCATCCTATGTGAGGTATTTCTAGTTTTCTATGCAGATGTCAAAGCCCCAAAGCAAGAAGAAGCAATTCCGAGCGATTTTAGTAGCTAAGGGACTTAGAAGAAACCTCATCAAGCTAAGCGCGGCCTCAACACACCTGTGCTCCTAAGGCGTGCAATTCACCCGAGAATTCAGCCAGAGTAAGCACGAGCTGGGGTCGCTGAGCACGGTCGTGCAATTCTCAACATTGCCACAGCACGCCGTGTTAAACCCCATGCAGTTTACAGGTAGATGATTTTAGAGAGTTTTTATTTGGCCGTAAACTGCACGGCTTGGAGCACGACTTCAGCACGGCCGTGCTTACATCGGGAGAAGCTTAAAGACCCCCGAAAACTAGGGTTTACGAGACGTTTGGCCAAGGAAAAGAAGGAGGGCCTTAAGGGAAGCATCAAGGCCGATCTGAAGACAATCGGAGAGGGAACTACGCGTGAATTGTAGGCCAAAATAGAGGAGAAGATTCATTGGCATCAAAACGTTGAGCAACATCAAGGATGGGAGCAAATAGGGAGTCATGGAACTCTTTTGTATTTGTTTCTTTTGTTATGTTTTCGTTATTTGAATCCATAAAGGGCTAATCCCTTCGGGGAAGCCCCGGGTTGACACTTGTTATGCACCTTTGGATTTAAACTCTTTTATCAAGCATTTATGGTTGTCTTTGTGCCTTTATTAGATCTTTGGTTGTTGACTTTAATTATGGTGGTTGAATGTTTATGATTTCTCTTTGATTTTGGCTGTAACTTAGCTTGCATATTCCAGCAATGGATGCAAGAAGTTAGGGTTCCTCTTAGATTATCACCTACATAGCATAGTCTACCATATAGCACAACAAGATTTGGAATTAGAGGCTACTAAAAGACACTCTTGATAAATGATGGATGAGTTTGAGTTAGGTAGCATCAAGGGTTCAACCCGGGCCCCCATCTTCTCTCTTGAGTAACCTCAATTCTCCCTCTCACTAAATTTTCTTTTTTCCCAGCTGTCTCTTTTTCTGGTTCAAGTAATTCACTCTCTTTCAATTGTTTAGATATTAAGTTGAACGATAGTATTAGAAGATATACCAGTCTCTGTGGAATCGACTACCCAACGCTAGGGTACACTTTACTACTTGTACGACCCGTGCACTTAAGGATACGCAAGGGGTGTATCAAGTCTTTCGCAGGGGACTGGCAACTTCTAAGAATTCTCACCATCCAAGTAATCTAATCGTTTATTTTTGTTTTACCTTTCCGTTCTTTATTTTTCTTATTCTGTTTTGCTTAAATTTTCGGTGTTTGTGTTTTATTTCAACCTGCATATCATTCTTTTTATCTAAGTTTAAAGCTCAACTCTTATTGTTGTTTTCCACTTGCACGCAGGCTTAGTGCATAACCCGGGGGAGTTCATCCCATTTGGCTAGCCCTGACTTTGATATTGAACGAACATTTCACAGGAGATTGAGGCAGATCAGTTTGAGAGAAACCGGGTCAGTTGAGATTAGCATCGAAGTAGACCAAGAGGACGAGATGGTAGAAAACCAAAGGAGCATTACGGACTATGCACGTTCTAACCTAGAGGGGTCTGGCTTAAGTATAGTTCGATCACCTGTGGCAGGTAATAATTTCAAGTTAAAGCCGAATTTCATTTAGATGGTGCAGCAGATGTGCTAGTTCGATGGCTTCCAAGACGAAGACCCGTATACTCATCTGTCAAGCTTTCTTGAAATCTATGACACCTTCAAGGCCAAAAATGTGTCCAAGGATGCGGTGTGCCTGAGGTTATTTCCTTTTTCTGTGCAAGAAAGGGCCAAGCAGTGTCTAAATTCCTTGCCAGCAGGATTAATCACAGATTGGGCTCAGTTAGCTGAGAAACTTTTGACCCGATATTTTTCTCCGGCAAAGATCACTAAGCTCCTGAGTGACATCTAATTTTTCCATCAATTGGAATCAGAAACTTTATATGACACCTCGGAGAGGTATAATTACCTGCTGAGAAAATGCCCCCAACATGGAATAGTAGAGTGGATGCAAATCCAAATATTTTACAATGGTTTGAACGTGGCTACCAAACAGATGCTAGATGCGGCCGTCGGAGGCTCCTTATGTAGTAAGAGACCCGAAGAGGCACAGAACCTGATTGAAGATATGGCTTCTAATGGGTATCAATGGAGCTCCGAGAGGAACAAATCAGGGAAGACTACGGGGGTCTATGAAGTTGATGTGCTTACTACTCTAGCAGCACAAGTTGAAGCTCTGACTCAGCGTCTAGATACCATGCAAGTACAACCACCTACTTCTCTTTTGAGTTGCAAAAGTTGGGCAAGCCAAGTTGGGCCTAGTTGTTCAAGTGAGGGGGTTCAGAGTACGGAGCAAGTGGATTTTGTAGGCCAGAACCAGCAGTCTCAGGGTCAACAGTGTCTACCACCACAGTAGTCCCAGCAACAGCCACAGTCCCAGTCCCCTAGAGCTCCACCTTAAGAAAACAAGGGCCCAACACTAGAGGCCCTTCTGGTGAAGTACATCCAATCCAATGTCGCCCGACTCTTAGGGCATGAGGAAGTGATGCTCAATCAGCACGAGTCATTACAGAATCTGGGGCATCAAGTGGCACAGATTGCCAACACTCTCGCTGAACGGTCCCCGGGTTCATTACCAAGCAATACTAAGGTCAACCCCCGGGAATCGCCTCAAGGCCGTGACTTTGAGAAGTGGGAAAGAGCTAGAGGTTCTACCTACTCGAGTGCAGCCAGTTATTCAAGATGAGCATGAGGTGGAGATTGTGGAGAAAAATTCTGATTTTGATTCAGAGTCAAAGGAGAGAATGAAGGGCAAGGAGAAGGCCAGTGGTAGAGTACCGGCCTACCATACCTTATCCTGCTAAATTAAAGAAAGATCAACAAGTGGAAATATTCAAGACATTGCATATCAATGTTCCTTTTGTTTCCGTTGGAGATGGCCCTCTCCCAGATACCTAAGTATGCCAAGTTCCTCAAGGAGTTGTTGACAAATAAGAGGAAGTTGGAAGCAGTTTCGACGGTCACTTTGAGTGAGGAATGCTCTGCTATCATCTCCAACAAGATCCCTAAGAAAGAAAAGGATCATGGGGGATTTATCATCCCGTGCACCATTGGGGGTATTATGGACGAGAAGGCACTTGCTGACTTGGGGGCAAGCATTAATTTGATGCCCTACAAGAGTTTTCAGAAATTGGTACTTGGGGACCTAAAGCCCACCCAAATGACACTTCAGCTTGCCGATCGATCCACTCGCCGGCCTATGGGGATAATTGAAGATGTTCTAGTAAAGGTCAACAGGTTTATTTTTCCAGTGGACTTTGTTATTTTAGATTTGGACGACCGAGTTGAGGTACCCCTGATCTTAGGCCGGCCATTCGTCGCAACATCCCAAGCAATCATTGATGTGAAGGATGGTCGAATGGCATTGAGGGTTGGAGATGAAGAAGTGGTATTCCATTTGAAGGACGCGATGCGGCACCCAACTAGTTTCGATGATACATGTTATGTTTTAGATGCTATTGACAATATTGTTGATGATTTCGTGCAGGACACTTTACTAAAGGATGAACTTCAGGAATTACTAGGAGAGGAATCCCCCGATGAAGCTGCCACATCTAGAAAGGAAGAAGTTACTGTTGTGACACCGAAGACCAATGATCTTACCCCACTCCTCAAGGAGGGGAAGCCGTCTTTGGCTCGGACATGGTGGAAGAAGGTCGTTGAAAGGAAAAAAACAGCAATCCACAACTCCAAAACACATCCCTTTTGGTTTGTTCAGCGTGGGTGAGGCATTCCTAATTAATTCACTAGCCCCATACGTTGACGATTCTGCTGTAGGTCGCCCAGAGAGAAGGTATGTGTTTGAATCATCGTGAGATGGACACATGTACGTCAAGTTCGTGACGTTAAACAAGCGCTTATTGGGAGGCAACCCAGGTGGTTTAGTGTTTTTGTATTTCCTGCATGTTCCTTCGTGTGTTTCTCTTTATGTTTTGAGATTGTTTTTTATGCTTGTTTTTATTGTGTCTCTCTAATGCTTGTGTGCTTTACTTCAGGATGTATAGATACCTCCTTTGCTGCTTGTATCAAATGGTTTCACCTGATGATGAACAACACACACCCTTGTATGTCACGCAAATCAAGTGTGTCTCGGCCGTTTATTAACGGGAGTCTCACCCTTTTGCTTGGTGAAATTCCCCGACTCTCTTTTAATTCCACTTGAATAATTTTTCCATGTGTTGAATATTTTACTCTTTTAACATTGAGGACAATGTTTTATTCAAGTGTGGGGGAGGGTTGTATGCTTTGTATGCCTTTTGATGTTAGTGCATGACCTAGGACGATCTATGAAATTTTATGGTTAAGAATTTTTAAGCTAAGGAGACAATGAGTGTGTTAGTGTACTTTTGTTGAACTTAAAGTTTAATTTTTACTCTTACTTTGGAAACCCTGATTCAAGCACCTCGCCTTTCGTTGTGTTCTCACTCTGTTTAGAGGAATGTCTAGTTTTAAGGCTTGAAATCGATAATTATGACTCCAAACTCAAAAATAAAAGTGAAATGTGAAAAGAAAAATTGAAAAGTGAAAAGAATTGAATTTCGAAAAGTCGGATTTCTGCTAGGATGCCCTTTCGAATTTAGCTTGAAAGATGGTAGAAGGAGCTATCACCATAGAAAAAGCGAAACCCGTACTTCAGTAGTCGGATCTTAGGCATCACAAATGTCATTTTTGATGACCTATCAGGTGAAATGGCTGCCTGTAGGGTGTATGAAGCTACTACCTAGTTTAGGAGTCTTCATAAAAGAAGAAAATGCGCAGCTTGAACTAGACCCCCTCGAGGACAATTGGGACACACTTCATAAGGTGGCACACACACACGGTAGTACGGAGTATGAGTAAAAGTCTTTCATGAGCTTTTCAATTGACTAAGGCACTTGCTACTCTGGGCTCCTCAAGCTTTAGCAATTCTTTGACTTAGCTGAGATCAGAAGTCATGAACTCATCTTTTGGCTAGGAGATTAAGGTTGCTTGAGAACAAGCAATGATTCAAGTGTGGGGGTATTTGATGAGTGCATTTCATATAGATAGATTTCCCATCTTTTACCCATTATTCATGAATACATTGTTTTGAACTCTCCCATTTCCATGCTATGTGAGGTATTTCTAGTTTTCTATACAGATGTCGAAGCCCCAAAGGGAGAAGAAACAATTCCGAGCGATTTTAGTAGCTAAGGGACTTAGAAAAAAAAAATTCATCAAGCTAAGCACGGCCTCAACACGCCCACGCTCCTAAGGCGTGCAATTCACAGGAGAATTCAGCCGGAGTAAGCACGGGCTAGGGTAGCTGAGCACGGTCGTGCAATTCTCAACATGGGCACAGTACACCCGTGTTGAACCCCGTGCAGTTGACACGTAGATGATTTTCCAGAGTTTTTATTTGGCCGTAAACTGCACGGCTTGGAGCACGACTTCAGCACGGCCGTCCTTACATCGAGAGAAGCTTAAAGACCTTTGAAAACTAGGGTTTACGAGACTTTTGGCCAAGGAAGAGAAGGAGGGGCCTAAGGGAAGCATCAGGGCTGATCTGAAGACCATCGGAGAGGGAACTACGCGTGAATTGTAGGCCAAAGGAGAGGAGAAGATTCATTGGCATCAAAACGTTTAGCAACATCAAGGATGTGAGCAAATAGGGAGTCATGGAACTCTTTTGTATTTGTTTCTTTTGTGATGTTTTCGTTATTTGAATCCATAAGGGGCTAAACCCTTCGGGGAAGGCCCGGGTTGACACTTGTTATCCACTTTTGGATTTAAACTCTTTTATCAAGCTTTTATGGTTGTCTTTTTGACTTTATTAGATCTTTGGTTGTTGACTTTAATTTTGGTGGTTGAATGTTTATGATTTCTCTTTGATTTTGGCTGTAACTTAGCTTGCATATTCCCGCAATGGATGCAAGAAGTTAGGGTTCCTCTTAGAGTATCACCTACATAGCATAGTCTACTATATAGAACAACAAGATTTGGAATTAGAGGCTACTGAAGGACACTCCTGATAAATGCTGATTGAGTTTGAGTTAGGTAGCATCAAGGGTTCAACCCGGGCCCCCTTCTTCTCTTTTGAGTAACCTCAATTCTCCTTCTCACTAAATTTTTTGTTTTCCCAGCTGTCTCTTTTCCCGGTTCAAGTAATTCACTCTCTTTCAATTGTTTAGGTATTAAGTAGGATGATAGTATTAGAAGATATACAAGTCCATGTGGAATCGACTACCCGACTTTGGGGTACACTTTAGGAGATGCAGTCGAGTTATACAGAAAAAAACACGGTCAGCTTTCGAAGAAAGATATTTATCGAAAAGCTACGAGGGACACAGAGACTCCATCAAGACCACTCTTCAACAGCTTGTTAGACAGAGGATAAATGAGGAGAAGTTTGTGGAACTCTTGATGGTGTACCTCATGAGGACAATCTTCTTCCCAAATACCTCATGCTCGGTTCCCAATTGGATCGTTGATTATGTCGACGATCTACATGGTATGGGGCGGTACGCATGGGCGCAGGGAGACACAAATGGCTTATGGAGGACATTGTACAAGCTGTCATTAGAGTGCAAACTAGATGCGCGGGGGAGAAGACAAACACGGGGTATATTAAGGGTTGCTCTTTCGCGATGAACATCTGGTTTTACAAGCTGACTAGAACCGACAAGAAAGTCCATTTCGGCAAGACCCCAAGGATGCTGTGCTACGGTGAAAATACTTACCGGAAGCAAGCGACGGTGGAAACCAGTTGGTCATCTCTTGAAGGAAAAGAGGAAATAAATACTCAACAATGTGTTTAAAATTAGTAGTTAATGTTTAAAACTAGTATTTAGCATTTAAGAATTGTAGTTTGTGTTTAACATTTGTCTTTATTGTTTAACAATTTTGCGATGCCGTTTAAGTATATATGTGAAATGTTTAAAGACATTTGTTATTGTTTAAATTGAATGATTTCGCTGAGATTGTTTTTTGTCACAACATCTCTTCCGCAGGCGTGCCAGATACTGATCACCGAGTTCCCTAGACTTGTTGCTTGGGTTGAGGCATTGGAATGAAGGTCACAATCGACTGCGCCGTCCCTCCAAACAAATGAAGTACCCTGGACGAACGAGGCATCGGAATTTGATGACGATGACTTCGTCGAGATGGCCATTCTAGGACGGCCACGTTTGAAGAGGCTTGGAAAAAAGACGAAAACAATAACGCCTCTCTGCCCACCACCGGCCGACGATGAAATAATAGCAGCACCATCTGGGGCTGATGCTGCTGTTGAGTTCGTTGCCATTGATGACGTGCCCTCCACGGTGGAGAAGATCGTTGATGTGGTTCCCATTGCCGCGGTTGAGAAAGTCAATGAAATCCTCATGACGATGGAACCTGCAGCCTACAGTGCCGTAGCAAGGTGGTGGCCACAGTCCCTGAAGAACAAGAACCACCTGACGGTGTGCCTCCCGTTGATGCTGTTGCCGTTGCTGCGGTTCATAAGGTCGTTCACTCTATTGTCAACGAAATCCTGCTCACGGAGGAACTGGTGGCTGACAGTGCCGCATCCAATGTAGGCGCAATCCCACAACAACAAGAAACATGTAAGGGTGATCCCAAAAAAGTTGTTGACGAGGGTCAAGGGAACGTCATTGAAAACAAAACCAAAGCTATGATCCTTGCCAACCAGCAATACAAAGAAGTTCGGATAGACTTTGTTCCGAATAAGAAAAGATACGCTGGACACTCGCGCCTCAACAGATTCGAGCCGGAGTTGATAAAGATCTTCCTCAACTGCTCTATGGACATGTAAGTATAAAATTTTTATGGAATTGTTTACATATATATGTTCCCATTTAAGTTACGTAGTTTCTTTTTAAATATGAGAGTTATCATGTAAGATAATGCTTTACCGTTTAACTTTGTCAGTTACTGATTAAAACGTCACATTATCGTTTAAATATATACATTTTCCAGTTAAGATTTTGTGTCATTATTTAATTATACCTGTTGTCGTTTAACCGCAGGTCTGTCGTGTAGAGGAATGAATCTGTCAGCACCACACTGGCCAATGTATTCATACTGCTTGACGGGAAGGAGAAGGTGCCAGATGATGTGATAGACGCCTTCGTATGCATAATTTAGAAGTCGCTGACCAGAGTCCCATATCCTTATAAGAAGCGCGCCTCCATCACACGACCACTGGCACTGTTTATGTCAAAGCAGGACGACGCACATGACACGACTTTAGCTATAATCGGAGATGCCGCGAGCGTCGTGCATGATATTAACATTGTCATCCTCCCCATAATCATGAATGGCCACTTCCAGGCATTATACTTCATGCAGAGCGAAGAGTACGCTAAAGGTATGGCTTAAATGGTAAGTTGTTTGAGAAATAGATTTCGATTTATAGAGTTTTATAAATGCTCGCTATTCTAATCTCAAATTGTATATCTCCACAGCGGGACCCATTCGACAACTGTCTCGAAATGGAGTTCGGCGAGACGATGACCAGAATGTACCCATTAGTTCACAACAATGAAACCCCATGACAAAAAAGAGAAGGTCTCGACTGTGCAGTCTACGTTATGCGGTTTATCGAGCAATTACTCGATGGTGAAAAGCTACGGATACCGCAAATGGACGTCCCTTATCTGAGATTAAAATATGCTGCCCGTATACTTAAGGAAGGGCGCGCGGTCGGCATCACTGGCAAAAGGGGGTCTACGATTGAGGGGAAATAGAATTTAGATGACATTCTTTGTTTTTTAATGTAAAACAATTTACTCGTTATTATTTTTAATTCAGTTCATTCTTTGCTAATGATATGGCAGATTTTTCAATGTAAGTTTACTATTGTTCTTTTAACGTCTGTATTTTTTTATACTTCGCATTCTTTGCTTAACTTTCAATTGTAATGTTTAAATGCCAGCATTGCATTTTAAAATGAAGTACTCTCTATTTATCATCCGATGTCCCTGTTTAAATATATGCGTTACCGTTTAATAATAAGAGTCTCCGTTTAACATTCATTGCCTACGTTTAAATATCAATGAATGCCTAAATGCCGAAGTCTCTGTTTAAAATACGGTGTCCCTATTTAAATATATCTGTTACCGTTTAATAATAAGAGTCTCCTTTTAACATTCAGTGGAGTAAGTTTAAATATTAAAGAATGACAATGAAATTAGATTTCTCTATTAAACGAAGTTGCAGAATTTTAATAAACTTTGAACAGAAAGTGCATAATTTTTAAACAAACTTAAGAAACTAATACCCATCAGGGTTCTTATTTGCAAAAAGAAAACAAAGTGAAAAAAAACTGTCACTCTGCCATTTTCTTCTCCTTCAAAGCTTTGAGCAGCTTTTGTGTATGTAGCTTTCGATTTGTTATTCCATCAAGTTTTGCAGCAAAAAAGACTTCTTTTGTTGTAAGATCGTGGAGTAAGTCTTCCAAAAACCACTCCAACTCTTCCTCAATAGAGTAATCTAGACTGCATGAAGTCCCTGCAATTGAGACTTCAAGGTTTTAGAAGAACCAAACATTGTTTAAACATTCATAAAGAAATCTTATGGTAATACGTACCTGGCATGGAGACATCATCAGCAGCAGCGAGTGACATATTGATTTTCCCACTGTGTGAAGGACAGAGCTACTTGAACGCCACCTCAGCAGCAACATTCTGGGCCTTCTTTATTGTTTTTGCAGACTCAGTACTAGAGAACCGGGTCCCATCGATCCTCACTGTATCCATAAATGCGGGGTTGTGGTCGGGGGCCTTCCTTGAGGGTGGAGTACTACGGCAAGAGCCGGTGCATCTTCTGACAAAACTTGTTGAGAAGTTTCTTATACATTTTCTTGGATTCTGGAAATACCTGGATCTTTATCTTGTTTGAGCTTCTGAGCTTCTTATTTAAATAGAAATCTAGCTCGAGGAAGTTAAAGCTCTTTTGTCAAATTTCTCAATTAAAAAAATAAAATTCATGTAACTTTGACATTAATTTTTAGCGTACTTTTTATAAAAATTTAAAGAAAGTAATTACTATTCTCTTTCGATGAGAGCGGTTACTCAAATGTTTAAATATTAGTAATAAATCCGCGGAGGAAATGTAAAGCAGTTTGTCGTTATTAACTTAAATTTGATTAACTCTTTTCCAATGACATGGAAGATTTTTCAATGTAAATTTACTAATGTTTGTTTAATGTCTGTATTATTTTATACTTGACTTTCTTTGCTTAACTTTCAATTGTAATGTTTAAATATCAGTGTTGCTTTTTTAAAATTGAGTAGTCTTTGTTTAAACGATGAGGTCGCTATTTAAATTTATGTGTTACCATTTAAAAATTAGAGTCACCGTTTAATCGTAAAGAATGACAATGAAATTATATTTTCTCTGTTTAAATAGAAAAAATTGGTCGATGAAGTTAGAGCTCATTTCTAAAAATTTCTCAATTAAAAAATAAAATTCATGCATCTTTGACCTTGATTTTCAGTTTACTTTTTTTAAAATTTTTAACGAAAGTAATTGCTATTCTTTTTCGATGAGAGCAGTTACTCGAATGTTTAAATATTAGTAATAAATTCGTCGGGAAAATGTAAAATAGTTTGTCGTTATTAACTTAAATTCAATGCACTTGTTTCCAATGACATGGCAGATTTTTCAATATAAATTTACTTGTGTTCGGTTAATGTCTGTATTATTTTATACTTGACTTTATTTGCTTAACTTTCAATTATAATGTTTATATATCAGTGTTGCTTTTTAAAATAGAGTAGTCTCTGTTTAAAAGATGAGGTCTCTGTTTAACTTTATGTGTTGCCGTTTAAGAATTAGAGTCACCGTTTAACTTTAAAGAATGACAATGAAATTATATTTTATCTGTTTAAATAGAAAAAGTTGACAATCAAATAAGGTATCTCCATTTAAAAATTATTTATTTACAATGCCTAGTCGGCAACTGTTTCATTGAAAGATCTACAATTATGATCGGACACGTGGCAGCAGCTACAATGTAACTCGCGGACCTCAGACGCTTGTGACGTGATTGTCGTCCATAGGCTTCTCATTGTCGAGTATGGGGAATATAGCTTCATTATATGTCAGTTTGTAATTGTCGACGGTGAAGTAGCTGCTAATAAATCGATGAACGTTGGTGTCTGTCTGCATGATTGCAGCGCAAGCGTGTTTACACAGGATACCATAAACTTGCCATTTGCGACATGAGCTAGTTCTATTGGCAAGATCTACAGAGTTGCTGCACTGGTCAATCACTTTATAACGATTATCGACACAACTACCAACATGAAGGTTTCGGCTTTCCTCAACAAGTGTCTGTACCTTTGAATGTATGTCCGGGCATAAGTAGATCTCCCATCTGTTCGCTTGCTCACGGTGATTGCATAACATGCGCATCAACTTGAACCTGTACAACAAAGAACACAAATCTTAAACAAGATTAAGTGAAGACAATGATATTTAAATAGAAACACATTGGCTTAAACATTAGGATAACAAATTAAACGAAGATCCAGAAATTTAAACACCGATAATGATGTTTAAACTGTACGGGCAAAAGTTAAAGGATAAGGGCAACTCTTAAGCAGTAAATAGAATTAACATTTGAATACCTTATGGAGTCGACCATTTTTGTCATCGGTAAATGCCGAGCTTCTTTGATCCACGCATTGAACGACTCCGCAACATTTTAATACATCTCGCCCCAGCGTTCACGTTTGAATATATAATTTGACCAATGTGACATGTCGGACTTATGAATCAACCACTGATAGCTTCAGGTGATGTGGCATGCAGTTCATTGACGGTGTCATCGAATTCTTTAGCCGTCGATGCCCACGCAATATGAAAGTATATGGACCAGCACTCCTCCCTCAATGCCTTCCCAAGTCTGACATTTGCTTTCATAAAATTGGCCTCCAAGTGTTGAAGGCAGTATGCATCTGGGGAAGAAGGGAAGACTCTCGCAACAGCGTTCACAAGGCCCTTTGACCTGTCCGAAAAAAAAACGTAATTATCTCTTGATAATCTTCTTCATCATATAAAGCATCACCTAACTTGGAAATGAACCAAGTCCAATTGAGATACCGAAGTCGACAGTACCAAATGCGACGTAAAAAAAAACCATTATTCCCATCTTTGCTTGTGGCACCCAATAGAGTACCCCGATACTTTCCAAGGAGGTGGGCACCATCGAGAAACAACAGCAGCCTGCATGCCCTCTTAAATCCCACAATACACGCACTGAAAGAAAAGAATGCACGTTTAAAACGCTCCCCGTCTCTTTCGACAATCGCAATACTACCGGGGTTCGTCTCAACCACCTTATCCACGTACTAAAGCAACAAATCGTTGCTGGAGATGTCGCTGCCGTCGAGGATCACCCGGGCATCTTCTTTTCCCAACTAAGTCTGTTTGTATGGAATGTGGACACAATGTTCCTGCAACATGTCCGTCTGAATGTCGATGGTCTTGTATAAGGGCCGGTCCTTGAGCTTCTGAATTATTCGTTCGCTTACCCATTTTTTGGACGCTTTCGGATGTGACTCCGATCCAATTCCACTACCGCAAATGTGTGGCGGGTGCATTGTCCTGATTCAGAAAGTATTTTTATTGTATGCTTTTGATGCATGAAGGCGCCATTGACAACCATCGGCAGCATATTCGACAATCACCCTGTGGTTTTCGTTTTTTAGGAATTTGAAGTCAAAATTTCGTTTGATAGTAAAATTTCGAAGTGCGTCTTTGAAGTGTTCAACGCCTTGAAAACGTTGTCCGATATCCAACGACAACACTTCAGCTTGATCTGACGAGGAAGGAAGGCATGCCACACCGTCAGGGTAGCCATGTGGTTGAACAATAGCGCTCACAGAATCCGAATTCCTGCCAACACTTTAGTTCAAATGAAAACGATCAAATTTTAAGCATAAACAAAAAATGTTTAAACGATAACTGTAAAAGTTAAACATTAAAGAGAATATTTAAACAAAAACGTAATAATTTAAACGGAGAAGACATGTATTAAACGAGAACTTTAACTAGTTAAATAGTGAATGGGATAATTAAACAATAACTTGATCTAGTTAAAAAGAGAATGGGATAATTGAAAAATAATTAACATTTACAACTAGATAAACATAAAAGAGAAGAACTTTACAACGACAAGAACTCATTTTCAGTGGGATAAGATTGCACATCATCTGTCTCGACAACAAGATCAACTACACATGACACATGCGTTGGAAGTCAACCCCTTGTTTTCTATTGGGCAAACCGTTTTATGTCCATCGGGTGTGATAAACTTCACCTTCACATGGGAAATATCGAGTCCCCATCGCTCACATATCTCGCCTAACACTAATTCCCAAGCAATCAGCGCCTTGGACATTAGCACTCTTCCCTCCCCGTTGTATCTAGCAATAGCACAAAAACTCTCCATAATAGCCCTGCAGTTTTATAAATTGTTACTCCCTCCCACAGAATGAGAAGAACTCAAATCGAGACTGGCAGAACTCATTGTTACTCTCTCACATTATCGGGAAACTGGCAGAACTCAAATTGAACAAACCAAAATGAGAAGAAAAAGAAGAAGAAGAAGAAGAAGATGTAATTCGCCTGTGATAGTGTTTTTGCCAAAAAGCAAGCAGGAAGGGGAAAAAAAACTCACAATTGTATGCATAAAGGTCAGACATGATGTGATTATGCGGGGTTTTTCCCACCATTTCCAAGGGCAAAAATAGAATTTCGTAACAAGGACCTATTTCAAGTGACCGATGGGTAGAAGGGAAGTAAACTATAAACGGAAGGGCTGTTAGGGTGTGTAAAAATTGGAGGGGGTTTTTGGAAAGTTTTAAAATTCTCGATGGGTGAACAGTAATTTTCCTAATATTAATTACATAAAAAAAATTGAACCAAACAAGTTTTGTATTTTTTATTTTTAAAACATGTTTTGAAAAACTTTCTACAAACGAGTTCTTTACTTTTTTTTTCAGATTTGTTTTAAAACACTTTTATTTAAATAGGTTGTTTTGTTTTTTTATTTCCAAAACTTGTTTCAAAAATCAGTTTTATAAAACTATTCCGAAAACATAAAACAAAAACAAAATCAAACAGGCTGTTAGTTAATTTAGTTAATTTTTATTCTGAATTTCTAAACAATTAATGCTATTCTCCATTATTATGCGTTTGGAATGAAGTAAGATAAATAATTTAATATTCATATCAAATTATAATAATTAAAGTGAAATGGATACTTTTGCCCAGTGAATATTTAACTAAGTAAAAAACATTGATATAAATAATTAAATAACATAATTAGATAGTGTTTATATAGATTTTTTTAAAAGATATTTAGTTTGAGTGTTGGAAGGAAACCATTTTTAAATCTGTTAGAATAATTTGTTTTTGAGATATTAAGTTAAGGAATTCAAATTTAAATTTATTAGAGATAATTGGAGGATTTATATATATATTTAAAAAATATATTTTTTAAAAAAATAATAAAATGATATTTTTAAAATAATAATAATAATTGTTTTTTAAAATTAATTAGAAAATAAATAACCGTATAATTATAATAAAAAATTTCAAAAAACAATAATTGAAAAAAAAAACCTTTATCTTTGATATTAATATCAGGTTTCATTTGATTTTTTAAGAAAATAGTTTTTTTTTTAAAACATAGAAGGAAAAGATTTTTTGTGTTTTATTTAAAAAATCGGAATAAATATTTGTGTTTATCTTTGAGGAAAGAATAACCAAAAAACCAAGTTTGAAAGAAAAAAAAAATGAAAAGATAAGACGAAGGGGAGAGATCGAAGAAGGTAGAAGAAGGATGAGAGAGGAGAGGAAGGAATCAAAACGGGAAAAGGCTAAAGTCGACACGAAAACTAGGTACGTCATGATTATATTTTCAAAAAAAAAAAAAAATTATATGTATGATTTAATATATTTTAAAAGCTTGTTATGCTAATTTATCCATGAAGTTCTCAAGTTCTTTGACATGTTTTTTTCTTTTATTATTTTTATGCCATCATTTATGGTTATTATTTACTAATTTTAATGATAATTATTATTGTTAATTATTATTATTATTATTATTATTATTATTTATTTATGTTTTTTAAAAAAACTGACGGTTGATGTATATTATTTCTTAGCTTTAAATTATTATTATTATTATTATTACAGTAAATAAACAAAACATCCTTCTAAAATTCAAGAATTCAAAGATAAACCTGCCATTTTTATTTTAAACAAAACATTCTTTTTTTTTGTGTTTACTTCCATCTGGGTCCCTGCGTGAGATAACACCGTTAAAGTTTAAGTGGAGTGATGGTTACACCCTTCCACTGACAGTGTGTGTTCCGAGGATTAGGGCTTGGAGCTCATTGATACTGGGACTTTTCAGAGTTCTGAACGATGGTTTGCCTTCTTTTCAATTTCTCTCACACGAAAGCGTTAGTGAGACCATAGCTTCCACACCGCAGGCGTAACAAACATCCGATTCTCAACCACTTTTGACCCAGTATTCTCCGGTAAGATTAATATGGTTTTATTCTCTTCCCACACGGCCAAATGATTATGCTGTGATTGTGGTTTAGGGTTTTGTGATTAATAGGGAACAATTAGGGCTTTGTTAAGGCGGTTCAGTGTAGAAGGAGCGATTTCCGTTTATGGAACGTTTCCGTTTAAATTGCAAAGTTTCCGTTTAGTATTTTAGGGTTTCTGTTTAGAATTCAGGCATGTTTGGCTGAGCAAAGTTGTATGTAATGCAGACATGTCATTCTACCAGGTGAACAACAGATGCTATCTGGCGCCGTCGTGGAGACGTCGGTGGAACTGAGACAACAGATGTCAGCAAGGCAGCTGGAGATGGTCAGGAGGACACTGTTCGACCATCTCATGGAGGTCGAGGGGTTGCTGCAGGAGATAGGGCTGCTTGATGCCATCATGCAGCGATACGACCACCAAAGCAGAATGTTCAGAATCAGGGTAAGCCTGGTGAGCTTCAGACCCGAAGATGTGGCCATTATCGTGGGTCTCCGGTCTGACGGGGATGTGGTGGAGTTCAAGTAAAAGGGAACACCATCGGATTTTGAAGCGAAGTGCATGTCCAAAAGCTTCGAAAGGACCTGGGATGCTATGAAGGTGTCCCTTCTAAAAATGGTCCAGATGAAGAGGGAGGAGAAGAGTTTTGTGAAGCTGCTGGTGTTGTATCTTATGGGGGCAGTGTTGTCCCCGTACACCATCTGCTCAGTCCCAAGATGCGTGGTCGACTATGTTGCGTACGTTTCCGCAATACTAAGGTACTTGTGGGCGAAGGCCACCCACAGGTGGATCATGGAAGACGTCCGAAAAATAGCCGCCCACGTGCAGTCAAGAGCCAGGGGGGAGAAAGTTGACATAGGATATCTACGCGGGTGCTCCATCACCCTCACCCTATGGTTCTACGAGGTCACTGAAACAGGGAAGAAGGTGTGTTGGGAGGACTCCCTGGATATTCTTTTACGGGGAGAGCAGTTTTAGGAAACAAGCATCGCTGGAAAGGTTACTATCATCCATCGATGACAAAGAGGTATGAAGTCTCCGTTTTCCCTTCAGTATTGATCGTTTCAATTTAGATTCAAGAGTTCCCGTTTACTATTTTAGGTTTCAGTTTAGAATCGAGAGTTCCCATTCACTTTATCAGGTTTCCGTTTAGAATCAAGAGTTCCCATTCACTTTTTCAGGTTTCCGTTTAGAGTCGAGCCATCCAGTTTATGTTTATAGGTTTCCGTTTAGAGTCAGTAATTCCCATTTACTTGTTAAAGGTTCTCGTTTAGAATCCGGAGTTCCCGTTTACATTTGAAAGGTTCCTGTTTAGAATCCTATGTTCCCGTTGACCTTTTAAAGCTTTATGTTTAGAATCCCGCTTTCCCATTTATCTTTTAAAGGTTTCCGTTTAAAATCAAGGTTTATGTTTCGGATTTCTAAATTGTCACCACTTACATCTGAATGTTGTCCTCCCTTGTTGACAGTTTTCCTAGCTGACCGTCGACTCCGTCAATGAGCAAACTTTGGCCTTAGTGACAAGGTAGCAATTTCAGACGGATCCTGCACCAATGGTGCAACTCGACGCACAGGTAGCGCGTCTGAGAAAACATGGTCCGTCACCGGCCCCACGTACTATCCCCGCGCGCTGTAGTCGGCCTCGTCACGAGGCACGGGTGCCCCCACAGCGGCAATTGAAGACAATGTTGCCGCCCGCCTACAGCGGGGCTTCGAGACATTGTTGCGGGATTTCCAGCGTCTGGCTTCCTGGCTGGAAGCTATCGAATGGCGGTTTGGTATCGTTGCCCCATCTTCGGAAGGTGCCACAACGAGGTCCAGTTGGGTGTCATCTCTGACGGCCGCACAACGTGTTGAGAAGATCGCCACTTGACGCGTTTCTATGATTGCCTCTCCCCTTTCCTCCTCGGAAGAAGATCAGCAGTCCGTTGACAGCATTGAGATGCCAGTACAGGTTGCAAGCCAGTGGATGATTCCTTCGGTGCATATCGATCCAAGGAAGAAGAAAGCCTCCCGTAAGGGCGAACGCAAGAAGAATGCCACAAGAAGTCCTTCAATAATCTCATCCAGCACTAATGGCTCTGATGCGGTCGGCATTGACAGCATCATAGCCTCTTTGACAGAGATGAAAGGTGGGATCGTCATTCCGACCTTCGATTTTGACAATTTGCATTCATCAAAAGTCGCCTCCGACATGTAAATCACTGTCAAGGATGAGGAACATGTGTACTTTTCGGAAGTGGCGCACGACAAAGTCTCGAACCATCCTCCTCTGTGGAACTCATGGACGAAGACGTCCTAGAAGAGCACGCTCCCTCTTGTACAGCAACTAGTCCAGACACCTTCGAGGACGAAGGTGTCCCATTTGAGCCCCTTCTCTCCCGGCAGAGGTCGCCGCGAGTCCAACCTATTCGGCACAAAACGAGGTTCCATCTCTTCTCCTCGTCTCCCTGTATGGTGAATCTGCGCATAGCCCCCCTTCAGAGAAGGATGACCCCTCATCGCCTTTATCACAAGAAGAAGCTCCACCGCAGCCCCCCACGGTTGACGAAGATGCGAGTGGGCCCATCACTAAAGAGGTAGATCCACCTCAGGCCCTTCACCCCCATACGAAAATGTGAGTGGGCCCACCTCTGAAGAGGCCGCTCCACCGGAGTTGCCCATAGCGGAGGTAGATGCGAGTGTGTCCACCGCTGGAGAGGAAGCTCCATCTCATCCGCCCAAGGTGGAAGAAGAGACTCCACCTCAGCCCCCAACGGCACAGGAAACACTTGATCACGATCCCAAGAAGCAATCAACATCGATCACAGTTGATGTTGACACAATAGTAACCAGTGAGAACAAGAGTTGTCATCTATCAAGACAGGCTTCATCCCCAAAAAGAAACGGCCTGCAACATTTCATCGCTTGGATCAAATTGAGCAGGCGGCAATGGGGATGTAGCTCAATTGTGTAATCGATAGGTCAGTCTCCATTTTTCGTTAGACTTTCTCCCCTCCATTTGTCGGTTTTTGTTTACTTTTGTGTGTTTCGTTTACATTTTATGGGTTCCCGCTTACATGATAGCGGTTCCGCTTACATTCATATTGTTTCCGTTTACTTTTTGGAGTTTTCAATTACAATAGAGTGTTTCCGTTTACATTGTATAGGTTTCGGTTTTCAATATATGGGTTTTCGCTTACATTATATGTGTTTCCGTTTACATTTTCTAGTTTTATTTTACTTTTGAGAGTTACCATTTAGAATCCAGTGTTTCCGTTTACATTATATGTGTTTCCACTTACATTATATTGGTTTCCGCTTACATTTTATGTGTATCCGAAATTCTTAATAATTGTAATGGCCTGCATTTAGGACCATCGTCTGGAAGAATGAGCTCTCCTTCACAACTAGAGACCACTTGTTTAGTTTGGTGGACGGTGTCGTTGTGCCCAATGATGTACTGGACGTTTGGTGTGTCATGATCATGGAATCATGCAAGAAAACACCCTACCTCTACAAAACGCGAGGTGCAATCACTCGTCTCCTGGAGCTTCTCATGTAGCAAACAGAGAACAGTGCGGAGGTCGAGAATGGCACCACCAATTTGAACGATGTGAAAATTATTCTGTTACCCATAGTATTCAACACACACTTCGACCTCCTCTTCCTCGACAAACAAGTGAAGCAATACCTGCACTACACTTCTACGCAGAGCAGCACCTACGATGCTAACATGAAGGCTATGGTAGGGTCTTATGTTTCATTGCCTTCTCGATCTTTCTCTCTCTTTTTTTTTTAACCGTCACACGACGATGCTGACACTTTTTGATGTGCCACCAACAGAGGGAGCCTTTTGACCACTGTCTGGCCATTGAGGTGGGCGACAACGGGACGGAGAATTACCCCCTTGTGCACGTCCGCTACTACCCACAGCAGAAGCCCGATAGCCTGGACTGTTACCTTTACACAATGCGGTACATCAAATAAATCCTCAACAGGGAGAGTCTTCGTTTCCCTTAGTCAGACGTGCCACTTCTCCGTCTGCGGTATGCAGCCCGTATTATTATGGATGGCATTGCAAGCGGGAATGAGGATGGCGGAGCCAGCAGCAAGGGGAGCGAAGACTGACTCAGAAAATTTGCTCCCGCATGCACTTCTCTTATCATTGACAAATACATGTAATTATGTTCTCGGATTTCGTTTTCTACATCTGTAATTACTTACTTTTGAGTAACATACCCGTGTTTACGAATATAATTAGAATTGAAGTACTTCGGAAATTTTTACCCGCTTATGTGTAATTGTCCCCCCTACATAATGATTTCTTCGCTCAAATTTGAACGTTACCGTTTACATACCGGTGTTCCATCTTGGAAATGGTAGTTTCTGCGTACATTCCAAGGTTTTCATTTACATTCAAATGTTTCTGTTTACATTACTGTGTTTATGTTCAGAACTAGTAGTTTTTGTTTACATTCCATGGTTTTCGTTTACATTCGAATGTTTCTGCTTATATTCCAGGGTTTTCGTTTAGATTCGAATGTTCCTGTTTACATTCATGTGTTTCTGTATAGAACTGGTTGTTCTTGCGTACATCCTAGGGTTTTCGTTTACATTCCTGTGTTGCTGCTTGATCTTTTAATCCGCGATGGATGCGTTGCATGACCGCCGGTTGTGGCCAACCTCCCTACACCTGCCACACTTGAAATCACGTACAAAAGTCTGTTGCGAATCGATTCTTTTCCATTTTGGCAGGCCGGGTTGCCTCTTCTTCATTGGTGGCCGGACGACCATTGGACGAGAGTCATCTATTGGTCTGTTATTATCGGGGACAGAAAAAATCGCTTCTGCGTAGGACATGCGGTACATGCCCGCAGTGATGTAATCGTCAACATACCGGTGGAAGGTTGCATCTGTTTGCATTATAGCCGCGCAACCATGCTTACACGGGATCTCGTAAACTTGCCACCATCGGCACGAGCATGTTCTCGATAACAGGCTTACGGAGAAACTGTTCCGATCGACAACCTAGCAGTAGTCACTGGTCGATCTCCCAATGAGTAAAGTACGCAATTCCTCGACCAAATCCTGGATCTTGCTGTGTATGTCTAGATACATATGGTTCTCCCACCACAGAGATTGTTCATGACGGTTGCACAGTATATTGATGAGCTTGAACCTGGTGTAAGGGGGGAGTCAGAGAAGCGGACGAAATAGACAAAACGTAAGAGAAAACTTCCAAATATAAACGGGAACTGCTACAACTAAGCCAAACATTGGTGCAAAAACGTAAATGGAAACTTCAATAAGTAAACCGGAACTCATAGATGTAAGTGGGAAGTAGGCGCACTAAACTAAAACACTAAAATGTGATCGGAAACGCTGATAAGTAAACGAGAACTCAATGATTGCCTCTTTAATCCATGCGTTGAATGATTCTGTGATGTTTGAATACATCTTGCCCCACATTTCACCTTTGAACATGTAATTTGCCCGATGCGCGATGTTGGATTTCTGGAGTAGCTAGAGATAAGTGTGTGGAGATGCGTTGAACAGGTCATTCATCGCATCATTGAACTCCTTCTCCATGCACGCAAATGCAATCCTAACGATTATGGATAAATATAGCTCCTCTAATGCCTTCTCAATGTCCACGTTTTCCTTCATAAAATTTACCTCCAGGTGTCTGAGACAATACGCGTGCAGGGATGAGGGGAAAACCTTCCCGACTGGGTTGATGAGACCTTTCGACCTGTACGACATAAATGTTATGATCTTCGTGTAATCATCGCCCCCATATAAGACATCACCAAGCTTGGAAAGAAACCAAGTCCAGTTTGAATCCGTTTCATTGTCAACAATGGCGAATGCAACATAAAAGAAACCGTGGTTGGCATCCTTCCCCATTGCACCAAGCAAGGTGACTCCGTATTTCCCTAGCAAGTGAGTCCCGTCGATGAACAGCAAGGGCCTGCAACCACTCTCGAAACCTACAATGCACACATGGAATGCACAAAACACGCATGTAAACCGGTCACCTTCATGGTCCGCTATAGCCACGTTACTAGGATTCGTCTTTAAAACTTTCCCGGCAAACCATCTGAGAAGGTCGTAGCGCGCAACTTTACTGCCGTGAAGAACACCCCGGGCGACCGCTTTCCCTAACCAAGCTTGCTTATAAGACAAGTGAACGCCATGCTCGAGCATTATATCACGTTGAATATCGACGGCCCTGTAGAGAGGGCAATCCTTCAGCCTCTGCATAACCTGAGCGCTTACCCATTTTTATGAAGCTTTCGGGTGCGAGGTAGTGCCAATACCTCCGCCACATGTGTGAACGGAGCACGTCGTCTTGATCCTAAACGTCTCTTGGTTTCCATCCTTCGACACATGGACACGCCATTGGCAACTAGTAGATGCACATTAAACAGTTACCCTCTATTTGTCGTTCTTCACAAAGGTGAAGTTAAAATTCCGACTTATGGCAACACTTCGCAGCGTCCCTTTGAAGTAATCACCATCGCGAAATCGTTGCCTGACTTCGAGACATGCACTTGCAGGTTGGTCTACTGCCATAGGTAGGGCACCTGACATGTGTGGTTGGGACGACATTGTGCCCCGACTCAATGCTAGGCTATCCGAAATTGAATCCCTGCTCCTGGTGTACAAAAATAAACGGAAAGAAATTTCACTAAGCGAAAATGTCCAAATCTAAACGGAAACTACGGTAAATAAAAGAAAACCTCCAAAAGTAAATGAAAACTCACAATAGTAAACAAAAACTCTTAGAAATAAATAGAAACTCCCAAAAGTAAACGGAAACTCCTAATAGTAAACAAAAACTCGCAGAAATAAACAGAAACTCCCAAAGGTAAACAGAAACGCCTAAAAGTAAACAGAAACTCACAATAGTAAACAGAAACTCCCATACATAAACAGAAACTTCCAAACTTAAACGGAAACATTGAAATATAAACGAAAAGTACATATGCTAAATGGGAACTCCAAAAAACTATGCGGAAAGCAGTGCGTAATCGTCTCAATTGTATGCACAAACAATGGTGTCATATTTATGAAAGTAAGGAGGAGCCTGGGGCCTCACGACGGCATCGTCAGTTGATGTAACAATAAGATCGATGGTAGAGTAGTTGAACCTATGGTGAATGCGACACATTCGCTGAAAATCAATCTCACATTCACACGAACACTACCGATTTCGAGACTCCATCTTTTACATGTGTCCTGCAGCACTGAATCCCATGTACTTAACACAGTGAACACAACACTCGACCCTCTCTCTTGTATCTGACTATTGCGCAAAAGGTATCCATTGAGTCCCATTGCACGAAACCCTTAAGCAGCCATGCATTACAAACACACAAATGTTCACAACTTCTGCACTAACAAAAGGAAAAGAAATAAACCTTATCTCACCACAGCCTTCAACGTGAACAAGTACGCCTGCCCTTTAGCGCCACCTTGAACACTAGTGGAAGAGACAAATGTACCACCTGCTAATGTAAGACAGTAGAGAAACAAAAGGAACTCTGGCAGACGAAGGGGAAGAAGACGAAGGATGGAATTCTCGTTTACAAAAGCATGTCTGGTAAGTGAAAAGCTGCCGGAAAAGCCTGCTCTTCCCTTTTCGCCGTACAATTTTTCAAAACATTGTGACAAGAAAGGGTGGGCCCTTTCTCACCAAAGCCAAAGGCAAAGTTGGTATTATGAAAAAAGCCTAGTGACGGAGTTGGACGGAGGAACAAAAAGAGAAGGTAACTTAAAAAGGAAGGATGTACAGGGATATTCAAATGTCAGAGGGACTAATCGGGATGTTTGATAACGTACAGGGACTTATAATTAATTTTTCCTTATTATTATTATTATTTTATTTTTTAAAAAAAACTCACGGTTCACGTATTTATGCGGTGGATGTTTCCTTTAATTATTATTATTATTATTATTATTATTATTATTATTATTATTATTATTATTATTATTATTATTATTATTATAAGGCTTTTTTTGTGGGCGTACGAACATGCATACCCTTGCTGGTAGATTATAGATTTTATTTTAAAATATGGAAGATTTAGGGTTTCATTACAAAGTTTATGTGCGAAAAATATAAAAAATATGAAAGGTCATGTTTATTTGAAAATTTTGGTAAAAAAATAGAAAATCAAGAAGTATAGGGATCTAGTTGTATAAATTAAAAAAAGGATAAGAAAACATAAGTCAGGGTCTAATATGCAAATATGATGGAAAAGAGACTAATATAAAAAAAAAAACGAAAGTAGGAATTTTAGTGGAAATTAAGGTTGTTTTCACAAATTCACTTATCCACTTTTTAAAAATCACTATCTTATGTAGAGTCTAATGTATTGGTAGTGTTGTCCTTGTGAAAGCCCTGCCACTACTTCTTGAGACTCTCTTGAGCAAGTGAAAAAATATTTTTTGAATAGCACAACATCTCTTGTGATGTTCAATGTAGTAGTAGACTGTTCTCCATGTAAGAGCCTCCCCATTACCTCTTGATACTCTCTACAGTGAGTGAAAAAATATTTTTTAAAAATCACAATATCTCTTGTGGAGTTCAATGTAGTGATAGACTTTTTTTTCATGTGAGAGCTCCCTATTATCTCTTGGGACTCTCTTAAGCAAGTGGAAAAATATTTTTTGAATACCACAACATCTCTTGTAGAGTTCAATGTTGTGGTAGACTTTTTTCCTTGTGAGAGCCTCTCCACTACCTCTTGAGACTCTCTTCAGCAAGTGGAAAAATATTTTTCGAAGACCACAATAACTTTTGTAGAGTTTAATATAATGGTAGACTGTTCTTTATATGAGAGCCTCCCTACTACCTCTTAGAATTCTTTCTAGTAAGTAGAAAATATTTTTTAAAGACCACAACATCTCTTGTGGAGTTTAATGTAGTGATAGACCATTTTCCTTGTCAGAGCTTTTCCACTACCTCTTGAGACATTTTTGAGTGAGTGAAAAAATATTTTTTTGAGGACCACAACATCTCTTGTGAAAATCAAAGTAATGGCAGGATGTTCTCCATGTGAGAGTTTCCTCACAACCTCTTGAGACTCTTTTAAGTGAGTGAAAATATTTTTGACGTCCACAATATCTCATGTGGAGTTCAAAGCATGTGGTAGATTGTTCTCTTTGTGAGAATCACTCCACTGCCTCTTAGGATTCATTTGAGTTAGTGGAAATTAATTTTGCAAATAACCATTGTTGTAAAATTCAAAGCATGTGATGAACTATTCTCGTTTTGAGAATTCTCACTTTCTTTTAAGAGTCACCATAGTGAGTGGAAACCCTATTTGAGAACCCTCACATGTCAAAAATAAAAAACAAAGAAAAAAGAGTTCTCTCGAATTAACAAAAAAAAAAATCAAAATTTATCAAAAAAAAAAAAAAGTTTTGCAAGCAAGAATAAAAAAAATGAGTTTTATCTTAAATGATAAGGAAGCTGTTTCACAAGCCTAAAATGCCAAAACCTTCAAACACAAAACCCAATAAATCAAGTTTGTGCTTCACAAATAAAAAACACAACTTGAGACCTATAAGGAGTCCTATAAGCAAACAAATTAAAGCACAAGTCAATGACTTAGTCATGAGAGTGGTTATGACTTAGCGATGTGCAAGTCAAGGCTAAAAAAAAAAACATAGAAGAGTCGAGGTTTGAAGTGAGTAGACAAATGAACTTAAGACCTTAAAATATCATAAGTCAAAGAGTTGAAGAACTTCACAAATCAAAGATCTGAAAGTTTTATAAGTACAAAATGCCGGAGATTTCAAAAGTCTAAATCAGATGAAACCAAGTTTGTGATTCATGAATAAGCAATACAACTTGGGATCTATAAAAGCTTCGAAAAGCAAACAAATCAAAATAGTTAAGTTAGCATCCAAGCACGTGAGTGATGAAGACTTGACGACGCACAAGTCAAGGCTCAAAAATATGAGAGAGTTAAGGCTTAAAAGAAACATTTAAAGTGAGTGCACAAATAAACTCAAAACTTTTAAGACATTAAAACTCAAAGAGTCGAAGCAAGTCCAAGATCTGAAAACTTCCCAAGCATAAAATGCCAGCATTATCAAAAGTTTAACTCAGATGAAGTCAAGTTTGTGATTCATAGACATGGAGGAATTTCAACTTGTGATCCAACTAACTTCCAAAGTGCAAAAAAAAAAAAATTTGAAAAAAAAAAGAAATGCCCATGCATGATTTTTGGCGGAAGAATTGGGAGAAGTCTAAGTCAAAGCAAACTCAGATTATGCAAAGAAAGTTCAAGGAAACACTGTTAAAAAAAAAGAGAATAAAGTTTTCTAATCCTTTGTTTTATATTGAGTTCATGTACAAATGTAATTTTTTTTTTTTGAAATTAATAAAAAAATTAATTTCTTTAATGTGTTATCCATCGTATTTTTTCCTAATCGGAGGTTTTTATGAATTTATTTGGGATAATTAATATTAAGAGTTTGCCCCTAATGGAAGTCATTAACCCATAATCCTTTGAAATTATAAAATAATTACAACTTGATTTGTGAGCTAATATTTTTGATTATACTAAAAGCGGGTTGAGAATAAAACACTCTACAGATAGAATAATGATGAGATATTTGATTTAAGTTTTCAATTATAATAATTATTTTAAACAATGATATTTAAATTATGTTATAAATAAAAAATCATCTTTAAACATTATTCACTAGGAATATCATTTATTTGAATTAAGACAATAAAAGTAATTTTATTATTTTTGTAATCAAACACATTTTTTATTTTTATTCAAGTTCTTATAGTGACATTCCCATTCTTATCTTTACTCTTGCTCAATTCCCATTCCATTGAGCAGACGTTGTATTTAATAAATTATTGTTACTCCATTCCCTTCCCAACTCAAATATTTTGGGTTCGGATCCTACTATACCTAAAAATTATAGCATGAATATATAAAGATAGATTGTTCACCATTTAATAATTTTGATTGATTCCACTAGTGGATATGATTTTGCTTATATAATAAATAGTAGTTAGGTACCTAAAAAGTATAAATAAAAATAATCTTTATTATTATAGTTTTAATTCTTATAAAAAATTTATTTTTTAGTTTAAAATATTAAATCTACGTAAATGCCATAAGAATAAAGTTTATGATAAAATTTTAATAGCGCAATTTTAAATTTTGATGTCATAATTTTAAAATTATAAACTTTAGTATTATAGTCAGCTCCTCCTCTCTTAAAGTTTAAATTTTGAACAAAGAAAAATATATCTTTTAATTTTAAAATAAAAAAAAGAAAAATTTTCAAATCCGGTTTCATTCGGTCAGATATCTAGTTTTACAGATTTGCATCATTTATTTTGAAATTTTTATTAAATTCTATATTTTATATATGAGACTGTAAAGCTAGCCTCTAGGTGTAGCAACTTATATGGTCTGGTACCATTTTCAAAAATAGCTTATGAACAAGTTGGATCCAATGGTCGCTCTCAAGAATAACATTTATTACCCTCAACCCTCCTCACTGTGGGACCATAATTATTAACCTTTCTCATATTGTTTTTTGCTATTAATCCATATCTATTTTATTTTTGTGTAGTTTTGTTTTTTTTAATAATCTCTCTATTTTATTAAATTTATAGTTTCAAACTCTTCCTTCTATCTCTCCAAATTTAAGACCATAATTAATAACCTTTCTCACATCTCTTTTGCAATTATTTGATATCTATTTTATTTTTGTGTAATACCTATAATATTTTAGTTAAATCATAAAAAATCGGACTGGATACTATCTATTGAATTCCTATAATATTCCTAAAATAGATATACTATCTATAAAAAATCAAACTGGATACAAAAATCAAGCGTTATAGTATCCAATCCGACTGTAGCTTATACATAATAACGTACACCTACAATTAGATTTGTGACCAACATAAAAAATAGAAGTTCTTCAATTCAATGTGGAAAATTATATCATACTAACATATTAATCTAGAGTTAGTGTTCAACTATGACTGTGTCATCTAGTGCTCAATATGAGCATATACACTAACATGGACAACCAACACTTTAATTAGAAGTGTGATCAATGTAAACAAAAAAGAAAAACTAGATCTTACATTCATATTAGAAAATTATGTCAAAATAACTTATTAATATAGGGTTTGTGTTCAACCATGATTGTGCCATTTAGTGCTCAAATGGAGCATATACACTAACATGCACAACCCACAGCTTTTATTAGATTTGAGGTCAATGTATAAAAAAATTACAACTTCCCTTAAGTGTAGGAGATTATATTATACTAAATATTAATCTTGAGTTTTTATTCAACTATGATTGTCGCATTTAATCCTTAATGAATATATACAGTAACATGAACAACCTGCACCTTTAATTAGATTTGTCATCAATGAAAAGCAAAACTTAACTTCATTGTAGAAAATTATGTCATATTGATGTATTACTATAGAGTTTGTGTTCAACCATGGTTGTGCCATTTAGTGTTCAATGTGAACATGGACAACCTACACCTTCAATTAGATTTGTGGCCAATGCATACAAAAAATTTAGATCTTACCTTCAGTGTACAAATTATGTATAATGTGGGGTGTACGGTGACACCCTCTCAACCGCAAGTGCTCTCAGTTCATCAAGTAATAAATTTCCTTCGCGCATAAGAGCAGGAGAGTCGTATTCTTAGAGTCTCGAGAATATTATTACTTTTTCTTCATGTCATTATTTATTCTATAATCAAGAGAGAGAATTGCCCTAATTGAAACTAATAATAACAAGTAAAAGGATGGTACCAAACAACTCAAATCGGGGGAAAAGCTATGAGAATGAAGTAGGCCTCGGGCACAGATTACCCTGGGAGTACTAATAATGCAAGGATGATAAGACAGTAATGTAACAAATGGCTAAACTTAGACCTTACAATGGGCACAAGGAATCTCTAAACAAGTGTAAAACCCTAATGCTAAAGATCAACTACACCCAAAACCTTCTATGTGTAAATACAACAAAGACTGCATTAATTAAAGCATGACCTAGTATGTGCAAAACATCTTGTTCTACACATACTATTCCAAATTAACCTATGGATTCCATCCATTGTAGGTTAAACATGAAGCATTAAAGATTAAATCTAAAACACAAGACAATATGCATAAATAGAAGTAATAACCATCCATAAAATGTTTTCCTCCTAAGGTTCATTATAATCTAGTGGCCTTAGGAGGTTAGTTTGACATGAATAAGGAGAGTATTACAAAATCAAGATAAAAGCAATAATAATCCATACTAAAACTTCTTATCTGTCAACTAGTGATGGTGATGATGAAAACTTTCCGACCTCTAAGCTGCTACCCACCAAGGGATCCTCAAAATGGCTTCCTTTTCCCTCGAAGCTTCAAATGTCTTCCGTTGATATTCATCCAACTTTACCTTCAATTCTAGCATCAAAGAGCCCTCTCCTAATATGTCATACTAACATATTAGTCTAGACTTTGTGCTTAATCCTTTGTGAATTCAGTTCTTAGTATGTGTACATGTAGTTTACACAAAAAGATAAAAATAGCAAAATAAAAAATTTAAAATAAAATAAAATAAAGTGGGGACCAAATATACTAAATGCCAAAGCTTGGAACTTTCCTTATATTATTTTTAACCTAACAATTCTATGTTCTTGTTTTACTTTAATTTCTTCGGGTGTTGATTGTAACGTAATTTTTGTGTTGCTACTTGAATGTGTCACATTTGTCAAATTGAATTTGTCATATAACGTCAGTAATTATATTAAGTTCCTCTTAAATTGGGTGTTTATTTTGTTTTACTTTGCTATGGAACATAGAATGGCTATTTTGGATGAGTATATTAGTAGGTATCATCATGTAGGGATACTAATACAAGAGGAAGGGATTAGTTATATGAATGGGTCTGTGGTAGAGTTTGTAGTTGACCCAAAGAAGATTGGCCACTGGGATCTAGTGGGAGACATCAAGGAGTTGGAGTATGACATTGAAAAGTCTGTGAATTTGTCTATTATTATAGTTGAGGGAATATTAAAACATATCTATGATGATGAGGGCATTGTAAGTCTAGCTGATTAATTAAGAAAATAATGGGTGGTTAAAGTTTTCAACAAGGAAGGCCTTTAAATTCAAGTACATGAAATTCAGCTAGGTTGAGGGCCAAATGCTTTTCAAAAAGGTGTAGATGGTTAATTTTGTGTTTATGGTGCAGTGGCATTAAAAAGTATGCTATGAAGCACTATGCACAACATCATTCATGTCTTCTTAGGATTAGTAAGAATAAAAGAGTGATAGCTCATTTAATTGCAAGTAAATTTGGTGATGTCATAAACAGCATGCAACTCATTAGGCTTCCCATTTGAAGGCTATGGTTAGAACATAATTGTGTTTCTTCATCAAAGATAAGGTGTGTAGGAATTCTAAAGCATTGGTTGTTAAAAAGGTCGACAACAGTTTAAGGAAGATTTTATGGTGTTGAATAACTATACAATGGAATTGAAAGCAACTATTCATGGCAGCAGTATCCTTGTCATATTAGAAAGCTAAAGCCCTTATGAACTACCAACATTGGAGAAAATGTACATTTGTCTTACAGCTATTAGAGAATGGTTCATTCGTAGGTGTAGGTGGATCATAACTATTGATAGGTGCTTTCAAATGGTTTTTTGAAGGGCAGTTGTTAGTGGCAGTTGGGAGAGATGTGAACAATCAAATGTTCCCTATAGCATGGGCTCTTGTCGGGAAGGAAACTATTAAACATTAGACATGGTTCTTTTAACAACTTGAAATAGATCTATTTATTGGGGATGGTGTTGGCTGGGCAATTGTTAGTAACATGCAAATGGTATGGAACTAATTTCTCTTTTTTTTCAGTGAATAAGAGCTTTAATTTAAATATTCTCTTTTTTTTTTTTTCGTATAGGGGTTAATCCATGCAATTTGTTCTCTTTTTCCATTATTTGAGCACCACATGTGTGCAAGGCATATATTTTTCTAGATGGGGGAAGCAACACCTAGGTGAAGAGCTTCAACTCCAGTTTTGAAATCGTGTTAGGTCATTAAAACAATTTGTTCTCTTTTACCATGTTTCAAGATATTAAAAAATATGTGATGAATAGAATTGTTGCCAAAATGAGTTATGCTATGAAGTGGAAGACTAAATATGGACCTTCTATTTTCTCTAAGATTGACAAAGAGATGCACAACCGTGGAAAGTGGCAAGTTGATTGGAAGGAGGCTACAAGCCTTGAAGTATATTGGGATGATCCATTGCCAATGATAAGAGAAAGTTTTGATGTTAAGATATCAAGCATGAGTTGCTCCTGCTAGAAGTGGAACAAAACTAGCATGCCTTGATAACATGCCATTGCTATTATTGAATTTTTATGGAGAAAATCCACTTAGTTATATTTTTGAAGGGTTCAAGAAAGGTACATACCTTAGAGCATCTTAGTTAACTATCAACCCAATGAAAGGAAAAAGATTTTTTGCCAACAAGTGAAGAAACTCAACTAATGCCACCTACTGCTGAAAGGATGCCTAGTTAACCATCAAAGAAAAGGAGGGAACCAACAAAGGCATTGAAAAAATTTCTGGAGAAGGTAGGGTTTTTAAAAGTGGATCATGCCATCTTGAAGGCCACAATAAGCAGTGTTATCCAAAAAGAGTTAATCTTATAAGTCTTCATTATTGATGACATGTTTTAGTTATTATTTACTTACATGTTAATTTAGTAGACCTAATGAGAAATTTATTACCTATGCAGGTAACTAATAATAATATAGGTTCAAGTGACAAAGAAACTTAGGAAGGGAGGAAGCCAAGGAAAAAGAAAAGGCAGCTAATGCATAAGAGGATTTAGAGAAGAGAGTTGATGATAGTCAAGGTTGAAACAATACATTGGGAGTAAGTGATGTTTATCATAATCCTATGCAAATGAACTAGTAATTATGAAGACTTGATGATTTTGGTCAATTGTGTGTGTGAGTGGCAGAAAGAACATGAATGGAATAATTCAAATGGAAGAGAAAAAAACATTTGTTGCATCAAAGGGAAAAATGAAGAGGTGTTGGTAGGAAGGGTCTTGTCACTATTTTCCGAGTAAATAATGTTGTGAATTTTTAATTTTCAAGAGTGCATGAGATTTGTTAGATCAATTGTGTGTGTATGTGTGACTTCAAAGAAATGAGATATTTTCTTGAATTTTGCAAGGTCATCATACTTGAGGACTTATCACTTGAGGACTTATCATCAGGAGGAAGGTACCACATGCTTCTTTATTTATTACTACTAGTGAATTCATTGTATTGTCTCTTTTCACCGACCCTGCTCTTGCCACGACATTTGCAAGATTAGATGCTACTACCGTACTATCAAGAGGATTAGCTACCAAAGGCATTTATCTAGCGGTAGATCCTTTAGATTTTAAAATCAACTTTCCATATCATTAACTTTTTAGTTAGTATTATATAGTACCTCCAATCCTATTTACTTGTCCTATTCTAGAATATTTATTTGGTCCTTTTTACATATCTATTTAGGGGTTGTTTGGTTGGCAGTAAGTACTAATAAGTAGGCGTAATGTAAGTAGTTTTACATGTGAAGCTTGTTTTATGGTGTTTGGTTTGATGTAAAACAACCTTTACATGTGAAACAACTTACCATTACACCCCTTTTTATAGGATTTCAACTCATAACAACTTTTGCTGTGAGTTGAAATCCTGCAAAAGAGATTGTTTATACTTACCCCGAAATATAAAACAAAGGCCAAGAAGGAAAGCATCATATTTTCAGAAAGCATATATCCATCAGCTAGCAATGATCGACTTGCCGGAGACAGCCTCCCCCAAGTTGCCAATGATGACCTCCACTGCAACCTAGCTTCATGTCAAGGTGTCAGAAAGAACAAAAGCACATGCTAGCAAAGCCTTGAGCTTTCTTGCACTCATGCTTGTATGATCTGATCATGCTTAGCTTTTATTCTTACTATCTAGATCTTGGTTTTCATGGATTTGTTTGAGGATTTTCTTGCAGATTTTGATTGAGATATTGGAAAGGGTTTAGGGATTTGATCTATTTTTGAGTTTTTGGAGAGGATTATGTTGGTTATGGTGGTTTTGATTGTTTGGTTTGGCCTGATTGCATCTTTTGATTGTATTGGTTGTGGCGGTAGCTAAGATTTTGTTGGTTTGATTTTTTTTGTTTATTATCATTGAGTTTCTTGTTTATATTTTAGGGCATGGTTGTTTGTGATTTGGGATTTAAGGTTTGTGTAGTTTTTTAAATATGATGTATTGGTTGTATATTATAACTATTGATTTATTAGTTTTTATTTATTTGTTTCTTTGACCATGGGGTGATAAAAGATATTAGTCTTTTATTTTCTTGCGGAGATGGTAGTGAGGTTGGATTTAGTCGTTGATGAAGTGGAGGGATGCACTTTTCAAGGAAATCACTGAGAAAAATTATATCAAGTTTGATGTCAAAATTTGTGATAGTGTAAGTGTTCTATCAAGTAATGTTGCTTATGGTGAGTAGCAGTTGTGTGGCATGACATATTCTCATCAGATATATAAAATGCTGAGAATTAAAAAATATTTGATCGAATACACCTATAAAAACATGAGAATATTTTCCTTGTATTTAAAATTGCAAAATAAGTTTGATTGTCAATATCAAGTCACATTGAGTAATGTTGAATCTACATGTATTCAAAGATTTTGCAGTGGTACAGAAGATGCACACTATTGTGTTTGAGAACATTATATTAGAACACTATTTATATGGTCATAGGAAGAACATTTCATAAGATGCACACTATTATGTTTGCGAACATTATGTAGGAACAGACTTTAAAACTCGCTAAGTGCTTATATATTCTTCTTTTAAGTTAATTGCCAACTTCTCTGGCCAATGATTTAGAATTCTCTCAAATAAAGTGATAATATTATGAATAAATAAATTAACTTGTTGGTTTGATTGCTACCAAACAAGGCTAGTTTGGAATTTGAATCATATATGAACAACTTCACAAGACATAACATCTCATATATATATATATATATATATATATATATATATATATATATATAATATATCAAAAGGAAAGTCAATATATAGAATATGTTGCATGCCACCTTCTGCTTAAGGGACCTCCTCTAAAAAAGGACGTTTAAAACACTACAGTAGTTAAATGCAGTACATTAGTTAAGTTACCATTCATTAATCAAAGATTTATCTTCAATATCATATTATTATTACTATTTATTTTTTTCTTAGTTAATAATAATCATTACATTATGAATTATAGATGGGTACCAATTTTGAAGATGAATACGCTGTACTAGCCTCTGTTGTGTTTGTTAGTATTTTCACTTTAATGTGGTAGAGAAGAAGAAGATTTAATTTGTTATGGGAGCCTTATTATGAACAACGCACAAATTATATTCCAAGAATTATATCTGGCTCTGATGAAGCTAGCATATCAATGCTAAGAATGACAAGAGCATCCTTTTTTGGACTATGTGATTGATTAAAGGTGAAAGGGTTGTTGTTCAATACTATACACATAAGTGTTGAATGGCCATGTTTCTCCACATTGTTGATCATAATGTGTGAAATAGAGTTGTTGGAGTTAATTTTTTATGATCCGGAGAAACCGTGAGTCGATATTTCAACCATGTGTTGCAAGTTAATCCTACCACCTAACATAACTACTAGTCCAATCATTGCATCAGATTCAAAATTTATGCCATATTTTTAGGTAAAAAAAATTAGAATTATCTAAAACTAAATTACTCATTGAATAATTACTCATTGTGCTAATGTTTTTAACAACTAGGATTGCACTAGAGCATTTAATGGTACATATATTTATGCATCTATTCCAAGTGATATTGTGGCATGTTTTTAGGGAAACAAAACCTTATTCCACCCAGAATGTATTAGCTGCAGGCAATTTATTGTATTAGCCGGTTGGGAGGGTTCAACACATAATGCAGTTGTCTTCCGAAATGCCTTAGAAAGAGAAGATGGGGTTACAGTGCCTAAGAGTATTTAAGCATCATATGAAAATTAAAATGTTTAATATAACTCAATTATGTAATAACTTGCAATTATTTTGTTATAGGGAAATATTACCTCATAGATGTAGGATATTCCACAAGACCGGGACTTATATCACCTTTTAATGCTGTTTGATACCATTTTAAGGAGTCTATAGTGCACATTCTCCATCAAATAGCAAAGAATTATTTAACCATAGACATTCTTATTTGCGTACATCGGTGGAACAAGCATTTTGAGCTTTGAAAAATAGTTTCAAAATTTTGACATCTAGACTTTTTCGGTCTTTTGAAACACAAGTGGACACTGTGCTCACATGTTGCATTCTGCATAATTATATTCTACAAAGAGGAAGTCATATGTATGTATCAAATAGTGAAGATTTGGAACTCAATCCAAATGTGCTCAAGATAAGAACTCAATTCCAAGTCCGTGAAGAAACAAGAGAATGGTTAGCAATATGAGAAGCAATCATGAATGATGTGGAGTAATAGATGAAACTATCTTCCTATGTTATAGTTACGAAAAACAAAAATGTGTGGCATCATTATGTATATTTTTTGCATTATGTTTGTGGATTTTGTTGTTTGACTGTAGGAAACAAATTATTTCAATGGATTTTTTTTTGTATGTGTTCATTAGATATTTAATTTTTTTCCTTGACTTTGAAAATACACATGTTGTTGTTTGCAATGAAAATTTCAATGAGTATGTTGTCTTGCTCAATTTTATTGAATATTTCAAAGTGTAAAATAATTAGTTCCATGCTACTTACTCAATGTAGATGGAATCTCAAGACATGACACCAGAAAGCCGTAACTTGACTAGAAAAAAATCCACTAATTTCCAGTGGACTGCTTATCATGACGTCGTTCATGTTAACATCTCTTGTTGAACAAGAAATCTTGGGCTTAAGTCTGATAAGGGATTTAAGAATGTTGTATTCAATGCAGTTGCAAAAGCTGTTAGTGCAAGATTCAACTTAGCTGTGAGTGATACACATGCCAATAATCGTCTTCGACATGTAAGAAAAACATGGTTAATAATTAAGAAAATGAAGAGTTTAAGTGTGTGTCATGAGATGATTTGGAGTAAAAAATAATCATGGGGGAGGAGGAATACCAAATATGCATACAAGTAAGGCATAATTTGGGATTTTTGATTAATAGTTTATATGACATTTTTTAGCATTAAACATAATTGTACAATGTAATGTTTACTGTGTAGGCTCCCCCCAGAGAAGAGATTTATATCAACAAACCAATACAAGATTATGAGGATATGACTATTGTATGTAAAAATGATCAATCAACGGGGTCTTTAGCAGAAACAGGTGCTCCAAGCTCTAGAAGCCTAGGTGCACGCATGAATCCATCACAAAAATCACCGATTATAGATCTTGACAACCAAACATAAGGATTTGATGGTTTTGATAATATTGCACCAAGTCAACCTTCTAGTAACAACATGCCCACAAGCTCAGCTTCCAAGGCTAAGAAAGGTAAAAAGAGCAAAGTATGCTAACACGAATGAAGAAATCATGCGAGATGTAAGTTTGAATTTGGAAGAATTGCAAATGCATTAGAGATTGACATGAGTTAATTTATTAGTAAAGATTTGCTTTATGAGATTATGACTTCGAGTGATCACTATAGTGAATATAATCTTGGAAAAGCACTATTTGCTCCAAAATCTTTCTTTAGCAAATGGATTTATGAACAAAACCCATTCCCTTTATTGCATTTGGATGGATGTCTTTATTGAACAAATGAGGGATGGTCGTTGAGCATGAGTTACATTTCCTTATTTGACTTGGACAAGTGCTATGGCGCATTTTATTTGTGTTTGGACAATGCCATGTTGCATTTGATTTTTTTGCCTGGACAATATGATGTTGAGTCTTATTTTGTTTAAACAATATCATGTTGTAACATACTTTATTGACTAGAGAATGTGATATTGTATTTTATTTTGTTGATAGGATAAAATGCATTGTTGTACTTTATGTTTTCTTTTAAAAGTGTGTTATATTATATTTTCTTTTGTTGAACGGAATAAGCCTCATATTGTTTTTCTTTTATTGGATTTCAAATGATGTTATATGTAAATTATGAATGTTGAGTATTATACGTATTAATGTGATTAATATTGAATGCTTATGGTGTATTATATTTTAAATAATTTATATTGTAAATTTGTGCTATAAAGAAAATACTACTAATTATTTGCAGGTAATGATAAAAATATTTTTTTAAAATTAGATTAAATTAATAATATTAGACATTAACTATTTCTGAATAATTCGTATCAATAATTACTTAAATGTTAATTATATGGAGAGTATCAAATATTAAATATTTTAAATATTATTTTTTAACAATATTTCTAAATTTAATAAATATTTATTAACTTAATTAATTATTTTGCAAATTTATTTTATAAAGTATATTAAATATCGATAGCAATAATAATATATAGTTGGACAATCTCACAATCTCATTTGCATGGTGAGTGTACTAATTATTTTACATCAAACCAAAAAAAAAAAAAAAGAGTAAATGCAACATTTTCATTTCCATCAAACCAAACAACAATGATGTAAGTTGAAATGAAGTATTTTCTCTTAGACTATGGTGTTGTTTGGTTGATTGTGATTTAAATTACACGTAAGTTCCGTTACAGTGCAAATGAAAATATTATATTTTAACTTACATCACTATTATTTGGTTTGTTGTAATTAGAAACGCTGTAACTATTTTTTGTTTGTTTGGTTTGATGTAAATAAAAGGGTATAGTCATCATGTAAATGGGATGGTGAGATTACCCCCATTATCTATTATTACCCCTAATTATCTAATATTCTTTATTAAAATTAATTTAAACTAATTAATAAATTTAATGAGATATTTATTCAAATTAAAAATATTAATTAGTTTTATTAATTTTTTTAATTTAAATAATGAATAATATATTTTATGCCACATTACTAAATTAAAAATAACCTCAAGGTCCATTCAAATAAAACAATCAACATTCGACATTCACTATAGATCTTGTGCCCACATACATTAGTACCATTAAACATTACTACATTCATTGAATTAAAATATTCAACATTCCTGATTAATATTCATCTAATACTATCTAAAATACAATATTTAACATTGATAGTTCAACATGACACTTTCCAAAAAAAAAAGGTAACATGATACTTGTCCAAACATCAAATTAAAATACAAAATCCCGCTTGTCCAAACATCACATTGTCCAAACAAGATGAAAAAAAATACAGTATCACACTTGTCCAAACAAGAAAAGCAAATACCATATTGTTTCATGTCACAACATTATGCTAAATATAACAAGACAAAATAACACTTTAGTTAGCACCCAAATTTGTTATAACAAGTCACGCTCGATGACCACCCCTTACTTGATCAAGAAAATCATCCATCCAAATGCACCAAAGGGAATGGGTTTTGTTCATGAACCCATTTGCTAAAAAGATATTTTGAAGCAAATAGTCATATGCTTGTCCAAGATCATATTCAGTATAATAATCACTGATACTCATGATCTCATCAAACAAGTCTTTGCTAATAAATTTACTCTTATTCGTCTCTAGTGCATTTGCAATGCTACCCAATTTGATCTTAACATCTCACATGATTTCTTCATCTGCTTTGGCATGTTTTGCTCGTTTCACCTTCCTTACCATTAGAGGTAGAACTTGTTGGTGCGTCGTTAATAGGAGATTGACTTTCTGCAACCTCATCAAAATCAATAAACCCTTGGGTTTGGTTGTCAAGGTCAATTATTGGTGTTGGTGATTGTTGTTCTATACGCGCAACTAAGCTTTTAGAGCTTTGAGAACCGGTTCTTGCAAAAGATTCTGTTGCTTGGTCATTTCCACATACAACTGCTATCTTCTCATGGTCTTGGATTAGTTTGTTAATATAAATCTCCTCCCCAGGATGTGCCTATAAACATAAAATAAGCATTTTGTAATTTGGGCTAATGCACAAATATTATGTAAAACTATATATTACTCATAAAATTCAACTTGCTACTTGTATATATGTTCGGTATTCTTTCTCCCCCAAAATTATTTTTTCCCCGCATCATCCTATGACACACCACTTAAACCTTTGATCTTATTTATTATTAACCATATTTTCCTCACATGCCGCAAATGATTATCAACATGTGTGTCACTTACCACCAAGTTGAATCTTGCACCAGCGGTCCTAGCAATGGCATTGATAGCAACATTCTTAAATCCTTAATTTGTCATATATAAGCCCAAAGTTTGCTTGCTCAACTAGAGATGTCAAAATAAATGAGGTCATGATGGGTGTCGATCTGAAATTAGTTGATGTCTACCTTCCAATAAAATCATGGTTTTTTGGTGTCATATCTTCAAACTTCATTTGCTAAGTATCATAAGTAACAATATAGTAATTATTTCACACATAAGGGTATTCAATAAATGGCAAAATACACAATATCCCCATTATTGGAAGCAAGGTTAAAAGAAGTTATACTATAAGTTTCATTACATGATTTGTTTCTATATTAAATAATAAAATCTGAAGATATGTTTCATAATCTCATCAAAAGGCCACAAAAATATAATTTAAAATACACATAAAACATAGAAAGTTTTTTATATGTTAGTCGAGATATCATTCATGATTACTTCTCGAACTGCTAGCCATTCTCTAATTTATTCTCAAACCTGAGATTGTGTTCTCACCTTACGCACATTTGGTTCCCATTCTTCAAGGTTTGGTATATATGTCTTTGCCTCTTCGTAAAATATAATTATGTTGAACACAACAAGTGATGACAATATCAACTTGGGTATCAAAAGGAAAAAAATCGCCTTGCTGTTAAAATTTTGAAATGATTTTTCAAAGCAAAAAAAGCTCTTTCCACCGATGTGCGTAATGATGAATGCCTATAATTGAATAATTCCTTCATGTTTGATGGTGTACGTGCACTAAATTCCTTGAGATGGTATTGAACACCATGAAATGGTGAAATTAAACCCTGTCTTGCAGAGTACCCGGCGTCGACAAGATAGTATATCCTTATAAGAAATTGTTTACAAGGTTTTACGTAATTGTACTAAATTAAATATTTTAACATTTTATAGAATGATATAATACCTTCATGTACTACAAGTCCATCCTCTCTTTCCAAAGCATTCCAAAGGACGAGTGTATCGTGTGCGGAACCTTCCCAACCAGCTAATACATATGTAAATTTTAATTCAAAATCAACTGCAGTTAATACATTTTGAGTGGGATAGGGGGTTCTTCCATGAAAATGGGCTACAATATCATTTGGAGTCGATGCATGGATATGTGTACCGTCAAGCACTCCAATGCAATCCTATATAATTAACAAATTAGTTAATAATATTTACCTTAAACTATAATTAATCCTCTAATATTTACCTTAAAATATGGCATGAATCTTAGATCTTCTGTGATGAGTGGACTAGTAGTTATGCTAGGTTGTTGAATTAGACTGTCAGGGGTGATAAACCAAGGAGGTCCAATACTCTTAGACTCATTAGATTTGTCATGCCCCGTCTCGCAGGATTGGCTCGAGACAATCATTGTGACAATAGAAGTAGGGATGAGCACCACCTGCACTCGAATCGAAGCAAGCCTTACAATTCCCTATGCTTAGGTAATATAAAGAATCAAGATATACAATGAGAAGACATGGAATCAAAGGATGATACAATAAGGAAAATATCATTTACCATTATTACAAAGTCCAACAAGAGGAAATCCAATATGACAAAATATACCAAATTCTCAAGAAGAAGCAATGATGATTAAATAATGGTCACAAGGTGTACTAGTGAATCTATGTCCTTATACAATGCAAACATGAGCATTAGTAACAAAAGCGAGCATATATAATGCTCGAGAAAGACAACGATAGGAATTGTTAAACACCACGTTTGGTTACTCGCCCCTAAGCTCTAAATTCTGGAAAGATGGGGAGTACTATGTAACAAAGTCATTTAGTGAGTGGAAAAGTATAGCTCTAGTAGGTCCTTCTATACATTCACAATCATCAAAATAGTATAAATCTAAAATCCAAAATATATCACAACTTTAGAACTTTAGCATAGGAAAGAATGTATACAAAGACTCATGTTTAATTTCAAACCAACGCCCAGGGATAAATATTTTTTTTAGAAAAATATATGTAAGGAACACAAGGGATGTTGGAATGGAAATATGAAATACACATTTTCTTTTAAAATACTAGGAAATCTTCATCATCGATTCGAAATGCCCTAAAAACATCTTCGACTCTAGCCGTGATCGAGACTTGGTCTAAAGCTGTCAAGATCTTCATTTTCTTAACGTTGGTCCAATGAGACCTATGTGGTGACTTGTTTCTCAGTGCATTACCACCCAATTTGGTATTCTCCGTACCTCCAAAATAAACCAAGTTTACCACACTGCCTCCATAAGTTGGACTGTGAGGGCCCCTTTACTAAAACATGTGGGGTAAAACTTCAGGTCACCATCCAAACAAGCTCATGAGACAAAGCCCCAACCCACATTATAGCGACATAAATGTTGGAGATCAACAAAAGTCAACGTAATATAATTCTAGGTTTAGGATTTTACAATAATAATATTTGGGGGAAAATCATATGTCAACAAACGAAAAACATATTTTTGTTATACAATGCCCAATCCAAAAGCAAAGATGTAAGAAAGAATGAAACAATAAAACCCTAAATCTATATGATATGCAAACCCTAACAGAGGCTTAAGTGGGACTCAATCTTGAATCCAACTAATCCTAAGGGGTTTCCAACAAGATTTACTTCATTCAAGGCTAGAAAATCAAAGGAATAGATGAGAATGTCTCGGTGTTGCAGTAACTCAGAACTCAAGCAAAACAAGGTTCAAGGATTTTATAACATTGGAGAAAACATTAGCATAACTTGTTCATCACTCCTAGCTTCCATTATTCAAGGGCTCAAGCAAACTCACTCTTTCTCAATATCTTAAGCCCTAGATCTATCTTGAAGAAGTGAAAGGAATTAGGAAACATGAAGAAGAACAAGAGAGTGAATTTGCCTACCTTGCTTTTAACAGACAAAAATGACAAGGAGATGAATATGCGAAAATTAGGTAGATGAAAGGAAGATCAAGAGGTGGAGCTCTTAACAAAGGTTAAAAATGAAGTTAAGGATGAAATGAAGAAGAAGGAAGATAAAAGGGGTTTTTAGCTGATAAAAGGCAAAATCATTTTAGCCTCATGCATAAAATACTCATAAAACTCTGGGTTCAACTGGCTATGCAACCTCAGTACAGGCGCAAGATGGCTGTAGGGCCACTAAGCCAATTTATGCGGCCTCTGTGCTACTGCACGGTGGCGCAAGACATCTTCGCCAGCTGTGGCAGACTTCATGCTGGCTCATAGCCCTCTACAACACAATAAACACTCATTTCAACTCCTTGACGTGATCAATGAGGATAACAAAGGGATTTAGAGAGTTATCTTGCCTTGAACTTAGGTTAGGGCATGATAGAAAGCTCAAATATAATAGAATTGCCCCATCATTGACAAGGGCAGGTCCTTAGATGCATGGGCATATGTCTCAACATGTGCAATGAGTGGAGGCTGCATAATTGGTACAACCAATGCAGGTTGCATAATTGGAGCCATTGGAGTTTGGAGTTATTGTTGTTGCTGCTTGAATATTTGGATTTATGCATGGAGGGATTCCCAAATCTCATGAGGTCTTAGACACCTATGCGGAGTTAATAGATCTTTGATGAATATTTGGGGTGGATCGACCTCGGCCCGATGTTGACCAACCATCATGATTTGAAGTTGATTGACCACAAAATCGATGTCCTGACCAACCCGTCTTGAGTATTTGGATGTATGTGTTGAGTATATGGAGTCTTGATTGGTGTTTATCTTTTTAGGTCCAAGGCCTATTTGGAAATTTTGATTTTGATTAGAATTTATTTTTCCCATAAATATCTCAATTTTCTTTTCCTATAAATATCATAAAGATATCTTGTTCTCTATAAATATCCTCAAAATATCATGTTATTTTTTCTCTATAAATAGCCCTGTAATTGTAAAACCCTCAAGTGTTGTGAGTGAAATAAATTGATATTAGTGCGGCTATGGATATAAGTCTTAAAGACCAAACCACGTAAAATTTTTGTGACTCCTTGTGTGTGTGCTTTCTATTCTTGTCATTGCTTAGATTGCTCAATTCTCAATAGTATGCATGGAGGAATTCCTAAATTTCAAGTAGTCTTAGATGCCCATGTAGAGTTAACAGATATTTGGTGAATTTTTGGGGTCGATTGACCTCGGCCTTATGTGGATCAATCATCACGACTCCAAATTGATCGGACACAAAATTGATGTCTAGACCGACTCATCTTGTGTATTTGGATGTATGCACCGAGGGATTCCCAAATCTCGCGAGGTCTTACATGTCTAAGCGGTGTCAATAGATCTTTGGTGAATATTTGGGGGTGGATCAACGTCCGCTTGATGTGGATCAACCATCATGACTTGAAGGACTCGAAGTTGATCGACCCCAAAATATTCACCAAATATTCACCAAAGATAAGAGAAAGATGAGACATTTGCATGGGTTTTGATTTAAACTATAACTAAACCTAAGTAATCCTCAGCAAAGAAATACAATCCGATGTTTAGTGTAATACTATATTTGTAAGTCAAAGGGATTAAGGGTGCGTTTAGAAGACATCAATGATTACCCCAGGAATGGTAATCATTATTTACACATTCCCTTCACCCTATTTGGATACCATTTTATGGAGGTAATGATTTTATCCTGGTGGAAATTATTATTTCCATCAGGGTAATAACTCATTCCCCCCAAATTGGGGAAATACCCATTATTGACGAAGTCAATTACTATTTTACCCTCAAGAAATAAATAAATTACATGTATAAATTAAACCCATTTGAAGCCCTAGCCAAAGCCCAATCTCTGATTCACGTGCCACAGCACCGTCTTCATCTCTCCTTCCATCGCCACCATCTTTAACTCACCGCCCACAGCAGATCTTGCCGCTCCTCGCCATCGCAGATCTCACCACCCCTTAGTGCCAGAAATCACCTTGCCTCCCCTCGCCACCATCTTCATCTCACACCCAAAAATCATACAATATATATGATGTATGCATTTCCTTTTCCCTTTTTCCCTTTTATTTCGTTATTATTTGTTTTTCCCATTACCTTGATATAGTCCAATAGATATCATGGCATTTTAAGAGTGGAATTCCAAAATTTCTGAAAGTGTTTGGTTTGTGGAGTTATAAAACATTATTTTATTTATTTATTCTATTAAACAAGGCATCAAACATCATGAAAATCGCCGAGAGTACTTAATTAAAATAAGGTGAAGCTTTATTTATTTAATTATTTATTAATCATAGCCTAAGTGAGTTCTTCGGAGATTCGGCTAATTTTTACATTGATTTGTAAATAAGGTGAAGCTTAATTTTAAAAACTTGAGTCCGAGCAAATTGAAATTCTAAAGCTTTAATAAAAATTAGCATACCTAGCTGTAAGGGTTGATGACCTTACACTTGGTCAGCGGGCATACAATATCACATAGACCAAGCCACGAGGGCGCACAGCTGCGTGGATTTGGTAGCGCGCGCAGGTGGCGCGGCGCTTGTGTTGTGTCGGGACCAAGGGAGGGTGAAATACCCCGCATGATCATGGGCTGAGACCGTGAGGCGCGCGCGCGCTGGACCGTGGGCGTGCGCGTGGCCGATGAGCGCGTGGGGGCAGGCGCGCCCCTTACCAAGAGTCAAGTGTCGCAGGACTTCATAATGTAGAGTGTTGGATCTCTAGCAAGTCTAGGCAGGGCGGGACACTTGATCATGCCGGTTGACCGAGAGCTGATTCCGGATCTGACAAGGCATTACACAGGCGTATGCAAGTAGGCACGTGGCCGGGAGCGTTGCCGAGCCAGGGGCGAGGATGGCACGCGGTATTACCGCGCGTGACGGGTACTACGCTGCGCGCTGTGACCAAGGGTGGATGGTTAAAGCTACAGTCGAGTCAAAGGACACTGCAAGCTAAGTGAAGTCAGGGAATTCACGCCAGGCCGGTATTGGGCATGGGGCTCAATTAACTTTGGATTTTGGGTAGCTCTTGTATTAGGGTCAAATGAGTCTTTGGGAGAAGACAAGGCCACTTGGTGTTGGTTTTGGCCATGGTTGTAAACATTTCTCAATCTAAGAGAGTTTTATGTTTTTCTCTCTCAAAATGGGTTTCATTGTGTCGTGTTTCTCGTAAAGAGTGTTTTTCCGGATTTGCTCGCTTCTTCTTATTTTCGCTGTGCTTTGTAATGCAAACAGGATTTACTAACGGTTCTTGCAAGGAAAGGCTGACCTGTCGCTATGGTGCATGTCAGGAGCCGCACGGCCGAAGGTGATCTGTAGAGGCCGTGACACTAGCCATCTTGATTGATTTCTCCTGTAAGTTTGGTATATCATCTGCATAATGTGTTGTTTTGTTCAAACAAATCATAGTTTAAATAAAATAAAATTGAACCTATTTTTATTGTAATGAATTTCATCTGATGTAAGTTTTCAGTTAGAATATTTTATTGGACTAGTCACGCTGTGTTCAGATCATGATGATACTACTCAGATGAGGATCTTGTATTTCATTACTACCGTATTACCCCTTTTTGAGTGCGAGACTTTGTTTATATTCTCTTTTCTTTCTAGAAAATATATTCACATTGAATCAATGCGTTACAATTAATATTTCATAGTATTTCAATGCCTTGTGATAAGTTTATTCTCATTTGCTTTCAACTTATTCCTTCTGAAGCATAAACAACAAACCACCAGTTGACTACAATCAATTATATATTGGCTTCATTAGGTTTTCCAATGGTTTATATTGTTTTATTACATCCAGAATTAATTAATTATCATGAATGATATTGTTTTAGTATGCATCATCTAATACAAAACAAAGGCCATATTAACAATTTAAGAGACGTGTGCTGATCATGTTAATGTTCAACTTAATGTCAGCTTTATGTTTATATGTTTAGTTCATGGATGATATTGTTTTATTGTTAATGTGCAGATGTTTCTGACATATTTAATAACTTGAGCCTTTGAAACTAGTCCTTGGTCCTCTTCCGCAACCAACTTTAAACTTAAGTGCTGCTGAAATCCTGAAATTGATAAGCGCTATGTTGCTGGCAGTACTTCCCTTTTTTTGAAAAAAAATTTTTCTTTTTACACTTAGCAGCACATAATTTTACTCTTTTTTTAGGAATGGACAAGGTTGATGCAATCCGATTGTATTTTGTTATGTACATGTGTTACTTTGTTATGCAACACATAATTTTTCTTTTTTTTATTGTATTAAAAGATAATGGCCGTGATATCTGAAAAAAAAAAAACTTCGATAATAAGAATAAGTCAATTCAATATGAGGTGGGGTCAACATCATGTAGGCGCCGTAAACAATATGAATGCTTGGATCAAGTGATTTACGAAAGTGACATGAAATGTATTGACAAGCTGCTCATGGATCGGCATTGTTTTCATAACTTGTGTCAATTGTTGACCACTACCAGTAGGTTACGCTGCACTAGAAATGTCATCGTTGAGGCGATGGTTGCAATGTTTTTAAACATTGTAGCACGCCATATCAAAAATAGAATAATCAAGTTTGACTTTGTCAGATTCACCGAAACAATTAGTCGGCATTTTCATGCAGTCCTATAATCAATTATTCTTTGTTATAACGTCCTTCTAAAAAAAACCTAAACCCGTCCCAGAAAATTCAGCCAACCCAAAGTGGAAGTGGTTTAAGGTAAATGATCAAATTTATTTGGTTTTTTTTAATTACTCTAATGAAAGTAATAATGTTTTTCCAAATGTAGAACTGTCTTGGAGTACTTGATGGGATACATATTGGAGTGAATGTGTCACGCCCCGTCCCAAGGACCGGCACGTGACAACCGCCGCTACAGCCCGAGGAGGGACACCCCGGCCACTCAACCCTCGAGTCGCAGCAAGGCTTAACAAAACATAATAAATATTCCACAACAAAATAAATAATAACACATTGAAGGAAAACAGACTTAGTCACACATACAAATTCATAATCCCAACCACCTGGATGTAGAAATACAAATACTTCAAAATACAACCACAAATACAAGAAGGTAAACTAGTGGATCCATTGGTCCTGCATATGCCAAATGAAACATAACAGTGAAACACCCATGTCTTAAGTGAGGGAAAAACCTAAACTGGAGACTACCTAGCACAATCCGCACCAACGTCACACCCTGAGAAAGGAAAGAGAGAGAGAGAGAGAGAGAGAGAGAGAGAGAGAGAGGGGGTGAGTAACATACATACATGTTACTCAGTGAGGGTTGGTAACGCTACCTCAACCAAAGTAACCTCATAAATACATAAAGAACATAACAAATTAGGGAAAATAATATAGTTACACAGTTTTATCTTTACCAATAGAATAATAAATAAAGTACAATGCTGTAATTCAATATGCTCTTAAATAGTATGCATATATGGATTCAAGTATGTTTTCATAGAACAAAAGACAATCCACGTATATAGACCTGAAATCTTTCTTGACCTAGCCATGGCCGCGATTAGATACAGGACCGCCAAGTAGCTTTTCAAATCCAAGAAATCCAAAGATAGGGTCAAAACGTAATATTTACTTGGCGTTAGAAACTGAAATCCCCGTGTGGTGACCCCGGGTCTTTCTTATGTGAAAATAGGAGTACTCTCCCCCAAACCCTGTCAGTGGCCCCAAGCACCTCTTGACAAGGGTAAACTCAGGGTCAGCCACGCCACCTCTCACTAGGTCGGTCTGTGGGGATCCCACACTGCAGAGACGGACTAAAGTCCGCAGTCACCAAATACACATGTCAGGGTTAACTACGCTGCCTCTCATCAGGTCGGACTGTGGAACCCCACACTGCAGTGTCGGACAAAAGTCCGGGGTCGGGCCGTGGCCCGTTGTCACCATCGAAACGGAAAACATAAATATAATAGTCAAAATTCTTTGGCACTCGATCAATCGGACGTACACGGCAAATACAATGAATATTTATCAAATCATATGTATTTAACATGTAATATACGAACATGAAAACCAACCTCATTTCAATCTCAATCACATGAACATTCTACGTCATTACAAGGTATACACAACCTTCATGTAGGCAAGTAGACACATATGTATGTGTAGATAGTTTCAAATCATCGATACAAAATTAACCTTGATAGACAGGCATTAAATACCATTCAACACTCGCAATTAGGAAATAAAACATAAATAATAAGCATTAAGATACTACAAATAATATGATAGTCAAACTTCAACCACTCACAACTTAGAAGAACAATTCCCCTGCGGCGCTAATACTCTGCCGGTTCCTTGCCTTTGGCCGAACTTTCACCACCTACACCGACACAAGCCACAAAGGCTCAAACCAGCACAAACCACAAAAGAGACAAGCACGAATCTCTTCATGCTACAACTACAAGACCCTAACAAATCTTGCGTATGACCTAAAATTGACCCTACAAGTTCCGAAAAGTCTCTATCGAGATCAATTCTCCTAAATAACTAAGAACACAAGGGTTAAACAATGAAATTCTCTGTGCTACAGCAATTCCGAATTCAAGAGTATAGAAAAACAAGTTTCATCAAGGGAAAAGAATCGATCTTCACCTCCATCTCATGAATACAAGAAAAGATGAAAGAAATTCAACAAATTACTCAAGAAATTAACAACATCAAGCTCAGATTCAACCATCTAGAACCTAGGGCTAGCATGCTCATCCAAATAGCTTGAAACAAGGGAAAGGAGGAAGAAGAGAAGCTTACCTTCAATGATCTTCAACCAAAGGAGGAGGAAAATGCCTAGGAGAGTTTCTTCTACTCAATCAGAAGAATGAGATCAAAGGGGAGAAGAATCCGGATACTTAGGGTTCACATTTGAGAGTTTTATGTACTCCCGGAGGTACACGACCAAGTACACGACCATGTAAATAACGTCCTGGCCGTGTATCTCACAGAATGAGGGAAAAAAATCTACATTCGAGGAGTTACATGGGCATGTAAATCATGCCCTGGCCGTGTAACTCTCAGGATGAGGAAAAATATGCATTTGGGGAGTTACACGGCCGTGTAAATCAAGCCCTGGCAGTGTATCTCCCAGGATGAGGGAAAAACAAGCATTTGGAAGTTACTTGGGCAAGTACATGGCCGTGTACTTTTAGCTCAGTCCATATACTTTCTCAAAACCCACGTTTTGACTAGTTTTCAATCCAAAATAACCAAAAACTAGTCAAAACCTAAGACACAACAAATCTAAAGCAAATTAAACACCCACAACACATGCAAAGAGAACTGAAACACCACAGAATGTGTCCAATGAAAATCGAGCAAGATATAGAACATGAAAATTTGAGATCACCACCAATGTGCTTGGTGTTTGCAGTCAAGACATGCAATTCATATATGTTTTGTCTGACTGGGAGGGATCAGCACATAATGGCCGAGTTCTTAGAGATACGGTTACAAAGTCTAATTGATTGAAAGTTCCAAACGGTAATTAAAATGCACCACCGTTATCTTTGACCATTGTTTTTGCAATGAACCTAATAATAATAACTACGCATCTTAGGTTTCTATTACCTAGTTGATTTTTTGAGGCCAACGGTATCACTTAAGTTCATGGGCAGATGGTCACCGGTCAGAACTCCGAAAGAATGTTTCAACATGAAACATGCAAGTGCCAGAAATGTGAGTGAGCGGACATTTGGAAGGGGGGTGGGTTCATTTCGGTGTAAGTGGGAGGAAGTCTGGAAGTGAGGGGGGGTGGGTTCATTTGGAGGGGGGGTGGAAGTGATATGACTTTCTTCACTTCCTGTGTTCATTTTGCAGGAAGTGTCTCTTCCATGAAGTGCTTATTTTTCCACTTATGGTGTTCATTTCGGTGTAAGTAGTGTCACTTCTGAATAATCTTTGAAAGTGGAAGAAGTGGGTTTTATAAAAGACTCACTTTCCCCACTTCGGTGTAAAAAATACCAAGTGGGGGAGGTGACCAATTTCCCACTTCAAAAGAAAAGAACATGAGAAGTGGAGGAAGTCAGTCTACTTCCCCCCACTTGTCTCCACTTACGCCGAAATGAACGCATTGGATTCTTGAAAATTCTTTGGAAAATTTTATCCAGCACAAATTTTTACAACATATTTACCCAACGATATATTATTAATGCATGTTGCTTGCTTCACAATTTCATTAGGAGGGAGATGACAGAAGATCCCACTGAGGATGAAGTCGAGACTACATCCTTGGAGGAAAGTGTAGACAATGACATCGAACACATTGAAGCTATGGAGCCAACTGATGAATGGACTCAATTTAGATTACAAATGGTTGTGGACATGTTTAACATGTCGCAATCACAATGAGTCAGTCATTTGGTTGCTACGCATCAAATGCCTTACCTATCAGCTTGTTTTTAAGAACACTATTTTGTCTTTTAAATTTCACCTTTGTCCTATATCCTATGTTTTATTATGTTAGTGGTGATAGCTACTCATGTTGTGCTGGGATTTCCAAAGACTTGTGAACATTTACAGTGATTTTATTAGTATCATTGTTTTATCGATCATCAGGCATTAAATTATCCTCGTCATATTATTATATTTGTAAACTAATGAACCATGACACATGTTTGTGCATGATATGCTTGCTTATCAGCATTATGTGATTAAAAAATGAGCCGAACTTACTTTTAAGTTTATGTACTTGTCCCTTTGTTGAATTTATGAAGTTTCTTTTTTACTAATGAGTATGTTAAGCATAGAGGCTATCAAGCATTTACTTTTTCTTATATTTTGATATATTGGTGGGATGGATCTATTTTATTTCTTCCATCTGATATCATGCTATTAAGTTTTTTGTTGCATGTTAATGAATGTTCTTTGCTACCATTGCTAGTAACAACTACTTTCTCCTTATTGTTGATGATTATAGCCACTGAATGTGGGTTTACATCATAGAAGCAAAGATTCTAGCATGCTCCAAATTCAAGAAGTTCAAACTCATAGTGGAGAATTCGTCTGGGCACAAGATGAGGACATTGAGAACTGATCGTCGCGGCGAATTCTTGTCAAATGAGTTCACGAACCTTTGTGAGGAATTGGGGATCGAGAGGCACCTCACTGCACCGTACACTCCTCAGTAGAACAGTGTGGTGGAGCGAAGGAATCATACTGTCATGGCTACGGCAAGGTCACTGCTCAAGAGCATGCATGCCCCAAGTAGATTTTGGGGAGAGGTGGTGAGACATGTGGTGTACTTGCTAAATTGTCTACCGACAAAGGCATTGGGAGAACGCACGCCATTTGAAGTTTGGACTGGTAAGAAACCTCACTTGGCTCACCTCAGGGTGTTTTGGTGCATTGCTCATGTTAAGGTAACTGTGCCGAATCTTAAGAAGCTCGATGACTGAAGCCAACCCATGGCGTACCTCGGAGTTGAAGAAGATTGTAAAGCCCATCGTTTGTATGATCCTCGTCATGGTAAAATCCATGTAAGTAGGGATGTTGTGTTCCAAGAAGATGAGGGGTGGCAGTGGGATGGAGGTGCTGAGGGAGTTGCCCACGACTTACCAGAGTTCATTGTGCTGGAAGAAGTTCATCACAAGTCAGTAGAAGGAGCACCACAGGCCATGACGACAAGCGCTTTGTCGGGCGCTGTACTAAGCGATGCAGAAGCCACGGTTGGAACGGCGACCCTGAGTACCCTGCTGACATTGATTCCACCCACTTCACCGGAGACTATGAATACGCCATGCATTGACGAAAGACAAGCTTGATACCGATCTCTCACCGATATTTACTCCGAGACAAAAGAAGTATAGCTTCCTAACAATCTACTGCTACTAGAGGTTGAGGAGCTGACCTCCTACCAAGAAGCAATCAAAGAGACTTCATGGGAGCAGGCCATGGTGAAGGAGGTGGAGTCCATCAAGAAGAACAACACCTGGGCTCTCACTGAGCTGCCACCGGGAAGAAAACCCATTGGATTGAAATGGGTGTATAAATTGAAAAATGATTATGAAGGCAACATTGTCAAGCACAAGGCAAGATTAGTTGCAAACGGCTACGTCTAGCGGCAAGGAGTGGATTTTGAAGAAGTATTCGCACCGGTGGCTAGACTCGACACCATTCGAGTGATCCTTGCTTTGGCAACCAACCGGGGTTGGGAGGTGCATCACATGGACGTCAAATCGGCGTTTTTGAACAAAGATCAAGAAGAAGAAGTTTACGTCACTCAGCCGAGGAGTTCATAGTGCAGAACAAAGAACATCTTGTTTACAAGATTTCAAAGGCATTGTACTGTCTTCGTCAAGCTCCAAGAGCATGGAACACTCGGTTGGACAAAAGTTTAAAACTCCTTGGGTTCAATAGATGCTCACAGGAGCAAGCTGTGTACACAAGATGAGAAAAAGAAACCGTAGTCATCATTGGTGTGTATGTTGATGACTTGGTTATCACAGGGAGAAGCATTGAAGAAATCAAGTTTATCAAGAAGCGAATGATGGCTGAATTCGAAATGAGTGACTTGGGTCTCCTCTCATACTATCTTGGCATAGAAGTTGAGTAAAAGGAGGGCCAAACTTTGCTCAAGCAATCAGCGTATGCCAAGAAGGTGCTGGTCCAATTCGGTATGAGTGAATGCAATCCAACCCAGTACCCAATGGAGCATAAACAACAACTGCACAAAGATTCTAAAGGGGAACTGGTAGACGCTACGGAGTATAGGCGCACCATTGGTTGCCTTAGGTATCTACTTCACAGTCGGTCGGATCTTTCTTTTGCCGTTGGAATAGCAAGTAGATACATGGAGAAGCCCACCGTTATGCATCACAAGGTGGTGAAGCATATATTAAGGTACTTAAAGGGTACAATTCACTTTGGTCTAGTGTATGCAGGAAGGTGATATGAAGAAGAACTTGTCGGCTACACAGATAACGATCTTGCCGGTGATTTTGATGATAGAAGAAGCACTGGAGGCATGGTGTTTTACATCAATGAAAATCTGGTTTCATGGTGTTCACAGAAGCAGAAGACTGTGGCGCTATCATCCTGTGAAGCTAAATTCATAGCTGCAACTGCAGCAACATGCCATGCATTGTGGTTAATAAATTTGGTAAGTGAATTTACAAGATGCAAGCCTAAACCAATGACTCTCTTTGTTGACAACAAATCTGCCACAGCCCTGATGAAGAATCCAGTGTTCCATGGTCGCAGCAAGCACATAGACACACGGTTTTATTTTATTCTTGAATGTGTTGAAAAAGAACAAATTATGGTGGAGTTTGTAAGTACTAGAGAACAACGAGCCGACATACTGACGAAGGCGCTAACGAGCTCGAAGTTTGTTGTCATGCGACACCTGCTGGGAGTGCGTGATCTTGAACCACGTCTGGATTAGGAGGAAGAATGTTAGCTAATAATCCAAACGTGGTCCTTCAATGTGTGAAGTTTTCTTTGCATGATAATAATTGCATGTGTGAGGTTGTAACCCATGCATGACGTTACTTGCATGTGTGCCTTTATTATTTGCATGTGTTAGTGTGTAATGTAGGTGTTTGAAGGTTAAGCATTCAAGTGTATGGGTTTTTGCATGACTTGAATGAGTGCATGTATAACCTTTGTAGCGTAGGTGCATGCGTTCTCATGTTTAGATTACTATAAATTAGGAGTCCATCCTAGGAAGTAGTAGTAAAAATAAGAAGAGTTTTTTTTTTTTTTGAAAAAAAGCTTCTCTCTATCTTTTGTGGAGTGTTTCTTAGATATTGTGTTAATCTAGTGGTTTCTTGGTGTTTTATGCTAACATATAAAATATATATGTCTCAAGAAACATAGAGAGAGAGAGAGAGAGTAATGATAAACAAATTAAATGGTCTATTAATATTTTGGACAATGACACTAGGGGTCCACATGCCTTCCTCTTTGCTATTCATACATGAGTTTGATGGAACCTTACAACCAGAGATCATTAGAAATAAGTAAGAGTGCTTTTCTCTTTGGTCTCTCCTCTGAAAGAGAAAGTGTAGCTCAAGAGGCTGTGGATTGGTTCAAAGGGTGCTCTTGTCATCATCTCATACCTGCCATGCTTTTTTGTTTCTTGGTGGCAGAAGCCAAACTCAACGACAGTAGCTTCACATGCATGTCCACCCTTGCGAGCCAATAAAGACAAGTGAGAGCATCCAAGCCATGATATGATGCCCTGTTATCCTAACCACTGCTTCTCTATCACAAGAAAAACCAAATAGCATTACTCCTTTTTCCAGTTAACTTGGTTTTCTCCTTTGTTGTTTTCCTTTTGTTTGCATGGGTACTTAGTTAACTAGTTCATGTATTTTTTTTAAAAAAATTATTATTATAATAATAATTATTATTATTATTATTAGTTTCCCCAAAATCATATGTATGGATGTCAAACTTGATCAAGGAAAGGTCTACTTTGAGGGTGGAAAGTCTTACTATATTTGTTGTAAATGATTGACTTTGCTAGGTACTCTATATGTAAGAGCATTTGTCATGTGCACTTGTTCTGTTCATTCAAATATTTAACGTTTTCCCCTTACTCCATTATTTCTGCAAGTTCAGCTTTATAAATCATCGTTTTATGTAAGATACACACTATACTTGTCAGAGCATGATTAGCTAGACTGGTTTGAATGTGTACATGGTTATATGAGTCAAAAGGTTAAAAAAATATACTAGTCTTGAAGTTCCTATTTCAAATATAAGAAATAATCGTCATCCACTCTTCTTCTGATAAATAAAAATAATTTGGCTAGAGGTACCTATCAAAGTAAAAAAAAAAAAAAAAGATAAACTGAAATAAAAAAAAAAATAATGAGGATTTTTGAATACTTTAAATTTCCCTTTAAAAAAAAAACCTTAATTTTTATGAGGTATAATTAATATGAATTTCTAAGACAAACAAAGATAGATAGTTTATATATAACAACCCCATCTCCATCAGAGAGATACTGAGCATTGAAAGCCATCTATCCTTGAATGCCAGAGCACCATCAACAGCAACAAGACATGAATAATATGGCTGGTAGGATGCATGGATGTGCCCCACACCTCTCTTGATCATTTCCCAATATATAACTCCACACAGCCCATGCTGTCTATTAACAGACTGTGCAGATGAATTATCACTCTTTGCACCAATAAAACACATGATGATGAAGAGAAACCTTATCACTTCAGTTCAGTGGCTATTCATGTGTGTGAGTGTGTGCGCCTTAGGAAGAGATTGTTTCTTTTCTCAAGTCAAGTAATGTCAATTTAAGGGGTTATTTGTGGCTACATGGGCAGTGAAGCTTAATTGGAGGCCTGATATATAAGTCTGTTCAAATATTGTTCACGATGGCTATCATAAAATAACCAAGAGAGCATGTGATATCTTGCGTAATTAATTTGTTGGGTCCATCCCATTTGGTGGGCTGGAATAAAGCTGGGCTCAGCCCAAGTCATATTGAAAAAAAAAAAACTATGCCAATGGAGAGAGGATAGAGTGAAGATCATCAGGGTGAAGTGTGAAAACCAAACAGATGGAGAAAGAAAAGTGTGAGCTAGGGCAAGACGATCGGACGGCGATTCGGCGCCGGATCTCACTCAAATTCGGAGTGAAGAATCCTTGCAAGAAGCTCTTCCTATTGATTAGGTTTGATCTTTCCTTTGATTCCTAATTTGGTGTGTTATCCATCGATTGATGATGATGATGATACTTCATGTATGTTGATGCCATTGGGCATGTATGCCTCTAGTTTAATCTAGAAAAGTCTTTGTAATCCTTCATTGGCGTAGTGAAAACGATTTGAAGTGGCTCTAAGAAGTCCCGTGGTTTTTCCCTCAATTTGAAGGGTTTTCCACGCTAAATCGTGTGTCTTGGTTGTTGTTTTTGACATTTCTATTGTGTATCTTAGATACCAAGAGATTGTACTCAAAAGGGGGAGGTTTTGAGCTTCAAAATTCAGAAAACAAGCTCAACACGCCCGTGCTCAGGGCAGTGAGACCGTGTTGCAAGCCGTGCAGATTGCATGTTTCTGAATTTTTTGAGTGCTACAGTGTTTTGCTACAGTGATAAGTGCTACAGTATAGTGCCGCAGTGATCCTGCTACGCGGACGAACACAGCAAAGTAGCACGCCCGTGCTTCAAGCCGTGCAGATTGCAGGTTTTGCATTTGAAAGTGCTACAGTACTTTCAGGTAAAATTATCGTTTGGTCCCCGGTTCCTCCCCAACATAATTAAGTTGATCTTTTAATTATAAAAAGGGTAGTTTATTAAATTTATTCTCATGACTTCTCATTAAAATTAGAAAAAGAAGAAACAAAACACTCAAGTATATTTTCGGAGAGTTACTATCAACTTAAATGATATCCGAAATATTATTCATTGAGAACAGCTTTATAATTTGTGATAAACTAATAATCATATGAAATTATACAACTTTCGTTTTACAAAAATTAGCCAAACATTATACTTAAAGATAAATTAAATTTATAATTAATTTTGTTTCATTATTAGTAGATCTTTTATCCTAATTAATTACATAAATCAAATTTTCATAAATCATATAAACTTTAAATATATGGTTGGAAAGCATAACAGAAATAAAAAAAAAAAAGAAATCATTTGAATTTATCCGGATAGTATTATAATCAATTGATTCTCTACTTTTATATGTGATTGTTAACCTATTTTATAATATAACTTATATGGTTATTAATAAATTTATTTTCATATTGTTCAAATTTGAATTACTTATTCAATTATGTATATCTTTATTATAAATAAAGTTATTATTTTATGAGGTAGTTATTGTTTAAAAAAGTGTATCTTATTATTATCTAATGGGTAGAATAATTTTAACTAAAAAAAGAGAAAAATTGTATTATCAACTGATATAATATTTTAAAATATAGTATCTAATTGATACATTATTTTAAAAGGTTGCATCTTTTGATAACACATCCATTCACAAATTATTAATTCTAAAGGGATTGTTAGAAAACTGAGAAGATAAAAATGTATTTTGTTTTTTCAATCCCGGTTTCTCTTCGCCAATGCTGAGTGTAGAAAAATTAAAGGCTCGTCTTATCCACTAAAGTTATTTGCATTCAAGCCCTACAACAATCTCAAGAAAAGAGGTAGGAAATAGGTGAACATTTATCAACGCGTTTTAAGGCTATCCTTTTTCATTACAAATTTTTCCAACAATCTAAAAGCGTTGTTTAAATGGATTCTAACACCAACAAAATGATGAATCAAGATTTCATGCGCCTTAACTGCTTTGATGCAACAAACTTCACAAGATTGAAGGACAAACTAAAATTCATGCTCACTGCATTGAAGGTCGTCTACATACTTGATCCATGTATGCCATCGATTCCTTCACCAAATGATGATGATTCCAGTGATTTAATTACTCAAATAAAGAAAATAGAGGAAGACAAAGTTGTGTGTAGAGGAGTCATTCTTAATTCTCTATCTGATTGTCTTTATGATCTATATACATCTGAGAAGTCCGCACTAGGGGCCGTTTGTTTCACTTTATTCTGGGCTGAAGTGCCTGAAGTGGTCACTTCCAGCCCAGTTCCTCATGTTTGTTTACCGGATTTTGAGGCCGAAGTGGGTGATGGGACACTTCCAACCCACCCCCACTTCCCCATCCCACTTCAGCCAAAAAAAGGCCGAAGTGAGGACTTCCCCTCTTCTTTTCCCTTTTGGTTGAAGTCATATAGTCACCCACTTCATTTATATTATTCCTCATACTTCATTAATTTTTATATTTATTTTCATTTTTATTTCATAAGTTTTTTTCATGCATTAGTATTATTTTCATTAATTTATTATTATTATTATTATTATTATTATTATTATTATTATTATTATTATTATTTAATTTCTCTATGAAAAGGTCATACATAGTGATAACTAACAAAGTTCTTGAATTGAATGAATTTTTGTTTTTCTTCCTAAAATGGTCCCTTCGCTCACCTAAAAGATGTGATGGCTTCCAATTGAAGTGATAGTATTTCCCGGCCCAAGAAGGTTTCTTTTTCTCCATCACCGGCGCTGCCCCAATCCGCGGCGTAAAATCACCGTCCCCGCTCCCTGCCCCGAACCTCGACCCAAATCGAGTTGTACCCGTCGGGGCCAAAGTTCGTTGATGTCCATGTTGTCACATTAGTGAACAATTAAAACTTAAGCACAAAATCTTAATTTCTATAAACAAAATTTAACAAAATTTAGACCATGTTAAAAGAATTAACAAATAAACATTTACCTATTAAATAAATTTAATCAGACAATTACAAATTTAGTAAACAAAATCGTACGAAATTTAGACCACGTTGAAAGAGAAAATAAATAAACAATTATGTAATAATTAAAATTTACTCATGAAATTACAAATTGAATAAACAAAATCTATCAAAATTTATATCACGGTTTTTGTGAACAAATAAATAAACATTTATTGAGTAATTACATATTATCACAAAATTATAAATTTAATAAATAAAATCGAACGAAATTTATATCATACTAATATTATAAATAAATAAACCCTAATCGAATAATTAAATTAATTTAATCACAAATATTACAAGAGGTAACCATACCCCCTTCCCGAAGTGGTGACCATACACCCACTTCACCTCTTACCAAACACCATGAACTGTCGAAGTGGCCACTTCCAAATTTCACTCCAACCAACCAAATACTGGAAGTGGTTACTGACATGACCCTTCCAGCAACAACCAAACACACAAAAGTCCATCGTTCCAACTGAACTATACACTTTCACTGAAGTGGCCACTTCCAGGAACTCACCACTTCAGAAAATCACTTCCGAACCAAACAGCCCCTTAATGTATGGAATGCACTGAAATTTAAATACAGAGGAGGCAGGTACTATAAAGTTTCTTGTTTCAAAATATTTTGGTTTTAAGTTTCAAGAGAAATGCAAGGTAGAGGATGCAGGTATATGAGTTACAAGTTATTGTAAACCAGCTAAAAATTGCTGAAATTGAACTTCATAGTGTACGTTGTCTAAACAATAAGTGACAACTTTCTGACAATGTTTGTAAGCACCTTTATCTTAAAGGCTTCTCTTATGGATATAGTAATTGGATTTATCGCGGAGAACAACAAATGGGAGAATCATCACAAATGAGAGGTGAGGATGAACCGATATGTCAAGGACAAAATGAAAATCCATACACTAGGATGGTTATGGATGCTGCAAGGGGAAGTTTTGATTTTGCCACTAATGAAGGTAATGAATCAAGAGTAGAGAGTGAAAGTCCGAATCCAAGTGCTTCCAACTTCTACTCTTTGCTACAAGATGCAGATGAACCATTGTGGTTGGGATGTTTAAATCATAAAAAGTTATCGGCTGTCTCTTAACTTTTAAACTGCAAGGCTGAATTTAACAGGAGTGAGTCATGTTTTGATCGCCTCATAACTATAATGAAGAGTTTGCTGCTAGCAGATGAATGTTTGCCAGAAGATTTTTATAAAATGAAGAAGAGACTGACAAAACTTGGACTAGGTTATGTCCAAATTCATGTATGTCCAAAAAATTGCAAGTTATTTTATAGAGAAACAATCGAGTTAAAATATTGCTCAATATGTGGACATCCTCCATATAAGCCAAGTAAGTCAAGTGGAAGAAAACAAAAGATGATTCCTTTTAAGATTCTGCGTTACTTTCCACTTGTACCTAGGCTTCAAAGACTTTATATGTCAAGCAAAATAGCTAAACATATGACTTGGCATGCAAATAATCAAAGCAGTGATGGCGTTTTTTGACATCCTGTTGATGGTGAGGCTTGACAACACTTCAATTACACCCATGAATTATTTGCTATGGAACCTCGAAATGTTCGTCTTGGGTTGTGTGATGTTGGTTTCAATCCTTTTGGCCCAGCTACTAAACCATACTCCGTGTGGCCAGTAATGCTTACCATATACAACTTGCCACCATGTATGAAAAAACCCTACATATTTCTTAATATGGTCATTCCGGGAAATCCAAATCAGAATACTGGTGTGTTTTTACGGCCTCTGATTGAAGAATTGAAAATTTTGTGGAATGATGGTTGTACGACGTATGACGCATATAGGAAGCAAAATTTTACATTGCGTGTTACCCTGTTGTGGACAAGTAATGATTTTCCTGCATATGGGATCTTATCTAGGTGGAACACCCATAGAAGATTATGTTGTTCATATTGCATGAAGATTATGTTGTCTATATTGCATGGAACAAACAAAGTCTTTTATGTTAAATCATGGTAGGAAGCCATGTGTTTTTTTATTGTCATCATCAATTCTTACCGTCAAATCATCCATTCAGGAAGCAAAGAGACAAATTTAGAAATAAAGTGGAAAGTGATTCTCTGATTCCTTGATTAACAGGGGAGGAAATTATGATGATAATCAATTTTCTTCCTAATCTCACATTTGGCAAAATTGTCAGCGACGAGAGGGCTCTAGGTTATGGAGTTAAGCACCATTGGGTGAAGAAGAGTATCTTTTGGGAGTTACCATATTGGCATACCAATCTCATTCGTCACAATTTGGATGTGATGCATATTGAGATAAATGTGTTCGAGAATATTTTCAACACAGTAATGGATGTAAAAGGACAAACCAAAGACAACATCAAGGCACGAAAGGATTTGGAGTTGTACTGTAAACGACCACAACTGCATTTGATTGAACATAATGGAAGGATTTTCAAACCCAAGGCTGCTTATTGCTTGAGTAAAGAGCAAAAAAAAAAGCGTTTGTGCATGAGTAAAACAGTTGAGACTTCCTGATGGTTTTGCATCAAACATAGCACATTGTGTAAATGAGGCTCAATGCCAATTACATGGGATGAAAAGCATGATTGTCATGTGTCCATGCAATGATAACTCCCAATTGTCTTTCGTGGTCTTCTGCCTAACTCGATATGGGATGCAATTATTGAACTATCTCATTTCTTTAGAAATATTTGTTCAACTGAAGTGGATATTGATCATATGACATTAATGGAAGACACTATTATTGAAACAATTTGCAAACTTGAAAAGATCTTCCCGCCAGCTTTTTTTGGTAGCATGGGACATTTACCCATACACTTACCATATGAGGCTAAGATGGGCGGGCCTGTCCAATATCGTTGGATGTATCCATTTGAGATGTACTATATCTTTGTATGCTTTACATAACTAATGTAGTACCATGTATTTAATATATTGCAAGTGCTAATACTTATACAAATTTCAGATTTCTGCATCATATTAAGAAGAAGGTGAGAAATTATGCATGTGTTGAGGGGTCCATCTGTGAGGCATATATTATTGAAGAAATTTCATTTTTTTTTGCTCACTATATTTTGAACCCACCGTGGAAACAAACTTGAACTGGGTTTCACGTAATGATGATGGTGGTGACATGGAACCAATGGGACGTTTATCAATTTTCACACATCGATCCTGGGCGATTTCTTGGAGCAAACCCATTACTTCGATATCTATCGGATGATGAGTACTACACGGCAGAGTTATATGTTCTAATGAATTGCATGGAGGTCACCGCTTATATCGAGTAAGTGCTTATGACGAGAAGCTATAATTTTAATGATTATGGTTTTTATAAAAATTTGTCTAACATTAATAATTTTTTGTAATGATAGTATATTCGATGAAATGATTAAAAGAGATTCTCCTTATATAACTGAATGTGAATTAGTGAAAGTGCGAAATACAAGATTTGCACAATGGTTTAAAAATTATGTAAGTTTTCTTATTCTGCCTAATTATCATTTTGGACACTATTATTTTAATGAATAGAAACTAATTTAGGGTTTGCACTGCAATAGGTTTAAATCCACAAGGATGATATTGATTATCGTCTTATTGAGATTTCTCATGCCCCGGCTCGCAGGGTAAATTGTTATAGAGGATACTTCGTAAATGGTTTCAAATTCCATACAAAGGAATATGGGGAAACCAAGAAAATAATGAATAGTGGGGTTCTTGTTAAAGGGAGTTGCTAGAATGACTATGACCGTGACTTTTATGATATTTTGATGGATGTTATTGAGATGAAATATTTTGGTGCTGCAAATAGGGTTGTACTTTTCAAATGCCATTGGTTTGACACAGAAAAAGGTGTTAGGGTACATCCTACCCATGGCCTTATTGAAATTAAGCACACATCTGTTCTTCGTAGCAATGAACCATTCGTTTTGGCTGCACAAGCTACACAAGTTTATTACAGTGGTTATCCATCAACTTTAAAAGAACGACGAGATTGGTGGGCAGTGTTCAAAACAAAGGCTAGGAGCAATTTTAATATTAGCCCAACTACAGCTGATAGAGGAAATGAGAATGATCTTAATAGAGGGGTATATCAAGAAGCTGAAGTACTTCTTCCAAGAACTGTTATCCTTTCAGAAGAACTCGATGACAGTACAGTTTTAGCTAATGGTGAATTCGAGGAAGTGAATCCTTCAACAATGGTGGATGATGGTGAAGACGATCAAGATAATGGAGATGATGGTTTTCAAGAAGAAGATGGATATGGTGTTGAGAGCAATGATGATAATGGCACTGAAGATGGATTGCAACATGAAGAGCATGAGTTTGCATAATCTGATGATGATTAATTAGTCATAAGAAATGTCTTTTTATTAGTATTCTCCCTACTAATTTCATGATAACATTGTATGTTCCAATATCTTGCTTATTATTTTGAGGATAATATCATATGTTCTAATATCTTGCTTAATGTCGTATTAGAAATTTCGAAAATGTGAAATTATCCTTTAAGCCCCTTATATTTGTTTGACATTTTTATTTTTTGATATATGTCTAAGCTTTTTATTTTTATATTTGGCAACATGTAGCTTATTAGATTTGGCATCATGAGAAACATGAAGGAACTAGGTAAAGGGGGAGGCAGAGGTAAAGGGAAGTCCACATTAAATCATCTGCGTTGCCTCCCATATTGCCTTTATCTATTGAGACATCTTCTTCAGCTCCTAAAATACAGATAAATTTGCCATCTGCCTCTGATCCTTGCCCTACCCCATCTTCTGACTCTACATGATCAACTAATAGGCGGTCTAGTGTGGGACTAGTCTACCCTCCAAATCCAGATGACAGAGTGCATTTGACACCAATAAATGCAGAGTAAGATCTATCGTATCTAACACATTTTAGTAGTCACAAATTGTAGTTTTCTTTGTTTAGTATGTAACATAATTTTTTGGTGCATTATGTTTTAGTGCTTTTGTTGAGAGGGGGGGGTCACTACGACAGTCACATGCATTATAAAGAAACATTTTAAAGGCCCATGGCCATCATGGAGAAAAGTTCCTAATAATGTGAAGGAACTAATGTGGAAGACATTTCAGGTATAAAGTTATTATATGATTGGTTTGTTTAGGTTTATGGGTTATTTAATTTCTAAATTTGTTAATGATATTCTTTTTATGCGTATTGCAAATGGAACCCGGAACATAATTGCAAGATCAAATGTGTGTTTGATAAGACTGGTAAGACACGGTTGAGAGACATGTTAGCGGATGAGAGGATGAAGGTAATGAAAGAAGTTGGTGCCTTTAATATTAGAGAATGCAAAGGAATGGAAAGGCAGTGGATCGCGAAGGATGTGTGGGATAGCCTCATTGACAATGAGTGGGGAACAGAAGCATGGCAATTCAAATCAGAGAAAGCAAAGGCAAATCGCTTAACAGAAAAAGAAGGTAGCATTACAAAGCACACGGGAGGTTCGCGGCGTTTGATGTTCATGGTATCAAGCTAGTATGTATATACATTTTAGTAATATCATATGATAGTATCCTATAGATAGGTAACTATGAACATATTAGCGGCAATTTATGTGTAACTCATGAACGTATTATGTGTACGACTTAATACCATGCAAATATCATGTAATTTTGACTTATTATTACTTATCAAGTGGAATACAACATAGTCTTTGGAAGTCATCAACTAAATGATAATTAGGTTAGTATATGTTAATGCTATTTTAATTTTATCTATGTGTTTCTACAATTGTAATACAGGTTGAGAAGCTAGGTAGAGAGGTAGGATATTTTGAAATTTTTCAGGCTACTCACAAGCGCAAGGGCTGAGAGGGTGAGTTTGTGGACAACAAGTCAAAAGTTGTCAACGTAAGTAAATTTTAACCATTTACCAATTTTTTAAACTACAAACATTTATTGTTCTTTCATAATTGGCATGAAGCCATAAAATGCATTGATTGTTGTTTGCTGTACCTATATATTAATGTTATGTTTACTTTTATATGTGTTATAGGAAAGGTATAATGCTGCACTAATCGACAAATATGGTGATGATGTATCTTCTCATCCGAGTTTCGATGGTCAGTCATGGTCTGATGCAATTGGGGGATTAAAGACAACTCGCACAAATGTTTATGGCTTTGGGAGCAGAATGGATTCTAAACAATTGTTTAACGCATCATCTACTACACCAAACACGTCTAATTCAGCTTGTGGACTTTTCACTTACCAGCCTTTTCAAACAAATGAATCAGTGTTGCAAACCCAGCTTGCGGAGAAAGTTGACAATCTATAAAGTACAGTTCTTGATATTCAGCAGGGTCAAGCAGAGCTACAAAGTAAGTTGGAGAAAATCCTAGAGTTAGTATAACGTGGTCATCCAACTTTATTCTCTCAAGGGAGTCAATCCGGAATCAATTCAATGGATGCTACTTCAAGAGATGGAAGAGAAGATGCATAAGGTGAGTAAGATGGCACTTGTAATGGTGTGTTTATCATTTGTTTTAGTGGACTACAATTAAGGGCTGTTGTAATTTCTTTGTCAAGTACTTGCAACTTTATAATGTTTAAGACTTTAGCATATGTTTGGATTCTATTTGTATTTAAATTGTTATAGTTCACATGAGCAAGTGAACAGTGGTTTGTTGGATTGCTAAATGTATTTGGTATTACGTTGGTATTATGTGCAATACAGGTTTGATGTGTAAAATTTATATACACAATATATTACTAATATTTTTCCAACAGAAATGTATTATTTACTAACGGAATTGCAATCTTTACCGATAGAAAAATTAAAGGTTTTGAAATTAAATATTATTACTGACGGAAATTATCTAATTTAATATGCTTTACCGACGGAAAAGTATTACTTACCGACAGAATTGCAGTATTTACTGACGCAAAAATTAAGGTTTTCTAAAATTAAATATTATTACCGATGAAAATTCTTTAATTTAATAAGCTTTACCTACGGAAAAAAGTATTATTTACCGACAGAATTGCAATAATACCGACGGAACAAAGAATCATTATCGAAAAAATATTCATCCATTTACCGACGGAAATATAACCATCACCGACGGACAAGTCCGTCGGGAATAGAGAATATTACCGACGGAAGATTACCGACGGAGTTTATTATTATCGACTGAAGAGCATTACCGATGAGTGAGTTACTGACGGAGTATTACTGACGGAAACTCCGTCAGTAATGTGTTCTACCGACGGAAAGGCAACTATTACCGACGGAATACCGATAGAAAATTCCATCGGTAATGAGCAGTTTTTTGTAGTGAATTGACATTGCTTTCTAAGTTGGAGCAATTATGGCCAAATTGCCAAGTTCCTGAAATGGCTATCGAAAGAAATTACTAAATGATTCCAAAGACTTCACTTTGGAAGAATTACAAAAGCATCTTCAAATAGAGAAAGAGTAAAAAAAGAGAAATAAGGAGGTGGAGTCCTTTAAAGGGAACAACGCAAATATTCTCAATTGATCACCTAAACCCAATAACAGCAAGCATTTCAAAAGATGACTTCTTGCTCTAAAAAAGGATCAAACAAAATTTAAGTCAAAAAAGGAAATTGCTTTGTGTGTGGAAAATTCTACCATTATGCAAGAAACCAAAATTTTAAAAAAGTGCATGAGTCGAAGGCCAATTCGCTGAATTTAAATTGAAACATTATTGATGCTATTAGTGAAGTTAATGCCATACAAGGGAAAGTGCCAGGTTGGTGGTATGATACATATGCCACTATTCATGTCTGCTTTAAAGATCATTATTCAAGACATAAAATTGGTATGTTCAAATGTGAAATAGATGATTTCGAAAATTGTGAACTATGTGTAAATAAAAAATGACTAAGAAGCCTTTTAAAAGTCCTGAAATAACTTCTAATTTGCTAGAATTAGTACATTTTGATATATGTGAAATGATTGGCATACTTACTAGAGGTGCAAATAGATAATTCATTATTTTCATTGATGATTTCTCTAGAAATACATATGTGTATTTTTAATACATATGTGTATTTGTTGAAACATAAAGATGAAGCTTTTAATGTGTATAAGAATTACATGGCTGAAATAGAAAATCAATTAGAAAAAGAATTAAAATTCTTAAATGTGATAGAGGAAGAATATTTTTCTTGTGATTCAATGCATTTTGTGAAGAATATGGCATCATACATCAAAAATTTGCACCTCGAACTACTGCACAAAATAGCTTGGCTGACGGAAAAAATAGAACATATCTTAAAATGGTTAATGCTGTATTGTTACATAGGTGAATTGCCTTTTAATCTTTGGGGTGAAGCACTTCTTGTTACATGTCGTATTTTGAATAGAATTCCTATGAAGAAAAATAAAATTTCGCCTTATGAAGAAAAAAAAAATTTCCAACAATGAACAAGTCTTTTTATGATTGCAACAATATAAATAGGTAGTCATTATGGTTTGAAGGAGAGTTCTTTTGACTAGAAGCTTTTAACCACACTTTATTGGCAATACTTTCACACTGGAGACCTTGACAAGGAGATGAAGGGAGCCATGTGTGGAGAGATCTCGGTGGTGACATTAATCCTTCAGTGGACTCTATGAATTCAAGGAGAAGAAGAAGAAGCTTGAGTGGGTTTTAAGGTTTATTTTGATTCACTTGCATCTTTTCGGATTATGTTTGAGTTCTTCCTTGATGAGCAACTAAACCATTATGATATTCAAGCATAGATGTCACGCCCCGTCCCACAGGACCGCCACGTGACAACCGCCGCGACCACTCGAGGAGCTACACCCCTGTCACTCAACACTCGAGTCGCCGCAAGGCTTACCACATCCTGGACATTTACAAAATAAAATACAAGAATACCTAGGATGAGCAGTAGGGCAATAATCTGAGAACAGAATTCAAAAGACGTACATGGCACAAATTCGACAAAGGTCTTAAAGAGAAATACAGTCAATAAACATACGACCCAGTTCTAAAGAGGACAATCACGCTAGTGGATCCATGTCCTTACACAATGTATAACATTCAACAAACAACATACATGCAATAAGATCTAGATGAACTAGCCGACGTATGCCCAGCACTCTAGTCCGTCGCAACACCACTACTGAGTAGAGCCTGAAAAGGGGAAGAGAGTGAGTAACTAGAGTCACTCAGTGAGTGGAAAACACAAATGTTTCACAAAACATTGATAACTATAAAGAGAAAACCGAATCCGAATATGTAGTAATACATATGAGTTTGAACACCCAATATAGATATAAACACAACTATGAAAAATGCCGGACCGATAATTCACAAAACTCTTTAGAAACTGGTTAAATTTTTCATAAGGCGTCTATTTTCATAAAATACAAAATTTTCCATTTCAAATAGCCGAACATTGGTCTAAAAACTTCTCTAAACTCTAGCCGTGGCAGCGGCTAAGTTCAGAGCCGACAAGGCGCTCATGTCCTTGACGTTGACCCACCGAATCCGTATGGTGACTCCAAATACGATGTTCTTCCAGTCAGGGCTCTACGCGCCACCTGATATGGACAGATCAGCCGGGTCCACCACGCCACCTCTAAAGGCTGGACGGTGAGGACCCCCTACTGCAGCAGATAGGTTACAACCCCATCACCATCAAAATATTGTCAGAAATTAAACTAGTGCAAATCAAGTAAATCATTTCACAGGGTCCTTGTCCAGGACCAATATTCACATTTGCATACGTCGGATCAAAAGTATAACACGTATATGAAATTCTTCTATTTAAACCAACATAACAGCATATATAATATCGTATAAGTCATTTCCTTCAAATAACATAAAGTTTTACTCTCAAAATACGAGCATGAAGAATACTTGTCAAACGACTAAATCATCATCATAAAAAATGAGCCTTTCATGAAAACTAGTTATACATATACTTAGCGAAAATTGACAAGAGTTTGAAATCAGAATCCCACTCACAGACTTAGGAGATCGACTCCTATACAAGGCTATTCCTCCGCTGGTTCTTTGGCTTTGGCCAAGCTGTCACCACCTACACCAATACCAGCCATAAAGGCACAAACCAAAAGAAAAACACAAAGGAAGAATAAGCATGAATATCTTCATGTTACAAGCCCTAAAACCCTAACTAGGCTTGAACATGCCCCGAACATGTCCCTAGAGGTTCCAAGGGGTATCTATGGGGATTAACTTCCCTAAACAACTAAGAATACAAAGTTTAACCATAAAATACTAAGTGCTACAGTAACCTGAATTTCATGATTAGGGATCAATTTCACCAAAGTAAAACATTGTGGAATTCTACACTCAATTCAATAAACAAGATAGAATGGAGGAAGGTAAGCAACTAAAACAATATTTCCACAAAAAGATGAAGCAAGATTCAAAATCTAAACCTAGGGCCACAGGTTCTCTCAAAACAACATGAAACAAAGGAATATGAAGAAGAAGAGAAGCTTACCTTCAATAATCTTCAACCAAGGGAAGAGGAAGTAGTCTAGGAGTGGTTCTTTCTTCTCAATTAGGGCAATGGGAAACAAGGGTCGAAGAGGAAGAAGAAGAGAAAATGGAGGATTTACGGCTTAAGTTCAGGATTTAAATAGCAGTGGAGGTACACGGCCACGTACACGGCCGTGTAAATCATGTCCTGGCCGTGTATCTCACAGAATGAGGCAAAAATAGACAATTGGGGAGTTACACTGCCGTGTAAATCAAACCCTGACCGTGCATCTCACAAGACGATGAAAAATACTCATTTGGGAAGTTACACGGCCGTGTAAATCAAACCCTGGCCGTGTGTCTCACAGGACGAAGAAAAAATACTCATTTGAGGAGTTACACGGTCGTGTAAATCAAACCCTGGCCGTGTATCTCACAGAATGAGAGAAAAACAAGCATTTGGAAGTTACTCGGGCATGTACACGGCCGTGTACTTTTAGCACATCCCATGTACTTTCTCAAAACTCATGTTTTGACTAGTTTTCAGCCCAAAATAACCAAAACAAGTCAAAACTTAAGACACAACAACCCTAAAACAAATTAAACACCCGCAACACACGCATAGAAAACTGGAACACCACACTCTACCCCCCCTTAAAGAAAATTTCATCCTCGAAATTTCCTTCTTACCTTGATTCACAAACAAGCGAGGATGCTTCTGTTTCAACAACGCTTCGGGCTCCTAAGTTACTTCTTCAACAAAGTCGCTCCTCCACAAAACTTTAACCATCGGGATCACTTTATGACGCAACCTTTTCTCTTGCCGAGCAAGAATCTTCACCGGTTGCACAGCAAAGCCCAAGTTTTCTCGCAACTCAACCGGAGGGGTTTCAAGTGTGTGCGACGGGTCAGGAACATACTTCTTCAGCACAGAAACATGGAAGACGTTGTGGATCTTCTCTAATTCTGCCGGTAACTCCAAACGGTAAGCAACCGGTCCAATCCTATCAATAACAGGGAAGGGTCCAATGTACCGGGGATTCAACTTCCCTCTACTGAGGAAACGAATTACTCCTTTCCAAGGAGAAATCTTCAAGAACACACGGTCCCCGACCTCGAATTCTAATTCCTTTCTTCTGTTGTCAGCATAACTTTTCTACCTATTTTAAGCTGTCTTCAACCTGTCTCGAATCAAATTCACTTTCTCTATAGTCTCATCAATCAACTCCACACTCTGTAGTTTTCTTTCACTCGCTTCGTTCCAACACAAAGGTGTTCCAACACTTCCGGCCATACAACGCTTCATACGGCGCCATGCTAATACTAGCCTGAAAGCTGTTGTTGTAGGTGAACTCTACCAGCGACAAATGCTTGGCCCAACTTCCTTGGAAGTCGAGGGCACAAGCTCTCAACATATCCTCTAAAGTCTGAATCGTCCTCTCAGATTGACCATCTGTCTAAGGGTGGTAAGTTGTGCTGAACTTCAACGTGGTACCAAGAGCTTCCTGAAATCTAGGCCAAAACAATGAAGTGAACCTAGGATCACGATATGAAACAATGGAGACCGGCACCCCATGAAGTCTAACTATCTCATCCACATACAACCTCGCCAGCTTCTCCAAAGAATCCTTGGTATGAATCGCTAGGAAGTGTGATGACTTGGTCAAACGATCAACGATCACCCAAACTGCATCAAAACCCTGAGGCGAACGCGGCAACCCAACTACAAAGTCCATGGTTACATGTTCCCAGTTCCACTCGGGAATTGGCAAAGGCTGCAATAATCCAGAAGGCTTTTGGTGCTCGGCTTTCACCTGCTGACACACCAAACAATGAGCGACAAACTCAGCTATCTCCCTTTCATCCCTGGCCACCAATACTCTCCTTTGATGGTTCGGTACATTTTAGTACTACGAAGCTGAGCATCCTTTGGAATGCACACTCTGCTGTGGAACTCAAAAAGACCATCACCGCGCACCTTGAAACCACTAACAACTCCTTCTTGTAACTTCTGCCTCTCACTGGCCAATATCTCATCAGTTCCCTGAGAAATCAAGATCTGTTCTAACAAGGACGGTCTCACTACGAAACGTGCCAACAAGGCTCCACATTTTTCAACTTTGAGTTCCACGCCTAACTCTCGAATGGCTTGGAGTTGTCGCAGATGTGACTCTTTCATAGCAGCTAGAGTAGATGAAGACTTCCTACTCAATGCATCTGCTACCACATTGGCCTTGCCTGGGTGGTAGTCTATGACTAGGTCATAGTCTTTGATCAACTCCAGCCATCGCCTCTGCCTCAAGTTTAACTCCTTCTGAGTGAAGAGATACTTCAAACTCTTATGGTGTGAGAAAATCTGACACCACTCTCCAAACAAGTAGTGCCACCAAATCTTCACTGCAAACACCACAGCCGCGAGCTCCAAGTCATGGGTCGGGTAATTCAACTCATGCTTCTTAAGCTGCCGAGAAGCATAAGCTATCACCCGCCCTTCCTGCATCAACACACAACCCAGACCCTGATGTGAGGCGTCACTAAAAACCACAAACTCCTTCCCACTAGTGGGTAAGGAGAGAATCGGGGCGGATGTCAGACGATCCTTAAGTGTTTGAAAACTCTTCTCACATTTCTCATCCCACGGAAACTTCACATCCTTACGAGTTAACCTTGATAACGGAGCTGCAATCGAGGAAAAACCATCCACAAAACGTCGGTAGTAACCCGCCAACCCAAGAAAACTCCGAACTTCGGTCATATTCTTCGGTGTTTCCCAACTAACAATCGCCTCCACCTTCTTTGGGTCCATGAAGATTCCATCTCCTGAAACCGCGTGTCCAAGGAAACCAACTTCGCGAAGCCAAAACTCACACTTAGAAAACGTAGCGTACAACTGCTCGTCTCGCAGAGTCTGCAAGACAGTACGCAGATGCTGCTCATGATCCTCCTCCGTCGGCGAGTACACCAAAATGTCGTCTATGAACACTATCACAAACTTATCCAAGTAAGGTCTAAAAACTCTGTTCATCAAGTCCATGAACGCTGCAGGAGCAATCGTCAACCCAAACGGCATGACACGAAACTCAAAGTGACCATAGCGAGTGCGAAAAGCCGTCTTCGCCACATCGCCCTCCTTAATCTTCAGCTGATGGTATCCCGAACGCAAGTCGATCTTAGAAAACACACTTGCACCCTTCAACTGATCAAACAAGTCATCAATCCTCGGAAAGGGATACTTGTTCTTAATGGTCACACTATTGAGCTGTCGGTAGTCTATGTACAATCTCAAAGAACCGTCTTTCTTCTTTACAAAGAGAACCGGAGCACCCCAAGGAGAAACACTAGGACGGACGAAGCCCTTATCCACGAGATCCTGCAACTGAACCTTCAACTCCTTGAGCTCTGCTGGCGCCATCCGATAAGGTGCTTTAGAAATTAGTGCTGTGCCGGGTATCAGGTCAATGACAAACTCAATCTCCCTGTCCGGTGGCAGTCCGGGTAACTTCTCGGGAAAAACGTCAGAAAAGTCTCCCACCACCGGCACATTTTCCAATTTCTGCTCAGTAACCCTGGAATCTACCACATGAGCCAGATACACTTGGTACCCTTTACTCACCATCTTCCTAGCTTTAAGAGACGAAAACTACTGGGGTTTCAAGAGGCCTTTGGAAGGTTACCTCTTTCTTGAAACAATTGATGGATGCTTGATGCCTATCAAGCCAATCCATCCCCAAGATGGCATCAAAGTCTCGGATCTCCAAAGGAATCAAATCCGCCTCCAGGGCCACCCCACCAACTAGCACAGGACAACCCTGGAAAACTGAACTTCTAATCACCTCCTCACCAAGAGGAGTCTGAACAACTAGCTCACAACTCAGAGGGGACAAAACCCTATCAGCATGACAAGCAAATCTAGTACTGACAAAAGACCTCTCTGACCCAGAATCAATCAGTACAAAGGCATCATGTTGAAAGATAGACATGGTACTTGTGATCTAGTCATGGCAAAAGCTCTGATCTGAGATCTAGTCTGCTAACGCTGAGCTCCTAACTGAGGGTTATTACTGCCAGCCATCGACCTAGCGGTGCTAGCCTGGGTAGGCGTCGCTGGCTGAGTACCCCTGGGCTGACTCGGACGGCCTGAGACGGGCGCTGAAATTGGATCCCCACGGCCCAGCTCTGAACAAGCTGACCTGAGATGGCCAGTGTTGCCACACTGGAAACACCTGCGCTGATCTCTACACTGGCCGAAGTGAAACTGGCGACACCTCTGACACTGAGGTCTGACCTCTACTGACCTCGTAGTTGACCCACTACGAGACGGTGTTGGACTCTGCTGTCCCCTAAACTGGCTCGAAGGAGACCTGAAAGAACCAGACGAAGAAGTACCTCTAGAAGAACTATCGCTCCGGCTCTTCTTCGAAGACTGCCCAAAATCTGCACCTCTTCTCTTGGCTATGCTCTCTCGAACTCGTCGGCCTTCCTGAACCAACTTCTCCGCCCGAAGAGCTAACTGCACTACCTCTTTGAAGCTCTGGGTCCCTGAGATGGCCATCTTCTCTCGGATATTGAGGTTCAATCCTGCCTCGAACTTGGAGCACAAAACCTCTTCTGAACCTACCAACTCCGGCACAAAGTTGGCTAGGTCCTTCAGCTCTGTCTCATACTCTGTCACAGATCTGCTACCCTGGATCAGTCTCATGAACTCCTGACGCTTCTGATCTCTGTGGAATCTAGTGTAGTACTCCTCATCAAACTCTCGCTGAAAATCTAACCAAGTCAACGAGGTAAAAGATCTGCTCTTCAAACTCTCCCACCAAATTATGGCTCTGCTCTCTAGCAACCTGGCGGCAACCTTCAATCTCAGCTCATCCTCTAGGACCATGTCATCAAAAGTGGCAATCACTCTCTTCAGCCACTCCTTAGCAATCATGGCATCGCTCGTGCCATCAAAAGTGTCGCACCAGCTATCGAGCTTCCTTCAAAAGCTTGGACAAAATCAAACTCTGATTGGGCTTACTGCTCTCCGCTGGAGCTCGAGGAACTGGCTGCATCGAAGGTGGCACTGGAGTCGAATGCGGAGCTGCCGGCATCTGTCTTCCAAACAGGTTCTAATAGCCCAAGAAATCCCTATACTCTTGGTAGGTCGGCTCTCTCCCCTGACCATCCCAATAAGCCTTAAAGGCTTGCAGTGTCTCTGAGGACGGAACTAATTCAGGCGTTGGGGCCTGGGGTGCAGGCTCAGATGCACCTGGAACGTGCATTGAAGTTGCTACGGCAGGCTCACATCTCGATGTGACTCCCTGCCTAGGATGTCAAGGAGATGAGGGTGGAGATGACGCTCCACGCCGTACATCTTGTGACGGAGCAGGAGTAGGCTCCTCAGTGGAGGCAAGTGCCCCACGGCGTGTACGTGGACGTTGTGCTGGCATATTGGCTGTAATGAACACCAAAACATGTTTTAAAGAAAACCCTACCTGCACCAATGCTATATGTTCGACTCTAACTGGATCCACTAGTTACTATAGAAAGCAATCAAAGCAAGAACAAGGAATAGCTATCAATCTAAACCTGTAGCTCTGATACCACTACAATTGTCACGCCCCGTCCCACAGGACCGGCACGTGACAACCGCCGCAACCACTCGAGGAGGGACACCCCTGTCACTCAATACTCGAGTCGCCGCAAGGCTTACCACATACTGGACATTTACAGAATAAAATACAGGAATACCTAGGATGAGTTGCAGGGTAATAATCTGAGTACAGAATTCAAAGGACGTACATGGCACAAATTCGACAAAGGTCTCAAAGAGAAATACAGTCAATAAACATACGACCCAGTTCTAAAGAGGACAATTACGCTAGTGGATCCATGTCCTTACACAATGTATAACATTCAACAAACAACATACATGCAACAAGATCTAGATGAACTAGCAGACGTATGCCCAGCACTCTAGTCCCCCGCAACACCACTACTGAGTAGAGCCTGAAAAGGGGAAGAGAGTGAGTAACTAGAGTCACTCAGTGAGTGGAAAACACAAATGTTTCACAGAACATGGATAACTATAAAGAGAAAACCGAATCCGAATATGTAGTAATATATATGAGTTTGAACACCCAATATAGATATGAACACAACTATGAAAAATGCCTGACCGATAATTCACAAAACTCTTTAGAAACTGGTTAAATTCTTCATAAGGCGTCTATTTTCATAAAATACAAAATTTTCCATTTCAAATAGCCGAACATTGGTCTAAAAACTTCTCTAAACTCTAGTCGTAGCCGCGGCTAAGTTCAGAGCCGTCAAGGCGCTCATGTCATTGACGTTGATCCACCGAATCCGTATGGTGACTCCAGATACGATGTTCGTCCAGTCAGGGCTCTACACGCCACCTGATATGGATAGATCAGCCGTGTCCACCACGCAACCTCTAAAGGCTGGACCATGAGGACCCCCTACTACAGCATGTAAGTTACAACCCCATCACCATCAAAATATTGTCAGAAATAAAACTAGTGCAAATCAAGTAAATCATTTCACAGGGTCCTTGTCCAGGACCAATATTCACATTTGCATACGTCGGATCAAAAGTATAACACGTATATGAAATTCTTCCATTTAAACCAACATAACAACATATATAATATCGTATAAGTCATTTCCTTCAAATAACATAAAGTTTTATTCTCAAAATACGAGCATGAAGAATACTTGTCAAACGACTAAATCATCATCATAAATTATGAGCCTTTCATGAAAACTAGTTATACATATACTTAGCGAAAATTGACAAGAATTTGAAATCAGAATCCCATTCACAGACTTAGGAGATCGACTCCTATACAAGGCTATTCCTCCGCTGGTTCTTTGGCTTTGGTCAAGCTGTCACCACCTACACCAATACCAGCCACAAAGGCTCAAACCAAAAGAAAAACACAAAGGAAGAATAAGCATGAATATCTTCATGCTACAAGCCCTAAAACCCTAACTAGGCTTGAACATGCCCTGAACTTGCCCCTAGAGGTTCCAAGGGGTTTCTATGGGGATTAACTTCCCTAAACAACTAAGAATACAAAGTTTAACCATAAAATACTAAGTGCTACAGTAACCTGAATTTCATGATTAGGGATCAATTTCACCAAAGTAAAACATTGTGGAATTCTACACTCAATGCAATAAACAAGATAGAATGGAGGAAGGTAAGCAAATAAAACAATATTTCAACAAAAAGATGAAGCAAGATTCAAAATCTAAACCTAGGGCCACATGTTCTCTTAAAACAACATGAAACAAAGGAATATGGAGAAGAAGAGAAGCTTACCTTCAATAATCTTCAACCAAGGGAAGAGGAAGTAGTCTAGGAGTGGTTCTTTCTTCTCAATTAGGGCAATGGAAAACAGGGGTCGAAGAGGAAGGAGAAGAGAAAATGGTGGATTTAGGGCTTAACTTCATGATTTAAATAGCAGTGGAGATACACGGCCACGTACACGGCCGTGTAAATCATGTCCTGGCCGTGTATCTCACAGAATGAGGCAAAAATAGACAATTGGGGAGTTACACGGCCGTGTAAATCAAACCCTGGCCGTGTATCTCACAGGACGATGAAAAATACTCATTTGGGAAGTTACACGGCCGTGTAAATCAAACCCTGGCCGTGTATCTCACAGGACGAAGAAAAAATACTCATTTGAGGAGTTACACGGTCGTGTAAATCAAACCCTGGCCGTGTATCTCACACAATGAGAGAAAAACAAGTATTTGGAAGTTATTCGGGCATGTGCATGGCCGTGTACTTTTAGCTCAGCCCATGTACTTTCTCAAAACTCATGTTTTGACTAGTTTTCAGCCCAAAATAACCAAAACAAGTCAAAACTTAAGACACAACAACCCTAAAACAAATTAAACACCCGCAACACACGCACAGAAAACTGAAACACCACAATAGATGTACTTTTGGATGATTTTGTAGTAGACTTTGCGATATTGGCATTAGTATATTGAGTTTTGTTTGAGATTTAACTGTGTACTTGGTTGCCATGATTATCTACTTAGCGAGAACCTAGATCTTCACATCAGATTTATGCGGGAGATATTAAGAAATCCTTCATGTGTAGATCTACTATAGCTTAGAGAAAGTTGTGAGTACACCTAGAGAGAGTATTCTTGATTAAACCTCCTCATGTTCTCCCAATTTAGGGATTCAATGAATCTAATGTAATCATATAAATGTTTGCATCAATTATGTAGTGGATTAGGTTTTGATTGTCTTGAGAAAAACCCTTGGTCCAATCTAGCTCAAATGTTGTTTTAATATATTAGTTTAGGGCTTCATAGAAACCCTACGGTAATTCCCAATCTAGATACCGCTTTCTTATGTTTGATTCTCTCCAACTTAATATCATATTCCACAAGAGTTTCTAATCTAGTTTCTTCATTTGTTCAATTTTCATTATTTTTGTTTGGCCAGATAATATAAGAGTATTTGGTAACAGTACTCCTAGTAATTATGGAATTGACTACCTAGCTTATCAGCTCACACTATATTACTTAACCAACACTTGCACTTAAGCTTAATGGGTTACTACACACCTCTTGCATCAGCGAGCACCCTACTATTTTGCTCAACTTGCTTGATTGTATTCCTACTTTGGTACTTTGATATTTCAGTTGTATGATATGAAATGATATAATTTGAATTTAAAGATTAAATATATTGCTCTTGTTGATTTTCACCTTAAGAATTCCTAGAAACAATCCTCTTCATGAGTTGCTTGGTATAATTGTAGACCATTTTACTCTATAATCTTATATACTAGATGCTTTAAATAACATTTATTGAGCTTGATTTCCTAAACTTAAGGGTCAAGGACTAGCCTTTTTCTATGACTATTTACTTAGTTTATCCTCCATGCTTGCCCTACATGCTTTGGTTGGAGTAATATTTAGAAGGCTATGCTAGCAACATGAGAAAATTTTTACTTACCAATTGCTAGTTTTATCTTTATCCTTAAACCTAATCTTCACTATTAGTTTTGAGAACCATTATCCATGCTTTCATGCATTTAATATTCTACAAGCGTTTTTTATAGAAGTGTGTTTTTTCGGAGAACTTCTGCCCTATTACCATTGCTATAAATTATCATAAAGTATTGATGTATGTGAATTAACTTAACTTCTCTAGGAAATTTCTAATGCTCAAAGAAATAGTTTTATAAACTATATACTTATGAGTTTTGGATGATTTGTAATGGTAGTTAAGTAATTATTACGCATATCATGATATGTCTAGAATATATTGTTTGTTATGGGACCAAACCAATCATATTTTCATTTTTTTAATTATTTTTTCTCACTATTTCAATCTGTAGTGCAGCTTACTTTTCTCATTGAAGATAATATGAATCCTATCGTTTAGGCTATTTCTTGTGTGTTATGGCTAACTTTGGCTTCTACACTAATAATCATGTCATAATTCTTTTAAGGCTAAAGTCCACTACTAAAAGTTTTACTATGCCATTTAATGATGATATTTTGAAATTGTTTATTAAGGCCCTTATACATGGACAAAAAGTTAATTTTAGTCTTATAGACTACGTATGGCACTCCTATTGCAATGTAACCTTATATTTTTGTTTTCGGAAATTACTTATTGTTTAGATGGATATTAATGACTTATGTTATCAATATTATGTTTGATACATATGATAAAGATTGCCTAGTGGAAATTTTTTATGACATGGTGAGTTAAATATATATAAATTTATATATATTTTAACCCTTTGTTAACATGATATGACTTCTTTTTTTATTTTTTCCCTTTTTTATCTACCTTTATATATCACTATTAGGGTGTGTAATCGATCGAGTTCGAGCCGAGTAGTAGCGAGCTCGAGCTCAACTGAAAATTCGGTATTCGATACTCGGCTCGAACTCGACCGAGTATTCATTTTATAGCTCGAACTCAACTCGATACACAATTTGAGTTGCTCGAGCTCTCTCGATTAAGCTCGAAAATGTTTTCCCCTTATTTTCATAATATATATATATATATATATATATATATATATATATATATATATATATGTTACTAACCGATTAGGCTCGTGAGCACTCGAGCCAAGTATCTAGATACTCGAACTCAGCTCGATTACTCGAGCTACTTGAGCTCGACTCGACTATGACTGAGTCGAGTTCGAGTTTTCACTGAGTCAAGCCCGAGTAGCTTGCGAGTAGAGGTATATCATTTACACCCCTAATCACTATCCATGGCCTTACCTCTGTACGCCCCTATTTCTTTCCATCTCCTTTTCTACCTCCATTTCATCTCCACCTTAGCCTCACTAGAGAAGAAAGGAAGCAGGAGAACGAAAATAATAAAGTAGTTGCTGATAGACTTCATGGTAAACAAAAGGTATATTTAACTAGTATTTAATTATTAATTTAAATATAGTTATCTAATTTGAATTTGAGTAGGATTAGTTAATTTAAGTTTTAGTATGACCTGATTTATATGATCTGTGGCTTTATAAAAACCACTGTATAGGTGAACTAACTATATCAAAGTATATAGTAGGAGGCTAGTGTATCTAGAATGAGGGTGTGGTAGTGTGCTCACCAACCCATTAGGTTGTGAAAAGTTAATCCCACTTAGTGGTTGCTCTTCTATTCAATATATTTGTGCTTGATTAATAAAATTATTTGTTACTCCCCCATCTGACACTATATCGCACCGAGCCTAAATTCCGAGAAGAATAACTAGAGGAAGAAAGATAGAGATAAAATCATGGATGGGGAGATAACAATGGAAGAGGAAAAGAAAACAAATTAAAAAAAATTTACTTTGAAAGTGCAAATCATGCCACATTAGAAAAGGGTTAATGAAAAGAATTTTTAAGATCAATTTCTTTAAACAAAAATTATTTTCGTGAAGTGATATTTGTCACATGAAATTGGCATATCAGCAATTATATAAGCCATTTATATACACTCATCATTCACCAACTTCAAAGAACAAAAATATGTGGTTGTATTTTAATGTGACCATAATAACTATGCAGCACAAAATTGAATATTATATTAAAGTACAATGATCATTATCAACAGTTTCAAAATAAATGGTCCAAAACCAATAATATGACACATTATAAACTTAACTCATTACCTAACTCATGATCACGCATAATAACTCTTTATGTAAATGACTTTATTAATTTTGTAAACTTAGTCAAGTTTAAGCATAATGAATTTAATTAAATGCATCACCACATCCTTCGTTTTATTACTATGCTATTGTTTTATTTTTAATGAAAATAAACACAAACAATCTCGATAAGTCTATTGAAAGGTCTATATAAATAAGGGGGTTCTTGGATCTTGAATGATTTTGAGTTTTTTAATATAATAGACTCTAAATTATGGTTTCTTGAATCTAATATCTTTAATGATTAGACCTTAGAAGTTTCTTGCTTATGCTAACCATTATCTCCAAGTGACTAGCACCTAATCTTATGAAGGGTGGATAATTCACACATACCTCTATGATTGCATTATGTTCTATTAGCCTAAATCCATGTCCATGAATTTGTGATCTTGCTAACTAAATTTACTGTACGTATTCACACAACCTCAATTGAATCACACATTAAAGTAGAAAGATACAAAAGAACTTAAGTCAAGAGTATGATTACAAATCAAAATTCAACAAAATCCAGGAACCCAAAGGATGCTTTACCACTCGCATTCACAAGATCCATATAAATAAAGATGAGACTATTAGCCCTTGGGCTCGTCTCTTCAAAAAAAAAAAAAAAAAAAGATGAGACTACAAGATATGAATGAAAACATGGTTGCTCCTTCCAATTCTCTGCAAAGATATTGAATTGAAGCCATGATCTTCGAGGAAATTGGATTTCTACCTTCAATGTTGCTCGAATCCTCCTAAATCTATCTTCATGGGGTCATTGATTGAAACCTCAACCAATGGCAGGGATGAGATATCAAAGAAGTCTCTGAAAGCTCTCCTCAGATATTCATGAAAAATCCCTTTTTAAATAACTGATTGGGTATTATTATAGTCACTGATTTCAAACCTTATCATAGCATCAACAAGGGCCAAGGTTGTGCCCATGATTCTTGGGGTAAAACATCTGAAAAATCCAGAAAGATAACCTAAGCACAACCAATTACTTTGGTAACCATGATTGTGAGTTTTTTGGTGATGCTCTTGTCAAAGTTGTTGTGATAAGTTTTTTTTGTGCTTCTCTCTGGAAAAGACTGTAATGGCTCTAATTCTTTGATTATGCCATGAAATCTTTCTAAAATAGCCCGGACTATTTTTGTCTAGTTCTAAATGTTATTTAGCATGTACTTATGAAATATTAATTAATCAATTATAATAGATTCACAAGTTTCATGCAAAGAACAAGTGAAATATTAAGAAATTTAATAAGAAAATATATACATTCGGCACATTTCAAAATCTCCGTACTATCTAATGCCACTTCAATGATCTTTTATGACAAAATAACTCCCTTATACCAACTCAAACATGCTTTAGTCATCATTTATATTAAATTTAGATTGTTTAATAGGTTTTATATTTTTATTGCTCGTTAGTAACATTATCGATGTTCAATAAGCAGCACAAAGTTTCATTTTTCTACTTTTATTATGATTTTCTACAAAGGAAACTACCAAGAACTAACCCAATATTCTTAACATTATTGTCCGCTTTCCTTACTAGATGAGGGTTGAATAAGTGCATTACAAATAGTATTAGATTTAAAGTTATAATCACGATAATTTTCATAGATAGTACTTCCATAAGAGTAAAATGTCATTCGTCATTAGAAAACTAAATAAGAGCATTTAATTTGCATTTGATTTTTGAAAAATACTTGGAGAATATTTTGAAATCATTCGATAATATCAAGAGATAAGCCACAAACTTAAGTTTAGAGGCAAACCCTCCCAAATATCTAGTTAGGGCAAAAAAGATAATGGTCTAGAACAACAAGAAAAACATCTCAAAAGAAATGCAAATAATTGAAACCATTTGTAACCTCTCAATCAATCGTTATATTTTTTTAACCTTCATATCCGCCAACTGATTGACAATCAAATGAGATCAGTGCAATACACCGCAAGAGAATGTGCCATCAAGAAATAAAGTAGTGAGTGAGGGGTTGTCATGTCCCACAAGGAAGAAGGTAATAGTAATAGAAATTACATAAATTGCTTGTGTTTGTGAATCTAACCAACTTTTTTGCAGTGCATCCTATAATTAATTATAATAATAGTTATGATATGTATCGTATAATCTATAAGTGAATCAAATAGTATCAAATAAAGTTAAAAAATTACATAAATTGCTTGTGGTTGTGAATCAACAACTTTGAAATCATTAGTATAGAAATTTATTTATTGTTAAGAAGATGCATTATCCACATAATGATTAATATATATCTATCTTTTATAGTTAGATATATGTAAAAAATGTACAAAGATGAAGGGCATAGACGCTCCTTAAATGCCTCCTTGGTAATCATGATTAAGAAAAGGTCACTATATACATTTGATTATATGCATATAAGGGAAATACATCATAAAAATGTATAAATAATCTTAAAATTTCAAACGACTATAAATGCAAAAAGAAACAATTATTAGAAAATTAATTGAAAAACATATCCATTCTCACATCAAGCAAAACCATCAAGTTGCCATGGTAAGTGTCTAAACTCAACAAAGTCCACAAACACATGAAATAAAAAAAAAAAAAACCACCCTGATGACACAATTTTTGAAACCGTATAATTTAAAGTCTAGATCTTAGACTTCCCATTCATCTAATGATCAAGTGGCTTTGCACGCGAACACATAGCAAATCATCTTGCCATAATTCAAAATTAGTAAAAGCAGTGGTAGAAGTAGCATATATATATTTATAGATATAGAAAACACGGCATACATAACTATTTCAAGTTCCTTATCTCTCAAAACATGGCATGAATATACATATTTTTGTATTATTTTCTACACTCAATTAACATATATTCAATCTAAATGATGAATAAGGAGTACCATCGGCACCTGAACAGAAGAACAAGCCAACCATGACATCTTACAACCATTATTTTTGTCCATAAGTATCAGACAAAAGAGCATGTGGGCATATTTACGCCCGTGAGCAGGAGCATAAAGGCCAGACATAAAGGCTTAGGCATGTAAGCTAGGGCATAAGAGTTAGGCAACAGAGCATAGGGACAAGACTTACGCTCTTAAGAGCAGTCGTAAGCCATAGATAATGAAACTTAAGGTCCAATGTTTACAGTCAAAAGCTGCACCATAACAACCAAACAGAAGACCTGACAGGTGGAGCTTAAGTCCATAAAATGCCCATAAGGCACGTAAACGTTCATTCCAAATTCTTACAGCCTTTTTCTTACTCCCATAAGTTGCCATTAAGAGTTAGATATAAAGGGATTTACTGAGGGTTTGGTGGGCATCTTTTGGTGATTGAGCAAGGAGAAAAGCGGAGAAGAATTCTAGGGATTATTCTCCTGCACTGTAAGTAAGATTAAAGCATCACCAAATGATCTAAGGCTTAAAGGAAGCCATCGAGGTATATTTCGGCGGCGTTTGTGGATGACTAGTGCTGGTTCATCATCAATCCGTGGTGGAGAAGCTTAGGGGAGTTTTAATGATTTTTATTGTTCCTATAGCTTCTCCTGGGTTTTATGTTTATTCTCCATTAATGAAGAACTATGCTTCTTGGTGTTTTCTTATAAATCGAACATAGAACATAGAGTTTATACATTGAGATAATGGGTGTAGACATCCAATATTTCATCAACTTATATGTTGCATCTTCATATTTTGAATTTATTGGTATGTTTTCATTGTCTTCAGCTTTATCTTAGCGAGAGATGGGAGTTTAATGTTTGATGTATGAGAGTGATGATCGAGAGGTTCATTGTGTAAAGGTATGCCGCATTTGAAAGAAAACACGAGTTCACTTACAAATATCGCATTTTGGGATTAAGATTTCTCTCCCTGTGTTTCTTCTAAGTGAGTTGACATTAGGGTTCCTTTCATTAATGTAATAGCAAGGAGAGAGATTTAAGAAAACATTCCAATCGTGCTTTATATGGAATTAGGATCAATTCCTTCAAATGAAGAATTGGCTATTTTTCAACCTGTGTTTCTCAAGATGGCGTCTATTGAACATACTGCACTTTTAGGGTAATTGGTATTAGCATCGTATAGGACTTATTGCTGCTTGTCTTGAAAAAGTGGGTAACAAGTTTAAGGAACTCTCTCAGTGTAATTGATTTGCAATCAACCTGTATAGCCTTGTCTTGAGCTTCATTGCTAACACAAGTGGAAATCTATACCCAGACACTTCCATCTCATTCGTGATTGCCTTCCTAGCTAGTTCCATCGATTAGTTTTATTTATTTTTGTACTATTTCTCCAATTCACTTTAATCACTTGCATCGTAGGCTAGATAATAGAGCAATAATCAGTAATAGTATTTCTTGATTCTCTTTGAGATCGACAATTGATAGCTACTGTACGCGTTGCGCAACCCAACCTCAAGTATTGGGTTATCAAGTAATATATAGGTGAGAAAAAGGGGTTGTCGTACCCATAGAGATTGAAGAACACTAATACTGATCCTAATGGTGCAATATAAACTAAAATCCAAACGAAAAGTGTTGGTTTCTAGAAAAGTACGGAAATTAACCAATCGACTAGATAGGCAATTAGAGGATCGATTGAATTAAAGGATAAGACAAGTGCTCGGATAAGATTTTTCTTGGATTAATAAATGTAATTGAACTTAGTAAAGATTTTATCTAAGGGTTATTAGACCGAAGGAGTTCAAGATTATGTCGAGTACTCTCTAAACATTCCTCAACAACTAATCCCATGCTATGATAGGTCAAAATCTCTTTCAAACCTACTTTCACACGATTGCAATGAGCTTTAGGAATTCCATATCAAGGATCGAAGGTAAACTACGATGATTATAATCGGAAGGTACACGACGCTCTATATTTAGTACACGTCAATGAAACCCATTTATTTATGTGTGATCTCCTCACATGGATCTCTCGATACCTAATGTGAAATCATAATGGCAATGCCTCTCTTGATATGCTAAACCAACATCATGCAACAAAGATGAATCCAACAAACTAAAGGAAATCTAAATTAAGAACTATGTGAAACCAATAAATTCAAGCTACATCAAATCTAGACACCCACAGAAGTTAGCCCTCCATTAGGGTTTGTTTAATACAAAGCAATGAAGACAAAAATAAAATTCACAATTCATAAAGAAGAACTCCTTTCTAGTCCAAGATCGATCACGATTGGTGTAGCCTCCATTGGAAGTCATCCCCTTGGTTTCCACCATCTTCCTTGTCATCTTCTTTGATACCTTGAGCCTCAACTTCCATTGTTTCCAAAAATAGGTCTCAAAAGATACATTTGCTTTCTTTCCAAAACCTTTTATAGTCACAGAAATCGAGCAAGTACATGGGCGTGTACACAGCTATGTACCGTGTATCTGGGTTGTGGTTCAATACTCTCAAGAATGGGCTAACTCTAGAGTTACAAGAGCGTAGTACAGGGCCATATACTTGGCCGTGTAACTCTCTTGATTTAGTTCCACTTTGTACTGAGAGGTTTAATGGGAGTGTAACTAATCCGTGTATAAGTATAAGGTTATATACATGAGCGTGTATTTCTCTGGATGCTTCTGAATCAGACTCTCAAATTACACATCCAAGGTACATGGGCATGTACTTGGCCGTGTATATCTTTGCACACTTCCCTTTACTCCAATTCTACTCTACTTCACTCCCAGTTTCGTACTTTGGCTTGAGATGCATGTATATTGGTCTGGAAAACAAAAGGAGCTAACTAAGTACCAAACAGTTTAAAAATAACTTTGAAGACAAGTATAAATACATGAAATCATAGCTGGAAAAATATGTAAATTAGAATTTATCAAATAACCCCCCACTTAAGTTTTTGCTTGTCCTCAAGGAAAAGGATGACAATAAAAGATAAGTACTTGATCTCAAGCTTCACAAAATTGACAATTCAAGTGTTTCAAGATAATGACAACAATCATGTGAAAACATCTCCACTAAAGCTCATAAAAGTATAACACTCCATATTTAAAGTGTTCCATGTCTGTGTGCATAATCCAACTTACAACAGTCCCTTATTTACAAGAGTTCAGCTTATTGAATACAATAACAAAAGTTAAAAAATAGCATAAAAGCTTCTCCTGTTAGGGTATACTCCAGCAGTCAGGTGATGTATGGCCTGGCGAATAGCATTCCGCCTTGGGCATCGGAGAACTGGTGGTAAATGAAATGTGCTACAATATACCCCAAGTAGAAGGGTACATGCTCGGTCATCGCACATAGGTACGTGAAGTCCAACAAAGACATGACCCCGATGGAGTCTCCCCGCCCATCCAAGCTCCTGCAAAGTAGTGCGCGAATATACTTGAGGGTGTCGAGGGTAATGCGGCTGTGTGCTGATGCAGCGCCACCGGGTCTCCTACGGTGTGCCGAATAGTAGGAACGTCGCCAGTTGCCCGCACTCTAGTGCTCTTGTGAACTCCTCATCGTACAGCCCTAGAAGTGTGAAAAAGGTGGTGTACAATAGCTACACCATCTTCCTTGTTGCTGAAATTGGATTATATAGGGACAATCGAACCTCATCACACCCCACACAATTGTGAAAGTGGCTAGCACTTCTAGTGCCAACTCTCGGTACGCTAGCTCACCAATCATTAAAAGTAGCTCCCACAAGTTGTCCCCCAGGAGGTCGTAGACATCGTACGCGAGCACGATAGACACAAGCATGTCTCAGTAGATAACTCGAGTTACCCTAAATTTCTACCAAGCAAGCCGTGGGTACCACTCCCTATTTACCGAGAATAGTGAAGTCGGGCTCTGTCAATCGGGATGCGGTGTCTCGCCCCTTGGCCTCTTGTGTTTATGGGGAATGGCCTTTGCCCTCAGCATGAGCTGCACTAAAAAGATTAGCATTAGTCTCAACAAAAATATGATAGAAAAAATATATATGGGTAAACATAAAAAACACAAGATTTAAAGATCAAAATTTACCAGTAGGGTTTGAAAAGAAAGCAAATCGGGAGCTGGAGAAATTGAGCCAAACGTGCGTTACCGTGCCAATAAAGACTTCGGGGAGTTCACAAGCATGTGGGGAACTATGTGGGATGGTTCAGAGATCTTAGAAACTCAATTTTGGTGAAAAAACGTTAAAGAAATCGCAAGGAATAAAAGTGAGAAAACGAGGAAAACCCCTCTCTTTCTTGCAAGTACACGGCCGTGTCTCTACACCCGTGCCTATGTAGATTGTAGATGGTAGCTTATATTTTCAATAAGGGACCACAGCCTTGTACACGAGAGTGCAAATCACCATCCACCAGTGTACTTCTCTGTTTTAAAGAAAAATAACACTTTTTTCCATGTGGGAGATACACGACCATAACACAAGCATGTAATCGCCCTTGTAATTCTCGGGTTTCTGAGATGACCAATAGAACGTCAATCCAGAGAGTTACACAGCCTGCTACACAAGAGTGTATCTCTGAGTCTATGCCGTGTAACTTTCTTTTTTGTTAATGAACTCAACTTTCGACCCAAACAGAAAGTTGTACTGTCAGGTACACGGTTGTGTACATGGTTGTGTACTGTTTCCAGATCCTGAACCTGACAATTACAAGTTCAAAAATCCCCAACACAACATCTAATTGTTCGAATACTACATGATGTAGAGCAATTGAAACACATAAGTACTACGAACAAGGGTTAAACATCCTAAATCATTCTGAAAATATGCTCAGCCTACAGATTATTTTAGCTAAACAAAAAAAAAATGAAAACGACTCAAAGAAACTTAGGTTACCTCCAAAGAAGCACTTGTTTTATATCACTAGCTTAACGTACCTAAAAACGTAGGGCGGTTCTTGGAGGTGAAATACCTCTTTATTGTTCGGTCCAAAATTACCACCCATATACTTCTTCAAACGATACTTATTGACTTTAAAAGTACTTTTTCTAAGTGGGTGACTTCCACAGTTTCGTAGGAGAAACGTTTTGTTACCGTAAATGGCCCGAACCATTAGGATTTGAATATATCAAGGAATAGTTTCAGTCATGAGTTAAACAAAAGCACTTGATCGCCTTCCACGAATTGCTTGCCCATTTTAATGTGTTTGTCGTGGTTAATTGCTCTTTATACAACTTGGGACTTTTGTATGCGATCATTCTCCATTCATTCAACTCATTCATTTGTAGTCTTCGAAGCTGCTCGGCTTGGTGCAAATCGAAATTCAGTGCCTTGATTTCCCAATAAACCTTATGCTCTAGTTCCATCGGTAAATAACAAGCTCTCCCATACACAAGTCGAAAAAACGTTGAACCAATGGACATTTTCTATGCAGTGCGATATGCCCACAATGCATCATTCAACCTTTCGGACAAGTCCTGCATGTTGCTTCCCACTGATTTCTCCAGAATTCTCTTCAACTCCCTATTAGTAACCTAAACATAATCACTAGTTTGATGGTGATATGTTGTTGCCAAACTGGGAGTATACCATGCCGTTTCAAAAATCTTATCAAACTTGGAGTTGCAAAAATGGGTGCCTCGGTTGCAGATGATTACCCATGGGCTTCCGAACCAAGAAAACAACCTCTTGAGGAACTTGAATTCAGGTCTAGCGTCGTTTGAGGGTAATGCCTGTGCCTCTATCCACTTACACACATAATCCACGGCTACTAGAATGTATTTATTTCCATTTAAATTAGGGAATGGCCCTATGAGATCAATTGCCCAAACATCCAACACTTCACAAAACTGAATAGATTTCTATAGCATCTCATCTCTCCGTGATAAAGTTTTAGCACATTAACAATCATCACAACTCTGTATAAACTGTCGATAACCCTGAAACAAGGAAGGCCAATAAAATCTAGACTCCAATACCTTTCTAGAAGTTCGGATTGCTTCGTAATGTCCTCCAGCTAGTCCCGAATGACAATGTGCAAGAATATTCCAACCTTTAACATGCGACACACGCCTATGAATGAATTTGGTCTGCACAAATCCAAAGCAAATACTTTTCCTCCGAAAAATAATCCTTCAAATTATGAAAAAAAATTCTTCTTTTGTTGAAAGTTAATCCTCGAGTAAAATGCAGCCAGATAAATAGTTGGTAAAGTCTGCAAACCATGGTGTATCGGAATCACTTGCCACTCCAATCGTATAAAGATATTCATTTGGGAAACATCATTGAGTGGTTTGTCATCTGAAGAAGCACAATGTCGGTTTTCAATCCTCAACAAATTGTCTGCAGCGAGATTATTTACCCACTTCTTATCCTTGATCTCGAGATCAAACTTGTGTAGTAGAAGTACCCATATGATTAATCTTCGTTTAGCATTGGTTTTACTTAGCAGATATCATAATGCAGAGTGATATGTGTATACCACTACCTTATAAAGGATGAGATATAAGTGAAACTTATCAAAATCATACACTACCGCTAATAGCTCCTTTTCAATAGTAGTTTAATTTTATTGTGTGTCATTGAGCGCTTTACTCGCATAATAAATAGGGCAAGAATGTTTGTCAGCACGCTACCCTAGCACTGCTCCAACTGCATAATCGCTCACATCACACATAAGCTTAAATAGCAAACTCTAATATGGGGTTACCATGATCGGCGCATGAATGAGTTTGTGCTTCAATGTACTGAAGGCATCCACCATTCACCAGTCAAAAAAATGGGGCATCCTTTTCCAGCAGTTGTGTGAGTGGATGAGCAATTTTGGAGAAGTCCTTAATAAACATCCTATAAAAACATGCATGTCCCAAGAAGCTCTTGATGTCTCTAACAGAATTCGGTGGTGGTGGTTTTTCAATAGTCTCGACTTTTGCCTTGTCGACCTCAATACCCCTCTGTGATAATTTATGGCCTAGACCTATTCCTTCACGGACCATGAAATGGCATTTCTCCTAATTTAAAGTCAAATTACTCTCTTCACAACGATATAGCACTTTTTCTAGATTCCTCAAGCACAAGTTGAATGAATCTCCAAATACAAAAAAGTTGTCTGTGAACACCTCCATAATATCTTTAATTAGTTCATCAAAGATTGCCGTCATATAGCATTGAAAAGTGGAGAGAACATTGCATAACCCAAACGACATCCTCCTATAAGCAAACGTACCATAAGGACATATGAAAGTTGCCTTTTCTTGATCCTCTAATGCAATAGGAATCTGAAAATAACCTGATAACCCATCCAGAAAACAATAGTAATATTGTCCGGACAAGCGTTCCAACATTTGATCAATAAACGGTAGGAAAATGATTTCTCCTTGGGCATTTGAATTTTCAGGCTTTGAGAAACTTGGCGCAAAAGGACATGGTGATAGCCTTCCGCAGATAGATCGTGTAGATCAATTGTGCGATGGATGCCTTGTCAGCAAACAGCGACGCTAGTTGTTCCCACAAAAGGCTACCTACCGTGCTGAACGTCCACTCCATCTCATGCTTAAAAGGAAAGATGAGGCACTTAGTGTAGTCAAGAAAATTAAGGTAGCAGCTGAGATGGAGGGCGATCTCAAGATGAAGGCATTTTGCACCGACCACGGCAGTGAATTCACATCTAAGGAGTTCGCCAAGTTCTACGAGGATCTTGAGGTAAAACGGTTCCTAACTGCCCCATAGTCTCCACTGCAAAACAGTGTTGTAGAGAGAAGGAACCAAACAGTGGTTGCGATGGCGAGGAGCTTGTTGAAGAACAATCAAGTGCCGGGCAAGTATTGGGATGAAGTGGTTACAACAACTGTCTACGTACTAAATTGAGCTCCCACATGGAGTATGTCAGGCATGACACCTATGAGGTTTGGTATAAAAGAAAGCATGGTGTACATCACATTCGCACCTTTGGGTGTGTTGGGCATGTCAAGGTGACAACTCCACATGTGAAGAAGCTGGCGGATAGGAGCATTCCCATGGTGTTCTTCGGCTATGAGGCCGGAAGCAAGGCATACAGAATGTTTGATCTTGTGTAAAAGAAGCTCCACGTCTCTCGTGATGTCATTTTCGATGAGAAAAGGCACTGGAAATGGGACTCATTGGTTGAAGAAAATATACAAAGTGTGAGTGACATCTTTACTGTGATCTGTGCACTCTGATCATGGTGAACCTGGCAGCCCGCCTGGCGCGAGCGGGCAAGCTGGGCATGACCATGCCGCATTTGGGGACGTGCCAGGATCTGGCCCGGATGAAGAAAGCTCAGCCGAAATGACAACGGCACATGCCCCACCTGGGACACCCGCTGGAACACTGGCCACTATGCCAACCACTGCATCATTGGCTTTGTTGACACAAAAGCCACAGTGTTTCCACTCGCTGCAAGAGTTGTACAATATGACGTCGGAGGTTGAGCTGGAGCATTCCGGACTGTACATGCTTGCAACGAGGAACCTAAAGTTGTTGAGGAGGCGCAGAAGCACAAGAGCTAGAAGAGCGCTATGCAAGAGGAGCTAGGGGCCATTGAGGACAATGAAACATGGGATCTCATTGATCTACCTTCCAGCCACAAGGTCATTGGACTTAAGTGGGTATTTAAAGTGAAGAAGGATCCTCATGGTGCGATAATCAAGTATAAAGCTCGTCTCGTTGCAAATAGGTATGTGCAAGAACAAGGCATAAATTTTGATGAAGTGTTTGCACCTGTTAGAAGAATGGAAACTGTCAGGTTGCTCATTGCTTTGGCGACTTAAGAATCATGGGAGGTGCACCATATGGATGTCAAATCGGCATTCTTGAATGGTGAACTTAATGAAGGAAAAGTGTTGAAGCTATGGAAGGCACTGCACAGGCTTCAATAGGAGCCGAGAGCTTGGAATGCAAAGATTGACAAGAGCCTTGTCTCACTCGGGCTTGAGAAGTGTTGCTTGGAACATGCGGTTTACAAGAAGAGGGATGGTGAGTCCTGTCTTTTGGTTGGGTTGTATATGGATGATTTAATCATCACAGGCTCAAGCATGGCCGAGATAGCAAGTTTAAGAACCAAATGAAAGATTTGTTCAGTATGAGTGACCTCGGTTTCTTGAGCTACTATTTGGGAATAGTAGTAGTTCAGTCATGCCATGGTATCGGGCTATGCCAAGCAAGTTATGCAACTAAGATACTTGACAAAACTAGAATGACAAGCTAAAACTCAGTCCTGACTCTTATGGAGGTGAGGCAGAAATTGAGCAAGAAGAGTACAGCTCCACCGGTTAATGTAACTGAATATCAAAGCATTATGGGGAGCCTTAGGTACTTGGTTCATACCCGAGCGGATATATCCTACGCAGTTGGGATTGTAAGTCGATTTATGGAATCACCAACAACCCAGCACATGGCGAAGGTGAAGTATATTCTGAGGTATGTCTGGGGAACACTTGACCTGGGGTGTCTGTATGTGAAGAAAGGAGAAACGTAGCCACATCTCGTCGGATACAGCGACAGTGATATGCCCGGCGACATTGACGACTGAAAGAGTACCACCGGCTTCGCTTGTTATCTTGTCTCCAACTTAGTGACATGGGTGTTACAGAAGCAAAAGATGGTGCCATTATCTTCTTGTGAAGCTGAGTACATAGCAGCTACTACTGCAGCATGTCAAGGTATTTGTCTTAGGAGGCTACAAGAAGAATTGCTGATGAATATGGAGCAAAGTGGTCTTGAAAGTGGATAACAAATCTGCTATAGACCTTTGCAAGAATCCTGTGTCCCATGACTGAAGTAAACACATTGACATGAGATACCATTTCATTCGTGAATGTGTTGAAGGTGGAAATATAGAAGTGGAACATGTGTCCACTAATGATCAACTGGTTGACATTATGACAAAACCACTCGATCGTCTGAAATTCCTGGAGATGTGCACAAAGCTGGGACTTTAAGTTGTGAAGAAGTAACAAGATTAGCGTGGTGAATGATGATAATAATCTTGTTATTTCTAGTTTATTACTCATTAAGTATGTAGGTACATATTGATTTTCTGCATTAGACCTGCCACATCAAAGTTTGGAGGGGTTGCATGTAGTTGCATGGAGAAAGGAAGTGGTTAAGGGGAGTGTAGGCGCACGTTATAGTGCGTGGCTTAGAAAACGGATTGAGTTGTTGCTCACCGCATGCATGTAAGTTAGTGCTGACCATGTATTCATGTAGTTATGTTGGAAATAAATAAAAGAAAAAAACCCCGATATTGGGTGTAGTGGGGTCTTCGAAAGGTTTGAGTGTCCATCATCTTTAAGGATGCAAGAGTGCAATTGAGAGAACCACCTGTGTGATAACGAGGAAAGGAACTCCTGGGCCAATAGGCACCGACCAAGGGATGGGCCCCAAGATCTCACACTTTACTCTTTAGGTATTTGAGTTGGCGAAGGCCACTAAAGAAGTTTGGGTACTTGAGGATGGTGAGGTATAGATTGGGGCGTCACCAGACAAGAGGGCTTTGTGTGTAGGGCGTGGAGTTCATATGGACTTCACAAAAGATTCAAAGATGGAGATAGATTTGGAGTCTTTGCATCCAAAGAGAAAAGGGATGGTGAATCTCACCATTTGGCCCAAGCACTAGTAGGATCTCATTCGCCAGAAAAGATCAGAACTCCATTTTTGGTTTATTTTTTGGATGCCATGCCATTCTTGAAGTTGACATGATGATATTCATGATGTGATGTAAACTCGATACCATTCAGGACACAATCTTATAAAACCTATTTTGTTGATATTGCATTACTCTTTGGCAAACATGCACATAATTATAGGTTTTTAAAGGGGGCACACATAAAAAATCTTCCAGATGTCTGTAGGTAAGATTTTGTATACATAGAGATGTAATAATAAAAGAAAAAAGAATGGAAATTTGATATAAAAAATGCAAAATCCACTACTTTTGAAATTTTTACTTTTAAAAATAGCACATATGTAATTACAAATACCAGGGAGTAACAAATAATCCCTCTATACTTTCAGTATTCCCTAATAATCCCCGCAAGTTTCCATATCTCTAATGCATCCCTCTTTTTCAATGTGTTTACTTTCCAGTCTAATTCCCATCAAAAAGCGTGTAACGGCATTAGATGGAGATTGGAATTTACCGGACTACCCATGGTGATGATTACCCTCTTTCTTAGGTGCAAAATGTCAAAAATACCCTCAACTTGCCATGTTGGGAAATGACAGGGAGATGGTTAAAACATCGATATGTTACCCTCCATGTTTCTCTCTATTCACATCCATCGCTCTACTTCTTCTCTCACTGGAGTTCTGCATTCTTTGACACCACGTCACCTTGTGGGATTAGGGCATCTCCGAGATTTCCATCCACGAAAGCAGCGGGTTGAAGGTAGGAAGCCACCCATGGCGAAAGCAAATGGAATTGTATTTCTGGATTCATCTTGAACCTAGAATTTTTAGAGTTTTTGCATAGAATTTGTGTGCTCCTTTACATTTCTTTCTATGTGATTTCTATGTATTATACATTGTCTTATGTGTAAAATACAATGTTAGTGTTTGTTACTTCGCATTTATCTTGAACTAATTATGTGCAATTTTCGTTTCAATTTGATTGTCTGTAATAACAAGATATGGCTACCAATCTATCAAACGCGAAATGCCATATGGCCCCATTGTCACAACGCTCACAAAGTTAAAGGACAACATGAGTCGGCGACACTATGAAATTCTTCATGGAATACCCATTGCCTATTTCATGGAGGTGGAGTTCGTAATGCAGGAGAGGGGATGCTAGATGCCTTACTGCAGATGTACAACAATCGCATCTAGTGTTTCTAGATAGGTGAAAGTATACTTGATTTGACGCCTGAGGATGTGGCGCTTATTATAGATTTGCGTTGTGACAAGGATGTTGTCTCATTCAAACACATCAAAGAGCACTCTGAGTTTGAGCAAATGTATCATGACAAAATGCATAACCGACATCAAGATGCAATCAAAGCTAACCTTCTCAAACTTGTCTATAGTAAAGACGGTGAGGAGGAGACATTTGCCAAACTAGTTATGGTCTACCCAATGACCAACAGTCTCTTCCCCAACACATCATTGAATGCACCAATATGGATTACACTCTATATTGACAATTTGGACTCGCTTGCCCGTTACTCATGGGTACATGCCACGCACAGGTGGATCATGGTCGACATTGCAATAGCAACGGCTTGTGTGCAGCTTAGGTGCAAAGGAAAGTAGATAACTGTTATGGGTGCACAGACACCTTAAATATTTGGTTTTACAAATCCACCAGGAGTATGAAGAAGCTACGCCTGGGATGTACGTCATGAATCATATGCTACAGCGAGAAGAGTTTCATAAATGCGGTTTCTGTCAGGCCTTTACTAAAATCATTGAAAGGCAAGAAGTATGCTCGCTCTTGTGTATGACTTTGTTTTCCTGTGTATTACTTTATTTTCCTATCTATGCCTTTATTTCCTTGTGTTATTTACATGTGTATCATGTTTGTTTCTGTGTAGGTTTTGTGTTTTATGTGTACAATGTGTGTTTCCTATTTACATTGATTGGTTTTTGATTTTTCTTGGCACAGTGAGCAATTCTCTCATCTTGTCCCTACCAATGATAAAAATGTTGCATTCGTGAGATTTGGAACAAGGGAGGAACACTAGAAATAGACTTTCAAGAGGTCATCCAAAGTGGGAGAGACTTAAAGATGGCGTCGTGAACATTCCCCCTCTAGACACATAAAGGAAAAGTGGCATTGCCCCATGGAGTCTACAAAAAATTCAAGGGCATAGCTATTAAGAAAGTGAGGTATGGAACATTCCCTTCCCCTAGCACTGAGCAAATGACCCGCCACCAGCATCGATTGGCAGCCCTAATTATAGGCTGTAGGGCAACGACGATGTCACCCGCCTATTGAAGCTAATGTTAAAGGAGTTTGGTGAGCTACACGCTTATATGGACGAGCATGATGCCAGAGAAACAAGGGGACAGACGGTCAGCTCATAGACATCGCCAAGAAAGATAGATGTTCAATGGCCTCCACCGGGGTTTTGTCCTTCTTCCTCTTCAGAAAAGTGTGTGAAGTGGGTTGCGCCCTCTTGGGGGCCGCAAAAAGCATAGATAGTGAGACCCCTACCTCCATCAAGGAAATACCTACATTGGATAATGACATATTTGCCATGAAATTCAAAATGCCTGCTCAACAGTCAACATGGCGAAACAAATGTCGAAATACCAGAACTGGAAATCGATATAGTGCACTTCGCTGTAGAAATTCTTACTCCTGAAGCTCCAGTATCTACCTTTAATGCTAGAACATCCACTACTACAACAGCCAAAGCTGAGACACGTATGAGAAGGGTAATGCATGCTACATTTGCAATAAGCACATCCTTACCCAGTCCTACAAGACCTCCCGGAAGAAAGCCCCATCGAAGAGCACCCTAATGAAGATTGTGCGCATTGAAGAGGGCCCACCGTGGGAGATCAATAAAAAAAACAGGCTCGCACTCACCCATAGGATCGCCAAGGGAAAGGAAGACCTCTGATTTTGACGCACTTCTTGAGTCCCTCACTAGTTTGAAAAACACACTAGAGAAATGTGATGTGAAGGGTCCTTCCAATGCTTCACCGACATCCACTAAAATGACAGAACCTGACCCAACTACACTTGTGCTCATCCCATATGAGGGTCCTACAGAGGCTTAGCTGCATCATGAGGTACAAGTAAACACGGAAACCAATTTCTTTCCAAAGGAAAAAAACTGCACTGATTTCGCCCTATTAGACAAAGTGAAATAAGCAGTCATCACACTTGCCCTCAGCACCCATGATGACAAGTAAAAATGGTTTTCTATGTAATGTGAATATTTATTGTGTATTTTGTGTTGGTCATCTGTATTACTCGATTTTCCGTTGTAATGTGTTTTCTAGATGTGTATTACATCACTTTCCTATGTATTTGAAGTAACTAATGTCATCTACTCCATTTATGTAATGCAAGTCTGTCATTTGGAGAGATGACTTTGGGTTTACGACATGTGACCACCTTTACGTCCTATTAGAAAGGAAAGAACCACGTGCTAACGATGTTGTTGATGTGCTCGTCCTCATCATCTACGACGCAATGCTTTCCAACCACTCGGCCTATAATAAGCATGTCATTATCACGCGCCCATTGACGTTTGTGATACAGAAAATGCAATTCTTCACAGATCAAGCAATGTATATGACAGAGGATGCCAATAACAGGTACAAGCATGCTGAAGTCATTCTCATGCCCACCATCCTCAACAGCTAGAAAAATACATCCACTACTTTTCGCTAGCCTACCACACATACGATGTCGGCGCCAAAGCCATGGTATGTAATCCTCTCATTTTCACACAGGTCACAATCTTGTTGTACCTTCATTAACGGCTATTTATCATGTTCTAGCTCAAAATTTTATTGTCTTAGAAATCCACACAGGGGTTCAACATGTGCAAAGAGTTATTATTTGCACATGACTGGTCATACCCTTGATGAGGGCTCAGTGAGTCGCATGCAAGTGTACATGCCATATCACGTAATACAGTGCTTAAAAAGAAAATTTGTATCCATAGGGACTAGAAATGACTAGTAATAATTCAATTTCCGCTATCTAACTCCGAACTCAACTGAAAGGTGTGAAAGATGACTAGATCACTGGTTAGAAAGGTTAAGAAATTGTGAACTAAAGGGTAGAGAAATTAGAATGAAAAATGGTGCTTGGAGAGATTTCCCTAAGGATTTTAAAAATTAAATCGATTGCAACGTCAAATAGAATACTAAGCCTTGTTGGACAGAGGGAAATCAAAAGTATACTAGGTGCTTTCTCAAGTCGCCCTAATACATAATCCCATGCTTGAGAAGATTGAATCTCTTCCCCTCTTATTTCTACAAGATTACATAGAGCTCTGGAAAATGGCTAAGAATTGGAGCTCTCGCTACGCAATTTTACCCATGAGGATATCAAGCATCCTATCTCTAAAGCCTGCTCTCAAATCTTTTAATCTATGTGTGATCTCACATAATTTTATCTCTCAATCTCAATCACACAATCAACAAAGAAGAAGTCACTCTCGTGCACTAATTCAATAATTATAAAATATAGATTAACCCAACCAAATGAAAAAAATTCTATAATAAAAGCAATCACAATATAAAAGTATCCTAAGCTACATCAATCCAATCACAGAAGGAAGTGTACCACTCCATAAGGTTCATGTGCATAAAAGAATATAAAATAAACCTAAAACCCCCTCTCAATATCTTCTCCATAGAAGAGGATGTGAGCCGATATCGTCACTCCAATAGCTCTTTCAAGCTACTTCTCCTTCTTTAGATTTGCCTCCAGACCTTAGCCATCGCACTCTATCATTTTCCAGAAAATCCAGTCTCCTTAATTAACTCTTTCGGCTTATATTTATAACCTCTAGAATCCACACAATACACGGGTGAGAACACGGGCGTGTATCTTACCCGTGTAGTCATCGTGATTTATTTAAATCTGCATTTTCGGGTACACATCCGTGTATTGGTGGCAGTGTATCTCTTCGGTTGGCCATGTATATCTCGGTTTGGATCCCTTTTCAGATTGTGATTTACACGGCCATGCCCATGTTCCACACGAGATCACGTTCCCTGAAATCCTAGGTGTACATGAGCATGTACATCTTTTATACGGTCGTGTTCTTCTTGGTATAAAGTGCTTCAAGAGTGCTCGGTCATGCACGCGGCAGCTAGCACACGCTCTAGATGACCTCTCTCGCAGGTGACCAGACACTACACGGACAAGTACATGGAGGTGAACTTTGTCCGTGTAAAACCAGTTGTTTCTTTTGGCTCCATTTTGCTCCAGAATTCATTCCTTTGGCTTTTAGTGTACTTTTTCTCTTCTGAAAGTATAAATAAAATAACTAAGAACCGAATTATCCAAAGATCAACTTGAAGACAAGTATAATTACACGAAATTACATGCGAGAAAGTATATAATTAAGCACTTATCAACCACCAAGAAGAACTGAGATCCGTGGATTGTCTCATTTTAATGGTGCCATACATCAACCAAAGTTTGAATACGGTGAAGCTAGGCATACCACAGATGGATGTCTCAAACCTGAAGCTCTGCTATGTTACTTGGATAATGGTGGATGGCATGAGACACAAAGTTCTCTTGAAAGATAAGGATGACACCATAAAGGATGATGCCAAGTAGAATGCCTCGAACTATAAGGACGATGTGACTAATGATGACATTGAGAAGCTGGCGTAAAAGATAAGGACGATGCAACCAATGACCATGACATGAATAACGATGCCACAAAGGATGATGCTGAGAAGGAGGTCACCGACTAATAGAGGATGTTTACTTTGATTATGAAGAAATTTATGACAATGTACTAGACATTTGGACCAATGTAATAGTCTTTCTAAGACCAAGAATGTATGTTAGCAGTCAGTACGAACTCATTTCCATTTTTGGTATAAGTGGAACACGCAAAGTAAACATGATTGACATAAAACTAAGTTCAAACAAAAGTATTACACACGTAGAAATAAAACTACACAAAAGACATATATTGAATAAGAAGCATCCATACTACAACTAAATGTCTCAAAACACATATTAAACGGGCATAATACTCACGAATTGAGATAATACACAAGGAAACAAGCATAGTACACATGAAACTAATGTAATACATAGGAAACAAGGGTTTAATTGGCTATGACCGCATTGCATGAATGGCGATTGTGACCAACTTCATGCCACTGACTGCCACATAAGTTGTCGACATCGAACGCCTATGATTTTGATTCTTTTCCTTTACAGATGGCTAGGTCTATTCTTTCTTACTGGCGGCCTTATGCGAAATTCCCTTATTTTGATTAGGGAATGAGTATATTGGCTCTGCATATGCACAACAATACAAATCAAAGGTGAAGTAAGCGTTGACATAGTGATGCACACCCACATCTATTTACATGATTGCCACACATGCATGGTTGCATGGGAGCCCATGCAGTTCCCATCTTGGACGGGAGCACTTAATCACCAGCAAGTTGACCATATTTTTGTTCTCGTCCACCACTTCGTAGTTGTCAACTTTGGATGGGCCCATTTTTAGAGAGTGGCTATCTTCTATAATTTGTTCAATCTTCTTGTGTATCTTAAGACAAAGTGGAGTTTCCCACCCTTTGAATTATTCGTGTTTGTTAGCCAGCATATTCATTAGTTTAAACCTCCAGATGAACATATGAACTACTTGTTTCCTAGACATAATACACAGAAAGTAATTGCTGTCAAGATAACTACACATGTCTAAATGGCAACCATGCATACTATATAGTAACCAGTCATAATACACTCAAACGTGCCATAATACACACGATCGTGTTGTAATACATGCAATCTTGATGTAATACACACCAAGGCTAATCTGATTGAGTCAACTATGCTCATCACTGGCAGATGATGCCCCTCTTTAATCCAAGCATTGAAAGACTCAGCTACATTAGAGTACATGTCGCACTAGCACACATTCTTAAATAAGTAGTTGAACCAAAGGTCAACATCATACTTGTGAAGCAAACAATGGTGCGCATCTGCTAATGTGGATATGCAATATTGACAACCATTGCCCAACACTCTTCTTTCAGCACTTTGTTGAGCTTAAGGTTGTCTTTCATGAAATTTGCCTCCAAATGTCACAGGCAAAAACCATGCTGGGAGGAGGAGGAGAAGACTCTCGCAATGGCCTTCACAAGGCCCTTGGACTTATCTGAGACAAAAGTGATGATTTTCTCATAGTCGTCTCTACCATACAACTCATCCCCGAGCATAACAAGAAACCAAGTCCAATGCTCATCAATTTTGTTATCGACGGTAGCGAAGGCCATATGAAACAGGCCCTCATTGCCATCCTCACCTATCGCCCCCAATAAAATCCCCTTGTACTTGCCAAGTAAGTGAGTTCTATTGAGAAAGACTAACGGCCTACATGCACACTTGAACCCCAACAAAAAACAAACATGCACGAAAAGGGAAAGCAAGCGCACTTGAACCTCTCCTCATTGTTCTCAATAGTGACAACGCTACCAAGGTTCATCTCTGACACCTTATTTACATACCAAAGTAGCAAATCATAGCTGTTTACTTCACTTCCATGTATGGTAGCCATCGTAACCTCCTTCCTCATCTAAGCACCCTTATATGGTAGATAGATACTATGCTCATGTAATATGCCCTTTGCAAGCCGACGGGTCTGTTCAAGTGTGTCTTCTTCAATTTCTAGATCATATGGTCGTCAACACATTTTTCACATTCTTTTAAATTGTCGTACCATTATCTCCACCATAATGTGCTTCGCCTGTATTGTCTTAACCTAGAATGTGTCGAAGTTTCCCTTTTTCAATGAGTGCACACTGCACCGGCAATCTGACATGGCGCAACTTATAGTCACTCGTTGTTTATCATATTTTAGAAAAATAAAGCTAAACTTCTTCCTTATGGCGAAGCCGTGAAGGGAATTTTAGAAGTGTTCTGCACTTTGAAAGCCCCTAGTTTGATCATGCATCCATCAAATAATTGAGAAACCCTAGTAATACACAAGCCCCCGCTAGACGATTGGGATAGGAATGTCTCCGTGTCAACAGTCATGCATTCTGATGGGTGTTGTGTGTGCTGCACAACCCTATACTTCAAGTGTACGGGTCATCAAGTAATAGATAGGTGAGAAAAAATGGTTGTTGTACCCATAGGGATTGAAGAATACTAGTATTGATCCTAATGGTGCAATGTAACCTAAAATCAAAATGGAAAGTGTTGGTTTCTAGAAAAATATGGAAATTAATTAATAGGATAGACAGGCAATTAGAGGAGTGATTAAATCAAAGGATGAGACAGGTGCCCGGATAAGATTTCTCTTGTATTAATAAAAGGTAATTAAACTCAATAAATATTTGAGCTAAGGGTTGTTGGACCAAAGGAATTCAAGATTATGTTGAGTGCTCTCTCGACACCACTCAGCAACTAATCTCATGCTATGATAGGTCAAAATATCTTTCAAACCTACTTTCACATGATTGCAAGGAGCTCTAGGAATTCCATATCAAGGATCAGAGGTAAACTACGACGATCCTAATTGGAAAGTACATGACGCCCTATCTCTAGTGCATGTTACTAAAATCTATTCATCTATGTGTGATCTTCTTAGATGGATCCCCTAATACCTAATGTAAAATTATAATGGTAAAGCCTTTCTCTCTATGCTAAACCAATATCATGCAACAAAGATGAATCTAACACACAAAAAAAAAATAAATTATGATCCATATGAAAATAATGATTAACAAAGATGAATCTAACCAATATAAATTAGGGTTAACTTCCTTGGGTGTCCGGATTTGATTAACAAAGATGAATCAAATCCGGACAACCAAGGAAGTTAACCCTCCATTGGGGTCTTGTTTAATACAAAGCAATAAAGATACAAATAAAACACAAAATTCATAAGGAAGAACTCCCTTCTAGTCCAAATAGCCCTCGAGATCGATCACAATTATTGTAGCCACCGTTGGATGTCACCCCTCGACTTCCACCATCTTCTTCTTCATCTTCTCTAATATCCTGAGCCTCAGCCGCCGTTATTTCCTAAAATAGGTATCAAAGGAGACATCTTCTTTCTTTCCAAAATCTTTTATAGTTGTAGAAATCAAGCAAGTACACAGGTGTGTACATGGCCGTGTATTCGGCTGTGTATCTGGGTTGTAGCTTGATGTTCTCAGGATTGTGCTAATTCTAGACTTACACGGGCTCAATACACGGTCATATACTTGGCCATATAACTCTCAAGATTTCATTTTGCTCTGTATTGGGAGATTGAATGGGCATATAACCAGTTGGTGTATATGTACATGGTCATGTACATGGGTGTGTACCTGGGCATGTATTTCTCTGGATGCTTCTGAATCAGACTCTAAAATTACATGGGCAAGGTACACGGGTGTGTACTTGGTCGTGTATATCTCTTGACACTTGCCATTGCTCCAATCCTATTCTGTTTCGCTCCTAATTTTATACTTTGGCTTGAGATGCATATATATTGGTCTGGACAACAAAAGAAGCTAATTAAGTACCAAATAGTTTTAAAATAACCTTGAAAACAAGTATAAATACATGAAATCGCATGTGTGAAAATATGTAAATTAGTAGTTATCACTTTCTGAAAATGACTCTCTGCAAGGCGATGCCAAATAAATCGAGAATAACAAGGTGTGATACAAACAAAGTGCAATACTCGAAAAACTCAAAAACCAATTAGAAATCTTTCATAACACACATGAAACGTGTATTACAAGCACTAAAAACTTGCATTACATATTAAAAGTCAGTAATGACAGAATATCAATGTAATACGCGAAAGTAACTAGCACCATCATTTGTAGGTTTATTATGATGGGAAGGAGGAGCCAGCATTTGCGTCAAATGCCCCGCTTACTTCATTGACGATGAGTCTATAACGTTGTTGTTGAACATGTGGTATATGTGGCACATGTGTTTGAAGTCTTCCTTTAACTCAATAGGGCAAATCGTCTTATACGAGTGCTGTGTGACGAACTTCACTTGAACCTGAGAAATGTCGAAGGTCTAATGCTCACATATCTCCCCATGAACATCTACCAAGAGCTCAGCATCGTGAATTGAAGCACATCCTCTTCTCCTTTGTAACTGGCCATATCACAGAAGGTTTCCATTGATAACAACACTTGCACTATCATTTGGAAAAACACATGAGACCTAACAAACACAGAAGAAATGTAATACGAAGAGCACCTTTACAGCTATAAGGTCTGCGTCTGTTAGTATCGCCTTTACACCCGGAAACTCTCTCTTAGAAATGTCAAATGATGGCCAATCTAAATAGCACTTCCTATAGCTTCCGAAAGAAGAAGAGGAATGAGAAAAAGAAGAAGAACAGAAGATGGGAGAGCTGCACGTTAAACAAAAGAAATATGACAAAAGGCTATTAAGAAGAAGCTTCTTTAGATTCGCTAGTACATCACATCAAAAAACAACGTGACATGGCAAGACTTTGAAAACAAGTTTCTCTTCACATCTAACAAGGCCATTTGTGGCAATAAACAAAAAACACGTTGACGAAGTGAACACCGTGGATGTGGATGAAATGGTAATTTTTTTAATAAGATAGGGATTGCCTATAATATTGCAATGCCAAAAGAGCTATATAAGAAGAATGAAACTTGCCGGGGACAAATAAAGTAATTTTTCATTAAAAATATTACTTTTTTAAATAATTAGTGAGATGTAAATATAATAGCGCTACCTTTCGTTTATCTTAACCAGCATCAACTGAAAAAAAAAAAAATTTTATGAAATGTTTTAAAATTTTATTGATATAGACTATTAATATCCCTTAAATGCGGCTCTTCCCCTATTTGTCAAATACATATTTATTTTGAAATAATAAAAAACTTTGAAGTCTCATTTAACAAAAAGAAAATAATATTTATTGGTTATGCGCTCACCGCGAGTAAGAATAACCCTCTACTATTAAATCACTCACGCACCCAAGGCCACAACAAACTGAGTGTCATGATTAAAGGAGAAAAAAAATCTATTCAATAATAAACTATTATTTTTACTAAAAAGTAGTGCTACAAAATAAATAAAATCAAGAGAAAATAAAAATAATAGATGGAAAATTGAAAGCAAACTACATAAAGGCAAAAGAGAGAAGCAAAGACAAGGAGAGCTGGCTCTTGGCTTTGAAGAAGAAGCCACTTCTTCTTTCTTGTTCTTTATTGTAAATAATGGGTGCCATTCCAGTTTCTCTTCTTTGCTTGGCTTAGAAACATAGTTTGAAGTTTCTCTTCATCTTGTTTCTTAGATCTCTTGTTTTCTACTTGTCATTGTTCTGTTTTTGTTGAAGGAATGAGTAAAGAGGAGTTTCTGAAGATACAGGTATAGTGTTTTTTCTTTGTTTTTCTCATTCAATTTGAGTTTTTCTTTCTCTGGTTTGTGCTCTTGTACTAATGGTGAGATTTATGCAGACTTGTTATCTTAAAGTGAACATTCACTGTGATGGATGCAAACAGAAAGTGAAGAAGTTGCTTCAGAAGATTGATGGTGTGTGTGTGTGTGTGTTTGTTTTTTTCTTTGATGTTTTAGTATGTTTAATAACATCTCACTGGTGACTTGTCTGTATGGTTTTTTTTTTCTCTTTTTGTTTGTTCTTGTGTGTTTTTTCTGTGTTTTTCTTTTCTTTTTTGGTTTTTTTTTTGTTTGAATGGTTGATGTTGGATTTCAGGGGTGTATACAACATCCATAGATGCAGAGCAAGGGAAGGTTACAGTTTCAGGAAATGCGGATCCTGCCACCCTCATCAAGAAGCTTGCCAAGCATGGCAAACATGCAGAGCTTTGGGCTTCCAAGGGTGCTATTAACACTCAGCTCAACCTCTCAAACCAGTTCCCAAAACTCCATCTTGACAATGGGAAAGTCCAGAAGGACAATGGAAAACCTCAGAAAGGTGGTGGTGGTGGTGGTGGTGGAGATGGTGGAGGAAAGGATCATAAGATTCAACAGCAACATCCCCCTCCACAGCTACAACAACAACAAGCACAGCAGTTGAACGAGCAACAACAGCAGCTACTGCAACAAATGAAGGGATTCAATGGCATGAACCTACCAAACTTGAAGGACATAAAGTTGCCACTACCAGTGATGAAGGACCCCAAGTCAGTGAAGTTCAGTCTCCCACCAGAGGATGAAGCGAGTGACTATGATGATTATGATGATGATGAGTATGATGATGATGATGATGATGAGTATTATCTTGAGGGGTTTGAGGACTTTGATGATGATCTCAAACAAAACAAGATGAAGCCCCCTGTGTCAATCCCTCTGCAATCCCTCCTAAAAAGGGAGATGGTAACATTAACAATGGTGGTAAGAAAGGTGATCAAGTGGTTCAAGGCCAAAACAAGAGTGATGGAAAGAACAATGGGAAGAAGACTGGTGGGACCGTGCCAATACAAGATGGTAAGCTTGTAGGGAATGGCAACAAGGGCCCTCAGAACAATAACAGCACCAACAATAGTAATGGTGGAGCCATTGGAGGAAAGAAGGGTGGTGGTGGAGGAAAACCAGAGGGACACCAGCCTGCAATGAACCAACAACAGCCCAACATGATGATGATGAACAACGGTTTCCAACCAATGAATTTGGGACAAATGGGGCAGATGGGTCAAATGAGGCCAATTCATGGTGGTCGTTCAATGGCAATGCCACATATGGCAAATGTAGGAGGTAATGCTGCTGTTCCAGGACTTCCGGCCGGCGGTATGCCACCGGAGGTAATTCCCATGGCAAATCCTTACCAACAACAGTATATGGCTGCAATGATGCAGCAAAGGATGATGCATGGTGGAGAAGGAGGATATGATCCTAGAATGTATCCGCAGATGGGCTACGGACGGCCGATGGCCCCCGGGATGGCTTACTTCGGCCCACCGCCACCTACCAGTGGTGAATTCACTCATTTCTTCAGTGATGAGAACACTAACAGTTGCTCTATCATGTGAAATGCAGAAATACTAGGCATTTCCATGTGCTTTGTGGTGATCAGTATACATCATGATAAATGGGTGAATTTTAGCTCTCTTTCAAGTTCAAGACGTGGAAAATTTTCTTCCTTGATGCTTAAGTTAGGCATATAGAGATAGATATGTTTATGTTATCTATATAGAGATGAATCTATGATGGTATTTTTTTTTTTTTTTTCTTTTACTGCTTTAGATTTCAGTGTTGTATGTGTCAATAGATGATAAGTTGAGAAATAATAAAAGATGGCAGTATGGCCCATGAATGAATGAATGAATGAATGAATGCTTTTGCAGTCTCTGCTGCTGCTTTCTCTATTCTCAAATTCTCTTCTTCATGGTTTGCATTCTTTTTAATGGTTATGGTTGTTGTTATCTTTTATTTTCTCTCTCTATGGAATGATGGAGGGTGGGTGTGCTGCTGTGCTTATTACTGTCTGTTTTACTGAAATTAATTCAGATTGAACCACACTCATACACAAAGAAAGGATGAGCACAATCACAATGGACAAAGTTCCGGCCCTTGGTACTAAAGCAGTTTTTATTCAACAACTAGAGTGGCTATTAAATAGGCTCTTTAATAGTGGGGTAGTACATGGAGAATTAACAAATAACAAAAATAAAAGGCGCACATTTTCGTCTATGTATGCATGATCATGTGACTTAAAAACAACAAATGAGAAAATGAGGCGCACATTTTAGTTTGTGTGCATGATCATGTGACTTAACAAAGCAAAGGGAAACCAACTCCAAATGTGAGAGATCACTGTACATGAATAGAATTAAAAATAACAGAAGTTTGAATCAAATTTCAACATCCTCTCTTGATTCAAACTTGCTAATACCGATGTGAGCTCCCAAATAGTTGTGTTTGCTCCTAGGGAGTGACTCAACTGTTTCCTCTTTTGTACTGCAATGCTTTAGAATTGACCGGGTTCTTTACCATTGCCATTTGCAGCTTTGTTGTGGCAAAAAATTTATATTGCTTCATCTTGATCTTGTCAAAGGTCTAAAAGTACCCTCCTTAGCCATCAAAACCCTTGATAGTCTAACCATTAAAATTGAAAACATTTTTTAAGTGCTTTCTATGTCCTTCATGCAACCTGACCAATGCAGTCATTGTATCTAAGTAAATTGGAGCTTAATAGTCAATTATCCTACCATATATCTCAAGATTTTTTTTTGTTGCTTCAAAATTATGCTTTAAAGCAAACTGTCTGAATCTTGAGATAATACCAAATGAAGATGCAAGCTCTGCCGTATATGTATCAGAGAGATTAGGCTACTAGCTGGACTTCTAATGAGTTTTTCATCCACTTGGCCAATGATATCATTTACTTGGACCTTTTTCATTTGTGCTCATAAGCGTGACTATTGTTTTGCAGGCCATGTTAAATCTTTTTATCATGGTTCACTTCAATTCCAAGGTATGTAAATCTAATTTAAACATTGGAAATTTCCTTTTCACCTATGGTATAAATTCTTCAATAAGGGAGGATGATGAAGCCATATAGATCATGCCAACTACATATGAACCAAACAAATTAAAAAGGAGTTCTTACTTTCTCTTTTCATGTAGAGTGTGGGTTCATTCTTGTATATAGTAAATCTATTCCGTTGAAAATAAGAATGAATTCTTACATATAGCAAGCTCCTGGAGCTTGTTTCAATTCATACAAGGCTTTCTCTGATTTGTAAACCATGGTTTTTTTCCATTCCATGAATAACAAAGCCTTCAGGTTGGGTAATATGAACTTCTTCTGGTTACCCCAATCAAACAAAACATTTAAAAAAAAATGAAGAAACAAAGAAAACATATTAAGATCGAACAAATATATAGTTCAACTTAGTCTACCTCCTACAGTGAGGGAAGTTCTTATAGTCTCAAAACCATGCTGCATTTGGAAAGAAGGTTTCTTCATAAATCTAATGTCCGCAAGTAGATAAACATCTCTTTGAGCAGAAAACAGGGGCAAACATATTGACTCCTTGTTGTTGTGAGTATTCCTTGGCTACCAAACATGCTTTATGCTTTTATGTACTCCCATTAGAATATAACTTGTTTCTTGTAAAGCCCACCCTTTAATCTCAGCCGTCAGATTATGTTTTTAAAAATTTGATTAATTTTTTTAAATTTTAAAACTTGGGTTTATCGCTTAGTTCCCAACCTTATCCCCAATAACAATCAGATTGTGAGGAGAAGGCCACGAAACCCATGAGAGGATTTAACCCGAGACCTAGTCTCGTCTTCTTTTTGTTTTCGTGAAGTGTCGGCGGCAAAGAGGAGGAAAAGATCTCATCATCAAAAATTTTCTTCTTCTGTGAGGTGAGCATCCTTTTTTTGTTTTTTTTTATCTGCGATTACTTTTAGATCTCTAGGTTCTCTGATTTGTTGTTGTGTTGTTCATCGTGAGTTTGATAGACCTGTTTTCCTATTTACGTCTGCATATTTTTTTTTATTCCTCCTCAGACTACTGCTTGTTTACTTGATCTAGGGGGACAGTTGCCTTTGTTGGAAGATTTCATGTTTTCACCTTGTATTCCTGTGTTCAAATGGCATGACACATTTGTTGTGGTATTTAATAATCTGCCACTGTGAAATTTGGTACTTATCATTATGAGGATATAAGTCGGTGTCTCTCATGCTGTCAACTTAAGTTGTTGTGTTGAATTGGAGTCTCATAAACATTTGACTGAATTGAGTTCTGTGGGTTTTGGCCTTGGCTGTGCATCTTAGAAACCAAAATGTAGGTTGTGCTTGGGTGATAGAAACAAGATTTGAAAACAAAATGGTGGGGATGATCACAGCAACAACCATATTTGGTTGTTATTTTGTGTTTGCATGATGAAAAGGGTAGTTATGAGGCTCGGCTTTTCTCATGTGTAGTGCATGTAAGCGTGGCAAATAAGTGATGTGTTTGGCTTAGTGGAAAGTAGGCAAATAACTCTAAGAATTTTGACGCTATTGTTTTTTTATAAAATTGAAGTCTTCCCTTAAATATTTGAAGGAGTGTAGTTTTTTAACTTGTGTTATACATACTGGTTTCTTAGGCTAAGTCCAAAGAGGTAAAAGATTTTTATAAGAAGCAAGACATGTATTTTACATGTACATGTACACGTAAATGTCATGTGTAGCATTGATCCCTTTTTTTTTACATGTTCCTTCTCTTCCTTGTGTAATGGCTGTGAATCATCTTGTATGGTTATCTGTCACTATCACACACACACACACACACATAAATATATAGAGTTATGGGTTTGGTTTTAGTTTCTAGGGTAAGAAATTAATTCATTGTGCATTTTGGTTTTGGTTTGCATAGTGAGTGTTTAGAGCCTAGATCATGTTTGACAAGTGGTTAATGATTGTATTTAAGTTTGGAATTTAAGGCAAGTGCAATGTTTATGTTTAGGGTGTTTGTTCGAATCCTGGTTTTTGAGTGTCCAAGGGGATCTTATAGCTTGGGGATATTTTTCCAGGTAAGTAAATCACGTATAAACCTGTATATATATGTATATACACAGTTTCTGATTTCCGGAAATAATGTACATAATTATTTAATTACTTTGAGGTTTATTGATAAAACTATTCATGATATTATATTTAAATGTTTTAGGATGTAGCTATCATTATTTTCAAAACTTATAAATTGTATCTATTTAATTGTTTATTTAATTGATTCTAATATTTTAATTAATTATGTATTCAATTATTGATTCCTATATTTTAAATTTTATTGTCATATATTAGTATTATCATATTTTGAAATAATCTGAGTTATGTTCATTAGAAAAATGGGATCACTGAATTTTTCATATTTTTGTGTTGACAATGATTTTGGACCCGACATATTTTGATATAGTAACTTGTAGTTCCCAATTTAACTTTGCAATAACTTGTCATTGGGGGTTAAACACTGACCATGTCGACATGAACTCTGATTTTTATAAGAAAACTATAGTTTCACACCGTTCCATCGGTGGAGAATAACGGCATATGATAATCTAGCTCGGGTCACCGAGGATAAATAAATGAACTCTATTGTTTTGTTTTTGACATTAGTTATTTGGGGGACATATATACTCGCGCATTTGAAAAGTTATGTTTGTCTGAAATATTCTGAAGTTTTGGGTTTTATTTATGATATTTATTGTACAACACTACTCTCAAGTATGTTTTTGAAATTATTGAGTTTTTTGTGATCCCTATACTTTTGTTTTTAGTGGTTGCTTAATGGACTATTAAGCTAATAAATAGTTGTTCTATCCTTTTTAGATCAAGAGTAAGTGTGTGGTGGATAGCTTAGCGGGGACCGTTGAGTGAACACCAGGTGGTTAGCATGAGGATAGTCTTTCCATTGTAGTTAATAAATTTGTTATTTATTTAAGACTTTGAGTCGTGCACTTCTAGTTTTCTTTGGACCATAGTTGTAAACCTTTATTCTTTCAATTCTTTGGTTCCTATGTGAATTAGTGCGTTGTTATGCATTATATTTGTGAGACAGGTATTGAGGCTTTGTGTGTTCACTTGATCTCGGTCTTGTAGGTATACGGCCGTATGTCGACGCACTCAAGTCCGGTGCGCCGGGTTCGGGGCATAATATTTCTGAAAATTAAGTTTACAACACCTACCTTCTTTGTTTCAAAAGATCTACCAACTTCAAAGCCTTATTTCTTTCAATTATTGCAAAATCTTTGTTCAAAGAAATTGTTGTTTTTTTCTTTTCTTGTTGCTTCTTCAAAACAAACAGTTTTAGCTACATACAAGGCTTGAGTTGTAGCATAGACTTCTTTCCAAGGTTTTGGAACCCGGATTGGATTGGTTGGTCGGGCAAGTAGAAATGAGAACCGGCTAGTAGTCCGATTCAGTTCTATATATATTATTGACCGGGTGTTGACCCGGTAAAACCCGCCTAACCGGCCGAGTTTGATCGGAACCCGGTTGGCCCTGGTTCTAATTGTTTTTTATTTTTTTAATTTTTAAATAATTAATAACTTAATATTCTCTTGATTTCAATCATCATCTCAATCTTTTATTAGGATGCCTTCTGCTCCTTCCTATCCGGAAATTATAGCTGCGTTGTTGAATCGAAGGCTTGATCTTGGGTTTAGTAGCCAGAGGCCACTCCCTTGTCATCGTTCTTCCGTTCTCTCTACTCGTTTTCTCTTTAGCATCTTCGTCCTAGATGTTTGAGTTCTTGGTTCGGAGTTGGATTTCAAAGCGAGTAGTGAGAGAACAAAGTTGAGATTTTTTTTCTTTTTAGTGAAGATTGGGCATAAAAGGTGAGATTGTTTTTGAAGCTGAAATCTTGCTTTGTGTTCTTTGAATTAAATGAGATTATGTGCTTGAGTTTTGGTTTGTGGTGAATGGATGGTTGGAGCTTGTGGAAAATGAAACAAAGTTTGGATTTTGGTTTTTTGGTTTTATTTTTTTTGTGGTTTTTGTCTAGATTTTGATTATCTTGTAGAAAATTTGGAGTGTTTTTTATCGAAAATAGTAGTTTAGATGTTGTTTTGATGCTTGTTGGGATTTAGGTTTTTTCAAGTTGGTTATAAGAAGTTACAACCTTGTAAATGTAAACTATTATGTTGCAAACAATCTATATAGTATTAAAATTTTACTCAAACCATCTTGCACACAATATGTTTGACAAAATGCCTTAAGGAATTTTCATGGCATTTGCTTGATGTATACTTGTTTAATGTTTACTTATGAGTTATAATTCAAATGGAAATGTTCATTGATATGTACAAGTTTTTTTATATGTTGTTAATTATGTGTGGATTGCAAATAGATGGAAACTATTGGATCACAATCAACACCATCAAATGAAGTTGAATCTTACTGAACAAACTTCTTCAAGTGTACAAATCCTACCAAAAAAAGGATATGGCATGGAGATATATAACTAAGGGACAAAATTCTCAAGGGAGATGAATCTTTATTTGTAATTTTTTTCTTAAAGCAAAATGCGGGTGGGGGAATCAACCAAATGAAACAAAATCTTGCTGGATCAAAAGGCAATGTTGATTCATGCAAAAAAAAAGTCCCTTCATAAGTTTGTTTTTTAATTCAATGATCATTACATGAAAATGCTCAAAAGGCCAAAGAAAAAAAAAAGGGAGTTTATGATGATACCAATTTTCATGGAGAGTCTATGCATGGATTTGAAGGTGATGATGTTTTGGTTGGTAGAAGTGGTACGGGTGTGAACATATCATCTAAAGGAAAACGAAAAGCTAGTTGTGGAATTTAATCTTATTTAAAGCATGGAGTTGCCGATCCTACCCAACCCACTATTAAAGCTTCTATGCAAAGTAAGGAGAGGTGGCATGATGTTGATATGGCAATTTCTAAGTGGCTCTATGATGCATGTATACCATTAAATGTCGTCAATTCTCCATTCTATCAAATAGCAATTAACAAGATAGCAAGTATGGGTCATGGGTACACAAGTCTTACATATCATGTATTGAGGGTTAATTTTCTTAGAGATTGTAAACTACATGTGAAATTAATTATCGATGATTTTAAAAAACTTGGGCTGAAACAGGATCCACAATCATGGGTGATGGATGGACAAATAATAGGTAGAAGTCATTGATCAATTTCTTGGTATATTCTCCCAAAGGAATATCATTTATTAAATCAATTGATGCCTCGGGTTTTATTTCAAATGCTCAAACATTATGTGATCTTTTTCCTCAAAATGTTTAGATGGTTGGTCCTCAAAATGTAGTGTATGTGGTGACAGATAATGGAACAAATTACGAGACTGCTGTGAAGAAGATTGCAGAGAAGTATTTAGATATATATTGGTCTCCATGTGCTTGTCATTGTATAAACTTGATTATGAAAGATATTGCTGAAATGCCAACTATTGAGGGTTTGATAGTTCTTGCTTCAAAAATTACAATGTTCATCGATAATCATAAGTGAGTTTTGAATTGGTTGAGAAAACAATCAAAGTGGATAGAAGTTGTTCATCCTGGAGTTACTAGTTATGCTACGACTTTTCTCGCATTGAAAAGTTTATATGACCACAAAGATTACTTACAGTCCTTGGTTGCTTCCTCAAACTATAAAAAATTTCTCAAATTACCAAAAAGAAGAGAAGTTATGCAAGTTGTTTTGGATGAACAATTTTGGTAGAGTTGCTTGATAGTGGTGAAGATTATGGGTCCATTAATACGTTTGTTGAGAATTTGTGATTCCGATGAGAAACCGGCAAATGAATTAAAGAGTTATTCAAAAATAAGAAGCACTTGTATAAGCCCTATACTTCCATTATTAAAGTTCGGTGGAATAGGACCTTAAGCACGGGGATACATGTGTTGGCATATTGGTTGAATCCTTCATTTTCATTTAGTGAGCAAAACTTGTGCCTAAAGTTGGAGGTTCAATGTGGTATACTTAATGTGATTGAGCGGCAAACTTTGTTTAAATCAACTGATTTAATGGAAGATATGAGAATATTTAAAAAAAAGCAAAAGACTTTTAGTAGGCCACTTGCTTTAACAACTTGCATAACTACCCCTCCCGATGAGTAAATCTCATTTTTTTTTTATTCAATGTATATGATTGTATATTATATTAAAATTTGTCTTATATTTTTACATAGATGAGTGGTGAAAATGTTTTGGTTGTGATGTGCCTCATTTGCAAAAACTAGCCATTAGAATTCTGAGCCAAATTGTATCTTCTTCTAGTTGTGAACGTAATTGGAATGTATTTGAACCTATACCTACCAAGAAAAGGAATAGGTTGGTGCATCAAAAGCTTAATGACTTGGTATATGTTCATTATAACCTACGTTTGCAGCATAGGTATGAAATTAATGGTTTTAATTTTTCAAGTACTCCTTATATGCAAATGGTGTTTATTTAAGTTTTTTTATAGGGTATCTTATAAAATTAGATCTTACGATCTGGTAGATTATGAATCAATTGAAAAAACCGAATTTTGGGTTATGGAAGAAGAACAGAAAGGAGAACTTGACTATAATGAATTAGAAAATATGTTGGAGGAGCAACCAAGAGGTAGTGAACAATCAACTAAATTACCTCAAGGTTAAATTTTTAACTTGTGTCCTTTTTTTATGGTTTTTGTAACTATTACTTATATTTAATGTCACTGCTTAGTATTAATATTCATATTCTTATGTACTAACTTATGAAATGAATTTTTAGGCGACGATGAACAAGATGATGTGATGACCACCGAGGATAGTGACCATGAAATAGTCGGTTTTCAAAGAATAACTAGCAATAATTTGGATCAAGAAGATTGATTACCATTCCCACCTCCACCCCATTCAAGAAATTAAATAATGATGTTGTGTTTTATATTTGCTTTTGTTAAGTTTGGTTATGTAATTGTTGGCTTGATAGTCTTTAGACTCTTCATTTTATTGTTTCCCAAACATTAATATGTACTTTTGTTTGTTTTAGTATGTTTTGTTATGTTGTTGTTGTTGTTGCCAAGTTTTCTTGTTTCTCAAAACATAAGATGCATTCTTTTATTATGTTTTGCTATTATGTTGTTGTTATGTTTCATAACATTTATTAGAAGTTGTATTTGTCATGAGTTTGTTATGATTTTGTTATATATTTATGTTGTTATGAAATAGGAAAACAAAAAATCAAACAACAATATTTTGTATATATATATATATATATAACATCATCTGGTCCGACCAAGATGGGTCATCCGGTCGGACCGACTGACCCACACCCCGAATATTAGACACATTCACTCCCAGATCCGGTTTTAAAAACGTTACGTTTTTCGATGATCTTGTCCTTCTTAGTGGTGAGTCATTGAGTGAGCTTTATGATGAGAAGAAAGACTATTGTCAGCGCTCGACAAAAATAGAACTTGAGAATGGTGAGGGAAATGGTGAATTTTGAAAAGTTTATTGTTGTTTGTTAGTTGGCCAATCCCTTAGGCTTGTTGGAGCATCATATCATATAACTATTTATTTTCATTCCGTTCCCATCTTGTTTCCGTATCAAATGTTTTAATCAAGCTAGTGATTATTGTATTGTTAACAAGATTATAGAATCTATAGGCTTTGGCAATAGTATAGCATTCCATAAAAATGAATATAATAGCTTTTTCATCAAGTTTTCCATGTTATGGGAATCAATCAATGCATAAGCAATACAACCAAAAATTTTAAGAAGGCTAAACCAATATCTTTTTCCTACTTAAGCTTTAGATGATATCCAATCAAGCATTGCTTTTAGTGGGGATAGGCTCAAAATATAAATTGCAATAGTAGCCACTACTTTTCACCAAAATTGAGTTGGTAAATCTTTAGCTCAGAGCATGCACAACAAGAAATTCGGGTATTCTTTATGATATTTTTCACTACATAGTAAATTTTGTAGCTAAATAAGTTACATTATATGTGCTTTCTAACTTTCGTAGGGCAAAATAAATGTTATGTGGCACCAAATATTTCCATCCACTAGAAAACCATGGCCTATGAATGATTTTTAGTAGCAATAATTAGTTTTCGTAGGTAAAGCTAAACACTGATTTCTAAGAAATATATCATAGAGAAAAAGAATTATAATTTTGGCCATGAATTGTAAAACGTAGGTAATAGTTTTGTTTTCATCTACATTAGAAACCATAGGTACAAGTATGTTACATTATTTTCAATTTCTAGATTTCATAGGGCAAAATAAACGATATGAGGCACCAAATATTTCCAATCCACTAGAAGACTTTGGCCTATAAATGATTTTTAGTATCTACAATTAGTTTTTGTAGGTTAAAAAAAAAAGATTTTTTTCTGCAAAATATATCGTAGAAAAAATAAATTGTAATTTTGTAGGTAATAGTTTTATTTTCATCAACGCATGAAACCATAGGTACAAGTATGTTCTATTGGATACAATTTATAGATTTCGTAGGGCAAAATAAACTTTATGAGACGCCCAAATATTTCCTATCCTCCGGAAGATCATGGCTACGAATAATTTTAAGTAGCTACAATTAGTTTTTGTAAGTAAATGGAAACATTTAGTTCTACGAAATATATCGTAGAGAAAGAAATTATAATTATGGCCACGAATTTGAAAACGCAAGTAATAGTTTTGTTTTCATCAACATACTTGATACCATAGGATCAAGTATGTTTCATTGTCTTCATTTTTGTAATTTCATAAAGAAAAATAAACAATTTGGGTTGCGAAAACGTTTAACTCACATATTTATACAATCAACTACATGGAGTATCACTACAAAAACATTACCATATATTGACGCATTTTTATGGTAACGGTCAAATGCCGTAGCTATATATTGTTTTTACTGACAGTACTATAAAACTTTTAGAATAGATAAAATATTCATTGACAGATTTCATTCCATTAGTATAGCTATTATTATATACTGAATTTTATCTATTGTGACGGTCAAATCCGTAGCTTAAGATCGTTTATATCAACGGATCATTAAATTTGTCAGAATAAATTAGATATTTACTAATGGGTATTGTTCGTTGGTAAATCAATTACTAAACACTAATGTTTATTTATAGCAATGGTCAAATTTTGTAGTTATAAAGTAATTATACGAATAAATCATATGTATTTACTTACGAATATCCTTCCGTTGGTATAACTATTGTTACAAACTAAATTTTACCTATAGAGACGGTGAAATTTTGTAATTATAGACCATATGCACTAACAGAACATTAAATTTGTCATAATAAATAAAATATTTACTATAGTGATGATCAAGTTCTATAGTTACTAAACACTAATGTTTTTAGAGTTAGACAGACTTTGTTCTTGTAAAAGATCAAGTGTCAAATGTCTAGGGTTTCACTTGGATTGAATATTGGGCAATTTATTTTGGTAAAATATTATTTATATTTTAATTATATTTGTAAAAAAACACCTCACAATCAAGTATGTTAAAAGAAAGAATTATTTGGGCTTTTCAAGTTAAAAAGATACAAAAAGAAAGAAACCCAATAAGTTTATTAATCAAGAGAATTGGGAGGATTTATGTGTTTATTGGAACAATGATAAAACTAAGGTAAGTGATCTTAGTAATTATTATCAATAATGGTTTAGAAATATTTTTTATTTCAATAATCTATTGAACTTTTCGTGTTTAAAGGAAAAGGCTGAAAAAGCAAAAGTGAGTAGATCATATATGAAAACACCTCACAATCAAGGATCCAAATCCTTCGTGGTTGTTTGTCATGAGCTTGTAAGATACGAACTTAATCTTTAACCTTATTTAATATGGAATTTATACATAGTCATTTCACATGGTTTTTATAAAATAGATGAGGAAAGATGTTGAAACCGGTAAAAGCAACATGAGTATTGTAGGATTGAATTGTACAAAAGCACACACTATAAAGAAGGAAAAGGATGGACTTCACCGGTAGCAAATGCTAAGGGTGTGTTTGGTTCTGAAGTAGTCCACCGAAGTGATAGAAGTCTAGAAATGTAACTTTGATTGAAGTGAAATTTTCATTTGGAAGTCTTTAGTTCCATTTGTTTGGTTGAAGGAAGTGTTAAATTCTAATTTCTTTTTATTTTCATTAAAACTGAAAAAAAATGAAAATAAGGTCTATAAATAAATTATGTATTATATTTGATATTAACAAAATTTGTGAAATGAAAGTTCTTAATTTTGTGCAAAACTTAAAAAAAAAAAAAAAATAAAAAAAAAAATAAAACAAAAAAAAAAAAAAATAAAAAATAAAAATAAATTAATATACAAAATCGGGTTATATTAAGGGATTATGTTATGGTCCAACGCAAATGCTTCAAGATGTGGACATGCTAAATCCATTAAAGATTCATAAATTTTTGACATTTGAAGTCACTCATTAATAAAAATTCAATGTGCAATGCAAAAACATACAAAAGGCAATTGATGAAATTTAAGCTCAGTGAATATTGAAAAAAAGGAATCGAAGATGTGGACATGCTAAGTCCATTAAAGATCTTGAAGAAGAAAAAAAATATGTAGAAATGATAAAATGTTAAGGTAAATAATGGGAGCTAAATATGATGACTATGATGAAAATAGTCAAAGGTATTATTATGTAATTAGATTTATTATAATGTGTTATAACTTAGTAAAGGTTTTTGACATCCATTTTTCTTATTATGCGGTGAAGATGAATAAAAAAATCGTTCATCTTGACTATTATATGGTTGTCGCCTTCTTTTAGGTTTGTCATATTTGATATTTATCAATTTATTTGACTTCAATGTTTGAATTATCTACATAAAAATCTAATATGGTTGGCAATCTTTTTATTTCTAATTTTATAGTAAGAAGTTAGACATTATTAATGAAGAAGTGGTTCACAACTTAGCATGAGTTATTCTTTTTATGGTACAAGTGATGGAGATCTAATTTGACAATGATACGTTTGTTATTTTGGTACTTGGCATTAGTGATTTTGCAAATGGTTTTTGTGGAGAAATGTTTTTGTGGAAAAGTGTTTTGATTGGTATTGTTTAATTAAATATTTGTAGACAAATGGTTAGATTAAACATTTAGTTTTTCAATTGAGTATTTGTAGGCAAAAGTATGGATTGAAATTTTTTGAAACGAAAGTTTATATGTCCACATTTGGGTCCAATATTGCTATGATTTCTGAGATTGCAGAGAAAAATAGAGAAAAGTTTAATCTTTTACTACACAAATAATCGTGGTTAAAGAGTAAAGAAAACAAGACAAACGTCAATCATTGCAAAAGCAATGACAATCACCTACAATTTTGTTTGTAGCTAAAATATATTTTCCTCTGCAATTTCTCTACTTCAACAATAAAATTTCTTGCCTTTCTCTGCGAAAACAAATGTAGAGAAAGTATTCATTTTTACCGATGAAACACACATTCGTAGAGAAAGTGTTCACTTTTGCTAACGAAACATGAATGCGTAGAGAAAGATTTTTACCTACAGGGAGTTCTCTATGATTAGGTCTATGATTTATTTTCCTACGATTAAATTATATTTCTCTATGAATTGCGTTTGTAGATATTGGTTACATTTCTTGCAAAGATGGTTCTATCCATTTCTATAATTGTTAGATTCTTTCACTTTTCCAACCTAATTTGCTCGCAGATATAAGATCTAGTTAGCTAACTAAGTATCCCATGTTCTTCACAATAAATATTGAATTACTTGGAAGCAAATTCACGTACCCGTGTCAATTCTCATCCCTTCAATGCATTTCTCACTTTACTTCTCTATTAAAGTTTTGAAACTTTTGAAACTACCAAACACTTTTAGTTTGAGCTGAAGAAAGTATACCTAACTCACCTGGTTGTAATCTAATGCAGGAACTCAGAGACATCACAGAGAGGGGGAGAGGGCTTGAAGGAGAGGAGGATAGAGAAGGGAAAAGAAGAGGAATAAAGGGAAAAGAAGAGGAATTTTCTGACCAAAAGATACCCTCCTTCATTCATGATTCACCCTATATAGGCAACATCATTACAGTTGTAACAACTTGTGGCCTGGCATTTTAACAAACATGTGCCATGCTAGGACATACATCAGCACAATGACAACCTTCTTGTACTAATTAAACTTCTAATTACAAACATTCATGGTTAGTACTTAATTAAACTCCTAATTCAACCCATAACAAAGTCTTCATACTTCTTATGCATTGTCCCTTGATTTTGGCGCAAGCTCCTCCTAGCTGTTGTCATGTTTGGCCCTCCTAAACTCAGCTCCTCGAGACTCATGTGCAAAACAAATACAACTTGCAAAATTTCATAGAGCCACACAACTTTTAAATAACAAAAACCAAATACATGATTCCTCTAATGGATTCAATTTCATAGAGCCACACAATTCAACTTGCAAAATTTCAAAATTACTAGGGGTCTTCCATATATAACTTTCCCGTAGAAAAAGGCATCTTGCTTTGTTTTCCATATACACATGCTTCACAATTGACTCAATTTTAGGCAATCAATACAACATATACACATGTTTCACAATTGACTCAATTTTAGACAATCAATACACCATTTCCTTTTGATGCGACAATTCAATTAATTCATATTCAAATGTTTATGATGTCAAAGTCTGAACTCATTCTTCTCTTTAACTATTAAAGTATGCATTTTTACAAAATTTCAAGAGGATACAACTTGTTTGTAGTCACACTTACCTCCACTATAGCCTGGTTTGTCTTTAAGTCTTTGATCATGCTAGAAGATTGCTCAAACATGATTGAAAATCCACTAGATATCGCTTGACCTAAGCTAAATAGGTTTATTATTAAGCTTAGGATGAAAAATAAATTGTGAAGAAATTTAGTGTTTATGCCCCTACTTAATATAGCAATGTTTTTACCTTCTTCATGTATTTGTTTTTCATCCCTAAGTCTCACTTTAGTTTATAGTTTTGTCCAACTTCTTCAATAATTAACGTAGACATATCATATAATTAAAGCTCTCACTATCCAAAAGAAAAAATATCACTTCAACTTCTAGTAGTTCAAAGCTTGGCCATAAAGAGCTTGGATTCTTCTACTTCTTCTTTGGCTCCGTCTATGTAGTTTAGTTGGTTTCATTTCTTCCAACAAGCAGCTTTAATGTGCCCAAATCTATTGCAATAAAAAAACTGAATTAACTGCCTTTACCTATATCTAAGTCTACTAGTCCCCTTCCTCGAGATCCTCTATTTTGATAGCATCCCTTTCCATGATTTCAAATGATTTCTTCATACCAATATTTTAATAACATGACCGGTTATCAACCAGGTCATACAACCTATTCACGGTCCAATTGGTTGAACCAGCCGGTTCAATCGGATTTAATATTTTTCAAATAAATAAATATTTTGTAATATTAGAACTGTGAACCCCCATGCATAATTGGTGATTTGTTAAGATAATTATTTTTAATAAATTTTGAATTTAAGTTATATATATATTGAAATGAATGATTTCTTTACCAAGAAAAAATGAATTAAGGCAATAATATTTAAAAATATTTATATTGAAGATATAGGCACAATTAAAAATAATATTTAAAAAATGAATTAAGGCAATGATTTCTTTACCATTAACCAAACACTCCCGAAGATGATTCCCCCATTAAGATAATTTGCATTTTCAGTATCTAATAGATGAACAATGGTCTAATATGATCCTATTCATAAAAAGGTAGGTTTCCAAAAGTTGTCATCAGTGCACAATAGCAACTTGAAAAGAAATGCGAAATTCAATAATTTGTTTGATATGACAGATAATATCAAATAAAATAGGACTTTATCCTTAGTAATCTATACAGACAATTCAAACTTAACAAACAATGTAAATCATCAAGCGTAATCTCCTTCAAATACCAAACCAATCATTGATGAAAAGTCTAATCTTGCACTTCTTTCATTAAAATCTATTAGCACTATTCATGGAAATCAATCAACAACCAAATAAATTCATGAAAAACATAAGCAAAAACCCGATGCAAATAACATTAACAGTCAATGAAAATTAAAGCGGAAGAACAAAGCTAAAATAAGCCTTAAATTCAATCTGCCTTTCCGCCCGAGAGTTGCGCTTCTCCTACTCCGAGAGCTTCACAGGCAGAGCGAAACTCTCCGCTCGATGCACTTTCTTCTGATTATTAGCTCTATCCACCACTGTTTCAGTTATGGCCATGGTCGTAGCCGTGCTTGTGCTCGCTATGCCGCTCTCTGACTTGATCTCTTTGGCTTTTCCTTTTCTACTCCTCTTGTGCTTTGTTTCTTGGGTAAAATTCGTGTCTTTAATGTCTTTGGAGTGTTCTTTTGTGTTAAGACCTTGGTTAAGGTCTTTTGGGAGGTTAAAAAGATGGTGGAAAGATTTTAGAAAGAGCAAAGCAGGGTCGGAACCTTGCGGCCACTTAAAATGCCCGCAAAGGGCTGATTTAGTGGGCTTACGGCCTCCCTTACACCTGTACGGACGCCCGTAAGGGTTCCATAGGGCCTTACGGCCTCTCTTACGGCCGTAAGGTAGCCCATAAGGGTTCCAGACAGCCTTACAGCCTCTTTTACGCCAGTAAGGTAGCCCGTAAGCCGCGGCCTATATATGGCATTTCTGAAATTTTCTAGGGCCTCCTTGAGGTCTCTTTTCTCTCCTTCCTCCTCCTTTTGAGCCTTCCTTTTTCCTCTCTAAAATCACCATCTTTGGCCTCCAAGAAAGAATAGAAATGACGATCTTCTCCTACTCCGTCGACGAAAAGCTCTTTTAGGGTTTGGTGAAGCTTGGAGGAAGTGAAACTCCAAGCGAGGGTAAAGAGCGAGTAGGCAACTAAACCCATAGGTATCTCGCCAAGTTTGTGAGTGGGATTTACTAAATATTGAACTATATATCGCACTTGTTTTTAATGCCCAATTATGCTTGTTTTTTAATGATGAATTTCTCGTTGTCAAAAAACTCTTTAAATGACTTTCATGAGACTCAAAAATCATGATGATTTATGTTTTGATTTATTTCATGATTATGGGTAAATATTATATAAATTACTTGTGGTTTGAAAACCACATGATTTGAAATTCATGTTTTCAAGATTTGTGTCTTTCAATCTTAATGTTCTTGTATAATGACCCAAAAAGGGTCTGTATGAACTAAATTGAATTTCCTTATGATGATGCTATATTTGAAGCATATTTTCAAAGAATACTCTTGTATGATTTTCTTGATGAAAATAGTATCGTTAATGATGCATTACTCAAGTATTCACCCTTGGATTGAAAGTTGCATATGTGAGAACTTGGGATATCTTGATGAGATTTATACTATTATATTGATGTATCTATTGAGCCTACGGGCTAGATTGTTATTTGTATATTTGATGGTGACATTTGGGGATCCCCAATACCTACTGCAATAAGGATTAGAGTTTCCACGGGCCAACCTAGTTGGGGTGGCGTGGATTACTCAGGTGAGGTTCACCCTTTCAGGGGGCTTGTAGAGAGCTTGAAAGGTGTGCAGGGTTGGGCACCCAGAGTCACCACACGGGTTTCCCAATGGCCAACGCCAAGATACGCGCATCTTGGTGGCTCCTGATCTAACCGTGGCCCCGGTTAGTGATGGAGGATTTTTGAGGCTATTTGTGACACTATCAATATTTGATTTACTAGTTTGGCTACTTAATGAATTCTCGAAATATTGAGTACTTAGAAGAGCATTTAACTTGGATTTCAGACTTGCACCATTTTATGATTTACTTTACAAAGTTTTACTATTGCAAATTCTTTCGGAAGGTTGAAAAACTCCTTGGCTTAAATCGTATACATATCTATATATATATATATATATATATATATATATATATAAGATATTTTACTTGTTGATGAGTACTAGAGATATTTCATTGATTTTGTATTTTTTTTATTTATTCGTGTATGGGATATAGTTCTATGTTTAGCTCTTCACTGAGTAACCTAGTTACTCATTCCCTTTTATTTTCCTTCCCAGGTGTTATCACAGCATCAAGGTGAAGCGTGAAGTGCTTGGCAAAGTTTAGCTTCTATTTCTTTTGAGTTGTGTATGATTCTCAAACAATATTGGCATGTATTAGATGGATCCACTAGGATATTATACTTTCATACTTCGCATTATTTCCTTGAATGTTCTTAATTATGTCAATCAGGATTATATGATGTTTGAGAGTTATACCCAGTGTTCGGGGAATATTAACTCACTGTTATAATTTTCCTATGTTGTGATTATCCAGGTATATGCCCGGCATGACTATGTTAACCTTGTGTAGTGGTGTTGTTGTATGTCTTCAATTTTAGAGTATTTGTTGTCATTATATTAATATTGTACAGGGAACAGGTTAGCCTTACGGCGACCCGGGGTTGAGGCAAGTGTTTGACCTCCCCTGGGTTGTCGTGGCGGTATATCATGTGCGGGACCTGCGAGTCGGGGCGTGACAAAATCCCTCCTCATGGGGTTGCTCCTCAACGGCAGGTGCCGTAGCAGCGAGCCTGGTGCAGTGCTTGAATCTAGGGTTAGGGTTTTTCGGCTTCAAATCCATCCGGTCCGGTCCAACCGGTTCACCGGTTCATTTGTTAAATCGGTTGAATCGGCTGGTCCGGTTACTTATTGTTTAGTGTGACTAATCGGATCAGTTTACAAGTCGGTTCTCAGTTGAATCTGCCAGTCCGGTCCAGTTTTCAAAACATTGCTTCATACTGGTTGAACATTTCAAGCTATTAATGAGTCATCATTCACATGGAAGGCATTCTGCTCCATCTTCAAGGATGTATGATTTAGCCTCAAGTTATGGGCTTGTAATAATACCATTAATTTGTTCCATGTAGACGTGGCCATTTTGAACAGAAACCGTGGAACCGAACTGGAACCTTCATATATGGTTCGGTTCCGGTTTCAGAATTTGAAAACCGTGGAACCGGTGGTTCGAACCGGTTGAACCGCCGGTTCGAGCTTTATATATATATATATATATATTATGTCTTTATTTTAAATAAATAATTAAAGATATTAACTAAATTGATTAAGTCTGATTCTGAACACTTGAACTTGATTACCCGATTATGACCACTAAGTTTGATTCGTAACATTAGTCCGACTTACATGTATTGTGTCATGCCAAACTTTGTTACTCATGTAATAAGATAAGTTATAACCAATTGAATATGCCAGAAATTATTGGTAACAAATTAAATATGGATTTATTAAAATAATTTAATTAATAAGGAGTAGTTATAACTAATTGCTTTGATAGAGATTAATCTCAATTTTTAATACTAATTGAAATATTATTGAATTGCTTGTTTGTATTGTTTTTAAAATAGTACAATTTAGAGCATTTATAAGAAACCGAACTCTGTGGTTTTGAAATAGTATTGCCAAACTTTGTATTAATACTTTTATATCAAGAATTATTAATACTTTTATTTTTTTAATAAAATATTATATTAAATTAATTGTTGTATTTTTGTGTTTATTTAATTTGAAATATTGAATTATTTAGTTTGAAAAAAAAAACTGAACCGTTTGAACCGCCAAACTGAAACCGTTGAACCAAACCGCTAGAACCCGAACCGGAATCGGAACCGTCAAGAACCTTGCCCAGGCGGTTCGGTTCAGGTTCAAGATTTTTTTTAACCGGAACCGGTGGTTCCTGAACCGTGCCCATGTCTAGTTCCATGACTACCATAACATGATCATATTTTAGGAGCTAGTCAGACTCCACATCACCTATGCAATCCCTATTTCATTTGCATTTTTTTCACGAAGAGGCCTAGGCAGAAAAATCCTACATTGACCTGTTTTACTTCGTAGTCGATTTTTCAAACTCTCTATGTAGAGATTGTAGTTTTGTAGTAATCACTTTAGCATCCCCTCAAAATTTCTTTTGCAAGATCCTTTAGGCCTCTTTTAAAGTGTTACCCATAACAATTTTTGAAAACAAATATTAATGAATACCCTATTGTATAAAAAAAAAAGGCCTCTTTCAAATCATAAGATTTGAAAATCCCAAAGATCATAAAATTTATAAAATATTATCATAATGCTTCAATAGTCATACTTATCTCTACTGAAAAATAGAATCAGAGGCTGGAAGATGATGCCATCATATTCATTGCTATTGCTCAAACCTACATATTACAAACTTTTCCTCACTTGTCACTGGCAACTCTAACACTAACAAAAAACCCAAATAGAATCTGATACCACACTAGTAAGATATCATGGAAGATTTAACTAAGCTTAACACAATGAAAGGGTAAAAGTAATTACAAAAGCTTTTTGCTGAAAACTTGATATTTCTATGGTCCTTTTTCAATAATGATAATGGTTATTAAATAATCTAGTACATGCGGAATCAGTAAATAACAGACAAGAAAGTGAAACACATACTTTACCCCTCATATGATATGCATCATCAACTTGAGTAGCAAAAATATTTTTGTTCTTTGAGTTTACAAATGATGAGTTCGCCTTTTTTTTGTTTAGATGTTGGAAAGAGTATATAGTTTTACTAATTTTAACATTTTTGCCTTTGCCGGATAAACCAAAGGGCTTGTAGCCCAGCGGCACCTCGGGTCCCCTCGTGGGAGGAGACGCGAGTTCAATCCCCCCGAACGGCGCTCCCCGTTCCAAGAGGGTTCCAAGAGGGTGAGAACGTTGTAGGCAATCCCCCCGCCACGCGTACGCCCCTGAGAGTTGGCGCTTGTCGCCCTATCTCAAAAAAAAAAAAAAAAAAAAAAGAAAAATGGACAATTTTAAAATAAAATAAAATAAAACAAAATCCTAGCCTTTCACAATATTTATACCATAGGTACCTTAATAAAAAGGTCAAAAATATCAAAATAAAATTGTATTCATTTCAGAAAACTTGTTTATAGAAAACTCACAATTGTCTATACAAAAGTAAAGATATTATCTTTCGTCACGGTCTATTGAACGCTATTTTTCTTGTAGCATTGAGTCATCAACTTGCAATTTTTATTACATTATTATAAAATCTTATGTCATTACTTTATTTAATGATTTATAGAGTAAGAACTTTCCACAAAATTAACTTAGTACATATTTTGTATTTCTTTTTAGTCATATGTTTAATAATTTAATTAAAATAAATATGGAAAATCTAAAAAAAACTTGTGATTTCACATATTTGTAAAATATGAAAAAAGTTTTTTTTTTCATTTCGACTATATATGGTTTATCCAGCTAACAACAAAAAAAAAAAAAAAAAAACTTTGCAGCAAAATCATCCATCAATTTAAAAATATGCTAATATCCATAAAAAAAAAACTTAATTTCCAAATTGATTTCATTAGGTTTTGGGATTAGAGCTTTTTTAAAAATAATAATTTAAAGCCATATGGGCTGGCCTTTTGTGTTTTTTTTTTTTTTTTTGAATTAATATTTTCGCTCTTACCAAATAAGGAAGAGTTAAAGGTGTTAATGGCATATTAACAATTGACGCTGTTTTTTGTTAGTTGGAGAAATTACATCTCCATGAAAGGGAAAAAAAAAACTTTATTCCTATTTTACAAATCTGTGAAAAAAAATTATTTTTCCTTTTTTTTGCAATTTTCCCAAATAAATATGCTGAGGAATTTTTAAGCTAAAAATTAGAAGCAAACAAAATTGAGTTTCTTGGTGTTATAATAGGTCAAGGTGATATATATCTCTGAAAGTATATAGCATCAAGCATCAAATATGTTAGAAATGGCACATAAATTAGAAAGTTTAAAACAAATCCTATCCTTTTTAAGAAAACTTGATTATATTAGAAATTTAATACCAAATCCATACCAACTTGCAAACTATTGTATAATAAAATAAAATAGACCGGAGAAAGACATCTATTAATTAAAAACTACGCAAAGTCCCTTGTTTTGCATAAGGGCTTTTACAATTTTGAGGGTAGTCACATAATATTTTGGTTTTGGCAGGTGTCATGATATTTATTAATACCATATGTAAACAAAAATATTTTAGTTTTGCAAACAAATATGCGAAATTAAAAAAATTTCAATAATTAATAACACATTTAATCTAAACAGAAATGGATTAATGATTTGTTTTTTTCTTCAAATTATTTATTTTATAACTAACAAATTGCAATGAATATTATATATAATATATCATATTATTATAAAACAGTTATAATTTTAAAATGCTATTTAAAAATATTTTTATTAATCAAGAATTTACCCTGAATGACTCAAAGATTGAACCCTTTTACCCTAACAAAAGCCTAAAAGGTTTAGTATTTGAACTGATTCTAATAAATATACGCCAAATAATATATAAATTATTAGTAAAATTTTCCCACTAAGTAAAATTTTTTTTAATAACAATAATTGATTTGAAATATCTAACGGGATATTTAATCTAAACAAATAAATAGAATTAAATATTTTTCATTACTAATATCTAATTTAATACAAACAAAGCCTTAAATACATACAATAGAGAAATTCTTAAAAAAAAAATCTTTCTTGAAACCCTCTTGAAACCAAGGTTGTCAGACCCGGCCCGGGCATTGACCCGGCCAAGCCCAGGGGTCAGGGGTCGATGGATTCGACCGGGTCGAACCGGGGTTGAACCGGGGTCAATAATAAAATATTAAAAAATATATTATAATAATAAATAATGAAAAAAATGTAATATTAAAAACCATAATCATAATATAAAAATACACAACTACTTATATTTTATATCTAAGTTCATTCTATACTCATATCAATTATCAAGCACTCATCAACCTAACAAATAATCTAAAATACTTACTTAAGGCAACTATCATAAAAAAATAACAAGCACACATCAACCTAAGAAAATAACCAAAAAAGCACACTCAAAAGCCACCATCATCAAAATATAACAAGCATATATCAACCTAACAAAATAATGAAAAATACACACTCAAATCAACCATCATCAAAATATAATATGCATACATCAACCTAACAAAATAATCAAAAATAGCAAAACACATGCTCAAAGCAATCATCATAAAAAATAACAAGTACATAAGTTAAACCTTAATTTCATACGCAAACAAACACATACCGATCAAAATTCAAAGATAACAACCAAAGATAATAAAATAGTCACAAATACATAATCCAAAGATCAAGAAAAACTCAAAAAAGAACCCAAATAAGCCCTAACATCATGACCCGGTTGACCCGGCCGGGTCACCGGGTTAACACCGGGTTTGCATATACCCGGTTCAAAGGGGGTTGCCCGGACCGGCCACATGGCCGGTTCCCGGTTTTTCCGGTTGAACCGGCCGGGCCGGTCCGGGTCTGACAAGCTTGCTTGAAACATATTATACAAGCACCTAAAATATATGTATATATTTTATTATGGAATAATTAATAGCGTTCGTTTATAACGTTACATTTAATAAAAAAAACGCTTAAATACAATAGAGAAATTCTTAAAAAAAAAAGGCTTAAATAAATAAAGTACATTAAACATTTCCTACTATCTTGAACCCCTTTTATCGTTTTCATTTCTTAATCCAAAAATAAAACTAATTACATTAAACAAAATATTGTATTTGACCTCGATATCTCTTATTTTTCAAAACAAAATCATTAAATTAAGACAAATCTATTTTATAAATTTTTTTTATAAGAATGGACAAGTGGCATGCAAGTATTTTTCTAAACATATCACATGCCACCATTCTCTAGAAATGGACAAATTTGATCTCTAATTCTCATATTCTCATATGCACACAAGAGACCTAGTATTAATAGGGTATCGAATGTTTTTTGGTTTTGGTTTTGGTTTTGGTTTTGGTTTTTTCAAATGGTTACTTATCCATTGAGGATTAACAATAATTGTAATTCCTTTTCTATCCTTATTCCATGTCTAATTTATTCCGAAATAAATTCACATGAATCAAGAACAAGCAAAACGTTTCTTTTCATATTCCAAACATGGAACAGAGAAAAGAAGAAAAAGAAAGCATGCATGAGAAACGGAAACAAGGAATGCAAATTGGCAACATTGACCGGGTTTTCCTCCTCGTTTTGAGGGTGAGAGTTTCTTCTCAATCATGGGGAGCAGTGGCTTTTGGAATGCTTCTATAAATAAAAAGTTATTTTTTTATACTAATTATATTTAGTAGTTTTCTTGAATTTTCATAGCCACCATTAAAAAAGGGTCAAGTTTCTCATTCTCTTTTGAGATTAAATTAGACGATTTTGGCATTTCCGTTTCCCAAAAATTCCTCTTCCGTGATGTAAGAATGTGAGAATTGTCAAAAGGAGGAGATGCTTATAAAGTAAAGGCGAGTTGATGATTGCAAGCAAGAGTTTTATATAAATAATTGTGGTATTTGCCTATTGTTAATTTTTGTTTTGAGTTAATTTTAATAGAAATAGGTTTTGTGTTGGTCTTCAATGTCTTTTTTTTTAATACTCTTCGAACAAGTCACTCTAAGCACACTTTTATTATTACACCTCAACCATGAATTGAGAGAAGAGTTCTCTCGTGAAAGTCAAATAGCTTAATGATTAAAAAAATGACAAAAATGACTACATGAAATATTCCAATGTCAAAGGGATTATTTTAGAAAAGAATATTCTAGTGATTATTACAATACAAGGAAATATGAAACAATATCCTAGGGTTTTATTTTAGAAAAGAATATTCTAATACAGGATTCTCAATAAAATAAGAAACTTTTAAATAAAACTTAGCAGCTTGCATTAAATGATTATATGGGGTAGCTTCAATCAAGTTATCCTTCAACTTGACTTGATTAAACACTTGCAACCACTCCATTCCCTGCATCTTTATAAGGCTCTTAAAGGCTTTTCTTCCCTACTTAAGTAATTGGTTGGCCTGGCAAGTTTAAAGAATCAAAAGTAATTTAGCTCATATCAGTTTATATCAATAATTTTATGGACTAATTTTGTTATCTTATACTAGAAATGAAATTCGTGAAACACTTTCTGTTCATTAGTATGATATGTTCATTCTTAAAAGACTATATTATTTGATTTATATAGGACTATTTTATCATCCCATAAAAGAATGACAGTTTATTTAAAAAGCATCTTAGATAGTGAGGAAGATACCTTAGTCAAGTAATTTCATTAGTTGCTATATTCATTACCTTGCAATCAAATTTTACAGAGGACTATGAGATTATATACTATTTTTTTTTTATCTATAATGGCAGCACATCCCAAAGAAAAGTGTTGAATGACAAACTAATAAATAAAGTATTTAACTATAACTACTATATATTTTGAGTTCAACATGGTTAGGTGTATCTTTCAAATAGCACAAATTCAAACCATTGCATCTAAATATAGTTGTCTTGGTTCATGAGTGAATTGACTAAGTATAACATAATGTATGATATTTTACCTTGTGATGATAAGGTCAATTAACTATATATCCAATCATTAATACATCTCCCTACATCATAACTGCACTTATGCTATGCTTACCTTGCAATGGTTGAAAACCACTATAATCAGCTATCTATTACATCGGTTTTGTAGCGATTTCATATTAGTGAGACAATTTTAAATGTATGTGTTTAATGGTTTTGCAATGTTTGATGTCTTTTATATCATTGAGATTCTGATACGACTACGAAGGCTATAACCACATCAACACCAATTACAAGGGGCCCACAGGAGACATGCACAGCAGAATCACCACCACCTATTCGAATGAGGAAGCAGCCTGCATGGATGCAGGATTACATGGCTTGATTCAAGGAAGAGTAAGAGCCGTTGATTGAAAGCAAAGACAGCCGTTGATTGGTCTTTGATTGGCATGAAAATAAGGCATTGAAGCTGGTAATAAAGGCATCCTATTATGATTTTAGAATTGATGTAACGTGGCTATATAAGGCCATTAGGGTTTGTGTGAAAGGTATGAATGAGTTGCAAGTTCTTTCTTCTTGTTTCAGAAACTCTCTTTCTCATCTCTCCTCTTCTTCTTCCAAGTCTCTAAGGAGTGAGCACTCACTCGAATAGGTGCTGTCGATACACTTGCGTATCAACAGTTGGCCGTCCACAGGTGTACGGGTTGACCCACACAAGATAGAAGCTATGACCAGTTGGCCGTCGCCAGTAACACCACGACAGGTGAGAGGATTCCTGGGACTTACAGGGTATTACCGACGGTTCATCAAGGGTTATTCCAGCCTTGCGGCACCCTTAACCGACCTCTTACGCAAAGACGGCTTCACGTGGAATCGAGAAGCAGCCAAAGCATTTGAAGCTTTGAAGAAGGCCATGGTTGAAGCTCCTGTGCTACGATTACCCAACTTTGATAAGGAGTTTGTTGTAGAAACGGACGCTTTCAAGGAAGGGATAGGCGCGGTTCTCATGCAGGAGGGTCACCCCCTCTCCTTTTACAGTAGAAAACTTGGGCCTAAGCTACAAGCTGCCTCGACGTACATCAGAGAGTTACACGCCATCGCAGAAGCAGTCCACAAGTGGCGGCAATATCTGTTGGGGCGTTTCTTTGTTATACGAACAGATCACCAAAGCATCAAACAGCTCCTGCAACAAGTTATCCAAACGCCAGATCAACAAGCTTATGTTCGCAAATTACTGGGCTACCATTTTAGGATTGACTACAAACCGGGCCACACCAACCACGCTGCGGACGCACTGTCCAGAATGTATGAAAATCCAACATTAGCTAACGAAGAATATGATTTCGCGGCCTTATATGTTGCCAGTCAACCCATTTCAGAATTGTTAAGTACCCTCAAGCAAGAAAATGCTGACCTTGAGGACTTGAAAGCCAAACACTTGAAGTTTAACACCGGAGCCCTCTCCCCAGATTACACCATCCATGATGGGATCTTACTCTACCGTCAACGCTATTATATCAGTGCACTATCGGACCTCAAGGCCAAACTACTTCACGAGTTCCACTCCACACCCATGGCGGGGCATGCGGGAGTCAAAAGAACACTAGTACGACTATCAACTCGATTCTTTTGGCCTAACATGCGCCAGGATGTGGAAGCATACGTGGCTGCTTGTTTGGTGTGTCAACAGATCAAATACTCAACACAAGCACCTGCAGGTCTGTTACAACCTTTGCCCATACCTGCTCTTGCATGGGAAGAAGTCACGATGGATTTCATAATTGGGCTGCCCATCTCTCAAGGATTCACAGTGATCCTTGTAGTAGTGGATCGCCTCACGAAATCGGCCCATTTCGCTCCCTTTACCTACATGATTCTCAGCTGTTCAGGTTGCTGAAGTATTCGCTGACCTGGTGGTTAAGTTGCATGGTTTCCCTCGTACCGTCATTTCTGACAGAGATCTTATTTTCATCAGTCATTTTTGGAGGAAGCTGTTCGAATTAAGTGGCACGACCCTACGCCATAGTACTTCTTACCACCCACAAACGGATGGTCAATCTGAAGTCGTCAACCGTGGCCTTGAACAATACCTCAGAGCCTTCACGGGAAGACAACCGTCGAAGTGGGTCCGTTTCCTCGGTTGGGCGAAGATTTTCTACAACACTAGTTATCATAGTGGCCTCAAAATGACCCCCTATCAAGCTCTGTACGGCCGTATTCCGCCCACATTACCAACTTATTCGCCAGGGTCCACCACTATCCAAGCCTTAGACGAGTTGTTAATCGAGCGAAAGGAGTTGCTGCGCCACTTGAAGGTGAACTTACGCCAAGCTCAACATCGTATGGAGCAGAAAGCTAACGCTCACCGGCGAGAGCCGGAGTTAGCAGTGGGAGACCAAGTACTCGTGCGACTCCAACCTTATCGACAAACGACTATAGCTCGACGACAATCGCAGAAACTAAGTCCGTGTTACTACGGACCCTTTCGTGTGTTGGAACAATTGGGAAGGGTGGCTTATCGCCTAGATCTTCCACCCGGAGTCGATTACATCCCGTGTTCCACATTTCTGCTCTGAAGCCGTATAAGGGAAACAACCTCATCCAAGAGAGCACGTTACCAAGTGCAGCACACGCGACAAGAGTACCGACCATTCCCGTCGCCGTATGTGCTAACAGATTGATACTGAGGAATGGTCAGCCAACTCGCCAAGTGTTAGTCCAATGGCAAGGTATTCCACCGGAGGGCGCCACCTGGGAGACGTTTGACGAGTTTGGCAAGGCATATCCTCACTATCACCTTGAGGACAAGGTGGAATTCCAGACCGGGGGAGTTGATACGACTACGAAGGCTATAACCACATCAACACCAATTATAGGGGGCCCACAGGAGACATGCACAGCAGAATCACCACCACCTATTCGAATGAGGAAGCAGCCTGCATGGATGCAGGATTACGTGGCTTGATTCAAGGAAGAGTAAGAGCCGTTGATTGGTCTTTGATTGGCATGAAAATAAGGCATTGAAGCTGGTAATAAAGGCATGCTATTATGATATTAGAATTGATGTAACGTGGCTATATAAGGCCATTAGGGTTTGTGTGAAAGGTATGAATGAAGTTGCAAGTTCTTTCTTCTTGTTTCAGAAACTCTCTTTCTCATCTCTCCTCTTCTTCTTCCAAGTCTCTAAGGAGTGAGCACTCACTCGAATAGGTGTTGTCGATACACTTGCGTATCAAGGGTGTATCAGATTCTTAATTTTATCTGTTATCTCTTTGACGGCTATTAGATTTGATTTATCAATAATCTCTTTTTATATTAGATATTATTTTATAACAATTCCCATTTTAGTTGAAGTTATTAATCAAGAAGCTAGTTTTCAATATCCTTGTATTTTAACAAATTCTATTATCATGTTGGGTAAGACAAATTGCATATGTTATACTAAATGTTGATTTTATTATTTACACTAATTCATTTTTAACAATTGTAGGAACAATGATGTTACCTTCAGTTGGTTTCATTGCAAAATATTTCAGATGACTTATTTTGTATCAATTTTAGAATTGTTTTACATTAACTTGTTTTGTATATGAATTCCTATGCCATTGAATAATTTTATGTGACTTTAACATTCATTAGACTCTAAGTTTTCATATATTTTTGAAATGATGTTTGCTATTGTTATGCTTTTCTGAAATTGAATTATTAAAATCATTAGGTAAATCGATTTACAAAATATTACAAAATTACAAAATCGATACAATAGATATAACAAACCACTATAATGGATACAATTAACAGTTGCAATAGCGAACATAAGCCGCTATAATGGATATTATGAACAACTGCAATAATTATAAAAAACTATTGCAATAGATATTACAAAACCATTGCAAACAATGCTACAAATCCATTACAGTAAACGGCACAAAAATGTTGCACTAGATATCACAAAACCATTATCATAGATATTATAAAACCACGGTGTTATATTTGAATACAATCATTACATTAAATAAAATAACCTTTGCAAAACAAACTACTACAATATATCAAATAAACTGCTACAAAAATAAAAGAAGCTCCAAAAACAATAACAATTGGAATGTTTTACCTAACAATGTTGAATGGCTGCAATATATCAACAGGTGGTATGAAACCGTTGTCATAACTTATTGCAACGGAAGCTGATGTAGCAGTTGCCAAACCAGATCATCTACAACGGTTTTAAGATTGTTTTACAGTAGTTCATGACCGCTGCAAATAAGCATTTATGTAGTAGTGTCTAAATTATGAACAATGTTTTCAAGAAAATATTTCCTATAGTAAAAAACTTTAGCTTTTGCTATATTGAAAAATCAATTGCTCATGCACTATCAAGGTTCAAGTCCGCCACAATTTCAAGAGTATACTAATGTTGGGAAAGATATATATGCATTTTTTTTAGTGAAGTACCTCTTTCCCTAAGATTATATAAAATCCCAAAGACAATGTAAATTCTTAATGAAGGCTTCAATTTAACTTAATATATTCCATATGATTTCCTATAATAATGATAGCAATGATATGCACAACAATAATAGTAAAAATTCTATTTATACCATGTGAATAATGAGTAATTGGCTTTAATCTATTTAAGAAAACCAACAATTATAGCTTAGGTATGTTTTTTGGAAATGAATAAATAATAAGTAAATATTGCAAGCAAGCACTAGTTATAGATGATGAATGTTTTCCAAATTAATTTTTAAAAGCTTACTTACAATAGTCTAAATGCTCAATCAAATCTAAACCGCATGATGTAAGCTTCCTCATTAAGATCACTAATTACAGAGACATGATTGAAGTCAAGAAGGGCATGGTAACCTACGGGAGAAGACTCATGCAGTCAAAAATAAAAAATCACCACGTTGGACAAGTTCGATATTGGGTCTAGATAATTGTTGAAGGATCTCTAAGAAAGGTGAAAGACTTTCTAATGGGAGGTTGGTGACATTCGGTTGCATTCAAACATTATAGCACACGATATAAACATAGTGTGTTGGAAAATGTCGATGCTATGATTATTTAGCTCATTGTTAAGATTTAAAATAGGTATAACTAGATCAATTGAACCATCGTTTTGAATGTCACTAAATGGAAAGGTTTTCTAAAAAATGAAATGTGAAACTAGTAAGATCATTTAATAACGTTAGTAACAAAAGTGATGTTAGTAACTAATACATGATGACCAATAAAGATGCATTTGCAAGCTTGCGGTATGAACTTACGATGACTGGAGTGACATAGCATATGCAATCAAATATCACTATCTGAGGAAAAAGTAGTTTTCAAAACAAAACATTGGATATCTCAACCATCTTATAATAGAATGGGTATTCTATTTATTTTTTTTATTTGACCTTTATTATATTATATAGCAAAATTTAGGTCCATGCTAACTAGGTTTATTAAAATAATATGGTCAGCACTAATAAAGTTATTATTTTTAATCAAAAGATAACATATCATTTTACATATTATATTAAAAGCCCTGTTGAATCAAAGTTAGATGAAGTAAAAGACAAAGCAAAATGACTACTTGATAATTGTTTTTGGGAAGAAAAATAATTGATAAGACTCCAACATAATTATACCTAATGGATTGTAGGGTCAACTAGATAGTGTTTTCCCTCAAATGAAGTAATGCTACAAGATGGATGTCGACATTCCAACTACTTGATAACATTAATGACACTATGCAAAGAAGATTAGCAGAAAAAATCACTCAAAAAGCTACTTCAATCAAGAAGTTTATAAAGTTTTTACAAGAGATTCTTGTCGCTAGAGGCTTTAGATCTCAATGGCTTGGATGGATGAAGACTATATTTACCTCCTCCAATTACAAGATTGTCATAAATTGAACTCCTCATGGATATGTCCATTACCAACTTGGACTAAGGGATGGGAATGCCCTCTCTCACCTCATTTTTGCGTTAGTTGTAGAGTGCTTCACGAGGTCTTTTGGTAATTAGGAGAAAGTTTGCCACCTTTATTACACTAATGACCTTCTCATTCTCCTGGTGGGAGAAGAAGGAGATTGAAGACTTGAGGATTATGAAGCTTATCTTTTAACTTTTGAAGATATCATAGATATTTCAATCAACACTCACAAAATGGTGCTTATATTCCTCAAATTTGGTCAATAAACTAAGAGACAACAAGTGGTGATTCTTAAATGTTCAAGGGCACACCACCCTTTTCCCTTTCCCCCCTCCCCTCGTTTCCCCTACCCCAAAAAACTAGTATTCGATGGTGATTGTCATCTTTATTCATTCTCTTTTCTCAACTTAGAAAACCAAACATCACTTTTTACAGCAAACTCACCCTTTTAAACTTAATTCTCTCTATAATATTAACCCATTAGATATCTCACCTATCTAACCGATGCTTAGTTGTCATGAAAAGCTAACTAGCTCTATTAGAAGAGGCATACCTAAAATTATTATTCATATGATCTTTTATAACATATTATTGAAAAAGAATAACATTATGTTAAATTTGGTTTAAACCGCCCTACTGAATCTAATTATTGTTGGTTTTATGTTTTAGTTTTGGCTATCTACAATTCATAACTCAAAGAGAAAAATATTAGAAGCCTCATCATTCATAATCAAGCACAATCTTGATTTCTTTTAGCTATCGTCTGATTAGTTAAAACATACATATATGACATTGGATTCAGCCATTAGTGTTTAATGTCAATGTTAACTAAATGGCTTCATTTTTATCGAGATCACTATGCCGGTGTTTTTTTTTCATGTTTTTCATATTATTCCTTTTAATCTAATATTTTAATTACTATTGATGATTAAGATTAATTTATATATCTGTATCATTTTTTTTTTTACTTCAATATATTTATAATTTATTTTTTTTAAAAAAAATTAATAAAAATATAATGATGGTCGCAACAATGAAATTGTCACAATTTGAGATAACCCTTCACCTCAATTTTTTTATTTAATAAAACAGTAATGCTATTGTTTAAGAACTCATTTAACTATTGTATAGCATAAGGTTTATTTGTGTGAATATTTTTAAAATTGTGCTCCCCATGATTGCATATTTTGTTGTAGTAGTGCACCAACAAGATGCACAAGTCTCTCTTTGACCCTTTCAAACATCCAAGAGATCTTCATGCACGAGATATTTGAAACAAACCAATATAAATTGCTATATCATTGACATCATGTGTAAAATGCTTCATAAATTCATTTTATCATTTTCCTTTTTTTAAAAAAAAAAAAAAAAAAAAGAAGCTTTTCTTCTCATTGTCCTTGTCTGTTTGGAGAAGGTATGAACAAAAGCAAATAAGAAAATGAAATGACATGCTATTGATGAGGGTAGGGAACAAGGGATAGGAGATAGGGTATAGGGCCAAGGGCCACAGGGGAAATGACACTGGTACAAAAGCCAATGTAAATGCTACCCATTTGTACTCTTTTACAGTTAAAAAAACCTTTAATGACTTTTTCATCATCGAGATTAGTACATAGTACAAAGTAACAGTTGTATCTCTGCCGTTTAGTTATAACACTGTAAGAATAATAGAATGGAACCTTTGGATTGGACCGCTTCTTATTTACTAGCCTTGTTATTCAATTGCATAGCATTATTTAAGCGTTCAAGTGGTTAGGAATAATGTCCGAATGAGAAAAGTTAGAAAGACAATTCACTTATTTTATATTTATTCTTAACCTATAGTTAATTCAAGTCAATAGTATTCACAAGTATAAAAATATTATCTTTATATATATATATTTTTTTTTTTCACCTTTAATTTGTATTAATTTACAGTTTTTACATAAATATACAAGTTACCATTATATTTGTTGAGAAATAATATATAGATACATAGAAATATTGGATTCACAAACTAGATAAATGAAAACAGAGGGGAAGATACTAGCTCAGTCAAACACTTTGTTTGTGTTAATTACAAGAATATATACCTATATAATGATTTAAATAGAAGTGAGTACATAAACAAAATGTTGGAGGCCCATAAATATGGCCCATCATATTTCAAAAATTCCAAATAACTTTAATACCATATTGCCTATTAAAAAAACTTTTAGTCACTTTATATATGATACTATTCCTAAGCCGACAACTATTGTCTTGGGGTTATGCTCTCTTACGCGCGCAGGCGCAGAGGGGGTGCAAATTTCAGGGTTTAGATCCGAAATTTGGCTTGAAAATTCTGAACTCACTGAACTCACGTAGGCGCATGATGAGGACAAGAATGCACCAGATTTATTAGAGCAGTCACGCAGATGTTTTTACATTTTTGCCCTTTCATCTAGTTAGGGTTCTTTCCTCTACTTTTTCCAACCCAAAATGAGCTTACAAAAATTAGTCATAATTTTGCGAAATAATTAGCTTAAAATTTTGATATTTTTAATCTGTTTTTACATAACTGATTTATAACTATATACCATTCATAGCCATTTGTTTGCATACTCTCTTTTATAATATGTGTTATTAAATCTTTGATCATATATTATTTTTCAAAAAAAATCAATCTTTTTCTAAAAATACAAGTATTTTGTAAATTTAAATATAATATAAAAAATTATGCAAAAAATTGGAATGGAGCCATGATGTACAACTAAACCTCTGGTTGGTTTTATATATATATATATATATATATATATATATATAAACCGACCAAAGTTTTACTATTTTTTATATTAAACTAATTTTTGAGCTCTCAATGATGCTACAGCCATAGCCAAAAATATCAACCTAAAACGAATCACTAAAATATAAGTAAATAAATAAATAAAAAGGACAAGAGTAGCAGGAGGAGGAGGCAAGCTTTGAAGTTTGAAAGGGAATCGGTTGACGGTCCGGACGCTGATGCACATGGCAGACCGAAGCGTGTCCTTGGGATGTGTGCCTTTATATATATATATATATATAATTTCTATTTTATTTTATTATTGTTTTATTGAACAAGGGTGTATGTGGGGAATCGTTTGGTGTGTTTAAAGGGCCCATCACCCATCCATCAACTGATGCTTCTTTTTTTGTTTTATTATTAGTTTTCATGTGATTTGATTGAGAGAGAGATAGAGAGACAAAGAGGATCTCTTTTCTTTCGATGTATGCGTTGTTAATTAAACCTTATTACGTTTGGGAAAAAGTGATAACTTGATCTTGGGAGTCAAATGAGATTTTCTTTCGTGGTGTTTGATTAGTTGTATTTAAAAATATAGTAGATTTTTAATTATATTATATTTTTAAATTTTAAATTTAAAAATATAGTAGATTTAAATTCAGTATTTAGTTAGTTGTATTTGATAATGCTGAATTTTAAAATTTTGTCTTTGTTTAGAAGGATTTGTAAATCTTGATTTTGAAAACATGTATTTGGTTTATGTATTTCTAGTATAGGAACACCGATGGTGAGATTACCCTGATTGTGGACAATCATTAAGTTTAATTAATTATAAAATACACTAATTAAAATTTATTGATAATAGCAAAAATAATTATGTATATAATTACTTTAATTTAATAAATAATTATATTTTTCAATACAATTTATTTTTATTTTAATAATTAATTATAAATAATTAAGTATATTTTTATTTAAGTCAGGATATACATGTTTTTATCCGTATTAATTTTTAAAAATTTTAAAATAATACAATTAATTTTATGTTGAAGTAACCTATCAAGATGTGCTCATAAAACTTGAATCTCATGACTCTCGGTATAAAGCTCATCTAACAGATGTTTGGATTTGCAAATACGGGAGAATGAACTAAGCCCAATTTAGGAGTAGTTGCAAATCCAACAAAACTGACTTTTATTGCATCTGTAACTACTTAAGAATTTCAAATCCAGCTAAACAAACACATAATTTTAAAAGATTCTATAATTACAACTTCATGGATTTCTCAATACAACTAAACAAACACACTCTTAAAGGAAAATACTATGGTTTTTCTGGAATCATTTTCACGGTAAACTAACTTTTAAAACTAGAATAAATTAATCGCTTTCATTTTATCTTTTATTTTTTGAAATGATTGTAAAATGACATGAAATTATCAAACTTTTTAAACTTCATGTTCTTCTTCCTTTGAAAAATCTTGTTATAAATTTCTCCATTTATTTATTAAAAAATTCATCTCCTCCTAAATTTAAGAGTATAGATTATTTTTTTTATTGATAGGACAAAAACAATATAATCAAGGGCATGTACATGAGTTTAAAATTAATAGTGTGGTTTGTATGACTGAAGGTGCTTATTGTAAGTCTACACCCTGTAAACAGAGATCGATTATCACCACTATATTTGAAAAAAATTAAATTTATAGATATTAAATTTATACACTAACACTTTTCAAAATTTATACAAGTAGAGAATCACTGTAATGGGATGGTTGAAACACCTATTTTAATTTTTTAAAACATAATTAAAAGCCTGGCTCAGATATAGTTTTACTCTAGGATCCGGGTCTCAGGTCAACTAATTAGACGGTTTGGTCTGGATTCATAAATAATTTTAAATATTTCTTTTAAAGTTACAAATTATTTTTTAATTGTATAATAGATAATATAATATATAACATTCATTATCATTTATGAGTTATCGAATAAATAACCGTAGTAAAAAACAAATTGTTATAACATTCATAAATAAAATTTCAACTTGACATGACATTAACCACTTCGTAGAGAAACAAACTTAATCAAATATATAACAAAGCTTCTAACTAAACATCAAACCAAACTTAACATAAATATCAAAACTTATTCATAAAAAAATTTCAAACTTAGCATCATATCAAATTAAATTTAGGGATTTTAATTTTTATTTTAATTGATAGGAACGTGTCCAAAACTAACAAAGAGGGTCATGATCCACTTCAAGTCACAATTGGACCAATCACACGAGCTAGGGCTAAGAGATTCAAGGAGGCTCTTGCTGGATTAATTCAAGAGGTTCAACTTAAAGAAGAGTGCAGGCTCATCATCATTGAAGAACAAAGTTTGGTCACATCATTAAAGCTATCATCATTAAGCTCACCATCAATGCTTGTCATTAATGTTGCGGAATAAGGGGAACTGAATGGAGCAGGGTCGCAGCATAAGTACTTGAAGATAAAAGATAAAGATGATAGATACAGATTTTACGTGGAAAACCCCTAAACAAATCAGGGTAAAAACCACGGGCAAGATAGAAGAATTTACTATAGTGGTAAAAAGAGGAGCTACAAGCTTTCTGTTAACAGGGAAAATACCAACTAATTCTCTCCTGTAACAGAAGCAACACAAACTCTCTAAAATATTTTTCCCACTATTTTTCCCACTTTCTCACCCTCACCCTCACTCTCACTCTTCTCTTCAAATTTGAGGCTGTGCAATGAAAGCCTTCAACCTTCCTCTATTTATAGGAATTCATGGGTGATTAAGTGAAGGATTAGGTGGCTTAATTAGGTGGGAATAAGCTTAACAAGGTTGGTGGCAGCCAACCTTGACTAAAGGTTGGTTGCAGCCAACCTTGACCAGCATTCTCCCACTTGAAGATACGATTGATAGTCAATCAGATCTTCACACCATTCTTTCTATCTTTCCACTTGATGTTGCTTATGTCTCTGTCAGACCACAAGAGGATCGACACCACTTGAACTTGTCGGTGTTGATTGCTTTCGTCAGAAAATCTGCTAGGTTGTCACTTGTATGAATCTTCTGCATATCCACTGTTCCTTCTTCCACTTTCTAACGAACGAAGTGGTACTGAACTCTGATATGTTTTGTCTTGGAATGAAATGCTGGGTTCCTTGCAAGATGCAAAGCACTCTGATTGTCACAAAATAGAGAAATGCTTTCTCGTTTGTACCCGAGTTCTTCCAGCACCATGTTTAACCACACTGCTTCTTTACTAGCTTGTGTAGCTGCTATATATTCTCGCTTCGTCGTTGATGTAGCAACGAGTGACTCGCAGCTTTCGAAATCCAGCTCACAGCTCCTCCAGGCTAGTGTGAACACATATCCTGAAGTGGATTTGCTTTTGTCAAGATCACCTGCATAGTCAGCATCAACATACCCATTCATAGTAAAATCTGATCCCCCATAACATAATGCAACATCTGAGGTTCCCTTTACATATCTGAGAATCCTCTTAACAGTACTCCAATGCTCTCGACCAGGATTCGCCATGTACCGACTTACCACTCCCACTGCATGTGCAATGCCCGGTCTTGTACAGATCATGGCAAACATTAGGCTTCCCACTGCTGATGCATACGGTACTCGAGACATCTCTATCCTCTCTTCTTCATTGCTAGGACTCATACTTGAGGATAACTTGAAATTAATAAGAAGTGGGGTAGAAATTGGCTTACAATCTTGCATGTTAAAGCGTCGCAAGATCTTCTTCAGATAATTCTTCTGCGAAAGACAAATCTTCTTATTATTTCTGTCTCGGTAAATTTGCATCCCTAGAATCTTGTTTGCTGGTCCCAAGTCCTTCATTTCAAATTCCCTAGCCAACTGTGCCTTCAACTCCTTGATACGATCTTTGTTGGGGCCTGCAACCAACATGTCGTCAACATACAACAACAAGAAGACAAAATCTTCTTCTCCAAACCTCTTGACATATGCACAAGGGTCTGCATTAAGTCTGTTGTATCCAAGGCTCATGATGAAGGAATCAAATCTCTTGTACCAACATCTTGGCGCCTACTTTAGCCCGTACGAGAGATTTGTTCAACTCCGCAAAACCAAGTTCTCTTTACCTTGTTCTTCAAATCCTTCGGGTTGGAGCATGTAAATTTCTTCTTCAAGATCTCCATGAAGAAATGCAGTCTTGACATCCAACTGCTCAAGATGCAAGTCGAAAACAAAGACATATCGCCAATACTACTCGGATCGTTGTAAGTCGAACCACAGTGAAAATATTTCATTGAAGTCAATACCTTCTTTTCGAGCATATCCTTTGACCACCAATCGGCACGATAGCGGTCTACTTGATCATCACCATTGCGCTTGATCTTGTAGACCCATTTGTTGCCAATAGCTTTCCTTCCTAGTGGTAATGATACCAGCTCCCATGTCCTATTTTTATGAAGGGCTTCAATTTCTTCTTGCATTGCTGCCATCCACTGAGATGCATCTGAACTACTCAGTGCTTCTTGAAGAGTTGATGGTTCTCCATCCTCAGTTTGAAAGCAATATGCAATATTCCCTTCCATAATATAGTCAGAGTGCCAACCTGGTATTTTTCTTGAATGAGTTGACCGCCGAACTTCTGGTACTTCAGATTCAGCTGGTTCTTGTTCTTCATGCTCTAGTATAGCTTCAGCTTCCTTTTCTACTTGTACAGTAGTAGTCTCCGTGCTTTCATCATTTGCTTGCTCTTGTCCTTTGTCTTCTATGAAGACAACATCTCTGCTGATCACGACCTTGTAGGCAGTGGGATCCCACAGGCGATACCCCTTTACTCCATCAGCATATCCCAAGACCATACATTTTCTGGATTTTGGATCCAGCTTTGTAGTTTCTAGGGCATTATACATCACATATACAGGACTTCCAAATATATGAAGGTTTGAATAGTCTACTGGCTTACCAGTCCACATTTCCATCGGTGTCTTCAACTCTATTGCAGTTGATGGAGACCGATTTACCACATAGCAGGCGGTGCTGACTGCTTCTGCCCAAAACTTCTTGTCTAGGCCTGCAGCTCCCATCATTGCCCTTGTTCTCTCCAACAGGGTTCTATTCATCCGCTCTGCCACTCCATTTTGTTGAGGAGTGTATGCTGTAGTGAACTGCCTTTTGATGCCTTCTTGTTTGCAAAATTCATCAAATTCTTTGCCAGTGTATTCTCCTCCATTATCTGTCCTCAAACATTTGATCTTCTCGCCAGATTCAAGCTCTACTCGCGCTTTGTAAGTTTTGAAGACTTGAAACACATCCGCCTTCCTCTTGATAGGATACACCCAACATCTCCTGGAGTAATCATCAATAAATGATACAAAATAATTTGCTCCTCCTAGGGATGTAACTGGTGCTTGCCACACATCAGAGTGAATCAATTCTAGAATGTCTTTGCTTCTAGAATTAGATGTGTTGAACTTTAGTCGATGCTGCTTGCTGACAATGCAATGCTCACAAAAGGGTAGTGTTACCTTTGTGAGACCTTGAAGTAGACTTCTCTCTGCAAGAATCTTCATTCCTTGCTCACTCATATGTCCGAGTTTCTTGTGCCATGTTATTGCACGCTTTTCACTTGGACTACTTGCAGCAAATGAAGCTTCTACTTCTTGCAGAGTCTCTCCTTTCAACGTATACAAGTTTGCAGCTATCTTGTCTCCTTTCATTAATACAAGCGCACCTCGAATTATTTTCATAATCTTGCTTTGAACTTCAATCTTGCACCCAAGATCATCAAGTTGTCCAATAGACAACAAGTTCTTCGTCAGCCCCTCCACATGTCGGACTTCTTGTATAGTCCGGATCGTGCCATCATACATCTTCAACTTGATGGTGCCAATACCAACGATCTTCAGAGCTTGATCGTTGCAACTATACACAGAACCTCCAGAAATAGGTTCATAGTGATAAAACCATTCTTTTCTGGAAGTCATATGAAAAGTTGCCGCTGAGTCTAGAAGCCAAACATCAGCAAACCTTTTCCCTGTGTGTGTTGCTACTTCACATACCATGGCTTCTCCATCATTTGAGATGCTTGCAACATTTCCTTGAGGATTGGAGTCTTTCTTATTTAGACTCCAACAATCCTTCTTCAAGTGACCTTTTTTGCCACAATTGTAGCACTTGAAAGTTTTCTTACTCCTTGACTTTGATCTGCCATTATTGTAGCTCCCACTGGGGCCACGTTCCATTGATCTTCCTCTCATCACCACTAAGGCCTCCGCTTGATGCGAATTTTCCAACCTGTCTTCCTTGTTCTTGCGCCGACTCTCTTCCTCCAGAATAGCAGCTGCAATGTCGTCGAAGACTAGAATGTCCGTGGGGACATTATTTGTCAAATTGATGATGAGTTGATCATAAGAATCTGGCAAGCTTTGGAGTAGAAGTTCTGCACGTTCACCTACCTCTATTTTATGTCCCAATGATGTGAGTTGGGAAAATAGAGTATTTAAGGTGTTCAGGTGCTCCGTCACTGAAGTGGATTCCACCATACGTAAAGTATAGAGTTTCCTTTTAAGAAAAATCTTGTTGTGGAGTGACTTGGCCTCATAGAGTTTAGTGAGGTGATCCCAGATCTCCTTCGCCGTTTTCTTCTCTTCAATGCTTGATAGAACTCCATCAGCAAGTGCGAGATGAAGATTTGCTATGGTGTTCCCGTCGATCTCGTTCCACTTATCATCTTTAACCTCAGCTGGCTTTTCACTGATAGCCGCTAAGCAATTATCCTTCCTCAGGATAGCTTTCATCTTCAGCTTCCACAACGAGAAATTACTCCCGTTGAATTTCTCGATTTCAAACTTTGCTGCCATTGCTTCTGTAATAAACTGCTTGACGGGCAGTAATCAGTTCTTTCAATGGGTGAATAATAATCTAACTTATTTTCTGATGTGGAGGATCCACTATTAGTGGCAGCCACAGAGCATACAATAAGTAGATATATATATACACCCAGATCTAGCTCTGATACCACTTGTTGCGGAATAAGGGGAACTTAGTGGAGCAGGGTCGCAGCATAAGTACTTGAAGATAAAAGATAAAGATGATAGATACAGATTTTACGTGGAAAACCCCTAAACAAATCAGGGTAAAAACCACGGGCAAGATAGAAGAATTTACTATAGTGGTAAAAAGAGGAGCTACAAGCTTTCTGTTAACAGGGAAAATACCAACTAATTCTCTCCTGTAACAGAAGCAACACAAACTCTCTAAAATATTTTTCCCACTATTTTTCCCACTTTCTCACCCTCACCCTCACTCTCACTCTTCTCTTCAAATTTGAGGCTGTGCAATGAAAGCCTTCAACCTTCCTCTATTTATAGGAATTCATGGGTGATTAAGTGAAGGATTAGGTGGCTTAATTAGGTGGGAATAAGCTTAACAAGGTTGGTGGCAGCCAACCTTGACTAAAGGTTGGTTGCAGCCAACCTTGACCAGCAATTAAAGCTATCATTCAAGAGATTCAAGGCCTTGGAAAAGAAGAGTGATTAATTTGTGATAGTTTCAAGCATGCATGATAATTTAATGTTTCTTGTTTCCAAGTATGCATGAGTTTAATGTTTATTATAGAGAGTTTAATGCTTAATATCTCTTGTAATAGCCTATATAATGGCTGAACTATGTAATGAGAAGGACTTTTTGGCTGATGAATGAAAGTGAGAGAAATCTCTTTGGTTCTTCGTAGAACTATCGAACTTATCAGGTTTGTTTGGTGGCGTTCACCTCGACTTATCAAATGGTCTCTCATTCCAGTTTGTGGCATCCTCACTATACCAAGGTTCTTGTTTCTTATAAACAACGGATCGTGGTTTCTTCCACCTTAAACCTGAAGGTAGAACGATCGTTGGGCTAATCTTGTTACGGGTTATGTCTGACCGTGGCAGGGTTCGTATCAGTTGGTATCAGAGCTCAATCTCTATTTTCAGGTTTACTTATCTTAGTTATCATTCCTTGATCTTCCGTTTGTTCGTTTACGTATCCTTTTGTAATACTCATTATCCCTCTTCGAAGTATCCTTGAGGAAAAGTTTTAAAAAAAAATATAAAAAAAAGAAAGAAAGACTGAAAGAACTCCTTATTAAGTTTGTTCAAAAAAAAAATCCGGTAATATTTTGTCTTCTTTTCATTTATGTTGATTCAAGGGTATTCCTTTGTGCTTTCTTCACATTCCTTTCGTTTCAAGTGATCCATTATTTTTTTCAATCCTTTTGTTTCCTCTGACCTTTGGTTTCTATAGACCGTTTTGATAAGCTCTAGTTTGAAATGCTACTGCAACTTCTGATTTGAGTTTGAATAGTTCGATAAGAATCGAAAGAGGTTTTTGAGTGCTTTATTTTTTTTGTTTGAGTGCCACAAAAAAAAAGTGTTGTGAGGACTTTTTTTTTCAGGAAAAATATCATGTTTCCAAATAGCGAAAAAGTGTTGTGGATGGTGTTAATCCAAAGTTGTTTATGGAGGCTATGATGGGGGAAATGCGACGTTTGATGAGGCAAGAATTGGAGGAGGTTCATGAACGGTTGGATAGAATGGAAAATTCAAGACAAGAGCCACCGCAACATCATAATCGGAGAAGAGGAAGACAAGAACCAAGGGATGAAGATGATGGTTATGGCAGATTCGAGGGAGATGATGAACGAGGCTCAGTGAGTAGCCATAGGAGGAATGCACAAGTTAGGCGAGTTTGGAATCGGGAAGACAACAACTTTAATGGCATAAAGATGAAGATTTCTTCATTTCAAGGAAAACATGACCCTGAGGCCTACCTAGAATGGGAGAAGAAGATGGAGTTAGTATTTGATTGCCACAACTGTTCTGAAATGAAGAAGGTAAAACTTGCAGTGATTGAGTTTTCTGACTATGCTATTATTTGGTGGGATCAATTGTTGCTGAATAGGAGAAGAAATGGAGAACATCCAATAGAGACATAGGAGGACATGAAAGTAGTCATGAGGATGCGATTTGTTCCTAGTCACTACTACTGAGAGTTGTACCAAAAGTTGCAAAGGCTTCAGCAAGGCAATCGAAGTGTTGAAGATTACTATAAGGACATGGAGATTGCAATGATTCGGGTAACGTAGAGGAAGATCGAGAAGCTACAATGGCTAGATTTTTGAGTGGAATAAACCAAGAGATTCAAGATAGAGTGGAGATGCAATATTATGTGGAGTTGGAAGACATAGTGCACATGGCACTTAAGGTTGAGTGGCTTCTTAAGAGGAGGGGCAGCATGAGAACAACCCAAGGTTCTGGTTCATCATCATCATGGAAGCCAAATTATGCAAAGGAGGAGAAGCCAACTATCAAGTCTAAACTTGAGCCAAAACAAGAACCATCACGTTGTGAATATCAAGGTAAAACTGATTTGTCTACATCTCAAACTCGTGACATTAAGTGTTTTAAATGTCAAGGAAGAGGTCATATAGCAAGCCAATGCCCGAACAAGCGAGTAATGGTAGTGCAAGACAATGGTGAGATTGAAATGGAAGATGAGTCAGGCACTACTTCTATGCCCCCATTGGAGGTTGAAGATGAGGAAGAATGTGCTGTTCATGGTGACTTGTTGGTGGCAAGGAGAGCTTTAAGTGTGCAAGCAAAAGAAGAAGATGAGTTGCAACGAGATAATCTCTTCCACACTAGGTGTTTTGTTCACAACAAGGTATGTAGTGTGATTATTGATGGTGGGAGTTGTACTAATGTTGCTAGCACTACTTTAGTGGAGAAATTGGGGTTGCCAACATTCATGCACCCAAGGCCATACAAGCTACAATGGCTCAATGATAGTAGTGAAGTGAAAGTAAACAAGCAAGTTCTAGTTTCCTTCCAAATCGGTAAATATGAAGATGATGTGTTGTGTGATGTGGTACCCATGCAAGCTGGACACTTGTTGCTTGGAAGCCTTGGCAATTTGATAGGAGAGTGAAACATGATGGTTACACAAACAAATACTCCTTTGTGTTCCTTGAAAGGCCAAGTACTCTTGTTCCCATGACACCAAAACAGGTTTATGGTGATCAAGTGAGATTACAAAAAGGGAGTGATGAGAAAAGAGAAAATGAAAGAAAGAAAAAGAGTGAAAATCAGAGAGAAGTTGGGAAAAGTAAGAGAGAAAAAGAAAAGAAAGTTCAGTTGTTGAGGAAAAATCTGAGGGAAAAACAGAGAGAAAACAAAAGAAGTTTTATGCAAGGGCAAGTGAGATAAAGCGAGCGATGTTTTCGAGAAAGCCGATGATTGTACTTTTGTACAAGGAGGCATATTTGAATACTAACAGCCTTAACATGTCTTTACCTAGTCCAATTATTGAACTTTTGCAGGAGCTTGATGATGTCTTTCTCGAGGAGGCTCCACGTGGATTACCACCTATTCGGGGAATTTAGCATCAAATTGACTTTGTTCCCGGTGCCACCATCCCAAATCGACCTGCCCATAGAAGCAATCCCGAGGAGGCAAAGGAGCTACAATGGCAGGTTGAAGAGTTGATGGAAAAGGGCTATGTAAGGGAGAGCATGAGTCCTTGTGCTGTTCCGGTGATTTTGGTTCCTAAGAAGGATGGGACTTGGAGGATGTGTGTTGATTGTCGCGCCATCAACAACATTACGGTAAAGTATCGTCATCCTATTCCTCGATTAGATGATATGTTAGATGAATTGCATGATGCTAGTTTGTTCTCTAAAATTGATTTGAAGAGTGGGTATCATCAAATAAGAATGAAAGAGGGCGATGAATGGAAAACTGCATTTAAGACAAAACATGGATTATATGAGTGGTTAGTTATGCCTTTTGGGTTATCTAATGCACCAAGAACTTTTATGCGATTAATGAACCATGTCTTGAGGGCGTTCATTGGTAGATTTGTTGTTGTTTATTTTGAAGATATTCTTATTTACAGCAAATGCTTGAATGATGATGTTGAGCACTTAAAATCAGTTTTAAATGTACTTCAAGAAGAGAAGTTATTTGCTAACCTGCAAAACTGCACTTTTTGCACAGATAAGCTTGTGCTTCTTTGTTTTGTTGTGAGTGCAACAGGTATACAAGTTGATGAGGATAAAATCTGTGCAATCCAAGAATGGCCGAGTCCTAATAGTGTTGGAGCTGTTTGAAGTTTTCATGGCCTTGCTAGTTTCTATAGACGGTTTGTAAAAGATTTCAGTAGCATTGCCACTCCATTGACGGAGGTGATTAAGAAGAACATGGGGTTCAAATGAGGAGAAGAGCAAGAACGGGAATTTCAGTTGCTCAAGGACAAATTGACGCATGCTCCCGTACTTACTTTGCCTGATTTTACTAAAACTTTTGAGATTAGATGTGATGCTTCAAGTTCTGGTATAGGTGTTGTTCCCATGCAAGGAGGAAGGGCAATTGCATATTTTAGTGAGAAACTAAGTGGGGTAGCCTTAAAATATCCTACTTATGCCAAGGAGTTGTATGCGTAGGTTCGAGCATTAGAGACATTTCAACACTACTTATGGCCAAAGGAATTCGTGATTCACACAGATCATGAGTCATTAAAGCATTTGAAGGGCCAGCATAAGCTGAATAGAAGGCATGCGAGATGGGTAGAATTCATTGAGACATTTCCCTATGTGATCCGGTACAAGCAAGGCAAGGAGAATGTCGTGGCAGATGCATTATCCCTCAGGTATGCTTTACTTTCCACTCTTGATGCAAAGGTTCTTGGTTTTGAACATATAAAAGACTTATATCCTTCTGATCATGATTTTGGTGATGTGTATCAATCTTGTGAGAAATATGCATTTGGAAAATACTTTAGGCATGATGATTATCTATTTAGGGAGAACAAATTGTGTTTGCCTAATTGCTCTATGCGAGATTTTTGAGTGAGGGAATCACATAGAGGAGGATTAATGGGGCACTTTGGTGTAGCTAAGACTCTTAGTGTTTTACAATAACATTTTTATTAGCCACATATGAAACGTGATGTAGAACAGTTTTGTGGTAGATGTGTCACTTGTAAGCAAGCTAAGTCAATTCCTAGTATACCTTGGATTGAGAATTCAATGAATTTTGTCTTAGGATTAATCCGGTAAAAAATGAGGTAGGGATTCAATATTTGTTGTCGTGGATCGATTTTCGAAAATGGCACATTTTGTTCCATGTCACAAAGCTGATGATGCTTCTAATGTAGCTGAATTGTTCTTTCGTGAAATTGTGAGATTGCATGGTATGCCTAGAATTATCATTTCAGATCGGGATGCTAAGTTCTTGAGCTACTTTTGGAAAACCTTGTGGGGTAGGTTGGGAACTAAGTTATTGTTTTCTACTACATGTCACCCACAAATTGATGGTCAAACTGAAGTAGTTAATAGAACTTTATCTACCTTGTTGTGGACTATAATTCAAAAAAAACATCAAAACTTGGGAGGATTGTTTACCACATGTTGAGTTTGCATATAATCGTGCTGTTCATTCTGCTACTCATTTTTCACCCTTTGAGATTGTGTATGGTTTTAATCCATTAACTCCTTTAGACTTAACTCTTTTGCCTATTTCTGAGCTTGTAAATCTAGATGGCAACAACAAAGCTGAATTTATTAAGCAGATCCATGAGAAAGCAAGGCTGAACATCGAATGAAGGATGGAGCAATATGCAAAGCAAGCCACAAACGGCGGCAGACGATTGTGTTAGAACCGGGAGATTGGGTTTGGCTCCATTTAAGATAGGAAAGATTTCCTGAACAGTGGCGCTCCAAGCTACTTCCACGAGGGGACGGTCCATTTCAAGTTCTTGAGCATATCAATTATAATGCGTACAAGCTGGATTTACCCGGTGAGTACAATGTTAGTGCCACATTTAATATTGCTGATCTATCCCTTTTTGATGTAGGTAATGATTTGAGGGCAAATCCTATTCAAGAGAAGGAGAATGATAGAAACATGGCCAAAAGTAACAAAGAGGGTCATGATCCACTTCAAGTCACAATTGGACCAATCACACGAGCTAGGGCTAAGAGATTCAAGGAGGCTCTTGTTGGATTAATTCAAGAGGTTCAACTTAAGGAAGAGTGCAGGCTCATCATCAATGAAGAACAAAGTTTGGTTCACATCATTAAAGCTATCATCAATTAGCTATCATCATTAAAGCTCACCATCATTGCTTGTCATTAAAGCTATCATTCAAGAGATTCAAGGTCTTGGAAAAGAAGAGTGATTAATTTGTGATAGTTTCAAGCGTGCATGATAATTTAATGTTTCTTGTTTCCAAGCATGCATGAGTTTAATGTTTGTTATAGAGAGTTTAATGCTTAATATCTCTTGTAATAGCCTATATAATGGCTGAACTATGTAATGAGAAGGACGTTTTGGCTGATGAATGAAAGTGAGAAATCTCTTTGGTTCTTCGTAGAACTATCGAACTTATCAGGTTTGTTTTGTGGCGTTCACCCCGACTTATCAAACGGTCTCCCATTCCCGTCTGTGGTGTCCTCACTATACCAAGGTTCTTGATTCTTATAAGCAACGGATCGCGGTTTCTTCCACCTTAAACCTGAAGGTAGAACGATCGTTGGGCTAATCTTGTTACGGGTTCTGTCAGATTGTGGCAGGGTCGTATCATTAATGAAACTATATATTTACCCTTTAAAATGTAAAATAAAATTGAAAACCTCATGGGATGAAAAAATCATTCCAAAAAAAACAAAAACATTAATTCTCCGAGCTTATAGAAATCTGACTTATTCACCAGGTTTGGCCTATTCAAAACATGTCAAATGAAGGGAGACCTAACTTTTTAAGGTGAAAGATCATGAAAGAGGAAACGATTGTAAAAGAGGAAAAGATAATCCTAAAAAGTGTTTTAGTAGGAAATCAACAAAGTGATATGTTTGAGCTTTGTTCATCTAGTATTTTGGAAGTTATGTAGCTGACTTGAGATAGTTATGTAGTAGGACTGTGCATCAATGTTCTTGAGCCTAGATACTATTTATAGTATTGTTCCAATGGTATCCTATGAGAGGTGTTATATCTTTTCTCTTTATCGTTTAGTGAAAATTTATTAGTTCAATTTGGTTTCTAAAATTTTTTGGGTGTACACATGATAGGACTTTCATCACACTATGTGATGCCCAAGCAGGTTAATATATTCTTAGATAGTCAACAAACTATATAAGTGATGCACCATCATATTTATTGCTTTAACAACTTTTTAATAAAGAGAAGCTTCTTGCCTTTGTTAAAAAAACATTGACACATCCCTTATATTAGCTTTTAAGGGAAACTTTTAACTTACATGATAATTATGAAACAAAAATGGCAGCCAGCATTCCTCAGGGAAACTTTACTGTTTTTTAAAAATATATACGTTGTGTACGATCTTTTTTTATAGACTCAAGAATGTTATTAGTTTCATTTGGCAAAAAATTTATCAAAAGGATAAAACTTAATTGCTTGTAGCTCTATTGTTGGAAGTGCTTATTTTAGAGTTTAATTTGCTTTGATTTAATCTTGAAGTTTATTATTCTGTACTATCGATTGATCAATGAATTGAGTGCCATATGCAAACATGAATTGCTACATGAAATTTATGTGGTGTAGGGCCTTGTGCAAAATTTTCATCCTTTTAAACATCACCTATCTAAATGAATCTTCTTCCTTTTTTAATTTTGGTTTATTATTATTATTTTAAGTTATAGTTTATTTTAGTAAAGTATAAACTTCAAATATAAACTATATTATCCGGCTCGACAATCTCTGTAACAAAAAAATAATAACTCATTTCTCTCCGGGAGAGGTTGGAGATTCAACTCTCTCTCACCTTAATAAATGCGGATTATAGTTTGTCTATCTTTGTAAAAAAAAAAATCAAATATTTCTTAATAATTTGTATAAAATCTAACACTAAAAATAAACTATTTTATATATATTAAGAAACAAGTAATATAGCACTCTATCTTTACGATAGAGTCACATATTTCACCACTCGTCCATAACTGCAGTGACAATTGACCTAATTTTTTTTATTATTATAAGAATTATTTGTTTGAACCATTCCCTTAGCTAAAGGTCAAACAATAATTTACCGCTTAATCAACCAAAGGCATTATGCTATCATGTAATTGTTGTACTTAACTTTCTTATAATTAGATAGTCATTCCACCTAAACAAACATTTTTATATTAATAATTATATTAATAACCAAAAAAGCTCTTATTCTCCTTCCCAAAATTAAGGGAACAAAAGCAAGCATATACATAAGAATTTAGAACAAGAGTCTACCTCATGTTAGAAATAACATTCATTCTCCGAACCTTAAAGTCATGGAAAGAGACAAATTGAGAGGGCCCCATTTAAAATCTCAAAAGAAATATAAAGCAAAAGTGTAAAAGAGACATAGGAGACATAGCTATGCACAAACACAATGCCTAGATCTTGACTGCTTTTTGACAAAAACCGTCCCCAATTTTGATCCATACGCTTGCTTCTCTGCAATCTGTACTACTGCCTCTGCCGTTCACTAAATGGAACTTTTGGTTTTTTCTTAGCATGTGAGCTTCTTGGGACTTGTACTCCATCAAATGACCAATTTATTGGAGCATTAGTCAAAAGCTTATATTTTATTGTTGTCTTTAGCATGGTTGGAAGAAGTTCTCATGTTTGTTTTCACATTGTTAACATCGAAATGGGTAATTAATTCTGTTCCTAAGAATATTAAATAATGTCCCTTGTGATATCTGAATGCAAATAAATATAGTTCTCATTCTGTAATATAAAGATGGTTTTTCTTGATTTTTAGATTTTTCTTTTTATATCTTATACACTGTTATTTTGCTTTCAAAATCCTTGTTGCTTAATTGATTTGAATGTGATGGTCATCCGATTCTCCAATATTCTCTTCCTCCTGGCCTCGACGATGGGACACTGCAACGGTCTGATAGAGATTTTTGTTTATTTTTTTATATTGCTTTATATTTGTGAGGGGATTTTAAAAACTGAAAAGAAACAAAACATCCTTCAAAAATTTACGTATTAACAGAAAATGTCTGCTAGTTTGGATATCAACAGGAAATTTTTTTTTTGGGTTTGCTTTCATCTGGGTTTTGGCATGGGATGACGCGTTAAAGTCTGAGTGGAGTCATGGTTTTGCCACTCCACTAACACGCAAGTCGGCGGGCGTTTGGGTCGGTGAGTGTTCCAAGGTTTGGGATGCGAGTGCATTGATTACACTGTAAATGGGAGTCTTCACCCCTCCATTGCATAGTCAAAAGACTACCTTTTCCTCTACTTAGAGACGAAAGCGCGACCAGAAAACCCTAGTTCCCACATCACCGGTGTAATAGACATCACCGGTGTACTGGAACAGTGCTTCTCTTCCACCACTTGTGTTTGTGGTTTATGGTTTTAAAATCTCATGCAATCCATAATAAGGTTTAGCAATATTCGGGCTTTGTTCTGATGGTTCAATTTAGAATATACGATTTCTGTTTATTAAACTAGTTTCTGATTAGACTGCGGAGTTTTCGTGTAGTATTTATTTGTTTATGTTTAGAATTTATCCATTGATAGTTAAGTAATGTTGTATGTAACGCAGACATGGCCCCTAACCTGGTCAACGGCAGATGCTACTTGATGCCCGTAGTGGAGAAGTCGGCGGTGCTGAAGCAACATATGAGTGCAAGGCAGCTTGAGATGGTGAGGAGGACACCGTTTGGCCATCTCATGTAAATTGAGGGGGTGCTGCAAGAGATGGGGCTGCTTGATGCCATCATACAGTGATATGACCATCAGCGCTAAAAGTTCAGGATTAAGGCAAGCTTGGTGAGCTTCAAGCCCGAAGATATTGCCATAATCCTGGGTCTCCATTGTGATGGGGAAATAGTGATACTCAAAAAAAGGAAAACACCCTTGGACTTTGAGGAGAATATTTTGCCTAAAAGTTTTGAAAGGAGCAGGGATGCCATCAAAAGATCCCTTAGAAAAATTGTCTGAAAAAGGGGATGAGGAGAACTTCATGAGGTTGTTGGTGTTGTATCTCTTGGGAATAGTGTTGTTCCCAAACACAACATGTTTTGTTCCTAGCTGAGTGGTGGACTATATTGTGGACCTCCCCACACTAGGAAGATATGCGTGGGCAGAGGCCACATACAGGTGGCTCATGGAAGAGGTCCTACAGGTGGCCACCCGGGTGCATTCAAGAACTAGTCGGGAGAAGCAACACATAGGCTAGTTGGCGTGGATGCGCAATAGCCTCAACCTCTGGTTCTACGAGGTGACTGGTACAAGGAAGAAGGTCATCGTTGGGAGGGCTACTCAGATATTCTGTTATGGGGAAAACAGTTTTAGGAAACAAGCTTCGCTCGGTTTGTTACTGTCATCTCTCGATAGCAAACATGTATGAAGTTACGTTTAGCGCTTAGTGTTATTTGTTCTCGCTTACACGGGAGAATCTCCGTTTAATATTGTATGTTTCCACTTACACTAGAGAGTTCTCATTTAATATTGTATGTTTCCGCTTACACGGAAGAGTTTCCGCTTAGATTGGAGAGTTTCCATTTAGTACTATATGTTTCCGCTTAGATTGGAGTGTTTCCTTTTAGTATTGTATGTTTTCACTTACACTGGAGAGTTCCCGTTTAATATTGTATTTTTTTACTTACACTGGAGAGTTCTCGTTTAGTATTGTTTGTTTCCGCTTACATCTGAATATTGTCGTCCTTTGTTTACAGTATTTCGAGCTCACCCCCGACTCCGGTGATGCCGAAACCCTGGGTTGTGCATCACGGTAACCATCGCCTATGGTACCTATACTGAAGGTTGAACCCGATGCATAGGAGTGTTCAAAGAAACGTAATTGGTCACCGACCCCACATACTAGCCCCCCTCGCCGGTCTCGGCCTCGTCAGGGGCACAAGGACCCCACTGTGTGGAAATTGGTGAGGATGTTGCCACTCGGTTGCTGCAAGGGTTCCAAGGTTTAGTGTCTCGTGTGGATGCCATCGAACAATGGGTTCGGATATTCTCTCCATCATCAGTGAGTGACACACCAAAGTCGCCCTCGGTGTCATCTCCCATGGTCGGGCGAACTGTGAAGAAGGTTGCCACTCGGCACACTTCCATAGTTGCCTCCTCCCCCGGTGAGGATATAGTAGAAAACCCCTCAATGTCCCTGAGCGGCCTTCATGGAAGGACGAAGAGAGTTGGCCTTAAGGCTAGAGTGAAGAAGGAGGGCTCACAAGGTTGTTCAAGAATCTCATAAGACAAGGATGGTGGTGATACTATTGACGTCAACAGCATGATAGAGTCTCTTACTGCGTTGAAAGAGATCGTCATTCCAACCTTCAATTTTGACATGTTCGGTGCATCCAAGAGAACCTTTGCCATGCAATCCATAAAGAAAGATGAAGAATTTGTATCTGCTCTGGTAGCAACCCACGAGGAAGCTGCGAGCCCAACCCTCTCTGTGGAACACATGGACAAAAGGTTCCAAGACAAGACCCCTCGCAGCTAAAGCAACTGGTCCAGCCACCTTCGCAAATGATGTTGTTCCATTTGAGCCTCCCTGGCAGAGAAAACTGCAACCCCAACCCCTCCGATATGTGATGAGGTTCCATCTCACCTTCCTCCGGCAGACGACGATGCTAGTGGGCCCCCTATACATATGGAAGTTCTAATTCTACCCCTACTACATGTGGGTGATGACGCGGCACCTACAGAAGAAATAAGTGAGCACGTGGCCTGCAAAGAACCAATACAACCCCTTGTCCATGGGGATACCATAACCGTCATCAGAAGGGAAAAGTCGGGTATGTTTAAGATGGCGTTCATCCCCAACGCCCAACTGGATTCTTGCGGCTAAACCAACTCAAGCAATTGGCTATAGGGATATTTTCTAACTGTGTGATCGACAAGTAAGCTTCCCACTTACATTTTTGTGTTTTCATTTAGCATTTGACCTTTTTATTTAGACGACAATGTTTTTGCTTACATGGTTGTATTTTCGTTTAGCCTTAAATGTTTTCACTTAGGTGGTTGTGTTTACACTTACATTTTTGTGTTTCCGTTTAGCATTGGTCGTTTTCATTTAGACGACGGTGTTTCCACTTACATGGTTGTGTTTCCGTTTAGCCTTGAACGTTTCAACCTAGGTGGTTGTGTTTCCGCTTACATTTTAGTGTTTCTGTTTAACATTGGTCGTTTTCATTTAGACGACAGTGTTTCCGCTTACATGGTTGTATTTCCATTTAGCCTTGAATGTTTTCACTTAGGTGGTTGTGTTTCCGCTTACATTTTTGTGTTTCCTTTTAGCATTGGTCATTTTTGTTTAGATGATCGTGTTTCTGCCTACATTTTTAAGTTTTCGTTTACATGGTGGCCATTTACTAATAATTCTAGCTTCATGCATTTAGGACCATCATGTGGAAGTGATACGCCCCTTGCGTATCCGCAAGTGCACGGGTCGTGTAAGTAATAAAGTGTACCCTAAGGTCGGGTAGTCGTATCCACTGGGACTGGTATATTTTCTAATACTATCGTTCTGGTTAATATCTAACCAATTAGAGAGGGGTTGAAATGACTCTGGTTTGGATTGAAGGAGATTAAAGAGAATGAATCACACTCAGGGAAAGGTAAGGATTTGCTCAATAGAGGAGATGGGGCCTCGGGGTTGAATTCTTGATGCTAACTAACTTGGACTCTCTCAATATTTATCAGAAATGTCTTTAGAATCCTAAATTCTAAGATCTCGTTGTGCTAAGTGAAGAATGCTCACAGTGCTGTTGAACCCTAAGTTGAGATCTCACTTCTTACAATTATCATAAATATTTGCAAGCTAAGATAAGAAAACAAGTACTTAAAGCATTCAACCACTCAACATGCAATCAAAGCAGCCAACAACCAAGATTTAATGTAAAGAACAAAGATATTCATAAATACTGCAAGTAGAGTATCCAAGTTCAAGGTACAAGCACAAGAACATCACCCAGGGGCTCCCAATAAGAGTTTAGCCACTCATAGGGTTAGATAACAAGGAAATTGCCAAAGAAACAAATACAAAAGAGTTTGAAGACTCCCTATTTGCTTGCATCCTTGTGGCTATCTGAGTTTCTAATGTGGAATGATTTCTCATCCCAATCGGCCTACCATTCACGCGACATCCCCCTCATGATGGTGAGGACGGCTCCCCAAAGCTCTCCTCTTCTTCTCCCTCTGTTTCTCCAGCCAAAAGTCCCCCAAAAACCTAAGTGTCTAGGGTTTTAACCTTTTCACGATGTGAGCACGGACGTGTTGAGGCCGTGCTCCAAGCCGTACAGATTACGGCCGAATAAAACTCATGAAACCCAATTTCCTGTAATCTGCATGGGGTCCAACACGCCGGTGTTGCGGCCGTGCTGAGGGTTGCACGACCGTGCTTAGCGACCAGAAAGCGTGCTGACCTTGGCTGAATTGTCACGCAATCTGCATGGCTTGCAAGCACGGGCATGTTGAGGCCGTGTTGAGCTTGGTGAGGTTTCTTCTAAGTCCTTTAGCTCCCAAAATCGCTCCAAATCACTTCTTCTTGCTTTAGGACTTTGATATCTGCATGGAAAACTAGAAATACCTCAAATAGCACTGAAATTGGAGAATTAACACCGATAAACTTACGAATCATGGGAGTAAGAAATAAAAAAAATAACTATATATGAAATGCACTCATCAGAAAGAACGCTCTGTCTTTCACTATCAGAGACCAACTGCTCACATTAGTGGAATGGTGTGTTGTCCCCGACTAGACGTTTTAGTTGTCATCACCATGGAGTTACTTAAGAAGACCCCTTACCATTACAAGAAGCGGCTGTAATCACATGTTCGTTAGCGCTTCTGATGTCACAGGCAGAGCACAATGCGGAAGTGGAGCTCACGTTAGTCGAGGATGCCACCAGTTGTTTTAACGAAGTAGAACTTGTCATTCTACCGATCATCTTCAACACACACTTCCACCTTGTCATCCTCGACAAACAATCAAAGCTGTACCTACATGACTCTGCAGCATAGAGCCGCGCATATTATACCGATGCGACAGCCATGGTAAGGACTTATACTCTTAGGTCCTTTGCTTTTTTTTTTATCAGTTCTCCGTTGCTAACAACCTCTTATATACTCCCAACAGCGGGAGCTTTTCGATCGATGTCTCGCCGTTGAGATCAGCGATACCGGAACGGAAAACTACCCTCTGGTCCACATTCGTGATTACCCACGGCAGAAGCCTAACCGCCTCGATTGTTGCTTGTTCACCATGCGTTTTATTTAACAAATACTTAATGGGGACAAACCCATAATGCCTCAGTCAAATGTGCCACTATTACGTTTGCGGTACGCAACACGTATACTCATGGATAGTATCGAAAACGGCAAGGGGGATGGAAGAGACTGCGGCGAGGGCAGCAATGCTTGAGAACCCTAACAATGCCTGCCCATATTTAAGATTTCACATTTTCTTTCTTCCAAATTGTAATTACTTACTTTCCGCTTAAATATGCATGTCTTCACTTACATAGTGCAGTTTTCGCTTACATGTTTGCGTTTTTGCTTAAATTTAAAAAATTCTGCTTACATATTGTCATTTCTGCTTACATATTTGAGTTCTCGCTTACATTTTCGGATTAAGCGTACATACTGGCGTTTTCGCTTACATACCAGGGTTTCCACTTACGTTTTCAAGTTTTCATTTACATAATGGAGTTCCCGCATACATTCTTGAGATTCCGCTTACATACAGGCATTTCTTCTTACAAAAAGACATTTTCGCTTGCACAACTATTAGTCCACGATATGTTCGTTGCATGACCTTCGGTTGTGGCTAGCCTCCTTACACTTGCTGCATCTTAACTCAAGCGCAATGGACGGTTGCGACTCAATTCTTTTTCATTTCGGAGGGCCCGGTTGCCTCTTAGCCAGATGACTAACTGCCAAGAGTCATCCGTTGTCTTGTCATTATCAGGACAAGGAAAATGGCTTTAGCTTAAGACGTACGGTACGCATCCGTGATGAAGTAGTCATCAACATATCGATGGATGTTTGCATCCGTTTGCATTATAGCTGTGCATGCATGCTTGCATGGGATGCCATAAACTTGTCATCGTCGGTACGAGCCCGTCCTTAACAGCTGACTGAGGGAGAAGCTGTTTCGATCAACAACCTCAAAACAGTCACGGGTTGATCGACCAACAAAAAAGTATGCGATTCTTCGACAAGATCCTCAACTTTGCAGTGTATGTCTAGTCACAAGTGGGTCTCCCATTGGCAAGATTGTTCACGATGATTGCACAACATATTCATGAGCTTGAACCTATAACCATGAAATGGATAGGTCAAATACATATTAAACGAAACAACCACAAGTAAATGGAAACACATAGTTCTAAACGGGAAGTGACCATAGTAAGCGAAAACGGGTAAAAGTACGTGGAAACATCCACAAGTAAATGGAAACATATAGTTCTAAGTGGAAAGTGAGCATACTAAGCGAAAACGCGTAAAATTACATCGAAACATCCACAAGTAAATGGAAACATATAGTTCTAAGCGTGAAGTGAGCATACTAAACAAAAATGCGTAAAATTACATGGAAACATCCACAATTAACGGAAACACATAGTTCTAAGTGGGAAGTGAGCATACTAAACGAAAACCCAAGTAAACGGAAACACCAAACTAAAGCTTACCGTATCGAGTCCACCATGTTAGTCATGGGGAGGTGACGTTCGAGTCCACCATGTTAGTCATGGGGAGGTGACGTGCCTCTTTAATCCATATTTTGAATAATTCTGCAATGTTGGAATACATCTCGCTCTATCTTTCGCATTTGAACATGTAGTTTGCGCAGTACGGGACGTTGGATTTTTGGAGTAGCCAAAGATGTGCATGCGGAGATGCATTCAACAGGTCGTTTGTTGCATCATTGAACTCCTCCATGCACGCAAATGCAACCCCAGCGATTATGGACCAACATGACTCCTTCAATGCCTTTCCAATCCTGACATTAGTTTTCATAAAATTTGCCTCTAGGTGCCTTCTCGACTGCGTTGATGAGACCCTTTGACCTGTCGGACATAAATGTTATAAGCTTAGTAAATTCATCATCTCCATACAACGCATCACTAAGCTTAGAAAAAAACCACATCCAATTGGCATATGTTTCGTCGTCAATAATGGCAAATGCGACATAAAAGAAACCGTCATTGCCATCCTTCCGAGTTGTACCCAGTAAAGTGCCCACATAATTCCCTAGCAAGTCTTGTCGATGAATAGCAAGGGCCTACAACCCTGCTTGAAACTGACAATGCATGCATGGAAAGAGAAAAATGCGTGTGTAAACCGGTCGCCCTTATGGTCTACCATAGCAATGCTACTAGGATTGGTCTCTAAAATCTTGATGGCATACCATCTGAGTAGGTCATAGCTCGTAACTTCATTGCCGTGAAGAACACCCCGAGGGACCTCTTTCCCCAAAGTAGCTTGCTTTTAAGACAAATGAACGCAATGGTCATGCATTATATCACGTTGAATATCCACGGCCTTGTAAAGAGGGCGATCCTTCAGCTTCTGTATCACCTTATCACTAACCCATTTTTTGGAAGCTTTAGAGTGCGCAGTAGTGCCAATACCCTTGCCACATGTGTGTGTCGGGTATGTCGTCTTGATCCTAAAGGTGTCATGGTTACCATCCTTCGACGTGTGGACACGGCATTGCGACCGTCGGATGTATATTAGACAGCTACGCTTTGTTTGTCGTTCTTCACAAATGTGAAGTTAAAATTCCGTTATATGGCCAGACTTCGCAACATATATTTAAAGTGGTCAACATCACAAAATCATTGGCAGACTTCCAGACATGCACTCTCAGGTTAGTCTGCTGCCATCGATAGACTACTTGTTGTGTTGTTGGGATGACAATATGCGTCGATTGAGTGGAAAGCTATCGCAAATTGAATCCTTTCTTCTATTGTACACAACAAAAATATAAGATATGAATAAGCATACAATTCCTAAAAGTAGGTGGAACCAACGTTCATTAAGCAAAAATTTTCAAATCTAAGAGAAAATGACACATACTAAACGAAACCTCCCAATAGTAAACGGAAACGACGTATGCTAAGTGAAAAGTTTCAAATCTAAACGAAAAGGGTGCATACTAAACAAAAGCTCCCAAAAGTAAGTGGAAACGATGTTTGCTAAGCGGAAAGTCTCCCAACTAAGCAAAAACGTCGATCACTAAGCGAAAACTCCAAAACGTAAGCTAAAACTAGAATGTAATCTCCTCAGTTGTATGCATAAACAAAGATTTAATATTTATGATAGCAAAGAGGAGCCTAAGGCCGCATCCACTGCACCCTTAGTTATGTCAACAATAAGGTCAACGAAAGAGTAGTTGAACATATGGTGAACGTGATACATTCGCTAAAAATCAACCTCAGAGTCAATTGGGCAGATCGTTCGGTGTGCATCTGGCATGAAAATCTCACCCTAACACTAGGAATTTTAAGACTCCATATCTCAGATATCTCCTGCAGCACTGACTCCCATGAACTTAATACTGTGCACTGCAGTACTAGACCTTCTCTCTTGCATCTAGCTATTGCACAGAAGGTATCCATCGAAACCTGTTGCATAAAACATTCACGCTATCATGCATTATAATCAAACAAACATTTACAACTCATTTATCAACATAAGATTAAAAAAAAAACCATCTTTCACCGCACCCTCAAATGGCAACAAATGCAGCTGGGCTTTGGTAGCAACTCATCCACGAGTAGAAGGTATAAACGTATCCTCTGTCAACGCATGACAAAAGGGAACAAAAGGAATTCTGGTAGATGAAGAAGAAGAAGGAGGAGGATCTCATTTAAAGTATACGAAAAGCATGATTGTTAAGTGAAAATGATGCATTTTTCCCTGTTAGCTGTACATTTTTTCAAAATGTGAAAAGATAGAGTAGGCCTTTCCCACCAATAGCAAGGGTAAAGTTGGTATTATACAAAAATGGGATTGACGAAGTTTGTTGGAGGGACTAAAGGGGAAGTGAAATAAAAAAGGAAGGTCTGATAGTGATATTCAAATGTCAGAGTGACTGATCGGGATGCTTTGAAACTTCTAAGGACTAATAATTAATTTTTTTTAAAAATGAATAAGTGTTATTTATGTTTTTTATTAAAATGCAACACTACACTAAAGTTAGTTTAAATTTCAAAAAACGCTATTAAGCACCATTTCCAATACAACTAATCACAGATTGTCATTTTAATTTCATTAATTAATAAAAGGTTGTTTTATTTTATATCTCTTTAATAAAGTGGTCTGTCTTATTAATGAGGTGATGTGCCTTATTAATGAAGTGGTATCTTTAATGAAATAGTGTATTAAAGTAGCGCGTCTCTTTAAATATTGACACTCATTATTGAAGTGATGTGTCTATTTACTAAACACTAATTCATTCCTACAAAAATGATATCCTACCATCATCGAAGAATATTTGTATGCAAAACAAACTCTTTACAAATTCCCTTGCATTGTTTTTTGAGTGCACAAAAGATAGAAACAAACTTTCACTTTATAAAAGCCACTGTTGTCTTTGCTTGGGTACCTAGGAGTGCAAACTATACTCAACATTCTTCATTGTATCCTAAAGGAAATTCGCCACTGAATAAATTTTGCATCCAAGATTTGTGTTGTCCATACCTTAAAGACTTGTACATTATATTCTTCCTTATTTTATCTTCTCTACACTTCAAAGTACCGTCACCACCAACAATCTTTAGGCTTAATTCTCTTACAAATAAATGGCTTCTTTGAAAGTTATAACCATGAACTTTGTGAAGTTGGAGAGGTTTGAAGGTGGAAACTTTCTAAGATGGCAAAAAAAGATGAAATTTCTCCTCATTACATTGAAGGTGGCATATGTCCTTACTAGTTCCAAACCAGAAGAAATAGAAGGAGAGACCTTTGCGGAAATTAGAGAAAGGAAAAAGTGGGGAAATGATGATTTCATTTGTGTTGGACATATTCTCAATGGACTTAATGATGCACTTTTTGACGTTTATCAAGACTCAATTTTTGCAAAAAAAACTTTGGGAGAGACTAAAGGCAAGGTAAATGCAAGAAGATGCAACAAGGAAGAAATTTCTTGTGAGTCGTTTTAAAAACTTTAAGATGGTTGATGATAATTCTATTATGGAACAAATGCAAGAAATTGAACATATTTTGAAAAACTTTAAACAACATAACATGCATATGGATGAGTCTATCAATGTCTCCTTAATCATAGACAAGCTTTCTCAATCATGGAGAGATTTCACAAGGAATCTCAAACATAAAATGGAAGATATATTTCTTGAGCAATTGGTAAACCATCTTCTCTTAGAAAAGGAGTATAAAAAAACAAGATGATTCAAAAGATATCAAAGCTCATGAAATGTACATGTATTGAATGAGGGAAGCCACACAAAACTTCAAGAAAGGAAAAAGTACAATGCAGAATTACATGCACAAGATGGCTGCAATAACAAGAAAAAGAAAATAAGTTGTTTCTTCTATAAGAAAGTTGGCCATTACAAGAAACAATGTCACTTCTTCAAAAGGATGCAAAAGAAGAGTTCCTTCTCAAAGGGCAATCTTGTGGTTGTAATATCTGAAATCAACATGGTTGAAGATAATGAATCATGATTGGTGAACTCTGGTGTAACTCGTCATGTATACAAAAACAAAGGTCTCTTTAAGACACTCAATAAATAAGATGAGAATGTTCTTTACATGAGAAATGCTTCAAGTGTCCAAGTCAAGAACAAAGGGACAGTTGAAATTAAGTTTACTTCTAGAAAGGTTCTTACTCTAAAAGATGTATATTATCTACTAAAACTTAGAAAGAATTTAATTTCTATGCCTTTACTTAATAAGTTTAGGTTTAAGTCTATCTTTGAGGGAGATAAGTTTATTCTTTCTAAGGGTGGGATGTTTGTAAGCAAAGTTATTGTTGTGAGAACTTATTCAATATGAACATTGCTAAAATTAATAATAATAGTTATAATTTTGTTTATTTTATTGACTCATGTGATTTATGGCATTATCGTTTGGGTCACGTTAATTTGTGAAAATTAAATGATATGATGAAGCTTGATTTAATTCCACTGACTTCGACACAACATGAAACTTACACTACTTGCGTATTAAATAAAATAACAAGACAACTTTTCCTTAGAATAGAAAGAAATTCTAAAATATTAGAATTGATTCATTCTGATATTTGTGATTTACATGGTTGGCCAACTATGGGTGGCAAAAAATATTTTATAACATTTATTGATGATTGCACTTGATATTGTTATATTTATTTAATACATTCAAAAGATGAAGTTTTAGAAAAAGTTAAGATTTTTAAAACTGAAGTAGAACTTCAATGTGAAGCTGTTATTAAATGTTTAAGGTAGGATAGAGGATAATAATACTATGATCAAAAATATCTTGAGTCTATTGGCATAATTCATCAAGTAACAGCTCCTTATTCCCCACAAGAAAATGGTATATTTGAAAGAAAAAATAGGATGCTAAAAGAAATGGTAAATACTTTGTTATATTACTCAGGTTTAGCAAATGGATATTGGGGTGAAGGAGTGCTAACTGCATGCTATATATTAAATAGGGTTCCTAATAAAAGGAACAATATAACCCCATATGAACATTGGAAGAAAAGAAAACCCAATCGTAACTATTTTAAAGTTTGGGGTTGTAGAGCAATAAGTAAAATTCTGGAACCCAAAAGAAAGAAAATTGGTGAAAAAGGAATTGAATGTATTTTCTTGGGATATGCTAAAAATAGTAAAGCATATCGGTTCTTGGTAATTGAACCAAATGATTCTTATCCTATAAATACAGTTATTGAGTCAAGAGATGCTATTTTTCAAAAAAAATAGATTTAATTCAATTCCTAAACCAAAGGACATCTTACATTCAAATAAGAAACTCAATCCAGGGGATAATATTTCTACTAATGATACATTAGAAGTAGTAGAACCTAGAAGGAGTAAGAGGGTGAGGAGTGCAAAAACATATGATCCAGATTTCTTCATGTTCCTTGTTGAAGGAACAAGTAAAAGAATTCAAAATCATGTACCTATTTGTTTCAATACAGAAAGTGATCCTGAAACATATGAAGAGGCTATGAAATCTCAAGATGCAGCTTTTTGGAAAGAAGCAATATAATATGAAATGGACTCAATAATGGGGTATAAAATATGGAAACTAGTTGGCCTCCCACCTGGTTCCAAACCAATCGGTTGTAAATGGAGTTTCAGAAAGAAAATAAAAGCAGATGGAATCATAGATAAATTTAAAGCAAGATTAGTTGCTAAGGGGTTTACACAAAAAGAATGAATAGATTATTTTGACAAATATGCACCGGTCGCAAGATTTACTACTATTAGAGTGCTTATTGCACTTGCTTCAATGTACAACTTTGTGATATGTCAAATGGATATTAAAACAACTTTTCTTAATGGCGAATTGGTAGAAGAAGTGTATATAAAACCCCCGGAAGGGTTTGTTGTTCCCGGTCAAGAACACAAAGTGTGTAAACTAATTAAGTCTCTTTATGGACTTAAGCAAGCCCCTAAACAATGGAATCAAAAATTTGTTGAGGTGATTCACGCAAATGGATTTAAAATTAATGAATCTGACAAATATGTCTATAGTAAATTCTTTTACGGAAAAGGTGTCATAATTTGGTTGTAAGTAGATGGCATGTTAATCTTTGGCATTGATATAAATGAAGCTATGAAAATAAATAAATGTTTGTCTAACAACTTTGACATGAAGCATGTGAAAAAAGCGGGTCTCATTTTAGAAATTAAAATTGCTAAGGATAAAAATTGTCTTTGTATGTCCCAATCTCATTACATTGAGAAAATATTAAAAAAGTTTGATTTATTTTAATTTTTGTCCTGTTTCCACACCATTTGATTCCAGTATCAAGTGGGAACAAAATAAAGGTTGTCCTATGAGACAATTGAAATATGCTAAAATAATTGGATGCTTGATGTATGCCATGACATGTACAAGACCAGATATAGCTTATGCTGTAGGAAGGTTAAGTAGATACACAAGCAATCTAAGTAAAGACCACTAGCATGTTGTGTATAGGGTATTAAAATATTTGGAAGAAACAATAAATTATAGTTTGATCCATAGTGGTAATCCTTTAAATTTAGAAGGATATACAGATGCTAGTTGGGGAAATCACACTGAGGATTATACTTCTACAAGTGGATGGGTCTGCACACTTGATAGAGGTGTTGTTTTATGGGGATCAAAGAAGTAGACATGTATTGCAGACTCCACCATGGTGTCTGAGTTTATAGCATTGGCTGCATGTAGTAAGAAAGCAGAATGGCTTAGAAACTTATTACTTGAAATTCCTATATGGCCCAAGTCAATGGCACCAATAGCTATACATTGTGAAACTTATTACTTTTACTACAAACATGAGATTTCCAAAGTGATTGGAATTTGTGTTCATTTTGAAAATGGTGGGGGATTTTAAAAAAGAAGAAGTGTTATTTATGTTTTTTCATTAAAATGCAACATTACACGAAAGTTAGTTAAAACTCCAAAAGACATTAATAAACACCACTTGTAATACAACTAATGAGAGATTATCATTTGTAATTTCATCAATTAATGAAAGATTGTTTTATTTTATATATCATTAATGAAGTGGTGTGTCTTATTAATGAAGCGGTCTCTTTAATATAATAGTGTATTAAAGTAGTGTGTCTCATTAAATGACACTCATTATTGAAGTGGTGTGTCTGAGTGTTTCTTTATTAAACACCACTTCATTCTTATAAAAATAATCTCCTACCATCATCCAAGAATATTTGTATGAAAAATTGACAAATTCTCTTGCTTTGTTCTTTGAGTGCACAAAAGATAAAAGCAAACTTTTACTTTATAAAAACCATTGTTGTCTTTGTTTGGGTGCTTGGAAGTGCAAACCATACTCAAGGGTCTTCATTGTATCCTAAAGGAAATTCACCACTCAATCCATTTTGCATCCAAGATTCGAATTAGGTTAAGGTGAATTAAGCCTAAGAGAAAGTGTTGCCCACGCCTTGAAGACTTGGGCACTATATTCTTCCTTATTTTGTCTTCTCTACACTTCAAAGTACCATCACCACCAACAATGTTTAGATATATTGTATAGAAATATAATATGGACTCCCTATGCCCAAGACTAGAGAAGGGTAGGACTAGTTAATGGGGCTTACCGGTGGGTTTGAGTTGGTCAAAGACCAACTCCTAACCAATGCAGATGATGCCAGCCAGCAAGGCCAGTTTAGCACAATGGAATAGAAGGCTAATGTGACCTAGAATCATTAACCGACATTACCAATTGAGTTCGGGCCTTGCCCGCCCAATTTGATGGTTTTTAAAATATTTTAATCATTACTATTTTCAATATTTTCTATTATTAAACTGGTTAACCATACTTGCCAATGAAGTCGAGTCGATCAAATACTAACTCTTAACTAAATTAGACTAGAGTGTTAATGTGATCTAGAATCGTTAACTGTAAGAATCCACCGAGTTTGGGCATTACGCGTTACCCACCCAACCTCGTTGTTTCTTGATTATTATTATTATTATTATTATTATTATTATTATTATTATTATTATTATTATTATTAAACTAATAGTAATGGGGGCAAATCGGTCCAAGGGCACCTAAAACAAGAATTTGAAACAAATCAAAATAATTCGAAATAACTTGAAAATGATGAAGGGTTATTACTTAATTTACTTACTTCTCTAATGAAATTGCTTATATTTCCTTTTAGTTGTGAAAAAAATCAAAACCCACGTAGTTCTTTTATTTTGGATATGAGTTGTAACACACTCATGGCAGTATTCATTATTATTGCAGTTTACATAGGTCTTGGTCTCGATCTCAAACTCTCAAGGGTATACATTTTGTGCTCATCATGCTGTCAGTAAAAAAAAGTCACTAATTTTAGGGCTTCCTACATTTGTTTCTTATTATTTAACTTACGCACGATTATTATCTATTCAAACTTGAGTTTCAATGTTTAGTGGTGACAATTAGGAACTTGTTATGTCTAGCATATTTCTGCTTGCATTAAATGTATGCTCACATTCTATTTTGGACACCGGACACACAAAAATATTTCTTACAACTAATTAAAAAAAATGTGGTAAATGTTTTTATTACTTTGCTACCATGCAAGAATGATTAAAGTTCAAATCTACATTGATGTTCAAAATAAATCATAAGGTAATGTTTACATAAAGTTGATGTCCAACAATTCATCATTGTAAATATACTTCCTAGTAAGTGTTAGAGTAATTGGTTAGGACTTTGGTTTGATGCGTTACAGATTATAGCCTCATAAGTTTAATCCCCATTTGAGGCAAGAGTTTTGTTAGGCCCCGCTAGTGGCAGAGCCAGAACTCATAGACAACGTTGATAAATGAAACTTAATAAATAAAAGTTCAAATATAAACAATATTATATAATTGTTTTATAAAGAAGTGTTTTACATAAACAAGTATTACAAAACATCAACAAAATCAAATTCATAATTGTTTGGATATAGTTGAACAAGCTAAACTAATTTTTCCTTATCAGAAGTTGAAAAAAGAGTACATTGTAATCAAGCACGCAACACAAATAATTAGTTTGGTGGATACTTCATTAAAATAGTTATTGGACTCTTGAAGTTGTAAATCTATAATACAATAAAATACATCAACTCTACAATAATGCATATTTGTCACCTTTTCTGTGTTGCATCGAGATCACCCATGAGCAATAAATCTATCATCTTAATGACATTTATACCATTTTACACAAAGTGTGGAGACTTCATCCAAGAAAAAATGCCATCCATTTTCTCGTATAGATTGTAATTGATTCTTAGTTATTTTAACTAAATTCATTGCGTTCACAATGTCTTGATCTTTTCTTTGTAATGCTAGTGACAAATCATTAGTGATGCCCAATATGCTTTTCATCAAAATAATACAAAATACCATGTCAAATAATTGCAACGAATCTAGTAAATGACTTGTGTCACTTTTTTTTCAGACTTCGGATTCTCTATGATCAAATCAAGTACTTCAATAACCGAGGAAACCATTTTCACTAAGCTAATTAAAGTATTATAATGAGAACTTCAATGTGTCTCACTAGGTCATTTGAGAGCACTTGTTTGATTTTAGCCACTACCACTTAAAAGCTCACTAGTTTCCAAGTGCTTTAAAAACTTTGATAGCTTGATTTTCAATGAGAATATTATGGTGCTTACAAGATCCTCCAACCACATTAACAATATCAGTCACCACTAGAAAAAGTATTTCAATAGAAACATGTTTTTTCCAATAGTTACAAGTGCCACCTGGAGTTTTGTGCAAAACCGTGAATGTAAATTGCACTTTTGTTTTCCTTTAAGATTAGGGTTTTGAGACCATTGTATTCACCTTGTGTATTGCTAACACCATCATACCCTTGACCACACAATTGAGAAAGACATAAGCTACGCTTGGAAAGTAGGTCTTCAATTGATGCTTTTAGTGAGAAAGCAGTAGTATCACTAACATGAACAATCCCTAAAATATGCACAACCACTTGCCCATCATTGTTCACATACCATACTAGTACACCCCATTTTCTCTTTAGTTGATATATGTCAAGCCCTGGCCTGCAGGACAGGCACGTGACAATTGCCGCCACAAAATGAGAAGGGACACTCACGCTGTTCAACCCTTGAGTTACAGTAAGGCTAACAAACACTGGAAGGAAACAACTCTGAACAAAAATCATAAGTCTAAAATATACAATGTACGGAGCACAACAATAACACGGAAGAAGCAACTAAACCATAACCCGAATATAGGGTTCAATGAAACATACTCGTCATAAATACAATAAGGTTTCCAAGAAATTAGACAAGTATACAAATCATGGACAAAGAGTGACAAAAATACTAGTGGATCAATGTCCTTATATAGGGCAACATGCTCAAGAAGGAACATACATAAGATTGGAATTAAGAAATATAGCTGGAAGAAGGCTCAGCACTCCGTTCCGCTGTAACGCCACTAAATGCTAAAACCTAGAATGGAGGGAGAAGACGAGTAACTAGAGTCACTCAGTGAATAGGTTATCACAAAGCTAATAGAATGTATAAAATAATCGGTAAAGCGTTAAAGCCAAGCTTTAGCAGTAATACATAAAGACTAGAATATTTCACCACACACACACACACACACACACATATATATATATATAGAAATACCATAGATAGCATAAAATAACCATTTTTGATCAAATAAAGTTTCACATTCATAACTCATAAATGGTATAATACGAGTTCAAATCAATTTACTTTGCATAAAGGCATATTTTCTCAAACACACGAAGCTTTCATCAAATCAATTTGCTTTTAAAAGAATATACAAATGTTTGCTTCTTAAAGATCTGATTTGCAAAATGACACATTTTCTGAAAATACAAATTCTGCATCTCAAGCAAGGGAATAACTCTCTAGAAACCTCTCTAAACTCTAATCGTAGCTGTGGCTAAGTTCAGAAGCGTCAAGGCACTCATCACCTTGACGTTGATCCACCGTGTCCCTGTTGTCACGCTCCTTCCTGTGGGACCGGCATGTGACAACCGCTATAACAACCCGAGGAGGGACAATCACACCACTCAACCCTCCTAATCAAAAGCCTACGGAGAACAACTCTGGACAAAGATCACAAAATCAAAACACACATAAAAGAATTCAATGAAGCAGGCCTGTCATACATACAATAAGATTTCCAAAAATTAGACAGGGATACAAACCATGTATAAGAGTGTCAAACACACTAGTGGATCCATGTCCTTATACAATGCATATATTCAAGAAGCAAACGCATATGAAATAGAGATTAGGAATAAAAGAGCTAGAGAATGCACAGCACTCCAGTCTGCTGCAACGTCACTACTAGCTAGAGCCTTGAAGTGAGGGAGAGAGTGAATCACTAAAGTCACTTAGTGAATGAGTTAGCACAGATCTAAAGAACACAAAATATTCTATAAAGCGACAATGCAAGCTTTTGTAATAATACATATAATACAAAGCATTGCAGTGTGTGCGTGTGTGTGTTTATAGCAGCATATACACACGTATTAGAAAAATGTATATCGCATAGAAACCACTTTGCTCAAATGAGGATTTAGTAGACTTAACTCATGAATATTAAAATATGAGTTTTAAAAATCATAAAACACGATGTTCACCTCAAAACAATTTTTGCCATGTATAAAGACTTATTTTCTCAAAATACAGAATTTTCATCTCGAGCAATCAATATGTGGTCTAAAAATTCTTCTAAGCTCTAGCCGTGGCTAACTTTAGAACCGCCACTGCACTCATATCCTTGATGTTGATCCACCGGGGCCATGTAGTGACTTTGAACTCTTGATAGTTATCTAGTCAGGACTCTACGTGCCACCTGAAGTGAACAGATCAGTCGAGTCTATCACACCACCTTTAAAGGCTAGCTTGTGGGGATCCCCTACTGCAGTAGGCGAGTTCAAACCCCTTCACTAACAAAACATCACGAAGTGTAACAACGATAAAATTCATGTAAATAATTTTACAGGGTCCTTGACCAGTGCAAATATTTATATTTTGGTGATAAACATCACTATCATATAAATTAAAGCCAAGAGTGTAACATATATAAGAAATTCCACAATTTAAAATCACAATGACCAAGTTTGTACATGAATAATCGTATTTAATAAATTATGTCACTTTCAAAGATAGGTATGCCTAAAACATGATATACAACAAAGTAGATTTCCTCACAATCTTTCATATACCAAGTTTGCAATTCAATCCATAAATCATCTCAATTGCGGCATAGGAGAGTAGATGAAAATGCGAATGTAAGAAATAGCATATGAAAGTATTCTTATCCTATTAGAATCATGCAATTGAATTAACCCATTCACAAACTTAGGAGAATAACTTCTCAATGGCGTTACTTCTCCCCTGGCTCCTTGCCTCGGGTTGAGCTCTCACCACCTACAGCAACATATGCTACAAGGGCTCAAAACCAATAGAAAACACAAGAAGAAAAGAAATTATGAACATCTTTATGCTACATACCAAGAAACTCTAACAAGGCTTGGGTATGGTTTGAACTTGAACTCTAAGGGTTCCAAAGAAACTTGATGGAGATCAACTCCCAAAACAACTAAGAAAGCAATGGTTTAGCAACGGATTTCTAAGCGCTACAGTAGCCTGATTTCAAGAATAAGAGAAACAAGCTTCATCAAAGTAGAAAGGGGTGGATCTTCCCATCCGCTTCATGATATAAGAAAAGATGAAAAAAATTGAACAAAGCACTAAAAAAATCATCAACATCAATAGAAGATTCAAGATCTAAAAATCTAGGGCTAATATACTCATCCAACCCAAATGAAACAAACAAAAAGACGAGGGAGAATTAGAGCTTACCTTTAAGGATCTTGGGTTAAAGTAGAGAGAGGTCAAGCAACGAGTGCTTTCTCTCCTCTAAAGCAAAGGGATCAAAAGGGAGAAAGTGGAAGAAGAAGAAAAATCGGAGGATTAGAGATCAAGTTCAGGACTTTTAGATACCCCTGGGTGAACACGTTAAGAGCACGGGAATGCTTCTTAGTCCTTGCCGGTGCACTCACAAGCACAGACACGAAGCATGGGCATGCTTCTGCCCCGTGTACTCTACAGGAAAATAGGCGAGAAGAGCATGGCTTCACTGGTGAAGCACGGGAAGGAAGCATGGCGTGCTTATGCCCGTGCACTTTACAAGAAGACCAGGGTGAGAAAAGCACTACCTCTCTGCCACTAGAACCACCTTTCTCTCACAAGCACGGCCGGAAGCACTGGCGTGCTTCATCTTGTGTACTTTACAAGTTGTTGAAAACAAAATCCAAAACATCCCATGAAGGGCACTTTTAAGAGCACGGTCCAAGGCACGGACATGCTTATTTTTGGAACTGCTTCTCAAGCCCAAAAATAACTAAAGACTTGGCAAGACTTAAGACACAACTATTCTAAAACAATTTAGACAACAACTCAAGCACGGAAAAGCTAAAACACCATACTCCACCTCCCTTAAAGAAAATTTCATCCTCGAAATTTCCTTCTTACTTGGCCTTCAAACAAGTGAGGGTGTTTCCGCTTCAAAGAAGCTTCGGGTTCCGAAATCACCACCTCGACGTTATGGATCTTCTTCAACTTTGTCGGTAGCTCTAAGAAGTAGGCGACTGGTCCAATCCTCACAACAACAGGGAAGGGTCCAATGTACCGGGGATTCAATTTCCCTTTACTACCAAATCGAATCACCCCTTTTCAAAGAGAAATCTTCAAGAATACCCGGTCACCAACCTCAAATGCTAAGTCCTTCCTTTGGGTATCTGGGTAGCTCTTCGTCTTATCTTCATCGATCTTCAACCTGTCTCGAATTAGCTTTACTTTTTCCACGGTCTCATCAATCAACTCCATACTTTCAAATTTCCTCTCACCTACCTCATTCCAACAAAGAGGGATTCTACACTTTTGTCCATACAGCGCTTCATACGTCGCCATGTCGATACTAGCTTAGAAAGTGTTGTTGTAGGTGAACTCAACTAGTGGTAAATGGTTGGCCTAACTTCTAAGAAAGTCAAAGACACAAGCTCTTAGTGTGTCCTCTCAAGTCTGAATTGTCCTCTCGGATTGACCATCTGTTTGGGAATGATATATTGTGCTGAACTTCAACTTGATACCAAGGACTTTCTGAAATCTTAGTCAGAATTACGAAGTAAATCTGGAATCACGATCTGCAAGAATCAAAACTAACACTCCTTGAAGTCTGACTATCTCATCCACTTACAACCTCGCCAATTTCTCCAAGAAATCCTTGGTGTGGATAGCTAGAAAGTGAGCTAATTTAGTTAAATGGTCAACGATCACCCAAACTGCATCATAACCCTGCGGCGAACGGGGCAAACCAACTACAAAATTTATGGCCACATATTCCACTTCCACTCAGGAATTAGCAAAGGCTGCAACATTCATGAAAAGTCATACAGAATGCAGATGTGATGGAGGCCGTAGGCCTGCAAGGGAATGCCTCCGAGAGAAAGAGGGCGAGGCCAAAGACGATATCGTCGTTGGGAAGAATGACGTTGACCCATCCAGCAACTGATAATGTTGCCATAATTCTCTCATGTATGACATAAACACTTGTACTGACATGTTTTATATTAAAAAGGTAAATAATACACAGGAATGACAATTACTACACCACAACAACAACAAGTAATACACATCGACAACAAGTCAAAGGTAGGAACAACAAACAATACACAATAACAATATAATAATGCCCAGGAATAACAAATAATACACATGAATAAGAAATAATACACAGGAACCACAAATAATACCCCCGAACAGCCAATAATACACGCAAACAACAAATAATACACAGAAACAACCAATGATATGAAAGAGCAACAAATAATACATAGGAACAATCGATAATACATAACAACATCCAAATGTACACAACTGATGTTTGTATCATTCAGAAATGCTCTGCGTGCCAAAAAAAAAAAATTATATATCCCCATACTTGTTATGGATAGAGTGGTCAGAATGACGATTATGTCCACTTTGATGGCACCGACTACAACGTAAATCGCACACATCTAAAGACTGTGACTTGATTCTTTTCCTCAAATAATGGCTGGGACGTTTCTTTGATATTGGCTGCCTAATTTGGAGTCCACATTTTTTGTCGCTTGGCTTGTCACTGTGAGGGTGAGTATACTGGGTCAGCATATGCACGACGATACTATTCGAGTGTGAAATAGTCATCTACGTAACAGTGGACATTCTTGTTTACCTGCATAATTGCCTCACATCCATGCTTGAATGGGAGGCCATGCACTTCCCATCTTTGTAGGTGTTATTGCAGGATTGGCCCATCTTTAGAAATGACTTTCTTCGATAATTTGTTCAATATTCTTGCGTATCTCAGGGTAAAGGTATGTATCCCACCTGTTTGATTGTTCTTGTCTTTCTGCCATCATAGTCATAAGTTTAAACCTGGGAATAAACACACAATTTATGGTATATTACATAGGAACTTAGTATATTACATAGGAACTTGGTATATTAAACAGGACCAACAGATATTACATAGTAACGCATTAGAATACGCACAAATGAGACTAACCTTATGAAATCAACCATGCTTGTTACCGGCAAATGCCGTGCCTCTTTGATCTAAAGAGTTGAAGGACTCCGTAAGGTTGGAGTACATCTCGCATTAATCCAACATCAACCATTGGAGTACATCTCGCATTATCACACACCTTGAACAAATAATTCGACCAATGGTTGATGTTGGATTTGTGTAGCAACCAAGTGTGAACATCAACCAGCAAGTTCACTGACTGCATCATCGAACTCTTTCGATGTGTGAGTGTACGTAATTTTGACGATTACTACCAACCATTGCTCTCTCAGTACTTTCCCAAGTCTAGTGTTGGACTTCATGAAATCCACCTCCAGATGGCGTAGGCAGTAACCATACAGTGATGAAGGGAAGACCAGCTTGGCTGCGTTGAATAGACCCTTGGACCGATCGGAGATGAATGCTATACAATGCCTCCCGAGAATTGCAAGAAACCAAGTCCAGTTCTCATTAGTTTCATTGTTAACGATCGCAAATGTTACATGGAACAATCCTTATTGCCATCTTTTCCTGTTGCACCTAACAAAATCCCATGTACTTTCCCATCATGTGATTTCCATCAACAAAAAGCAATCGCATGCACCCATGCTTGAACCCCGACAAACAAGACCGAAAAGAGAAGAAACCACGCCTAAAGCATTCCCTGTCATTATTGGTGGTGACGAAGCTACCGGGATTTGTCTCTACCACTTTATCCGTATACTAGAGAAGCAAATGGGAATTACTAACCTCGCTACCATTAATGGTGGCCCTGAGAATCTCCTTCCCCATCCAAGCACGCTTTTACGGTAGATGAACACCATGGTTTCTCAATATGTGTTTTCGAATGTCGACAGCTATATTTAATGCCCACTTCTTCAGTTTCTGCATGACACTGTTACATACCCACTTCTTGCTTGCTTTCGGATACACTGTTGTGCCAATGTCTCCACCACAAGTGCACGTCGCTTGAATTGTCTACATTTCCATCTTTGGATGCATGCACTCGCCACTGGCAATTTGGAGCAACGCAACTGATAGTCACCCAATTTTATTATTTTTTACAAATACAAAGTCAAAATTTTTTCTTATAACATTGTTTCATAAAGCATTTTGGAACTGGTCTCCATTCTCAGAATATTGGCCAACTTTCAATGTCGATTTATCATACGTTTGAGAACATCCAACAATACTAAGCACCTCGGTTGGAGGTTATTGGGAGAGAAAGGCATCCAAGTCCGCGTTCATGCTTTCTGAGAACGACTACCTGCTCGGCAATGCATATTACAAATACAAAAATAGTTTATAGACGGCATACAATACACTAAAGAAGGAAAAACTAAGCAAAAACACATATAATACATAGGAACCATGTATTTTACACCAGAATATTGTGTAATCCAAGGGAACAAATAATAATACACATGAATGTAAAATAATTCACATGGAAGGAAAAAATACACGGGAAAGCTTCTCAATACACAGAAACACACAAAAGTAAAAAAGTAACCAGCATAAGCATAGAAAGTTTCCATTGATGATGAATGCCTGCACGAGATTTTGAAAAGGTCTTTAATGGATCATAGAACCATCTCGACAATCCAGTTATGTTTGAGCAACTCAACGCTTTAGGAATTCCTTACCAAAAGTATTAGAGGAGGTGTGTGGAAAAGTTAGAGGAGATCCACTTATAGAAATCGGTCATGAATTGATTGCGTTTGAAGCAACACTTCTAGTCTTTGAAGATGGCAGAAGGAACATTCATTAAGCCACACATTTTAAACTATAATTCTCTACTTAATATCATGAAAAAGATTAGTATTAATATGGATGATGAGGATAAAACCATGGTGATGTTGTGCTCTTCGCCTAAGTCATATAAGACCATACTCCTTAGTAGAAAGTCACTTATCCTTCAAGATGCAATTAGTAATTTAAAGTCAATCAAGTCTGACATTGACAATGATTATACCATAACTGAGGGTAATTGTTAAGATGTTGGGCTATTCGTGGAAAAGGGAAGACAAAAGAAGAGCAACCTGAGATTAGAGAGCACTTATTCGAATCCAAAAACAATTATCTAACTTATAACTATTGCTAAAAAGAGGGGCACATTATAGCTGACTATTTCAAGGTCAAAAATTAATAGAAGGCTGACTATAAAGGTTTCCTCTAGAGAGCCTAACATATTTGAAAGTTATATTAGTGTTGTGCTTTATGTGGCTTGTTGGAAAAGAAGTTTGAGCAAAATTGGATTATGAATACAGACAGGGGCTTTTTAGGACATGATCGAATTCAAGAGTGAACTGTCACATATGAGTTGATTAGTGAACTAGTTCTTTTAAGCAATGCTCATCTTTACAAGGTTTCTAGTGTTGGCACGGTGAAAATCAAGATGCATGATGGGGTGATCCATACTTTGTAGAGTGGGAAGCACATCTTGGATCTCATGAAGAACTTGATCTCTTTGGGCTATCCAAAAGATATTGCCTAGAAGTTCCAAAGTGAAGATGGGTTCCTATAGTTTCAAAAGGGGCTCTCACATTGATGATGGCAAAAAGAGTTGGTACATTATATTTTTTACAAGGTTGGCAAAACGATTTGGTACATTTTGATTTTTTAAAAAGGCTCTACTATTATATACTAGGTTGCTATTACTAGTTCTACCCTAGTTTCGGACAACACTAAGTTGTGGTATATCAGGTTAAGGTATATCAACAAACGTGGAATAGATTTGAGAAAGAGAGGTCCATTGTGTGGCCAAATTACAGATACTTTAAAATTTTGCTAGAATTATGTGTGGCAAGCAAAAGTGGCTCAATCTTAGCATGCTTGTTCATAGCATTAAGGGAACTTTAGACAACATCAATTCAAATTTACGAAGGCACTCTTATGAGCCTTCAAAAGGTAATGGTTTTGTTACATGCTTGCATTTAGTGATGATTTTTATAAAAAATGTTAGGCCTATTTCTCTAAAAAAAAGCCAAGTATTTGCTATCTTCAAGCAATGAAGGAACCAAATAGGGAAGAAAATTATTGAGGACCGATAATGGATTAGAATTTTATGATGAGGAATTCAATAAATGTTTCAAGAATGAAGGAATTGTTCATCATAGAACAGTTGTAGGTACTCCACAATAAAACGGTGTGGCTAAATAGATGAATTGGACACTACTCTAAAAGGTTCCGTGTATGCCTTCATTGCAGGTTTGAGAAAGGAGCCATCATCACCTCTTACAAGTTGAGAAATTGAGATCTTAACACATCTATTGAGTGTAAGACACTTGAAGATGTTTGGTTCAGTAAATTAGTAGCCTACTCTGCTTTACCATTTTTGGATATCCTGCCTATGCACATGTGAATTCCAGAAAGCTCAAGCCTAAAGCAAATAAGTTTATTTTTTTGTGTCAACCCTTATTTATGGTGTCCAAATTAGAAAATATCTAACTCTTGAGATGTGATATTTGTTGAATTGGCTTTGGCATGGGTAAAGTAGCAAATAATCTAGTTATCTACTAAGGAGGATTAGATAGCCATTAAAAAGGTGAAAATGGAAATTCCAAAACAATAAGGTCAAGTTGTTCTGCCTAATTTAATGCATGGAAATAATTTTCATGTTAGTGGTGATTCAAATGTGTTCAAGGAGAAGGGTCACAGGAGATACAATAATAGGATTTGGTGAGAGATCAACTTGGGGGCTAAATTAGACCTTCTACGAGACATAGGTACTTAGATTTTGCTTACTGTTCGATTATGGTTGAAAAGTTGGAGTTTGGTGACCCTTCGAACTATAAGGAGGCAATATCTCTATGTGATACGAGTAAGTAGACTGCCTCTATTGGGGTAGATCGCGTCTTCTCAAAAGGAGGAGACTTGGACACTTGTTAAGCTACCTAAAAGGGAGAAAGTCATTAGATGCAAGTGAATGTTCAAGAAGAAAAATGATTCTGCAGATATGCTTACAAAACCTTTATCGACCACGAAGTTCAGCTATTGCATAGATTTTGTTTTAGTTTGTTGTTTGCTTGCATTTATATTTTAGGGTGAGATTTGGAGCTAAGATGAAGATTGTTATATGTGCCTCTCATTTCGTCTTAATTAGCAAATAATTTGAGGTTATATTTGCAACAATTGTTATGTGTGTCTCTTATCTCACCTTAATTAGAATGTATTTTAGGATTATCTTTGCATTTCTATTTAGGTTACGATGCTTTACGTTTTATTTAAAAACATTAAACTCTATAGATTAATAAAGTTTAAATCCTTTTTCAGAAACCCTCTCTCTACATTTTTTTCTCTTCTCCCCATCTTATACCTCTCTAAAACCCTAACAATATCCTTTAACTAATAAAACATCCAAGCTCAATGAGTTTGTTCATTGTCAAGAAAATAATGCTATTGTTAATACAAACAATATGATTAATTGACTGATTGGGACCGTTACAAGAGTGTTGTGGTTAACAAGTAATCTATTGTGCTATAAGAGTACTAGTATACTAGAATTGAGAGTACTAGTACTAGTAATTCTTCTATTATCTGGCCTAATGTAAGTAATGAAGGATGGAAGATTAAAGAACTAATTTAACCTAATACAGCTATTGAGAACACTGATCAAGGAGAGAGAATCAAGCATTAGATAGGGTATCGAACAAAGAATCCCTCTTGTTTTTTTATACGTCCTAGATTTGGATTTTAGATTAATGATCAAGTTGGATTGGACAGCAAGTATTCTTAAATATGGTGGCCTCTCTATTAAAGCAATCATCACTTAATCTCATATAGATCTAGATTGAAATCTTTTTCGAATCAAGACTCACCACAATTGCATTAACATTGTATGAATCTTGAAGTTGGAAGAATTATGGAATCAAACCGAAGTACCATATCTTTAAGCATATAAACAACCCTCTTCAACTATGGTTATTTTATACATGAAAGATTCTCAATCTCTCATACATGAATCCAATGTGAAATTTTGGGCTCTCATTGCATAGAAAATCAAGACAACAAAGCACAAGCAATTAAATCTCAATCAAAACTAAATTATTTAAAGATCGATAAGCAAAATCCAATAAAATCTAAATGCTAGAGGTCATATATACCCGAATACAACAATAGATTAGTTCCTAATTGTAAAAAAAATGAAACACAATCCAAAGGAATACAAGTGAAACAAAATAAATATAAAAACTCCCTCAAGCTTCGCTTTTCCTGGGATTGAGGTAGTTCACTAAGGCACTTCGATGTCGTCGATGGAATCTCTCCACATATGGTTCCTTTTTCTTCTTGATGACCTCCAATAACCAGAATCGCTTTATTGAAAGATGTCTTTCTTTGGTTATGTTAGTGAGAAAAGCTCTCTAAAAGACAACCCAAAACGGTAATAACTACCTTATTGTCATGAGCCCATTTCAGAGGCAACTTATAGGCATATTCTAGGGTATAAGGATATGGGTTGCAAGATTCTATTATTTACACAAACATTATAAGGAGTCACACAACCATAAGACTGCTTGTATGTCTTAGGTTGGGAGAGAATTGTCAAAACGGACAGGTGGGGGCCCATGACCCACCATTTTGATAAGCTGGCAAAATGCCAATCCAACACAACCCACATTGGGATGTGGTTTGTGCCGGCCAACCCTCCAAAAAATATAAAAAAATAAAAAAAATTCTCTTGTCTTAATTATTGACATGCTGGGTGGGCCATCTTTAGAAAGCATATGTGCATAATTAGGGCCTGTTTGGTTACAAAATAAAAAAATCTGGCATAATGTTATTACGTAGGAAGTGCAAGTGATTACTGCATAAATTATGACATATTTTATTATTACAGAATGAGTGTTTGGTTACAAAATAAAAAATATTACACAATAAATATAGCCGTTGGAATATAATGGAAGATAATTTAAATTTGAAAACTAGCCGTTAAATTTAAAAAAAGGTTTCCATAAACTTTGATGACATAATTAAACTCAAAACACATACAAAACATATATAATCAAGAAGTCTACGCATAATACCATTTTTTTTCCACTGTTAGTGGAATATAGACATCGTACAGATCAAAACACATACTTCTCAATTCATAAGCGCAAAGTTGATAAGCTAAGCTTTATGCTATGTTCCTCGGCAATTACGAAAGGAGAAGGGCAATCAATTCCCACCCCAAATTAAGATTGAGTTTCATTTTACTTCTAAATTTTTTTTTATTATAACATCCATGTATAATAGCGTCAAATCTCATTAAAAACACCAGCTTTCACAATTCCACACAAACAAAACCTTCTCCAAGCCAACACTCAAGCAACATCAGAATTCCGAATATTACAACAAAAATCAATACCCTAATCACTGAATAATCAATATAAAAACAACTTTCATTCACAAAACTTTTCAAACACTAACCTCGATGGTTCCGACTCCTCAATCCAAAGCAAAGATGAGGATTCCGGGAACCCTTCGACCCCCAGGCCTCCTCTTAATGAAGCTGGAATCCGATTCCCCCAAAATCTCTATTCCTACCAATAAAACCCAATAAATCATCGAAATACTGATCCTTCAAGTTGGAAAACAAGGTTATACACTAAAAACTCAGAAAAGCAGGGGAAAAACAAGGAAGATGAACCTTGAATCAACAAACTCAAATCAACAAAAAAGAAGAACAAGGACCGGAAATGAGAAGATGAACCATGTAAATTGGACAACTGACTTGAGCTCGATGAAACGGCGTCGGGTGCCGGCACCGGTGGTGTCCTTCGGCTCCGGCGTCTTGGGTGCGCCGGTGGTGGTCTTTGGCTTCGGCTACGCTCTTCAAACCCTAGTGAGAAACATCTTCTACTGCCCAAGTTTGAGAAAGAGAACGGGAGAGAGTGACACCTTCACGCGTTTCAGCATAAAAAAATATTCCAGTCTGACTGGAACATTTTTTTATGTTGTAATCTCCCCATTATGCTATAATTTTGTAGTATCAGTTAGCTACCCAAACAGCCATTATGGCATAATTTTACTAAAATATTATATTATGTCATAATGTCCCAAATATGTCATAATCTGGGGTTACCCAAACAGGGCCTTAGTCTAAATGTTTAAGTAATTCTCTTGTAAAACACATTAATGAATTAATTCATTGATGTGCCAACTAAGAATTACGTAGTCTTGATTATAACAGTTTAAGAAAGAAAGATGCAAGGTTTAAACTGAAAATTAATAGATTTCAAGGTTCTACAGTTATACATATGCACATGAAGAAAATATAAAATCCTTAACAATGCCCACACTTCAATCTGCTTGCAATCCCTGCTTCAATCATCAATAATCCCAAAGTTATTCAACTAAAAATGATCCAAGCTAAAAGCATGATAATAATCCAACTAAAAGAATAATATACTATATACACATTTAACAACATTCTTTATTAAATCTACTTATTGTTTAAAAGAAGGTATAGTGACAAATTATTAAGAAAAACTAATTGAAAAGGATGAAATAACAACAATTATGATTAGTTAAGAACTCAAGCTCACCTTAGTCTTTATACTCAAAACCAAAAATATAACAGCAACTATCATAACAATTACTAGTGTTAGATCTTGCCAAGATTCCCACAACAACTGTTCATATGTAAAAATATGAACAAATCTAGTCAATGAAATTTGCCATTTCTCTAAAGAATCAATTAATATTTCTAGAAATTTAAAAATAAAGAAGATAGTTCGGGCATAAAAAGAACAAAATGCAAAGAATATAGATAGAAGTAGAGAAAACATGAAACATTCCACTTAAGATAGCAAATTCATAAATTATTCTTATTTCAACAAGAGCCTAATTCAAGAAGGTAGCTAATCACTTACTTGGCGATGCACAATTACTTGAAACATATGTGCCACAACAGTAATGTTGACACCAACTACAACAATCTTTACAATGTCAGTCTCAGTAGCTTGTATCCTAGTTCTCATATAGCATATTAATATATTTAACATAACCTATAATACATAAAAATATTAACAAACTCCAAAAACACTAGACATATAATAAAAAGAATACCTATTACTATTACATTGTTTATCAAAATCATCAATCCATTGCAATGTTCTTCATCTCCCTCTCCTTTTAAGACATACACCCATGAAATTCATTAAAATTTAATCAACCATCACATCATTAAATCTTCTTCTTCCTCCTTTCCTCCTTCCCTTCCATCTTCATCAACAACCTCGAGAATTTTTTATCCCTTGAGGGATATAGTTGTTTTAATATTTTCTCTATTTGCATTATTGATAAGTACTTAATTATATATTTTCCCCCAAGTAATTTCGTGTGATTATGCTTGTCTTCAAGTTGATTTTTGTGTAATTATGTACTTAATTATTCCACTTATGCTTTCAGGAGAGAAAAAGGAACATTAAAGGTCAAAAGAACGGATTCAAGAGCAAAACGGAGTGAAAAGCGATAACTGTGATTTATAAGGGCAAGTACATGTTGTTGTACCTGTTTGTGTAGTTCTTGGTCACTCCTGAGCGAGGTCACCCACGTCATGTGCAAGCTACCGTGAGCATGACGGAGCATTTCCGAAGCATCCTGTACTAAGAAGAACATGGCCGTGCAAATGAAGTACGCTCCCCTTATACAGCTAGGGTTTCAAGGAACGTGATCTCGTTTGGAACACAGGCGGAACGAGAGCACACGGCTGTGTAGTTCATCAACTTGACGAAAGTCCAGGGCGTAATATACACGGTCAGCAAAATATATACATGGCAGGGATACACGCCTGTGTACCCCGAGAATCTAGACTTAGATAAGTCATGATGACTACACGGACATGATACACGCCCATGTTCTTGCTTGTGTATTGAGCGAATTCTGAAGGTTATAAATAGAAGGCCTGAAAGCTAATTCAGAGGTTGGATTTTTTAGAAAACGACCAATTGCGGCAACTAGGGTTTGTAGGCGAATTCCAAGTAGGAGAAGGAGTTTGAAGGAGTCGACGGAGTGACCATCTGGGGCAAGGCAATGATAGCGGCTCACATCCTTCCTTGTGTGGATGACATTGAGAGGGGGTTTCTTTACTTCATGTTCAAGGTTGTAGGTTCAATTTAATATTTGTTTTTTATGAACATGACCCCTATGGAGGGGTAAGCTCCTTTCGGTATTTGGAATAATGTAGCTTGGGATAACTCTATGTTAGGATTACTTTTATTATAGAACGTCTTTCATTTATTTGGGTTTCATCTATGTTTCTGAATTATTGAATTAGTGCACGAGAGTGACTTCTTCTTAATTTTTTGGGATGATTGAGAGATAATATTGTGTGAGATCACGCATAGATTAAGAGATTTGAGAATGAACGCTAGAGATATGATGCTTGATATATTCCGGAGTAGAGGTGTGTAGTGAGAGCTCCAATTCTTAGGAATGTTCTGAAACTCTATGCAATCATGTGGAAGTAGGGGAGGAGGGGATTGAATCCTGCCAAGCATGGGATTAGGTATTAGGGTGACTTGAGAAAGCCCTGGAATATCTTTTACTTTCCTTGGTCCAATAAGACTTAGGTTTTCTATTTGACATCGCAATAATTTTAATTCTTAAATCTCAAGTGAAATCTTTCCAAATACCATCTTCTTATCCTGACTTGTCTTCTTTTAGTTAAAAATTCTTAACCTTTCCCGCCAATGATCTAGCCATATTTCGTATTCTTAAAATTGTGTGCTAAGTTAGATAGCTATAATTGAGTCACTACTAGTACTTTCTAGTCCCTATGAATACGAACATTGTTTTTAGCACTGTAATACTCGATAGGGCATGCACACTTGCATGCAACTCACAAAGCCCTCATCAATTATCTAAATAAAAAAAATATGGAGATTAGTCAAAAATTAGATTTAAATAAAACAATATTTTAAGATTTCGACTGAGTAACATATGTAAATAATTATTTTGTAAGTGAAATTACCAATATTGTTATAACCATGCAACCAATTAGATGTGCGAATGAAAGCTTGTACTTTTTCAAGAAGGATATAACTTGTATACTTGATGAGCACACGAGCACCAAGAAAAAATGTTGATTCATATGCAACGGTTGTCATTGGGATAGCCAAGACATTACTTGCCATAAATGCAAGGATTGTGAACCTACACTTATGATTCTTACAATACTCCAAAACATACAAATCCTCATAATATACAAATTCAAGCTTTGGCTCCTTTAAATACAAATTCAGTTGAGATTTCCCAGTATTTGTATGTAATTGATTGGCTCTCAAATGTTTTAATTTCCTACAATTAAAAATTTGGACATGTTCTTAGAAAAAGATATAAACAAAGTAGAGAAATAAAATTTGCACAAAAAGAAAGAGAGTGTAGAGCACCTAGATCAAAGATTCTTTTGCCCTTATTTTTAATTCCTCTAACACTTTGTGAAGATATATAGTTGCAATGATAGAAAAATAAGATTGTAGTTGTGAAAGACTTGACTTGTTAGCATTAGAATAATGCTCAAAAAACTTGTATTGGTTTGTCCTCACAAGTGACACCTTTTCTTAGCATGTAGTAGAATCACTCATAACCTTACCATAAAAATGCTCCAACATCGACAACTTAATTCATGGGTAAAGAATAGCTCCAAATGCAAGCACCACACTATATCATCTCCAATACTGATTAAAGTTTCCTTACGTCCTTCAACACATATCGCTTATGACCACATCTTCAATTACAAATTTTCTCTTGATAAAACCTGAAGTTTCAAAACTTGCAATAAATACAAGTTTGATGTAGGATAAAAAGAACTAGAGATCAAGTTGGTAGTATTATAAAATTGCTTCAAGAACTGGTATATCTTCTTTCCTCTTTTCCATTATTCATTTGAAGGACAATACATATAATTTTATCATTTAATTAAATGGAAGAAAAATTCCTTTTATATTTAATGACATCTAACATCAAGTATGTCAAATTCTAATGAGTAGACGCATCCGATCGAAAGCCGATACTAGTGTCAATGTTACCATCTTCTCACATATTCTTCATATTTTTTCATTCTACTCTATGAACCTTTCACATATTTGATAGATTCTTTGATTTTATCCAAAGCAGTACATGCTACCTTCAAACCTTCATGCACAGTGACATTCAATATGTGACTGGAACAACAAATATGAAAATTTACCATCACATAACAAAGTATCATGCAAAGAGAGTTGTTATTTCGGAATATGTTGCATATTATCATTGATGAATGCATTATCTAATAGCAATGAAAACATCTTTTTCTCAATTCCCCATTCCTTCAAAAATTTATATAACTTTGTAGCCTGAGTATGGAGGCAGCATTTCAACAAAGTTGAGAATTTTACTATTTAATACCCAATTTTCATCAACAAAATGTCTAGTAAAACAAATATAGCCCTCACTAGTGCATGCAGTTACACATCAAAAGTTAAGTAAATTTTGTTTTGAATATTACTCGAAACATACTTAAATTTCTCTTTCTCCTTCATATACATTCTTGAAATATTATAAACAGGAGTATTTCTGAAAATACAAGCACTATTATGATTTATATATTCAATAAGCGAAAATGACAAATCATGTTTTATAACTACACCAGCTGATAAGTCATGTGCAATCTTTTGGTTTATTTTTTAGGCCTTATTTTCCCTTCATGATTAAAAACCATTTGTCCCATATAATTGAGTTTTAACATTTTGTAGTTATCTCTAAGTACTCTCAATGTCGAACTTCCATACTTTCTACTTCCACATTTATATTTTTTTCTTATGTCCTTTGGATTATGTTATTTGTATGGCATCTTGACCCATCCCTTTCTTTATAAAAAAATTCCAAATATATGAAATTGTTTTCTATTTTTTAGGTTGCTCCTTACCACATTTAGTGTTTTCTAATTCGTCTTCATCTAAGTTAATAAAATGTGTTTTCTAATTCGTCTTCATGTAAGTTAACACTTTGATTCAAAAAAGCGAATTCCATGACTTTTATTTATCCTACAAATATGCATCAAAAATATAAGAGCAGTCAATCTTATTGAATATTCTTTTACAACTTATGTACACACAGACATACATATATTAATATATTAATGGTTTTACTCATAAATTATAATGATAATTTATGATCATGGTACATTATTAACAGAAAAGAGATATAAATAACAAAGCAAATGAGATCAAACAGTGATTTATTGTTGAAAATGGCAACCTAATTACACAAAACATTCACTTATGGAACCATTAATTTGGAACTTCATATAATGTTTTGGTGGGAATTGCTAGCATGTCCTTATTGAAGTGTTTATCTTAATTGAAGTATAGGTAATGGATTCTCCAATTGTTCCAAGGAATGGTGTTGTCAATCATCTTCACAAAAAGGTGGAATTAAAATATGAAAAATTTAATTGATTTTCAACGAAGAAATTTGATCAGACATCTACCAACGTCTTCCCACAAACTGACAAACGACAAACACTATCTTCAATAAATTTATTGAAATAAATTCTAACAACTATAAATTTAAGTAAATCTTATCTTCTTTACATTTTTTAGATTTTTTTTTTTTTTTTTTTTTGAGATAGGGCGACAAGCGCCAACTCTCAGGGGCGTACGCGTGGCGGGGGGATTGCCTACAACGTCCTCACCCTCTTGGAACGGGGGAGCGCGGTTCGGGGGGATTGAACTCGCGTCTCCTCCCACGAGGGGACCCAAGGTACCGCTGGGCTACAAGCCCTTTGGTCATTTTTTAGATTTAGAAGAAGAAGAAGTATAATAATAATAATAATAATAATAATAATAATAATAATAATAATAATAATAATAATAATAATAATAATTTCATACTTAGAAAAAAATTTCGCATTGAGAGCAAGAAGAACAAGACGAAAAAATAAGAAGAGTGCTTAGAGTGGAAGCTAATCAGTTACCATAACTGCTACTACTGTGTGAAGCCGGCACAGCTGCTATGAGAGTTGGGGATTTAGAAAGTAGGATAGGTGTACGTTGCTTGTCAGTTTGTGAGTTGTGATTAAGTTTTTAGTTTTTTTAATTTTTTCCATAAATCAAAGGGGATGACCCGCTTGCTTAAAACAAGCCCTCCCCCAAAGCAGTGGCCCATAGGGGCTAGCCTATTTAGTTCCTATTTTAGCTGGTAGGGTGAGCCACCCTAGCAGTCTATGCCTAAATTGAAAACTCTAGGTTGAGGCTTACAGCCATAAGCCAATATGTGTGGTAACCATGAGATCTTTTCATCTGTTGTGCTTTCGAGGGTTCACAACTTCAAACTTATGGATGTGTGGCCTCCTGTCTGTGATGATGAAGATGGAGTATGCCACGCCCCGTCATGCGGGAATGATACGCGACAACGGTTGCCACAATCCGGGGAGGGACACATACGCCACTCAACCCTCGAGTTGCTGCAAGGCTAACAAATACATGGGAGGAATAACTCTGTACAAAAATCACAAATCTAAAAATGTACAAAGTAAGGAGTACAACAATAACACAGATGAAGCAACCAAACCAAAACTTGAATATAGGGTTCAATAACATGTGCGACATGATTACAACAAATTTTTCAAGAACTTAAACGAGCATAAAATCATGCATAAAGAGTGACAAATACACTAGTGGATCTATATTCTTATACAATGCAATATGTTCAAGAAGAAACATACATAAAATAGGGATTAAGATAGATAGTTGGAAGAATGCTCATCACCCAGGTTTGCCGCAGCGCCACTAGAAGCTAGAGCCTAGAATGGAGACAGGATGAGTAACATGAGTCACTTTGTGAATAGGTTAGCATAATTCTAATAGAGCACAAAATAATTGGTAAAGCGACAAAGCCAAGGTTTTGCGGTAATACATATAGACTAGAATATTTCAGGATATATATATACAGATATAGATATACACATAGCATAAAAGACCCATTTTTACTCAAATGATGTTTCATTATCCATAACTCATGAATGGCATAATATAGGTTATAAACAATAAAACATGAAACTCTTCAATAAACCAATTTTTTCGCATAAAGGCATATTTTCTTAAAATACAAAGCTTGCATCTCAAACAAGCAAATAATGGTCTAGAAACCTTTTCAAACTCTAGCCGTAGCCGTGGCTAAACTAGGAGCTGTCAAGGCACTCGTATCCTTGATGTTGAATGTGGTGTTTCGGCTTTTTCGCAAGTAATTTGTTGTCTAAACTGTTTTAGAATAGTTGTGTCTTGAGTCTTGGTGCATTTTTAGTCATTTTGGGCTTGGGACTTTATTCCCAGAATAAGCACGGCCATGCTTTAGACTGTGCTCTTAACCATGCACTTCACGAGAAGCTTTGGATTTTGTTTCCAGCAACCTTATAAATTGTATGGGAAGAAGCATGCCCTTGCTTTTGGCTGTGCTTGTAAGAGCACTGTGGTGCTAGGGTAGAGAAGCCATGCTTTTTTCGTCCTGATTTCCTGTAAAATGTGCGAATGTGCTTCCTCCCCGTGCTTCATTAGTGAAGCCGTGCTCTTTTTTTTTTCAGTAAAGTGCACGGGTCATAAGCACACTCGTGCTTCCTGCCTGTGCTTGTGAGTGCCCTAGCAGGGAGCTGAGAAGCACGCCCCTACTCTGTCCATGTTCTCCCAAGGGTATTTCTAAGTCCTAAACTTGAACCCTAATCCTCTGATTTTTCTTCTTCCTCCTCTTCTTCCCTTTGTTCCCTTACTTTAGAGGAGAGAAAGTAACTGTTGCTTGACCTCCCTCTTTCTTTTAGCTGAAGATCCTTAAAGGTATGCTATCATTCTCCTTGTTTCATTTAGGTTGAAAGAGCAGTTAATCCTAGGTTTTTAGATCTTGAATCTTCGCTTGATGTTGATGATTTCTTAAGTGTTTTGTTAGATTTCTTTCACCTTTTCTTGTATTATGAAGTGGATGTGAAGATCTACCCCTTTCTACCTTGATGAATCCTTGTTTTCCTTGTTCTTGAAGTCAAAGCTATTATAGCAAGCTACTGTAGCGCCAAGAAATGCTTTGCTAAACCTTTGTTTTTTTTGTTATTTGGGATTTTATCTCCATAGAGGTCTTTTGGAACTTTTAGGGGCAAGTTTAAACCATATCCAAGCCTTGTTAGGGTTTTCTTGGCTTAGAGTATGAAGAAGTTCATGTTTGCCTTTCTTCTTGTGTTTTTTCTATTGGTATTGAGCCCTTGTGGTTATGTTGGTGTTAAGTGGTGAGAGCTCGGTACGAAGTAAGGAGCCAGCGGAGAAGTAGTGCCATTGATGAGTTGTTCTCCTAAGTAGTGAGTGGGTTAATTCGATTGCATGGTTCTAATAGGAATAAGAATACTTTCATATGCTATTTCTTAGATTCGTATTTTTATCTACCCGCCTATGTCACAAATGAGTTGATATATGGATTGAATTACAAACTTGATTTATGAAAAATTATGAGGAACCCTACTGGGTTGTATATCATGCTTTAGCCATGGCTATCTTTGAAAGTGAGATGATTTGGTAAATACAAGTATTCATGTACGAGCTTGCTCATGATGATTTTAAATTGTGAAACTCCTTATATATATTACACTCTTAACTTTGATTTATATGATAGTGATGTTTACCACTGAAATATGCATATTTGTCCTAGATAAGGACTTTGTGAAATGATTTAGTTGAATTACATTGTTGTTACACTTCGTGATGTTTTGTTAGTAATGGGGTTGAAACCCACCTACTACAGTAGCGGGTCCCCACAGATTAGCCTTAAGAGGTGGCGTGGTGGACCCGGCTGATCTATCCACTTTAGGTAGCGTGTAGAGTCCTCACTGGATGAACATTAGGAGTTCAGAGTCACCACAGACCCTGGTGAGTCAACATCAAGGACATGAGTGCCTTGACGGCTCTGAACTTAGCCATTTCCATGGTTAGATTTTAGAGGGATTTCTAGACCATTGTTCGATTGTTCGAAATGCACATTTCGTATTCTGAGAAAAAAAATGTATTGATGCAAAGAAAAATTGCTTTGCTGATGAAGAACGTGTTTTATGATTTTAAACCCCGCAGTATGCTATTCATGAGTATGTCTATTAAAACCTCTTTGAGCAAGTGGTTCTTCTATGCTATATATATATATATATATATATATATATATATATATATATTCATTATACTTGTGTACATGTTGCTATATATATATACACATTGCAATGTTTAGGACTATATATATTACTGCAAAAGCTGGTATTCAAGCTTTATAGAGTATTTTGTATTCCATAGGATTGTGTTAAAACATTCACTGAGTGACTCTAGTAACTCATCTTCTCCCTCTCTTCCAGGCTCTAACTAGTAGAGTCGTTACGGCGGATCTGCATGCTGTGCATTCTCCAGCTATTTTATTCTTAATCATTACTCCATTTATATCCTGTTTTGAGCATATGCATTGTATAAGGATATGGATCCACTAGTATATTTGATACCCTCATACATAGTTTGTATGCCTGTTTAATTTTTGGAAATCTTGTTGTACTTATGTCAGGTCTATTTCATTGAATTCTTTTATCAAGGTATTGTTTAGTAGCTTCCTCTCTGCTATCTGTTAAACTTTTTTTTATGTATGTTTGAATTTGTGATATCTGTTCAAAGTTGTCCTTTCAAGTTTTTGGTTAGCCATGCGGCGGCTACAGTGTTGAGTGGCATGGGTGTCCCTCCTCAGGTTATCTCGGCGGTTGTCGAGTGTAGGTCCCCTAGTGTAGCAGGCAGGTTCCAACCCCATCACCAACAAAACCACCAAGAAAGTGCACTGATAATATAATTCAAGTCACTCAATTCACAGGGTTCTTGTGCGGGACAAATATTCACACATTGGAAATGAACATCATTGTCATATAAACCAAAGCCAAAAGTATAGCATATGCGTAAGTTTTATAGTTCAATTTAACACAAAATACCAACATAGCAGTAGGCATTCTCATCGAGTATCAAGAATTTCACTTATAAAATAGAAAGCATAGAAATTCTACTATATAGTATTCTACTAGAAATGTGCAATCATATAACCCACTCATAACTTGGCGATAAAATTTCAATGCGTTACTCCTCTGTTGGCTCTTTCCATAGAACCAAGCTCTCCCCACCTACCAAAACGCCAACACACACATCCCTAAACACAAGCAAGAAGATAAGCAAAAGAAATCAAAAATAAAATCCTAAGTCTAAGAATGCAATGCACCCTTAACTAGTCCTAGGGTTGGCCCAAAATGATGTTCCATGGTTTCCAAAAAGCTACTAAGGATTCCTGGCTTCTATCCAAACTAAAGAAGCTTGGAAATGAAAGAGATTTGCCAGTGCCATATTAATGCTACAGTAACCAACGATTTAAAGGATGAAGATTACTCAAGGTTTCAACAAGATGCAAAGAGAATCATACTGTACAACATTCTACACAACAAACAAGAAGGTATTTCAAGCTTGAAGGTTCAAAAATCATCATCCAACAGAAGCCCTAGATTTACTCAACTAAGATGAAAAACATGAAGTAAAGAGAAGAGGAAAACTCATGCCTTGATGATTTCAAGTAGAAGAAGTGAAGGATAATCCTTCAATCCACAAGCAAAGGGAGATGGAGAGGTTGGTGAAATCTCTCATTCAAGGAGAAATGAATAGCAAATGAGGAAGAAAGGTTTAAAGGGAAGAAAAACAAGTAAAAGACCATCATACCCTTACTTCAAAATCATGAAAAATGCTCCACATGGGCGTGTGAAACATCCACACGGCTGTGTGACATTTTTCACATGGCATTGTGCATTTCTGGTGCTTACTACAATACCACTACTATCGTATCACTGCTACAATGCTCTCAAAAGAAAGAATGGTATAAAGGCACCCACACTGGCGTGTGGTGGCCCGTGTGGCCCTAGGGAAACCATAAGGGCACCCACACGGGCAACCACACGGTCGCATGTGTAGCCCTTGGGAACCCACAAGGGCACACACATGGGTGTATGGTTACCCGTGTGGCCCCTGGGAAAGACACAAGCCCTCAAACACGGCCATGTACAAGTTCGAGAGGACTCCTAGCCATAAATTCTGCAAAAACAAGCAGAAATAACCATTCTACAATTATAAACTCTACAAAATACTCAAAACAAACTAATATGCATAAACAAAACAGGAAACAAAGCCTAACCAAAGTTCTCAGTATCACAAAGTAACTTTGATAGGGCTTTCAATGCTCTGCCTGTTATTAATAATATCCTTTTATCTATCTCCTGATTTTTGGATTTTACTAATTTTGTTTAAACCCTGCCCAACGGACTCAAAGCACAAACAAACGGCCGCTAACTTATAGTGTGGAAACCTAGTGGGCATGCAGGGTCTAAACAACTTGTCTCATAGTATAACATACTAAAAAATAGCTTAATAAAATCACAAAAAAACAAGTCTAATAAATTACAAGTCACAAGGTCCCACAAAGTTAAACAAGAACGAAATAAAGACAGACTAGGTCTCACAAACTACAAGAACAGTAAAATATAGATGCTTGATACTTCGATGGGCCACTGCTAAGCTTTCAATGGGAAAAACTTAATCTCGATCTAAAGAGATAATTAACCACATTATGATCTCAAAAACTTAGTATGCAATCAAAATATCAGAAAACTTACCAAATTGAATGGTTAAGATGTAAGGATTGAAAATATAATGAACCTGTGCAAAAGTGCTTCACAAAAAAATATAATAAACAGTAATATATATCTATATATTGTTGTTTATTAGAGTGCAATACTCATTAAAATAGAAGTCTTAAAACAAAAATAATTTAACAAATTTACATATTCCAAAGTATACCCAAACTATATGTCCACCAATCTTACTATTGCTATAGATTTTACCTAAGTGGCACCTAATTAGAATGTCAAAAGCCATTCATATTTTATCTTTGAGGTGCATTAATCAAAATTATTAAAACTCATTTATTTTACAGTTGGTCACTCGAGTCAGAATACCAAAAACTGTTGTTATACATTGATGTCCTATAATGAGAAGCTATTCCTAAGGATATCAAGACTAAACACTAAAGTCACAAATAATACAAGCAAGAGACATTTACACTATCGATGCTAGTAGAAATAGCTCATGCATAAGACCTCCGTTGAGGTCAAGAATGACATGTAGAAGAGAAAAGTCTGGAATTCCGAATGCAACTGAGAACAGCATCAAACAGAATAAGCATCACCGAATGGGTAAAACTATTGTCATCCCAACTTTGATAACCTAATACCTTTGGAGGCAAAAAAACATATTAAAAAAGAAGTTCAAAGGCATGCCTTTCAACTTATAATTTCAGTTAGACATTTCATTAAACATCTGCAAGACCAAAAACCAAATAGTTGCACAACTTGCTAAAACCATCCATGCTACACATGCAACATCAAGTATTGCACAACAAGAAAAGGAAGAACTAATCATGGATTGAGCTAAAACTGCAAGATAACAACCACCACCACACTTGGTCCAAAAAACTTGTAAGAAATGCAAAAACAGGGCTTTTCTTGATTAATGGTAACAAGTAAACGAACAATTTGTTGAAGTTCTCCTGTAAAAATATATCTGAAACAGTTTCTACTACTGTGTTATATTAAAGTAAACAAAAGAGCCTTGTTTCCACCTCAACAACACACTTCTATTTTTACTAAGATAACCACTCATCACCAACTAATTAAACCCCATGTGACAAAAACAACCTAGCACAACCTCTAATGGGCCGCTAAACTAATATAAAGGCGTGCACACACCTCGACTGTGGCCTAAGGCCCGTACACATGTGGGAGTTGGGACCATCCACAGTTCGTCCTCACAGTTCTCAGACATACGCGCACCTTCACTCAGTGGATTCGAACTATCGCCATTTGTAAAGAGTTCTCACAGAAAATCCAAGTGTCAATTAACTTAAAGACTGTTAATAAATCCACATAACTCATAAGTCATCACAAATAGCTTTTGAGCACACCAAGGAAGCTTTCACCAAACTCTCATCCACAGAGCAAGTGTTGACAAGATTTGAGTTGGGCATGCAGTCCACATGTGATGTTAAGACTATACATTATCTTAATCATATTGATGGAGAAGTTCTTTATTATGGAAAAAAATTCATTATATCTATGTATGTGATTACTGCTTGTGTAAAAAATTCAATTGCTAAAACTAATTGTTTTCGTGTCAACCTTAGTTACTAAACATACTCTAATCGTGTCATCGATAACCAATAAACTATTGACGAAAAGTTCAACGATTAAATATAGATTAAGAATATATAACTATGATACTCAAGCATTAAAAGGAATGGCCAGATATTTTACGGCATTCATAAAAAAAGATATGATTGCTATTAAATACACTAATAAAAATGGGGATCTATTAAAAATATTATATAAATTATGCTCACGCTCTGAGAAATGAATTTGCAGGATTAGCTACTATTAATACAGTTGCAGAATTACAACAAAAAAACAAACTATGAAATATTTTAATAATTATGCATGTGAATTTCAGCAATATTATCATATATTGTATATATAGCAAAAAAACAAAATATTTGGGTGTATATTTTCTAAAATTACCTTACCCTATTAATTAAGAATAATTAACAAATTATCCAAAAATGGTATGAAAAAAATATTAGAGATAGCTTAGCATACAAATTAGATTTGCACAAGAATATTCTAATAATTTATGGGAGAAGTAAGGGTAACTAGAAGAGTAAAAACAAACATCTGGAACTTTAAAATATATGTGGCCCAAATCCTAAAAGATCTAAACAATAGGGATGCAGAGATAAACAATATAAAAAAATAATAAAAACATTTAATAAATAATAGGGATGCATGGACAAACAATATAAAAAAAAAAGAAACATTATAAAAGAAAAGAAAAATTACTGTTCACCCATTGGGAATTTCAAAACTTCCTAAAAACCTCCTCCAACTTTTGCACATCCCGGACGGCCCTTCCGTTATAGTTTATTTCTTTTCTACCCCCTATCAGTCACTTCAAATAGGTACTTGTTATGAAATTTCATATTTGCCCTTTGAAAATGATGGGAAAAAAACCCGCCCGATCACATCATGTCATGTCTGACCTTTATGCATATAACTGTGAGTTTTTTTCCCCTTCATGCTTGCTTTTTGTCAAAGAAGTTTAAAAGGCGAATTACATCTTCTTCTTATTATTCTTTTTCTTCTTCTTCTTCTCATTCGGTTTGTTCAATCTGAGGTCTGCCGGTTTTCCGATATTATGGAGAGTTTTTGTGCTATTGTTAGATACAACGGGGAGGGTCGAGTTCTGATGTTCATGGCGCTGACTGCTTGGGAGTCAGTGTTAGGCGCGATATGTGAGCAATGGGGTCTCGATATTTCCCGTGTGAGGGTGAAGTTTATCACACCTGATGGACATAAAACGGTTTGCCCAATAAAAAACGAGATCGACTTCCAGCGCATGTGTCATGCTTTCTCCATCTTCGAATGTGGTGTAGTCGATCTTATTGTCGGGACGGATGACATGCCATCGCATCCTACTGAAAACAAGTTCTTGTCGTAGTAAAGTTTACCGAGTTGTATATGTTAGTTATTGTTTAATAATCCCCTTCTCTGTTTAACAACATCAATTTCCCGTTTAAAAGTTAACGTCTCCGTTTAATTTATTATGCTAATGTTTAAACATTCTCTACACCATGTACATTAATGAGTCTCTATTTAAATATAGTTGTTAGCGTTTAACATTTATAGGTATCGTTTAAACATTTGGAGTTCATGCTTAAATCCCAATCATTTTCGTTTGAACTGAAATGTTGGTTGGAATTCAAAATCTGGGAGCGCTTCTGTTCTACCTCATGGTGACCCTGACGATCTCGCATGCCTACATTTCTCGTCAGAACAACCCGAAGTGTTGTCGTTGGATGTCGGACAACGTTTTCAAGGCGTTGAACATTTCAGTGACGCACCTCGGAATTTTGTCATCAAACGGAATTTTGACTTCAAATTTGTAAAGAACGAAAGACACCAGGTCACTGTGGAATGCGCTGCCGATGGTTGTCAATGGCGCGTTCACGCATCAAAGGCATATAATAAAAACACATTCAGAATCAAGACAATGGACCCGTCGAACACTTGCGGTGGTGGAATTGGCTCTGCTCACACCCGAAAGCGTCCAAAAAATGGGTAAGCGCACGAGTGATTCAGAAGCTCAAGGAGAGGCCCTTGTACAAAGCCATCGACATTCAAAAGAACATGTTGTGGGAGCATGGTGTCCACATTCCATACAAGCATTCTTGGTTGGGTAAAGAACATGCCCGGGTGGTCGTCGACGGCAACGACATCGCCAGCTACGATTTGTTGCTTTGGTACGTCGATAAGGTGGTTAGGACGAACCCCGGCAGCATTACATTTGTTGAAAGAGACGATGAGCGATTTAAACGTGCGTTCTTTTCTTTTAGCGCGTGCATTGTGGGATTCAAGAGGGCATGCAGGCCGCTATTGTTTCTTGATAGTACCCACCTCCTTGGAAAGTATCGGGGTATTCTGTTGGGTGTCACAGGCAAAGATGGGAACAATGGCTTCTTCCACGTCGCCTTTGCCATTGTCGACAATGAGACCGATGCCAATTGGACGTGGTTCATTTCCAAGTTAGGTGATGCTTTATACGACGAAGGAGATTACGAAGAGATAATTACATTCATGTCGGACAGGTCAAAGGGCCTTGTGAACACTTATTGCTAGAGTCTTTCCTTCAACTCCACATACTTACTGCCTTCGACACTTTGAGACCAATTTTATAAAAGCCAATGTCAGACTTGGGAAGGCATTGAGGGAGCAGTACTGGTTCATATACTTTCGTATTGCGTGGGCATCAACGACTAAAGAATTCGATAACACCGTCAACGAAATGCATGCCACGTCACCCGAAGCCTATCAGTGGTTAATTCATAAGTCAGACATGTCACACTGGTCGAATTATCTGTTTAAAGGTGAACGCTGGAATGAGATGTATTTAAATGTCGCAGAGTCGTTCAATGTGTGGATAAAAAAAGATCGATATTTACCGTTGCCGAAAATGGTCGACGCCGAAAGGTATTCGAGTTTTGATTATATGTAATGCTTACGATTTGCCCTTATCCTTTAAATATCCTTTTTTGTGTTTAAATTGCACTGTCTTTGATTAAATATCATTTTATTTGTTTAACTTTCGGGATCATAGTTTAGTTTATTCTAATACTGTTTAAGACTATGGGTTTTCGTTTAAATATCAATATCTTCACTTAAATGTCTTTAAGATTTCTGATCTTCGTTGTACAGGTTTAAGTTGATGCGCATGTTATGCAATCGTCGTGAGCAAGCGAACATATGGGAGACCTACTTATGCTCGGACATACATTCGAAGGTTGAGATGCTTGTTGAGGATAGCTGAAGTCTTCATGTTGGTCGCTATGTCGATGATCGTTACGAAGTGATTGACCAGTGCAACAACTCTGTAGATCTTGCCAGTAGAACTTGCTCATGTCGCAGATGGCAAGTTTATAGTATACCGTGCAAACATTCTTGCGCTGCAATAATGCAGACGGACAACAACGTTCATCGTTTTATTAGTGGCTACTTTACCGTCGAGACTTACAAGCTGGCGTATAAGGAAGCTATATTCCCCATACACGATAATGATAAGCCTACGGACGACAATCGCGATCTGCATTTGTGGCCGCCTGCGACGAGAAGGCAACCTGAGCGTCCTAGGCGAAGGAGGATCGAGTCACAAGCCATTGAGGTCCGCCAGTTACATTACAGCCGCTACCACGCGTCCGGTCAAAATCGAAGATCCTGCAATGAAACCGTCGCCAACTAGGCATTTTAAATGAATAATTTTTTAAGGGAAAAAAATTTGTTTCAGTGTAAACTTTTGATATTTACACAGGAAACATATATTTAGACTTAGACTTAGGCACAGAATGTTAAAGGGTACCGATTATTCTTAACGGGTGCCGCATAACGTTAAACAAAGAGGTCGTAGTTTAAACATAGAATATACCTTTTCAAACAGTGTCAGCTATATTTAAATAATACAATGCAAAGTTAAACAAAGAAAGTTAAGTATAAAGATTACAAACAATCGACAATTCATTAAAAAATCTGCAACGTCATTGGGAAAGAATGAATTGAATTACGTCGAGAAAACTTAATTACTGCGACCCTTCCATGGAAATGCAACAGTTCAATGGTTCATTCATAATTCGGACATATCACAATGGTCGAATTACCTGTTCAGAGGGGAACGCTGGGGCGAGATGTATTGAAATGTCGCGGAGTCGTTCAATGAGTGGATTAAAGAAGCTCGTCATTTACCGGTTACGGAAATGGTCGACTCGATAAGGCATTCAAATATTGATTCTATTTAGACGAAAGATGATCGAGTCGCAAGCGTCCTAGGTCAGTGAGTTACATTGCAGCCGTTGCCACGCCGGAGGTCACAATCGTAGATCTTGCAATGAAACTGTCGCCGAGTATGCATTTTTAAAGGCTAACAAAGTTATTTGACTGTCAACAGTGATATTTCAACAGAGATAAACGCATTTCGTTATTTGTCCTCAATAGTTAAACAAGAAAACTTAGTATTAAAGGGTGACAGACAAAGTTAAACAGAGACGTCATATTTTACATAGCTTCTATTCCATGTTAAACAGAGTCATTGATATTTACACAATACAATGAAACGTTAAGCAAAGGAAGTCAAGTATATAAGAATTTCGTTATCTGTCCTCAGGCATTTAAACAACGAGGTCGAATGTTAAACGTTAAGTCTTTGTCTTAATGGGTGATACACAAAGATAAACTGAGACGTCGTAGTTTACACATAAAGTATTTCGATTTAAATAGGGTCACTAATATTTACAGACTACAATGAAAAGTTAAGCAAAGAAAGTCAATTATTTAATAATACATACATTCAATTTACACTAGTAAGTTTACATTGGAAAATCTGCCTTGTCATTGGGAAAAGAATGAATTGACTTTAAATTAATAACGAGAAAACGTAATTAGAGTAACCCTTAAGTGGAAATTGATTAGTAATTAATGCAATTAAATTTGATTTTTGAATTCAATGTCAAATTTCTTGTCATCTGATTCGAGAAGGAGTTCAAACTCCCGCTAACTATATTTCTATTTAAACAAGCGGAAACAAGACAGACATCCAGAAATTATAAACTGCCCAAACAGAATGTATAAGTCACTTCTTGACGACTATTGCTAGAAGACACAACGGGCCTTGCCCGGAGTACTCCACCCGATGGGAAGGCCCCAATTACAACCCCGCTTTCGTTGCCACGGTCACAGTGGATGGGACAACTTTCTCCAGTCCTGCCCCTGCGAGAACAGCCAAGGAAGCTCAGAACACTGCTGCCGAGGCGGCGTTCAATCAGCTCTGTGCTTTGTACCCTGAGAGGATGTACACATCACCCGGTACTCCCGATGATCACAGTTACTGCCCTTATCGAAAACCGATAGCAATTGCTTTCATTAAAATTAGTGTGGAATTTGAGAAGAGAGTTCAAAGGCCAAAGATCCAGATTTCTATTTAAACAAGCATCTGAAATGGAGTTAAACATCCAGATTTATCCAGAACAAAGAAAATGTATATGTCTCTTCTCAACGAGCTTTGCCAGAAGAAGCGCCTACCCTCGCCGGAATACTCCACCGTCAGGGAAGGCCCCGACCACAGCCCCGCTTTTGTGACGGTGGTGTCAGTCGATGGTACCTCCTTCTCCAGTATTGAGCCTACGACAAATTCCAAGTAGGCCCAAAACTTTGTTGCTGAGTTGGCGTTGAAGCAGCTCTATCCCTAGTCAAGTGGGAAGGACAGAGCTGCTCCGTCTCCCGTTGTGTCTCCCGCTGTGTTACCCGTTGCTTCCGCTGTATCTCTCGCCGTTGCTGCTGATGTCCCCATTGCAGGGCCTTCATTTGGTCCACATTACTCCAGCAATGAAAAAGCGAAGGGCCCGTATGGAAAAGCTGCTCTAAGCGCTAAAGGAGACAAAAAGGGCTGAGTGATAGTTTTACTCCCCTTTGTTTTCATTTTGAAAAATAAAAACCCTTGCTGGGTGTTACTTTGTTAATGTTGTTTGTTAAATATAAGTTTGTTATCTTCGTTTAAAAGTTTAGTTGTTTCTGCTGCAACTCAGTAATATTAAATATAGACAATAAAAGTTACACGGGTAATCGTAATCTTAAATGGAGACACAATGTTTTACCCAAGCACATCTAATGTTAAACGGGGACTTTGAAAATTAAGCGGATAGCGTTATTTATAAAGTATAACTCAATATTTCAATACAGACGTCGTCTATTAAACAGAGATAAATGGAGACTTTATCCAGAGACACCTAATGTTAAACGCGAATGCGGCATATTAAACGTAAAACCTTATTATTAAAGCATAACTCAATGTTTCAAAAGCGACATCGTCGTTTAAGCAGATGTACTTAATTTTATAAAGGACGAATGACCTTTTATAAATAAACCGTCGTTACAATTGCGAGTCAAACAAAGGATGCGAAGTATAAAGAAATACAGACGCTAAACGAACAATAGTATATTTACATTGGAAAGTCTGCCATCTCAGGCGCAAACAATGAATTGAATTTAAAATAAAAATGAGAAAACTGGTAGGTATTTGTTTGTTAACTTTGTTTAGAAGTTACGTAGTTTCTGTTGCAGCTTCGTTAATGTTATGCAACTTCGTTCAATGAAGAAAATCAGTTTTATTATCATTCGCTGATATTTACACAGAGACAATGAAAGTTAAATGGAGAAGTTTAATATTAAATATGGACACCGTATGTTAGACCGAGACAAGTAAATTTAAACGCATGCGTGTAATATTTAAACAAGGACTATGTGTTTTAAGCAGAGACCGCTGATGTTAAACGAAGAAGGTGAATATTACACGGAGAATCTTATTATTAAAGTGTAACACAATATTTTAATAGTGACATCGTCGTTTCAACAGAGATACTTCATTTTATAAAGTAGCAATGACCCTTAAACGGTACAATGGAAAGTTAAGAAAAGAATGAATTGAATTTGAAACAATAACGAATAATAGTAAATTTACATTGACATATCTGTCATGTCGCTGGCAAAGAATGAATTGAATTTAAAACAATAACGAGAAAACTATTTTACATTTGATAAAGAGCGCCAGTGATCAAGAATTCTACTTCTCCTAAGGTGGAGGCATCAATTTTTGGATAATGAAAGATGCGCGGCCTTCTTAAGTATGCGGGCAGCATATTTTAATCTAAGATAGGGGACGTCCTCACGCGGTATCCGTAGCTTTTTACCGAGGAGTAATTGCTCGATAAACCGCATGACGTAGACGGCGCAGTCGACGCTTCTTTTTTTTGTAGCGGTGTTTCATTGTCGTGAACAAGCGGGTAGTGTTTGGTCACCATCTCGCTGTACTCCATTTCGAGATAGGTGTCGAACAGTTCCCGCTGTCATCGCATACAATTTGAGGTTAGAATAGCAACCATCTATGAAACTTTAGGAATCAAAATCTATTTCGCACAGAACTTACGATTGCAACCGTGTCTCTATCGTATTCTTCACTTCGGCATGAAGTGTAGTGCCTATGCTCTTAGTTGTTATTGTCGAGCACCACGACATAAAAGTAACCATTCATGATTATGGGAAGGATGTCAATGTCAATGTTATGCACGACTTTGGTGGCATCTCCGACCATAGCTAAAGTCGTCTCATGTGCGTCTCCCTGCTTTGACATAAACAATGGCAGTGGTCGTGTGATGGCAGCGCGCTTCTTATAAGGATATAGTACTCTGGTCAGTGAGTCTTGTATTATGCACACGAAGGCGTCCATCACATCATCTGTAACCATCTCCTTCCCGTCGAGCAGGATTAATAGGTTGGCCCGTTTAGTGCTGACATAATCATTCCTCCAGACGACGGTCCTGATGTTAAACAGAAACAGATGTAATTAAATAATAACACAAAACCTTAAGTGGGAACCATATATTCTTTAACTATAATGTATATTGTTAAACAGTAACGTGGAAAGTTAAACAGTAAAGCACTATCTTAAATGATAACTCCTATAGTTAAAGAAAAACGAAAAAACTTAAATGGGAACATTTGTATGTAAACAATAACATAAAAACTAACGTGTCCATGGGGAAGTTGAGGAAGATCTTGATCAACACCTGCTCAAATACGACGAGTTGCGATACACCAGCGTATTTTTCTTCTTTGGAACGAAGTCTTTCTGAACCTCTTCAAATTGCTGGTTGGCAAGGATCATAGCTTTCGTTTTGTTTTCGGTGACGTTCCCTTGCCACTCGTCAACAGCTTTATTGTGATCATCCTTAGATGCTTCTTGCTGTTGCGGGATCGCGCCTACATTGGATGCGGCATTCTCGGCCGCCTGTTCCTCCGTGGGCAGGACTTCCTTTACAATAGATGCAACGGTCTTCTCAACATCGGCCAAGACAACATTATCAAGGGGAGGCACACCCTCGGCTGATTCTTCTTCTTTAAGGATTGTGGTCACCATCCTCGATGCGCCACTGTCGGTCACCGGCTCCACCAGGATGGGTATTTCGGACGCTTCCTTATACGCGGCAGTGCCAACGGTGTTGACGATCTTCTCCACCGCGACGGGCACGTCATCAACTGCAACGGCCTCAACAACAGCATCAGCCATCGATAGTGCTGCTATTGCTTCATCGTCGGCCGGTGGTGGACAAAGAGGCATTATTGTTTTCGCATTTTTTGCAAGCTTCTTCAAACGTGGCTGTCTTAGAATGGCCATCCCGATAAAGTCATCGTCACCAAGGGCCGACGCTTCCTCCGTCCCTGACAATTCATTTATTTGGCCCGACGATGCAGTAGATTGTAACCTTGCCTCCAATGCCTCAACCTGAGCGACAGGCGGTGGGAAAGCGTTCATCATCACCTGGCACGCCTGCAGAAAAGCGGAAGTGATTTTGTGGCCTACTGCGGTGGGGGGGGGTTGCCGCAGTCGGGGGGGCTGTGGCGATTGGGGGGACTGTCATTGTCGCGGCAGGGGGGTTGTTGTCGTCGGGCGTGATATGGAAGGGCTTACCCGACGCCGAGAATTGCGTGTTAGGCTAGAAGTGGGGGGACGGCATCGTCGAGCACGCACGGAAGAGGCTAGCCTCTCCTTTTACCTTCGTGCAAGTGGTTCCGGCGTAATAGCATCCCTCCGCAGGTTGGCCCGAACAAATATCTCCACATCAGCATTCGCCGGGACCAGCTGAGGAAACTAACATACATAAAGAAAACAATCTCAGTCAAATCATTCAATTTAATAAAAAACAAACGTATTTAAACATTTGATGTATATACGTAAACGGTATCGCAAAAAATTAAACGGAGAAATAAAAGTTTAAACGAAGTCACCAAACGTTAAACACATCCTAAAGTTATTAAATGGGAAAGGCTATAATTAAACTTTAACGACTCATTTTAAACACAATGTTCATGATTTATTACATCTTTTCCTTCGAGAGCTGACCAACTGGTTTCTATCGTCACATGCTTCCGATAAGTACTTTCACCGTAGCACAGCATCCTTGGGGTCTTGCCGAAACGGACTTTCCTGCCGGATCCTATCAGCTCATAAAACCATATGCTCAGCGCGATCGAGGAACCCTTAATGTACCCCGTGTTTATCTCCCCCTCCCCCCGCGCGCATCTGGCTTACACTCGAGCTGCAGCTTGTGGAACATCCTCCACAAGCCATTTGTGCGTCGCATGCGCCCATGCGTACCGCCCTATGCCAGGTGTAGATCGTCGACATAATCAACGATCTAATTGGGCACCGAGCATGAGGTATTTGGGAAGAGGATTGTCCCCATGAGGCGCCATCAAGAGTTTCACAAAATCTTCCTCTTGTCCTCTCTGTCGAATAAGCCGCTGAAGAGTGGCCTTAATGGAGTCTCGGTGTATCTCGTAGCTTTTCGATAAATAACTCCCCTCGAAAGCTGAAGGTGTTTTCTTCTTCTTAAACAGGACTGCGTCTCCGCCGCAACGCAGACCCAGAACGAGAGCCCCGATCCTGAATTTATTGGTGCGACCATTGTACCTCTGCAGAAGCGAATCCAGAACGACCATCGCACTTCAGTGAATGACGCAAACGGTGTCCCTTGAATGATCTCCCAATGTTGGGAGGTCATGTGGACTTTTAATTCAGCCAAGGTCTCCACCACTGGTGTTAAGTAGCATCTCCCGTTGACTAGGTTTACCGCCATAATCACAATACTGCAACATTGACAACACTTGTTAAACAGAGACCTCGGTTTAAGTAAGTTTTTAAGCGGAAAACTCGAATCTTAAACAGAGATATCGTTTGTTAAACAGTGACCTCTTTCATTAAACGGTAACCAAACAATTTAAACGGAAACAGAAGGTTTTAAACAAAAACTCATTTCTTACACGGAAACCTCATTTTACAGACTGCAACCATATCAAATGAAAGGGAAACGTACATTGCAACTATTACACAAATCAAAACAATCGAAAAACTCTTTCGATGATCGTGTGCACAGACGAAAATGTAAAACAAAAGAAAACCCTATCCGGCAACTCTCCCTGCACACTAACAAAACCCCAGTAGAGAAGTCCCCCTGCAGCCTTCAGCATCTTTCGATAAAAACAGAACCACAAAAGAAAACCGACAAATATCTCTATGTAACGGAGTAATTTAAATAAAACCAAATGACAACTTCTTCGATACCTTCGACCGCAAACTGACGAAGTGCCGAATACTTGCCACGCTGAGAAAATTTTGAAAATGGAAAAGCCGAAGAGGTGCAACCGAGAAGAAAAGCGTATACGGACGTCTCTTGGGATTACCCTAATGAAAATGCCCACTTTTCAAAAGTTCTAGTGTAACTGCTTCCGTTGCAAAAAAGGGTAATTTCGTCTATAAAATTCAAATATAACTCAGTTAACCTCCGTTGAAATCTATGGGGGTTTGGAAAACATTGTTTTTAGAAGAAAGAGGGTTTTAGGTATTTCGAAATTAACGAAAACTTTGGGAGTTTTTTTAGTAATTTCCACTAAAAGAAAATAGGAAGAAAACCATTTAGTAAAGTAAATACTAATTTCATATGCTGCCATGATGTTTTCAACTCACTTTCACAACAACTTGTATTCTATTTTTTTTTCCTTTTTTAGTTTTTTTAGAAAAGAAAAAAGATATTATCAAATATTCATTACTCGTGGTATGTCATTTAGTGGCATTATCAAATATATTTTTTAAAAATAATATTAATTTATCTATCCAAGGAAAGAGTTAAACATCGTTTCAAAAATTAACTGTTGAGAATAAACGGTTAAAAAAAATAAAGAGAAAAAAAATTCATTTTTTAAGGTTTAAAACACAACATTTATTTGATCCTAGATAAAGTTTTTATATTTTTGATTTTTTTTAATTGATAATAGAGCATTTTCATGAATAAAACGCCAATGAATAAAAATTTCACAAAACTTAAATGTAGCATACCATAAAACATAAAATTCTATGTCAACAATATATAAAGTATATCTTATCTATTAAATAATAATATATATTAAAATAACTACTACAATCAAACGCCATTGACAGGGCATTTGAAAGACTTTTTTTTTCCTTCAAAAATACAGACGCAGGGATGAATGCAAGAAGATGCTCATGACTTATAATAAAAACCAGAGAATATTTTGATGAAGGCATTCATGCCCATTTCACAACCATAGACAAAATACAAATACTTTGTTTGGGAAGTCAAATCAAAGATGTCCAATCAGTGAATAAAAACATTTGAAGGATGGAAACAAAGAGAGAGAAATAGAGGAAAAAAAAAATATGTTGATGGTAAACCTACATGAAACGTCAGCGAAAAAAAAAAAAAAAAAAAAAAAAAAAAAAAACAGCAGTGCATCAGCCAGATGTTCATGTACATATGTTAACAGTGTCTAAATCACATCAATCTCTCAACCTCTAATTTAGTTTCTTTCTTTTGTTTTTATTTTTCTTTCCCTCTCTCTTTTCAAGAAGTGAGTTTGGAGTACATTGTCAGAGATTTGAATTGATTCTCTGTTGAATGCTTGGGTGTTGGTTCCCATCAAGCGAACAAAAGCTAGCAATTTTATACAGCCTTTTGGGGCTGCTGAAGTTGTCTAGAAAGACAAAAAAAAAGTGTTAAATTTCATGTATCTCAGCCTTTTACTGATCAGAAGACTGTCCTTAGGTGACCAGCATCTTGCTGTGCTTGCTTGTTGTCTGTTGAGCACCTTATTTATCATTATTTTGATGAAAATAACACCTTGTTTATTAATGTTGGTAATTATTTACTGGAATGATTAAGATACTTTTTTTTACAAAAATTATTTGGTAATGTTCAACCAATCATAAATAGTCATTGAATTGAAGAAGAAAGTTATGATCTGATCATTAAATTTTTTAGAAAAATTAAAACGAGTTATGTTTGGATTGAGATTTTCCAACCGTATGAAAGTTGGCATTGATTTTGAGTGCTAAATAAAGAACTGAACTATTTAGAAGCTTGACATATTTATTTAAAATTTAATTATAAATAACATAATATATGCAGTTTTATCTAATATTTGTTAGAATTAAATAAAAATGACATTTGGTTTTCTAAAACTTGTTTATGATGACCAGGCATGTGATGTGCTTGTTTGTTAACTAGGATTATTTCTTTAACTGATATTGTTTAGAGGAAAAGTGCAAAATTTAAACATACATATTGAAATTTATGAATAAGATCACAAACTAAAGTTTTTGGATTTATCTAGTGTCACAGCCCGAGCCAGAAGCGTCGACAAACGACCGTATACCTACAAAGCCTAGACCAAGTAGATATGCAAAGTCTCAGAACCTGTTTCTGTGGAAGTTCCACTTTTTCCACTTCTCTTGTGCTTTGCTTTTTGAGTAAAACTTTGTGTGTTTAAGTTTGTCGAGTGTTCTTTCATGTTAGAATGTTTGTTAGGGTCATTTTTAGAGAGAAAAAGGAGGGGGAAAAAACCTTCGGAAGGGGCAAGCAAGGCCGTGGACTTGCGGCACTTGGTGTGCCACAAGACCACCAAAAACAGGAGGACTTGTGGCCTTTCTTGCGGCCGCAAGGGAGCCCGCAAGGGCTTCTGGAGGGGGGCCTTGCGCCTGCAAGGGCTTCAGGATGAGGCCTTGCGGCCTCTCTTGCGCCCACAAGGGAGCCCGCGAGGGATCCCGCGGGTTGTGGCCTATAAATACCCCTTTAAACCTTCTTAAGGCTTCATAAAACTTCTTTTCCCTTTCATTTTTCCCTCTTTTTGAATCCTTATTCCCTCCTCTCTTAGATCATCATCCTTGGGCTTCAAGAAAGAAGAGAAATGGCGATCTCTTCTCCTCCTATATTTGGTGAAGGATTCTGTTAGATTTAGGTGATTCTTGAAAGTGAGTTTCTTCCTCTTCCTCAATTTCTTGTTATTGATGCCAATTCTTCTTTGATCTATGAATGGAAAGCATGGATCTATTGTAGATCTAAAGTTTAGAAGGAATTAGGGCTATGATTTCATGTTTTGGTGAAGAATGAGGAAGATCCTTCATCTCTAAACCTATGATCTTTGTAGCCTCGAACCCAATTGGAATCTTCTTGATTTTCTTATAATCTCGAGGGTTGTGAGGATTTCATTCTTGTTAACTCTTCTAGTTAGAGTGTTTAGCAAACCCTAGAAGCAATGAAATCCCATTTTGATCATTTTCCTCTTGTTACTTGATTTTGTTATTGTGATTGATTCTTGATTTTCTTGGATGTTTAATTGCATCTAGGAAGTGGATCTTCATGCAAGGGTAAAGAGCGAGTGGACATTTAAGCCGGAGGGTTTGATCTCGCCAAGTTTGTGAGTGGGATTTATTAATTGACGAGCTATGATCATACTTGTTTGAATACCCTATGATGCATGTTTTTGAATGATGATTTTTCTTATTTTCAAAGACTCTTGAAATGATTCTTATGAAACTTAGAAATCATGATGATTTATGATTTGGTTTATTTCTTTATTATTGTTAAAGATTATTCATATTTCTTGTGAGTTGGAAACCTTATATTTTGAAATACATGTTCTTAAGATTTGTGTTTTTAGAGGCTTGATGATTCTTGATATAAAGACCCAAGAAGAGCTGATGTGAATCAAAATGATTTTTTTTGTGATAATACTATATTGGCACATATTTTCAAAGAATTGTTCTTGTTTTAAAAACCCAAGAAGGGCCTATATGAAACAAAAAGAATTTCTTTGTGATGATGCCATTTCGATGCATACTTGCAAGGAATACTCTTATATGATGTTCTTGATGAAAATTGTACCATTGACGATGTTTTACTTGAGTATTCACTCTTGGATTGAGAGTTGCATTTTTGAGAACCTGTGATCTCTTGATGAGATATATGTTATCATATTGATGTTTACGTGTGAGCCTACGGGCCGGATTGATATCCGAATGTTTGATGGTGACATGGTAACATGGGATGGATCCTCCCAATAAACTGGCTACTAACTAACCCTGCTCTTGATATGACAAAATGGAACAAACTTAATGCGTTTAAGAGCCCAGTGAACAACCACTAAAAACATTAGGGATCATATAGAAATCTCAAAATTCAGAATAAAAATCATTGATGTGAGATAATAGAATATCTGCCAAAATATAATTTTCAGATAAACACACTATATGTTTCCCAATTTACTATAGTCAAAACCGAACATTAAAGGTTGTTTAAACTCAATGACCCAAGTAGAAAATTCAGAGTTCATTTGTTTACCCTCTGTAATCTAAACCAAAATATCAGAGGTTATTATCCTTCACTAACAGAAAGGTGCGAAACTATAGTGTCTTAACTGAATTACATGTCGACAAGGTCAGTGTTTAATCTCTAATAATAGGGTTACTGTATAGTTAATTGGAGACTAAAATTTCTAGATAAAAATATTTAATGTTTGAGAAAACAATAGAATAGTAAAGTCAGACTGAGAAAATACAGAATAATCCACAAAAAAAATATTAGCATTCATATGATCCCACTTTTCGTATATAAAAAATAAGCCAATTATTTCTGTATCAAATAACTTAAAAAATAAATTGCAAAGTAAATGATAATAAATTAATTTATATAACTCAGAATATATAACCTAAATAGTTTATGAAAAAATTGAATGAATAAATAGATAACCATATATTTAATAAATACTTAATAATTTAAAAAATATAATAATAAAAATTTTAATAAATAAATTTATTCAAAAAATATAATTATTAAAACTAATAAAAGAAATAATCAAATTAGTAATTTATTAACGGTGGAAAAATATGTACTTATACTATAATTTATATGTTGTTTACTTACCTGACTTGCGCGAGACATACAATTCTAACACAAACTCAAGGCTTTTGAGGAGGGTCTTAAATTTTTGAAAGAAACCTATCAAATCACCAAAATATAAATTTACAAAATTTAGGGGCATACAAGAAAGATTTCAAGGTACCTTAGTAAGGTTAAGGGATAATAAGCAAATGTATTATAAAGAGATTTAAATATGGTATAAATGCAAAAACGATTAAGCCATTGTTTTATTTTCTAAATTCTGATTCTTTCTAGGGTATACAATTAACTATCCAAACCAAGGACATATGAACCATTCCAACATGACTATTAAGGACTAAATCTGACATAACTTTGTCTATCCTTCTTCAAATCATAAAATTCTTTCTTCTAGGAAAACTAGCGACATGAAGCTATGACATATCTAAAATGCACACTGATTTGAATGCTATTCAATTTAAAGCATATATTTGAATGTCCATCTATTTCTTCAAACTAGTAAAATCAGACATGGCCTTTTTAACATGCATATCTCTCAACATATATCCTCAAATTATATGATATTTTACGAATAGATATTTAATCCGAAAGGAACAACTTTTTTATTTTTCACTTTGATCAATTCAACCTATAAAACCATGAAACATGATAATAGATTTTTAGGTTCTGCACAGAATACTATTTGACAAAACTACACTAATAAGGCTATATTTCATAAACTACAAATGTATAAAATTTGAAATTTCGTAGGTACTTAGCTGATATTAAACTCTACAACTTTATTATTTTACTCTCCTTCAAATTTTGACTCGAAGATGACTAAAATCAATGAGACATTTCTGCCTTTTCAAAAATAAAACTCTGAAACTTACCATCCTTACAAACCCTTGAGTAAAAATACAATAATATAAATGCTAGAGACCCTATTACTTCCTATATCTAGTATTAAGCCATGGATATGAGATACTAAAAGTAAGATCCAAGCAAAGAGAAAATTCAAGCTATCTATTAACAATCAAAGTGCAAAAGAACAAACAAGGAGATTTCACACAAATACTTACGTAGCACACAAGGGCTGGAATAGGACGATAAAAAGATTAGCTTTGGAGAAGGTTCTCGCCAGACAATAAGTTGCAATCATAGTTTCCACACTCCCGAATCAAATAAGGAGAAGAAGTTGAAAGTCTAGTTTCTTGATTCTTTTTAAAAAAACAAAATATAACAAAAAGATAACCACAAATTAACGAAATTCATGATCTAATAGGCCTAATCAGACAAATTTTTGTATGTTAAGGATTTAAATTCAAAACAAAAAAACACATCTTAAAGAAAAAAATCAGCGGCCATGATTACTGAGGATGGGTTCACATCTATAGTTTCTATAAACATTAATGTTTTTTTATTAACATTATTGTGTATTGTTGGATAAAAAAGTATCTGTAATTAATTAGAAAGTTTCATAAATAAATCTAGAATAGCAATTCCAAACAAAATATAATATGAGTTATCATTAGCAAAACTATATATCAATCAAATGAGATTAGTCTCATAAGCCTTGGACTATGAAAGAATACTCAGTTCATTATTAGTAGTAAAGAAGTGAATCCTATAAGAGTAATTCTGTGAGGAAAAGGTTCCATCACTGCTTAAAGATATTCAAAAGCATGCATGGCTACAAGAATTGAGATTTATTGAGAATGGTTGTGAACTTAACTAAGTTAAGTTCCATCTATTAGAGATTGCCATAGAAGCTATGAAGAGTCATAGGAAAATGCATAAATGACCAAAAGAAACATCATAGTGGTTCTTTGTTAAAAACATGAGGATACCGGCAAGGCTTCAATCAAGAATATTGACATTTTACATGTCAATGAAAAAGATTGCACCCATCCTCTTGTAAAGAGATAGTAACTATCGTGTAAGATTACCGAGTATAGAGTGTGACCCACTTGTAAACCTCTTCAGAAATCGAATGTTTTAATATGAAAAATAAGGAGCTTCCACAATGTAACTATTCTAATATTGTAATCCACATATTGGAGTAAATTGTTTTATACGGCTCCAAACTATAGTTTGTTTTCATTTTGTATCCAAACTTCAATTTGAATTAAAATAGTCATCCAATTTTTATTATGCTTCACCGAGTGGTCATTAGAGAGATTGATGATGTATATGCCGAAAATTGTTTATCAGTAATTGACATATAATTTCTTGTTAGACGCAGATCATGTCTTGTTAATAGAAAATTTTCAGCATTTAAATCATCAAAGATATGTCAAAATCTTTTAGCTAACCACCTGGTGAAACAATATTGAAGTTGGGTGACCATTTTGATTCAAATTGAAGTTTGGATCCTAAAATGAAAACAAACTATAGTTTGGTATTCTACAAAAAACTTTATCCCCACATATTGTAGTGTAAAAAGACAGAAACGTGGGTGTAGGTCATAACAAATCTTTGACTATTAGTAACCAAGCACTAAACTTGGAAGAGGGACTCATTAAAGAGGGGAGAAGAATTAGAAAACACATGCTTATTAGTTAGGCAAAAAATATTAATGAATGAGATTTGTATCCCATATGTTGTGCTGATAAAGATCCTAAATAAAAACACTAGAAAGATCATAAAAGTTGGCACGTGCTAAAGGGATAGAGAACAAATAAAGATCTTGCAACGCCATAGTATGAACATTTGGTTTAATAATAAGAAGATTACTAAGTAGACCCAAAATAGTGGGAACGCTTGAACGATATGTGAAGAAGCTTTAGAAAGCCCATGGGATTCCAAGGATTAAATAAGTAAGCCGCATTTGTACTAGATGTGGATCCAAAGATAATCAATAGTGTTCAAATAATGGAGAGACTTTAACCATTGAGAACATTTCAGAAGCTTCCAAAATTTTTAATACAAAAGCTGTTTTAATCTTTGGTGAAGTAAAAAGCTTCAAATATAGTAAGTAGATACCATTAGTATATATAGAGTTAGTCCAAATGATTTTCTCAAAGCTTTGGAGATCTCATCAAATATAAGTTAGGGAGGATATAAAAGGACATAAGAAGGTGCAATAACAATAATTAAATTAGGAATAAAAATTCAATTTGCTAAGCGATGTTCAACAACTTCCAAACAACGCCTAGAATCAGTTGAAGAGATTATAGGATTAAGATACAAGAAGAGTAATTACCAGCAGTTTGGGGTTCACATTTTGATTTTGTTGTTTAATTTGTGTTTGATTATGCTAGCAACTGCATATGTTGGACCCTGCACTATTTAAACTCCAGACTTTCTAGGCTTTTGTGCATACATTGAGGGAAAATTAGTTATTTTTAGCATTAGTGGTATTTTTTCATGTTCGCATGGTGGCTTTGTGTGAAAACTAACCAAAACTGGGGGCAAGTTTGCTAAATGGATCCTTCCCTAGGATTTTTTTAGTAAAGGGGTAATTTGGTACTTTTGCAAAAAAAGAAAATGTTTGGCTAATAACCATTCCTTCACCCTTTCCGTCTTTCTTTTTCTTTCTTCTTTTATTTAGCTATGAGCTTCTTCTTTGTCTTTCTTCTTCTCTGTCACCCATTTTCATCTGATTTTTTCCCAAAAGCCTTCCCTCACTTGCTCTCTCTTTCAGTAAGTAGTCCTGCACTAGTTTTCCTTTGAGTATTTTTATATTTTCTATTGCATTTTTTTCGTTGAAAACCCTAGACTAATTCTCAGATTTGCTTGTATATTGGACTTAAAATGTAGCCCATGACATTGCTAAATTGATGGTTTGAGTTTCCTGTAAAGATTATTATGTTCGGTGTTGTAAATTTTTGAGAAAATCCATGTTTACTCACCGGAGTTAGTGTAGCAAATCCGTAGTTACTATAACACCAAGACCAAATTATCATTTCCTTGAAATTCTTAATCCAAAATGTAAATCTTATTGCCTGGACTTCATTGGTATTGCTTCTTTATGAGTTTGAAGTCTTCTGGGTCCATAATCGTTCCATTTGCCCTATAGCCCTAGTATTGGGGTGTTAGAGTAAATTTGTGCATTCTTGGCATTTCTTCTTTTCATTTTCATATTTTATTTATAGTTTGCATTCTTTTAATTAGGTGGTGAAACCTCTTCTAAGGGAAAAAAGATCGCCGAGGTTTGAGCGTGTCCAAATTCTAAGGGACTTGTTTTGTGAGTGATTGAAGTATTTTTGTATAATTTTGATATGAGTAGTATAATATTTTTCTTATATGATTTACAGTTTACTTTCATATCAAATCGTATTTTATTATCGGCAATGATTTTACTGCAAAGAATTAAACATCTTAACTATTTAGAAAACATTTATGCATCTTACTTGAACTTGACATTTCTATTTTCATATATATGTTTATGATGAGAATATGCTATTGTGCATATGTAATACTCAAAATGTGGAAAGACAATTTCATTGAAATGTTTATATATGTGATTGATATTGATGGTGACTACGAGCCATAGCCTGATTCCGGACTTCAGTCCAATACTACAGTGGGGGTCCTCACGATCCCGCCTAATAGGAGGTGATGTAGCTGACCCTATGATTTACCTTAGTCAAGAAATGCCCACAGCCATTGATAGGGTTTAGGGAAAATTATCCATACATTCATGTTTAGAGACCCGGGGTCACCACATGGCGATATCGGTGGTCAACGCCAAAGAACTCGATATTTTGATTCTTTTCTTATATCTCTTGGGATTTGGAAACCACCTTGACGGTCATGTATTTGGTTACTGCCATGACTAGGTTAGGCATAATCTGAGGTCTGTGTATGTTGCTTTTTGTGAATATATGTTGAAAATGTTATATGTGCATTTCTCTGAGAACTTAATATTTCAAAAATGTAACTTTTGGATTCTTTATACTATTGTTGATGAATAGTCTCGATTTCAAGACATTGTGTTTACTTATCTATTTATTTCATCACTCGGTTTGAGACTACTGTTACCACTCACTGAGTAACATATATGTATGTTACTCACAACTCCTTTTTCCCCTTTTCTCAGGATGTGACGTCGGTGTTAGCAGTGCTTTGCAGTCTCTGGATTAAGTCCTTCTCCAACTTTGTGTCTTAGTGTGCTTCTTTTGTTCTTATTTGTCTGGCATGTAGAACATGTGGATCCACTAGTCTATCCACTTGTATTGTGGTTGTATTTTATACGCCTTGTATTCTTGTGTCTCGGTGTATGAGAACACAGAATTGTGTGTGTGGTTGAGTTTATATTCCTGGTTATGAGTTGCTTGATTTTTATTGTGAGTTATTTATTACGTCTTGTTGAGCCTTGCGGCAACTTAGGTACGAAGTGATGTGTGACCCTCCTTTAGTTGTCGCTACGGTTGCCATATGCCCAGGTAGGGTTAGGGTGTGACAACTTTAGTGTTTTTGCCCGAGTCCTTAATTCAATTGTGAGTCCATATAGAGTCTTGCATTTAGCATAAGTGTATATAGGAGTTATGTCTGAATTTTATTTTTATGCCTTTCTTTTAGACAACCATGCCAGTATATTCCCACATTCACGCTGTATAGTAGATGCTCCTACTAAGGGACCTACCCTTATTCCATCTCCTTCGCCACCTAGGCAAGAGGCCATTTCCCGGCATGAGCCTGCTATGGCATCATCAGTGCATGCTCCTGGAGCATCGAAGGCTGTGCCTTACCCTCCAACTTCAGGATTAGCACCATCTCCTAAAGCTCTGCAAGCTTTTAAGGCTTATTGGGACACTCAAGGTTGTCAGCCGACCTATCAGGAGTACCAATACTTCATGGGATACTGGAGTTTGTTCGGGGGACAACCTCATAGTGAGTTAGTATCTAGACCAGTACTATCTCCAAATCCCTTAGTCTAGCAGGTAGTACCAAAGGATAAGAAATATGATCAGAGCTAAGTGTTGTCCAAGCTACTGAAAGAAGCCAGACACTTGTGATGCAGTTCTTTTAATGCTTTCAGTGATGCAATGGCTGCTAAGGAATGGTTAAAGTGAGTGCTTGCTACATTTGAAGACATAGGCATCGAGGATGAACAAAAATTGAAAGTTGCAGCCAGACTTTTCGAAAGCAGAGCACGGATTTGGTTGTCATTGATTAAACATTTATTATTTTAAGAATTATGCATAGAAAGGGAGAGAAAATTTCATTACATCTTTGTCATTAGTTTTTGATTTTTGTTTTTTTCATCAACCTATAATCTATTTAAAATAATAATTAGTTATCATTTATCAAGAGTTGAAGGGTGGTGAAATTTTATTGTCATTATTACTGTTGGTAAGTTGTTATGTTTTAAATTGTGTAGCCTCACTATCTATTTTTTTTATTTATAGTTTCTAGGGTTTTACTTTTTCTTTTAGCAGTCTATTATTAGGACTCTTTTTGATCTCTTGTGTTAGTTTCTAAAGTTAAAATCATGCATTAGCCTTTTGCTATAAGGAATCCAATGATGAAAGTTCTATTGAAATACCATCTTGAGTTGAGCATCATCACCTTATATAAGTTTCTAAGTTTTAGCCTTTCGAAATTTGTTTGTTTCTCTAAATTTGTTGTTTGAATTTCAACTTGTGGTTCTAGGTATTGATTCATTTAAAACCCATGCCATCCGATATTTTAAGCTCTTAAAATATAGGTTTTGTTTGCATCTTTCATTTGTTTAAATTCATTGTATGCATCTATAATGAGATTAACCAAGTTAATTAATTTCCTTTATACTTTCGCATGGGATGTAATGCATCATTTTATTAGTTCTATTCTTCACCATTCAACTTTCACGAGTCCTTTCTTCACTTGTAAGTAATCTTTAGTGACATAGTTGTTGAAGACTTTCCTCATTTCTTCCATACACTTAGTTTATGTCATGCTACTCATTAGTTCTATTTGATTTCATTAACCATATTACTGATATAGTTTGTTGATTTTATTTTATTTATCATTAATAATATACATCGCATGTTTATAAATCACCTTTTGTCTCAAATTGGGCATGGTTAATCTCGTTTGATTTCAATTGAAACATATTATCATTTATTCAATTTGATGTTGTTAATGAGTTTTACCAATTACCCCAATCTTGTTTGGTTAATCCTATATTAATATCTAATTGATATGTCAATGAATTCCATTTTAGCATGATTAACTCTTTTTACCACTTAAATTAAAATGCCAAAAAAATGTTGTTGCTACATACCAATTCTTTAAGTCTAATGGAAATATTAAGCTATTAGCAATGGAAATTGAATTATATTTGTAGTTAATTTTTTTATATTACATGTGAAATTTAAAAAATATCTTCTGATGCTTGTCTATTAACATCTATTCTATAGTGAAAATTTCTACCAATCCTATAGTCTCTATTGTTTCTCTACTAACTTGTATCCTTCTTTACTAACTGTTGCATTAAATAGGAGAGTTCCAAGAAACTAGAGAGTTCTTAGATAACGATCAAAGATAGAACTTTGACTGACTCATAAATTACTTCTCACAAAATCTCTCCTAATTTACTAGTAAGAGTTGTCTTTTATGTTTCTTAAAATTTTCTACTATAATAGCTTTGGTAAGTATGTCCACTGGCTACTCAAGTGTGCTTGGATGCTCAATCTGAACTTCTCCTTTCTTACCCAAATCTTTGATTAAATGAAGTCATAAGTCAATGTGCTTAGATTGAGCATGAATAAGTATATTCTCTAACATTGCTCTTCCCGACATATTATCACAATATATCACTATAGGACCATCTTGTTTCTTCCTTAGATTTTCAAGAATCCTTCTTAATCACATAGCTTCTCATGCAGCCTCATGAGTTGCTGTATATTCAGCTTCAGCTGAGGAAAGAGCAATTATTTGTTGTTTTTTTCTAACTCCAACCAATTATACTAGATCCAATACCTAAAATATAAGCTGAAGTACTTTATCTATTATCTATAGATCTAACCCAATCACTATTTATCCAATTGAGGATCTTTTAGATTCCTTCCTGTGTTTCCTAGTTTCATTCAAATAACTTAAAATTAATTTTGCTACAGCATAATGTACAGTGCTTGGAGAACTTAACCTTTTTAGCTCCATCTTTCATCTTCAATTTTTCATTTACAGCCAAAGGCGTACTAATAGGTTTGGAATTTTGCATATGAAACCTTTGCAGAAGATCAGTGAACTATTTTTCTTGAGAGATGAAGATCTCTCTTCTTTTGCCTCACTTTGGATCCCAAGGAAATATTTCATCACTTCCAGATCCGTCAACTCAAATTTAGTCATCATGGAGCTTTTAAAATCTTGTTGCTAGTTCTTGTCCCTTCTTTTGCTATAAAGGTTTCTGTTTAAATTGCTGCAATACCTCTTCTAGCAAACTCTTGTTGCCTAAATGTTAAGATTCTTTGAGTGCAATCTGAGGCTGGCTTGATGATGCCTGAACATGGGCTTTAATTTGCTCAATAAAATATCTCTTGCACTTTACTAGAACTCAATATCATATCCTTAACATAAGTAGGAACCAACAAAGTGTGTAAAATAGTTGTTAGGACTTTCATAATATTAGTTGTGTTACTAGTTCGTTTACTCTTGATTTTATATTTGCAAGGCACATATCTGATTGCAAAGAAGGATCTAGGTTATCATGATTTGGTTGCATTTTTCAAAATTAAAACAATTGCAACTCCAATTAATAAACGCTTTATGGACTCCAAGTTCTCTCCCATGACTTATTTCCTAAAACCGTTATTTATGATCGATATAGTTCTTCGTTCTTAACGTATGCTATTGTCATTTTTATGTGAATCTTCCATAGTTGGCCTGATAAGCTAAAAATATATATAATTTAATCATTGTTCCTATATTTGTAATAATCTCACGAAGAATAACAATATTAACTTCCAAGAATTTAATAATAGACTTTGTTGAGAATAATTATTTTGCACTAAGAGGTTACTACTATAATTTTTTTTCTACTCGATATTGAATTTATTTTTGTGGCAACTTAAATATTTTGTTTCATTCTACAATTCATGCTTGCTTGATGTAATTTTATGCATATCTAACCTGGTATTTGCAGCTATTACATGCTACAAATTTGAAAGTTGAAAGCTCAATGTTGATATTTACTCAATTTAGAAGATGGCTTGAAGTTATATTACAATTTTCATTGTCCATTAAAGGCTTTGAGCTAAATATTAGCCTTAGTTTTTAACCTAGGAAAAGAGTCCCCTCGCTCCAAGTCAAACAACATCTTAATTAGTTTATCAATGTTAATTTTCTCCTCTTTTGCCTTTGTTGGTGCTCTCTGAGGAAGTATCTTTTTATTGTGTACATAGAATAGATTATTCAAAGATGGTGAGGTTGTATTCTAGACTTAGGAAACAATTAAACATTGATACAGTTACATCTCGTGGTTAATACATTATTATGAAAAGTAATTATATGCAAGTCGCATGGCCTTGTAGTTTGTATTGTAGAGAACTCATGCCCTCATTAAACTCAATTTCATATTACATTTTTAGAGAAGCTCAAAATTGCAATAATCAACAAAAGGAAATAAAGTCTTTAAAGTTACAATTTTATACTGTGAAATTCCTACGGTGTGGCTTTTAGTTTGTTTATTAATTTTTCTTTTTAAACCCTTTTTGTCATGCTAGATAATCTCTTGTCTATTTAACTAATTTCATGTCTACATTAGATTCTTGTAGTGTGAACTTGAAAAATATCCTTTTCTTCTCATATCTTTGATGGTCCTATAGCTCTGATGCAAAAATGGCAAACTATGTTTTTTCAATGTTATATGATTCATGTTCTATATTATGGATTGATAAGTGTCTAAATGTATGTATTTATGAGCTTTATTCTTGTATTATTTTACATGTATTTTGATGAACCGATGCCCATTTTTCATTTAAATTGGTTTTATTTGTGTTATAGGCCTTGAAGAAGCCAAAACGAGCTCAAGAAAGCATTTAGGAAGAAATCGGCACCAAAAACAACATTTTCGAGCTTCATTACTGCAGTAATTTACTGTAGCAAGCATTGTAGTACCGAGAGAGAATTTCCTATGAAAAGGCTGGGAGCCTTGCGGCATCCTTGCACTTGCAAGGCAATCGCGGAAAGTTCTTTAAGGGCATTTAGTGTATCATTTGGGTCATCTTCTTCTCTTTGGCTTCTTGGGCCACCGCCCCACCACCCAAGGCGGTGTTTTCCCGCGATTTACAGCACATTTCTTCACCAAGAGGGAGACATATATCGACGGAGGATATAAGAGGAAGATCTAAGGCATAAAAGCACTATTAGACTGGAGATCTCGGTGACATTTGCGGTCTTCATCCATCCAAGGCGATCCGAACCTAGAGATAGTATTTTATGCTTCTTTGCATGTTTGTATGTACCTTGGATTTGTATGAGTGTTCCACTTTCATGCGGAACTAACATATGTGTGATTTGGCCATGTTGAACCCTAGGTTAGTTTTGTTGTAATTATGGATGATAATTTTTATTGATTTAATGTTGGATGTGAGACTTCTTTTGTGGAATCTTGTTGTTTGTGATTCCTTCTATATGTACTTCCTTGTCTTGGATTGCATGAGAACTCTGCAGTTCAATTTTTTAGTTGTACTTAGAAGCTCGGGATGCACCCTTGTACGAGACTCACAGAGATTGAAAGGGAATTCATGTACCAATACGCAGAGGTATTCGGGTATTTGGTAGCCTTCCGAATTTTAGATGTAGACCCAGAAGAGTGTTTACTCCTAATAAGGGATTTTCTGAGTGCATTGCAATCGTAAGAGCAGTTGACGGGAAGAAATTCCGGTCAACACTCGTATGGAATTAAGGGCTAATCAGCGAGGGATTTGGAATTAGCCTACTTTAGGAATCTCTCGGTCCAAACTACCATCTCAACACATCATCCTTAATTCAGGGCTTAATGGCAATCCTAAGGGGATTCCTTGTCCAAATCACGCCTTCTCCTATTTGTTCATCCCTTGAATGCTCATTTGATGTGTAGTAGTAGTTTTATTCTCTTGTTATTAGTTTTAGTAGTTGTACTCTTCACTCGGACTGTTAGGCTAGGAAATAGATGAGAGAGGAGTAATAGTAGCTCTTTGGTCCTGTGAAATACGATTCCTGTGTCACACACAGAGTATTACTTGATGACCTCGAACACTTGCTAGACAATCATCATGGATAAATATTGAACTGGAATTGTTGCAAGCCATAGTTTAGGGTGAAGAATTCTTCAACATCCTACAGATGGCGAAGCATGGAAATCTTTTGATGCTTGATATGCAAACTTCTCTTCAGACTCTCATAATGTTAGGTGGCATGCCCTTTGCGTCTCCATAAGTGCAATGGTCATCAAGTAATAAAGTCGACCAACTGAAGGGTCGGCTTGTTGAATCCACAGGGAACATAAGTACTAGTAATAACCACCTCTATTGTTATCTGACCTTAATGATAATGTGAATGAAATGAGTATTGAAAAGATAAGCAGAAATAGTTGTGCAACAAGAAAAGATATTAATAGATAGGAATGGGTACTTGGACAATGATCCTCTTTGGGTGATTCTATGAAGAATGGGAATTCAAATACACTTCTTAGCCTAGCAATTTTAAGTCGTAGGAAACCTAACATCCATTGACCCGCCCCATGGCTATCAATACCTACCTCACCAAAAGTAACACACGTAGAATTCTCTCGACGTAGGCTCTCTCTGTGGGTGCTTTGTGATCTAGAGTTTCCTTAGTGATCAAATTGGGTTCTTGAACATAGGATGTTTCCTCTCTTGAGCGAAACTCTCCCTAATCCCAGGCAACTCACCTAGCACAATCTAAGGTTACACGATTGCTAAGCACTCGTAGGAACCCAATGGTAGGATGATTTGCACGAAGGGGAAAGAGGGCGCTCCTCTACCTACAGGCTCACTCTCTCTACCCTCTTCAATTTTGGGTGATTTTACCCTTAAAGGCCTGTCACTCACCTCAGCATAGTCCAAACATAATCACAATTGTCAAATACAATTGAACATGATACAAATAAGATTGAAACTCACAAATTACTAGAATTAAGAAGCAAATAAGAATTCTAACAATTAAATATTCTAAGGGTTCACATGTCCAAGCACCATGAAAATTAGTTCTCCATTAATGGAGAACCACAATCAAATCCAAATGAAATAAAACACATAAAGAGAATGATAACACTCCCTCAAAGTTCGCAATCATTTAGATAGATGAAGTTCTTCGAAGATTCCTCGATGTCATAGCTGAGATCTCCACACTAAAGGCTCTCTTGAAACTTTACACCTTCGTCTAGTCTCTCCCTTTTTCTTTCTTCCCTCTGAGAAGATTTGTAGTAGAAGCCCTCCAAATCACCGCCTATAGACAATTGAAGAGTGGAGAAAAAGTTCTCTCAAAACACTAGTTTCTAGGCTTTTTAACTCAAAAATTCAAGGTTCTTACGGCTGTAAGAGATCATTACGGCCCGATGCTTACGGTGGTAGTAGTGGCTGTAACCTTCTCAGGTTGGGTGTTACGCTCGTATAAGTGTCCATAACAATGTCATAAATAGTGATTTCTACAATACTATAAATAGTGACTTGTATAGTACATGGCCGTAAGAGGTCCTTACAAGCATAACAATGCCAGAAACCCTCTCAGATTGGGTGTAATAGTTCCCGTAACAGTGCCCATAATAGTATTTTGCTACAGTAACATCTACAGTAGCAACGTAATAACACCCGTAAGCCTTACCATAAGTCACTCTAAAAACTCTGTCTTTTTTTCCCAGATTAGCCTAAATCACCTCAAACTTGTTCCTCTTAATCTATATGTTTTCATTCTAGTCTGAATACGAAATAAAAGCAAATTGAGCACCAAATTCAGTTATATATTCAACAATTACATGCAAAGTGCTATGAGTAATAATTATCAAATACATTCATTCAAGCATTTATCATTAGGCTAGTTTTTGCTAGTGATGGTTTTTAATCATTTTAGGATGATGAGTAGCAGCTATAGTGTAGCCAATTGTCGTTGTTCTATATAACTTGCCACCTTGGATTGGAATAAGGCAACACTCATTTATTTTATCAATGATTATTCCAAGAGATAAAACCAGCATAATGATATTGATGTCTTTTACAACCTCTAATAGAAGAGTTAAATAAATTATGGGAAGGTGTAGAAGCCTATGACGTTTCTTGATGTCAAAAGTTTCACATGTAGGTTGCATTAATATGGACTATAAATGACTTTCCAGCCTAGGCATATTTATCTGATTGGAGCACCAAAGCAAAGTTTGCATGTCCATATTGTGCTGAAAATACATCTTCTTTGTGGTTGAGTAAAGATAAAACATATTGCTACATGTGGTCCCGTAGGTGGTTACCAGAATTTCACCAATTTCGTTATAAAAAACAGTTATTTAAGCACTGAAGAAGTAAGACTGCCACCAAAACTAGCAAATGGAAGTGATGTGTTGAATCAGTTAAAAGGGCATCAATTCACTCTTGGAAATTTTAAGAAGAGAAATAGTAAGAAGGAAATAGGAAAGAAGAAGTGTAAAAGAACAAAACATCCAAGAATTAGTGTGCGAAAATCTAATAAAGAAAGTTCTAGTTGAAATGACAATGGCCCTATTGATCATATGAAGTGGTGGAAGAAAAGAAATATATTTTTTTATGTCACTTTATTGGGAACATAATTTATTACACTACAATTTTGATTTGGTGCACATAGAAAAAAATATGTGCAATAATTTGATTAGAACTTTTTTGGGACTTGATAAATTGAAGGACAATCTAAAGGCACATCTTGACTTAGTTGATATTGGTATAAGATCTTAATTTCATTCTCAAATTCTTAAAAATTGGGAAAAAAGAAAATACTACCTCCAGCCTGTTTTACATTATCTACAAAACAAAAAGAATTACTTTGGCAAGTTGTTAATAGCATTAAAATGCCCGATGGTTATGCTTCAAATATTGCAAGATGTGTAAACCTACACGAGTGCAAAATTAGTTTTCTTAAAAGCCCTGATTGTCATGTTTTGGTTAAATACATCATTTCATTAGCTTCAAGAGCTTGCAATCGACCTAAAAAAGTTACTAGAGTTGTGAGCCATTGGCAACCATTTTCAAATCAGTTTGTTCTGAAGTGGTGGATGTGAATGAGCTTGAAGAACTTCAAAATCAAATGGTCATGACACTTTGTCAAATGAAGAAGATTTGTTTTCCAACATTTTTTACCATTATTTTACATTCAATCATCTATTTGGTGAAAGAAATAAAATTTGGCTGACTTGTTAATTTTAGATGGATGTATCCTTTTGAAAAGAATTGATGAGGTTTGTGCGTGTTGCACAACCCTATACTGCAAGTGTATGGGTCATCAAGTAATAGATTGATGAGAAAAAGGGTTATCGTACCAACAATGATTGAAAAATACTAGTACTGATTCTAATGGTACAATTTAACCTAAAATCAAAATGGGAAGTGTTGGTTTCTACAAAAGTACGAGAATTAACCAATCGGTTAATTCAGGTAATTTGAAGATTGATTGAATCAAATGATGAGACAGGTACCCGCATAAGATTTTTCTTGAATTAATAAAAGGTAATTTAACTTGATAAAGATTGGATCTAAGGATTGTGGATCAAAGAAAATTCAAAAATATGTTGTGTGCTCTCTCGATATCTCTCAACAACTAATCCCATGCTATGGTAGGTCAAAACCTCTTTCAAACCTACTTTCACACTATTCTAAAGAGTTCTAGAATCTCATGTCAATGATTGGAGATAAACTACAACGATCTTAATCCAAAAGTACACGATGCCCTACCTCTGATGCACGTCAATAAAACCTATTCATCAATGTGCGATCTCCTCACATGGATCTCTTAATACCTAATGTGAAAACATAATGGTAAAGTCTTTCTCGATATGCTAAACCAACATTATAAAACAAAGATAAATCCAACAAACTAAAAAAAATCTAAATTAAGAAAAATATAAAAATAATGAATTCAAGCTACATCAAATCTGGACACCCAAGGAAGTTAGACCTCCATTAGGATCTTGTTCAATATAAAGCAATAAAGACACAAGTAAAACCCATAATTTATAAGGAAGAACTCCCTTCTAGTCCAAATAGCACTTATGATCAATCATGATTGGTGTAGCCACTATCAGAAGTCATCCCCTCAGCTTCCACAGCCTTCCTTATCGTCTTCTCTAATGCCCTCAACCTCCGCTACCGTTATTTCCTGAAATAGGCCTCAAAGGATTCATCTTCTTTCTTTCCAAATCCTTTTATAGCCGCAGGAATCTGGCAACTATACAAGCATGCACACGGCCATGTATCTGGCTATTGTATCTAGGCTGTGATTTGATGCTCTCAAGATTGCACTAACCCTAGAGTTACACCAGGATAGTACATTGTCATGTACTTGGTCATGTAACTCTCAGGATTTCGTTCTGCTATATACTGGGAGATTGAATGGGCATATGACCAATCTGTATACAAGTATACAGTCATGTGCATGACATGTATTTCTCTGGATGCTTTTAAATTGGACTTTGAAATTACACTTGCAAGGTACACGGGCATGTACTTTGCTGTGTATATTTATGAACACTTCCTATTGCTCCAATTATGCTATGTTTCGCTCTCAATTTTGTACTTTAGTTTGAGATACATATATATTGGTCTAGACGACAAAAAGAGTTAACTAAATACCAAATAGTCTAAAAATAACCTTGAAGACAAGTATAAATACATGAAATTGCATGTGGGAAAATATGTAAGTTAGCACTTATCAAATATGTTATCAAAATATATTATAAATGAATTCCTTATTACATAAACCGTACAATTAAGTAATGTAATCTAACTTTTTTTCCTTTAGGTTTTTCATCCGTTTCAAATCTTATGTTAAAAAGTGAAGTTATCATGAAGGTTCCATTGGTGAAGGATATATAGCTAAAACGTGATTGACATTTTGTTCACAATATCTTGATAGGGTTAAAACAAAGTTCAATCGACTAGTGAGAAATTCAAACCCACCTATAAATGACCAAGCAAAATACTTATTTTCTAGTGTTAGTCAACCAATACCAAAGATTGAAGAAGTTGTCTTAGAAAAAATTTCTTTGGTTTAAGCACATCATTATGTCCTTCATCAATGTGATAAAACTGTGAAGTTTCATGATTAAGTGTTTATTTTCTCTATAATTTGACAGAATATAAAAAGGTTTATAAAATTCTTTCTCTTAAATTAGTATGTAATATATTTATGGAGAGAATTCATTGAAATGGGAAAAAAAAAACAACACCGTCATTCTCCTCTCACTGAAGTTGATTAGAGAAGTTAGTGAATGAAAATTTTCATTTGTGGTTTTGAAGTAAGGTAATCTTGTTGTACAAATATTTTACAATATACTTTGTCAAATCTAAAATGTTTTTTATAATAACTTTTGCTATATACGTTTTGGAAAAGAATTATTCATATATTCTAGAAGAATTGGTAGCCCTTGGTGTGGGACCTAACAATAAAGCAAAGAGATACTCTGGGTTCATTATTAATTAATTCAAATTTCATACCAAATTTCATGAAAAGAATAGAATGACTCAAAATAGTGGTGCGACTAACACTTCAGAAGTTGGAAGTGTAATTTACTGTGATAGATTAAAAGATATTATTGAGTTAGATTACTATGGTAATTTTAAGGTTGTGCTATTCAAGTGTGATTAGGTTGATGTACACCATAATATGGGTATAAGGCAAGATGAGTTTGAGTTCACTGTTGTAAAATTTTCTCGCTTAATACTTACCTGTGAAAAATTAGAGCATAATCCCTATGTGCTCTCGTCTCAAGTTAAACAAGTATCCTACATGCAAGATCTAAAGAATGAGAAGTGGTCTGCAGTTATCAAGGCTAGCCCTAGGGATTTGTTTGATATGGGTGTATAAACCATTGGAGAAGATGTTAGCAATGCCTCTGTATCTTTGAATGATGAAATTTTGTAGTTGAGAGTTTATAAGAACTATGAGTTGGTGCATCATTCATGTAATGATATTTGGTTAAACTTTTCTTTTGTGATTTTTATTCTTAATTGGTACTTTTTTATCTTTATTGTAGCATATAACTTCAAAATTTTCAGGTATATTAATTTTAATTCACATGTTATTTTTGCATGTTTATGATTTGAATATCTCTTTATATAGAGATATCAAAATTTCATATTCAATCTAATAATATATAAAACTCTTATAGGAAAACTCATGTCTCGATGATCAAAAGGCTTGAAGATTATGGAGTTACTAAAAGCTCATACTGCTTCTTCACATCATGAAGCAAGTGCGCAAGAAAATGATTCTAATACATAAGAAAAACAATCTTGACATATAGAAAACACAATAATGGCAAATGTCTAGACATCAACTAAAAGAATTGTGATTAAGGAAGATAAATATGGAGTCCCATGCACTAACAATGTTGCTACCCAAAGTTCTTTCCATGGTGTGCTTGCCAAGAATGATGGTTATGCTCCACTTACCATTCCTGATTAGGGACATGAAGATTTTACTGCTTACAAAGCATAATGTCTAAAACTTCTAATGGTAATTTTTTTTTAATATTTTTTATGTTGCTTTCTCTTTCTTCTTTTCACATATTCATGGTTAATATTGCTTGCTATTATTAAATTAATGTTTGATGATAGACAAAGTTTGATTTTTCTCATATACAAGAGACGGTTACATGAATTTTGCATAATCTAAACACGAGATGAAGATATTGGAAAAATGATTTAAAGGCAAAATTTTAATTTCAAAGGCAAAAAAGCAAGTTTTAGTAGAGACCCCTTCAATTGTTCTTGAAAAACAATGCCGTGGCCTTGTTTATTAATGGTATAACCCAAAGAATGAGGTAATTGCATAAGTTTTACTTAAATTATTATTATTTAGATTTGAATATAATTATTTTTTGTAATAGGAATATGGTTTTATTGCATAGGAATTTGCTGAAATAAATAAAAGAAATGCAAAAAAATAAAACAATGCACATACATGTGGTAAAAAACGTTTTGCACGAATCAAGAATGGAATAGTAAGTTATTTTCTTTTTACAATTAATGTTAGAATGAAATAATTAAAGTTTTCATTGTTTAATAAGAAACAGAACGAGAAAAGAGCCAGATCGTCTTAGAATGTGGGATACAACTCATAAAAAGAAAAATAGCAACTATGTAAATGAAGAATTTAAAAAGAAATCAGAAAGTTTTTTTTTATTTCATAAAGAATGAAATAGTTTTCCATGATATATTAGTAAGTTCTTGTTTTTAGTAGTAAGGTTTTTAGCGGTGACGCATGAATTATAAAGTGTATTCCTAACTAAGGAAATGATGAGCATATTGTTCTCTTGAGTATTTCTTTTTAGCAAGTGATCACCGTGGTTGTATTGAATTTAGCATAGAAACAAGAAGTGTCGAAAACTGTTTTGATTATTTATAAGTAATTGATAAATAAAAGTTGTTGCATGGCATAAATTAACTTCAAACCAATTTTCCTAACTTTTTCAATTTTTTGAAAGTTAGAAAGTCACTGTTATCAAATTAAACTAAAATCTATCATTTATATGTATAGATGTTATTTGAAATTGTTATATTTATAATAAGAGCTAAGGGAACTGGCCGGATTAAGATGATTGAATTCCTTGGTGTTGATACTATTTAATTACCTTTGTTTTTTATTTGTTTTATTTTAATTCAGTTGATGATATTATTTCTTTATTTCAATTTTGAATAATATTTGGTTGAACTTACAGGAAGTAGAATATGATCTTCAAGTTCATTACACAAGTTTAAATGCAAATTATGAGCAACATGAAATTAATAAAATGTTATTTCAAAAGATTTATGGAGTTGAACATAATAGTCAAGTGCGTGGTTTGGGATTAGGACCTACTCCAAGTAGTTATTTTAGTGTTATGTCAAAATTCACTAATATAAGTGTTTCAATTACCTAACTAATCACAAAGCTGAGTTGGACAATGTTAAATTGGAATTAGTTGAGATGAAGGATAAATATGCAAAATTAAGCACATATTTGGCTGATATGAAAGAACCTTTTGGAGGGTTTATGGTTGAAAGAAGTTTTAATAATAGGATGTCTAAGGCCATCTCCAACCCAAAACTCTATATTTGAAGCTTTCAGCTTCAAAAATACAACTTCTACAGTGAAAGTTTCTCCAACCAACAACTCTATTTTTAACTCCAAAACAGAATATTCTAAGAATATTCTTTACACTTTACAATTTATATATTTGTTATCTTTCAATTCTTTTTTACTTTTAATTTTTTATCTTCTGTATTTGTTATGAATATTTATTAAATATAAAATAAAAATATTTGTTATAATTTCAATAAAAATTAAAACATAGTAATAAAAATTTCAAATACAAACATTGCATTAATTAACAACTAAAAACATAACATACAAACAAGGTAGACACTAAAACAACTCATTATTAGAAACTAAAGTAGTACATAAGTTTTTAATTATCTTCTGAATTTGCATAATGCAACCATAAATGTTCAATCAATGAAGGGTTGGAAGTGCAATATGAGCGTCTTTGTCCTTAATTTGCCTGTAACGATGAAGAAATTGTTCAAATCGAGCATCTTCATCTTGTACCATTTCAACTACTGTGGTCGATACTTCCCGTACATCCATGATTGGTGTATTGAGATTTCGTTCATCCTCGACTATCATGTTGTGCATAATAATGCATGCAGTCATTATGTCGTGTAAGACATCTTTTCTCCAAAACCGTGTTGGTCCTGTCACAATTGCAAAACGAGATTGTAGAACACCAAATCCCCTCTCGACGTCTTTTCTTATTTTTATTTTTATTAATTAAAAATATAAACTTAAATTATAATTTATTAATTTTATTAAAATATGAAATTATAAATACAAATTTTATAATGATATATATTTTATGGGGTTAAAATTAGACTAAAATTATAAATTAATAACCCAAAATATATTAAATAACGATTAAACTGATAAATATCAAAATTAAAAAATAAAAAAAATTTTAAAGCTGGCTACAGTGCCACGCAATTTCTTGCGTTGCACTGTAGCCAAATGTATATTTGGTGCTGAGAATGGCGCTCCATTGGAGCGCCATTCTCAGCTATTAATGGCGTTTAGCGCCATTAATAGAGAAGGGTTGGAGATGCCCTAAGGCACATGCGAGGAATTAACTTATTTGTCTTATGTTTTCATTTTCTTTCATTCTTAAACAATAAAATGAAACATCTATTTGAATGATGTACATAGGTTGAGGGTGTTGCATCCGTTGAGTAGCCTAACGTTAATATACAAAATCTTAGAAGAGAAGATGATTTACTAATTGCTTAAGAGATATATCTTCCTTTTTATGTTTGAGATTCCTTTTAAAATCTCTCCATGATGGAGGAAGCTTGTTTAGGAGACAATAATAAACTCATCCATATGCAAGTTATGTTGTTTGAAGTTATTCAAAATATGTTCAATTTCATGCATTTATTCCATGATAGAATTACCATCAACCATCTTAAAATTATTAAAACGACTCACAAGAAATTTTTTACCTGTTGCATCCTCTTGCATGTACCTTGCCTCTAGTTTCTCCCAAAATTCTTTTGCTGAGATTGAGTCTTGATAAACATCAAAAAGTACATCATGAAGCCCACTGAGAATATGTCCAACGCAAATAAAATCATCATTTTCCAACTTTTGCTTTTATCTAATTTCCGCAACGGTCTCTCTTTCTTTTTCTTCGGGTTTGGAAGTAGTGAGGACATACGCCACCTTCAATGTAATAAGGAGAAATTTCATCTTCTTTTGCTATCTTAGAAAGTTTCCGCCTTTAAACGTCTTCAACTTCACAAAGTTCGTGGTTAAATCCTTCAAAGAAGCCATTTGTTTGAAGAGAAATTAAGCCTAAAGATTATTCGTGGTGATGGTACTTTGAAGTGTAAAAAAGAAAGAATAAGGAAGAATATAGTGCACAACTTTTCAAGGCGTGGGCAACACTTTCCTTTAAGCTTGATTCTCCTCCACCTAAGTCAAACCTTGGATGCAAAATGGATTGAGTAGCGAATTTTCTTTAGGATATAACGAAGACCCTTGAGTATGGTTTGCACTCTCAAGTACCCAAGCAAAGACAACAATGACTTCTACAACGTGAAAGTTTGCTTCAATCTTTTGTGTACTCAAAGAACAAAGCAAAAAAATTTGTGAAGAGCTTGTTTTTCATTCAATATGGTTGAATGATGGTAGGAGATCATTTTTATAGAAATGAAGTGGTGTTTAGTAAAGAGGCACACCACTTTAATAATGAATGTCATTAAAGAGACCCACTACTTTAATACACTATTTCATTAAAGAGACCACTTCATTAATAAGGCACACCACTTCATTAATGAGACACATCACCTCATTAATAAAACACAACACTTCATTAATGAGATATATCTTTTCAAATAAAATAAAATAGCCTTTCATTAATTAATGACATTACAAATGGCAATATCTCATTAGTTGTATTGCCAGTGGTGCTTATTAGTGTCTTTTGGAAGTTTAACTAACTATAATGTAGTGTTGCATTTTAATAAAGAGGCATAGATAACACTTATTCATTTTTAAAATCCTCTCGCACATTTATCAAATTCACTTTCAAGAATTTGGTTTGCACTATGAGAGATTCTCTTTTTCTTTATATCCTTTTGACCATTTGAAATGTAAAGTTCTTCATCTTTCCAACAAGATTACATAACTAACTATAACTAATGTTTTCTATTTTTATTAAATGTGACAAGTCTTTCATCCTATATCTATCTCTCTAATAGATCTCCTATTCTCTTTTAATGACACCTTGCCATCTTTCTTTTCTTTTATTTTCTAATCTTCTTTCTTTTCTTATAGAAGAATAATGTTGTGATGATCTTAGTACTTATGATTCCTGCGAATCTCATTATATTATGAGGAGAACATGATTTCTATTATAGCAAGAGCTTGATTTGATACATGGATCTATATCATTCTCGATCATACTTTTTATTACTTATGAATTGAGTATTAAATGCTAAAGATCCATGTATTTTATACTATTAACCAATACATTTAGCTTGTCCATTTTAGCAATGTGATAATTTTTTGTACTTAACTCATCACTTTTCCTTCTTCAGACGACAAATTATGAGTTAAGGCAAAGAATAAAAAGATAGATTTGAGCAATTCATGGTTGAAATTGATTACATATTGAGGTTTTAGATGATAGCATGTGTCTAATGCGGCCCTATATCGATGACTTGGAGTTTTGTTGAGTTTCCAGAAACCCTAGAACAACACAGACATTGCCACATGTTCAGACCATGTTCTTCTTAGGAATCTTACAGTTTTGTTTCATACACAACTACAAGGCTATGAATACACCCCCGTGTTGCTCTTTTGTTTAGGTCTGATCCTAGGATTATAAAATGCAAACATGAGTTATTTGGAAAGAGCCTTTTTGGTTACTTTTTAAAAAAGGGATTTTGGACTAGATTTGGTTGAATCTCCTTAAGGTTGAAGATGCCACATAGAAGAGAGATCCTTGGTAAATATTTGGAGGAGATATTAGCAACATAGCATGAGGATTGAAGAAGTGTGGAGTTCAAGGGAGTTTTCCTTATCTTTTTCATTTCTATTTCATTTACCTTAGTTTGTATTGTGAACTCTCTTGGGATGAGAAACTAAATACCCTAGGTTATCTGGTCATTAATGACTCCTAGGATTTGATTTGTATTTTGAATTGGAATATTGGTTTTATATTGAGCTTCTTTTGTTTGAGATTCAAATGTGTTATTGAATGCCAACTGTTGATGTCTTGGACCTATTCTTCCTTTGAAGTGCACATTCATCCTCTCTACGCTCTTCTATATTAACTAAGAAATCTTCGTCTAGACTAGTCATGGATATTGGAGAAAACAAAATCCATCGCAGAAAAGTTTTTCAAAAAAAGTATCAATGGATATTGTTGTACCCTGTCCTGATTTAGACCTCAGACCTCTTTAGATTTTGTGCCTGCATTAGGGGTAATTAGGTCATTTAGCAGTAGTGGCATTTTTGCATGTTTGTATAGTAACTTTCATGTGAAAACCGGAGGCAATTCCGTCATTTGGACCCATTTTCTTTTATTCTTTTAGAAAAAGGGCAAGTTGGTCTTTTATCTAAAAAAAAAAGGGAGAAAAAGTGAGAAGCCACCTGACCCCCTCCTTCTCCTTTCTTTCTTTCTTCTTATTTTTTTTCTACTTCACTAGCCGAACATTCATTTTTTAATAAACAAATTTCCAGCGAGCTTCTCCGGTGAACCAAAGTACCAAAACTCATCCTCCCTTACTCCTGAATTCGGTAAGGCTTGAATCTTAGGTTTTTATTCCGTATTTTCTGTGTATTTAATTGTTCTTAAAAATTTTTGAAAAACCTAAAATACCCATGGATTTGGTTATTTTTAGGCTCAAAATGGCGCCATTGTTATTGGTATTCATTCTTGTGGTTGTCTGTAAAGACAATTTGTTGTTAGATGTTGTATTTCAGCAGAAAATACTTGTATAAGGGCCGGTTTACTGTAGAAAGCCTGAAGTTACTGTAGCGTCCTCGAAGTTACTGTAGCGTCGAAACTTTTGAGCCTTTTCTGGTATTTCATTGATCCAAATCGAAGCTCTTCTTACTTGGAACTCTTTGGAACTAGGTTACTTCATTCTGATGTCGTTTGGGTCCAAAATGGCGCCGTTTTGCCCTAAAAACCGTAAGAGTTACATGTCCGACATGTAACATTGCATTGGCATGCATTTTAGTTTCATTCTTGTGTTCATTGGTTCTTTGATTCTCTGCTTGATTGTTGGGTGGCGAGACATCCTCCAAGGGGAAGGAAGTTGCCAATCAGTGAGCATCTCAAGACGAGACGACCAACGAAATGAGTGGTTAAGTTTATAATTACATAGATTTAATAAGAGTATTATAGTATTTCCTTATGTGTTTTAATAGCATAAATTTGATGATATACGTGTTTACTTTGAAAGAAACATACTTACATGTATATGTATTTATACTTGCAAATGGAATATGGTGGATGTACTTTTCCATATTTAAATATTGTATGATGAATTCCTTGAGTTGGAATTTGGTAAAAATTATATTGTAGTATTTGGTTTGATGGTGACTATGGACCTTAGTCCGACACTGCAGTGTGCGGTTTCCACGGGCCAGCCTATTGAGAGGTGCCTTGGTTGACTCTGGTACCCTGGTTAAGAGGAGCGTAGTGTTATTGACAGGGTTTGATTCATGTTTTTTTAGAGACCCGGGGTCACCACACGGGGATCTCAGTGGCCAACACCAAGGATAAGCAATGTTATAAATTTTAAAAGGGTTTTTAAAACACCTTTGTTGTCCGATTGCAAATCGTGGCCACGATTGGCTTGGGAATTGTTTTAGGCCAGCCTGCATTTTAAACTGTGTTCTTGGTGTCATCTATTTATATGTTGAATACTTAGTACTACTGTTATACGTTATTATTGTGAAAATTTACTACTTGAAATGCTTTATTACTCTGTTAATTTTATGTTGTTACCACTCACTGGGTAACATCTGTTACTCACCACTCTTCTTTCTTTTTCTTTCTCTGACTGCAACGTTGGACTTGGTTGTGCTGAGCACGCAATAGAGTGACCTTCTTTTTTCCTTATCTAGGTTAGTTTATAGTGTGCATGTAACTCTATGGATCCACTGGACTTGATTTTTTATGTGTTATTCTTGTATTTGTACTTGCTGAGCATTTGTGTAAACCCTGACTTTTATTGTTGTTGTGCTTTGTGTGTTTAGGGTGCCTGGTGTAAGGGAACCCTAATGTGATTTTATTGTTGAGCTTGCCTTCTAACTTTGTAACTGTGTAGCAGGTTTGTGTTAAGCCTTACTGTAACATGAAGATGGGGCTGTCGTGGGACCCACTTCTCGTTGTCGTGGCGATTGCCACGTGTCCGTTTAGGGTTGGGGAGTGACAGATATAAAGTGGATAACAAAAATGTAACAAATATCTATTCATTCCTCAAACTAGTCAAGGAAAAAAGGAATGTAACTGATAACCATTAATTTAGCAAAATAGCAAGTATTAGCAATTTAGCTATTTAGTAAAGCGAACAACAGGAAAAGAGTCAACAACTTAGCAAAATAGTGGAGCAACAATTGTGAAAACCCATTCATTTACCATTCATTATCAAATAGCAATTTAACAATTTAGCAAAAAACGACAATAATTAGCGAACAATAATTTAGCAAAATAGCACAAATGCATAGTATTTCAATATATTGATTTAAGGTTGTGTTTGATTGGAAACATGGAAAATGGGTAGGAAAGAAAATTTTTTCTATGGAAAAAATTCCCGTGGAAAATGAAAAATAGCCGTTTGATTGGCATTATTTTCTAGCTAGAAAATCAAAATTTTTCCTTGTAAAATGAAAAAATTAGCCCTCCCATGTTATTTTTTCACATAACCCATTACATTTTCCATGGAAAACTTTTCCCATGGTGAAGGTAGGAAAAGTTTTCGCTTGTTTTGATGGAAAATAGGATCATGTGACAACATAAGAGGAAAAATTTTTCATGGAAAATTTGGGCAAACAAACAGTCTAAAATGACCCGTGAAAAATTTTTTGAGGGAAAAAAAGTGCAATCAAACACAGCCTAAATGATCAAAAAAGAAACATGTATTACTTGTGGTGGTCATGACAACACCGTTAGGAGTGGTGATGGCAGTGATATAAGTAAAGGTGGCACTGGTAAGAGGGCGATGGAGAGGAGTTAGGAGAGGTGGTGGTGGCACGACAAGGGTGGTATGTTAGAAAGCATAGTGGTTGTCGTGGGTGAAGACTACACAAGCAAGGAACGACAAATCAATAGGCGACAATGGTGGCCACACAAGAGGTAGCACTGCGTATGTGATGGAGCAGGCAATGAAAATTGGTTGTGTTATTAGATGCAGTAGTGGCAAGGGATGAAGGCGAGGCAAGCGAAAGAAAGGGGATGGGTGAGGGTGGTGGACGATTGCCCTAGTGATGAATGAAAGTATGGTTGTGGCCGGTGCAGGTTTACTCACAAAGGAGGTCCAGGTGTAACGACTATTAGGTTTAGGTTTTTTCATGCATGTATATATAAGAGAGTAAATATGTAATTAGAGAGAAGATGAAGATTAATGTATAAAAACTTTGTATACATATATATGTCGAGATGAGTATTTTTTAGCTCGGTCTCTATTCGTAAAACTACTCGAGTAGCTCGAGCTTAAGTTTGGCTTAAAAAAATTTTGAATCAAATTCAAGCATTATCGGAGGTAATTTTGAGGAACTCACAAGTAATAATTCTCACTTACACCGTGAGTCAATTAGTAAAATAGATTTAGCTTTTTACAATGAAATTTTTTAAAAAGAATCTTTTGAATCTAAATCTTTTCAAAGATATGCTCAGTACACAAAGAGATCAAATGGTGTAAACAGGCCAAAATTGTTTGAGTACAATAATAATAATAATAATAATATTATTATTATTATTATTATTATAAAGTATTTAAATTAATTGATTAGTAGAATCAATTGATAACATTTATATTGAAATGGTTCAATCCTTTTTGTCTGTTTGTGTGTCATGCTACAATCAATGATACTTTGTGTTGGGTTGGGTACTAGTCCAACAAAAGCATGTGATCTGTGGATGGAATATGAGAACAAGTGGGACCAAAATTATTGATACCAACAACAAAACAGAAACGTACCCTAGAGCTCCACAGTGTGCATCAAATCTTGCCACAAATTCATAAAAGCATATTCCATGCTTGTAAGTTTAACCCACCCACCACCTCTCATTAATGCACTTCTCCGAAGCTTGGGTCTCCAATCTTCTCTTTTGTTCACACTGGGCAAGTCAATTTCCAAGATAAAAGCAGGGGATAAAGAAAAAACAAACGGAAAAAAAAAAAAAAAAAAAAAAAGGTAAAGCACCCTTTGCACATGTATATGTTACCTATATATATATATAGTTTAGGTTGACCTTATGAAAAGAGCTGCTTTCAATATTTTGGGATGACATTAAATACAAGGACTAAAAGTGATTTTAATTAAAAAAACTATATATATATATGATGTGATATCTGATGTGAAAATCCATGCATATGTGCAAACCCATCAAAAATTAATATTAAACAGTAGGAAAAAAAAAAAAAGGAAAAAACAAGAAGAGAACCTAAAACAAAGAAAATTGATCAATTGTATTCTAACTTTTTTGTCGCTCCCAATTTAAGAACCATAAAAACTATACCAATATCAATCACCTTTTTACATAATTAGACTTTAGTCTTCATGAAGGCCAAAACTAGCCTAAGACTTCTCTACTGGTTGGTGTAGTGATATAAATGCAGCTAAAGTTAAAGGTACCATGCGTTGCATGCTTTGTCTGCTTGCTTGCAGATCCTTATCACTTGACTTATGTATAGTGTTGTGGGACCGGAGATGACAAGATAGACCATATTATTAATCTTACGAGCAGTCAAAATAGAGGACTTATTTGACTATGGGGGAGAAGGACGAGCATGCTCCTATTTAATTCCATTATTATAAATTTATTTCTTATGTGTGCAACGATTGTCAACTTGTACATAATTATCAATTGAATTATTAATATCTGTATAGCCTTGTCGTTATCACATTGGATTATATCTAAAGTTAATTTGGTCTTGCTCTACAAATGTCACTCTAATTAAGCCCTGTATAGGAGTTGTAAAAAAAGAATATTTGATGTGAAAATACATGAAGGTGAATACTTTAAAGTTCAGATTAAAAATACATGGCTAATTAAAAACATAAAAGGTGTACTGTCTAAATTAAACTCTTGTGGCATGAAAAGCATCTATTATATATAGATGAAAGGGCTAATCCGCCCTACAAATTTAATTTTAATTACTATTTGATAATGAAATAGTTTTGATTTGTTGGCATACATGCTTATCGGTGTTCCATTATTTGTCTATTTATTGATTTATTTAATGAAATATGGATAAGTCACATCAGAAGAGACATGCACAAAAATAGACGTAGTATTTCAACACATTTGCACATTCCTCCTACATGAGTAGAAGTTCGGACTCTCATCATCCGTAAAGATATGAATACCCTTCACAGGAGATCTGATGCTAATATATTTATCAAGTGTTCATTGTTTGGTACATTATTTATATTGGGTGATATACTTCATTCTTAGGGGCTGTTTGGATAGCTGTAAATAGCTGTGACTAGCTGTGATGTAAGTGACTGTTTGGTTTGATGTAAAAGTTTCACTTACATGTAAGTGGACTTACATCTCACCCACTTTTACAGCATTTCAACTTACATCAAAATTTGATGTAAGTTGAAATACAGTAAAGTAAGTGATATCCACTCACCACCATTTTATCTTAAATATAATTATAAAAATATTTAATAAATTAAATTATCTTTAAAATTAATTATAAAAATATTTTTAAGTAATAAAATTCAAAGAAATATTCAATTTAAAATATTTAATTTTAAAAAAATTATTATCATTAAAATACTTTAAATAAATAAATAAATAATTAATTAATTAATATGAAAAGTATTAAATAATTAGAACTAATATTAACATAATTAGTAGTATTAACATGATTGCAAAAATAATTATTTATGTTTTATTTAATATATTATTATATTTTAAAATACCAATTCTTATTTAATTTATATAGAAAAAATATTTTTATAGCATATAATTGAATTAGATTACATTTTTTAATTTAATAAACCACCACAAAATTAATCAATTTTTTAAATTAGTATTAATTCTAAATAATGAGAGCTAATATAATTAATAGCTTTTAGGAATAAAATTTAAGCATAGTATATAATTAAAAGATTTTATAAATAATATTAAATAACTAGTGTTAAAAATATGTGATACAGGTAATCTTGCCATTTTATTTACATAGTAATCATGCTCCTCAACTTACATCAAACCAAAAAAAAAAAAAAAGCAAATGCAGCATTTCAAATTACAACAAACCAAACAGCTGTGATTTAAGTTAAAATATAGTATTTTCACTGACATTGTAATTTTACATACATGTAAAATCATTTACAGACAACCAAACAACCCCTTAGATTACATTACATAAAAATTACCAAATTAATGATTAAGAATATTAAATTACAAAATAATTTTAAAATAGCTGATAATTTAGAAGATAAAAATGATTTGTTACTTAGTACTAGTTATCATATATAGGTTTTACTACTATATGTGAGAAAATGGTATGTCACCCACGGGAGTGAAGCTTGTTGGTGTTGTATATATCAGTGTTTGAAAATACTAAACTTGGCAATGGTAGATCTCTTAGTTTACAAGTTGCTTTGTTTATAAACGAGTATTTATTATCTAACGATGTTATTAAATGTTATGTAAAATTCATGTCTATTTAATGCTATGAGCAGGTGATTTTTAATTGGGGGTTATGTATGGATATGTTGAGTTACATAGTGAATATACAAAAGTTTATAGTCATTAAAGATTGTATCTATTACTCTAGCGGTAAAAAAAAAATAGTTTAGATTGTGTTTTCTGTCGTTAAAAAATCAGTTACTTATTTTTGAAATATTTTGTAATATTAAAATATAAACTATTTTAATGTTTTAAAATTGATGTAGGCCGGGGTTTATAGTAGTGTTCTAATTATACTTGGGTATAAGAAATATTAATTAATAGAGAAATTAATATGTAAAATATCATATTTAGACCTTGCCCACAATATTTCTAAATATAAATATTTAATATGTAAAATATCATACTTAGATCTTGCCCACAATATTTTTAAATATAAATATTTAAATTATAATTTGTTGATGAGTATGATTGGTAATTATTAACATTAGAGATGATAAACATATGCAATTCACCAAATAACTAAAACTCCAACTGTCCAATGTGGTCCTAGGGCCAGAACTACTTGGCAAGGATGAACATTGCCAAGAACTCCAACATTAGCTAGCGATAACAGACCTCAATAGTGAGCAACTAGTCCAAGCTCTGGTGCTAAAAAGTCTCATCACCTCCTCGGTGAGCCCAACTTTCTCTAATGTCACACAATCAATTGATTATGTCACAGTGAAGCATATGTGGATGAGGCGATGATACCGCTCTAGGTGAGACGGCATCCTATGTCATGTCCTGACACTACACGGCCACGTCGTGGAAACCCATGCGCCAACTAGAGAAGGGTCACACGCTACTCTACACCTGAATAGCTGCAAAGCTCAACAAGACCTAATAAACAACTCACAGTAAAATCAAGCAACTCATAAACAGAAATATAAATTCAGCCACACACATAAATCTATATTCCCATACACCGGGACATAAGAATACAAGGAGTATAAGATACAACCACAAATACAAGTACATAAACTAGTGGATCCAGATGTCCTACATGCCAAATAAATAAAAACAGAAAAAAAACACACCAAGACACAGAATAGGAGAGAGACTTAGTCTAGTGACTGCTTAGACAGCTAACACCAACGTCGCACCCTGAGAAAGGGGAAAAAGGGAGTGGTGAGTAACATACATATATGTTACTTAGTGAGTGGTAACAATAGTCTCAAACCGAGTAATGAAATAAATAGATAAGTAAACACGATATCCTGTACCAAGACTGTTCATCAACAATATTATAAAGAATCCAAAAGCACCATTTTTTAAATAGTAAGTTCTTAGAGAAATACACATATCGCATTTTCAACACATATTCACAAAAATCAACATACACAAGCCTCAAATTATTCTCGACCTAGTCATAGCCGCAACCACATACAGGACAGCCAAGATAGTTTCCTAATCCCAAGATATTTAAGAAAAAAAATTCAAAATACTGAGTTGTTTAGCGATGACTGATGAGTGCATTTTATATACACTTTTCATCCATTTTATACCTATTATTTTATTATCCTTAACCATTGTTTTCCTCGTTCAGTGCTATTTAGGGTATTGTTTGTGAATTGTGCAGATAATTAGTTCTTGGGACAAATATAAATAGTTTGGAGAAGATTTCATCACAAAAGGACCTAAGGGGGCAATTCATCAAGGCAAGCAAGTCCCAAGCAAGGGCGTGCTCCTCGGCCATGCAAATCACAGTTTTATCAAGAGAAGTGAAGACTTCAGAAGCACGGTTTCAACCCTTAGAGCACGGGCGTGCAGATCAGAGTATGTCCCAAGCCCAGGCGTGTTTCAATCCGTGCACTTCACGGCCTGGCAAGAATTTAGAAGTTACTGGAAATTATTATCTGCCCGTAAACTGCACAACCTGAAGCATGGCCCAAGCATGGCCGTGTTTGGGTCGAAACTTAGGTTAAAAGCATCGAAAGTTAGGTTGGGCGTGGGAAATTATGGCTGGGGCGATGGCTGGAGGGAAGGAAGGACCATCTTCAACACATTCCATCATCCCTTAGGGAGAAAGAGAGCATCAATTGTAGGCCAATTTCAGGAGTGTAGTTTCATCAACTGTTAGACTCTCAGAGCTCAACAATAATGCAAACACATAGGGAGTTTATGAATTTCTCTTTATTTGTTTTTGTTATTGTTTCCTTGTTGGGTAAACATATGAGGGGCTAATTTTCTCCAGTGCCCCGGATTGTGAACTTGGTTTCAGTTGTATTTGAATACTATCTTGCAATGCTTATGGAGTCCTTTTGTTTATCATGTTAAATCTTGTGTTGCATTCTTGATATGCTTGAATTGCATAGTTTGATTATAAACTTGGCGAGTGTTGATTGCCTTAGCGTAATTACCGTAGTGTAATTGCTCCCTCGAAGTGCATGAACCCCGCAGTATAATCATATCCCTCAATGTTTATCATAGTCATAGTTGCAACAAGGGTCCCAGAGCCCACATAGATTTCACAGGATGTACCTGATAAGCCTCGCAAGAATTTAGGTTACAATTGACACCAAGAGATCGATCCGGGGCCCTGCTCCTCTTTTTGCCAATTCGCTAGAAAACCCTCTGCCGTGTTACCCTTCCTCTTTGCCCGTTCCTTCAGACCTTGAGTCTCGTTCATCACCAATTGTTAGTCGATTAAACATTAAGCAACGGAAACGTACTAAGAGCTATACCAGTCCTTGTTAATTCGACCACCCGACCATCTTGGGTGCACTTTATTACTTATATGATCCGTGTACTTGCGAATACACAAGGGGCGTATCAAGTTTTTAAGGGCCTTGCCGGGGAACTGGCAACTTTTAGGAAATTTCAAGTCTTAGTCATGTTTTTCTTGTTTTTCTTTTCTTGGTTCATTTGTTTTTAGTTTTTCTATTATTTATTTGCTCGTGTGTATATCTCCTTCTTGATTACTTAATTATAACTTTTCCTTCTTTTGTAAAGGTGTTTGTGTATGGTCCGTAGTAGTTCATCTGCATTGGCAAGCCCCATATCAAGATATTGATCGCACATTCCACCGGAGATTGGGGCAAGTCAATCTTAAAGTATCCGGGTCAATTGAGATTAGTATTGAAGTAGATTAAGAAAATACCATGGACGGTAACCAACGAAGTATCTCAGATTATGTAAGGCCTAGGATCTAGTATTGTCCGCCCCCCTGTAGCAACCAACAATTTTGAATTGAAGATGTGTTAGTGAAAATTGATAAGTTGATCTTCCCCTTGGATTTTGTGATCTTAGATTTGAATGACCGAGCTGAAGTGCCCCTGATCTTGGGATGGCCATTTCTAGTAACTTCACAAGCTATCATTGACGCCAATGATGGTCGGATGGTGTTACGAGTCGGAGATGAAGAAGTGATGTTCAAGTTGAAGGACGCCATGAGGCACTCTATGAATCACGACGACACATGTTATGCTTTAGACGTGGTAGATAATTTTGTTGATGAATTTGTGCAGGAAACGTGGTTGAAGGATGAGCTGGAAGAGTTGTTGGAGGAGAAACTCCCAGATGAAGCTGCTGAAGAAGTAATGGAAATCCCTAAGCTTGACTCACATGCAATTGAAAATCTAGTCAGAGCACCCTCGTTGGGGAAGCCGTCTCGGGCTCAGAAATGGTGAAAGAAAGTCTCCACCCGGAAGAAGAAGCCATTTACCACCATATCACGCTCTCGTGTTGTTCCTCTAAGTGTGTGTGAGATCTATTTGATCAATTCACTAACTCCATATTTCAGTGATTACGATGCAGGCTGTAGGAAAAGACATATGTGTTAAACCTTCGTGAGGTAAAGACAGGTACGTCAGGCTCGTGACGTTAAACAAGCACTCTTTGGGAGGCAACAGAAGTAGTTTAGTTCATTTTATTTCGCATTTATCTCCTTTAGTGTTCTTCTTGTGTTTTGTTTTCATGTTTTTAATTCTTAGGGTTGTGCATTGTTTTTGGGTCTCTTGGTTGCGTGCACTTATTTTGTTAACTGGCGTACCAAAGTGTGTTTGTTAAGGTGGGTAATTCAGGGGAAGACGAGGCCTGGAGGCTTTCTCAAGTCAAACACGTGTAAAGCACAGCGTGTTCATGGCCGTGCACTTCACAGGAAGGTAGATTAATTTTTCTCTCTGGACAACACGGTTTAAGCATGCCCGTGCTCAAGCCGTGTTCTCTCCTAGCACAATGACTATGCTCTGAGCACAGCCGTGCTGCGTTCCAGTTAGTTTAAACATCAATAAGCAGCACGGCCTCGAACATGGGACCAACAAGGCCGTGTTCCCCAAAATTTTCAGTTATTTCTCTAAACACGAGGGAAACACGACCGTGTTTAAGCAGTGTTAAGCACGGGATCGTCCGCCTTTCGGACGATTTTTCTTCTAAATCGCGCGTTTGAACCGTCCTTTTTCACTCGTGCTCGATTTTTCCCTCTTCCTTTTCGATCTCTTCTGTGTTTTCTTGCTCGTGGATTGCCTATATTTCAAGATTTTTCGGAGTATATCCCCTACATCATTTTTTCTGTTCGACAAGAGGTAATTTGGACGGTTTCAATTGGTTTTCAAGTGAAGATTTGATTTAAACGTTGTAAATCATGCTTTAGAGCATCACTATGCGTGTTAGAACTGATTTAGAACAAACTTCTTTTATTAAAACCTTGTTTTACCGTCAATTTAGAGCTAGGGTTAAGCTGGGAAGATGGTTTTTCTCGAGACACGGGTGTACCCCAACTAAGCATGGCCGTACTTTTGAGAGAGGTTAAAATCATGCCAACAAGGGCATGCTTACACAAGCACTGCTGTGTTTATGTTGTTCTTCCTAAAAACTTCCGTTGTTTTATTATAGATCATGCCGAGGAAGGCTACAGTTTCCAATCGTTCTTCGAAGAGTCTTAGAGGGGAGACATCCGCCCCCGTCCACTCCCACCGAGCAGACATTCGATGCTCCCGTCCACTAGGAGCGGTACACAGGCTTGTGAGCCAAGCAGTTCGGGGAGTCATGAGTACTCAATTGGGAAGTGTTGAGGGTGGTGGGGCTTGCCGTTGACGTTCAGCAGTATCTAGGAGTGGGGGCTTGGGAGCAGCTCTTCTCTATCAGCGACCCATCGTACTGAGAATTGGCCTTAGAGGAGTTCGCCACTTTCAAGATGTTGCTGGGACCGGTGAGTTATCATCGCACAGATACTATTTAGTTTCAGGTCTTCGGGACATTGCAGAGGATGAGCCTAACAGAATTTTCCATCCGACTGGGACTTTACGACGAGGAGTGCACCCGAACTCCAGCATACAACGCCTTTCCGGTCGCCTGACCTCTTGGTGAGTTCCAAGAAGATTGAGCATGGACCACACCTATGATCCATGTCAGTCCAAGGCTTCCTTATTGCGCCTCCCCACGCTCAAGTACATTCATTTTCTCCTTAGCCATTCGCTCACAGGACGCGGAGATAGCACCGGTGTTATCAGCCCCCGTGATTTTGATTTTTTGCTAAGCATGCTGGATGGGTTTCACATGTACTTGGGCTACAAGATGGCCTTCAGCATCCAGCACCAGGCGACGGACCCTCGCATCGGCGTTCTTTTTGTGGGGCCTTCCATCACCCGACTCACTTGTGAGATGGGTCTTCAGTCTGAGGTCTGAGGTATAAGGATGGTGGGAGGTGTCGTCCCCATCTTAGTGGTTACTTTACGAGCTATAGGCATGCTCCGATCCACCCGCACCGCCCACGGAGTTGACTACTGGGCCCATGAGGAAGCCACTACCCCTGTTGTAGTGCCGGACTCTTTACCAATAGCTGCTAGCCCCTCGTCTCCTCGGACTTCGCGCACTCGAGCTTCCACCAGCCGTACAGCCCCATCGGCCGATTCACCATCATTTCGGAGGTGGATTACGAGGAGTTTGCAGTGGCTGGCTGAGCACATGGCTGTCTCTCTCTCTCCCCACCAGCATCTGTTTCTGCCACGACATCCAAGAGCATGGGAGTCGACACAGCTGACCTCGCCTCAGACTCTGAGCATTTGATTCTACAGGTTTATTCAGTTCTTGTTTCTTGTTTTACATTTCTGTCCCCTACTAAACTGAACTCTTTTGTTTGTTTGGTTATTTTCTTTGGAACTTTTGTTTCTTTATGTTGATTGGAGCTCCACTCATGTCTTTACTGCTTTCTCAGGATGTATGGCTGGCAATATTTTCACTTTAGAAACACACATTGAGAGCGACAACATCACTCTTCGTGTTCAGGGTAGTCTTTCGAAACTTTTCCCTCAATTTTCACTTGCTCTTTCAATTATTATGCATGTTTATCATTTTTACATTGAGGATAATGTTTATTTCAAGTGTGGGGGAGGGTTTACCTTCATGCTTTCATGATAATAGTGCATGACTTAGGATGATCAGTGAATTTTTGGATAGGAATTTCTAAGCTAGCGAGACAAGGAGTATGTTAGTGTGCATTCTTTGAACTTGAGAATAAACTCACACTTATTTTGGAAACCTAAGTTCTCTCACTTCACGTAATTTTGTGCAGGTACTTTGTTTAGAAGAGAGTCTATTTCAAGCCCTTTGAAAATTTTGACTCTGAAAACTCAAACATAAAAGCAGAAAGAGTAAAATCAAAAAGAAAAATAAAATAATTTCGAAAAGTCATATCCGTTTTGGGATACTCTATCGAATTCTGGAAAATAACAAGTAAGATGATAGAAAGAGCTATCACCCTAGAAGAAGTGAAAGCTGCATCTGAGTAGTCGAATCTTAGGCACCACGAATGTCATTTTTGATGACCTATTGGGTGAAATGGCTAACTTTAGAATGTATGAAGCTACTACCCAGTTTAAGAGTCAGTCGTTGAAATTAAGGTCCTTTCTAGCTAGACCTCTTCAAAAACACTTGAGGCACACTCTTTTAGGTCACACACATATATACGGGAAGTACAGAGTAAGAGTGAAATTGTTTCATAAGCTTTCAATTGACATATACACTTGCTACTTAAAGTCAGCCTAGATTTTAGAAATTCCTTACATTGCCGAGCTCAAAGGTCATGCACTCATCCTTTTGTTGGGAGTCAAGTTTTTACTTGAGGACAAGCAATGATTTAAGTGTGGGGGTATTTCATGAGTGAATTATATATACATTTTTCATCCACTTTATACCTATTATTTTCTTGTACTTTAGCCATTATTTTCCTCATTTGGTGCTATTTAGGGTATTGTTTGTTAATTGTGCAAATAATTAGGTCCTAGGAAAAATATAAATAGTTTGGAGAAGATTTCATCACAAAAGGACCTAAGGGGGGAATTCGTCAAAGCAAGCACGGCCCAAGCACAGGCATGCTCCTCAGGCGTGCAAATCACAGTTTTATCAAGGGAAGTGAAGGCTTCTGAAGTATGGTTTCAGCCCCCAGAGCACGGGCGTGCAGATGAAAGCACGGCCCAAGCACGGGCGTGTTTCAGCCCGTGCACTTCACGGCCTGGCGAGAATTCAGAAGTTGCTGGAAATTATATCTGCCAGTAAACTGCATGCCCTGAAGCATGGCCCAACCACGCCCATTCTTGGGTCAAACTTTAGGTTAAAAGCACCGAAAGTTAGGTTGGACGTGGGCACTTTTGGCTGGAGTGACTGCTGGAGGGAAGGGGGGACCATCTTCAACACATTCCATCATCCCTTAGGGCGAAAGGGAGCATCAATTGTAGGCCAATTTCAGGAGTGGAGTTTCATCAACCGTTAGACTCTCGGAGTTCAACGACAATGCAAACAGATTGAGAGTTTATGAATTTCTTTGTATTTGTTTTTGTTATTGCTTCCTTGTTGGGTGAACCCATGAGGAGCTAATTTTCTCCGGTACCTGGAATTGTGAACTTGGTTTAAGTTGTATTTGAATGCTGTCTTGCAATGCTTATGGAGTCCTTTGTTTTTCATGTTAAATCTTGTGTTACGTTCTTGATGTGCTTGAATTACATAGTTTCATTATAAACATGGCGAGTGTTGATTGGCTTAGCGTAATTACCGTAGTGTAATTGCTCCCTCGAAGTGCATGAACCTCCTTGTATAATCATATCCCTTGATGTTTATCATAGTCATAGTTGCAACAAAGCTCCTAGAGCACACATAGATTTCATAAGATGTACCTGATAATCCTCTCATGAATTTAAGTTACAATTGACACTAAGGGATCGATATGGGGCCCTACTCCTCGTTCTGCCAATTGGTAGAAAACCCTCTGCCGTGTTACCCTTCCACTTTGTGCGTTCCTTCAGACCTTGAGTCTCGTTCATCACCAATTGTTAGTCAATTAGATATTAAGCAACGGAAAAGTACTGCGTATCAATGACCACTAAGATCCCCTTCTGGTGACCCCGGGTCTCTCAACATGCATGTAGGGATAATTCCCCTAAACCCTCTCAATGGCCCAGGGCACCTCTTGATCAGGGTAAATCATAGGGTCAGCCACGCCGCCTTCTATCGGGCCGGACCGTGGGAGACCCTACTGCAGTGTCTGACTAAAGTCCGTGATCGTGCTATGGCCCATAATCACCAGCAATACCATTCACATGTGTAAGCATTTCAATAAAACTGTCATTCCATATTTGGAGTATAACTTCATATGTACACTAGCATATTCTCATTATAAACACATATATGAAAATAGAAATGCCAAGTTCAAGTAAAATGCATAAATGTTTTCCAAATACCCAAGATGTTTAATTCTTTCTAGTAAAATCATTTTCTGTAATAAAATAAGATTTGATATGAAAAAAAATTGTAAATCATACTAAGAAAAATATTATACTACTCATATAAAGACTATATAGAAATACTTCAACCACTCATAAAACAGGTCATCTTGTCTCAAGATGTGCTCACTAGTCGGCGATCTCCTTTGCCTTGGAAGATGTTTTGCCACCCAGACACAAGCAAGGAACCCAAGAAGCAATTAAAACAAGAGAAAAAGCTAAAATGCATGTATATACGATGTTACATATCCAACATACAACATAGGGGTTATAAGGCAAAACGACGTCATTTCTTACCCAGAAAATCTTAAACTCGAGTAAAAGTGATATCAATGAGTTCCAGACATGAGGCACTACGTATCAAGCCAAGAAAATACAAGAAATAATGAAAATGTTCTTGTGCTACAGTAACCATGTTTGTGTTACTGTTACCACCGAAATTGCTACCGCAACTCCGGCCAAAAACATGAATTTTTGACCAAGATTTACAAGGAATTGCTTACATATAAAAATACCAATACACTCACAAGAATAAGGGCTTCATTTTAAGCCAAATAACTCAAGTGTTCTAAAGAATTTCAAAGGTTTAATTTAAGTTTCTAAATAAAGAAAAGCAAGGAAAATCATGGAAAAATTTGAAATAAAAATTAATGTAAATAGTATACGTTACACTAGAAGAAGATAGGAGGAGGTTTTAGGTGTGAAGGAGTGAAAATCGGCTTTTTGCGAATTTTGGAAGAGATGAAGTTGCTGGTGGAAAAGGAAAAAGAAGAAGAAGAAGAAAGATAGAAAGAAGGAGTGGATGGATAGCTGGGTTTCTCCTTTCTTTTTTTTTTGACAAGCAAATTACTCTTTTGCGCTTCTAATAAAATGATGAAAAACAAAAGGTCCAAATAACGGAATTGCCCTAGGTTTTTATTAAATTTCACACAAAGACTATTGTGCGATCATGCAAGAATGCCATTAGTGCTAAAAAACCAATTTAGCCCTAATGCACGCATTAATGCCCGAAGACACCCGGGTCCATCGTATGACCAGGTACAACACCTTGAACTTAGGCTCAGCTTGAGGAAATGGGCTTCTTCTCTCACTTCTTTGTCTGTTCAAAGGGGGGCTCGAAGCTACTCCTTTCCTCAGTATGATCTGCAAGCATAATTAACCATAGTTATAACCAAATACGCACCTTCCAAGGCAAGCACAGTAGTGCTCCTGAGAAGCACACCCTTGCTTTATATGAGATTACTTGTAAGGACAAGCACAAATAGCATGGCCGTGCTCTCTAAAAGCACACCCAAGCTCATGCAAATTTGACTTCCAAAATTAAAATTTCATATTGCAACCCTTGCAATAAATGCTTCCGTTAGACTTCACAATTCCCTGGTTGAACATGGTCGTGTTCCTCGTGAAGCACGCCTCTGTTCAACGCGGGGCTAGATTTTTTCTCAAGAAAAAAATATGCCCAAAAATTCATGTTTCAGATCCCTATGTGCATGTTTTCACCCCTTTATGTATTCTAGATCATGTGAGCATGCTTTGGTGTCCATTTTACCCTAAGAACATGAACAAATTGAGATCCAAGGGCATGAAGTTCTTACCAAATCTGCGAAGAGGACAAGGGTTAGGCCTCGAAGAGAGTTACAACAATCTAGAGTTAAAAACCCGCAACAATGGGCAAGAAATCATACGGAGATATGAAAGGGAGTGAGAGCATCGGGAGATGAGGAAGAGGAGATAAAACGATGCGCAAAAGAAATGGGTCGATGGCTCATGCATGGTGAGGAAACCCTTAGACTCAAAAAGTTGCATCGAAACACGGCTGAAGAACGACAATGATTTGATCGTGCTTGGCCCATTTAAAGGACTAAACCCAGAAGATGAATAGTGCTCGAAGTCCCAAGAGAACCACAGTCGTGTTTCCTGGGTGTACAACTTTTTTTATTCCGTCTAGTTTTTTTCAAAATCAGCATGTCCTTGCTCTGGGCTTTGTGTTCATGCTAAGCCTATGCACCCCCATTTTTAATTTGAAACAACACTCGTGTACTTCATATTCCTGGTCCATCGCTTCCAATATGTCATTTGCACTGCCAAAACACCCACGCTTTGTCCCGTGATTCTTTTTGTCTTTCTTCTAGGCTCTATTCCTGACTTGTTATAGCTCACAACTTGCACGAAACTCATGATACATCAATGATATGACAATTAAGCTCTTGAAAACATGTCCATGACAAGAGAGATCAGTGATAGCATTGTGCAACGCCAACTAAACATTATGCTCAAGAAAACTAAATAAAAAAAATAAATACTAACAACAATAAAAATGAGGAATTTACAAAAACTTGGGTGTTCTCCCAAGAAACACTTGTTTAATGTCACTAACATGATGACCCTGACGTGCATCAAGGTGGCTCGTGGTCTCTTGACAAGTTGGTCAAGTCTATCTACCTTAAATATACCCCTTTATGGGTGTGCAATTTTGACTGTTCTTGTGGAAACACTTGTGTGACCTTGAACGGACCAATTTTCAAGACCGCAACTTCCCGAGGAACAATTTGAGCTTGGAGTTGAAGAGAAGAACTGGTTCTCCTACTTGAAACTATTTAACTCTCTTCAGATCGGTATCATGAAACCACTTGGAACCCTCTTTTTATAGCGTGGAATTCCCATATGCATTATGCTGCCATTCATCCAGCTTATTCAATTGCAATTTTGCGCTTTTGACCTACTTCAATCAAATCAAAATTCATAAACGTAATAGCCTAGTATGCTATGTGCTCTAGTTCAACAGGAAGGTGGCACGCCTTGCCATAAACTAAACAATAAGGAGTAGTTCCTATTGGCATCATATATGTGATACTAAGGACTTTGTTTCGGCTTTATTTTCCTATTTTGTGTGTGTAGTAGTTTATTTTGAGTATTTTGTAGAGTTCGTGGTTGTAGAATGGTCCTTTTTGCGTGTTTTTGTAGAATACATGACCAAGAGTCCTCCTTAGCATGTATACGGCAATGTTTAAGGCCGTGTGACATTTTCAAGGGCGGCATGAGCATTCACACGCCCATATGGGTGCCCTTGTGCCTTTCTGGCTTTTGAGAGACTGTATCAGTAGTACTATAGCATGTCTTCTTGTTTGATGTGTAGAATATTGTGAAGTGTGATCCTCTTTGTATATTGTTGAAATATTGAGTAACCTTCACCCTTGAAATCAAGGGTTATTGTAGCACCGGTAAATCGCTTTCATTTTCTTGCTTCCTTGGTTTACATTGAAGCTAAGAACCCTTAGGAGCTCTTTGGAAACCCTGAATTCCCGTTTTGGGCCAACCCTAGGACTTGATAGGGTTGCATTGCTTTCTTAGACTTAGGGTTTGTTTTGTGATTTCTTTTGCTTATCTTCTTTCTTGTTTTTGGGTGTGTGTGTGTTGGTATTTTGGTAGGTGAGGAGAGCTCAGCTCGAGACAAGGAGCCGGCGGAGGTGTAACGCACTTGAGGTTTATCACCAAGTTGTGAGTGGATTATATGATTACACATTTCTAGTAGAATGTTATCTAAATATATCTAAGGTTTGATTTTTAAGTGAAATCTTTGGGTTCATCATGTTAAATTGATGATTTGATTGTTTTCAAAGAAGTTCTATATTTTTTGTTTTATAAACGATAATCATGATGTTTGATGAAAATGCATATGACTATGCTGGTACAATCGATGGAAATGAATTGTTTAACTTTATGCACATATTATGCTTTTGTCTTTGGTTTAGATGGCAATGATATTCATTCCCAATATGTGAATATTTGTTTTGAAAAAGACCCTGTGAGATGATTTACATAAATTGAATTATTGGTAAACCTTCTTTGTGTTTTTGTTGGTGTTGGGGTTAGAAACCGCCTGATGCAGTAGGGGGTCTCCACGAGCAAGTTTTTAGAAGTGGTGTGGTGGACCCAGTTTATCTATCCACTTCAGGTGGAGCGTATAGCCCTGAATGGATGTTCATTGGAAGTCCAGAGTCACCACATAGACCCAGTGGGTCAACGTCAAGGACATGAGTGCCTTGATGGCTCTGAACTTAGCTGTGGCCACGGCTAGATTTTAGAGAGATTTCTAGACCATTATGCGCTTGCTCGAGATGAAAACTTCGTGTTTTGAAAAAATATGTCTTTATACAAAGTAAATTGGTTTGATGAAGAGTTTTGTGTTTTATTGTTTTAAACCCCGTATTACGCCATTCACGAGTTATGGATAATGAAACCTCATTTGAGTAAAAATGGGTCTTTTATGCTATCTGTGGTATTCTTATACATATATATGTATGTCGATATATATATATATATATATATATATATATATATATATATATATATATATATATACTGAAATGTTCTAATCTATATGTATTACCCAAAAGCTTGGTTTTGTCACTTTACCGATTATTTTGTACTCTATTAGAATGGTGCTAACCCATTCAATGAGTGACTATAGTTACTCACCCTCTCCCTCAATTCCAGGCTCTAGCTTCTAGTGGCATTGCAGCGGACCAGAGTGCTAAGTATCCTTCCAACTATCTTCCTTAATCTCTGTTCTATGTGTGTTCATTCTTGAAAATGTTGCATTGTTTAAGGACATGTATACACTAGTGTATTTGTCACTCTTTATGCATGTTTGTATGCTTGTTTAAGTTCTTGGAAATCTTGTTGTAATCATGACGAACATTGTCATTGAACCCTATATTCAAGTTTTGGTTTAGTTGCTTCTTATGTGTTATTGTTGTGCTCCATACTTTGCATATTTTAGACTTGTGATTCTTGTTTATAGTAGTTCTCTCAGGTGTTTGTTTGCCTTGCTGCGACTCCATGGTTAAATGGCGTGGGCGTCCCTCCTCAGGTTGTCGTAGTGGTTGTTGTGTGTCGATCCCGCAGGACAAGGCATGATAATATAGGTGGTTCGATGAGCCTAAATAGAGTCATCTAATCATTCTGACAAATGCCTCTAATTACCATGTACAGATTTCTCAAGAATGTGTTTCAAATCTTGATTAGTCACCTCTACTTGCCCACAAGTCTGGGGATGGTATGCGATTGCAATTCAATTTGTCACCCCATATTTGCTCAAAGTATGCTTGAATTAAGCGTTGCAAAAGTGAGTTTCCCAGTCACTAATGATTGTCGGCAAAGTTCTAAACAAAGTAAACAACTTTTTTAAGAACTTCACTACAACCCTTACATCATTTGTTTGGAGAACCTAAGCCTTCACCCATTTTGAGATGTAATCTACTTAATCGAAAGTTTGCTTGTTGCCATTAGAGGCAGGAAAAAGCCCCATGAAGTTAATTCCCCACACAACAAAGACTTCACATTGCTACATTGGGGTCTATAGCATTTCATCTCACTTAGATAGATTTCTTGCCCTTTGACACTTGTCACATGCTTTGAGAAAACATCAGGTGTGTTGAAATATTACCAAAAGAAACACGAGGACATGATCTTCTCAACCATTTTATTTGCTTTGTAATGCCTTCCTACTGCCCCTGAACAACAACGGCATAGGATCTTCCAACCTTCCGCATGTGAGATGAGTCGTCATACTACTTGATATGAGCAAATCTTATAGAGAAATGGGTCCTCCCATATATAATGCTTGGGATCCAAAAAGAACTTCAGTTGTTGGTGTGAGAAACCCTTTAAGAGTATGCAACCAGCTAGGTAATTAGCAAAATCGGCGAACCATAGTGTGCTTTCTTCCTCACCATGCACTCCATATAAATGTTCATCGTGGAAGGTGCCCCTGATTTCCCTTTCTCTTGAACTTGAGAATACTAGGCACTCTAGCCTTGAAAGGTGATTTGGGACTACATTCACAGAGCCCTGGGTGTCTTGAATTTTCATATCGAATTCCAGCAATAAAAGTATTCAATGAATCAATCGAGGTTTAGCATTAGACTTATTCAACAAATATCGTAAAGCAACATGATTAGTATCAACACCAACATTAGACAACACAAGATAAGGGCAAAATTTGTTAAATGAATAAACCGCAACCAGTAACTCCTCTAAATGGGTTAAAATTGTTTGTCCCAACACCGCACCCATCCTATGATCACTAGCGTCACACATGAGCTCAAAAGGTAGATTCTAATAAAGCCACTATGATTGGTAAAAAAGTCAACTTGCTCTTCAACATATTAAATGCCTCCAAACACTCATTATCAAAATGGAAGACATTGTCTTTCTCAAGCAATTTGGTCAAGGGTCTAGTAATTTTAGAGAAGTCCTTAATGAAAAGCCTGTAGAATGCGGGATAGCCTAAAAAACTTCGGATGACCTTTATTACTGTATGAGGGGGTAGTTTCTCAATTGTTTCAATTTTTGCTTTATCAACCTCGCTGCTTTTATTTGAAATTTTGTGCCCCAGAACCATACCTTCCTGCACCATGAAGTGACATTTTTTCCAACTAAGCACCAAATTGGTTTATTCACATTGTGCTTATACTTTCCCTAAATTAGTGAGCTAGGATTCATATGAATCCCCAAAAACCTAAAAATCATCCATAAAGACTTCCATGATGTCTTCAATGAAATCATAAAAAATGGACATCATACACCTGTAAAACGTGACTTGAGTATTGCATAACTCGAATGGCATTCTTCCATAAGCAAATGCACCATATGGGCAAGTGAAGGTGGTCTTTTTTTTATCCTCCTGTGCAATAGGAATTTGGAAATATCCTGACATCTCATCTATGAAACAATATGACATGTGATCAGATAACTATTCTAGCATCTAATCAATAAATGGTGATAGGAAATGATCCTTCCATGTTGCATCATTAAGCTTTTGGTAATCAATGCACATTCGCCACCCGTCTACTATTCAGAATGAGCTCATTTCTTTCATTATGAATCATAGTCATGCCCCCCTTCTTCAATACCACCTGCACTGGGCTTACCAAAGTACTGTTACAAATAAAATAAATAACTCTTGCATCCAAAAGTTTCTTAACCTCTACCTTCACCATCTCCTTCCTGCTTAGGTTGAGTCTTTATTATGGTTGGACCTTGGGCTTGCTATCATTCTCCATCAAAATTTTATGAGTGTAAAATGATGGGCTAATTCCTTTTATATCATAAATCTTCCACACAATTACCTTCTTATGTCTCCTCAATGCCTCTAACAACTTTTCTTCTTTATTAACATCCAATTGTACCGAGATAATTACCAGGAGCATTGATTCTCCTCTAGAAATGCATATTCCAAGTGATTAGAGACTTTCTTCAACTCCACCTCTAGCGGTTCTTCAAATTAGGTTTTCAACCCGGTTCAACTTTTGTCACTATACTCCTAACTTTAAAGATCAGAGAGCAAAAATTTCATTTCTTGTGCACCTGTGGCAGAAACCAATGCCTTACGAATTCCTTGTGAATTACATGCACAGTAATCATATTGTCCTCCTCCGCTCATCCCTCAAACTAGAGTGTCCATTGAAATTAACATAGCTTGCTCCATCATCTGATTGTCCTGATACTCCTCTATAAAACCTGTTCCAATGGTCCTCACTTTGACTTGTAAGAACTCGTAAACTTTACCCCAATACATTTGAACCACCATGATTAATGTCTTTAAGCATCTCCAGGCTCACTCTATTAACACATGTAAAATACTAAAGGATATCCTCTAGTATTGGTTACTCTGCATAGTCATAGAAACCAAGTCATGCATCCATAGCAATACTACGCATATGAAATTAGATCCCAAGGCTAAATAGAGCTCAATTAAAATCAAATAAGGATGAATTCAAAATAAGAAAACATAAAAAGAAGTAAAGAAACCAAAAGGTGACCCTAATCTCTAGGCCTAATACTGGACTGCTCGTGGACCGTGGAAACTCCTAAGCTAACTGACCCCTATCTCTAGGCTGTCAACCCTAATCCCATACAATAATGTACATAACTATCAATCTACGCTTGAATAAGGTTCTGTGAGTCCCGCAATTAGGTTTTAGCTTAACCCGGCCTGATCAAGTGTCCCGCCCAGCTTAGACTTGCTGGAGATCCAACACTCTACATGATGAAGTCTTGCAACACTTGACTCTTGGTATGGGTGCGCCTGCCCACGCGCTCATCGGTCATGCGCACTCCCACGGTCCAGCGCGCGCGCGCCTCACGGTCTCAGCACATGATTGTGCGGGATATTCCACCCGCTCTTGGTCACGACACAACACACGCCTCGCGCTAACCGCGCGCTACCCAATCCACGCAGCTGTGTGCCCTCGTGGCTTGGCCTATGTGATAATGTATGTCCGCTGACCAAGTGTAAGGTCATTAACCCTTACATCTACCATCTCTTAACAAGTTACAATGAGGATTAAGAGTCAAGAACCTAAGTCAAGCATAGCCCACGTTCTATCGTCAAGTGATGATTAGCATGAGAAGGGAAAGATTGTGAGCTTCAAAGAGAGGCGAAGAGAGAAGAGATCAACCTCAAAGCCAAAGAAAATGGGTGGAAATGAATGGATGGAGCCTCTCATCCGAGACTAGAAATGGAGATGAGAGTGAGAAGAAGAATAAAGAAATGATAAAAAGGGTTTAGGCTTGATAAAAGACCAAAACACTCCTACATCAAGCCTTAGAAATTATGAAAAAGAAAAAAAAACCTAGTCTCTAAAAGGCTGTGAAGCTTATGTGTAGGTGCATAACTGTCGCACGGCTATCAAGCAGATCCATGGGGCTTCCATACCGCATGAAAGTAGACAGGCCATAAGAGAATCAATTTCGAGGTGAAGAGAAGGGGAGAACTTATCGTAAACTTAAGAAATTCAAATGAAAACATAAAGGCCATAACTTAAGCTATATACTTAAGGCTTACAGGTCGACAGATGGGCATAAAAATACCTATATGCATTAGGAAAATGGCATACCGAGCTCTTATTATCTTCATTATAGGCATTGTCATGCCTAAGTGCTTCCCTATTTTCTTTAAACTGCTTTGAAATTACTAGTGTGAGACAATAGGCGTCCCACTCTAGTGATCCCATATGGCGTTGCTTATTAGGATAAGGCTGCCTATAAGTTTTTAGAATTTTCACACGGATACTACTGTAACTCTGGTAGTGTGGTTTCCTTGTTGGTTCTTATGGCCATCCATATGGGCATAAGGTGACCTATGCATTCTTCTATTTTTGACACATCTTGTGTCTTGGCTGTAAAAGTGCTAATGTGCTTCTTAGATCCTTTGACATGGCTACTCTAATTTCTTGTGTACACCATGCATCCTTTAGCTTCCAACATTCTAATGAGGATTAAAATGAAACATGCACCCAAGCAATAAACATGCACCTAAGAAATAAATGAAACATGCATCAATTTTTAGTTTTGTAAGTGAAACATGCATCAATTTTTAGTTGTAGAAATGAAACATGGACCCCAAGCAATAAACATACAGAGGATTAAAATCAATAGACACAAGATGCTCATTAATTTATTCTAATGAAACTACCTTACAACTCAAACAAACTAAATTACACTGATATAACGAAAATCGCTTGGACTGCCTCCCAAGAAGGGTTTGTTCAAAGTCACTAGGTTGATGTACTAATTCCTTACCCCACAAGGACTCAAATAAATGAAATCCTTATTTTTCATCTTTCTCGCCTTGTCTTCATAACCTAAAGTTGAGTGGACATTTTGCTTACCAAGATCACTTATGTATACTTGTTATATCCATCCTAGAGATGGGTGGATTTTGCTCCTTTTGCTTCAATCAACTTCTTTTTATGCTCTCTTTTGCATTAATGCTCATTTTTCCTTGAATATAGCATTTTCTTCTTCAACGATGTGGTGTTATCCATAACCTATTGTTTGCCCTCTAGCAATCCTTTCAAGAGTCACAAAGCGCTCTATCATCCGGACAATTAACAACAACTTGATTACAACAACTTGATTAGTAGCATCAATAAAACAGCAAATATAATCAAAATCTACAAAGCACCTCATTGCATTAGGCAATTTAAATCCAACCTCCTTATCTTCCAATCTTTACGCCATCCTACCATTACTAACATGAATAACATCCTTAAAAGGAGCTAAGAATTGTCTTCCTAGGATGAGGGGAATCTCTAAGTCCTCATCCATGTCTAAAATTACAAAATTGAAACAGAAGACTAACTTGTTAGCCATCACCAACATATCTTCTACAATTCTCCTGGGATACCTAATAGATCAATTAGCTAATTGTAAGATCATCCAGGTTGGCTTTGGTTCACCTAACCCCTAACTTCCTAAAAATTTTACAAGACATCACATTAATATTTATACCTAGATCAACTAATTGTTCTTTATTAATTCAACCATGGATCATGCATTCCTCACTGAGTGTTACAGTGGAGACCTATTCGAAATTTCTCATTTTCGTGAAAAAATCTTTCAAAAAACTTGGCATATTTTGACATTAAACATAAAGCTTCAATGCACAATAAATTTAGGTGCAATTGTTTGAATAGCTCTAAGAATATCTTGAATTGGTCATCTAAGTGATTCTTCTTCTACCTCGTTTGATAGGGGAACTCGGGGTTAGTACTCCTTAACTTGTATTAGATCCCCCTTGTTTTGTTTGCTTTCTTAGTGTTTCTTCTTCGTACACCTCTTTTTTAGGAATCTCAGCAAGCTCTTCATGTTGTTTCTTCTTTTCTTCTCTTCTTATTTCCACCTCTTTACCACTTTCTAAACTAATTACCTTCATATGTTCCCAAGAATTAGTCGTTGTGTTGCTCAATATTCTATATTTAGGATGCTCGGTTAGCATCTTGCCAATTTGCCCATGTAATTCTCTATTTTCTTTTGTAATGAGCATTTGTCTGCTGAAAACATGCATGGGTGAATTGAATGAATTTGTCAAAAATCCTCTCTATATTAAGCTTTTTTCCTTGTGATTGATAACGGTGACATAGAGAAAAATTGGGTCTTTGTTGCTGTCTTTGTATGCTTCAAGAGAAATTTGGGTGGTTCCTCTATCCTGAATTTGTTGCTCTATACCTTTCCTTAAGGTCGTGATAAATTACCATGAAGTCTACTTACTTAATTGGCCCTGAGATAGCACCTACAATGTGATAATCTACAAAAAGGTTGTTCTCCATTGTATATCTCACTCATAATTATTGTAGCTTATCTAGAGACTGCCAGTCCATCTATTTTCCTGCTCAAGGCATCCATTTGAACTGCAAGTATTGTCATTGCAACTATCTCCGTAAGCTAACTGTCTTGGTTTACTTATCTCTTATATTTTATTGGTAACCTTTAGTAATCATTTCCTCTATCTATTGTTTGTGCTACTTTTGGAGTCTTGACATTCAGAATCCTATCAACCGATGAATCAATCATTTTCCATTTGGACATGAAACCATTATAATAGTCCATGATAAGGTCATTTCATCAACATATCCTTGAAGCCCTCTCAATTGTCATAAAGTGCCTCCATTTGAGTATATAAGGAGATGTCATTCCTTAGTTTCATTGTTTTTATCAGTAGAAAATACCTAGACAAAACATTTCTTTTGCATTTGTTCCTAAGTTGTGATTGATCCTCTAGGCAGAGATGTTTATATCTTGAAACTACTCAAACACTTGTGGCTCTAATAAAGGTTAAAGCAGTCCCTTCTAATGGCAACCTTATATAGTCTGACATTGTTATTTGTTGTTCCACCAAAGAAATAAAATTAGCTAAATTAATAAAATCCTATTGGTCCTAGTATCCTTAGCCTTGGCAATGGCAAAAAGAACTTGATGTGCAGCGTATATAATAGCCCACTAAACGCAAGCGCACTTTTCATATAAAGTGATATAGTGGGCTAAAAAGCAAGTTTATTAATCCCATGAAGACCTGGAGTACTAGCACTAATTGTTCTTCTATTATCTAGCCTAACAATGTTTGAATGATGGAAAATTAAGTAAACTAATGCTACTACTAAGGATGATCAATTGGAGAGAAAAACATGAGATGGGGGTATCCGGACTAAGAACCCCTTAATCCTAAACTTGGATATCGGATTGATGATTGAGTTGGATTAGACTGTGGATATTCCTAAATTATGGCCTCCCTTTTCACACGGTTCAGGAGATAGGTAATTCTTCTCTCGAAGCAATCACCCCTAATCCCATACTAAGTAACAATCAGAATTTACTCACAATCTTACTCCCTAGGTTGCATTACCCACAAAACCAGAATTAAACCTGTCGGTAGGGACACAGAGATACAGTTCAATCTCAAAGAACCTTATTTCTAGACTGACTGGTATTTTCCTTTAATCATGGCCTGACTAAACATAGTGGACCTCTCGATTCCTTAAACATGTAAACCACACAAGAACTCTTAGTTCTTTCTATAATAGAGTTCAAGATAATTTAAAACACAAAACTGAATCCAAAGTATGAAGGCACAATTCAATTAGCATTGAAAGCTTTCATGTCTGTAACAAATTTCAATAAGATAATAACAATATATTCATCTGCACCCAAAACACCTAGAAGTCTAGCTCCCAATCAAGGGAGAGCAATCATATAATTCAGGGAGGACAAATACATAATTAGAAACAATTAAACCCCCTCAATATCCTCCAAGTGATGATGCTTGCTTCGAGTCTTCAATGTTGCCACCGAGGAGGACCTTGCGGCTTCTAATCCACCCTCAAGACCCTTGATGATGCCCCTAGAAGAGTATCTAATCATGGAAGGACGGCTACAATCCAAGCCCACTCTTGCCAAAGCTCGACAATCCAAAGATTCCCCAAATACCCTCAGCCTTATGATATAATTACGGGTATCAAGGAGAGGTTGTAACCTTCTTGAAATGAGGAGTCGTATGCTTTACGAGTACCTTACAGCATTTGCCATGACCATATGCTCTATAGCCTGATCCATACACCCTGGCTTATGGATGTAAGTCCTACCCATAAGGCCCTCCATCAAGCCTTTACGCTCCTACTTACGGGCATAAGCATACACGCAAATTCTTCTATCCGAGGCTTACGGTTATAAGTGACGGTTGTAAGAGGGAGATAAGTTATCTACTTGTACTGGTCTCTTCTACTAGTTAAGTTCAACACTTTTCAAAGGTTGTCACACCCCAGTCCCAAAGGCGGGCCAGCTAATAGACCGGCGTCATCCAATAAGGCTGGGCCCCATCGGGTGCAAAGCCTCAGATTTCAGATCCAGTCAGATTTTTCACCAACAGACAAGAAATGAAAGAATAATGTAGAAATACAGATAATTGATAGAAAACAGAAATAATTCGAGTATGGGCTTTAACAACCCTACAGATACACAATATGCCACACTTAATAGTCTGAAACAAGAATACAAATCTCACTCACAGAGAAAAGAATTATTGCAAACACAAATGGTAGAGACAGAGACAAGACCCGAGAACAATCCCCCGGTCTAAAGCTTACTCTTTACCTGAAAATAAGAAAATCACAAAGTACATGAGCCACAAGGGCTCAGTAGGATCGCAAAAGTAACAGAAATATAAATAGCCAGAAATCTAAAGGTAACACAATCAAAATCAGACAGAGAACAAAGACATGCCTGTAAAGGTATAATATCAGACTAAAGTATAAAAAATAAATAAACTGATAAAATAAAATAAGAATATTGATAACATACAGAAAACCAGAAGTGTATATCTTCCTAACTAATAAACAAATCAACAACTCAAGGCCGGATTTTCGACTGTGAAATCAGAACATACAGAGTATCAACAGCCAAAACCGGATCTTTGACTGCAATCGGAACGGACACACATGCTCGATAGCGCTTGATACGTCTCTTGCGAATCCGTAAGTGCACGGGTCATACAAGTAGTAAAGTGTACACAAATGGATCGGGTAGTAGAATCCACATGAACTAGTATCGCTTTTACTACTCTCTCTTCTTCTAATATCTAGTCGAACAACAATTTAGGGTTGAATGTGACTAAAGATCGGGAAAGACAAACAGATGAAGGAGGATAGAAAGATAGGGGGAGTCTTAGCAAGATAACACTAATCAAGAGTAGCGCCTGGATCAATCTCTTGGTATTGTTTGCAATCTCACTTACAATGTCTATCAGGTACAACCTATGAAGCCTATGTGAGCTCTCTAAGCTTTGTTACAACTATGGTATTGATAAACGTCGAGGATTATCATTATAACTGTAGGAATCATGCACTTCAAGGATAGTAATCACCCCATTGTGATCACACTAAGCTAATAAACACAAGCCAATTTTTATAATCATACTACATTAATCAAGCACATCAAGTTATGCAACACAAGATAAAACATATCAATCAAAAGGTCTCCATAAACATTGCAAGAAAAGTATTCAATTGCAAACTACAATCAAGTTCAATGATTCGGAGCACCGGAGACGGTTAGCATCTCATGGCTTCACACAATATTGAAATAACAACAAAAGCAATCAAGTAAAAGCTCATGGACTCCTTATGCTTCTGCATCAATGGTTGTGCTCCGAGGATCTATGTCGTAGATGAAGCTCCACTCCTAGATGTACCCTTCATTCATTGCTCTAACTTCCTTCCAGAAGATGGTGGATGATGCTAACGGATTTCCTCCTCTCGCCCTAATTGTCGCCAAGCCAAAAGTCCCCTTCAAAACCTAATTTTGGTGCTTAAAAAGGTGTTCTCAACCCAAGCACAGTTGTGCTTGGGCCATGCTTCCGGGCGTGCACTTTACCGACAGATCTTGGTTTCAGTAGTTTTCTAACCCTCACCAGACAGTGAAGTACACAGTCCCCAATACGCCCGTGTGTGGGCCATGCTCTCATTTACACACCCATGCTCTGGGGACCGTAACAGTGCTTCACAGTTCTTCACTCCTATTGAAAATCCTATAATTTGCACAGCTGAAGAGCACGCCCGTGCTTGGGCCGTGCTTGTCCTGCATGTTACACCTTTAATCTTTTTGTGCTGAAATTGTCTCAAATACCTATTCTTGCCATCCATTTTTTTCAGCAATAAATAATTGTGGTACTTTTTAGATAACATTATTAATCTGCTCTATTGATAAAGTTGGTCAGGACACGCTCATTTAACTTTACATTATATTAATTGTGTTTCAATGAATTAAAATTATTGTATTAGGATTAATGTTAAAATTTATGAGACAAAAATTGATGATTGTTAGGAATATTCCATAATCTAAATTATGCTTATAATGATTACTATATTGTGCCTTGGGTTTGGTAAAAAATTATGACAATTTAATTTATTTATTTATTTGATTATTTACTTCTACCAAAAAATATAATGTTGAAGAAGAAAGGGTTATATTAATAGATCTAATGTGGTTTATGATTTGGTATCTCACTTCTCTACCGAAGGATCACCTCATTAAATTATTTTTCTGGAAATTATGGTTCCTCCTGCCTTAGGGTCATCAATATATCCAAGGCTTCTTTTAGGATGTTTAAGACTGTTCATAGTCCCATTCTACTACTGGCTCACTACAGCGATAGAATGATTCTCTCTTGGCCATATCAATATCTTTTTCTATATAGTCTAACATATTCTTTAGTATTAACCAAAGTTGCTAATTTGTACGTGTTTGCATTTAACAACTAAAATTCAGTATGAATTTTTGTACTATATAAAAAAAAACTAAAGAACCTTACCTGGAAGTTAATTGGAAAGGGTGAATCTAAAACATACCTGAGTCCAACGATCAAATTGAGTGGCTAGCAATCTTCTAGATCAAGTGAGATATATTGAAGTGTTTTTAGTCTTCTAGCCTACCTTCTCTATAAGTGATGGAAGTCCTTGGGAAAGTTCTTTCCATCTTCGAGAAAACTTCATGATTAGGATGAGGATACTACTGTTAGTAAATACAGCAAAATTTTGAAACATTCAACACCATGCTGAATCGAAATAAAATTGTGACATTAATTGGTTGATTTGATGAATACCCTAATTTTAGTTCTAGTTATAAGTGAGATCTCAAAAATACCTATCGATACTTCAAATCTTTTTTTTGATAGCCAAATTTGTTCCTCGGATCTCCTAGATCTTCTAGCATCGAACAAAAGTCTCACGCCTCTAGAGTATACACCAAAATCAAAAAACGACCTTCTCTTTTTTTTTGTAATAGCGGCTAAGATTAGAAAATAAGAGAGAGAGATTGGAGAACTATTCTCACAAGAAAGTAAAATCGTTTTTCACCATACCATTAGGTTGGAGAGAAGTCATATTTATAGGGACTTCACAAAATATGATAAACATTATCTTATTATAAAATTCTAATAAAAGTATGATTATAGGGACTTCATAGAAGATGATAAACATCATCTTATTTCTATGAAGTCCTAATAGAAATAAGAGTCCTAAGGCAATTAGAACAACGTTTTTTTTTAAATCCTAGTAATTTTAATTAATTATTTGATCTAATCGAACTTTAATTAAAATTCAAACTTAAGACAAAAATCTAACACAATTTACAATTAGATTCATATAATGAAGTAAAATTGGAGGATACCAAAGAATGTGAGTGAAGGTATCAAACTATTCAAACACCGGAATAGCAGCAGTGGCTCTGCAAATTGGTCGGTTACGACTTCGATATTGAGTACAAGCCGGGCGCGCTTAACGGGCCGGCCGACGCCCTGTCGCGTATCAGCAGAATGTCCAGTCTGGCATTTCCACAAATAGCTACTATGCCAGGACTTGTCCCCTATTGTTACAGACCATGTAACAAACTCATAATACTGAATTTACAACCATTGCTACTAATTATGATTAACAATAATTAAACTCATAATAAAATCAGCAAATCTGGTGTTGTGTTTCCCTTGATTCACTCTTATGCTATGCCTGACGGTTGGTTGGGTTCGCTCTCGCCCTTTAGCTAAATTGTTGCAAAGAATTCAGCTAAAGGGCGAGAGCCAACCCAACCAATCGTCAGGCATAGCACAAGAGTGAATCAAGGGAAACACAACACCAGATTTGCTGATTTTATTATGAGTTTAATTACTGTTAACCGTAATTAGTAGCAATGATTGTAAATTCAGTATTATGAGTTTGTTACATGGTCTGTTACAATAGGGGACAACTCCTGGCATTGTAGCTGTTTGTGGAAATGCCAGACTGGACACTCTGTTATACATTGTAATGATGTGGATGAATGGGCTATATAATGGTATGAAGAGTAAAGAGAATGGCATCTTTGGCCATAATTCTCTCAATTCCTTGTCTCTTTCCTCTCCTTTTCTTCTTCTCTCTTATTTTAGTCCTCTTTCCCCTCTGTTCTTCTCTTGTGATACCTTGACATAGCTGAAGCTTGTTACAATTTGGTGCTTTCGTTGAGTCAATGACGGACGGCATGATGACCAGAGCACGAGCGATGGAGGAGCAGCTATCATCCATGGTTGAGCAACTCGCTCAACACGATGCAGTTTTCACCAAGATTGACTCCCTCTGTGGGGCACTTCAACAACACTCCGATTCATTTGACCTCATGCTCAAGAGCTAGGCAGAGTCCTTCGATCTCCTCCGCAGCTCCCTTGCAGCGCAGTAAACCGTCATGACAGAGATGATGTTGAAATTGCAGCAATTTAACAAACCCTCTCAACGAAAGCACCAAATTGTAACAAGCTTCAGCTATGTCAAGGTATCACAAGAGAAGAACAGAGTGGAAAGAGGACTAAGAGAAAAGAGAAGAAGAAAAAGAGAGGAAAGAGACAAGGAATTGAGAGAATTATGGCCAAAGATGCCATTCTCTTTACTCTTCATACCATTATATATAGCCCATTCATCCACATCATTACAATGTGTAACAAAATGTCCAGTCTGGCATTTCCACAAACATCTACTATGCCAGGACTTGTCCCCTATTGTAACAGACCATATAACAAACTCATAATACTGAAGTTACATCCATTACTACAAATTACGATTAACAGTAATTAAACTCATAATAAAATCAGCAAATCTGGTGTTGTGTTTAGCTTGATTCACTCTTGTGCTATGCCTGACAGTTGGTTGGGTTGGCTCTCGCCCTTTAGCTGAATTCTTTCAACACAATGTACATAATCAGACTTCTATCTTTGCTTATACTGTATTTCATAATACTACTTCTGTCACTTATCTGTGTCAAAAAAATCTACAAGTATTAGTTGTCTTCAACTAATGTTGAATATCAAGTTATTATTCTTGCAATTGTCAAGTTAACTTGCTTCCAAATCTTGTTCACAAACTTTAGTTTCTTTGCATGATGCATCCTTTTATTTATTATGAGACATTCGTTGGCACAATCTATTTTACCAAAATTTTATTTTTTCAGTTGCATGAAACACATCTCTATTAATTTTCATCATGATATACGAGCACGCCACAATAGAACCTTAGTATACGATAACATCACAATCAATTACAGAACACTAATTGATAAGTCGATGGTTGAACTAATGAATTTTCGCAACTAACAAAATATCTAAATAAAATACCAAAATTTCTAAATTATTGAAACCAAATAGAAGAAATATTAATTACTTGACATGCAAGCTTTACGATCCCCAAATTAAACCAAACTAAATATCGAATAAAATAATAATTGTTTTGCAAAAATTGATTCTCTAGGGAAGTCAAAATGATAACTAATATTTAATTTTGATTTGCCTCTTTTATGTTGCATTTTTTTATTTTTTTATTTTTCAATTTTCATGAATTTGAATTTAAATAAAAAATTTCCCTCCCTGTGACACATCTTCATCACCTGCCCCACTAGAACTTCAATTAAGAGTTTTTCAATTCAGGTTCTCATCAATACTGAAATAGTGCATTCAAAACATCCGTTATAAATTTAGAAAAATTATTGTTTTTCTAGATCATACTTTACATAATTGCATGACATATATATCTATAAATTACTTGAGCCGTAGATCAAATTGAAAATAAGAGATAGTATGATGTCACCAAGTAACAAGCCTATAACATTTGAGTAAGAAAAAACTAAGTAAATCCACAAAATAATCCCATCATGTCTGAGATAAACTGCTAATTAAATAGGTACCTAAATAAAAGTTAAAGCGAAGTACTGCATCATCAATGACTTGAAACTAAACAATGAATTGACCAAACTGCTCCTTTGACTGCACAGGACTTGCTCATATTTCCATATTTCCTTCTTGAAAAAGCTCGGTTCTCCATAGGACAAAAGATAAGACGCACAAATAATGACATCTTCGTCAATGGTTTTTAGGTCAATTGATACTTGGATCCCTTATGAGGACGTCTCGCAAGTGGTGAGAATTCAAATTCTTGGGGTGAGGGTGCATGTCTGAGAGCTGTGAGCACGAACTGTGGGTGGTCCCAGTGTTCACGTATGCGCGGGCCCCACAAACTGCAGTCGAGGCGTGTGCACGCTTCTGTCTTAGTTTAGCGCGCCCATTAAAAATTTTGTTCTTTTTCTTGACGCACAAAAAAAAAAAAAAAAACAATGGCATCTTCAAAGATGGTTTGTTATTGAGCTTCTTTTGATATAATGCTTGCACTATGAGAGCACTACATTAGTGGTGCCTTGCTTTGTAGTAGCAGTAGTAGTAGTACCACTACCAGTGGTGCCCCTATACAACAGTACCAACAACACTATCTGCTCAAAAATCTTTCAACCAACCCTTCCGTTTGTTTTCCCTTCTAATCATTTCTTCTCACATAATTCAAACTCTTATCTTAGAGCACTATTTGTTGTCATTGGTTGCTGTCACTCATTTAGTTGAACATTTTTCTTAGTGATGGGAGATCCCTTTAAATTATGTTTGAATAGGAGCATGAAATAACATCTTACATGGGTTTGAAAATAATAGTTTAGTCAATACTATTTCCAAAGAGGAAAAAATCATTTGATAAAACCAACATTTCAAGAAAAAAAATTAAATAACAGGAAGACTGATTTTGTTTTTTTTCAAAATTCCTCATATGTTAGATATTTAAATTTTAAATGTCTAATTATTCATGTAAAAGACGACGGATCAATTTTTTTAAAAAAAAAAAAATAGATCAGGAACATGTATCGAGATAAGAAGGATCATCTTTTGAACCATATTCAAAAATTATAATAAATAAATTGGTTTGGTTCAACATATAATAATGTTATATTTAACTGTAATGAAAAAAATTCAAATAACTTACATCACTTATTTTTAACAAGGATAAGAAACATGGTTACCTCATTGCAATATCAGCATGACTTGAATAAAAATAAAATTTAAAAAAAAAAATCAAAATCATCTCTATACATGAATGATGATCAATGGAAGCAAGTGAGACAGGAGGCACACTGTCATGTCCTAAATCTTGTGTAATGATCCAATAGAGGGTAGTGGTGATGTAGTTGTCAAGGGGTCCACACATCCTCAGTCTTGTGTCATTCATGTCAGAGGTTGTGTTCACCTTATCTTAAGATGAAGCCTACCGTAGATTATGCTTCTCCATCAACCATTATTATCATAATGGATCTTTTTATGGTTGCAAAAAATCTTATGAATTGTTTGCGCCTCAACAAATTTTAATTTGTTTGGTCTAAAGGCATTTGGTTTCCATTATTTCATGCATGATTTCTTTCTAAAACTTTCCCATCAATCAAGGCTTTTCTTTAGCAATGAATATAAGTACCCATAACGGGAGTCATTCAAGCAAAAGTTACCGGGGAATACCATGTACTTAGACGTGGCCATTTTGAACCGAAACAGTGGAGTTGAACTGGAACTGAACCATAAAAAACCGTAATCGTCAAAAAATCGGAATCTGAACCTTCATACGAGGTTCGGTTCTAGTTCTAGAATTTAAAAACCGTGGAACCGGCGGTTCAACCGGAGGTTTTTAACCATCTGTTCAACTAAAGGTTCAAAATGGAAGTTCAAACCAATGGTTCAGTTAAACCAATATATATAATGTCATGAATGATTAGGTTTTATTTTGTTAATATTATTAAAAAGTTATTAATTAAGTAATTACATGTTTAAAGATATTTCAAATAAATAATTAAAGATATTAACTAAATTGATTTTTTATTAGGTCTGATTCTGAACACTTGATTAGCCGATTAAGTTGATTCGTGACATTCATCCGATTTATATTTATTGTGCCATGCCAAACTTTATTACTTATGCAAGAAGATAAGTTATAATAAATATTGTTTTGAATTATTAATACTTTTATTTTTTAATAAAATATTGTATTAAATTAATTCTTGTATTTTTGTGTTCATTTAATTTTAAATATTAAATTATTTAGTTTAAAAAAAAAGCCTAAACCGTTTGAACCGCCAAACCGGAACCGTTGAACCTAACCACCAGAACCGGAACCGAAACCGAACCGAAACAGAACCGCCAAAAACCTTGCCTATGCGGTTCGGTTCTGATTCAAGATTTTTTTGAACTGGAACTGACGGTTCAAGAACCGGAACTGGCGGTTCCTGAACCGTGGCCATGTCTACAGGTACCCCCTAATCTAGACAATCACAGCGAACTAATGTATGGGAGCACTCTTTAACATATTACAAAATGATTGCTATGATCCCAATTAAAATACTTTTCATGACCTAAAGGACTTGCTCAGTTCGTGGTAATATCAAAATATTGTTATTTACATATCTCTAGCTAGCTAAAGTATTTGACTTCTATGTAAATAGAAAATCGAGAGTTCAACTTCTTCGCAATGCATGATCGAGGCATACATTCATTACATGTTGTAGATTATCCATGTTATAAAAAAATCTCTAAGTAAAATTTTACAACAAAGATCTACAGATATTATCAGACTTAACGTTGTTTGATAACAATTGAGATAAGCATAAGTGACTCAACTCAACTTAAAGAGAAATTATGGGTAAATTCATTCATTTTTCTTTTTTTGTGTTTCTTTTGAGCAACAATTTCCATCACTTGTTATTTAAAGTTTGCAATTTGAAAAAGAACTCGGCTTTTAACTTTTTGCCAAGCCCAGCTCAAACTAAAATAGTTTTCAGCCCAATTAGAAATAATTTCTGAAAGCTTGCCAAATAGTTAGCTACTCTCATTTTTTTTATTTGTAATTTTTTCTTCAAATGATACCTTGTAATATATTTTTCATAATCATATTTTGCTCTCTCTCTCTTGATTTCCCTCACCTTCTCTTCTGTGCTCTCTCCTTTGAATGTTGTCAAAGCAAACTGCAAGTTTTCCGAAACTAGGATGGCAGCTAAAAGGCCTCCCATTGCTCAAGAGATCTCAGTTGTCTTCATCAGTTATATGGATCAAGAAGTTTGTTATTTATTCCATAATGCTTATGATCAATTAGAATTAATGTTTTATGTAGTCAAGGCATAGTTTGAGTTTCTCCACAAATGCCAATCGTGGCAATATCACATTTGGATAGTTAGAAAATTACATTTGAAGTTAATTGCAAAATTCATGATGTTAGGACTTCACCATATATATACCATAAGTGCCTGCCTCCATGGACGTGGAGTTAGACACTAGTGTCTTTGCTTTCTCGGCAGGGGAGGATGGCAGGTGAGAGCTTTCTCAGATCCGGATGTGATGTTTTGATTCGGATCCAAAAAGCTAAATGGGGACACGCTGGCTAACAAGTTTGTATTTTTTAATATTTAAGAATCCAGTCGGATGCCACGTCAACCATATCAAACGGCAGAACTGACGATGTTTCTGGCTTGAGTCTAATTGGCCCGAAATAAAAAGTAGATGGACCATTAGGATCAAATTTGAGTAGAGGGACCAAAAGGGAAAAAAGAGAAAAGTAGAGGGACTATTTAGGGTATTTAACCTTTTCTTTATCATACAATGTTTGTAAGATAGAGTATTTATAAATACAACCAACTGGTTATCCCCTAAATTATTGTTTCCTAGAATATCACCTACCCATAATAGTTATTCACTCACCAATCATGCAATTAATTTTTAAATTTATAATTAAAGCCAATATGGAAATAGCCTACATGAAATGATGAATCAAAAGGTAAGAGATCAATAAAAGCAACGGTTTATTTTTTCTATAATCAATTAATTAAAATTCATTATGAAATTTTCATCAAACTTTGGTTGTTGCTATTTTTACCTCTGACTCCATTTTATCATGTGATAAGTTTTAGGTTAAACAAGAAATTTAAAAAAAAATAAAACGAGAATTTTATTTGACACATTAACTTTTTTTATTTTAAAAAATATAACTAGTTAAATTTTAAAGGAGTAAATGTGATTTTTTTTTATTTAGAATAATAATAATAGTAATATTTGGGGCCAGGAAATCCCTAAACCCTAATAACCGCGTGGGGACGGGGACGGAGAAAAAATTATCCTCATACCAGGTTCAAGCCTGGGTTCAAGGATGGGCTTCTTAATTCAGGGGTCGGGGCCAAAGAATGCATCCTACGGTGAATCTTCTCCCTGTTGACAGCCCTAGGAATCTTGAAGACCACTGATGAGTGCTTGATTACACTATTTTCTTATATTATTTTGTGCACTTATTAGGCTTGTTTAGAGTTGTAACATGGAAGACAATGCTTAACATAGTACAAATTTCTTTCTTCAGGTGCACATGAAGTTTAAAGACGAGAGAAATCCAAATGAAGCAATTTAAGGCCAAAACAGAGGAAAATGAGTTCTCTCAGCATCAATTTCTGAAAAACAGGCCAAACAGAATTGCTTACGGGCTTCTTACGGCTTTGCTGCCGTCGTAAGCCATAGATAGAGACTCTTGCGAGCATGCTTATGCCCATAAAATGGAGCATAAGGAGAAGGCAGTGGGGTTTACAGGCACGACTTACGCCCGTAAGCCGAGATCGTAAGGGCCATCCAGTGGAGCTTACAAGGTAAACACAGGCTCGTAAGGAGTGGTCATAAGGATGGATAGTGAAGTTTACGGGACCCACGCTTACAGCCATAAGCCCGACCGTAAGGCAGTGACCAACATGAGACCTGAGCCTTACGGCCACTGCTTACGCCCGTAAGCCACCTGTAAGGGCTAGGATATAAAAAAAAACTTAGGTTTCCAAAATTGGGGGACTGCAACTAGAGAGAAACGAGAACTGCGGAACCAGGGCATAAGAGAAAATCACTAAGGAGAAGATATGCAAGAAGGCAAAGGGCATCATTGATTCCACCAACTTCTCCACACCGACGACGCTATATAAGCGTCATTCGTCAATTCGGGGGGAAACTTAGGCAGTGCCATCTTCTCCGAATTTAAAGGGTTTTTAGTGTTTGATTGCTATCTTAGAATGTATTTCAATTCCTATGCAATGTACTTGGATGTTTTGTGCTCCATGAGGAGCTAAACCCTTTGTGGTACTTGGGCATGTGAACATTTGGAATATTGAGTTGTTGGAAGTCTTATTTGCTTCTTAATTCTACTAATTTGTGAGTTTCAATCTTGCTTGTATCTTGTTCAATTGAGTCTGATAATCGTGATTGAGTTTGGGTTATGCTGTGGTGAGTGACATGCCCTTAAGTGTAAGACCACCCAAGATTGAAAAGGGTAGAGAGAGTGAGCTTCTAGTTAAAGGAGCGCCCTCTTTCCCCTTCGTATAGATCATCATACTTTCGTGTTCGTACGAGCGCTTAGCAATCGTGTAACCCTAGGTTATGTTAGGTGAGTTGCACGAGATTAGCGGGGGTTTCACTCTAGAGAGGAAACAACCTATGTTCAAGAACCCAAGTTGATCACTAAAGAAACCCTAGATCATAAGGCACCCACCGAGAGAACCTGCGTCAAGAGAATTCTCTGTGTTACTTTTGGTGAGGTAGGCATTGATGGCCATGGGGTGGGTCAATGGATGTTAGGTTTCCCACAACTCATAATTGCTAGGTTAAGCAGTGTATTTGAATTCCTGACCCTCATAGAATCACCCAAAGAGAATCATCAAATGAGTACCCCTTTTTATCTATTGATATCTTTTCTTATTTTCTTATTGTGCAATTATTTCTTCTTGTTGCTTCTTATTTCATTCGCATTATCATTAAGGTTAGATAACAATAGTTAGGGTTATTACTATTACTCTCATTCATCTTGGATACAATAACCTTACTTTCAAGCACACTTTTTTTTACTTAATCGGCATGTGCACTTGGATTTCATAGGTGACATCAGTCCTTATCAACAACCACACTTTATCAGTCCAATGTTGTGACAAACAGTCCTCCTTGTGAAAGCCTTCCCACTATCTCTTAAAATTCACTTGAGTGACTGGGAAACTCTTTTGAAAACTGCTATCTCATTATTTATTCTAAAACATTGGTAAACAACTTTCCTTGCCTAAGACTCCTCACTACTTCTTGAGACTCTCTTGAGTGAGTGAAAATTATCTTTTGAACCACAACATCGCTTGTTAAATCCAAAGCAATGTCAGACAAATCTCCTTGTAAGCCTTCCCATTATCTCCTAATACTCTCTTAAGTGACTGAAAATTATCTTGAAGACTACATAAACATTTTGGAGTCCAATAAGGTGGTAGACAGCTTTTCTTGTAAGAATCTTCTAACTGCTTTTTGAGACTCTCTTGAACAATATTTCTTATGAAGTCCAAAACAATGATAGACAGCTGTCTCTCTCTCTCTCTCTCTGTGAGAGTCTCCCCACCATTTTTTAAGACTCCCTTAAATGAGTGGAAAAACTTATTTGAAATCACAAGACTTCTTGCAAAGTCCAAAGCATATGGTAGATTGTTCTCTCTGTGAAAGTCTCCCTACTGCCTCTTAAGACTCTCTTGAGTGAGTTGAAAATTAATTGAAAACCACAAGGCCTCCTATGGAATCCAAAGCATGTGGTAGACTGCTCTCTTGATGAGAGCATTTCCACAACCTCTTGAGACTTTTTTGAGTGAATGAAAATTACTTTTGAAGATCACTCACATTTGTGAAATCCAATGCATTTAATATACTATTCTCTTTGTGAGAGTTCTAATTTCCTTTTCAAAGTCACGAGTGAGTGAAAATCTCACTTAGGAACCTTCATGTGTAAAAATAATAATAAGAAGAATTATCTCAAATTAACTAAGGAAAAAAAAGTACCTTTAACTACTGCAAAGAAAGGGCTTCGCAAGTAAGGATAAAGAAAAGCTTTTCAAATGACAAGAAAGAGATTTCACAAGCCTAAGATATCAAAGCTTTCAACTATTAAAAAACTAAAGGGAACCAAGTTTATGATTCACAAATAAAGAGTACAACTTAATTAGGATTTATAAGAACTTCTAAAATTAAACAAATCAAAGTAGTCAAGTTAATGACCTAGTCTTAATTCCTGACAATATACAAGTTAAGCTCAAAAGCCTAGAAGATTTTAGGCTTAAAAAGCTTAAGTGACTAGACAAATAAACTCAAATTCTTAAGACATCAAAATTCAAAGAATCGAAGAGCTTCACAAGTCCAAGGTTTTGAAAGCTTCACGAGCATAAAATGCCAAAGTTTTTAAAACTCTCTCTCAAATGAAACCAAGTGTGTGATTCACAAATAAGGAACACAACTTAAGACCTATAAGAATTTCAAAATGCAAACAATTCAAAACCCTCAAGTTAGTGATGGTCGTGACCTGGCAACGTGCAAGCCAAGGCTTAAAAACATAGAAGAGTCAATGCTTGAAAAGCTTAAGTGAGTACACAAATAAACTCAAACTAAAATATCAAAAATCAAAGAGTCAAAAAACTTCACAAGAATGAAATGGCAGAGTTGTCAGAAGTTTAAATCAGATGAAATCAAATCCGTGATTCATAAATATAGAGACGCAAATTATGGGATAAATCTAAGTAAAAGTAAATTCAAATAATGTGAATAAAGATTAGGAAAGCAGTGTTGAAAAACTAGTGTTTTTTATTTTTTGTTCTAAATCGAGTTAATATACTCATGTAATTATTATTTTTTAATTAATAAAAATTAATTTCTCTAATATATTCATTTATACCTTGTTTATACTTTTTCATAATAAGAGGTTCGAATTAATACATTGTCTGAGGTAATTAAAATTATAGACTTATCCTTAATAGCAATTGGAAATTCCACAATCACTTAATATAAAATAATTAAAATTGGATTTGTAGACTATTATTTTACCTGTTAATTAAAGTTAAAAACAGGTTAAGAATAAAGGATTCCACAGTGTTTTAAGATAAGCAGGAAGAGAAAGGAGTGTTTGTGAATACATACAAGCTCATGTGAATAGTTCTGCTTGTATTAATAACAGTACAGCAAAAATCCTAGTTTGTATCAATAGCAAAAAAAAAATTATTGGATTACGGTTAAAAAAGGTAAGGTTAAACAATTATCGGATTACGGTTAAAAACTTTATTAAGGTTAAATTAACCAATTTTTTTTAATTTATTGTTTTAAATTATTTAAAAAATTTTCAATAAAAATAATTAATAAAAATAGATATATTTTTAAAATAATAATTAATCAATGTTTTTTAATGAAATTAAAAAGGATACATTTACTTATTTATTTCATTTTCATTTAATGTAATTTTTTAATAAAGTCACACTATATATATATATATATATATATATATATATATATATATATATATATCATAATGAAGTTAAAACAATTAATAATAAATTTTTTAAACACAATAACAAATCTGAAACATAAAACAATTTAATAATCTTCCAAAAAATAAGTTAATTTATATTTACCCAAGGACTAGTTATGAACTATATTTGATGGTTACCGTCTCTAGCTAATCCCTGGGTAATATTTAGAATCAATAATTTTACCTAGGGAAAATAATCTCTTGCTAAATAAAAACCTTAAGAAATAAAACTACCCAGGGATTAGCTACGAAAAAATAAAAACGACTATGTTACCTAGCTAATCCCTGGGTACTTTTAAAGCAATTCAATTTTACCCAGGGATTAGTTACAACTAAATACCAATGACTATGTTACCTAGCTATTCCCTGAGTAATTTGTAAAACTATTCACTTTACTCAGGAATTAGCTATGACCAAATACCAATGACTATTGTACCTAGCTAATCCCTGGGTAATGCTAGGGTATAGATGCCGCGAGATTTAGCAAGGGAATTGCTAGGGAAAGATCGACCGTGGCTAATTTCCTGGGTATTTTCCTGTGTAATTCATAGGTAATATTTTCATCTTCTATATGTAAACATGCCTTTTTATTCCCTATCTATTCCCTGGCTAATTACCTTGCAATATGTTCCCTGAGTAAAATCCGTTGGTAATTAACAATTTTTTTGTAGTCGTTTTAAGAATACATCTTCCGCAAGGGATGCACACCTATGAGAGTAATGAATTATATTAAGTAATTATGATGCAACAAATACATATATCCACCTAGTTTAGGATAAATTTTATAAAATAGTAATTTAATATATAATATCATCTGAATGTTTAAATTTGTGACTTTTTTGCATGTTTTTCTCACATATACTCTATTAATTACCTGCAATAGTTCCACTAGAAAATTACATGATATATATTGTGAGCTCCATATTTCATATATATTGGCTGTTCCTTAAAAACTCACAGAAAACAGAAAACAATTCTTGTTCATTCCCATGGAATTAAGCATGCAGTAACTAAAGAACGCAGTGATAACATATAATTGTGTTATTTCATTTTCATGCCTATATATTCTTCAACACTTCCCACTACCATATATATATATATATATATATATTTGTGCTTCAACATATAAGAAACTTTATATATATATATATGCCTAAAAGGCAATATCCTGGCAGAAACATTGCTGCACTTCAAGGGCTAGTTCCTCCACACTAAGTTGGCATTCAAGTCCAATCTGCATGTAAAATAACAAGAAGAGAAAAAGAAAAAAATATCACATTAATTTAGAACCTTATGAATAATCCCTTGCCACCATATTCTCTATCTATCCAATCTAAATATATCAAAGCCAATTGAAACAAATATATATATATATATATATATATATATATAGATTGATAAATTATAGTACCTTGATAACAAAGGAGTACAGCACAGTGTCCTCCATGCTACTAATATTAAGATGAAGGATCTCAAACTCTAGTTTCTCAAGAACAGTGATGATCTTGATAACTTGTCCGGGAATGCGCTTAGAGATTGTTCTCAAGAGAACATTAGAGCCGCAAATCTTCGCCTCGACATCGGCCAAGGGAGAGTTGCAACTTGCACCGAGCTCCTTCAAAGTGTCAGTGGAGTGAGGGCTATCCAAAGGCAAGCTCAGGCTCATGTGCTGTGGTGGAGGGAGGAGTAAGAGAGGTTTAGGACTTGGTGTGGTAGGACTAGGACTAATGCTTTTCCTTCTCTTCTTTGCTTCTAAGGATTGAAGAACTTGGTGCAACTCCTTGATGAACTCTATTGCTCCTCCTATTATTGAAGCTTGGTCTCCCTTTCATCAAATTGTTTCAGTTATGAAAACTTAGTTTGTTTCTAATCTTGGGAATTAATTGATGTATGTATGATGATTTAATTACCCTTTTGATGTAGAAAGGTGGTGTAAGGGAACGGAGGACTTTGAGGTGTTCATTCATTTGGCGGCGCCTGTTTCTCTCTACTGCTATGTGAGACATGAGCTCCCCTCCACTAATTAGCACTGCAAGAAAACAAACACTTGTTCTTCTTCTTCTTCTTGTTCTTGTTCTTGTTTTTGCTCTGATTAGATGGTGCTATTCTGGTTATAAATCAATGAGAAGCAGAGTCTTGACTATATATAAGGAGAGGAGCCTTATTAGGTTTATTTTGTTATTATTATTTTATTTTATGTTTACATATTTGCCCTTGTAGAACTATCAACTATTACAGAAATATCCTCATGAATTTGAGATTCAATGCATACCTAGCAATAGGACTCTCAAGGAGTATATTAGCATATTCATTTTTTGTTTTTTTTATAAAAGTTAATTATTTAAATATATATTGGAAATATTGATATTAATAAAAGTTAGTTATTAATGGGAAAATAATATTTGATTTTTTTAATTTAATTAAATTAAATTAAATTTAAAGGGTGTAAAAAACACTTTGAATTATCCAAATATGTGGAAAGAAAAATATAATATTTGTAGTTATCCTTGCATACTCCTGGAAGATATAATTTGTATTGTACCATAAAATAATAATAATAATAATAATAATAATAATAATAATAATCATCATAATAATAATATATAAAAATTTAAAAAAAGCATTACATCAAAGGAGGAAAATGGAGACAAAAATGAACATAACTAGAAGCATTACATCAAAGGAGTTATTCATATTTTATTTCATCTCAATAAAATATGAATAATTATTTTATGGTTTCATGTACAAATAATTTTATATAATAATTAGTGCATGAAACTATAAACATCACCATATCAATAATTTATACAGTATTTTTCCTAAAAAAAAAACACTTGCAAATATAATCTTGACACTCACAAATCCAATATTTAATTCACATGGGGTAAAATAGAAATAATATTTTTCCTCAAGGGCATGAAGGTCAAAATGCCATCATTTAATAGCTTGGGTGCACACTCGTGAGGTTGGTTTGCATGGACACGAATGAGTCACACAATAGAAGGGGCTTGGCTTTTATCTTCTTAAAATGCACGTGTCCAATGTCACATACCTAAGCCCTTCCCATTCATGGAATCTTCTCTTTCATTTGTGAAATTGTTTGCATAAATAACCCCCAAAAACTGAAAACTTTTATACGCACCCTACGGAAAATTATATTTACACATTTGCCCATAAATATATCATCATTTAGTGATATCACTCGGGGGCAAAATATTCTTATATGTCCACCCCTCTAAAATTGTATATCAAATAGATTTATCATTGTTATGATATATTATTATCGGCGAATGTGAGAAGCAATCATTATCCAATGTGTTAATTTGTCTCACATAGTAAATTCTAAAGGTCTTTAAGCCACCGGACTCGTTTATTTTTTAAATAATACTTATCATTTTTGTCAATATATATACTGAACACATTTATTTTATTTTTTATTCAAAAATACCTTTTACATGGAATTGTTTTTCTTCCCCAAATATGGCTTAAACCAAAATCCTCCTTTCATCAAGACGGTATTTGTAATTTATAAGTACAAGGATTCCAAAGAAATATATTAAAAAAATTATAATTTTTAATAAAAGAATGGCAAAATTGTCTTTTTATATATATTATTGCCGGTTGCTCTGGCAAGAGGAGCATGCATGTAAGTAAGAAATTTGTTGGATAATAAGAGAATTGTGCATTTTTCCAAGGGTACATACGAAAAATTCATTGGATTATTTATGGCAAGCATGGAGCAATTGAAAGTAATGCATAGAATTTTGCAAACTTGTAGTTACTACTACACGCTGCATTGATTATTCCACAATACACCTTCTCACGGGTCTTTGCTTTTGTAACTTATAAATTCCACACCCTCACCCTTAATTTATCCCAGGAAATTTTCAGAGCTTTTATATTTATTATTAATAATAAGATAAATTTACCTATAAGTCCTGAATATATGTTTTCTTTTCTGTTGGTGTTCTTCCTTTTCTTGGATATATGCTTTTTTTTTCTTCTATTAAAGCATTTTCTTATATTTCTTTTCATCATTTTTTAGTTATAATATTTAATTTATTAACAATAAAAATTCTTTACAATTTTAATCTATTAAAAAAACCATAAGTGACAATGGCATTTCTTTCCGTATGAATTCAATATTTTTTTCTGTTGTGGATTTTTTTGAATAAAGAGTAGACATTGAAATCCCTTACAGACTTGTGAGGATCTCAAAGTTAACTAACTCAACCTCCTTGGCGCCAGCCATACCGTTTTTAAGTAATCATAGAATTTCCTTCGATATTTATGTTTTTTATATTTAAAATAATGTGAAAACACTTTCTTTAAAGGAAGGGTTAACGCAAGTCATGAGTGCTCACCCAGGTATGAATATATTTTTATTCTTTTTAGGGGTCATTTGGTTCCCGAATTAGGTATAAAAATAAAAGGAAGTGGATGAGGATTGAGAATGGAGGATGTGTTTGATTGATAAGGTATGAGATGGTAGTTCCTTAAGAATGTGAAAAGTAATAAAAGAAGAAATTATAGTAAATTGACTTTTACACCCTTGAAACAAGTAAATAATATTATATATAAAATAAAATGTTAAGTTAAATAACGACTATTTTTAATTATAAAATATTTTGATTATTATTATTTTTTATTTTATAATTAAATATTTGAATTAAATATTTTCACTTTAATTATTACTTATTATTAAAATTATCTATTTAATTATTATTTTATTTATATTATTATTTTAATTATTAATTATTATTATTTGAATAAAATTTTTATTTTAATTGTTAGTTATTATTATCTATTTACTTATTATTTAGTATTAAAAGTATCTATTTAATTATTATGTTAATTAATTATAATTTACTTACTAAATAAGAGGGCCAATTTGTAATTTCAACTCAAAGAGTGGAGAAGGAATGAGCAATCCTCCCAATTTTGGGAGGATTGTCACTCTTCCCACTCATTCCTCACCCAATCCTCTCTTACTCCCATTCATTAGCATTCAAACAAAGGAGTGGAATGGGAAAATAATAACTCTTATTCCACACCTTACAACCAAACACCCCCTTAGATATCAATTGTTAAAAATTCTCTTTTTAAAAAAAAATTTAATGAAAATTTAATAAAATTTCCAAAAGGTGAAAAATATTTAAATTTTATAAAGAATTTAAATATGTTCACAAAAAATAAATAAAAAATAAAAAATTATATAATTATAAAGAATTTTAGTAATTTTAGAAAAAAAAAACTATGTTGATGATGTGGGATGGCTAATATAGTCTGTTGTTAAAATATAATATGCATATTAGTGCAGTTGGATTAAAGTGTAATTCTTGCAGAAAAGGCTTTTACAACCATTGATACCAAAGCAGTTTTACATCACTTTTAAAAATTGCAAATTTATCAAACACAGCGACCATCTCTTAGGGGTTGTTTGATTACCCGTAAGTAGGTGTAATATAATTTGATTTTCAGGTAAAATGGCAATATGGACTCTTTGGTTACCCGTAAATGCAAAGTTGCCGTAATTCAAATTACAGATTTATAAGGTTTTGCCGCATTTTGAATTACTGCCAAAATTGGACGTAATTCACAATGCGGTAATGTAAAACAGTATTGGGGCTGCTACTCAACTAATTGCCTATCGCCGCAGCCCGCAGACCGGACCCCCACCACCGCCGCCGGCTAGCCGGCCGGAGGCTGACCATCACCCCGGCTGCCGGCCGCACTCCCGCCACTGTTCCCGGCCGGCCAACTGGAGTCCAGCGGTCAGCCGATCAGATTCCGATCACCGCCCCTGCAGCCAGCCGTACTCTAACGACCGCCACCGATCGGCCGGCCCTGCTTAAATTTAAATTTGACTTTTTTTTAGTACGTTAAACAAGGATGATAACAATTAAAATAGTATAACCTATATAATTATAAGAAATTTAAAATAAATTTGTGAAATCCCAACTGATTAAACCCTTTGTAATTAAAAAAAATAACTTTTTTATCATGCCAAAATTGTAGGGATTTTAATTTAGTTGTTGATTAAAATATTTTATTTATGGAAAATTTTATTTGGATCGTTATATGGTTAAATGGTGTTGGTTGAGAAATTTGAGTTAATTTAAATCCATAAGTGAAATCTATTTTAAATAAATAAAAGGGAAAATTACTGTTTACCACTCGGGATTTTCAAAACTTTCTAAAAGCCCCCTCCAACTTTTGCACACCCTGAACAGCCCTTCCGTTATAGTTTACTTCCCTTCTACCCCCTATCGGTCACTTCAAATGGGTCCTTATTATGAAATTCTATTTTTGCCCTTGGAAATGGTGGAAAAAAACACGCCCGATCACATCATGTCTAACCTTTATGCATACAATTGTGAGTTGTTTTTTCCCTTCCTGGTTGATTTTTGGCAAAGATACCATAGCAAGCGAATTACATCTTTTTCTTCTTCTTCTCTTCTTCTTTTTCTCATTTGGTTTGTTCGATTTGAGTGCTGCCAGTTTCCCAATAAGGTGAGAATTTTTTCGTTGGTCACTTTGATCATTCTGTGTGAGGGAGTAACAATTTATAAAAATGCAGGGCTATTATGGAGAGTTTTTGTGCTATTGCAAGATACAACGGGGACGAACGAGTGCTAATGTTTCCCGTGTGAGGGTCTCGATATGTGAGTGATGGGGTTTCGATATTTCCCGTGTGAGGGTGAAGTTTATCACACCCGATGGACATAAAACGATTTGTCCAATAGAAAACGAGATTGACTTCTAGCGCATGTGTCACGTGTACTCGATCTTCAAATGCGGTGTAGTCGATCTTGTAGTCGAGACAGATGATGTGCCATCGTATCCTACTGAAAACGAGTTCTTGTCTTTGTAAGGTTTTCCCTTTTATATTTATCTAGTTGTATATGTTAATTATTGTTTAATTATCCCATTCTCTGTTTAACTAGATCAAGTTATTGTTTAATTATCCCATTCTCTGTTTAACTAGATAAAGTTCCCGTTTAAAAAAATATTTTCTCCGTTTAAATTATTAAGTTCCTGTTTAAATATTGTTTTTAACGTTTAAAGTTTATAATTATCATTTAAAAACTTTGTGTTTCTGCTTAAAATCTTGATCATTTTCGTTTGAACTAAAATGTTGGCATGAATTCGGATTCTGAGAGCGCTTCTGTTCCATCTCATGGCGACCCTGACGGTGTGGCATGCCTTCCTTCCTCGTCAGATCAATCTGAAGTGTTGTCATTGGATGTCAGACAACGTTGTCAAGGCGTTGAACACTTCAGAGACGTACTTCGGAATTTTGCTATCAAACGGAATTTTGACTTCAAATTCCTAAAGAACGAAAAACACCGGGTGACTATGGAATGCGCTGCCAATGGTTGTCAATTGCGCCTTCATGCATCAAAGGAATATAATAAAAATACTTTCAGAATCAAGACAATGCACCTGTCATACACTTGTGATGGTGGAATTGGATCGGCGTCACATCCGAAAGCGTCCAAAAAGTAGAAAAGCGCACAAATGATTCAAAAGCTCAAGGAGCGGCCCTTGTGCAAGGCCATCGACACTCAGAAGGACATGTTGCGAGAATATGGTGTCCACATTCCATATAAGCAGGCTTGGTTGGGAAAAAAACATGCCCGTGTGATCCTCGAAGGCAGCGACATCTCTAGCTACAATTTGTTGCTATGGTACGTGGATAAGGTGGTTGAGATGAACCCCGACAGCATTACGTTTGTGGAAAGAGACGGTGCCCATTTTAAACGTGCATTCTTTTCCTTCAGCGCGTGCATTGTGGGATTCAAGAGGTCATGCAGGCTGCTGCTATTCCTCAATGGTACCCACCACCTTGGAAACTATCGGGGTACTCTATTGGATGCCATAGGCAAAGATGGAAACAATGGTTTTTTCCACGTCGCCTTCGCTATTATCGACAACAAGACCGATGCCAATTGGACTTGGTTCATTTCCAAGTTAGGTGATACTTTATACAATGAAGGAGATTATCAAGAGATAATTACATTCTTGTCGGACAGGTCAAAGAGCCTTGTGAACGCTATTGCGAGAGTTTTCCCTTCATCCCCACATGCATACTACCTTCCACACTTGGAGGCCAATTTTATGAAAGCCAATGTCAGACTTGGGAAGGCATTGAGGGAGGAGTGCTGGTCCATATACTTTCGTATTGCGTGAGCATCCATGGCTAAAGAATTCAATGATACTGTCAATGAACTACATGCCACATCACCCGAAGCCTATCAGTGGTTGATTCATAAGTCGAACATGTCACATTGGTCGAATTATCTGTTCAAAAGTGAACACTGGGGCGAGATGTATTCAAATGTCACAGAGTCATTCAATGCGTAGATCAAAGAAGTTAGGCATAAACCGGTGACGAAAATGGTCGACTCCATAAGGTATTCGAATGTTGACTTTATTTAACGCTTAAGAGTTGCCCTTATCCTTTAAATATTTCCCGTAATGTTCAAATATCATTGTCTATGTTTAAAGTTCTAAGTCTTTGTTTAATTTCTTATCCTACTGTTTAAGCCGATGTGTTTCCGTTTAAATATCAATCTCTTTACTTAATCTTGTTTAAGATTTGTGTTCTTCGCTGTACATGTTCAAGTTGATGCGCATGTTATGCAATCGCCATGAGCAAGCGAACAAATGGGAGACCTACTTATGCCCGGACATACATTCGAAGCTAGAAATACTTGTTGAGGAAAGCCGAAATCTTCATGTTGGTCGTTGTGTCGATGATCGTTATGAAGTGATTGACGAGTGCAGCAACTCTGTAAATCTTGCCAATAGAACTTACTCATGTCGCAGATGGCAAGTTTATGGTATTCCGTGCAAACACGCTTGAGCTGCAATAATGCAGACAAACACCAAAGTTCATCGTTTTATTACCGGCTGCTTCACCTTCGACAATTACAAGCTGGCGTATAAGAAGGCTATATTCCCCATACCCGACAATGAGAAACCTAAGGAAGAAAATCATGAACTGCGTTTGCGACCGCCTGTGACGAGAAGGTAACCTGGGCGTCCTAGACGAAAGAGGATAGAGTCGCAAGCGTCTGAGGTCCGCGAGTTACATTGCAGCCGATGAAACACGGCCGGTCACAATCGTAGATCTTGCAATGAAACTGTCGCCGACTAGGCATTGTAACGCAGGAACTGAATGTTAAACAGAGAAAATCAATTTTTATTCTCATTCTTTGAAATTTAAACGTAGACACTGAATATTAAACTGGAACTGTTACTCTTAATACGTAACGCATATATTTAAACAGAGACATCGTATTTTAAACAGATCCTACTTCATTTTAAACAGTAACACTGATATTTAAACATTACAATTGAAAGTTAACCAAAAAACGTCACGTATTAAAGATACAGACATTAAACGAACACTAGTAAATTTACATTGAAAAATCTGCCATGTCATTGTAAAAGAATGAAATGAATTTAAATTAATAACTAGAAAACTTAATTAGGGTAACCCTTCAGTGCAAATTTATTACTAATTACTAAAATTTAATTAATATTTATTGAAAACGTAAGCATAAATGACATCGATCACTGTTATCGCTCTCATCTATTCCCCAATACCAATTACTTTCTTTAAAATTATAAAAACGTACACAGAAAATCAAGGTCAAAGTTGCATGAATTTTTTATTATTGTTTTATTTGAGACAATAGCTCAAACTTCCATGAGATAGATTTCTATTTAAACAAGAAGCTGAAACAAGATAAACATCCAGATATATCCAGAACCCAACAAAATGCATAAGACACTTCTCGATGAGTTTTTCCAGAAGTCGCACGGGCCATCGCCGGAGTACTCCACCCTCAGGGAAGGCCCCGACCACAACCCCGCATTTGTGGCTACGGTGACGGTTGATGGTACCCCGTTCTCTAGTATTGAGCCTGCAAAAACAGTCAAGCAGGCCTAGAACGTTGCTGCTGAGGTGGCGTTCAAGCATCTCTGTCCTTCACACAGGGGGAAAATGAATATGTCTCCCACTGCTGCTGATGATGTCTCCATTCCAGGTACGTAATACCGTAAGATTTCTCTATGAATGTTTAAAAAATATTTGGCTCTTCTAAAACCTTGAAATCTCAATTGTAGGGCCTTCATACAGTCAATATTACTCCAGCGATGAAGAGTTGGAGTGGGTTTTGGATGACTTAGTCCATGAACTAACAGCAAAAGAAGTCTTTTTTGCTGCAAAACTTGATGGAATTTTAAATCGAAAGGCACATGTACAAAAACTGCTCCAAGCTTTGAAGTAGAAGAAAAGGGCAGAGTGACAGTTTTTGTTCACTTTGTTATCTTTTTTAAAATAAGAACCCTGATGGGTATTAGTTTATTAAGTTTGTTTAAAAATTCTACAATTTCTGTTGCAACTTTGTTAAAATTATGCAACTTTGTTTAATAGAGAAAATCTAATTTCATTGTCATTCTTTGATACTTAAACGCAAACACTGAATGTTAAACGGCGACTCTTAATCTTAAACAGTAACACATATAGTTAAATAGAGACACCGTATTTTAAACAGAGACTACTTCATTTTGGCATTTGTTGATATTTAAACGTAGACACTGAATGTTAAACGGAGACACTTATTATTAAAGGCTAACACATATATTTAAATAGCGACATCATCGTTTAAACAGAGAGTACATCATTTTAAAATGCAACACTGACCCTTAAACGTTACAATTGAAAGTTAACCAAAGAAAGTGAAGTATAAAAAAATACAGACGTTAAACAAACAATAGTAAATTTACATTGAAAAATCTGCCATGTCATTGGCAAAGAATGAATTGAATTTAAAATAATAACGAGAAAACTGTTTTACATTTGAAAACAAATAATGTCATTGATAAAGAATTCTATTTCCCTGCAGTCAAAGACCCTCCTTTGTCAGTGATGTCGGTTGCGCTCCCTTCCATAAGTATGCAGGCAACATACTTTATTCTCAAATAAGGGACGCCTGTTTGCAGTATCCGTAGCTTTTCACCGTCGAGTAATTGCTCGATAAACCGCATGACGTAGACGGCGCAGTCGACACTCCCTTTTTTTTGTCGTGGGGTTTCATTATCACAAACAAGCGGGTACTTTGTGGTCACCGTGCTTCCGAACTCCAGAAAGACACAGAAGTCGAATAGCCTCCGCTGTCGACGTATACAATTTCATATTAGAATAGCGATTATTCATGAAACTCTTTAAATCAAAATCTATTTGTCAAAGAACTTACCATTTCATCCACGTCTTTATCGTACTCTTCACTTTGCATGAAGTATAATGTATGTATTCTTGTTTGTTATTGTCGAGGACCACGACATGGAAGTGACCATTCATGATTATGGGGAGGATGGCAATATCAACATCATGTAGGGTGCGCGCGGTATCTCCGACTATAGCTAAAGTTGTGTCATGTGCATCTTCCTACTTTGACATAAACAGTACCAGTGGTCGTGTGATGGAGGCGTGCTTCTTCTAAGGATATGGTACTCTGGTCAGCGACTTTTGTATTATTCATATGAAGGCGTCCATCACATCATCTGTCACCATCTCCTTCTCGTCAAGCAGTATGAATGGGTTAGCCCATGTGCTGCTGACAGAGTCATTTCTTCACACGACAGTCATGCGGTTAAACGGTAACATATATAATTAAACAATAACAAAAAATCTTAAGTGGAAAATATATATCTTTAAACAATAATGTGAATGTTTAATCAGTAACTGACAAAGTTAAACGGTAAAATATTATCTTAAATGATAAAGCTCATATTTAAACGGAAACGACATAATTTAAATAGGAACATATATATGTAAACACTAACATAAAAATTTCATACTTACATGTCCATAGAGTAGTTGAGAAAGATCCTTATCAACTCCTACTCGAATTTGTTGAGGCGCTATTGTGCAACGTATTTTTTCTTCTTCGGAATAAAGTCTTTCCAAACTTCTTCATATTGATGGTTGGCAAGGATCATAGCTTTTGTTGCGTTTTCATTGACGTTCCCTTGCCCCTCGTCAACAGCGTTTTTAGGATCATCCTTAGATGCTTCTTGCTATTGTGGGATTGCGCCTACATTAGATGTGGCACTGTCGGCCGCCGGTTCCTCCATGAGCAGGATTTCGTTGACAACAGAGTCAACGATCTTCTCAACCGCGGCCACGTCAACAACATCAAAGGGAGACACACCCTCAACTGTTTCTTATTCTTTAGGGATTGTGACCACCACCTTCGATGCGGTACTGTCGGCCGCCGGTTCCATCGTGATGGGGATTTCGTTGACTTCCTCAACCGTGGCAATGCCAACCGCATCAACGATCTTCTCCATCGTGACGGCCATGTCATCAACGGCACCGGACTCAACAATAGTATCAGCTACCGATGGTGCTGCTATTGTTTCATCATCACCCGGTGGTGGACAGAGAGGCTGTTTTTGTCTTTTTTTTTTTTGCAAGCCTCTTTAAACGTGGCCATCGTGGAATGGCCATCCCGATGAAGTCATCGTCATCAAATTCTGACTTCTCCCCCGTCCAGGGTATTCTATTTGTTTGGATGGGCGGCGCAGTCAATTGTGATCGTCCTTCCAATGCCTCAACCCGAGCGACAAACCGAGGAAACTCGGTGATCAATATCTAGCACGCCTGCATAAGAGTTGCAGTGACATCATCGCCTACTACCGTCGAGGGGCTGCCGCGGTCAGGGGGGTTGTCGTTGTCGTAGTCGGGGGGGTGGGGGGGTGTTGCAGTCGGGAAGGGTAGGGGAGGGCTTATCCGATGCCAAGGATTGCGTGCGCGCATTGGGCTGGAAGTAGGGGAACGGCGTCGTCGAGCTCGCACAGAAGAGGTTGGCCTCTCATCTTGCCTTCGAGCAAGTGGTTCCGGAGCAATAGCATCCCTCCGCCGGTTGGCCCGAACAAATATTTCTTCGTCAGCATTTGCCGGGACCAGCTCAGGAAACTAGCATAAGTAAACAAAACAATCTTAGCAAAATCATTCAATTTAAACAATAACAAATGTATTTAAACATTTCACATATATACTTAAACGGTATCGCACATATTTAAACAGAAAATGAAACTTTTAAACAATAAAGACAAATGTTAAACACAAACTACACTTCTTAAACGCTAAAGCTTATATTTAAACATTAACTACTACTTTTAAACACATTGTTCATGATTTATTACATCTTTTCTTTTGAGAGATGACCAACTGGTTTCTATCATCGCTTGCTTTCGGTAAGAATTTTCACTGTAGCACAGCATTCTTGAGGCCTTGCCGAAACGGACTTTCTTTCCGGTTTCGGTCAGCTCGTAAAACCAGATGTTCAGCGTGACCGAGCAACCCTTAATATAACCCGTGTTTTTCATCTCTCCCTCGCATGTAGATTGCACTCGAGCTGCAGCTTATGGAACGTCCTCCATAAGCCATTTGTGTGTTGCTTGCGCCCATGCGTACCGCCCCATGTCAGGTAGATCATCGACATAATCAATGATCCAATTGGGAACCGAGCATGAGGTATCTGGGAAGATGATGGTACCCATGAGGTACACCATCAAGAGTTTCACAAAATTTTCCTCTTTTCCCCTTCTGTCCAACAAGCTGCTGAAGAGTGGTCTTGATGGAGTCTCTGTGTCTCTTGTAGCTTTTTGATAAATATCTCTCTTCGAAAGCTGGCCGTGTTTTCTTCTTCTTAAACAGTACTGCGTCTCCATCGTAACGCAGACCCAGAACGAGAGCCACATCTTTATGCCTGAAACTCAGCAGGCTTGCCTGATCCTGAATTTATTAGTGCGGCCATCGTACCTCAGCAAAAAGAATCAAGAAAGGCCCTCTCTTGAAATACAACTTCCACCTCAGTGAATGCTGCAAACGGTGTCCTTCAGATGATCTCTCAGTGTCGAGGGGTCATGTGGACTTTCAATTCGGCCAAGGTCTCCACTACCAGTATCAAGTAGCATCGCCCATTGACTAGGTTTACCGCCATAATCACAAGCCTGCGATAAAAACAACACTTGTTAAACAGAGACCTCGGTTCTTAAACAGAGATATAAGTTTTTAAGTGGAAAATTTAATTTCTAAACAGAGATATCACTTGTTAAACAGATACCTAGTTTCTTAAAAGGAATCACAAAAGTTAAACGGAGACAAACGGTTTTAAACAAAAACTCATTTTCATTTTACAAACTGCAACCATATCAAATGAAAGGGGAAACTTACATTATAAACATTACACAAATCATAACAATCGAAAAACTATTTCATTCGTGTACACAACCGAAAATGTAAAACAAAACAAACCCCTAGCAAAGAAATCTCTCTGCAGACTAACAAAACCCCAGCCGATAAATCCCCCTGCAAACTTCAGTATCTTCCAATAAAAACAGAACCATAAAACAAAACCGACAAATATCTCTATGTAACAGGAGTAGTTCAAATAAAACCATAATCACAACTTCTTCAATACCTTAGACTGCAAACTGATGAAATGCCGAATACTTGCACACGAGTGATTCAGAAGCTCAAGGATTGTAGTGTCACGACTTCCCACTTCCTCTCAAGCGGCGAAATGATTGTAGTGCCACGACTTCCCATGCAAGCAAGGGGCAATTTTGCCAATAAAATTCAAAAATAACCCCTTTAACCACCGTTACATGCTTTGAGGATTTGGAAAACATTGTGTTTAAAAGGAAGGGGTTTTTAGGGATTTCAAAATTAAGGGGGTGTTTTTGGCAATATTGCAAACTTAGAGGGTTTTTTTTGGCAATTTCCAGTAAATAAAATCTATTGTCTTAAATAAATAAAATAGATTTTAGATGAAATATTCAAAAAATTATAAAATATAAAAAAAAAAAAAAAAAAGGTAATCACACCACTTACTTTACATGGTGATTTTAACCCACAACTTACATCAAACCAAATACTTGAAAAGTAAACCCGGTATTTTCATTTACAGATAACCAAACAAGCATGGTGTAAATTAAAATACAATAATTTTATTTACACTGTAATTTAAAATATGGGCAGCCAAACAGCCCTTTAGTTGCATATATGATAAGTCCATCTGCAATATATAGCATTAGCTCAAATTGTGCTTTGCATATTTTATTTTATTTTATTTTTTTCCATGTGTAGTTGTATTATTACATTATTTTTCATTGGCCATAATTGTTTTGTTAAATAAATTTTTTTTTTTTTACGCTTTACCTTATGAGCCCTCGTGATGATGATGATGACACCGGTGATGATGACGACGACGAAAATACCACTAATTATTCATTCTCTACACACATATATATATATATATATTCATGAATAATATATAAATACTTTACGTCATTTAGGGACTGTAGAAACGGTAAATGATAAAAAGTAAGAGAGAGTGGTGAACAATGATGATTGATGAGTAAGGTTAGGATTTAGAGAGATGGATGGGCACCTGCATTCCCCGTGTGAGACGGAGGGTGAGAAGGTGGAAGTGGAGCAAGGATGCACTGTTGGACGTTGATCTAAAAGTGTTCGCGAACATCTGAAGATTAATGCTCTGCTTGTTTTGTGGTTTGGGAGGTTTTGTAATGTATGGTAGGGTATGGTATGGTTTGGTAAAATGAGTTTGTAAACCATACCTTGTTTGGGGCAAAGGTAAAGTAAAAGAAGGTTTTTAAATAATATTGTGTTTGGTTTAAAGGTATGGTAGAAGAAAGTTATCTATCCAAATTACATAAATACCCTTTATTGACTAATACCAATTTTATTAATATGTTCATAAGCACACTAATAATTTTCATACCTTGTTTGCAGCATTGTCCAGCTTTGTGTTTTCTTCTAAAATCTATTTTCTTCTATTAATGATAATTTTCATTAATCGAAGCATTATAGTCCAACTTTGTGTTTTCTTCTAATATCTATCTTTTGTGCATTTGAAAGGTAATGTTTTTTTTAACTTTCTAGGCAATTTTCCATAAAAAAGTAATTTATTATAAAAAACAAACAAATTGAGTTTTTTTAACACTATTTTTGGTTAGGGAATCAATACTAGTCCTCCAAACAAATCTTGCAATAACTACGATTCCCATTTTTATAGAAAATTTCTGTATAAACTAACCACAATTTATTCCAAATTGCACATTTGATGTAGCATGCTGTTATAGTTACAACTATTTTGGTCCATTTCATGCAAACTGTTTTCTTATAACTGAGGTACAATGGAAGACTAGGTCAAGAAGTGTGTGTAGAAGTGATATCTGCTTGCTGATGCTTGAAATACTTTCGCCGCTGCTAGAAAATCCTCTCTTTTTCCACCAGTGCAAGAGTCTATGTATACCACAAGCAATCGGTTATGGAAGTGAATGCAATTGTGAAAGTAGAAATGCTCAAGTGAAGGCTGTCCAAGAAGAACAAGCGAAGGGCAATTTTGTCCGGTTAAAAATGAAACCATCTCAACCCCCCATTTTGATGGGTTGAAAACTTGAAGGATTATGATGGTTTTAAAACCATCATTTTACCCTATTCTACCCTACCATCCACAAAAACCCCCTACCAAACAAGGTTTTCTCATTTTACCCTATTCTACCCTACCATCCAGTAAAACATGGTGATTACTACAATAATATTACCCGCACCGATTCTTGCTACAATGGGCACTCACAACATTCTAATATTGATCATAACACTCTCTCCAATAATCAAATTCTAAGCAAAAGTAAGATACTTGATTATTTTCTTTTAAATTTTTTTTATATTTATTTTAGCTATTATATCATCATATATGCTTTATCTAATCATTTTAATTGTTTTTCTTTTATTTTACCTTTCAGTTTCTATTCATTAAACTGGCCTGTTCTTATTTTGTAATAATCTTCATTTAATAATTTATTAATTTATTAATTTGCTTGTGCCTACATAGTAATTCCTTCTTTTTCTTGATTCCTTTAAGAATTCTCTGGGACAATTCATTCTATATTCAAGTGGTTGATTTAGTTCTTCATCCGTCCGTACTGCAAAGGGATAAAAAGTTGTTCTAATTTTTCTTTTTTTTCAAGTGTTAATTTTTTTTGATATAAGAGCATAATTCATTTATTTTGTCATTCATACCAATATTTTTTGTTTTTTTTTCTACACTATTCTTACCATAGTCTAGCTTTACCAGAATTGTTTCTATTTTTGCTAACTACCTTCCTAATATTGTTCACTTTTGAATAAACAACATAAATGGTCACTTAATTATTCAAGTATTTCTATTTTGGTCACCAATCTAAGAAAAATTACAATTTAGTCACTATGTTTGTAATTTTCAGTTTGTAATTTTCATTTTTTTATATCACCGGCTTTTACTGTGTTAATGGTGACTTGTCACATCGCACACTTTTAGTCACGTCTGCAACATCATAGGCTACTTAAACACCCGTTGCTTTCCCTTTCTCTTCCTTCAAGCATCCTCTACAAACCCTGACCCTATTCTCATCAAACCACAATGATCTTAGAACCCAATTTAACCTGGTTGATCCTGGCAAATGACAAAAGAGAATATAACAACCAGAATGAAGGCTCTACAAGGGGGGAAGAGAAAGTTTGGGTAAGATATCATTTGGCTAAGTGAAAAAAAGACGGCCTTAGCTTCGATCAAGGTCACCCATGAAGTAAATCCCAATGGAGGAAGAGAAATATGAAATTTTGTGTCATGTTTTCTCTATTGCAGTCAATGCGTGAAGAAAAATTTTTATGACATTAGTATAAATGTCTATAACCCTTGTAATTCTGCCAAAACGTTATAGGGGTTTGTAACAAAGCTTTGCAAAGATTATGAAAATTTATACAAAATTCACTGTGTATGTAAACTTGCTTTCATCTTGACAAATGTAAAATTGTTCTTATTTTGTATTAAATTCCTGCAAAAATGATACAAGTTTACCCAAGAAATCCCTTTGCAATAAATTGAATAAAAAAGAGTTGGAAGTGTTAGACGCGGGTACTACTCTTCCCTTTCCCTTCGCAACAGCTCCATTCCAGTTATCGTGTGATGAGACCGATTGAAGGTTCCAAAGTCACTAATGGAGAAGAAAGGGCTAGGGTTTTACAAGCTTTGAGAGAAAAAAAAGATGATTGCTTGTTAGGGTGTACAGAGACATGTGATGTTGCAGACGTGACTAGAGACGTGCGACATGACAAGCCACATCACCTCACCGTTAACACCATAAGGGCCGGTACTTAAAAAATAAAAATTACAAACCTAAGTGATCAAATTGTAATTTTTCTTAGGTGGATGACCAAGTGACCATTTATGTTGTTTACCCTAATGTTTTTATATGCTAAGCCCTACTTTCTCATAATTTTCTCTTCTATAAAAAATTAAATATATATACATGTATATATATAAGCAAATGAGCACATGAGGAGATTAAAAATTGTGAACAAAACTTTAAACTCAATTGATCACATTTCACACGTAACATGATATAAATATATATATCTTCATAAAAGTATTTTCAAAAGAATAAACAATTGCCTTTTGACCATCTCTGATCTTAGTAACCACCGTACTAGCCGAACAGAAAAGCATTTGACACTCATGCGGGCATTGAAAAGTTCAAAGCCTTTGATTGAATTACAAAGTTCAAATGTTACATAAACATACACTGCTATAAATTCTATAGTTTCATGTGTCCACCAAAACAATAAGGTAAGAAAAACTAAATTGCCCTTTATATCTTCTTGCTAATTTCAAAATGTGCACCAAGATTGGAAAATTTTCCCCCTTTACACATAAGGCTTACAACAGTTTACTGTCAAAGCATATAAAAGACCCAGACCAGGAATGGATACAAACTCTGTAGGTGAGTGATTGATTGGGTCTTCTAAAATCTTGAGAGTGAATTTATACAGGTATATTGTTTATAAACCAAATCCCATGCATCAGTATATTGCAAAAATATCATTTACAATATGCTGACACAGTGTATACCACGACAAATATAAGAATAAATAAACTTTGCAGTACATTAGAGAGCAAAGTATTGAGGAAGCAGAATATTCTAGCCACGCGAGATGCAATGCATCAAAGCTGCTGGAAATGTATCATATAGCAGTGAATAATAAAATGAATGGTTTAGATGGATCTTTATTGTGACAAGGTGTTAATCGGACAAAATGTAGAAAAGCATCCCCATCTCCTTTAAAGGCTGTCATTGTCCTCCTACTCACTATCCATAGGCATCTACCACACAATGATACTGATACATGCACATATAGTTTGTGATACAAGAAAACTATCCATGCCATACTTGATGGAATGGACCACCTCAGGTACCATTACAAAAGGCTCTGGCTGCATGTGAATGACATATAATTAGGCAGAGTGCCAAAAAAAAGCGCCTATATACACAAGTGATTCACATTTGGCAGCTAGCCACCACATAGCGATAGCCAAACTAATGAATTCTCAACTTTCTTGAAAGCTCTAAATTTTGCCTTTCAAATTACTCTCATTTTCGATTGTACTATTTTCCAAATATTTCTTGAGTAGAGTGAATGTTCTCCTCTCTAGATCAAATCAAGAGCTATATTTTCAGACAACATCAAATTCTGTGAATCTTATAATCAAGATGAGTGCTGTGCCACATTAATCCCCATGTTTCTGTGATAAGAAGTGTAAGTAAGCAGGATAAAAATGCAGGTCTCCTTGATCAGTTTTCAGCAACCAACTTTATTTCGAGCAACTGGTAAATTTTTATTTCTTACATTTCAGGATAACAGAAAAAGGCTTCGTCAGCATAATCCAAGCCACATAACTATCCAACTCCAGCAGCTGTGTAAGACCCAAATTGCCGATATCAACAGATAAGCACAAGAAATCAGATTATACTTATTTAAATAACTATTGTATCTGCTAATTCTTAAATCAAAATATTGGCAAAACTCATTCAACACGATATGATCTCAATACCAAACACCAGGCTTAGATGTTGGATGCTAGTTATTACATTCGACTATAATTGAGACAAACTCATGATTAAGCTTCATTGAAGCCCAAATGAATTATAAAAATTTACAAATTACTTGCATTTTTGGTACTATTGGTTAGACCAAAAAGGGAGCCAATTAAGATGTGTACAAGGCAGCATTCATGAGTATAACATGCTTTGTTAAAATCCAACTAGCATTTAACTCAGAGTTCACATCTTAGTCCTATGCAAATCAAAATTGTTGAAAAACAACCATTAACACTAATTTTTCAGGTGAATGCATATTCAAAACAAATTAAAATTTGTATATTTAAAGGTAGGCAGTCCGCATAATAAAAAGAAAAGAGGTTTCCCAAGAACATACCTCTTTAACCTAAAATCGCTAACTCATAGACTCAAATGCCTTTCTGTCTTGAGTCACTGCCTTGAGTCACTGCAGAATAAATCAAAATATTTCATCAAGAACAGTCCAATTTAACTAATAAAAAGGCATAGGAGAAACATAATAAAGAAGACAGACAAGTCGATCAATAATGTCAATTGGCTAGCATAATGTAACAATAGCCAGGGAAAATTACTTTTGAGAAAGTCCTTATTGAGAATTGACAATTCTAGTGACAAATAAAGATGATTAATATAGTCTGTGGAAGAAGATTAAGAATGGCTTGGATACCTTCCAGAGATTTCTCAAAGTCCTCCAACTGTTTTCTGAAACCAAAATTAGGGCATATTTGTGGTCGTTTACTCCTAACAAGTTCCAAAGCTTGAGATAAAAGTATTCTATGCTCCTTCATCAGATAAGCAACAACAATTGTGGCACTGAAAAAAAAACTAATATTATAAAATATTATTGCTTAATACACATAGGCTAATCCAAATGATAATGATAATGAGATTTATGCCTCAAAAGACTCAACATCTTAAACTATGAGAGGGTTCAGATTCTAGTGCATGTACAAGTTGCGAACTAAAATCCTTCATTCTCGAAATAAATATTATTCAAAATACAGAAAATTGAAGTCCAAAATTATAAAAATGCATAAACAGTACTGAATGTGTTCCACTCATAAGGTTCTTGAAGACCAAACCCTTAGTTAATGAAACCTTGCTCCCTGGGTCTCCTATAAATTACTTTTTCCCATCTGAGATTGACACTAAAACTGGGAATATATACATTACAAATTGTCATAGTTACTCCTTATACTCTTCATTCTCATTTCTGGCTTTAAATCTCATTATCAATGTCCATAACTGGTTTGAAGGGCTGTCGAGTTATTAGAACAGTGTACGCCACAATTTTAATTGTGCACACCAACACAATGCATCTGAAGAATACTGACCAGGCTAAACGGAACATAAAAAGAGAAGTGATTACCTTCTAGATATTCCCGCAAAACAATGAACTAGTACACCACCACCAGAGCTTCTAGCTTCATCAATGAATTCAAAACACTCATCAAAATATTGTGCCAAATTTGTTGCTGGGCTGTCAAGCACTAGATCCAATTGAAACAGAATTAATCTTAATCATCAATAGAAAAGCATATGTTAATATATATATATATCATTCCAAAGGAGATAAAGCAGAATGGAACAAAGAAAACCCCAACAGAAGGTTAAGGCAACTATTGCATTTAAAGGAAAATTTGCAAGCATGCAAATTTGCAAGCAAGAAATTGTAGGTGCAACTCGAGGAAAACAATATCCTTACATATACTTCATGTTAACTTTGAATTTGAATAAGAACAATGACATCTTATCGAATTTGTTTCTAAAATCAACAATCAGTCAAAATCACAGATACATTAATGAAACAAAAGACCGAATCAAATTATGTAATCAAAGTGCACACCATGCATTCAACCAAACACAATTAAAAGTTGAGGATCAGGCAGTGCAATGGGAAATGCAAAAGAGCAATGCGCAATATAGCACTGGAACAAACTTGAACACAATTCAAAAGTATTTCATTCCTCAAAACCAATTAAAAGAATAGCTTTTTTTCCCTTCTTATAAGAGAAAAAAAGAAGACATGGAAAAGAACATAAGATCACAACAATCCAAATAGAATCAGTCTGAAAACTTCTTCAAAAAACAATCCTCCAAATTGAGAAGCAATTGAAACAATTAATATAAGCTCAAGTTTAACATCATTCAATTAAAACACCAGCTTCATCAAAGATGTACAAACAACCGAAAACATTTTAAAAGATAAGATCAGAACAATCAACATAGAATCAAATCAACACCTCTTTCCAAAAAATAATTAAAAAATCCTCAAAATCTAGATGCCTCATCAACACTTATCACTTAAACAATAAACATAGCCTCTAATTTAACATAATTCAAATTAAAACAAAAAAAAAATCTAACTTTATTGGAAACAGTTCTAACAACAAATAAGATCCACAAAAATAATCCCTCACCCTCGATCCTCTTATACACAAACTCGTTCGGATAAGCAGGCAGAAGCGATTGGGCCACAGTCAATATATGAGTTATATTCAACTTCTTCAACGCATCCTTATCCTGTGCCGCTCCAACTGATCCCAGATACAAACCCTAAAATCAAACAAAAAAATATATCAAACAAAATCAAAAGAAAAAAAAAGAAGAAATGGAATAAATCAATGAATTGCAAGGTCACGTCTTCGATTTGGCATATAACGCTGTCCTGTTTGGCGCTCCTCGCTAGAGAAATTGCTTGGAATAACGCAGCCATTCGCTTCAGGTACGCATCCTCATCCATCGACGCCATGATTCCGGAGAATCGACAAAGAATGGATTGAATTCTCGGAGGATTTCCAGTGAGTGTTCGCGTGGGATTGCCAGCCTTATTTATCTATTCTGAATAAATTTTAAATAGGAAAAAGATAAGGTATCAATTCGAAAACAAAAACATTTTAATGGTGGTCAAAATTCAAAAATAAATTTGTAGAATAAGAATTAAGAAGGGGATTTTTGCATATGTTATTGGTATTTACTAAAAATATTTTGATCTTTTTTATTTTCTGGTAATGGCGAAAAACACCCCCATAGTTTGGGAAATGGCCAAAAACACCCCGTTAATTTCCAAATCCATAAAAACCCCTTCCTTTTAAAGACAATGATTTTCAAACCCCCAAAGTATGAAACGGTGGTTAACGGAGTTACTTTTCAAATTCACTGACGGAATTGCCCCTACCTTGCATGGGAAATCGTGGTGCAATCATTAAGCCGGTTAGAGAGGAAGTGGAGGGTTTTTCGTAATGGGAATCCCAAGAGAGGCAGAGAGCAGTGTTCGTTTTTCTTCTTTGCTTAACTTTCTTCAGCTTTTCCCTCTCCGAAGCTCTCTCGGCTTCGACATCCTCTCGTAACCTCAGTCCACCGTGCGCAAGTATCCCGCACTTCCATCGGTTTGCGGCTCAAGGTATGGCGAAAGGTCGTGTCTAAAGCAAGGCTTTTATATGAAGTACTACTGTTACACGAGATATTCGTCGGTTTTGTTTTGCGTGGTTCTAGTGTGCGGGGGAATTTCTCATTTGGGGTTTCTAGGGTTTAGGGTTTAGGGTTTAGGGTTAGGGTTTTGGGTTAGGGGTTTCGGTTGTGCCCACGGTCATTGAAAGAGATATCGGTTGTTGTTGTTTGTGTAATGCTTACAATGTGCGTTTCCCCTTCCATTTGATATGGTTGCGGTTTGTAAAAAGAGATTTCGGTGTAATGAAATGAGTTCGTGTTTAAAAGAGTTTGTCTCCGTTTAACGGTGCATCTCTCTGTTTAAGTATTGAGCTTTTCGTGTAAAACATTTGTCTCGTGTAGCGTTTGATGTATCTCGTTTAACAAGTGTTGTCATTTTTGCGAGTGTTGTGATTATGGCGGTAAACCTAGTCAACGGGAGATGCTACTTGACACCGGTGGTGGAGACCTTGGCCGAATTGAAAGTCCACATGACCTCTCGACATTGGGAGATCATCCAAAGGACACCGTTTGCGGCATTCACCGAGGTGGAAGCCGTATTCCAAGAGAGGGCCCTTCTCGATTCGCCTCGCAGAGGTACGATGGCCGCACCAATAAATTCGGGATCGGGCGAGCCTGCTCGGCTTCGAGCCCGAGGATGTGGCTCTCGTTATGGGTGCTGCGCTGCGACGGAGACGCGGTCCCCGTTTAAGAAGAAGAAGACACCGTCGGCTTTCGAAGGGAGATATTTTTCGAAAAGCTTCGACAGACACGGGGACGCCATTAGGCGCACTCTTGAGCGTCTTGTTGGACGAGAGGGGGGAGAGGAGGATTTTGTGAAACTCTTGATGGCGTACCTCATGGGGACAATCCTCTTCCCGAATACCTCATGCTCGGTGCCCACTTGGATCGTTGATTATGTCGACGATCTACCCGGCATGGGGCGGTACGCATGGGCGCGGGCGACGCACAAATGGCTTATGGAGGACGTTCCACAAGCCGCCGCTCGAGTGCAAGCCGGATGCGAGGGGGGAAGGTAAACACGGGGTACATTAAGGGTTGCTCGATCGCGCCGACCATCCGGTTTTACGAGGTGACCGGACCGGCAAGAAAGCCCGTTTCGGCAAGACCCCAAGGGTGTCTGTGCTATTGCGAAAGTACTTACCGGAAGCACGCGACGATAGAAACCAGGTTGGTCGGCTCTCGAAGGAAAAGAGGTAATAAATCGGTGTTAATGTGTTCACAAAGAGCGATTAATGTATAACGATAGGCTTATCCGTGTAGGAAATGTAGTTTGTGTTTAACGCTTGGTGTCTTCGCTTAACCTTGTTATACTCCGTTTAAATGTGTGCCATAGCGTTTACGTATATATGTCAAATGTTTAAATACGTTTGTTTTGGATCAAATTGAATGATTTGTCTCGAGATTGTTTTCTTTATATATGTTAGTTTCTCGAGCCGGTCCCGCGAATGCCGTGGAGGAGACTTTTGTTGGGGCCAATTGGCGGATGGATCTTTGTTGCGCGGGAACCACTTGCACGACCGCAAGCGGAGATGCCGGCCCCTTCCGCCCGTTCGCGCCGACGTGGTTCCCCCCCCTTCCAGCCCAACACGCAACCCTCGGCGTCGGATAGGCCCTCACCTACCCCGCCAATTGTCAACGCCCGCACCGGCCGCGACAACGGGAGTCACCCGGATCCCCGAGTCCCCCGACCGCGGCAGCCCAACCGACGTCATCGGCCGACGACGTGACTACATCCTTTATGCATGCATGCCAGGTGATGATGAACGCTTTCCCCAGTTGTCGCTCGGGTTGAGGCATTGGAGGCAAGGTTTGATTCGTTTGAAAGGGCTGCACCGTCGGGACAAATACGTGACTTTGCCCGGGACGGATGAGCCGTTGGAAATTGAGGACGACGACTTCGTCGTGAAGGCCATTCCAAGACGGCCACGTATGACGAGGCCACGTATGAAGAGGCTTGCACAAAAGGCGACGAGAAGTATACCGCCCGTGTGTCCACCACCGGCCGAGGATGAAACAATGGCGGCACCACCGGCGGGCCGATGCGGTTGTTGAGACCGTTGCGGTTGATGACTTCACCGCCCGGTGGCGGAGATTGTAGACCCCGTTGGCAATGCCGCGTCTGCGGAAGACTCCGAAATCCCCGTCGCGGTGGAGCCGGCAGCGGCGGCCGACAACGGCGCATCCGGGGTGGTGGCCACTAATTTTGAAGATGAAGAACCACCCGAGGGTGTGCTTCCCCTTGATGAGACTGCCTTGGCCGCGGTTGAGAAGACCGTTGCCTCTATTGTGGAGGAGCTCCTTCCCACGGAGGAACGGCCGACCCACATTGCCACATCCGGTGTGGGCGCGATCCCGCAACGGCAAAGAAGCATCTACGGATGATCTCAATAAAGCAGTTGCCGGGGGCGAAGGGAACGTCGCCGACAAAAAAAAGAAATCGGTCACCTTCGCCAACCAGCGGTATGAAGAAGTGCGGAAAGACTTCGTTCCGGCGAAGAAAAATACGCCGGTCAATCGCGCCTCGACGTATTCGAGAAGGAGCCGATCAAGATTTTCCTCAACTTCCCCATGGACGAGTAAGTATGATAGTGTAGATGTAAATGTTTATATAGAGATCATCCCATTTACGTTGTTGCGTTTCCGTTTAATTACGGTCGTTACCATATGACATAGTAATATATCGTTTAACTAACGATATTACTGTTTTTACCCCTATCCATTATCATTTACGTATGTGTTCTTTCCACTTAACGTCTACGTGTTATTAATCAATCGCATGTGTTGCCGTTTAACCGCAGTTCCGTCGTGCTGGAGGAATGATTATGTCGGCACCACCCGGGCCAACCTATTCGTTCGATCGACGGGAAAGAGATGGTGACGAGATGATGTGTTGGACGCCTTCGTGTGCATCGTACAAGACACACTTAACGAAAAGCCATATCCTCATAAGAAGCGCGCCTCCATCACTCGACCACCGGCGTTGTTTATGTCGAAGGTGGAAGACGCACATGAGACGACTTTGGCTATGATCGGAGATGCCACCAAGGTCGTCAATGACGTTGACATCATCATCCTTCCCATAATCTTGAATGGCCACTTCCATGTCGTGGTGCTCGACAATAACAAGAAAGAGTACGGGCATTACACCTCATGCCCAAGTGAAGAGTACAACAGAGACGCGGTAGCAATGGTAAGCTCTCTGCGATATAGATTTCGATTATCGAGTGACATAGATGCTTTCTATTCTAACATCGGTTTGTATAATGCGACAAGCGGGAACTATTCGACACTGTCTCGAAATGGAGTACGGCACGACGGCGACGGCACGAGTACCCGCTTGTTCACGATGACGACACACCGCGTCAAAAGAAAGGCACCGTCGATCGCGCCGTCTACGTGATGCGGTTTATCGAGCAATTGCTCCGCGGTGAGAAGCTGCGGATAGCGCACACGGACGTCCCCTATCTGCGATTGAAGTACGCCGCCCACATACTTAAGGAAGGACGAGCATCCGGCATCAAGCAACGCGGGTAGGGTCCAAATGTGGGGAAGTAAAAACAGTTTTCTCGAAATTCATTTCAATTGATTCAATTCATTCTTTGCCAACGACATGGCAGAAATTTCAATGTACATCTAATAATGTTCGTTATTCTTTCATATTCAATCATTTTTTGCTTAAAATTCCATGGTACCGATTGAGGGTCGTTCTTTGCTTTATAAAATTAAGTACTTCGTAAAAAATGACGCCGTCACTATTAAAACATTGTGTTACACATTAACAATACGGATCTCCGTGCAATATACACCGTTACCGTTTAACACCGGGGGAACGGGTTGATCACATACTCCTTGTTTAGATATTAGTGGTAAACGTTTAACTCCCTATGTCCCCGTTTAAAACATGGAGGCCGTTGTTAAATGAAAGAGACCGTAATCTACTTCCGTTGTCGCTTTTTAAAGGTGAGCGACCCTATTATACATAACTTTTTAAATGTCTCCATCAAGCTGCGCTATGGGTCCGTACGCAGGGAATTCTTTTCTCAATGTATGTCACCCATTACGTGTTGTTGTCTTCGTTTAAAATGCGAGCTATCAATTAAACAAGGTATTCTCTCGTTTAGCTTTTGTCGTTACATGTTTAATATTACAGTCCCTGTTTAATATGGAGGTTATTCTTCGACGGGTGAGGCCCTATTCTACTTGCGCTTGTTTGTTTTTAAAGGTGAGAGTCCCTATTATATGTAACTTTTTAATTGTCTTCATGAACCGCGCAATGGGTCCTCAAGTACGGAATTTTTATTTTTTTCAAGGTGTCACCAATTACGTGTTGTTGTAACCGTTTAAAATTTATAATTATCGGGCCAAGAAGGCAATCTGTGTTTATCATTCGCCGTTCTTGGTTTAATATCACCGTTCCCGTTGAATATTACGATTTAAACGTTGTTGTCATGCGCACGAATGGTTAGAATTTGCTTAAGGAACATTGTTCTCCATTTAAAATTCATGCGTGGTCATTTTTAACATGCGTCCGCAACGGTTAACATTTCGAGAGAGTAAGAACGAAGTTAAAATATCACACTAAGCAAAAAGTTCTTATTTGATGGATGAAAACTACACTAAGCGGGTCAAAAACCGTCATTCCGTTTTATACATTTTCGCGTACGGGAGCAGCCTCTCCACATCCCTCTTATGGGATACCACTCGCTCGACTTCGCGGAGAGAGATGCTTTTTCCGTCAAATCCCCGACCAAATCTTCGAGGAACCGCTCCCGGGGATAGGTCATCGCCCCTGCAAAGAAGATATGAACGATTTAGATAAATATTTTTAAAGACGCATAGACATCGGCGGGGACGCACCGCTCGTCCCGAGCTGCGCGGGACATAGCTCGTAGAACGCCACCGGGCGAAGCAACGTTACGGGCTGCCTCTTCGTTCTCTCTCGGTTACGCGGGGCCGGAAAACGTGGTCCCATCCACCGTGACCGTTGCCACGAAAGGAGGCGCCCGGGGAGCCTTCCCTGGGTTGTGGAGTACGCCGGCGTGGAGCGGTGCGTCTTACGCGTGCGCGTTGAGAATTGGCACATACATACCGCTAGATCTGCGCGAGTAATATCCCGGTGCGTTTCTTGTTTCCGATTCTTCTTTAAATACAAATGTATTCAACGGACGTTTGCACTATTTCTCGAGTCCGATGCCAATAACTATTCGACGTTTGAATTCCAAAACAGCGAATTTAATCGTAACAGATAACGTAACGTCCACCGGCGGGTTAACCAATGCACACTTTCCCAATGGTATCTCACAACACTTCGTCGAATGCATGCATTACTCGAATGTATATCCCCCGTTTACGTATCTGTTTAACTTTAAGACTTAACATTCACATTAAGAATAACGTTTAACTTTCGAATCCGTCGTTTAACTTGTCGCTATTGTTAACGTTTAACGTTGCGGTAAAAAAAATTTCATGTCGTTATTGTGACATATCGGTCATCGACAATAAAATAAGTTTGCGTAATTCATTATCATGTAATTCATCATCCTAACATAAACATATTAGTTGTGCGCTAAAGGTAATAGTATCCGGTTAGCAATCGGTGTTAACTTTCAAATATAAAGGCACCGCCAAAATGATTTGCTATCCGTTTAAAATTCGTTGGCTCTGTTCAATTATAGTTCGTGATGTTCACTCTTTAGAGTTCCCTTATAATTATAGGAGTCTCCGTTTGCTATTCGATTCGATGTGACAATAATTGCTTCACAAATATCCGCAACTTACGCTTCTCGCAACGGAAATTACATGAATTTCAAATAGATGTGCGACCGATTTTAGTTTTCATAATTAATGGTGAAAGTAATTAATATTGGCTAATGACTCACGCCGTGAGTAATAAAAATGACCGTTTAGGTTTGTATGTTTAAATATAGATTAATCTGTTTAAATATTAATGACTACGTTTGGATTCGAGACGACTTGCCGTTTAAATATAGAGAACTCCATTTAGATGGCGCAATTTACACACGACATTAACTCGAACATAATCTCACTCCCCCCTTTTGTTGTCATTCAAATCTTGGAGCAGCTTTTCCACACGTGCCTTTCGATCTTTTATTCCTTCAAGTTTTGCGTTTAGTGCACGGACCGGGTGTTCGAAAACCCAATCCAACTCTTCACCACCGGTGTAATCCCCGACGGCTCGTGAAGGCCCCGCAATGAAGAGTTGAAGGTTTACGTATGGGAGGTGGCTCTTTTTTTGTTTTTACACTCAACCGACAAGTCTTACGGTATGCATTACTCGCGTCGGATACGTCATCGTCGGCAACCGGGGCCTTGGTAATCTCCACGCCGCCCGAAGGGCACAACCGCTTGAACGCCACCTCGGCGGCAATGTTCTGCGCCTCCTCGGCGCTTTCCGCGAATGAAGAACCGGAGAAAGGGGTCCCGTCGACCGTCACCGTGGCCGGGAAGACGGGGTTGGTGTCGGGGCCTTCACGGAGAGTGGTGTACTCCGGCGAGGGCCGGCGTGTCATCCGGGCAAAAGTCCCGCTAGACGTGACTTAAACATTGTTGTGGGATGTGGATAATATCTGCGTCTGTATGTTGTTTCTGCTTGATGCTTACATACAATCATAACTATTTGTAAAAAAAAGGCATTGGTTTTCGGTGAAATAAATGGAATATAGTAAATGGCATCGGTTACGTTCACGCTTTACTGACTCCCATTTCAACATTAAATTGGAGTAATTAATAATAAATTCACATTGCATAGTTTAGTTGATTACGTTATACCGTAACTAGCCTAAATTCAACTCCATTTATGCATGCGACGTTTCAAGCATTTTCCAATGCAAATTTTCTGGTTTTGAACCTATTTTGTAAACATCAATGAGGTATTTAATCTATGAAACTCGCCATCATTGTTTAAAAATAACCGTCATCACTTACCCTTACACTTTACCGTTTAACTATCGATATCTGCGGTTAACTATAGACGAACGAGAACGAGGGTTCTCCCCGTTGAATATTGCATGACACCGCTTATTAGCGTGCGTCTTCACTTAACATTCCATGTTTATGTTTGAATTGTCTTCCTCACACATCGAGGACTCTGTGTGAAAACTATTCTCGCTATTTACAAACACTCTCGCTTTTCAAATATTGTGGCCCACCCTTTTACCAGGCGTCGACGTTTATAATGTAGTGCCGATGTTGAAATATACACGTATCGGTGTAAAGATCAAAACGTAACGGGGGAACAAATTTCTTTTCTTGACAAAATTTTTAGATGAAACGGAGTTCTATTACAACCAGGCGTAGGCATACTAATTTATACATCTAAAAACCGAAAAAACATTATCATATCCCCTTCGGTCCCCGGGATGAGCTTCTTCACTTGGGCCGTGCGGGTTCTTAGTCGGTCGAGTTTTTCGGAGAGGACGACTTCCTTCTCCGCAAGCTCGACGAGCATGTCCTCCGAGAAGCACTCCAACTCTTCGCCGTTGGAGTGCTCGCGGCTGAGTGAAGGCGCCGCATCCGAAGGCGTTGCGGTGCGAGGCCCCGCAATGAAGGCTTTTAACAATTTAGAAAATAAATAAATTTCCCGTAACATGGACGCGAAGTCTTACGGTATGACTTACCTCCACATAGTCGATCGGCGGTAGCGTGGGACGCGTATTCATCCTCCCGGGGTATGGAATACGGAGGTCATTGTACGCCACCTCGGCCGCAGTGTTCGGGGCGTCCTTCGATGTTTTCGCGGGGTAAGGGCTGTAGTAAGTGGTCCCATCAACCGACACCGTGCCCAAGAAGGCGGGGATGTGGTCGGGGCCCTCCCTAACGGTTGAGTACTCCGGCGACGGCCTACGGGTTCTCTCGGCGAGCTCGTTGAGGAGGGACTTGTACATACTTCTTTCTCTCGTGTAATATGTGAATGTGCCTTTGATTACCGTTTATTGTTTAAATAGAAGTTTAGGGGTCGCAAGTTCGCCTAACGTACTCCGTGCATTGATGCTTACGTGTGGATTTTGAATTCAAATGTAATTGGGAAATAGATGGTAATGAATTAGCATTCGTGACTGGGGATTTCACCGCCGTATCAAATTCCCGTGTCATTAATTCGGACTATCTTACATTCCGGAAGTTCAAATACAAAATAATGACAACAAGCGATGTGCATGTTTAGCGTTATTGGTTACCGTTTATTACCGATATTTCCCGTTTAACAATCATCAGCGTACGCTTCAATTTGTGTTACCATACAACGTCTCCGTTAAACACCAATCCGCCGAAGATGTGTAAAACTCGCCGCCGTATCTGTTTAAATATGACGTCTCTGTTTATGCGTCACTATATTACATTCCTTCCGGAAGTTCAAATACAAAAGAATGACAACAAGCGATGTGCCTGTTTAGCGTTATTGGTCACCGTTTATTACCGATATTTCCCGTTTAACATTCACTTGCGTACGCTTCAATTTGTGTGTGACTCTTTAAATGTGTCACCATTTAACATTAGGTTTATTCAATTAAAACTTCGGTGCGTACAACGAAATTCGTTTATTCTATGTTTAAATATCGGGCGTCATAACGAAATAAATGTGTGCTCCTTAAAGATTATCCTTTTACGAAGCCTAATCGGCGACACTTTCATTGCAAGTTCTACGATTGTGACCGGACGCGTGGCGGCGGCCGCAATGTAACTCGCGGACATCAAACGCTTGCGACTCGATCCTCCTTCGTCTAGGACGACCAGGTTGCCTTCTCGTCACAGGCGGCCGCAAAAGCAGATCTCGATTGTTGTCCGTGGGCCTCTCATTGTCGGGTATGGGAAATATAGCTTCCTTATACGCCAACTTGTAAGTGTCGACGGTGAAGTGATCGCTAATAAAACGATGAACATTGCTTGTCCGTCACCAATATCGCAGCGCAAGCGTGTTTGCACGGGATGCCATAAACTTGCCATCTGCGACATGAGCAAGTTCTACTAGCAAGGTCTACAGAGTTACTGCACTTGTCAATCACTTCGTAACGATCGGCGAGACAACGAGCAACGTGAAGACTTCGGCTATCCCGCACAAGCGTCTCAACCTTTGAACGTATGTCCGGGCATAAGAAAGTATCCCATTTGTTCGCTTGCTCACGGCGAGTGCATAACATGCGCATTAGCTTGTACCTCGCACAACGAATATCGGAAATCTTAAAGAAATTTACGCGAATATACGAATATTTAAACACCACTACATCGGAGTAAACGAACGGTAATAAACTAAAGATCGAAGAAGAAAAACATATACGACGCTATTTAAACCGAGACAATGATATTAACATTTGTTATCTTACACAGGATTCTACCGGACTAAAGGGTTAATGTGAATGTTAAACACCGACGACGATATCAAACTGCGGACGGTGCATGTTAAACACCGATAACGAACATTAAAGTGTAACGGGTAAGCTTAAGCGTTACATGTATTTAACCTTCGAGTACCTTATAGCGTCGACCATTTTCGTCACCGGTAGGTGTCGAGCTTCTTTGATCCACGCATTGAACGACTCGGCTACATTCGAATACATCTCGCCCCATCGGTCACCTTTGAACAGATAATTCGACCGAGTGTGACATATCGGATTTGTCAATCAACCACCGAAACGCTTCGGGCGATACGGCCCGCAGTTCATTGACGGTGTCATCGAATTCTTTAGCCGTCGTTGCCCACGCGATACGAAAGCATATGGACCAGCACTCCTCCCTCAATGCCTTCCCAAGTCTCGCTATTGGCTTTCATAAAATTGGCCTCCAAGTGCCGAAGGCAAGTACGCGTGCGGGGATGAAGGGAAAACTCTCGCAACAGCGTTCACAAGGCCCTTTGACCTATCCGAAACGAATGTAATTGTCTCTTGGTAGTCTCCTTCGTCGTATAAAGCATCACCTAACTTGGAAATGAACCACGTCCAATTGGCGTCGGTCTCGTTGTCGACAATAGCGAAGGCGACGTGGAAGAAGCCATTGTTCCCATCCTTCCCCGTGGCACCCAAGAGAGTACCCCGATACTTTCCGAAGAGGTGAGTACCATCCACAAACAAGGCCGCCTGCATGCCCGCTTGAACCCCAAAATGCACGCGCCGAAAGAGAAGAACGCACGTTTAAAACGCTCACCGTCTCTTTCCACAAACGCGACGCTTGCCGGGGTTTGTCTCGGCCACCTTATGGACGTACCAAAGCAACAGATCGTAGGCTGGAGATGTCGCCGCCGTCGAGGATCACCCGGGCATGCTCTTTTCCCAGCCAAGCCTGCTTGTATGGAATGTGGACACCATGCTCCCGCAACATGTCCTTCGAATGTCGATGGCCTTGTACAAGGGCCGGTCCTTCGCCTTCCGAATCACTCGTGCGCCGACCCATTTTTGGGACGCTTTCGGGTGTGACCCCGACCCAATTCCACCACCGCAGGTGTGCGTCGGGTCCGTTGTCTTGATTCCGAAGGTAGTTCTATTATATTCCTTTGATGCGTGAACGCGCCATTGACATCCACCGGCCGCGCATTCCACAAAGTGACCCGGTATTTTTCGTTCTTCACGAATTTGAAATCAAAATTCCGACCGATAGCAAAATTGCGAAGTGTATCTCGGAAATGTTCAACGCCATCAAAACGTTGTCCGACGTCCAACGACAACACTTCATGTCGATCTAACGACGATGGCGGGCATGCGACACCATCCGGGTCGCCATGTGGTGGGACAGAAGCGCTCCCAGATTCCGAATTCTGCCCGGCACTTCGGTTCAAACGCAAACGATCGAATTTAAGCATAAAGTCCACTTATTTAAACGCCTAACTTAATAGTTACACGTTAACGAGGCATAGTTAAACATAGATGTAATAATGCAAACGGTGTATGATAGTTTCCGCGAAACATGATAAAATTAATCGGAGACTCCCAATTTAAACGGATAATTCATTCTTTAATACGAGATAATGGTAGTGTTAAACACTAACCGACATACAACCGCATAATTGTTTTAGAGCAACGCATTACCACGACAATAACTCGTTTTCGGAAGGCCGCCGTGGCACGTCATCCGTCTCGACAACCATATCGACTACACCGCCTTTGAGGATGGAGAACACATGACACATGCGCTGGAAGTCCACCTCGTTATCTATTGGGCAAACCGTATTATGTCCATCGGGTGTGATGAACTTCACCCTGGCGCGACAAACATCGAGACCCCAGCGCTCACAAATCTCACCTAACACTGACGCCCATTCAGTTGACGCGGTGAATGTCAGCACTCGTCCCTCCCCGTTGTATCTAGCAATGGCACAAAAACTGTCCATATTATCGACTTAGCAGAAGGTAAAGGAGAACAAGAACAAAATTATGTAATTCGCCTTCTAAGCTCTCTAAGCGAACAAGAAACCATAAAGGGGGAAAAAACTCACATATGTATGCATAAAGGCCAGACATGACATGATGTGATCGGGCGGGTTTTTTTCCCACCATTTGCAGGGGCAAAAATGGATTTTCGTAACACGGACCCATTTCATGTGACGGACGGGGGGTAGAAGGGAACCAAACTATAACGGAGGGGCTGTCCGGGGTGTGCAAAAATAGGAGGGGGTTTTTGGCCAGTTTTGAAATTCCCGAGGGGTGAACAGTAATTTTCCCTTTTATTTTTGTTGCTGTTAATATAAAAAAAATATAAAATTTTAAATTCAAAATTTTGAAAATTCGGATTTTCTTATTTTTTAAAAGAAAATTTTAAATTCAAAATTTTGAAAATTCAGATTTTGCTATTTTAAAAAAAAATCAAATTAAAAAAAAAAATTTTTAGAGAGGAAGAAAAAAACGAAAAAAAAATCAGAGGAGAGCGAGGAGGAGAAAAAAAAATACACAACGACAAAAAAAAGGAGAGCGAGGAGGAAAAAAATACACGACGAAAAAAAAAACGAGGAGAGAAGGGAGAAAGAAAAAAGAAAGGAGAGATCCAAGAAAAATCGAAAAAAAAAAAAAACAAGAGAAGATCGTGACGACGAAGTACCGTGTCTGTCGGCGAACCCAGGAGAATACATCAAAAGAACAAAACCAGGTAATCACTATTAAATAAGATTTTTTTATATATGCTAATTAATTAAATCCTATCCCAATTTATCCATGTTATGCCTTACACTTATTTATTATTTATTTATTTTAATTATTGAACTTGAATGTCAGTTCTGTATGCTCCGTGGGTTTTTTTTTATTATTAGTTAATATATATATATATATATATATAGGATTTTGTTTTATTATTAGTATTATTATTAAAAGTAAAACATATATATATATTTCAAGGCTATCTACTACGAATATGGTTTTGATAACATTTTTATTATTGGTATTAATATATGTTTATTATTATTATTATTATTATTATTATTATTATTATTATTATTATTATTATTATTATATATTTTTAAAATATATATCTCACGGCCATGGATTTGTTTTAAAAATTATGATATTCATATATTTTGAAAATATATATATATATAGGATATTGTTTAATATTATTTTATTAATATTGTTATTTATATATTTTTTAAAAACATGAATATATATTATCCTACGGAATTTCTTTTATCTTATTATTATATTTTATTTTCTTTCAAAAATAATATATATTATGTGTGTCCGTGGATTTTTTTTATTTATTATTTTGTTTTATTTAAATATATATATCTCTCACAATTATATATGCTGTGATTTTTTTTTATATTACTTTAATTATGTTTATAATTTTGTTTTGAAACCATATATATATATCCATACTTATCGAGGATTTAGTTTAACATTATTTTATAAATATTATCATTTATAGTTTTTTTATATATATCCGTGGAATGTTTATTTTATTTTATTGTTATAAATATATTTTTATTTAAAAAAAAAACTTATGTTGCGAGATTTTATTGATATATTATTTTAATAATAATTATTATTTATATATTGTTAAAATACATCAAGTTCATAATTCTTTTTTTTAAGTTTTATTATTGTGATTCTTTCCTTCAATATATATGCATATTCACCCTTGCTAAAAAAATAAATTTTTAAGACAAATTTAAGGTTCAGTAGAAATTTTATATGTAAAAACACAAAATTTCAAAAAAATAAGGCACATTTGAAAATTTTGATAGAAATATAGAAAACTAAGAACTTCAGGGACGTAGTTGCAAAAATAAAAAATAAATAAATAAAGTATAACATAAGGTCTAATACGCAAATCTGATGTAAAGGGGACTAATATGCAAAAGAACATTGAACTAGAAATTTTAGTGGCGATTAGGGTAGTATTCACAAAATTCACTAATCCACCATTTGAAGACCACGAAACTTTTTGTGAATTCAATATAGCGGAAAACAGTTTTCCTTGTGAAGTCCTCCCCATTGCAGCTTGAAATTCACATGAGTGAATGGAAAAAAGTTGAAGACCATGAAACTCTTTGTGAATTCAATGTAGTGGAAGACAGCTTTCCTTGTGAAGGCCTCTCATTGCCACTTGAAATTCACATGAGTGAGTGGAAAAAGTTGAAGACCATGAAACTCTTTATGAATTCAATGTAGTGGAAGACAGCTTTCCTTGTGAAAGCCTCCCCATTGCCGCTTGAAATTCACATGAGTGAGTGGAAAAAGTTGAAGACCATGAAACTCTTTGTGAATTCAATGTAGTGGAAGACAGCTTCCCTTGTGAAAGCCTCCCCATTGCCGCTTGAAATTCACATGAGTGAGTGGAAAAAGTTGAAGACCATGAAACTCTTTGTGAATTCAATGTAGTGGAAGACAGCTTTCTTTGTGAAGGCCTCCCCATTGCCGCTTGAAATTCACATGAGTGAGTGGAAAAAGCTGAAGACCATGAAACTTCTTTGTGAATTCAATGTAGTGGAAGACAGCTTTCCTTGTGAAGGCCTCCCCATTGCTGCTTGAAATTCACATGAGTGAGTGGAAAAAGTTGAAGACCATGAAACTCTTTGTGAATTCAATGTAGTGGAAGACAGCTTTCCTTGTGAAAGCCTCCTCATTGCCGCTTGAAATTCACATGAGTGAGTGGAAAAAGCTGAAGACCATGAAACGCTTTGTGAATTCAATGTAGTGGAAGACAGCTTTCCTTGTGAAGGCCTCCCCATTGCCGCTTGAAATTCACATGAGTGAGTGGAAAAAGTTGAAGACCATGAAACTTCTTTGTGAATTCAATGTAGTGGAAGACAGCTTTCCTTGTGAAGGCCTCTCCATTGCCGCTTGAAATTTACATGAGTGAGTGGAAGATGTTGAAGACCACGAAATTCTTTGTGAATTAAATGTAGTGGAAGATAGCTTTCCTTGTGAAGGCATCTCCATTGCCTCTTGAAATTCACATGAGTGAGTGGAAGATGTTGAAGACCATGAAATTCTTTGTGAATTCAATGTAGTGGAAGACAGCTTTCCTTGTGAAGGCCTGCCTCTCCATTGCCGCTTGAAATTCACATGAGTGAGTGGAAGATGTCAAAGACCATGAAACTTCTTTGTGAATTTAATTATGTGAGAGATCACAACGTGACAATGCATAAGCCAAAGCTCAAAGGCAAAAAAAAAAAAAAAAAACTTGAAAGAGTTAAATTTATAAGCAAATGAATTCAGAAGGCCCAAGATATCAGAAGCCAAAGAGTCGAAGAACTTCACAAGCCCAAAATCTTAGAGGCTTCATAAGTATGAAATGCCGAAGTTTTTCAAACACCCAAATTGAAGAAAATTAAGTTCTTGATTACAGCTTGAGATCCACTTTGAAACCAAGAAAGTCAAAGCGATCATGTAAAAAAAATTATAACTCGATGATGTGCAAGCCAATGCTCAAAGCACAGAAAGTCAAGATATAAAAAAAAACTCAATGAATGACAAATAAGCTCAACAGTCTCAAGACATCATAAGTCAAAGACTCAAAGAGTTTCTCAAGTAAAGACTTGAAAGAAGTTTCACAAGCACTAAAGCCGAAGCTTTTGAAGAGTCAAGATATGTAAAATCAAGTTTGATATTCATCAACATAGAGAATCAACAACTTGAAATGCAAAACAAATCCAAAATGCAAAGTCAAATCCAAGATGCAAAGTCTAAAGTTAAAGCCATTCTAAAAAAAAATCAACGTCAAAACAGCCAAGTCAAGATTCGAGATATGAAAGAGTCAAGGCTTGAAAATTTATACAAACGACAAATGAACTCAATAGTCTCAAGACATCAGAAGTTAGAGACTCAAAGAGTTTCAAAAGTCAAGACTTGAAGGAAGTTTCATAAGCACGAAAGCCGAAGCTTCTGAAGAGTCAAGATATGTAAAATCAACTTAGTGGTTCGTCAACCCAAAGAATCCACAACTTGAAATCCACAACAAATCCAAGATGCAAATTCAAGTGTCTAAGATACATGTTTCAAATGAATAAACAAAGGAGCTCAACAACACCAAGACATCAAAAGTCAATGGATTGAAGAGTCTCACAAGTCAAAGAAGAAAAAGAAACTAAAGACTTCACAAGCATGACATGCCAAAGTTTTCTAGGATCAAAATTGAAGCAGATCAAGCTCATCGTTCTCAAAAGTCGTAATTTGACGTTTGGATGATGCTCATTATGCAAGTCCGAGAAATGTGAAGAAGACCGAAGTCAACAAAGTCAAAAGAAATACCTAAGCATAATTTTCGGCGAAAAAGTCTGCCACGTCAAAGTCAAAGCGTAAACTTAGATTATGCTAAGTTGGATGAAGATTAGGAAAGTGGGATAAAAAAAAATAGTTCTCTTATCCTTTGTTCTAAGTCAAAATCATGTGTTCATGTAATGTTGGTGAAGTTAATAAAAATTTGATTTCACTCATCTGTTACATCATTTCTCATTCACATTTGTTTCTTAATAGGAGGTTCCTGCGACAATGTCCAGGGTAATTAACATTAGGGGCTTGCCCCTATTGGAAGTCGGAAACCCACAATCCCTTGAAGTCAAAAAATAATCAAAATTTGATTTGTGAGCCTTTCTTTTGGCCAGTTAATCACATTAAAGGCTGGTTGAGAAAAAAGGCCCCACAAAATCTGGCACGCCCAGTGGGACCTGACTTCTCCTCCCATCTTTGAAATAGTGTGAATGAGAACTAAAAAAAAAACGTAAAAAAAAAAATAAAATCAACCTTTTATTGTTGCTAATGTGATATTTTGCTCCAAGTATCTACAATGGCATCCATGAACAACAACCAAAGCGCTGTATGCACAATTTTCTTGGGAGAAGGCACTCAAGTGAAGCTGCCTTACGCTTCTGTCTGCACTGGTCCTGCTGGAGCTGAGATCAAGTTTGGAACAGTATCGGATTACGTCACCTTTGTTCCAAGCCCACCACCATCACCATCCGAAATCCATGCCCCTTGCTTGCTTTCAAGGGGGCGGCGCCCAAATGTTATACCACCCACTGAGATCAAAGAGGATGCTTTTACTAAAAGAACAACTGTTTTTAATCGACTTATATTTCCTAAGAGGATCGTGAATATCAAACAACAAGAAGATGAAGAGGAGCCTTCATTCACTATCACAGCTAAAGGTGAAGCGAGAAGTGAGTGGTGCCTTCAAGAAACCCAAAGCTACCCCATCAAGCTCCTTTGTAATGGGACACCCTCGAGTGATTAAGAGAAAAATGCCTTCATCCCAAGAGAAGACAAATTTCATTTCGTTTCAACCCAACTCATCTGGTTCGTTTACAAATTCTTTCGAACCATTGAGAATGGTGAAGGAGAACTCCATGATTGGCGAGCTTCGCTCCCAATCAAATAACAAGGTGGAAGGGGGCAGGCCGCCAAGGTCTCATTATAAAAAAGAGAGCCTTAGTAAGAAAATCTATAACAATTACACCTCCTACAAAAAGTTGCAGACAGACAAAATGACACCAAGGGAGTTCTATTTGCGGAAGAAGAAGTTGATCTCAGAGTCGCGAGCTTCTGTGTTTGATAGGCTTGCACAACTAAAAAAGACTATATATAAGAAGCTTAATAAGGGGCAAGTAACCAAACCTTCACCTTGTCGCTCAAAATTTCAATGGAAGCGAAAAATTGATGAAGAGATGGAAGATCTTGAAGTGCATACTATACGAGTGATTACTGAAGGGTCTGAACATCCACCTGAGCCAGAACGCCCCTTCACGAGGCTGAGGAAGAAGATGATAGTTGGCACAAGCACTCTGCTAGAAGATGAGCTTAATCAAGCCATGCAAGAAAGGGCAAAAGCCGTGGCTCAAGTTGGATTCCAGACTCCACCCAGGAGGAATGATGACTCAAGTGATGAAGATGATAATCTTGTTTTCACATCCAATAAAGATCCCATGCTTGTGAAAATAAAGAAGCAATTAGATCAGCGAGAGAAGGATCATATATCTATGATGCAAACAGTCACATCTCTGACTGGTGTGATCGCTCGTTTAAGCGATCAGGTACAAAATTTATTTGAAGAAAATTCAAGGAGTAACTGGTATAGCCTTTTAATGGTATGCCAATTTACAATCTGAATCCATTCAAACATGGCAGCAAATGAAAGATGCCTTCAGGGTCCCATTTGGCGGGGTGACCGACAAGATTACCATTGCGGATTTGGCTAACACAAGACAAAATAAAGATGAGAAGGTGATTGACTATGTGATGAGGTGGCGTAACTTGAGCATCAAGTGTGAGCAACCGCTTGATCAAGTGCAAGCAGTGGGACTATTGGTCGGGAACATTGATAATTGGATGGCTCATTTCCTCAGTTCATCTGAAATCCATATTTTTCAAGACTTGATATCTCAAGTTAAAAAGCTGGAAAGAACAAGCTCTAAGGTGGTGTCTACAATGCAACCCAACAAGGTGGACAAGGAAAAACAACGGAAGCCAGAAGGTGTAAAGCACGTGGCTTTTACAACCGATAAGGTGAAAGAAACTACAACAGTACAAAACTATAATAGGCCAAAGCCACCAGCACTTAGAAGTGGAAATGAATCAACGAAGCCTTTAAGCTCTCTTCAAGAAAGGATGAGTAAGAAGTATTCCTATAGAAGAGACAAAGTAATGAAAATATTTAAAGATGCACTAAAGGTGGGTTTGCAACTACCAGAGAGTAAACGCCCAAAAGAAGCAGACAAGAAAGATCACCCAAATTTTTGCCCATACCACAGAATATTGGGTCATTCAATTGAGAACTGCTATGTTTTCAAAGACTGGATTGAGCGCCAATATCAAGAAGGCAAGATTACCTTATCTAAAGGTGTGTTACTCTAACAACCAGCCGAGCATGCAAATTATGTGTCTGTTGTACCAGAAGAAGAAGCTCTTCAGGAGCAAGATGCAAGCAACACATCCGGGGATATACAAGCTGGTGCAAGTTCACAAACTCCGAGAGCGCCTGCTCCTCTTGGAGTTCCAGAAGGCTTATGGGAAATCTTTATATCAAAAAAGTCAAGAAAAATGTTGAAAAGGTTAGGAGAGCTTCCTGGTATCAAGTGGCGAAGAGCTCAAGAACCTGATGAAAACCCCAAGAAGAAAAACAAGACAAATAAGAAGATAAAAAGTAAGAAGAAGAAACAAAAACAAGTGAAGCCTGCTGAGTTCCATCGCAAGAAGTCAATCATAGAAGAATACATTGACTCTTTGGATGATTACCGACAGAAGGAGAGAACTCTGATTACATTAAGGGATTATTTCCCTGATGAAGCTAAAGAGTTACTCATAGAATTGGATGAGTCTCACGATGAAGAGTTCCTGATTGGGACTTGCAGAGTCATTACTATACATGGAGACGAGGTACGAGATGAAGATGAAGATGATGATTATGAAGATGAACTCGAGCTCTATTATCCAGATGAAGATGATTCTTTGTTGGAGCAGTTATATAATCGACATGGGAGGCCTTATATAAGTAAGAAGCAAAGAAAGAAGCAAGCTTTTAAAGACAGGGTTAGAATGGAAAATGCAAGACTGCAAGAGCCTCTAACATTGGTTCCTGAAACAAACCAATGCTAACCGAATCAGAAGCCAAGAAGGGCACCTAAGTATAGGATACTCAAAAAGGTTATGCCACGGGGAGTGATTCCATCTTTTATCCAAAAGGTGACATATGATCTTACTCATAGGAAGCCCCATATTCCTGAAAATGATACCCCTTGGAATGAGTCAAGAGTTGTGGAAGCAACATGTGTTTCCCCTAGAAGGAATGTGCTACAATTCCATAACAATAAAACTGAAGAAGAAATTATGAATCAAAGTGGCAGACCTCAATCTTTAAGAAGTGTGAAGAGTGGAAGCTTCATCGTGAAGGGTGATAAAATTCATGAGTTATTTTACAAAATGATTGAAGAAGGAGTACTATCTCCAAAGATTGAAGATGGTATAAAGTCACATGTGAAGAATCATCCTAAGTATTGTCCTTTTCACTGTTTGATGGGACATGCACTAGAAGATTGTCGTGGTTTTAGAAGCTGGTTACATAAGGCAACCAAGTCTGTTGTTATAAGCTTGCCTGAGGAATACTTGGAGTCATTTGGTACATGCTATGCCTTAACCGTTAAAGACAAACATGGTGACGGCCACAACCACCAAGATGAGGAAGAGGAGCCTCGAATAATTAATAATGTGCGAAGACTCCTCGAGCAAGCCAGAGGGACCAAAGACAAAGGAAAGGAGAAGGTGATTGACATTAATGAAGATCTTGTGCAGCCTAGGAAAAGCTCTACTTCTAAGGCACAAGATTATAACATTGCTGCTCACTTAAAGAAGATTCCAGCTCAATTAAGTATCTTTGATGCATTAATGATGTCTCAAGAACTTAGAGATGCCCTAATCCATGTCTTACAAAATCCAGAAGAATATCAAGCATATTTTGCAGAAGCTCATATGACGGAAGCTCTTTATGCTTTTGGTGCTCCGTCAATCAAGTTTTTTGAAAAAGACTTGCTACTGGGGACAAGAGAGCATAATAGACCCTTATATGTCACCGGATCTTGTGATGGGACTAAAGTCAACAGAATCCTCATTGATCCCGGCTCCTCAGTAAATCTGATGACATTAAAAACTCTGCACTCCTTAGCTTTGGAGATATATCACTTATCAGCAAAAAATATTGTTGTCCAAGGCTTCAATCAACATAGTCAAAAGGCTCTCGGATCAATTACCCTGCCTTTTAAGATTGGGAAGCTGACATCGGAAGTGAAATTCCATGTCATCAACACTGATGCCTCTTATAAAGCATTATTGGGAAGGCCATGGTTGCATGAGAACTACGTGGTTCCTTCCACTTTGCATCAGTGTTTGAAGTATGTAAAAGATGATGAACTGTATCGCATTGATGGAGAGATTCAACCATTTGGTGTGCACGAAATTCATTATGATGATGCACGTTATTTTGCAGATACACCTAAAGAGGGCAAGCTGAGTGCAACTAAAGATGATGCCCTCATGAAAGTCGCGAAGACTACAAAGTTTACTCAGAAGAAGATTTCATTCCTACCTCTGAAGTCGCACTTTGGAAGTGACACCGAGTCTTCAGAAAAAGAAAAGGATGACGAAGATGTACAAGTCACTTGCCCGTCTTCTCGTCTTTCCAAGAAGAACCAACATTTTGCAGTGACTATTCTGATGGAGAAGAAGCTTCACTTCCACTAATCTGAATGGAAGAAAAGGATGATGAAACTCCAATTGAAACCTCTCTTCATGTTACAAGGATACCAGAAGGGCTCTATAAAGCTCTTGATGATTTGAGTGCTAATCTGGTGGAACGGCTAGTTACTTTTTATGTCCCTTCCCATCATTAAGGAGAGAGAGGGATTCTCTTCTATAAGTCAAAACCCAATGATCTCAATGATGAAGATTTCTTGATGATCAAGACAATGGAGGATGAGGAACCTTGGCCCTTGAAAATTCCAGACTATTATCCTCCTACGCTCAGAAGATTAGTGCAACGAGCTGGAGTCGGTTCAAAACACTCAAAGGGTAGACATATTCTCTTTGAAAAGCTCTGGCATCCTTTTAAGAAAGCCATGCAAGGCCAAGGTCTAAGTAAAAGTGGACTCGGGTTTCAAAATAAACAAGTATATGAATGTCATATGGTATCAGCTATTAATGTATCTGATGGAAGTGATAAAGATTCAGTTGAACATACAACAGATGAACATCTCACAAAAGATGTAAAATTGAAAGATGCACCTCCTGAGCTTGAAGATGGAGGACAAGCTACAATTGATGAGTTGGTGGAAATCAACTTAGGAAGTGAGGATGATCCTAAACCCACTTTCGTAAGTGCACAATTAAATCAAAAAGAAAAAGAAGCCATGCGAAGCATTCTTGTGGAGTATATTGATTGCTTTGCTTGGAGTTATAATGAGATGCCGGGTTTAGATATGAAGGTAGCTGTTCATAAACTCGCTATCAACCCAAGTTTTCCACCAATAAAACAAGCACCAAGAAAGATGAAGTTTAACTTGGAGGAGAAAGTCATTGAAGAAACTAAAAAATTAACTGAGGCCGGTTTCATAAGGGAGGAGAAGTACCATGACTGGATTGCCAGCATAGTGCCTGTTAAGAAAAAGAATGGCCAAATCAGAATATGTGTGGACTTTAGAGACTTAAACAAAGCATGTCCTAAAGATGATTTTCCACTTCCTGTTATGGAGATCATGATTGATAATACATCCTCCTACGAGATGTTTTCTTTCATGGATGGTTTCTCAGGGTACAACCAAATCAAGATGGATCCAGAGGATGAAAAACACACTGCGTTTCATACACCGATAGGCATTTATTGTTACAAAGTTATGCCGTTCGGGTTGAAGAATGCGGGGGCGACATATCAAAGAGCTATGACCAAAATCTTTGATGACTTAATCCACCAAGTTGTTGAATGTTATGTGGATAACTTGGTGGTGAAAACACAATCTAAGGATCAACACCTCGATGACCTGAGAATAGTGTTCGATCGAATTAGAAAATATAACTTAAAAATGAATCCTATGAAATGCGCATTTAGGGTATTATCGGGAAAGTTTCTCGGGTTCATTGTGAGACACCGAGGAATAGAGGTTGACCCCTCCAAGATTAAAGCAATCATCGAAATGCCACCTCTAAAGACATTGAAGCAGCTGAGATCGTTTCAAGGAAGATTGGCATATATTCGAAGGTTTATTGCTAACCTTTCAGGGAGATGTAAGCTATTCTCAAAGCTAGTAAAGAAGAATGCTCCTTTCAAGTGGAATGATGAATGCCAAGATGCCTTTCAAGAGATCATGCAATACTTGCTAAATCCTCCAGTGTTGGCAGCGCCAATTGCTGGAAAACCATTGATCTTATATACAACGGCTTTGGAGGGATCTCTTGGAGCTTTGCTTGCTCAAGAGAATGAAGAAGGAAAGGAGAATGCGTTATATTATCTCAGCAGGATGTTAGTTGGGGTTGAATATAGATATACGGCTACTGAAAAGCATTGCCTCTCATTGGTATTTGCAGTAAAAAAGCTTCGGCATTACTTGATGTCACATAAAGTTGTTCTTATATCAAGAGCAGACCCACTCAAGTACTTGATGAGCAGACCAATACTCACAGGGAGATTAGCAAAATGGGCATTACTTCTAATGGAGTTTGACATAACTTATACTCCACAAAAAGCAATTAAAGGGCAAACATTAGCAGATTTTCTGGCTGCACATCCTTTGCCTGATGATTCTCCTCTGAAATGTGATCTTCCTGATGAAGAGACCTTGATTATAGAGGACGAAAAATGTTAGAAGATGTACTTTAATGGAGCTTCCTCAATACAAGCAGCTGTTAGGCCCAAAATTCCTCAAGTTAGAGTTGGAGTTGGGCTCATCTTCATTTCTCCTGAAGGTGGGATCTTGAGATACTCTCTTTCTCTACTGAAGCCATGCACTAATAATGAAGCAGAGTATGAAGCTCTTATCGCTGGACTCGAGCTAGCAATTAAGATGGGAATTCAGAGTTTACACATATATGGTGACTCTCAACTCATCATAAATCAAGTTGAAGGAAATTTCAAAACCTACAAGCAAGAACTTCTTCAGTACCATCAAAGAGTTATAGAACTAATGAAGCAAATTCCAGATGTTAAACTGGAAAGAGTTTCAAGGTCGGTTAATGGAAAAGCGGATAGCCTGGCAAAACTTGCGAAAGAGCAAGCTGATCCAAATATGGAGGAGATTCAAGTCACCATTCGGAATAGAAGGGTCCTAAGTTCATGCCTTGATGAGGACATTGAGAATGAACATCACTTAAAAAGAGAAGAAGCTCTAGCAGTAGTTGAAGATGATTGGATGGGTCCTTTTATTAAATACTTGATGTATGGCGAGATTCCACAAGAAAAGTCTTTGGCACTGCAGTTAAAGAAGCGGGCAATGAGATTTACTCTTGTAAATGATGTCCTCTATAGAAGATCATATGACCAGCTCCTATTGAGATGTCTCTCTAAGGAGGAATCCGAAGAAGTTATGCATGAAGTTCATTCAGGTATCTGTGGTGCTCATCAGTCAGGACCTAAGATGCGGCTGAAGATCAAGCATATGGGATACTATTGGCCAAGCATGATCAAGGATTGTATGGAGTATGCAAAAAGATGCAAGCTTTGCCAAGCCCATGGGGATTTCATTCACCAACACCCAAATCCTCTACATCCTACAATATCTTCATGGCCTTTTGAGATGTGGGGAACTGATGTTATAGGCCCTATTGAGCCACCATCATCAAGAGGACATCGCTTCATATTAGCTGCCACCGACTACTTCTCATGTTGGGCGGAAGCTATTCCACTAAAGAAGGTGAAAGCGGAGAACATTATCAAATTTTCCAAGGATCATGTGTTATATAAATTTGGAACGCCTCGAAGAATTATTTCCGACAATGGGCGGGCCTTTAAAAGCTTCAAAGTTGGGAGATTTGTTCAGCATCACAAAATAGATTGGAGATACTCCTCTATCTATAACGCTAGAGCAAATGGTCTTGCAGAAGCATTCAACAAAACTCTCTCAAAGTTACTGAAGAAAGCGGTTTCAAAAGGCCAAAGGGATTGGCATGAGAGGCTCCCTGAAGTCCTTTGGGCATACCACACAACTTACCGAACACCAACGCATTCAACACCTTATTCGTTGGTTTTTGGTACCGAAGCTGTTTTGCCACTTGGGGTTCAAATCCCGTCTTTGAGGATTGCCTTGCAAACTGAATTCACTGATGAAGACAGAGTTCGTTTGCGTTTGGATGAGCTTGACTCTCTAGATGAAAGAAGACTAGAGGCTTAGCAAAATCTTGAAGTCTACAAGGCAAGGATGGCACGAGCAAACAACAAAATGGCTCGTATTCGAACTTTTGAGAAAGGGGAAATGGTTTGGGTGTTAAGAAGACCGATCATCACCAACAAGCATGCAGGGGGCAAGTTCAAGCCAAATTGGGAAGGCCCTTATATCATTGAAGTTGTTTATGAAGGAGGAGCTTATCAGCTAGTTGATGCCGATGGAAGAAGACCTATGCCGCCTATTAATGCTAGGTTTTTAAAGAAATATTATCCATGATGTATTTGCAATCCTTGATAAAAAAAAAACAGAGAGACTTGTGTTTGTCTATGATGGAATGTCCAGTGCTCCTATTTGAGCAATTTGGTCAAGCATTCTTTATGCTTCTCGAGGCAAAACACTAGTTTCACCATAGTGTTCCTTTCTGTCAAAGTGAATAAAAACAGGATGGGATGTCTAGTGCTCTTGTTTATGTAATTTGGTTAAGCATTCCCTATGCTTCCTAAAGTAAAAAACATAAGTTTTATTGTGTTATCTGTTCTATGAATAAAATCATGTGAGCATGAATTCTCAACTGTTTTTGTGATGAGATATTGATTATCCATCCTACTATTTCATCCAGAAAAAAAAATTTATGAAAATAAGCAAAGAAAATGGGGAAAAGAAAAGAAAAGAAAACAAATAATTCAAAAAAAAAAAGAAAAGAAAAAAAAACAGTGGTTATTGAAGTTAAAAATCTGCATGTGCCCTACACAATGGATCTTTTGATCAAGTCCTCCATGGGATATTGAGGTCACCTCCAATTGCCTCAAAATTTTAAGTGGAGGACTATGACATGTCATGCTACAATCTGGACGGTCAGAATTAAATTTAAAGCCCAGACCATTTATAGAAAAAAAATCAAAGTTTCAAGCCAAAATTCGGCTTGTCTTTTGTCTAACACCAATGTCAATCAAGTTGTCATCGGACTATGATATTCTCTTTGATATGTCTGAAATATTTATTAAAGATTTAGAACATGTCATACTACAATATGGACAGTCATGATCTTGTTTGAAGCTCTTAAAGTCTCAATAAAAATTGGTGAAGCGAAGACGAAATTTGCTGATTATTGTTCTCACAACTAGCTGCCATCAAGTCAATGATCTAATGGTGAAAAGCTTTCTAATCTTTATGAAAAGTTTTATACGTGCTTATGACGTCATTATCTTGTACGTTGACGGTGGATATCGCTTTTGAACTTCATTTGGTTATCCAGAAAATCTCATAGTTTGATGACAAAATATATCGATTATTTCTCATAATTAAGTTGGTGATCAAGTATCAGAATCATCTTGAGTTTTGGTGAATTTTTTTTTTTTTGGAAACTCATGGATGATGTTCCTGTTATGTGAACGGAGGAGATCATATTTGAAGTTTAATATACAGGTGAAACAAATCAAAACTAAAAAAGAAAAAAAAGAAGCTTTATTGATAAAGATGGCAACTCTAAGTTATGGACTATTATTCCATTTATTACACTAAGCTGAAGATAAAGTGAACGAAATAACTATGTCTAAAGCTAAGTAATGAAAATTTCAAAACATAAATCAAGCTAAATGTGGAGTTGAGCCTTCGCTTTCTCTAAGTTGGCTTGAGCTTCTGCAAGCGACAATGAGAGTTGTATGTCATTGTCTCCTCCTAGCGCTTCAAGCTTCTCTAAAGCAGTAGCTAAGGACTGGTTCACTTCCTCAATAGAAGGAGCAACGGATAGTAACTCTGTCCCTGAGACGATGAGTTGTTCATGTTCTTTTGCTTGAGTTTTCAACTTTTATAGCTCTTCCGTTATAAGCATGAGCTTATGCTTGGCTTCATTCACACTTTGAGACACTGTTGTAAGGGATACCTTTGTCTCTCTCATATTATCAATACTTGTTAGCAAGTCTCTTCTTTCCTTCATAGTTGGATCATTTCCTCCACTTTCCATGTCATGCACAATTTTTGCGAGATCAAGCACCTCATATATCTTGTCTCTTGCAGCTGAAATGTCAGTTCCGTGCATCATTAAGTTATTATACAATTTTGTGGTTTCTTCCCTCAAGGACGCATGCTCATAAGAATACGATGCCCACACTTCCTGAAGAAGCTTCCTCGCCCAAAAAGATTGCAAACTAGAAGTCTTCTTTGTAGCCCGAAAATAAAAAGAACTTGTAGACTCTATGTCTGTGGTTAAAGCCTTCTTATGCTCAAAAGAACTATTAATAGAAACAACCTTGACATTTGGATCTGCTTTAAGTTGAGGTTGATCATCCATGACATTAACTGCTGGAGCTAGAGTTGTTTCTAATTCTGGTGGAGAAGCCATTACTTGGTCATCTATGAAAGTAGCACTTGGAGCTAAAGGTATTTCCGATTCTTGTGGGGATGCTATTGCTTTTTGGCTACCCATAATAGTAGCCTCGGAAGCTAAAGTCTCTTCCGGTTGTTGAAGAGGAGGAGGAGTTTCTTCTGCGGATTTCAAAATTTCTCCATGATAAGAAGTTTCAGCAAGAGGATAAGCATCGAGAATGGGGGTGTAATCATCGTCAATTGCGTGATCTGAGGATAAAGAGTCATAGTCTGAAGGATTGGACCTTTGGGGATGAGCTCGGCGAAGGCCTATAGCAAAGAAAAGTAAGAGTAAATCGAATAAAAAAAAAAGAAGAAAAGTTTAAAGTAATATACCTATCGGACTAGATCCTGTTTTAGAGGCGCTATGTTGATCATTTTCGTACTTGCTCATGCTAGGAACGTCAGCTGTAATAAGAGGAAAATTAGTAATGAGATTTTAAAAGTAATGAACAAAGCCATCTCTTTAGAAAGACATACCTTGAATATGTGTCTCATGTGGAACATCTCCCTGCATAGAAAAAGCTTGTGATGATGTGTAATCTTCGCTAGTTCGAGCTTTCTTTGAGGGATTCTTCGATCCTACTGAAACTGGTGATTCAGAAGGTTCTCCTTGGCCTTATTCAACCCATTCAAACTGAATTTCCTTTTCATGATGGTCCCTTTTCTTGGTTCGAGTAGAAGTCGCCCTTTCAAGAGGAGCATTATTGTTATGTTTTTTGTTGGAAAAATCATTCTCGATAAGGCGAACATGAATCGACTTCAACATCGTGTGTAACTTTGTTGACTAAAAGTGTGCATAAGTATGTAAAGGATGCCCATCACGATTATGAGAAGGAATATAGAACCTCGATCCTGTTCTTCGTTTAGCAAATCGATACCAATAGCTCACCAGAAGACCTATAGATTGAGGACGCTTAGGTACTTGGATATCTGTTGGAAATCCTTGATCATAGCCAAACTGTCTAGCAAAACGGTGTGGGTTGTACTGTTGGGCGTAAAGATCCTTTCCAAGACGCAGAGGAATAATGCTTTGGCGAAAAGAGATGAAGTACTCCGCCTGGGTCTTACTTAGTTTGTTCTTATCATTTGGGTCTTTGTAGTCTTCAAACCACCCTTCACTCTTAAATTCGCCACATGTGAATGGACGCCATATAAGATAATCCTCTCTCCTAAGTATACTCCGAGCTCTTCTTGGGTTAAATGTGCTAGCGGCTACATCTGAAATGAATGCCATATCAGGGATCTCTCTTAGGCCATTTATGTTTTTAATACTGTCACTTGGTGTCTTTCGATGAGCATAAGTTCCTGCAAAATGGGAGTCTATCCAAGAAGAGAGAAAGTGATATGGTAAAAAAATTGAAGCACCACATGGTCCTTTGGGGTGTCGAGCCATCGCATCTAAGCCGGTACAAATATATGCGAACACTGCGGGAGCTAAAGCAATCCTTGTACCTTTGGCTAGTTTTGCAGCATCAAGAAAGTCTCTGGGCGTATGTGGAATCCTTTAGTTGGGATGATGAAACGGCATAACCACGAAGATAAGAAAGCTGCTAATTTGCATTCTTCTGAAACAAGAGGTACAGGATGAGTATCAGCGTCTGCAGCTTTATGGAACCCCCTGTGGAAGAAATATGTCCATTGAGAAAAAGTAATTTTGCTGTTTTTTGAAGCATAAGAATAAAGCCATTGATAGATGTTGAAAAGATCTCTTAAAGTGGCATAAGAGTTGTTTGCAGAATATAAGTCATTATTTGGGGGAATATACTTCTCATAAAATTCTCCTATGATGGGTAGCCCTCCTTCGCATTTTAAATCCCACAAGGAAATTCCAATCTCACCAAAAGGGGTGATAAAGGTGTTAGTCTCTGGACATCACATCTCAATGACTCCTTTCATTATAGACGGGTCAAAATTATATGACCCCGTGGATACTACTACAGCTCCAAGGATGCTTGCCTCTTTAAGTTTATCTTATGACTTCCTTAGTGTTTCTAAAGCCCAGTTCTTGTAATCGTTTGGATGAGGGATGTACTTGATGAAAGGGAGTTTTTCGGTCCATATGATAGATGTGGAATCAACATTGACTCGGCTACCAAGTATCTCTGGTTCAAATTTTGGTGTAGTTTGCTCATAAGGGTTCAACAACATCACTTCAAGGCTTCCTATTCTTTCAAAGCTAGTTGATGTGAGCTTGCCAATGTCTCGAGGTCCTCTCGGTATGGTGATCCACTCATTGAAATCGCTCCCTTGATAGGGAATACCTTTTTCTGCACTGATGGGGTAGTGTCGAGAGAAAGATAGCCCATCCGGAGCTTTATCACGATCATCATATGGCACGTAGAGAGGTTCCACTATTTTGCGCTTTGGGGTCGGACCCATTGAGAAAAAACTAAAAAAAAAAAAGGGAAAAGAAAAATTGTCTAAATAGATTTTAAAAAAAACAGAAAAAATAATAATGTATATATGAGCCAACCAAATAAAAAAAAATAATATGAAAAGAAAAATCGCGTCGGTGTGTTTACAACCATGGTTAAAAACCAACACCAAGAGGCTTTGTCTCCTCCCAAAGACACATTAAACTCTATTACAAAAGCTGCCCCAATTCCCCAAGATAAATTGAGCCCCATACCCAATACAGGTCTGGCGTGAAGTCTCTGACTTCACTTAGTTTGCAGTGTCCACCGACGCGACTGCAGCTTCAACCAGCCACCCTTGGTCACAGCGCGCAGCAGTACCGGTCGCACGAGGTAATACCGCGTGCGATCTTCATCCCTGGCTTGGCCATGCTCCCACCCAAGTGCCCACTTGCATAAGCCTGCGTAAACCCTCGGCAAATCCAGAATCAATTCTCGGTATAATCAAGTGTTCTGCGCCCGCCTAGACTTGCTAAAGATCCACACTCCAAATAATCTAAGTCTGCAGCACTTGACTCTTGGTATGGGCGCATCTACCTTACGCGCTCATCAGTCATGCATACGCCCACAGTCCAGCGCACGCGAGCCACACGGTCTCAGCACATAATCGTGCGGGATATTCCGCCCGCTCTTGATCACGACACAACACACGCCTCGCGCTACCCGCGCGCTACCCAATCGATGCAGCTGTGTGCCCTCGTGGCTTGGCCTATGTTGAAATGTACCCCCACTGACCAAGTGTAAGGTCATCAACCCTTACAGTAAGTCCAATATAGAGGCAGCTCTTTTTATGAAAACCTCCCAATTATTTGTTGAGACTAGTATGAAATCCTTCAAATAAAATACAGTGGCAGACAATAGGCAATGATTTCCTATTGTCTCTTAATGTTCAAATAAGTGAAAGTCCGAGATTCACATGAATAAATGGAAGCTCTTTTGAAGACTACAAAATTTTTTGTGAGTATAGTGGGAGACAGCTTTCCTTATAAAAACCTCTCCATTGCCTCTTGAGACATTCTTGAGTAAGTGAAAAATTCTTTTGAAAACCACCGTCTGATGTGAAGTACAAAATAGTGATAGATTGTTCTCTTTGAGATTCTCTTAAATGAGTGAAAAAGAAAAAATTCATTTGAAAACCACAAGACCTCTCGTGAGTCCAAAGTATGTGGTAGACTATTCTCCTTATAAGAGCTTTCTCCTCTTGAGACTCTCTTAAATTAATGGAAAAAATCTTTGAAAACCACAAACCTTTTGTGGAGTTCAAAGTATATAATAGATTGTTCTTATTGCAAGAACCTCTCTTGAATGAGTGGAAAAATCTTTGAAAACCACAAAATCTCTTGTGGGTCCAAAGCTCATGAGAGTCTCCTCACTATCTTTTGAGACTCTCTTGAGTGGGTGAAAATTATTCTTAAAGACCACCTACCTTTGTGGAATCCAAAGCATGTGATGGATTATTCTCTCTGTGAGTCTAGAGTCACTGAGTAAGTGGAAATCTCACTTGAAAATCCCATGCGTTAAAAAAACATAATTATCTCAAATTAACTAAAAAATCAAAATTTATAAAAAAAACTAAGAACTAAAAAAAAGACTTTCAACTAATGGAAAAAAGGGCTTTTCAAAAAATATAAGGAAGTTTCTTTCAAAGAATAAGAAAAAAATTTTACAAAAGCCTAAGAGGCCGAAGCTTTCAAATATCAAAACTCATGAAACCAACTTTGTGATTCACCAGTAAGGAATACAACTTGGGACCTAGAAGAAGTTTTTTAAAAGCAAACAAGTTAAAACAATCAAATTAGTAACCAATCATTTGAGTGGTCATGATCTTGATCTGGCAACGCACAAGTCAAGGTTCAAAAGCATGGGAGAGTGAAGGCTTGAAAAAGTTAAGTGAGTAAATAAATGAACTCAAGACATCACAAGTTAAAGAGTCAAAAAGTTTCATAAGTTCAAGACCTAAAAGCTTCACAATCATTAAAAAATGTAGGAGTTTTCAAAAGCCTAAATCAGATAAAACCAAGGTTGTGATTCACAAATAAGGAACATAACTTGAGATCTATAAAAAGTTCTAAAGCAAATAAGTCAAAGCAGTCATGTCAAATGAGCTCAGAGTCGTAAGACATCAATATTCAAAGAGTCGAAGAGCTTCACATGTCCAAGGTTTGAAACTTCACAAGCATAAAATGCCAGAGTTTTAAAAAGTCTAAATTCAAGAAAACTAAGTTTGTTATTCACAAATAAGAAACACAACTTGAGACCTAGAGGAAATTTTAAAAGCAAACAAATCAAAACAGTCATGTTAACAACCCAACCATATTAGTGGTTGTGACCTGATGATGCACAAATCAAGACTCAAAAGCATAGGAGAGTCGAGACTTAAAAAACTCAACTGAATAGAAAAATGAATTCAAGAGTACTAAGATATCAAAAGTTAAAGAGTCGAGCAGCTTCATAAGTCATAAACCTGAAAGCTCCACAAGTGTAAAATTCTAGAGTTTCAAAAGTCTAAATCAGATGAAATTAAGTTTGTGATTCATAAATATGGAGAAATCACAATTTGTGATTAGGTAACTTCCAAAATGTGAACAAAAAAAAAATTTGAAGAATGTCAAAGTCAACAAAATAAAAACAAAATATCTAAGCAAAATTTTTGACAAAAGAGACGTGATCAATCGAAGTCGAAGTAGACTCAGGTTATATGAAGTTAGAAGAAAATTATGAAGGTAGGGTTAAGAAAGCTAAAGATTCTAATCCTTTGTTCTAAATCAAGTTCATGTACTCATGTAATTTTATTTTTAAAATGAATACAAAAATTTATCTCCTTTGTTTATTTATCTCTCATTCACACTTGTTTCTTAATTAGAGGTTTTTGTTATAATGTCCAGGTTAATTAATATTAGAGATTTGCCCCATTAGAAGTCATGAACCTAAGGGTGCATTTGGATTACCGTAATGGAATGGGGGTGAAAAAAGTAATGAAGAGGGGGAAAAGGAATGGGTAGTTGATGGTAATAAAAAATGTGCTTGGTTTGAGAGGTAATTCATTAGGAATGGGAAAAGTAAAAAATGGAGTTGAAGTAATATTACCTTTTTGCCCCTTGCATAAATAAAACGGGATTTATTTCTAATAATCATTACTTATAAAAATAATAAAAACATAAATATATATATTTTATTATTATTGATTAATGTTTAATTTAGAATTAATTTTAAAGTCCTATTAATTTCTATAATTTTAATTAATTACAAATAATATTTATTTAAAATACTTAATATTTATAAAATAACGAAAAAAATGTGAATAGTTCTTTAGTTATTATTGATTATTTTTTAATTAAAATTTAACTTCAAAGAACTATTAAATTAATGAAAACAAAGAATTTAAATTTATTATTATCGATTAATATTTAAATAAAAATTAACTCCAAATAACTATTACTTTCATTATTTTAATTAATCATGAATGATATTTATTTAAAACAATTATTATATTTCTGCTATGATTACTACTTTTAATGAATCATGACTCAAAAAATCATCTAAATTACATGTTTCGAAAGTGAACTAAGAATTGAAATTTCCCTTGTGTGGCCACTTTGCCAAATACATCACCTGTTTTTACAACATAAATATACATTTAACTGAAATGATGAAAAAAAATAGCGCATGTCCAATTTTGATTGCAATTTTCCAACATGCATTCACAATACTAACTCATTGTTCTGCAATGTCATTCATCAAGCAAACGCTACTACAAAACATTAAAAAAAACCTCCATCCGAACAAGGTTGCACAAACAATTCACCAACCCACAAAAGTTAAACAACAACAAACTACAACATCGAACAAAAAGCAACTCCTTCACGTACTCATCTCCTCATTCTAACACTTGCCAATCAAAATGGATAAACCTGCAATGAAAGAACATTGGAATGGAAAACAATTAGTTGATTTTTTTAAAATAGAAAACCGAAATCCAATATAGAGATCAACCACAAGTAAATATCGACTAACTGTTTCGGCCGATCGTATTAAATTAAACTTGATTATTCTATTTTTTACATGGTGGGCTACGATGTTCAAAAACATTGCGACCATCTCCTCAACCATAACATTTCGCATGGCTCGTAGTCTACCGGTGGTAATTAGTAGTTCGCACAAATTATGAAAACAACGTCGATCCATCCGAAGCTTATTAATGCATGTTATGTCAGTTTCATAAATCACCCGCCTCAAATATTCATGTTGTTTCCGGCGTCGAGTCGATGTTGACTCAATCTCATATTGAATTAGTCCACTACCATAAGAACGTTGTCTTTCCGCATACACAACGATCACGATGTTTAAAACATAAAAGTAACACATGTACATTATGAAATATAGTTTCACTTCATCAACGTTGTCCATATATGAAATTACATGCCCATGTGTCAAATTGCCGAAAACCTAAATTGATAAGATGCCATAAAAAGTAATAATTAAATAGTTCATTTAATTAGAGGACTGAATAATTAATTTGCTATGTTTTCTCGTATTATGCATTGTACTATTAGCGGGCAATGCACAAGGAAAAATCATTGTACTTCGATGCCGACATGCCCTGAATAGTAAGCATGTCTAATTATTGTGTGTTGTTGTATCATGCATTGTGCTTTTAGCAGATTATGCACTAGAAAAAAGCATTGTATTTTTATGCTGATAAGTTCTCAATATCAAGCAAGCCTAGTATTTTGTCGTATTATGCATTGCACTTTTGACAAATTACGCACTACATGAACATATTCAATGTACCCAATATTGATGCATAGAAGCTTTTCAACATAAAAATTTTTACAAATTTGTGACATATATTATTAGCAACAAGTTGAACATTTTGGTAGATAGTTCAACTTGACATAGTAATCACTAGGTTAAACACAAGCCACATAGTAATCACTCAATAGCTTAGCAAAAAAAATTGCCGAGTGAGGAATGCCAAATTAATCAAAGACACTGAAACATGGAATATTATTCTTTTTTTTTTTTAAGCATTTAGATAGCTATAATGATTGTGCAAGAATAGAAGCACCATATAAGTGACAAGCTCATTAATTTCAAATCAAAATTTATGATTGATATCTAACATTGTTAACTTTTTCAGAAGGTAACCAAATCATTCCAAAGTCATAAGTTTCAAATGTCCAACCAACGAACTGTCTAGATTCTAATCCAAGTTACATCCTTCAAATCAACTAAATTCATAAATCTAATGGATTTAAACACAATTAAAAAGCAACTGATGCTATACTTATTCAAATAATACTGATATAATATGGGTCATAAGTGATCATACAGAAAAAATAAATTGGCATCCCCCAAAACATCAAAATGAGTAGATGAACATGGAACATTATTCAATTGGCATCCCCCAAAGCATGGTTGAGTATCACATAATGGCAAAGAAAATATAATGATGCCAAAAAAGAAATCACATAACAAATATCTAATCTAGGGCTTTCCAAATTTTTCTCTCTTCTACTTGGTCGTAGGTGGAGGATCATAAGCCCTATATTAATCACTTAATAGCTTAGCAAGAAAAAATTGCCAAGAGAAGAATGCCAAATTAATCAAAGACACTGAAACATGGTATATTAATCTTTTTTTGAAGCATTTTGACAGCTATAATGATTGTGCAAGAATAGAAGCACCATACAAGTGACATGCTCATTAATTTCAAAGCAAAATTTATGATTGAGATCTAAGATTGTTAACTTTTCAGAAGGTTCACAAATCATTCCAACTTCATAAGTTTCAAATGTCCAACCAACGAACTATCTAGATTCTAATCCAAGTTGCATCCTTCAAATTAACTAAATTCATAAATCTAATGGATTTAAACACAATTAAAAAAGCCACTTATGCTATACTTATTCAAATAATACTAATGTAATATGGGTCATAAGTGATCATATAGAAAAATAAAGGGTAATCTTTTGGGTAGGTTACCTAAGTTTGGAATTTTTTAATTTGGGTACCGGATTTTGATTTGTATCATTTTAGTCACCATAAATTAATTTTTAAATTCTGGAAGGTGACCTGTGGGTTTTCCGGCGTTCTTTGACTACGTGGCCACCGGATTCTCCACGTTAGCGCTGACTGAGGAGCGTCCACAATGCCACGTTTGCTACTTTCCACGTCGTCCGGCCATTCATTCACCTCAGCATGCCACGTCACCAGGTTTTTATTTCCCTTTACCAGTTCATCCTACCACATCAGCTCCTCTCTTCCTCTTTTCCCTTCCCGTTTCCTTCCATCCTTTCCAGTGAGGGTGAGACCAAGAAAGAGGCCCCAAGCGCAGTTGTCACCATCATCACCGTCATCTACAACAGGAGCGGGTGAAGCTCAAGAGGTCGAGGGTCGAAGCTGATTTTGAGAGTGCGCTCTGAAGTTGGTGTTGGAGAAGTAGTGAAGGATGGCGGACAATTGGCGGATAAGAACATCGGAGGATGAAGCACCAAGTTACCGTAAGTTTCTTGTGTACTAGGACTCTGTTAGGATGAGCTATGCATAGGGGGTAATGGGTCGAAAATAGGGATTTAGGGTTCCACGTGGTCAGTAATGATTTTTTTTTTCTCATTCTTTATGTTTTAGTGCAATTAGTCATCCTGATGTATTCTAATATGAAGGCTATGTTTTTTGGATGGGTTATCTTCCATGTGTTTGCATTTGTGAAATTTGTGATATGGGTCCAGTAGTAGTCCCAAATGCTAAAAAACCAAAAAAAAAAAGTATGATGTGGTCGTCCTATAACTATTGTAATGTTATCCTCAGAGTGACATTGAATCCTTTTTGTTTTAATGAATCCTAACTGCAACCTATAATAAAAATGGCACAATTAGGATTATGATTAGGAATGCAATTACAATTATGGATTGGAGATAATGGAAATGTGTCTCTCTACAATTGCATCAATTTGCTCCTTTTGTCTTCGTAAGTGTCCTTTGTGGATCATTGTTGAATAAGACATTACTGGGTTATATGCCATAAAACATTTTCCTTTTTGTTATCTCATATGTGTTGTACTAGATGTGTGCGAGGAGTAGTTTATTCAAAGGGTGAAAGAACATAGACAAATGAATGTTGACCAATTCGATGGAGAGGGAGAGGTGTAAGGTAGTCAAAAACATTGTTTTAAAGTCTCTTTTGCAATGCGAGACCATAAGCAGAACTAGAATTAATTAATTTAATATGCTTCTGTTTAATGGCATGATTGTGGCATTTATATGCATGAATTATGATGGTATAAGTTGGACTTGAGAGAACCATTAATACTTTGGGGAGAGGAAAGTAAACCAGCTATAAATTGCTCATAACTTACAGAGAAACTTTTACCCCTGCTTGTTATGTTCTTTTAATCTACAAGACCACTTTGCGTATGTTACAAAGCTTGTAGTTATTGCCTTTGTGTATGTTGCATCAAGTTTTTCATTCTATGTTTTTCTTTTTCCTTTTTCCTTACTTATCTGAGGCAGGAGTTTTTTTTACCTATATTCTAATTTATTGGGCCTTCTAAGTGCAATTTATTTTCTTTGCATGTTACTTGTGGGTTATATATGAAAGAACACTAGTGAAACTTCTTGAGGGGAAAACCTATCATGCATGCTTTTATTGTTTATTTCTCTTGCTCTTATCCAAATAAATGATCACATAACAAAGTTTGGTATTATATGACCAACAATAATGGGTCCTATAGAAATTGTTAATGCCTATGATGCGGTATGTACATTGAAGACATTAATAGTTATCATGAATGTATGTTTGAAGATCAATATGTATGGTGAAGAATTCCCATCTCAAACTACATTGTTGAGTCAGGTTCCAGTGCATCTCCTATAACATTGTTAAGCTCACCAAATATTTAATGATTGAATCAAGTTTTTGTTTTAAAAGTGGAAGAACGAGAAACAAAAGTATAAAATTTTCCGGGAAGTAGCATGAGTTAAGTTGCACTTTATGTGTCAACTCCCTTGGAGTAATTTGAATATTTTGTCTAATATTACAACACCTAGATTCATAACCCATTTGAGATTATAATATTTTGCCCTAATTTTTTATGACTTACATGGTTTGACCATCACCTTCTTAGATTTTACAATATGGGGGGAAACCCATAATCCTAGTGTTTGTCACAGTTTTACACTCCTTTCAATATTAAATCACCCCCTTTATGAATATTATCTCCCACAAAAAAAATATACTGCCCTTGTTGTATTTACAATTGAAAGGCCTTGTTTGGTCTTTATTTAGTTACCTGCCTCTGTAGACCAAGCTTTGCCATCACATTCATAGATTTTATGATTATGATCAGATTTGTGTGTCATGCAGGTGATATCTTGTTATATTTGGTATCATCTTTCTTTAATTCCATTTGCTTCTTGAATGTTCTCCCCACATATTTGACAAACTGAATTATTTTTTGAATGGCCTGTGTGACCTTCCCTAGACATCTACTCACCATTGTATGCAATGGGTGTGTATTTAGAAATCCCCTCTTAATGGTATTGCTTGTTATATTTTTAATCATCTGTGATCCTATTATATTAATTAACGCAATACCCCGATTAATATTGACAACAACATTCCCAGCTTAAGTGAGCATAGTTTTTTTTTTCAATGCCTACTGCTGAATATTTCACAATTCAGTTGTATTATGGAGTTGAGCCTATAGATCATTGTAGTGAATATAGGCATGCAAGATCTATTGATTTCTGTTTTGTGGACTACATATCTAGATTAGAACTTACAAGCATAGCCAAAGAGCTGAACATACATATAGAGCAGAGTTCTTTTTGGTTTAAGGATGTTGGCACTGGAGGTTTAGAGATGGTGGAAATTAAAAAATGACTTGGATGCAGTTGGGATGGCAATGGCTGTAGGGGAGTGCAGAACAACAAACCTGTATGTGAAGGTGAGTAGTGTAAATGATATAGTTCAAAATGGGTTGTCACTAGAGGATGTAGAAGTAGAAGATCTAAAAGGGGAGGTGAAACCAGAGGAAGACTTTGAGGAGGAGGAAGAAGAAGTGAGTGGACTGCATGACTTTGACAACAATATTAATAGTGATGGAGAAGGTGATGCAGGAATGGTGGAGGGTGTTATTCAAATAAATGAGATTACTACACAGAGTGATATTGGGATAGATGGACACAGTTATGGGGATGGTGCAGAGTCTGATTACGCAAAGTCAAATGAATTACAATCTTGTTCATCCACAGATGAAGAACAATTAAACCCTACTAGGCCCAATTATGCTGAGTTCAATGAGCAAATTGACATGAATGATCCCCAGTTCAAAATTGGTATGAAGTTATGGTCTTTTAAACAGTTCAAAGAGGCTGTCAAAAACTATGGAATTAAAAATAGGTGTGTCATGAATTTCAAGCCCAACAACAATAAGATGTGTAAGGCATATTGCAAGAAAGGTTGTCCCTTTCACCTCTGGGCCTCACCAATGATCAAAGACAAGAACACCATCCAAATAAAGGCTGGACATTTGAATCATGAATGCACCAGAGACCACAACATACGACATGTCAATGCTCAGTGGATAGCAGAACACTACATAGACCAATTTAGGGCAGACCCCTCTTGGAAACTTGCTGGCATTATACAGGTTGTGAAAACAAACCAGGAAGTTGACATCAGCAAATTGAGGGCTTGGAGGGCAAAAAACATTGCATCAAGGTAAGTTGTACATAATGCTGACTCTTATTTGGCTGGTGTAAATAATACCTAATTTGAACTAATAATTTCTGACAATTTTGCAGGATTCTTGATGGTGATGAGCACACACAAATGACAAGGCCGTATGATTACATGCTTGAGTTGATTAGAACACACTTACACTCAACAATTAAATTCAAATGAAATGAGGGTGTGTTCCAGTCAATGTATATGTGCTTATCACCACTAAGGTTGGGTTTTTTAGCAGGTTGCAGGCCCATAGTATCTATGGATGGATGTTTTCTCAAAGGTCTGTATGGAGGGCATCTATTGTCAGCAGTTGGAATAGATGCAAATGATTGCATCTACACAATAGCTTGGGTTGTGATGGAGAAGGAGAATTGTGAGAATTGGTTGTGGTTCCTAGAACTGCTTGCTGAGGATTTGCAAATAAACAACACACATGGGTGGGCATTCATGAGTGATAGGAAAAAAGTAAGTCACATGTTCTACATCAATTTTCTGAAGTTAGTTTTTTCTTATAACTGGTTGTGTATCAAAAAGTAATTTTTTTTACATGCACTTAATTATTTTGTTGTGGCCATATGTTGTGCATCAATTACCTAAAGTTAGTTTTTTCTTGTATAATTGCTTATGCACCAACCTATCTCCAATTGGTTAGATGGCAGCCTTTAGATTGATTTTTTGTTCATGCACTTGTTTATTTTGTTCTGTCTTCATGTTGTGTACCAATTTTGTGAAGTTAAGTTATTTTTTTATAAGGGGGTGTGTGTGCCAACCTATCTCTAATTGGTTAGATTGCAGCCTGTAGATTGACTTTTTTCATACACTTGTTTATTTTGTTATGTCATGATGTTGTGTATTAATTTTGTGGAGTTAGGTTTTTTTCACTAATTGGTTGTGTATGTCTCTTTCTCTAATTTGTTAGATGGCAGCCTTTCCTTTTATTTGTCATGAACTTATTTATTTTGGTTTGTCCATGTTGTCTATCAATTTTGATCCTGTTGTTTTGTTTTTTTTCTATGGTGGTGGTGGTGGTGTCCCAAAAACTTAATCATATAGGAGCTCCAAAATGCAATCCAGCAGTTATTCCCCAACAGTGAACATAGGTTTTGTGTTAGGCACATCCACACAAATTTCAGGAAAAAATTTAGGGGGAAGCCCTTAAGGACCAGTTGTGGAATTGTGCAAGATCCAGTTACATTCCTGCCTTTAACCTAGCCATGGAAGTCCTAAAGGGCATGTCTGCAGAGGCACACCCATTCTTGCAGAACATTAGCCCTGAACATTGGAGTAGGTCCCATTTTAAAACTGAGTTTAGATGTGACATGTTGTTGAACAACCTATGTGAGTGCTATAATAGCCAGATATTGGTAGCCAGAACAAAGGGCATAATCACCATGAACGAAATGATTAGAACCTAATTAATGACTAGAATACAAAGAAAAAGACATGCCATGCAAAAATGCCCCACAGAACATTGTCCAAAAATCTTGAATAAGTTGGAAAAGTCTAAACAACTTAGTTGGGGATATAAAACAACATGATCTGGGGGTGATAAGTATCAGGTGATAGGCCATGATGGCCAATTCATTGTAGATATCAAAGAAAGGTCATCCACATGTCGGAGGTGGCAGTTGACTAGGATTTCATGTTGTCATGCCATCTCAGCACTTTACTACAACAAATTCAAATCTGAGGAGTTCCTAGATGACTACTATAAGAAAACAACATTCCTTGCAACATATAGTCACCTTCTAAACCCAACACAAGACAACAATTGCTGGCCCAAAAGTGATCAACCCCAGATCACACCACCACAGCCTGCAAATAAGAACAAGGGCAAGAAACCATTGCTTAGGAGAAGAGATGCAGATGAGGAGAACACTGGCTTCTCAAAGCGAAAAGTTAGTAGGAAGGGTTTAACTATAAGATGCAGCATTTGTGGGACTGTAGGACACAACAAACGATACCATGGCCTGAAGGTAATGCAACTGTGTTTACTTACTCTAATACCAAGTTACTACGGTCATAACTAAATTTATGTTGAAAATCAGGAAAGCAACCAAAAAGCACCTGATTTGGCAGACTCAACGCAAAACACTACCATTGTAAGTGACACAAGCCAACACTGCTAATATTTTTATAACTGTGTAATTTATAGTTAATTACTCACATTTAGTACTGATTTTTTGTAGGGTACTGAACAAGAACAAAATCCTATGGCTGAAATTGATCCTGAAGTGCTACGAGAACACTTCCTAGAGGTATTCACCAATTTGTGGGACACATAAAAGCTTATTTATTCCTAACTCCTATGAATGTGATCATCATTAGATTGATTTGCCGAGTAGAAACAATGAGCCCAACCAGTCAACTGTGGGGGAGAGGGTTGCAGAGGAGGCAATGTCACAGGTGATCATTGAATTAACCTTGTTCAGGTTTTTTTTTTCTTTCTATTCATTTACTCCTATTTTCCTAATGCAGGTAATTGACATACCAATTGAAGTCATCCGAAGGCCAATAGTTGGAGATGAGGGGCTTGTGCCAGCTGAGGATATCCCATTAGCATCAAGGTCACAAGTGTGGCCATATTAGCAGCTACTCAGTGATGTGCTTTACTTTATTTAATGACAATGTGATTAACTCTTTGTGCATTGATATGTGTCCAGACATTGGAAACAACAAACATACCTGGTGAATTGCATTCCACATCCTCAGAAGCAGTAAAGGATGCAGCAGTCAGGCCAAAAAAAATCCCAGTGAGAAGAGGAAGCAGGCAACTCCTATCCAAAAGCCAAGCAAGAAAACAATTTACAGCAAGGCCCTCCAGATGAGAATACAAGAAATCCAAGAAGAAGGAATACAAGATATACAAGGAGAGGTTGAAGACATGAGCAAGATGGGTGGTGTTGGGAAGAAAAGAAAAGCATGGCTCCCTCAAGGAATTGGAAGCAGTGGCATTACTGGTGCTTGAAGGTTGCAGACTACTAGTGGGGCTGATTGTGGATGGTGGGGGGAATGACAAGGCTATGCTTGTACTAATGTTATTTTTTTTTTTCAAATTTGGTTTTGTGTGATGCAAAGGAAAACAATTACTTTTATTCAACAAACTGGTGCAAAAATGTACTGAAACCATTTTGTGTAAAGAGAAGGAGCAGGAATTTTTTTTCCCTCCCACCATTTGTATGTAATGGCATCATGAATTGGCAATTAATTTCCTCATAAAGGATTTAAGAGATGGAAAATATTTTAATGTGTTGTCATTGGCTCAACATCTTCATTTTCATTGGAGGTTTGCATCTGCATGTAATGAGAAGAAATCATGTGTTACACATTTGTTAAAAAACTTGATTACAGACCTGAAATTGCGAGTATTTTACTGAACCTTTTCATCAGGTATTACTTGCGATTGTTGGTCATCTTTCAGGTCATTTTTTTCTGAGTAATTGTAATGTTTGGTTATGTTCAAAGTACCATAACATCATGAGGAGGTCTTTTTCAGGTCACACCCTTCTCTGCAAAATTATGAATGTTTATATGCAGCTCAGTTATATTTGGTTTTGGTTACAAAAACTAGTATTGCAACTGAGGATTTCATATCAAGAACCCCCTTTTTTTTGTCTCCTGCTAAATTATAATATTTGTATTATTCAAATCAACATTGATTCCCGAAGTAACACTTGGTGATTGAATTGAAGATAAAAACCTTTTTATTCTGTTATTTAATGCACCAATTCAAACCAACAGAGCTTAAATGAGTTGGCAAGAGACAGTTTCAATAGTTGAAGAATAAACTTCGAAAGTTTAGTGCACTCTCAAAATCAGCTTCGACCCTCGACCCCTTAAGCTTCACCCGCTCATGCTGTAGATGACGGTGACGATGGTGACAATTGCGGTTGGGGCCTCTTTCTCTCGGTCTCACCCTCACTGGAAAGGATGGAAGGAAACGGGAAGGGAAAAGGAGAAGAGAGGAGCTAATGTGGCAAGATGAACTGGCAAGGGGAAATAAAAACCCGGTGATGTGTCATGCTGAGGTGGATGAATGGGCGGACAACGTGGAAAGCAGCAAACGTGATCTCCAGTCAGCGCTGACGTGGAGAATCCAGCGGCCAGGTAGTCAAAGAACGCCAGAAAACCCGCAGGCCACCTCCCAGAATTTAAAAATCAATCTATGGTGACTAAAATGATACAAATCAAAATCCGGTACCCAAACTGAAAAACGGCCAAACTTCGTTAACCTACCCAAAACATTACCCGAAAAATAAATTGGCATCCCCTAAAACATCAAAATGAGTAGATGAACATGGAACATTATTCAATTGGCATCCCCCAAAGCATGGTTGAGTATCACATAATGGCAAAGAAAATATAATGATGCCAAAAAAGAAATCACAGAACAAATATCTAATCTATGGCGTTCCAAATTTTTCTCTCTTCTACTTGGTCGTAGGTGCAGGATTATAAGGCCAAATACTTAGTGAGAATAATGAAGTCAAATTCAAATAACTATGTGCACATGATGATGCACCTTTGACGTTGATGATCACAAGAAGGAGAGGTCACAATGATGGCAACATTGGATGGACACGCACCGGCAAGATTCAATGGTCCCACACTTGAAATCCGGTGATGGCTGCCCCCGGGATGCCGACGTCGGGCGGAGACGCGCCGGAGATGATGATGGTCTCAAGGAGCGCTCACGGATGGGGGGGGGAGTGCGAGAGTTTCATGGTGGCTAGGGTTCGTGGACTTGGAGTTTATAAATGTTGTCTATTTTAACATTAACAAGAGTATAACAGTTATTTACTATGGGGGAATGGTGACTCCCTCAAGATAATGATTACCTCCCATAAAATAAAGACAAATATGGGTATGAAAATCAGGGGGAAATCAGAAGAGACCATTATCTCATCCAAACACATCCTAAGTTTTTAAAAAATAATTAAAAAATCGGTTGAGAATAAAAGAGCTACAAAGCAATCAAATTCAACTTTTTGAACCGTGTTAATTATGTTATTTTTTTAATTTACATGGCACCTATCACCTATGTGGTTTAATTATAATTCAAATATTAATAAAAATAATAAAATAATAAAATAATAAAAAGAAAGTTAATCGGATACATGTAACATTTGTTTCTTTAACGCAAACCAAAAATAAATTCAACTCTAATTTTTCATTTAACCCCAAATTTCCTAAATTTTTCTTAATGGTATAACTCACGAGTTTTGAGGCCTCTTCACTGCAGCAAAAACCAAACCATCCGCTAAAGAATCATCGAGAGAGAGAGAGAGAGAGAGAGAGAGAGAGATGGCTGGGAACGAGGAGGCGGTGGACTTTGAGCCAGATGAAGACGATCTCATGGAAGAGGATGTTGGAATGGAAGCCGAAGCAGTTCCTGTCCCGAAGCTCCGTTCCACCATCACCGGCGGCAGCGGAGAACCCTCGGACGCGCAGAGGAAGACAAAGGGGCGTGGATTCCGTGAAGAAACTGGCCCTCGCTTTGCTGGGAGGGATTTTGATTCGCTCGATTCTGACGGCGGGCCGGGACCTCTCAAATGTCTGTTTGTTTATCCAATCTCTCTTTCTTTGTGATTATTTATTTTTTCTTTTCCTGATCTTGTTTTAAGTTTTGTTTCGATCATTGTGATGTTGTGATTTTGATAGATTTCTAGGGTTTTGTATTGCTTTGCGCTTGGAGATTTGCGTGTGCTTTGTTTGCCTGATGATTTTGCTTGCTTGTGAAACAGTGATTATGAATGTAAAAACTCTTGTTTTGATGATTTCAAGTAACAGGGGAACAGATTTAGCTTGAGGTTGAATATGATTTGCCCGGGAGCTTAAATCCAGATCCTTTCTTCTGATGACGATGATTTCTTTATTTGTACCAAATGCTTAGATAATGGTACACAGGGCTAACCTGTTCATACATCTGTATAAACTTTGATGTTGGTTCATTATGTTCTATTTGCACTGCATAATTTGTTGTCACTACTGTTTATAGGTGGCATTATGTAGAAAATCTTGAATGAAAATTTTTTTGGTTGATTTGACAGTTAGCTGGAAGTTGTTCTTTAGTTCTCATGAGGTTACTTTTGTTCTTTCTAGGATGTATGGAGGCATGTTGTCACCAGTCTTATGTTTTGTTTTCCTTCAAGACTATGAACTATTTGTGTTATGGTTTGTTTTGGATGGAGTGTAAGCATTGAATTTAAATGATTTATGTGAATCTTTGTAAATGCATAAAAGGAAGGCTATGCCAAGCTACTTAGTATTGAATAAACAGTGGACAATGGAATTGAAACAACCCTGTTTCATGGTTTCTTGGGTTACATGAAAGGGGACACTGGCAATGAAATAAATGATGGATACAGAGTATGCAGTATATTTGGAGACTGGATGTGTTATGGTTTTATTTTCTGAACATAAGATTCAGTACGAAGAGAGAGAATTTGAGCCTCTATTTTTTTTTTATTTCTTTTCTACCCTTTCCTTAGTTTTCTTTATGAACTTGTCCTTTTTCTTTGTTGGCCAATACTTCTTCCTTGCTAGGAAATTATACCAGACCTTTTCAGTTGCCTACTGTGACAAGTCTACACAAGGTGAAACTCATGAGCATACAGAGAGGTTCATCTCCATATTGGTTCCATTTTGAAAATGTTTTGTTTGTTTGTCCCTTGTTCTATTTTGGTCCCAATTTCTCATTGCTGTTGTACTAGAAAAAGGGATTATTAAGCATGGTTAGTAGTATCTGCAAAACTTTTCTGATAATATAATTAAATCTGTTTGATATCCTTTTATTGTGAATCTGCAATTGTGATTTGGAGGATGGAAGATGAGCCTGAAGAATGAGAAAATAATTGATGTTTTATACGTTTTCCAGAATGAGAATATAACTTGTCACGACTTTTGTGGAGTATGATCTCAGTCAGATCTGTTATGTTTTTTTTTTATATTTTGCATCAACCATATTGCTATTCTGTATGTGGGTGTCTTTGTTGCTGTTGTTTTCTTAGTACTCTTGAATTGGACATGCTTTTTTTTTGTCATTCAGCATGTTTCGATTGAGGATATGCTTCTCCTACATTTGACTTTATATTCCAGCTCTTATGTTTCCATGTATATTTATATCTTTCTTTCTTAATTTCGCACAGCCATTGAAGGATGGATAGTGTTGGTGACTGGAGTGCATGAAGAAGCTCAAGAAGATGACCTTCACAATGCTTTTCGTGAATTTGGGCAGATCAAGAATCTTCATCTTAATTTAGATCGCCGCACTGGTTTTGTCAAGGTATTTTAGCTGCTTTTTCTAATTATTTTGGCTGAAGTAATTTATGGCAATATTGTTACTATAATTGTAAGCATTTTGTTGCTGAGATTCATAAATATGTATTAGAGGTATGCGAGATGGGAAATAATTAATACTTATTACCATTGCTTAATGTTTCATTTATAAATAGTTCTGAAGTTAAACCACAAACAGAAACTTACAACTGAGTTCTATTTGATTGAACCATTCACAGGCGCACACATATGAATCACATTATAGTTTTTGCAAATACCACACAGTCTCAAGTTGATTTAAGTATGTTAGAGATACTTATTAAAGATATGTCAGATGTACATATTTGTGTAACTTTTGCAAATACCACACAGTTGCAAGTTGTAGATACTCTCCTCCAAAATCCAATACTTTCATATATTTCACCTAAGTTAGAAATCTGAACCCATTGGAAGTGCCTTTTTGACTATACTAAAAGGACCAATCATTTTCAGTGGATATTAAAGTCATTTCAAAGATGATGTTTTGGAGCATCAACTGGCCTCAAGTTAACTATGTCTAGCTTTAATCCACTAATTACATCTAATGGTTTTGGGCAATCAAAAGATATTGGGTTTTGGAGGGGTATGCAAGAAGTTAGATGGTCTTACAAGGGTATGTATGCAAAGTACTCTGTATTTATTGCATTTAAACCAATGAAGAACAGTGAATATGGGTATCAGTATCATCAAGGATTACCAAGTATTCAGAGTCTACAGTTAAACATGTTATAATTTTGGTTACAGCAAGTGTGCAACATTGGACACTAGATTATAATTAAAAAGACTAAGATCAATCCTTTGATTTCATAATTCTCTTCATGTGAAACAAGTTTAAAATCATTGTGCATTGTCTTTAGAGTTCATTTTTCAAAGGCAGCTGGAGGTTGACCTTTCTTTTGGAATATTAAATTAAAGTAACCTTATGGGCTCTATCTAAATGAGATTTTAAAATGTCATAGGAATTTCTCAGCCAGTGTGGTATTAGTTTCCTTTGATTTCGTGGAAGTTGCCTATAAATTATCTAGTTTAATTTCTTGAAAATTTTTGTTTCTGAATTATGTTAGCTTTAGTTTTTCAAAAGCAATAAGCTTTCAGAAATTATTTAGCAGTATTTCATGATATGGTGGCATTTGCAGCAGATTTTTGTGGGTATATACTCTATTGATGTTTAAATAAATCACACTATAATCATCTGGTGCAATATCTTGTCTCATTCAACATGGCGCACCATAATCACAATATCAAGCAACTACTGATGAAAATCCTGAGATGGTGTAGAATTCATATCTATTATGATGGTTATATACTCATGGAGGTGTAGAAGTTATGATTGTTCTTTCATGAATGGTGATATATAATTCTGCAGAAAGCTATGGATGATGTTACCAGGTTGTTGTTAACTTTGTGGCATCAGGATCTGTATAGACATTATTTACAGAACACTCAAAATCATTTTTCTTAAAGATATGAGTTTTCAGAAATGAGTCATTCTTATTTCATAATATAAAGATCTCAGCATAATGTTGTTGGACCTTACATTCCTCATTGATGTCTGAATATATCTGAATAGTCTCACATGGATTATTATTTATTATTTGGATATAATGATGTAAGTAATTAGCAATTGTCAATGCAATCTTGAGATATGTGTTGGTGGTTTCTTTAAAGACGTCTACAGTGATTAGGGGAACAAACTAAAAGTGCTGACTGATTTTTTGTGTCAATGAGTGAGTTCTATAAAAAGTCTGCAAGGTGTTCAGTGTTCACAAATGGTTTTAGTTTGACTTGTGGAACATGTCCCATGCTCCATCTCTTGCTTGAAAGAATACATTATCTTCACTCTGTATAAAAGCAGGCTAAAACTTATGGGAAGTTCCAGTTTTTACCAAACCTTGTGTTTGGTAATTAGCCGAGCTGCACTTTTTTGTATTAATCAATGGTCAATTAATTTATCATGTATTTTCAGTTAACATAGTATTGTAATTGCATTAAAAGGATAAGTTATTTGCGATTGCATTGTGCTACTTGGCATCATGAAGTTCTTCAATTTATGTTCAAATCTGGTTATTGTCCCAAGGGGGATTTCAATTTGAGTTAGCCACTTCTTCCTCTGACAAGAATGTTCCAGCCTTATTCTTTTGGCTTTTGTTCAAGATGATATGTTCTCTTTGGGATCATTGGCATTCATGACCTTTTCTTTATTTTGTTTTCATTTGTTTCCAATTTGTAACTTCATGAAAAGGTCAGCTTATTAATCTTCTCCAGTAGGGAAAAACATGAACAGAACATACTGGAAACATGATATTTAAGTCAACTGCCACCATTATAATATTATGCTAGATGCATGTTTTATATGCTATAGGTTTATGAGTTTAGGATACTGAAATTTACTCAGCAAATCAATACTTACATAAAATTTTCATTTTTCTTTCATGAAGAACTCTTGCCTTTATCTTGCAGGGCTATGCACTGATTGAATATGAGAACTTCTCTGAAGCAGCAGCAGCGATTCGTTCCCTGAATGGAACTGAGCTTCTCACACAAACCATCTCTGTTGATTGGGCATTTAGTAACGGTCCATCCAAGCGCAGGAACCAGAGGAGGAGGTGCATTTCTTAGTCCCAACTATTTTATCCTTAAATTTTCAGTGAAAAAGAGAAAAACCTCTTTCTGTCCTTTAGTCTATAGTCTTCTTATACATCTACTCCAGTGTCATTATCTTCAACCTTTAACCTTTAGGACATACCTCCTTTACAATGATCTGGTTTTAAATATCAACTTTGATTTTCCTAGGAGTGTCCATGGGCTGCCTGAACTCAGCTCAAAAAATGTAGGACCTAGGCTTAGGAAGATAAATATGTAGGCCTAATTGAATTTCTGGCTGTGCTCGGGCCAGACAGATTGTAGGCCAGCCCAGCCCTTCCCGAATAAATAAATTAGTTAATCAATTGATTGATTAATTATTTATGTGAGATTTATCAGAGATTTAGGGTTTGATAACATCATCTAGCCCAAATATAGCTCAGCCCAGCTGTATGTATGGGCTGCTTTTTTGTGTCTAGCCCAGCCCAACCCATGTCCGGCCCTACTTTCCTATAAAAATTTAGGTCAATGTTGGTTAAAAATCTCCAATGCTTTACAAATAAAGCTGTGAAAACTTAAACATTTCAACCATTTTTATCTTATCTATAAAGAATATTATCACTGGCTGAATCTTCACAAAATTTGCTTATCTAACAAGAGTCTTCTACCTGAATCTTCAATGTTTCCTCGGTTATCTTTTTCTTATATGAATGCTGCTTTTTTAATTGGCATCGCTTACTATTTCACCTATTAATCACAGATCACCACGCCGCCGTTCAAGGACCCCACCCAGGAGGTACTGAGATGCCTAAGTTAGGCCGTGCAAAAGCCTAAGCATTCAGAATTTCAGGTGTGAGATTTGTTGTTGGTTTTCCATATTGTTTGAAGATTTGAAGACCTACATTTGCCGGATTGGGGGGGGGGCTTCAGTCAGATGTCAGACATGTTTCTCTAGCTACCTGACCTCTGCAATTTCGTGATAGTTTGTAAACCATGCTTTAACTAGAGATATTTGTGGTTTTTGCACATGAACTTCTTGTACCAGATCCTTGATTTGATATGCTCTCTTCTGGTTTTATTTCTGCTAGGTAGTTGGTTGCCGTGTGTTTCATGGGACTAACTTTATATCTTTCACTTGTTGGGATTGATTTCGCTGTCATGTTAAATTCCAATTTAACTATTTTCAGGAACATTTTACCAAGATGCTGCCTGATTTTGATGTTTTTAGTGAGAAATGATTGGGTATCCAGTAAGCATCTATGCTAACCGAAGTACTTATTTGTAGTGATTAAGCTATGTTTACTGTAGTTTAATCTTGGCCGTTGAAACCCAAGATGAGTGGTTGGATTTCGTTATTAATATTATTAATGTAGTTAAACAATAATCGTGTGAATATAAATAAATAAATAAATAAATAAACGGTTTTGCTTCATTATCTGCAAAGAAAGAAAAAAGTAATTTCTAGTATAATGATAAATCTATAATGTGAAATTTTTTGTTGATTCGGATTATTTTAGAATCATTGCGCTTATTTTCTTATTGGCTATTTGTTTGAGGAAATGAAGAGAAGTGACTTTGACTTCCCTCTAAACAAATTGTAATTTAGCTTTTGCTTGCCTCACTGGCTCATTTAATATAAACGAAAATGCCATCTTTATAAAATGTATGGAAGGTGAGGTATAATATCTATTGAAAGGCCAAAGAAAAACAAAAATGTAGCAATAGAAGTTTAACCAAGTATCTGAGAAGTTTCAAAAAAATAATCATGATAATTGATGACAAGCCGGTGATATCCTGGAGCTTTGGCATGATTTCCTTGATGAGCTTTTTGCTGATGTAAGATGAGAGATGGTTTGCTTTCATCCGAGCCTAAATCAATCACTTCTTATATGCAATCTTTTTAAGATGTTAACATTAAACTTGAACTTATCTCTAGTTGAAAAGGACATGCACCAAATTCCACTCAAGATATATAAATATATAATTTGAATTACAATCTCATCATTCTTCTACTGATCAAACCATCGTCCACTGCTTCTTTCATCGTAAAATAATCAATAGTTTGTGTCACAGATCAAAACGCTGCTCTATAATCAACTCACAAATATATATATAACAAAAATAAGAAGAGAAAAGTAAAGCCAAAAATATTCACACACACACACACACACTGTATATATATATTACACATAGCACAATCCAGCTGAAATCTAACCTATTCTAATATGTTATTTTGGATAACTAGAAAATTAGAATCATGAAACTGCATGTTGATTTAAGTGCTTCCTTCTCTTGGCCTCTGGAATGTAATTATCCAACTTCTTCTCAAGATCTGCGGTTGATTTAGCTTCAGACAAGCATGCAAATGACTTTGATTTTCCAGAGTAATATCTGGACAATCCTTTTCTCCTAACCACAAGAAAAGCCAGTGATTAAGCAAATAAATAAATATTGAGAGACCAAAAGTGTTCATAAATATCTTTTTTTTATGCATAGGTTTTAATTGGACTTAAAAAAAAAATCAGACCTTATCAATTTAAATTGATTAATTAGCTCCATTATATTCATTCTTTTCCTGTCAACTTAAACTTCTAAATTAATCAAAATCAAAAAAACACATCCATACACACACACACAATGAATATATATATATAGGAAGAGAAAGGAATAAGTAATTATTAGCACTGACATACTTTTGTGGGAGATAAATCTTGAGAGAGCCCATGTTGAAGATGCCATGGAATTCATCCTTGCTAGAAGCGGGGGTAGAGATGGTGGTGGTGGTCATACTAGTTAATACTAGAGAAGAGAGAAGGATATATTATTGATGTAAAAGAAACATCTCTTTGAAGAAAATGAAGGTGGTGAACCATTATTATATAATACTAATACACATATATATAGTCATAGATGTGCCTAACTACTAGTAACTTATAGATTTTCTGACCATCTAAAAAATGTGAGAGAGAGAGAGAGAGAGAGAAAGAGAGAGAGAATGATTTAGTAGGATAAGAGAGGGGGGACGTGGAAGGATTTGGTGGAAGGCGAGGTGGTGGTGGAGGATGGCTTCTCATCCACAACGTCTACGCACATGTTTGTTTTTCCACTTCATTTGTGTTTGGGTTGGGCTCTTTCTGGTTTATGTACATAATTGTGATGGTAGTGGACTCTGTCTTTCGACGTATGTGCATATTGTATTTTTAAAATGATATGATAAGCTATGATTTATTACTAGAAAATATTAATAGTAGCGTTAATTAAAAATAATATATTCTACACCATTATAAACAGTATTTTTCAGTTGTCATGATGTATTTATTGTTGTTGTGAAAGGTTTTTTGTTTAATTACAACAAAGATAAGCCACTGACTAATTAAGAAATGTGCATAGAGTTAATTCCTCACATATCCGCATACTTTCACTTTGGGTTATTGAGATATGTACATTAGATCTAAACTTTTATAATCTTCTGCATGAAATTCAAATTCTCACCATTTTTTTCTACTTTCAAGATATTTTAGAATTAGTACTGTTAAGCTTCCAAACCCGGTGATTTTAGTTGTTGTTATTGAAATTGGCATCTTTAAATCAGTTTGGCTAATATTCAATTTTTACCATTTTTTCTCCCTTCTTTTTAACCTCCATCATGGCTTTGTCCTTGTATGTGCCATCTTTGTGCATCCATGCCAAACTTATCAAATTCAAATTGATATCCAAAAAAAGTTTGTTAAACAATTTTTTAAATGGACATCATATATATATATATATATATATATATATATATATATATATATATCTTGCTGTCCCTTAAAGGACACGATAGTATCATTTAACAACCAAGTAAAGCATAATTGTAAAAATAAATAGGAATTTAATACCAAACCAACAAAGCATGAAACATGGGAGACTTGGTGCTATTATCACAATTTACTTCATAGAGAATATTCTGAGGTAACAGCGTGGAGCTCTTGACGCGAGAAGGTAAACATGGTGAGCAGGGCCTGGTCAGGGCCCCCGCAGGTTGGTTCCTTGTCGGCGAGGACGTGGGCAAAAGTGGTGGGGAATGAAAGTTCTAAGGAGAATGTCGTTGCCAACCCTTTGCTGCAACGAGAGGCGTTTGATAAACTAAAAATGACCGTTCGGGAGACAATAACAACTGGAAAGGAATTTCGACTTAGGGCCCATAAGCTGTTGCAGGCAGCGTTGTTCAAGAAGTTCCTTGGACAAGCGCTTCCACTTGAGCAAGTCCGACAGGCCCTGAATGATCTTTGGAGGAACATTGCCACGTTTATTGTAGCAGATATGCCTAACGGCTTCTTCTTTATTCAATGTGAATCGGCGGAGATGCAAGCGAGAGTCCTGTGGGAGGTTCCATGGACAATTGCTGGGATGGTTCTCCAACTGACTCCGTGGAGGAAAAACTTTCAATCGGCTTTTGAGAAGCTCGAGACAGCAGCGGTGTGGCTGCAACTCCATCACTTACCAATTGAACACTGGGATGCGGACATGTTAAAGCATATAGCTTCTCACTTTGGTCGGCTTTTATGAGTGGATGAGTTGACAATTAACCTTTCAAGAGCTAAGTTTTCCCGAATCTGTGTCAAAATTGATTTGACAAAGCCTCTTAGGAGAGGGTTTTGGTTGGACAACGGCGATGAAAGGGTGATGGTAGTTGTTATTTACGAGAAACTTCTAGTGTTTTGTTATGGCTATGGATTGGTAAGTCATGGAGTGGCTAATTGTTCTCTAAACCCGATTAACCTAAAGGACCGCGAGGCATCTCATGGGCATCAGCCGCCGGGGCGATGATGCCAGGGGAACAGCTGATCCAGAAGGTGAACATTGGTGATGGACATGCTGAGCCAGATGTTGGCAATGATGGGAATGTCCCTATGAAGAATACTGTGTAAAGCTCAATGGTGGAGGAGCTGGACTATAGACCATGGATGGTTGTTCAACAGCGCCGGGGACGGGGCAGAGGTCAGGGGCCATCGAACATTGGTAACCGTGAAGTAAATGCGGCTAGGCGCGACACGTGGCCACAGCTGCACAAATCTCAAGAGGGTGGCACCGTCGGACGAGGAGAGGGTTCTAGTAATGGTGGATCTGGGTGGCGGGGTGGCAAATGCATTCCCAGCACATCTGTTGCCTCGGGTCTGGTGTTCCTGCATGACTTTGGTATAGAAAAAGGGTCATTTGGGTTTGGTGTTGACTTGGGACCTTCACATGATGATGAGGGTTGTATGCTCCCAATGGTGTCAGATCTGCTATCCAGAGCTCCAAAGCATCCTGAGGATGGGAAAGGATGATTTAGGGAATCGGCAATAATTAATGAAACTCCTTTGGTGAGTCAAATGCAAGAGGATCCGTGCCTTGTGGAAAATTCAGTGCCTTTGTTGATCTCCTTCAAGGTATACTCCATTCCTTTTGACCACCGGTTCGAGGGGGTCTCACTCACGGTGTTGTAGGTGCTTATTAGATGCCGGTAGAAAAGGTAACGATGACTCTTGATCCTGCTGATACCGGGGGACAAGAACTAGATGAAAACATGGAGGAAGGTTCCGATGCAGGGCAAGGAAGTGAAATAGAGGGGCTCGAGACTGACGATGAGATAACTTTGGGGAAGTTTGAATCAGAAGCCAAGTTAGAGGCTATGGCTCGTAGGGCAGAGATCAAGGCGGGTTCTAGATCCAAAAAAGGGCAAAAAGGAGTCTCCTTAGTCTCCTTGTATCCTTTTTTATTGTTATTTGCGCTTGTTTTTGTTTGTATAATTAATTTTTTGTTTATCTCTGCTTCTTTGTCATTATGAACAAGTTACTGTGATTTGTTGGAATTGTAGGGGGGGTCTCTAGTTTGAAGACGGTGCGAAGAGTGCAGGATCTTATAGCTACTCATAAGCCGTTATTTCTTTTCTTAGTAGAAACTAGGGCTGACTAGTTGAGAAGTCTTAAATTTTGCAGACATTTTCGAAGGACTTGGGAGTGGGTTGCCATTCTAGCAATGGGAATGTTGGGGGGTATTATTGTGCTGTGGAAACCTGAGGTAGCCACGGTTACACCGGTGGCGAGGTCCCGGACTTCACTTCACTTAGTGGTGTCTTCTGTCAAGCCAGAGGAATGGGTCCTGTCAGGTTTCAACAGCCCTCAACTTGTGGGGCTACAGCGAAGATAGTGGAATCATCTCTCAAGTGTGTCAAGACTAGAACTACCTTGGATTCTGGTTGGGGACTTTAATGCCATCATCTCTGATGAGGAACATATAGAAGGATCTTTTCTACATTATTCTGACAAGGCAAAGTATGTCAATGTTTTATTACTTTGAATGGACTGTTAGATCTGGGGCACATTGGTTCGGGCTATACTTGGTGCAATGTTTAAAATGGTCTTGCCCAAAGATGGGGGAGGCTTAATCATTGTCTTGCCAATGTGTCTTGGATTACTCATTTTCGTTCATATTTTAACCAGCATTTACCTAGAACAAATTCTGATCATAATCCTATACTTCTTACTGCCTTTTTACATGGTTCACATATAAGGCATGTTTTCCGTTTTGATAACTATTGGTTAGAGTACTCTAATTGTCATCAAACTATTGCTAAGACTTGGAATACTGTTGTTCACTCATCTCTTATACATGTGTTTGCTCATCTGGGGGCTCGTACAAAGTCTAATCTTATTTCTTGGAAAAGAGATAATTTATCTTCTCTAGATGTACAGCTTAGGAATAATGAGAATGATATTGCCTTGCTTGAGAATTTAGATTCACATAGCTCTGATAGAGATCATAATTTTGGTGAACTCCGTGCCCTTTACAATAAACATAATGCCTTTCTTACTCAGAATTCTTTGCGCTGGGCTCAGAGCACAAGAATGCTTTGGGTTAAAAAAGGGGATTTGAATACTGCCTTTTTTCATAAGTATGACAACATTCGTAGGCATAAGAATAGGATTTCTGTTATTTCAGATACCCAGGGAATACTTCATCAGGATCACAAGGGCATTGAGAATTGTTTTATTGAATTTTATTCTAAGCTGTGGTCTAATGATGGTTTTTCTGTTAATAGTGATCTTATAAGCAGATTGCCTCCTCTTAATGTTTTAGATAATGATGATAAAATTGCTCTCATTGCCCCTGTAACTTAAAGTGAAGTTTTTAATGCTCTGTGTGCAATGGCAAATGGTAAGAGTCCTAGACCTAATGGTTTGAATGTGGAATTTTATCGTTTTTATTGGAAAGATGTTGGAGACTCTTTATGTAAGGCTATTATTCATTTATTTCATACTGCTTCCTTGCCTAGGGCTTGGGGTAGAACTTTTGTTGTTTTGATTCCTAAAACAGATTCTCCCAACAAGGCTACTGATTTCCGACCGATTTCTTTATACAATATGTCTTATAAAATCATCTCAAAAATTTTATCTAATCGGCTTAGGACTATTATTCCAAAACTTATTGATCCTGAACAGTCTGGATTTATTTCTGGTAGATCTATTCATGATAATATCATTGTGGTTCAGGAAATGGCTCACTCTATTGAAACTGATTACTCAATCCCCCCTAGGATGATGATTAAAGTTGATATAGAAAAGGCTTATGATATCTTAGATTGGAAGGTTATTCTCGCCACTCTTGTTAAGATGGGTTTTCTTGATAAGTGGGTGTCGTGGATCCAGGCCTGCATCTCTTCCCCTAGTTATGCTTTTTAATTAATGGTCAATCAAGTCGGTGGATTTATGCTATTAGGGGTATCCGACAAGGGGATCCAATCTCCCCTTTCCTATTTATCCTTGTAGCTCAAAATCTCACTGCTATCCTCAATTATAGTATGACCTTGTTCCTAGCTTTGATCCTTGACTTTTCAGAAATATTAATCACTTAATGTATGCTGATGATCTGATAATTATTACTAAGGCATCTAGAGATGCTGCTAAGAATGTCTTGTCATGCCTTGATTTTTATCAGGAATTAACTGGTCAAAAGCCAAATTCCCACAAATCCTTTGTGTTTTTTCCTACTTGGCGCAATAAAAGAATTGGCTGTGCTATTAGAAACATTTTAGGAATGCAGCAAGGCAAGTTTCCTTTCTATTATCTTAGTGTGAATGTTTCTCCTTAGAGGTTGCCTCTGTCACAATTCAATTCTTTAATCAATAGAACATGTCATGTCTTAGGATCTTGGAATCAGATTGGACTTTCGGCTGCTGGAAGAAGAGTTCATATTAATAGCTCTCTTATGTCCCTTCCTGTCCATTTGATGTCTATCTAAGGGGTCCCTAACACTACACTTGATAGGATATCCAAGCTTGCTAGAAGTTTTCTATGGACCAAGAGTAGCGGTGGTAGTGGCCTCCATTTTGTTGGATGAAATACTGACACTCTTGATCGAGCTGAGGGGGGGATTGGGGATCAGAAATTTGAGACATATGAAGACTGCTTTAATGGCAAAGAATGTGTTTACAATTATCAATGATGACAATAAATTGTGGGTGCATATCTTTAAGCTCAAGTATGGGTGTTTTAATTTATAGAATTACAAAAAAAATCCCTAAGTCATCTTGGTTTTATAAAAACTTTTGCAAATCTGTTGAGCTTATTAAAAACAATATTTGGATGATGGAATGTAACCCAAACCTGACTGATATCTGGCAGGACCATTGGTGCTATGACATCCCGATTGCTCTTAAGCCTACTTATATTAATATGAGCTTGCCTTTGGAAAGGCTGGCTTTTTCTAATATAATTGTTGATAACCATCTAGATTATGAGGCCTTACCTGAAATTCTGGGCTCCCATTTTGATTGGAATAGATTATCCAAGTTCAGATGTAATGAAGAAGCTTCTAACATGTGGCCTTGGATGCTGTCCTCCACTAATGGTAAGCTTGTAGCAACAATTTACTCTCATTTAAATCATGCTGGGAATGTTGCGGAGGATTGGCAGGGCTGGAGAAATATCTGAGGTTAATGACATCCCTTAGAGTTAAGTTCTTTATTTGGAAATTATCACACGGTAAAGTTCCAAGTTATGCATATCTTTATTGACTTAACATTGGTCAACCTAACCTTTGTGTTTTCTGTAATATCCATGTTGAAACAGCTAAACACTTATTTTGGGAATGCAAAGTAGTGAAACGGTGCTGGGGTTTAGTTGCTGAATTCCTGGGACTGGGACAACTAAGTATTAGTGATCCATTGGCTGGTAGTTGGATATTGGATTGTATTGATTATAATGCAAGTGGTGACTTTGCAAAAGGGCTAATTGCGGCATGTCTTTGGGCTATTTGGCAAGCGCGATGTCAGTATATTTTCAGAGGAAGTAATGTAGATGCAAAGAAAGTCTTTCTTGCGGGACTGCAACAAGTTGGAATGACTCATTATAAGCAGGATTGCTTGTCCAAGGAGTTAACTTTGCATTCCTCCATGAATATAACAATTTTATCTGACGCTTCTTGGTTTAGTGCAGATAAATAGAGTGGATTGGGGTTTGTTATCATTGCTAATTTTGAAACAATTGCTGTTGTAGGATAGATGGGATTGAAGGCTGAATCAAGTATACACGCTGAAGCCTTGGGCTTGGAATGGGCACTGAACCACTGCAAGCGGTGTAATCTAAAGCTGGTTAAGCTTCTCTCGGATTGCATTGGCCTAATCACATGCCTCAACTAAGAAGATGCCAGAGTTGCTTAGAGAATTTCCGACACATTGCGAAGCATTCGAGCTTTACTTAGTAGATGGCCGGAGTTGGAGCTGGCAGCTATAGCACGAAAGTTCAATATTGTTGCTGATGCTTTGGCCGCGAATGGGAGACGGAACCCGCAACCTTCACTTTACTATAGAGGCCTTGAGATTCCACGTTGGCTTATGATGGAAGCTGGAGACAGAATGGGGGTTCAATTTTAATATAGTTATGTATTGTTAGTTTGTGTTCTTCCTCTTAAAAAAAAAAAAAAAAAAAAAAAAAGGAAGAATATTCGGAGGTTTTAAGTGTTGCATTTAATATTTCTACGTGAACTTCACATAAGACATCTGAAATTGGGAAGAGTTTTGAAGATTTCCGATATTTTGTAATCAATGGAAAAGATAAAGAGAAGTAAACATCCATGCGTGGTTGTTAACCGAATCAAAATTTGAATCAAAGTTATTTGCTTTATAGGCTCTTGTTGAGATTAGGCACATGTTCACCTTGCCAATCAAATTATCAGATGAGCTCAACTTTTATGATACATCAAAATGTAACGTTGGATAAACTACAAGTCTAAACATACCTCAGATTGTCATGATGCTTCCTTACACTTGATCAAAAGCGGATGTTCAAAGAACAAAATGCTGAGGGTAGAACAAGAAGTTAAACTGCTTCACTAAAAATGATCAAATAAGCCTTAAAATGACATGCCTACCATGCAGATGCAGAGGTCAGTCATTAACGAATAGCAGCTTCGATGGGCAAATTATCAAAAAAAAAAACTCTTGAGTAATGTTATGTGCTAATACACAGCCCATTCGAGTCCTCTGAAAACTGAATCACAAATGTCAATCGCAAAGCAATCACCTCACATGCTAGAGAAACAAAAAAGATACAACAGAGGACTGTAGAAACAACTTTTTAATGGTCAAAGAATGTTTCATCAATTCAAATGACATTACAGAACCATCATGTAAATGTTCTTGAAACATTGAAAAAAAACAGAACTAAGTACTGTTTCTTGTCAGTTGAGGTGAGTGTCGAATCCTCTTTGTCACTATGAAAGATCCTTGTTCGTTTTAGTCTTCTCCTATACCATAACACGCCTGCCCATGTTTTAGCTGCTTATCCTCTCAAAGAAGTAAAGGTAGCCCATGTCCTTTGGTGGGTTGAGGGATACTGCAACTTTCTGGTCATTGAAGATTGCCCACCGTCCATCTTTCAGCACATGAGCAACATAATGCCCACAATGAGTGGAGGTACCCATGTGGCTAACAATTGCCATGAGCTTGTATCCTGCATAGCAGATGGTGCTTAACTAAGACCAATCCGGGCCAATTATCTTACCATAGAGAATGTAAAGGAAATCATGAAATGGATTATAGTTAAACTATTACAACCCAATCATCACTATTTGCAATTCATTATTTAAAAAAAAAAAAAAAAAGAAACCACTAACTAAAGAAAGAGCGATCTTCAATGACAGTAGCCTCAAAAAAATGTGATCTTTGACTGGCTTTCTAGTTGGAAGAAATAAACTACCATAGGTTCAGCAAAGAAGGATCCTAGACTAAACAGTCTCAACAGCATGGGCTTTGATAGTCAAAAGAGGATTAATGTATCTTTTTACTGGGAGAGAGCATAAAGCCTATTTTTCTAAGTTATGGTGTCGATGTTCTCAACAAAACAAAACCATCAGAAAAAAAAGTTCCAATGTGCAAATGATACCAAAATTTGCCAGCATGTAACAACAAAAATAAAAGGCGTTTTCTATTTTTAACTACGAGTCATGCATAAAATTAGTTTTAAAGTAGATGAACTAACTGCCGCTTCCATCAGGTACTCCTGGATCAACAGCCATTGGTGTACTTGATGTAGCTTCTGTTGGCACTGGGTCTATCTCTTCTGGGTGGGTAAATATCCAGTCTGTGGCTTTCTCAATATTTCCACCCTGCGAAACATAGAATCAGATAGTAGTTAAAAAATCAATTCAGCACAGAAATCTAAGGAGTTCTTAAACAGACAAAGTAAGCCCAATAATATGCAAAGGATGGAAAAACAAAGGAAACAGCCAAAGCTGGGAAGCACTGGCAGGCAGTCAAGTACGCAAGAATATCTTTAACCAGTCTTTAGAAGGAGCTTTTCCAAAGAGAAATCTTACTGAGATCTTCAATGCTTTTCGAGCAACATGCTCATGAAACCCAAATGAAATCAATGTATCCACACTAGATTCATCAACAGGTGGAAAATCAGCAGTTTGGGATTCAAGTGAGATGGGATCATTAATATCTGCAAAAAAGTGACAGAATTTTACAGCAGTGTTTAGTGATCAAATTTGAGATTACATGACCTTGCCATAAAATATAAATTGCCAAAGACCACAAATACAAAAAGACACTTCATACTCCCATATTTTCCTAGTGACTGACCTGGATCATCCATGTGAGATAGCAACCAAGTCATGGCTTCCTCAACTCCAGCATTCGAGGTATTGATCGCAGCCTTTTTGCAATGCAGAGAATTGAATCCCATGTCTACAAGCTTGGAAACAATATCCTCATTTGCAGTGAAAATTGTAGGCTCACTAGTCTCAGCACCAGCTGCCCAAACATTACATAAGACTGTCTTAAACCAAATTCCAAACAAAACAAAGCATGTGAAGGCTACGATTACAAGCTGCAAAGACGAATTAGAATTTAAAAGTCCAAACCAGTTTCTGGTAGTAGTTCTTCTCCGGATTGCAAGCCTTTGCTGCGCATATTCGTGATATCAATAACATCAGGGACATCTATATACACATCTGGAGAACGCATGAAACAGTGATCATTTTCCAATTCACATAATATCAAGGCAGGACCAAATTGTCGAAAATAAGAAGCAAAAAAGAGCATGGGCGGTTGCGAACAAGAAATTACCAAGCTTTTTAGGCACCCATCCTTCCTCCATCACAAACTTACGCATATGTAGAACCAAGTAATCAGGAAAAGTAGTCAAGCCAGCAGTTCTACAAATCCATCAAGCTCAAATTAATTACAGTTTTTTACTTTATCTAGCTTTTATTAGGTTGCAGGTGTTTTTCCAATAAAAAATTCAAACTGAAACAAGAGTAATGGCAAGAAGAATACACAATTCCCTCATTGTAATCATGAATTGAACTAGGAAAATTAAGAACAGAATACCAAAAAAGGAACAATTAAAAAAATTAGAAATACATTAGTTGAAAATTTTAACTAAATATTTCTACCAAATGACTAGCCAAGCTTAGTCCCCCAGTTGCTCATTTTAAACTGACATATAGTATAACCTTGCTTGAGCCTACTCTATATACCAGTCCAGATGGGACCTAAGTTATCTTCCAACAAAACACTAAACACCAGAAATCTCTTTCAGCAACCAGTCAAACCGGAAAAGATCATCTATGATAATTCTATAGATAAGTTGAAAGGAAATGTAAAATTACAAAAGATAAACAGCAAAAACAGTTACTTAAAGATAAATAAATTGCGGAATTAGCAGGATAAAAATTTATGGGTAGCAAAATTGTCCATTTGTGGCATAAGGCAACAAACAAACTATCATAAGCATAAAGGAGTTAAATTAGATATATTTGTGAATATTCAGTAACATAAGCCCTACTAAAGACTCAACAGATGCCTTGAACTGGAAATTAACATAAACAAAAGATCATCAAAAATCATGAACGGTGTACCAATTTGCTTAGTGGTGCACATCAAAAACCATGCGGGCATAGACCCCGTGCCAAGGGGCCAAAAGTTGATTTGCAAACATACAACTTCTCTTAATGACATAGTGGCAAAGAAAACATGAAGTTTAGGCTAAAATGAAAAACCATGCAAGACAACACTTCCCAACAACTCATTCTGAAAAACCAGATATTCCTTCATAGAACCACAAATACCAAGGCTTGACTAATAAAAAGCATGTTACCTGAAGAAAGAAAGAAAGAAAGAAAGAAAGAACGAAGGAAAAAATACGATGCTTGCAAGGTTCCCATTTGCTAAAGCAAACTGCCAGGGAATTTGTTTATCCACTTGAAACTACAAAGAAATAATTATCGATATTGACAGTTTGACACAGAATTCTTCATATGTACAAAGACATATCGGTAAATTTGCTGATAAGAATTATATATTATGTTCTGTTTCATCAAAGTAAAAAATTCCAGCATGCGAAATCAGAGACAAACAAATACTACAAAGTAAAAAATAAAAAAAATAAAGACAAACCACAAACACCCAATCAATTTCACTCCTGAATATGCACAAACGTTTACTGTTTCTGCTCCTTACAAGGGGTGTGCTTTTATAAACCTAATGTTCATTGACTTCAGCTATCCACTATCATGCCAATTTCCAAGTACCACAGCAACGCTTCATACATAATTACAAATTTTGATGACTAAGTATGCAATTTAAATGCCACAAATCACATGAAAAGATGTGAACCAACATTACACCCTCATTAGCTAAGACATACTTGTGCATGTGCAAAGGCATAGTTGAACCATACACTAAATGGAATTTTACAAATATATTTAGACAAGTAGAATTGGATTTTATGAAATCAAGCAAATATCAATATGTTCCTCATGACTTACTTGATTGCTGTTGTCTTTCCTTTTAACGCAGTGCTGTAAAAACCATGCACCTCCTCCGGGGCTGAAAAGGTTGCTAGGCATGCTTCCAATGGCACTCTTGGTCTTACAATTTCCTCACTTCCTCTGACATAATTAGACCCTTTTAGTAAAGTTTGGAATGCTAGTAAAGAGTAATACATATTAAACAGAACATGATTAATTTAAGAAGTCTTTCAATCTTACATTTCCTGTCCCTCCAGCATTTTATCATTTTTGAACTTGTTGAATGCTTCGAGTTGTTCTGTATTCACAGATCATGAGAAAATTAGAGGATTAAGCCACTGATTAAACTAGAAGAGCCTTCAGAGGAAGTACCTTTATTAATAGCTTCATGAAGCGGTATATTCAAGGAAAGAATGTAATCCGCTCTTTTATTATAAGCAACCTTTCCGGAAGGGCACTCAAGACGCTCCTCAATAAAGAATTTGAAACATCTGGAAGGATCGTGATCAGTTTTTCCAGTATTAGCTTGCTCAACTTGGTCAAGAAAATGTAAGAAGAATTCCAACGCATCCTACAATCAAAGCCAATGGAAAACCACGGAAAACATGTCATCAGGAAAAACAAAGTGTATAATATTGTGTGCGCCTAAATCACAATGTAAAGAAACTTTATTAAAAAAGCTTTATATCTTACCAAAACATTTCTTAGGAAGTCACAATCTAATAATGGAACTATGCTATGCCCAAGAACACAGTACACCAAATAAAGGCAACCGAACCAAGAATTAAAGTAATCAAATTGATCCCTGTATCTATATCACCCAAAATTGTTGCACATGGCAAACTTAAAAAAAAATGACATAAAACTTCTATATTGGTTACCCGGCTGGTGATCATAAAGTTTGTCAGTTTCTGATTAACGCATAATCAAGATGGTTAGTTAAAAACTAAGACATGAAAATATATCAAGAAAGCTAAATTCACCAGTCAAAAAATAAAAAAGAAACAAAAAAAATCATTTGCTTGCTAATAATTTTCTTCATAAAAAGTACACACTACCTGTTGCCTCATACTTGAAAATTCAGGATGACTAGCAGCAATGACAGACTTAAACATACGGGGAGAGATTCCTTCTTGTTTCTGAGATGCATAAAAAGAATAAATAAATAAATAAATTTCACTATTAAAATATGAATTCTCATAAAAAAATCACCAAGGGCAAGAAAAATGAAAGAAAGACTAGCTGCTTCCAAGCACCAACTGAGGAGGTTTAAGATATAGTTGGTCCAAATTATTCATTTCGCAAACCACAAAAGGTCAATGGATTCCACCCCAAATATCATTACATTGCATTCCGAAAAAAAAAATTATTCGATAATCAAAATGCACAAATTCATAACAATCAATGGAAAACAAATTCTTTGCCCTCATAAAAGAGCGACCAAATAACTTAAATATCATTTCTTAATGTTAGAGACATCTTGAAAGTTAACAACAAACGAGTAAAACCAAAGATGCACTAGCGAGATAGTTTAAGGAGAAAATAGTCTGAATGTCGGCGACAATAACTAGAAGACTGGATAACCAAGACTACATGAGTCCTCTTGCCCCAACTATTTGGCATTAGCTACATGAGTCCTCTTGCTCTATCAAGGACCAAAAGACTAGATAAACCAAGATCCACCGTATCATTATGTAAAGTTCCAACAAAACACTTTTTAGGTCTACCTTTCCCTTTTCTATGGCCTTCCACTTGGAAAGCTTCCAGCTTTCTTATGAGCGCATCTAGGGGTTATCTAAGAATATGCCCATACCATCTTAATCGATTCTCTCTTAACTTGAAGGATTAATACCAATAATAATTACCACGTAGCTTAGTGCAGGAGGTCAGATGGCTTTTCGTTTAAAAAAAAACAATTGAAAGGGAGGGTTTCTTCAAACAACAAGGAGCTGAGGCAACTTGTTAGATCTAAAAGAAAGTTTTTAAAGCACATTTGTTGCGGACGCAATACAAAACAGGAGAAAAAAAAATAACAGTTAAGCAATTGCTTTAAAAGAAATATATTCATGTTCCCACCAATGAAGTTAGTCTCCAAGTATAAGTGTCACAAGAAATTTTCAAAGGATATTAGTTGCCACAAGTAAACACAAGCAAGATAAGAAAAAACTGTATGGCACATGTGATATTCCTATTACTGATATAAAATGGGCAGCTTGGAATTAAAAATTTGCAACAAATTATTCATCAGTGTCCATCGAAATAGTATACCAAGACTATGGTTTGGCCCAAGCAGGGAAAGCAATTGCTGGTGATTATGGATTCAGATATAGAAGATTCTCAAACAGATTGGCAAAGTACAAATTATCACGGCTCTACAACAGAAATCCTAAGCAAATTAAACATCAAAAAAAACATTGGGAAGTAATCAAAACATAGAATTCTTTCACTTGAGTGACTTTCTCTGTGGTTGCCATCAAGTCCCCTCTAAAGACCAAAATTTAATTTACCATATTTTGGAATGACAGTACCACCACTCAAGATTTAATAATAGATCCAAAACAACAGCAGAACTTACAACATTTAAGGTAGCCTCAGAGCAGTTTTCTTCGACTACCACCTGGTTGAAATATATATATATATATTTTCACAACAATAAAAGGGCCAGAAGAAATTACAAACAAGATCCTTATGTACCTCATCGACCGGAATGGAATATTTACCAGACAGTAATCCATGTCCTAGCTTAGTCCTACACACAAATACATACAATCTGTCAAAAGAAAACAATGCAACTGTAGTAGGTCCTGGTCCCTACAGACTACTTGCGCACATAATTCAATATAACTCCGGGAAAGTACTGAAAAGGCGACAAGTAAAAACTACCTTTTATTAGTTATTAAATACGTGATGCGGGAACTGTGTGAAGAAACTACAATATTATCACAAGAAAAGGAAAGGATGTACACATTATAAAATAAACAATTGAAATAGTTCAATTAACTCTCAAGCAGTTATGTTCTAGTCTAAACAGGTAACGTGAACCTAACAAACATGCAAGCCTACAAGCATAAACTTCCTAAGATATAAACAAGTGTGTTTGAAATAGCCAAAATATTGCACTGTTTGCATTCACAACAGCACAGAATCAAGGACCGAAAAGGAAAATATACATTGACTAATTTGCAGAAATAAATTAGAATTAAAAATGGGCACTTTAGTTAGACAAGCTCTTGAAGGAGGAGCACTTATGAAGAGTTTACTTACAATTGTGTGTTCAAGTCTAAAGTTGGATCCGCTGGAGCCAAATCAAATGCTGCTTTTAAGCTATGTTCTCTGTAATATCTGAGACAAAACAAATCAAAATGTTGTTATGTGCTTGTGAAAATTATACTAACAATCCACACATTAAACAATTCTTGTGTGCACGACATTGACACAGACCTCGAAATAAATGAATGTGTTGAGAACACTACTTGCATGACTGATGCCATATAGCAGCTGAAGAAAATAAAAACCGAGAGTAATCGCAATGTTCATAGAAGTAATAATAATATGATGCAAGTTTAACAATCTACAAGATTACCTATTCCCAAGATTGGTAAGTCCAGTGTAACCAGGTCCAAAAAGTAGTTCCATATCCTGGCCGCTTTCCTGTATCCTATTCCAATCAAAGTTGGCATTCTGGTCGAGTTCTCTTTCAGCAGTTGTCATTTCAGTCTGCAGTAGAAAATCACCTATATAAGACTTGGAAGACAACAGTTCCTTCCATAGATTGAAGAACCACAAACTAATCACAATCATCAAGCAGCCTCCTGCTGTATGGACTATCAAGCACAACATTAACATTAAGAGTGCCCCACTAATAAGTACCTATTACTGAAAATTTCACTCCTGAATGCATAGTATTTAAAGGTAAGAAGTGGAATGATATTTGAAACTCATATAATAGCTGTATGCTGATGTTTCCAAATGAGTTAGGTTTCGTCTAGAGACCTAATACATACCCTGTCCAATCCATATGCAGTTTAGCATGACAGTATTAAAAAGCCAACATCATTTCTGACGTCCAATGTGCATATCCTATATATGAAATTATATTATGCTTGTATTATCATCATTTTTAACAACATAAGCGTTTTAATGTAGACTTACAAAAAAAATGTCCATGGTTTGTCCAGCCTAAACTACTTGAGTTTGAAGAGAACACTCATATTTGAAACAATGAGACTCTATCCAACATTAAGAATAAAGTTGAATCAACACAAACTCTTACTACCAGGATTTTCATTGTCTGATATTGTGATCAAAGTGCAAATGCCAAATCAAAATGATTTATTGCTACACAAAACTAATACTTGAACATAGAGAAAAATCAAAGTACTACAAGCAAATGATTGATTGCCATTAAATGCCATGAAAAAAAATCATGAGGTGGTAAACAAAGCAACAGCATATAGTTGCATTAAATGATTAAAATGTTATCACATACTTGTACAGAAACTAATAGCATCATATAAGATCAACCAAAAACAAATTGTTCAATCTGAAGCATGGTACGGAAATCTGCCAAATCACATCTTTTGCACCCTCACTTGAGTTTAAAAAAAAAAGGCCTGGCTCAAACTATAAAAGACAGTACTTGGGCCACATCACATGCTTCTGTGATTCTGTGATGCTAACAAAGCCCTTCTCTCACAATTTACTTGCATTTTTTATCAGAACTTTTTCAGAAATAAAAAAAATTTAAAAACATGACTTGTCAAACTCACTGGCCTGACTGACCCAATATTTTTGTTTAGGGTTGTCCAAATAACTTCCAAGATCCCAAGTAAAGTGTTTGGCCCTAGTCTGATCATCACAAAGAGAAGGAAAAAAAAGAGAGAAAGACTGCCAAAAGGAAACCAAAAACAAAACAATATAGGCGTGTTTCATTTGGAGTTAGGATGGAGTTCACCTTTTGGGAGTTTTTAAATGTTATGGGGGAAAAACTTTTAGCCAAAGCTGACCATGACTTAAATAATAGTAATCAAAATAGACATGTTAGCATTAAAAAATGCACTTTTCTAAGTAATGATTTTCTTTTATGAATATTGAAAATTTTTTAAAATAATCATTAAATAAATTTATTTAAATAATGAAAATTTTAGAATTAAAAAAAAAAAAAAAGAAGGGAAGGGAATCAGTAGAAATAGCAAGAGAGACGATGACGTAGATCACAACAGGAATTCAACCCACAGTAACAATAAATTGCATCAACTAGCTAAGATCTGATTTTGGACTGAAATCATCAGAAGTCAAAAAATAAATGGAATTTTTTTTTGCTGCTTCCTGCAAGAAGATCAGTGCATTCAACATTTAAAGATACTCAACAGCTCAAAATCATCCACCGAGACAATCAAGAATCAGAAGGGAATAGAACTCCATTTGGGAAGATGGATTATATGTTAATAGTTCAAAATGGTTTACTGACGACACGGATATTTGGGATAGGGATGAAGTAGAAACAAAAGTTCGAAAATTGTTTCAGATTGTTGTCGAGCAGAACTAGTTCTGCCCTGCATAAGGTGCTACTTCAAGCATGTGGACTAAAGGCTGGACAACAGGCAAGTTGATGCAAGTTGACCACTTCTGTTAAAATTATATAAATAAACAAATAAACCTTTATAAGCACCTAAGGTCTTTAGCCATCAATCAGTCACAATTAAATCCTTCATTTCATTGAAAGAATAATAAAAGCAGTCGTAGCATTCTAATGCATTATGCCTATGAATAAATTATCACATGCAAACACTACAGGATACAAATCAGAAAATTGTAACAGATTAAAAACCTATGAGAACAAACCATATATTAAAGAGAGACATAGGATCACATCAACATCTACCTTCTGGAATGTATTTAAAAACAAAAGAAAACTGACCTTTTGCAATGATGAAAAATCAATTCCAAAAAATGCCAAATGTTGAGCTAATAAAGGATCCTCAACACTATCATCCTCAGGATAAGAGTAAACATCTGAGCTGCCACAGCAAATTCACCATTAATAACAAAGCACAGGAAGAGATAAGAAACAAAAAACAAATGCATTGAGAATAATAATCCCAGATATATCAGTCAATCTGTAAAAACGCATGCCACCAGAAACACTACAATTCATTCTCCTATGTACAAATTTGGGAAAGAAATTAAGACATTTAATAACAAAAGAAGAAGAATCACAGCACAAAAGGGAAAGTATGTTAAGTATTTTTAACTGTATACTTTAATTACATGTTTTCCCTTTATCGATTTGCAGCTTTCATAATTAGTTGGAGTTATACATAAGCATCACCAAGAAATATAGAACAACCTATGTCAAATGCCAGCATTCTCGTTTGGGGAGAACTCTGTAAGCCAAACTGATCAATCTTCTCTGTAGAAAGCACATCTTGATGCAGCAATTCAAGATATGTTTCCAACAAGATAAAAAGATTGTTCACCTAATGATGCTTCAGAAATGATGAATCAAGAAGCCAGAGAAAGCAACAGCTCCAACCTTTTCATATTTTGTTACACAATCATTTGCAACAGAAAATTTTCATTTAATAAGAGACCATTATATCTTAAAGAAGGCTAAGCGACTAATGAAAACGAAAAAGAAGGTATATTGCAGCCATTAATGACTAACACTCCACCAACCAGCCATATTGCAAGTGGAAAGGGTGGAGGATGGCACACAGCAACATTATGGGGCTATGTCAACCAATACAGTGCAGTAGCAAAAAGAAGCTAGAATAAAACCTTAATCCCTTTGACAAATACTCATTTGTGAGTTTCATCATAACCTTTCTATTGAACTAATGTACTCTTAAGCTTGCCATGAATAACACTATGAGTTCATGTCCAACACCACATAACTATCACCCTAAATTTATGTTGTTCAAAAATCTCATTTTGAAATGCACTAACATGAATAAATTCCCCTACAAAATATGGCCCAACCATAGTTCGAAGGTTCAATCCATATCATGTCACTGCTAAAGAAATTCAAGTGCATTGGAGGCACAATATTCAATTTATCCCATGTCCCACATTAACAAACCACCCATCTACTCTTCCACTTCTTCCCAAACATGAGTGCTGAGGAACTTCATCTATAAAAGTTCAAAGAAAAGATTTGATATACGCACCAATAACTAGAGGCTCAGTTATAACTTTTTTTTCTTCATAACATAATAGAAGCACAAGATGATATCATGAACAGCATAGATCAGGACAAACAAGCACAAATGGCATTGGTACTTCAATAACATGGGTGACAAATGAAAACAAACCATATTGGATAATTGGCTTCCACAAAACTAGCAATACATAAGATTTCCAAGAGGTACAAAAACAAAAAACATCACCTGCTGCTTCCAAATCAGCAGTAATAGTTCCAAGTTTTACAGCCAGAGGATAATTTTTCTCTTGGTAATGTTCAAGTGCGTGATTATTACCGCCCGTTCCATCCCAATTTCTTCTCCCACATAAGATCATTCCATCAGTTAGATTGAGCCAGAGATTATCAGTCTTATCACATTTGCAGCATTTCCATCCTGATGGGGGTATAACAACACCATTGTTGATCTGTGGCAGATCTAGAGCATAAGCACTGGTTTTCTTTTTCTCAGCTGTCCAAGCTGCTAATTGCTGTTTGCGTTCAGCACCCTCAGCAAGTAAGATGGCATCAACCGCAAATCTCACCTGCAAAATACAAATGGAAGTATTGAGTATCAGAAGAGGTTCCTTAGAAGATGCTTATAAAGAAGGGCAGCCTTTCCATACCTTCTCCGGTAACTCCACAGAGGGAAATGGAAGAGAAATGTAATCAGGTAATATTATGATATTATAGGTCTCTTCATATTCAGGTTCCTGGCTATCAAAGCCCCCTTCCACACCTGTGAAAAAAGGGGAAGATCACAAACTCTCAAAATTCTCAAAATTCTAAGCACAATATGATCAGGAAACTAAATTATAATATTATCACGATATGATTAGAATTATAGACAAATTTTTCATAGTTCCCTGAATGTTAAGCTGAAAGTTAATAGTTAATTTGATCAGGTTTAAATGAAAAAAGAACAAACATGTCTATTCCAAGGATTACTATTGCATGATATTCCTCATAATGGTCGTCCGCAGAATCAAGACATCTTCAATGGAATAAACCTATACCAGCCTTCAACAAATACAAATGAATTTTAGCAATTATGCAAAATACAATCAAATTCGTAATTTAGTTGCTAGATCATGATCACCATCTCTAATCAAATGCTTCCTACAATATTAAAGGTAATATGAAACATGTTAAGAACTTGTCATTCTCTATATTTTCTAACACTAGTGTTGCAATGTAAAATTTTCTCTTTGGCTTTTCTAATAAACATAATTTCTTAATCACCCATTATCTGTTCACTTTAAATTTCTCATAAACATAATCGATGACATTTACAAATTTCCAGACAATATATCCAAAGGCCCAAGAATCAAACCAAGCACAACGTTTAGCTTGGAGAAATTACATGTAAAATCACAACCAAGTACATCAACTATCTTTCTAGGTAAACACAATCAAAGCAAAGATAGCCTATTGATCCAGCAATATTCAACATAATGTACACAGAGAACTTGAATCAAGACTATATATATTTAAGAATTTTAAACAAACAAATAAACTTAAACATGAATTCAGAAGCCCAGGATCAAGAGGAAACAAAACCACCAGAAGAACAGATATGATTCCAATATCAGTAAGGGACTATGAAACTTATCAAAATCATTCAAAGAATTCCATCCATCTACCTTGAAACATATATTTAAATGCAAGAAAAAGACCATTAAAGCAATTATATTATAGTGTACTAATCCAGCAATAATTAAAGATAACATATGCAAGAAACTTCTACATGCACCATAGAATCTCAACCCGATGCATCTAACTTTAATAGAATTGAAAGCCAAGCAAAATGACTAGAAACACGAATGTAGGAATTAAAAGAGAAGCAAACCAACTTTCAACATGAATTAAGAAATCCAGAACCCAGAAACAAGAAAACAATCAGAAAAATACAAATACAATTCTGATAACAGGAAAGAGCCCCAAAAGCTAGTTAAATCGTTCAAAGAGTTCCGTCCAGCTACCTTGAAACATACATTTAACAGTAAGCAAAGGACCATTAACAATCATAAACTTCTGATCAGTAATTTACAACAATGAACGCAACAACCTTTCATCAAGAATCTATATGCAGCAAATAATCTCAGCCGATGCCAAGCAAAACAACTTTTAACATAAATTCAAAAAAAAAAAAAAAAAAGAATCCAAAACCAAGAAACAAAAAAAAAACAAGAATAATAGAAATATGACTCGAATAACAGCAAACAAAGCGATGCAGAAAACATACCAATTGCAAGGAGAGTGGGTTTTTTGAGTGGCCGATCCTCCGGAACAGGCTTCTTCCGCTGCTGAATGTGCAGATACACCGGGTTCCCAGTCTTCTCATAGTTCCACATCACATACTCCTTCCCGAATGCCAGAAAAGAGCTCAAATCCACATACAATCCTCCTTCCGATCTCTAAACAACCAAGAAATCTCAAGAAAACAACACCATACCGCATCCAAAAGCAAGAAGAGATCGAGATTAGGGTTTAGGGAATACCGGTGTCTCAAACGAGATGCAGCACTCGTTTTTGTAGACGCGATTGGTGGGCTCCGGGATCCGAACCCTAGAGAGATGCGCGCGCAAGAGCTCCATCGGAGAGAGCTGGATATTGATTGCTAGAGAGTCAGAGGAGAAGATCGAATCGATGGAACCCTAGGGCATGGATCGCTGCTTCGCTGCGGCCAAGAATGGGGTTTATCTTTCCTCGAGTTTTCAAATGGCTTCTTCTTGAAGTCTTCAGACGTTCCGCTAGTATTTATGTACACCTGAGAAATGGGAGTTTTACACGGAGGTCCTTTAAATTTGTTCATATCGTATAAAACACCTTTCTTTTTCTTTGTTACTGGGACTTTTACATATATACACCCAGAATGTTTTCTATCTTTTTCCTTTTGGAGTTTTTATACATAAACCCTTGTATAAACCATAAATTATATATTTACTCCCCTATCCGACGGCATTTTTCTCAAGTCTCTGGAGGTTCGGCTAATATTTGGGGTTACTTTCGCTTTTCACAGAAAAAGTCCCTGATTGTTTTGATATGTTAAAAACTTCCTTCCATTCCTTAAAAAGTGGGAGTGTATGTGTATAATCCAAATAGAGAAAATTAATTATAAGTCCATGTATGTTTCAAAACATTCCGATCAGTCTCTCTGACATTTGGTTTTCCCTGTCAGTCCTTTCTTTTTAAGTTACATTCTCTTTCAGTCCCTCCGTCCAACTCCGTCACCAGCATTTCTGCATAATACCAATTTTGCCCTTGGCTTTGGTGGGAAAGGGCCTACTCTATCTTGTTACAATTTTTGAAAAAATATACGGGTGAAAGGGAAAATCAGGTTTTTCAGGCAACTTTTCACTTAGCAATCATGCTTTTGGAATACTTTAAACAATATCCTCCGTTCTTCTTCATCTTCTTCCTCTTCGTCTGCTAGAGTTCCTTTTGTTTCTCTTTTGTCTTGCATTAGCAGGAGGTACATTTGTCTCTTCCACCAGTGTGAGAGTTGTCACTAAGGCTCTGGGTCCGTTTGTTTCACGGAAGTGGGGACTGAACTGGCTGAAGTGATGAGTTCCAGCTCACTTCAGTGTGTTTGTTTCACTGAAGTGGGCTTGGAAGTGGTGATGTGACTAGTTCCAAGCTCCCACACTTCAGCCTTTGAGTTCAGGCCAGAAAAGCCCGAAGCCATCACTTCGGCCTCTCACTTCCGTGCATGCGCGAGTCACGTGAGAGATTATTGTGACCTCCACTTCCCGAGCGAGGATCTCCACTTGAATGCCTCTTTGCACGACTAGGGTTTCTTATGAGCCGCCGCCCCTCCGGACTCCTCGTCGTCGGATCTCGCCGGTGAAAGCCCGTCTCCACTGACCCCTATCCTCCACCTTCCTTTCCTTCCCTCCACTACGCCTCCTTCCCCTATCCTTCTGAGTTTTTCACTGCCAATGTTCGACATGGATGAGTCGTCCCAGAACGAGATCTTGTTGCTGTGAAGGGGGTTTCTCCAAGAAATCTCTCCGGCGTCCAACGGCTCAGTCGTCCCTCGTTTTGCCTTGGTTGTGAGTGTATATTATTTCGTTTATTTCCACGTTCTCCTTGCTCAGCTAATGCATGTGCGAAATCCCTGCACAGGTCTTGCAATTGTCGGTCATTTCCTATTCTCTTAGTTTTCCAGTACTGGTGAGTATTTTCTTAGTTTTCCACTCGCGTAGTCAATTTTCTAATGTACACATATTTTCGTGCTATTTGATCGTCACTTTCGCCTTTTTCCCCAGATCTGTTTTTTCCTTCAAAAAGCATTTCCAAAGCTGTTGTGCTGCACGACCATTTCTCACGATCATCTTTCTCTTTGTTGTGTCCTGAAGCAATTTCGGTAAGTTGCTGTTTAAGATTTGAAAATTCTTCTTATCTACCACCTTCTCCCATTCATTTTCCCAACAATTGGTTCATAGTTGTTCATTCACGGTTCGTAACCTATTGAGTCCTGAAAGCCCAAAACAAAATGCAATTTATCCATATCTGTTATCGATTACTTGCTTCTTGAAATGATTTAACTTGTCGCTTACATGTCGATCGATTTCACACGTTTTATTAATCACCATGTCTTAACATGTATTTATCTCTGTTTGTTTTTCTCTTAAGCATGGAGTACTCACAACTGCCTTTCTTTCTTTAATTCACTGATTGTATATGTTATCCCTCATTTAAATTGGTTAATTGGCTCATCATTCCTGTGTTCCACATTTGTTATCTCTGTCTAAAACCTGTGGTTTGATTTCATTTTTTTGTTTTGAATGAATGTTTCCTAACCTGCATTTTTTTATGACTGGTTTTATATTAACATGGATTTCTCAATGGAGTTTGTTGTGCATCGCTTTTCAGTAGATGGCCTATTTTAATTTTGCAATTGCTTAGGTACTCACAACTGCCCTTCTTTCTTTAATTTACAAGATGCTCTATTTTACATATTCAATTGCTTAACTACTCTCAACAAAGTGTCTTTCTTTAATTGAATGATTGCATCTGTTATCCCTGATTTAGATTTTTTAATAGGCTCATCATTCTTGTTTTCCTCATCCTTTATGTATGAGTAACACCAGTGGTTTGATTTCATTGTTTTCTTTCGTTTTAATAACTGAAGGTTTCCTCACCTGTGTTTACTTCTTTTGGGTTTTATATTATGCTGCCTTTCTTAATTAAGTATGTGTCATCTCTAATTTATATTGTTTAATAGGCTCATCATTCATGTGTAAGACACCTGTTATCTCTGACTACTGCCATGTTCTGTTTGGTTTTATATTATGCATGCCGTTTAGTACATGTGTTTCGATTACATTTTTTCAATACTTGACTAATATCTTGCCATGACAACTATCTTACTCTCATGTTCTGTAATACCTGTGGTTTCATTTCAATTTTTTTTTATTTGTTTTAAATGAAGGTTTCCTCAGCTGTGTTTTCTTCTTTTTGGATTTATACTATATTGGCTTTCTCAATTGAGTATGATGTGCTTCACATTTGACAAGATGGCCCACTTTACATGTCCAATTTCTTAAGTTCTCACAACTGCCTCTCCTTTTTTAATTCACTGATTGTATCTGTTATCCCTGGTTTAAATTTGTTCATTGGCTCATCATTCATGTTTTCCACTTCTGTTATGTCCTGTGGTCCACATCATTTTTGTTTTAAATTTGTTAATCACTCACAGATGCCTTTCTTTTTTTAATTCACTGCTTGTATATGTTATGACTCATTTAAATTGGTTACTTGGCTCATCATTCAAGTGTAAGACACCTTTTATCTCTGACTACTGCCATGTTCTGTTTGGTTTTATATTATGCATGCCGTTTAGTACATGTGTTTGGATTACATTTTTTCAATACTTGACTAATATGTTGGCATGACAACTATCTTGCTCTCATGTTCTGTAATACATGTGGTTTCATTTCAATTTTTTTTTTATTTGTTTTAAATGAAGGTTTCCTCAGCTGTGTTTTCTTCTTTTTGGATTTATACTATATTGGCTTTCTCAATTGAGTATGCTGTGCTTCACATTTGACAAGATGGCCCACTTTACATGTCCAATTTCTTAAGTTCTCACAACTGCCTCTCCTTTTTTAATTCACTGATTGTATCTGTTATCCCTGGTTTAAATTTGTTCATTGGCTCATCATTCATGTTTTCCACTTCTGTTATGTCCTGTGGTCCACATCATTTTTGTTTTAAATTTGTTAATCACTCACAGCTGCCTTTCTTTTTTTAATTCACTGCTTGTATATGTTATGACTCATTTAAATTGGTTACTTGGCTCATCATTCAAGTGTAAGACACCTGTTATCTCTGACTACTGCCATGTTCTGTTTGGTTTTATATTATGCATGCCGTTTAGTACATGTGTTTTGATTACATTTTTTCAATACTTGACTAATATCTTGGCATGACAACTATCTTGCTCTCATGTTCTGTAATACCTGTGGTTTCATTTCAATTTTTTTTTTATTTGTTTTAAATGAAGGTTTCCTCAGCTGTGTTTTCTTCTTTTTGGATTTATACTATATTGGCTTTCTCAATTGAGTATGCTGTGCTTCACATTTGACAAGATGGCCCACTTTACATGTCTAATTTCTTAAGTTCTCACAACTGCCTCTCCTTTTTTAATTCACTGATTGTATCTGTTATCCCTGGTTTAAATTTGTTCATTGGCTCATCATTCATGTTTTCCACTTCTGTTATGTCCTGTGGTCCACATCATTTTTGTTTTAAATTTGTTAATCACTCACAGCTGCCTTTCTTTTTTTAATTCACTGCTTGTATATGTTATGACTCATTTAAATTGGTTACTTGGCTCATCATTCATGTGTAAGACACCTGTTATCTCTGACTACTGCCATGTTCTGTTTGGTTTTATATTATGCATGCCGTTTAGTACATGTGTTTTGATTACATTTTTTCAATACTTGACTAATATCTTGGCATGACAACTATCTTGCTCCCATGTTCTGTAATACCTGTGGTTTCATTTCAATTTTTTTTTTATTTGTTTTAAATGAAGGTTTCCTCAGCTGTGTTTTCTTCTTTTTGGATTTATACTATATTGGCTTCCTCAATTGAGTATGCTGTGCTTCACATTTGACAAGATGGCCCACTTTACATGTCCAATTTCTTAAGTACTCACAACTGCCTCTCCTTTTTTAATTCACTGATTGTATCTGTTATCCCTGGTTTAAATTTGTTCATTGGCTCATCATTCATGTTTTTCACATTTGTTATCTCTGCCTAATACCTGTGGGTTGATTTCATTTTTTTGTTTTGAATGAATGTTTCCTAACCTGCATTTTTTTATGACTGGTTTTATATTAACATGGATTTCTCAATGGAGTTTGTTGTGCATCGCTTTTCACTAGATGGCCTATTTTAATTTTGCAATTGCTTAGGTACTCACAACTGCCCTTCTTTCTTTAATTTACAAGATTATCTATTTTACATATTCAATTGCTTAACTACTATCAACAAAGTGTCTTTCTTTAATTGAATGATTGCATCTGTTATCCCTGATTTAGATTTTTTTAAAGGCTCATTATTCTTGTTTTCCTCTCCTTTATGTCTGAGTAATACCAGTGGTTTGATTTCATTGTTTTCTTTCGTTTTAATAACTGAAGGTTTCCTCACCTGTGTTTACTTCTTTTGGGTTTTATATTATGCTGCCTTTCTTAATTGAGTATGTGTCATCTCTGATTTATATTGTTTAATAGGCTCATCATTCATGTGTAAGACACCTGGTATATCAGACTACTGCCATGTTCTGTTTGGTTTTTTATTGACTGATTGTATCTGTTATCCCTGATTTAAATTTGTTCATTTGCTCATCATTCATGTTTTCCACTTCTGTTATGTCCTGTGGTCCACATCATTTTTGTTTTAAATTTGTTAATCACTGCACAGCTGCCTTTGTTTCTTTAATTCACTGCTTGTATATGTTATTACTCATTTAAATTGGTTACTTGGCTCATCATTCCTGTGTTCCACACCTGTTATCTCTGACTACTGCCATGTTCTGTTTGGTTTCATTTTTTTGTTTTGAATGAATGTTTCCTAACCTGCATTTTCTTATGACTGGTTTTATATTATCATGGATTTCTCAAAGGCCTTTGTTATGCACCGCATTTCACTAGATGCCCTATTTTAATTTTGCAATTGCTTACGTATTCAGAACTGCACTTCTTTCTTTAATTTACATGATTCCCTATTTTACATATTCAATAGCCTAACTTCTCTCAACAAACTGTCTTTCTTTAATTGAATGATTGCATCTGTTATCCCTAATTTAGATTTTTTAATAGGCTCATCATTCTTGTTTTCCTCATCCTTTGTGTTTTGGGCAATGATGATGTCTACCACTCTCTTTTTGTTTTCACAAAATCCAGTGCCGGTTCTTGAGACACTGGCGAGGCAGCTAGGATGGCCTGTCCCCTGTCACCACAACCCCCGCCTATCGATAATTTATTTATCGACGTCCTTTTGCCAGCCCACTTCAGAACCATGTGTTTGTACTTGGGGTTGTAGGTTTCATGTGTGTGACGGGCACCCGCTGCAGCCATTTGTCCTCCGTTTAGTTCAATGTTGCCTTAGTGGTAGTAATTGTGACATTACTGAAAAATGCCATACACTGGTTCTGAGCCCATCAAGCCCATTTCGTTTTTTCAGCGGTATTTCATTGTGTGTTGATGCTAACTTATTTATTGTTGTTATTTGTTATATTACGTTAACTGGTATTTGTGTCGTGATCGTAACGTGTCTAGTCCACCCTTGCTTTGGTGCTTGTAGAATGTTGGTGCCCGTTATAACCGGGTATGTAACCTAACTGATGATTGTTTGCTGTTAATTAAATGATGCACCTACGTATTGCATACTGATGTCGTCCACCCTACAGTTACTTGAAATATTTCTCAATGCATATGTTAATTTCACTTTTAACTTGTTATTCAAAATCGCATTTGACAATGTTGTAAGCATCTTATTTTATATCCTTTGGGTAATATAGTGCATTTCAACATGCTTTAGTGTATGGGCTGTCCTGTCTCATATTGTTATTTTCCTTTTTTGTTTCAAACCTCGACCAATGTAATCGATGTAGATGGACTCTTCGGCAATGCAAGAGCGTTTGACGGTGTTTGCCGCAGCGTTCACAACTATGGTAGTTGTCGTTGCAGTCCTAAATGAGGAATTACATGAACATGAGCGTACTAGGTATAGGGAACCATCAGTTTTCCGTGACCTGACAAGGAAAAGACACATGGAACGTATTCTACGCAGTGGTGCGGATTATTGCGTCAGTTACCTTAGAATGGACGTCGGTCCCTTTATGTACCTTGCATCAATTATGCGAGACAAGCATCTGCTCGTAGATAGCCGACACATGTCCATCGAGGAACAACTTGCAATTTTCTTGCACATCGTAGGGCACAACACGAAGAATCGGACAGTGCGACTTGAGTTCCTCCGCTCGGGGGAGACAATCAGTCGTTATTTCAATGCTGTCCTGCGGGCGATGTGCGCTATTCGTGACGACTTTGTCCACCATCCGAGCGGAGCATGCCATCCTGATATTGAGTGCAGTTCAAACTGGTATCCCTTTTTCAAAGTATGAACACATCTTCTCTCGAATGAAAGTTATAATTAGTTAATTACTAGCCACTACATAGTGGGACCTTACAATTAATTTCGTGTAGGATTGCATAGGATTGTTAGACGGAACACACATTGATGTATCTGTCCCTCCGGAAGAATTGCCACGATTCTGTGGCCGCAAAGGACCAACTCAAAATGTGCTGGCGGTTGTGAACCCCGATCTGAAATTCACTTATGTGATGGCTGGGTGGGAAGGCTCAGCAAACGATTTCACCGTCCTGAGGGATGCGATTTCACGACCGTCCCCTGAGGGTCTCAAGATAATAGAAGGTACTTGTATGTTTTACACAATTAATGCTTAATCCAACTAAACATGACAGTTCTCCACACCGTGTAGGGAAGTATTACCTCGTTGACGCCGGTTACACGACAATGCCCGGTTTCATAGCACCGTACCGGGGTGTCAGGTACCACTTAAAAGAACATAGTGGTAGACCGCCTACTAACCCGAGGGAGCTTTTCAATTTAAGGCATTCTATGTTACGGTCCAGAGTCGAGCGCGCGTTTGCAATCCTGAAGAACCGATTTAAAATTCTAACATCTCGGCCATTTTTTCCCTTCAAAACTCAGGTGAAATTAGTGCTTGTCTGTTGCGTCCTCCACAATTACATTGCAGGGGTGGACCCGAACGATCATTTTTTAAATGATCCGGGCATGCAGCAAGAAGACGCAGTCACGCCTTCCCAAGGCCGGTCACGGCGCGAGCAACAGCGGGAGAACCGACAGTGGGTCTAACTCAGGGATGCGATAGCGAGCGACATGTGGTCCACTTATACATCCTCCAGTTGACATTAAAAATATTTACAGATGTTATCTTGTTGTTATTATGGACACCGGAATACTTGTTTGAACGTTGTTTATTTGATGGCATTACTAATTATATCATTACCATGGTCTACTACCTTAACAATATTATGTTGTCGTTTCAGTATATGTTCTCTTGTTCACATCCAAATCTATGTTTTGGTTTATTGTAGTAATGATTGAACGTGCTTCATATGATGCGAGATTAATATATTTATTGAAGGGCTTTCACTTTTCTATGCTTTCTTATTCGTTGTTAGGTCATCTGCACAGAATGGATTGTTCTGATCGTGTGAGTCAGGGTGCCCACGGTAGAGGTTCTTCATCGAAGACCACGTCAAACAAACGTGGGACACCAAACAAACGATGGAAGAGTGAGTACGACGCATTCCTAATTCCATTGCTTGTAGACCAAGCGAAGAAGGGGTTGAAGTGCGATAAATCATTCAAAAGAGCTGCTTTTGCGTATGCTGTCGTGGCCGTCAACAATAGCTTCATGACAGATTTCACTCCAGAGAATGTGGAAAATCATTATCGCACATTCAAGGCTCGTTTCGCTGAAATTAGAAAGATTCGCGAACTCAGCGGAGCGGGGTGGGATGAAGACACAAAAACTGTGACCCTTGACCCCCTGGTTGCGGTGGCATACATTGAGGTGAGAATTGAAGTTATTTTATTCATTGAAGTCGTATGTTTTGAATGCATTATTCAGTCCGTTGAAAATATTTCTGTTATCATGAACAGGCACATCCTGCTGCCCGACCGTTTATCAACAAGCCAATCGAGCATTATGAAGGCCTAAGGGTTATCTGTGGTGAAGATAATGCGACAGGCTGCTATGCGACATCAATGTTCTCAGATCTGGGTGAAAAAACAGACAACGATGACGATAACAACGACAATATGCAGTCTTGTCCAATGGAGGTTCAAAGCGAGGAAGATGGCGAGGGTGATTCAGTCCCACAGGTCGTTAGAAGCCCAGCCACGTCATCGACGCAAACAAACCGACGTGCTAGTAAGGTGAACCGGAATGCGTTGGTGATTGGCGAGCTTGTTACTGCCGTGGGGGAGATGGCAACTGCCATTACAAAAACCACCACGCATTGGACTGAAACACTGTACACGAAGGTGACGGAATTGGAAGGGTTTGAGGAGCACGTCCTTATTAATGTTTTCGAGTATCTGCAGTTGCGCGAAGGTGAAGCTAGAAGCTTCATGGTGAGGAAGCCCGAGCTGCGCGCAAGATGGGTTCGCGACTTCATCGGACGTGAAACATGAAGCGCACGTGTGCAACACGCTTTGATTTTACTTTAGAACGTTCATCGTTTCTGTGTTGATTTGTGCTTGTTTGTTTGTGTTAACTGCTTGACTCCATGCATGTTACGGACGGCGCTGTAGCGATCGCGCATGCATTTGTGTACTGCGATGTTGTTTTATCTGTCCTGCAGGTTCACGCCAGTGTACTGGCCATGTAGTCATGCTGTTGGTGTGTAGTTTGCTTTGGTGTTAACGTCAATGTTGTGATTTCTTTTCTTTGTTGAGTTGCAGGTGGTGGATGTTGGCCTCGGTGTTGACACAATAGTATATTTTGTGTTTGTTATGTTTGCTCAATGAAAATGTGGTTTTTAATTTTGCTATAAGTAATTTTGCAGGAATTGATAATATTGTGTGAGAAGTGCCACCAGGTGTACAACTTCTCCAAGTTGGGCGATTTCATTAGTGGGATGAATGTTGGAGAGCCATACACGCAGGGAATTTTAGGCGAAGGTAAGGTGTAAGTGTTGACTGTTTAGTTATTTATCATTTGCCTTTACATATAATTGCTAATGAAATTGGTCTTCTTTAGGTTCTGAAATGAAGCTGGATTCATTGGAAGGAAGTTCTAAGATATGGCTAAATGAGTACAAACCTGATGGAAGATGTGTATGGAACTGGATATGTAAATGGAATTGTGTATAGAACATGTTTTTCAATTCTTCCTGTTGGATATTTGTTGAGGTTTTGGTATGTTGACAATTATTCAAGTGGAGATGAAAAGGAAAATTTATTTATGTTAGAATTCTGGTTGAACGTTTTTTGGTTCATTTGTTTTTATTAGTAATGAAATTGAATTGGTTTACTTCATTATTTAAAAAAAATACAAAAATGCCAAATTATAAAAAAACTTTAACAACATTTGAAAAAACGCGAGAATGTACAAAACAAGACTTGAGCCAATGTGTAAGATATTTTTCAAGTGTTGTGAGGTCAACGACCATCTTGAGGGAAATAGTACGTGTGTGTTTAAGATGGGTCAAAGTAAATATTCAATTTTAAACTACTCATTATATTTAAAATTACAAATTTCTCGTTGTTCTGTCGAGAATCTTTTTTCTTAGAAAACCATGTATTATACAAGTCTTTCTTGTGTGATGTGTGGTTTTATCTTTGTATTATATTTTGAAATTTTCGTAATTTGTTATTATGTTTTTCTTTTGTAATTTGTTATTATGTAATTTATTTTAAAAATTATTGGGTAATTTCATATGTATCGACTTTTATTTTTTGAAAAACTAAAGAACGGCTACACCGGACGATTCGACATCTATGACCGTGACCCAACATTGCAAGTCATAACAAAGTCACCAACGTTGAAGCGAATTAGGTAAAAATACTTATTTCAATTAACCGATAATTCAATATTTACTTAATTTGTTATAATGAAATAATTAAATATTTACTTAATATGTTAATCAAATTCATAAAATGAAATTAAATTGAGCATGTATTTACATTTTACAAACTAAGGGGGTAACCTTACCCTATTTCCGGAAGTGGTGATTATATCCCACTTCGGTGTTACCAAACACCAAAAAGTGGCTGAAGTGGGATTTTCCAGATTCCTATTCCTACTTTCCAAACACAGGAAGTGGTCCCAGAAGTCATGTTTTCCAGCACAACCAAACACACTAAAGTGGTCACTTCCAGCTGAACTCCTCACTTCCACGGAAGTGCCACTTCCAGACTTCCATCACTTCGGCATTTCACTTCCGAACCAAACGGACCCTCTGCTTGGGAGAGGTGAAGAAGGGTTTTGTAAAGTAGAGTAAAGTAGGGTAAAGTAAGGTAGAATGAGGTTTTAAGTTATACCTTGTTTGGATTGAAGGTAAGGTAAATGGAGGTTACTAAACCTTGTTGTGTTTGGATTGAAGGTAATAGAAGGTAATGTTATATATGCATATTAGTAAAATGCCCTTGAAGTTATAATTTGTATTTCATGCTAATGGTACACGTATAATACTATTATTGTAAATTAAATATTTTTAATTTATTAATTTACAACATTTAATATTTTATTCCAAAATAAAAAAAATCTGTGTGAATTAAAATTGTACACATATAATAATACTATTATTGTAAATTAAATATTTTTAATTTATTAATTTACAATATTTAATATTTTATTCCAAAATAAAAAAAAATATGTGTGAATTAAAATTGTCCCATATAATACTATTATTGTAAATTAAATATTTTTAATTTATTAATTTACAATATTTAATATTTTATTCCAAAATAAAAAAAAATCTGTGTGAATTAAAATTGTCCCATATAATACTATTATTGTAAATTAAATCTTTGTGTGAATTAAAATTGTCCCATATAATACTATTATTGTAAATTAAATATTTTTAATTTATTAATTTACAATTTTTGATATTTTATGGAATGATGGAAGATCTAGGGCTATGGAATGATGGAAGGATATGTTTGTAAAAACTTAAAACTAAGAGGGGTATTTTGGTCTCAAAATTTATTCAACCCTCCAAAACCCCCCATTTTGGAGGGTTGAAAAGTGGGGGTAAATGGAGGGGTTTTCAACCCTCCATTTACCCCCAAATACTCTACCATCAAAATCCTTTCTCCATAACCCTCTCCCAAGCAAGGGTTGTGTCATAACCCTACCCCCAAAACCCTCTCCCAAGCAGAGCCTAAAGGGCAGGCTTATTTGTCGACATTGAAGGGTGTGGTGAAAGAAGGTTTATTTCATTACCTTATGCTGGTGAACGAGTTGTGAACGTTTCTTTGTTTGTAATGCATGACAACTTGAGGGTTTCATGGAACATGACTCAGTGGATACCTTCTGCGCAATAGCTAGATACAAGGGAGAAGGTCGGTGCTGCAGTTCACTGTGTTAAGTACATAGGAGTCAGTACTGCAGAAGATATGTGAAAGATGGAGTCTCGAAATCTCTTGTGTTTGTATGAGGTTGTCACCCCGGATGCACATCATACTGTCTTCCCCATAGAATGTGAGGTTGATTTCCAGCGAATGTGCCGCGTCCACCATATGTTTAACTGCTCTGCTATCGATCTTATTATCACCTCAACTGACGATGCCGTCGATGAGGCCCCATACTCCTCTTTACTATCGTTAATATCACATGTTTAGATTTTAAACGTTTACTTTTAGGAGTTTCCCTTTATCCATCGTCATTTTCGTTTAGCTTGTAAGGTTTCCGCTTAGGAAATATTGTTTTCGTTTACTTTTGTGAATTTTCATTTACCCTTCGCCGTTTTCGTTTAGCTTTTAAGGTTTCCGCGTAGAAAACACTGATTCCGTTTACTTTTTGGAGTTCCCATTTACCTTTTACGGTTTCCGTTTAGCTTTTAAGGTTTCCGCTTAGAAAACATTATTTTTGTTTACTTTTTGGAGTTTCCATTTACATTTCGCAGATCCTGTTTAGCTTTTGAGGTTTCCGCTTAGGAAACATTGTTTCCGTTTGCTTTTTGGAGTTTCCATTTACCTTTCGCCGTTTCTGTTTAGATTAGGATGGTTTGCCATATCTTACATCTTGTTGTGTACACCAAGAGCAGGGATTCAATTTCAGAGAGCCTACCATTAAGTCGACGAATAATGTCGCCTCAACAACACACATCAGGTACGCTATCTATGGCTGTAGAACAACCTACTAGTACATGTCTCGAAGTTGGGCAACGATTTCACGATGGAGACCACTTTAAAGAGACACTGCAAAGTGTTACCATAAGTCAGAATTTTAACTTCACCTTCGTGAAGAACGACAAGTAGAGGGTAACTGTCCAATGTGCATCTGATGGTTGCCAATGGCGTGTCCACGCGTCGAAGGAAGTAGACCTAGAGACGTTTAAGATCAAGATGGCATACTCGGCATACACATACAGTGGGGGTATTGGCACTATCTCGCACCCTAAAGCTTAAAAAAAAATGGGTAAGCGCTCAGGTTATGCAGAGGCTGAAGGATCGCCCTCTCTATAGGGCCATCGATATTCAACGGGATATAATGCGCGACCATAGCGTCCACCTGTCTTATAAGCAAGCCTGGTTGGGGAAAAAGGTCGCCCGGGGTGTTCTTCATGGTAGTGAAGTTGTGAGCTACTACCTACTCAGATGGTTTACCGGGAAGGTTTTAGAGACCAATCCTGGAAGCGTTGCCATGGTAGATCATGAAGGCGACCGGTTTACATGCGTTTTTTTCGCATTCCATGCGTGCATTGTTGGTTTCCAGAGGGATTGCAGACCCTTGCTATTCATCGACGGGACTCATTTACTAGGGAAATACAGAGGAACCTTGCTAGGTGCAACGGGGAAGGGTGCGAAAGACGGTTTCTTTCATGTTGCATTTGCCATTGTTGACAACGAAATGGATGCAAATTAGACTTGGTTTCTTTCCAAGCTTAGTGATGTGTTATATGGGGACACTAATTACACTAAGATGATAACATTTGTATCGGACAGGTCGAAGGGTCTCATTAACGCAGTCGGGAAGGTTTTCCCCTCATCCCCGCACGTGTACTATCTCAGGCACCTGGATGCCAATTTTATGAAGGTAAACGTGGGGATCGGGAAGCCATTAAAGGAGCTATGTTGGTCCATAATCGTTAGGATTGCATTTGTGTGCACGGAGAAAAAGTTCAATGACGCAATGAACGACCTGTTGAACGCATCTCCACCTGCTCACCTCTGGCTACTCCAAAAATCCAACATCGCGCATTGGGCAAATTACATGTTCAAAGACAAAAGATGGGGCGAGATGTATTCGAACGTCGCAGAATCATTCAACGCATGGATCAAAGTGGCAAGGCATCTCCCCGTGACAACACATGGTAGATTCTATCTGGTAAGCATTCTTTTTGTACACCAAGTTCCCACTTACATCTATGCGTTCCCATTTACGTTTTGAAGTTTCCGTTTACGTTTACGCGTTCTCGTTCAAAACTCTGATTTCCCACTTACAAAAAATCATTTCCCATTTACTTATTGGAGTTTCCTCTTACATTTGGTCTATGTCGTTCGCTACACTAACTTCCCACTTACATCAGGTGTAAGCTCATGAATATACTGTGCAATCGTCATGAATAATCTCGACAGTGGGATACCCATCTGTGTCAGGACATACACAGCAAGATCGAGAATCTGGTCGAAAAATCGCGTACTTTACTCGTTGTGAGATCAACTAGCGACTGCTTAGAGGTTGTCGATCGGAATAGCTTCTCCGTCAGTCTGATGTCATGGACGTGCTCGAGCCGATGGTAGGAAGTTTACGGGATCCCGTGTAAGCACACGCATGCGCGGCTATAATGCAAACGGATTCAAACGTTCACCGGTATGTTGATGAGTACTTCACCTCCGAGACGTACCGTTCGTACTATGCGAAGCGATTTTTCTGGTCCCTGATAATGATAGGCCAACAGATGATTCCTGTCCGTTGGCCGTCCGGCCACCAATACAAAGAGGCAACCCAACCACCAAAATGGAAAAGAATCGAGTCGCAGCTGGCTGTTGTACGTGACTTTAGGTGTAGCTGGTGTGGGCAGGTTGGCCACAACCTGAGGTCATGCAACGCACCCATTGCGGATTGACGGACGTCAAAGCAGAAGCAAGGGCATGTAAACAGAATTACCTGTATGTAAGCAGAAACTACCAATTCTATGCGGAAACGCCGGTATATAAACGAAACATTCAAATTTAAATGGAAATACTGTAATGTAAGCGAAAACTACGAATTCTAAACAGGAATCCCGGTATATAAACGGGAACCACGGAAAGGTAAACATAAACACCTGAATGTAAGCAAAATGTATTAGTTCTAAACAGGAATGCCCGTATATAAACGGAAACATCAAATCTAAACGCAAACACCTGAATTTAAGCGAAAACTACCAATTCTAAATAGGAACGGCCATATATAAACAGAAACAATAAAATCTAAACGAGAACACCTGTACGTAAGCGGGAAATATAAATTCTACGCGGGGGCGCCTATTTGTAATCGTTGACAATTATATATAAGCGGAAATAAATCGGCGTAATCAGTAAACACTAATTGTATTCGTAAGCGGCTGTATGTAATCCGAAAGTAAGTAATTACATCTGCAGATGACGAAATGCAAAATAGTTAGGATTACATTTGCAGAAAATGAAAAGCGAAATATAAGCGGAAAGAAATTTCTGTAATCAGTCTTTGCTCCCCTTGTCTCCGGCTACGCCATCCCTTTTGCACTTGGCAATCCCTTCCATAAGCATACGTGTTGCGTACCACAGACGCAGTAGTGGCACGTCCGTTTGAGGTCGACGGAGTTTCTCCCTGTTGAGAATTTGTTCAATAAACCGCATGGCGTAGAGGCAGCAGTTGAGGCTGTGAGGCTTCTGCCATGGGTAGTCTCGGATGAACACAAGGGGATAATTCTCCGTCCCGGCATCGCCAACCTCAACGGCGAGACACTGATCGAAAAGCTCCCTCTATTGGGGCACATAAGAAGTTGTCAGCGTCGTATAAATGTCAAAAAAAAGAAAGATCGAAAAGGATAGGAAACCTAAGACCCTACCATGCCCTTCGCGTCGGCATCATACGTGTGGCTTTGCGCTGAAGTGTAGTGTAGGTATTGATTTGATTGTTTGTCGAGGACGAGGAGGTAGAAGTGTGTGTTGAAGATTATGGGTAGGAGAATGAGTTCCACCTCATTGAAATTACTGGTGGCATCCACGACTAACGTAAGCGCCACCTCCACACTGTGCTTTGCCTGCGACATGAGAAGCGCTAGCGGACGGGTGATTGCAGAGCCCTTCTTGTAGGGGTAAGGGCTTTCTTTAGTAAATCCATGACGATGACACATCAAACGTCCAGCACATCGTCGGGAACAAGTACCCCGCCAACCAAAGTGTACAGGTGGTCCTTGGTCGTCAAAGAGAGATCGTTTTTCCAAACGATGGTCCTAAATTCGGGGAGTTGAACTCATTACTAAATGGCAATGATAAAGGAAAACAAATAACAGCACGCGCAAACCAACCCATACAAACGGAAAGGTTCCATGCTAGCCGGATACACTTAAATGTAATCGGATACCCACAAAATGTAAACGGGAAAATACTATTCTAAATGAAAACGGCCAAAAGTAAACGAGAACCATGAAAATGTAAGTGGGAACCCATAAAATGTAAATGGAAACATACTATTCTAAACGGGAACGCCCAAAAATAAATGGGAACCACAAGAACATAAGTGGAAACCCATAAAATATAAACGGAAACACTCTATGCTAAACGGAAACGCTCAAACATAAACGCGAACCACAAAATGTAAGCGGGAATCCATACAATGTAAATGGAAACATTCAATCCTAAACGGAAACCAAAAATATAAGTGGAAAGGTTCCACGCCAACCGAAAACAGAAAAACACAAGGGGAAAACATTCTACGATAATCGGATACGTAAAAAATAAACCGGAAGCTGACCTGTCGATTACAAAATTGAGGAACATCCCCATTGCAGCTTGCTTGAGTTTTTTTAAACGATGGAATCCAGCAGGCCTTTTCTTTTTGGGGATGAACCCCATCTTGACAATCGACAACTCTTGCTTTTCGATGGTTGATATTGCGTCAACGTCGATAGGGATCTCTACTAGTTGTTTGCTGGATATGTGGTCATGTGTTTCGTCCGAAGTGAAGGGCTGAGGTGGAGCCTCTTCTTCTGCCGGAGGCACTACGGTGGCATCTTCTTCTAGAGGGGAAGGACAATGTGCAGTTTCGTCCGCCATAGGGGGCTGAGGTAAAGCCTCTTCTTCTACTGGAGGCATTGGAGTGGCATCGTTTTCTGGAGGGGGAGGAGAATGTGTAGATTCGTTCGCCGTAGGGGGCTGAGGTAGAGCCTCTTCTTCTGCCGGAGAGTGTACGGGTGTCAGAGCTTCCTCTACAGCGGGGTCCCACTGGCAACTTCATTCGCATGGGAGGGCTGAGATGGGGCCTCTTGTAGTGCCGGTGCCTCTGGTGATTGAGCTTCCTCTGCGGTGGAGAGCCCACTGGCATCTTCATTCGACAGCGGGAGCAAAGACGGAACCTTGTCTTATGCCGGACGGATTGGACTCGCAGTGACCTCTGCTGGGGGAGGGGGGCTCAGATGGAACTCCTTCGTCGGCCAAGGTGACTGGACCAGTCGCTGTACAGGTAACAGTGGGCTCTTCTGGAACCTCTTCGTCCATGGGTTCCACAGAGGAGGATGGGCTCGCGACTTTATCCTGTGCCGCTGCCAGAGAGTGCACGCGTTCGTCATCCTTAAGAGTGGTTTGCATGTCGGAGGCGAGCGTCGGTGAATGCCACTTGTCAAAATCGAAGGTTGGAATGATGACCTTAGCTTTCATCTCGGTCAAAGACTCTATGACGCTGTCAACGTCGATCGCGTCGGAGCCATCAATACCGGATGAGATTATTGAAGGACTTGTTGAGTCCTCCTTCTTCAATCCACCCTGACGGGCGACTCTTTTCGTCCTTGGACTAATGGGCATCGAAGTAGTCATCCACTGGCTTGCAACCCATGGAGGCCACTCAAGAATATCGCTGGGCTGTTGTTCTTCATGCTAGGGTGAAAGGGGGGAGGCAATCACCGAAACACGCGCGAGTGGCCACATTCTCAGCTACTGCCGGCGGAGCTGACACTGAGCCTGACCTCGGTGTGTCTCCTGGCAAAGATGGGATGGCGATACCAATCCATTGTTCGATGGCGTCCACCCGAGATGCTAGACGTTGGAAATTTTGTGACAGTGTCTCGAATCCCCGCAGCAGCCGAGTGGCAACATCGTCTGCGGTTGCCGCCAAGGGGGTCCCCATGCCTCGTGACGAGGCCGACTACGGCGTGGGGGGGTGGGCTAGTACGTGGGGGGTGGACCGACCACATTTTCTCGGACGCACCACCTTTGCTTCAGGTTGTACACTCGGAGCAGGTTCCGGCCGCAATGGCTGGCGTGTCACCAAAGCCAGCGTTTGGTTATCCCGGAGGAGGGGTCAGCTTGGAAAACTATCAACCAAGAAGAACAACATTCAGACGTAAGTGGTGACCAGTTAGAAAAAGTAAACGGGAACTTTCAACTCTAAACAAAAACCTGAAAACATAAACGGGAACTCTCGATTCTAAACGGAAACCTGAAAAAGTAAACAGGAACTTTTGATTCTAAACAGAAACCTGAAAACGTAAACGGGAACTCTCGATTCTAAATGGAAACATGAAAAAGTAAACGGGAACTCTCGATTCTAAATGGAAACCTGAAAACGTAAACGGGAACTCTCGATTCTAAACGGAAACCTGAAAACGTAAATCGGAACTCTCGATTTTAAGCAGAACTTGAAAAGGTAAACGGTAACTCCCGATTTTAAATGGAAACAACCAATACTAAATGTAAACTCTCAAATGGAAAGGGAAAACGGTGACTTCATACCTCTTTGTCGTTGAGGGATGACAGTAACCAGTCAAATAATGGTTGTTCCCTAAATCTGCTCTCTCCGTAGCAGAATATCCGGGGAGTTCTCCCAACGCGGACCTTTTTCCCCATTCCAGTGACCTCGTAGAACCATAGGATGAGTGCCACAGAGCACCCGCGCAAATAGCCGGTGTCAATTGTTTCCCCCTTGGCTCTTGACTACACGCGGGCGGCCGTTTGGGGGACATCCTCCATGATCCACCTATGGGTGACCTCCGCCCATGCGTACTTTCCTAGCGATGAGAGATCCGCAACATAGTCCACCAACCATCTTGGCACTGAGTAGGTAGTGTTTGGGAATAGCACTGTCCCCATGAGATACAAGACCAGCAGCTTGATGAAGCTCTCCTCATCCCCTTTCGACTGGACCATTCTCAGAAGGGATCTCTTCATAGCATACTGGGTCCTTTCAAAGCTTTTGGACTTGCACTTCTCTTTAAAATCCGATGGTATTTTCTTTTTTTTTAATACCACCAAGTCCCCGTCAGACTGGAGACCTATGATCATGACCACATCTTTTGGTCTGAAGCTGACTAGGCTGGCCCCGATTCTGAACTCCTTGCTCTCGTGGTCGTATCGCTGCATGATGGCATCAAGCAGCCCCCTCTCCTGCAGTAATCCCTCAACCTCCATGAGATAGCCGAATGGTACGTGTCCTTTTCACTATCTCCACCTGCCTTACTGACATCTGTTGTTTCAGCTCGGACAATATCTTGACGACGGGTACTAGATAACATCTGCCGTTTACCGGGTTGGATACCATGTCTGCGTTACATCCAACATTACTCAGCCAAACATGCTTGAATTCTAAACAGAAACCCTTAAATACTAAACGAAAACTCCTCAATCTAAATAGAAACGTTCCATAAACGGAAATCGTTCATTCTAAACAAATGTGGGAATAGAATAAAACCCTATTACTCTTACCAGAGTTTCCTGGGTCGGATTTGGTTGACAATCGGATGTCTGTTATGCCGACGATGTCGGAACTAGGGCTTCTCACTCGCGCTTTCGTATAGAAGAAGATGAAAAGGTACTCCACTGACAGTTCAATAGAGAAAGAAGGTTGCTTCGCTTTTCGGTGTCATCAATGCGCCCCAAGTTTCAAGCCTCGGAACACGCACCATCCCAATTCCCGTTCGCGCGTCAGCCGAGGGGTATAACCGTCACTCCACTCTAGTTTTAATGGCGTTAACCCATGCAGGGACCCAGATGGAAGTAAACCCAAAAAGGAGGGATGGTTTGTTCATTTCTAAAATATCAGGGTTTTTTGTGAATACATGAATTTCTCAAGGGTGTTTTGTTCATTTCCAGATCCAAATATGATATTTATATATACCTTAAAAAGTTTTTTTACATGTATATCTTTTTACCTTACATACGTTATTAAAATATATTATTACTTACATAATATTGATTTTTAAAAAATAATAAAAATTGAAGTTTATGTTAATTCTTAGGGGCCGTTTGGTTGACAGTAATGATATATTACAATGGTAATGAGATTACTGTGGTAATTAGATCGGAAATGTTATATGATCAGGAATCTTGTAGCAATGTGAGATTACTATATTTGGTTGAGAACTTATATTACATGTAATCTTTCATTGCCATGTTTGGTTAATCATGGTAATCATCTCAGTAATATATCAAATTTACCCAAATACCCTTACATTTAAAATTTTAAAAATTTTAATTTAAAGTATTTAGATAAATAAATAATTAAATTATAATATATATATATATATATTATGTTATAAATATATAAATAAAAATGGAACAAAACTAGAGTTTTGATAATGAGTATAATATGTAATTAAATTAAATGACTGGGAGTATAATTAAAAAAAATATTTCAGATTACCACCAATCTGGTAATCCAGATAGACACCTGTTTTGGTGGTAATCAGATTACCACCTTACATGATAATATTTCACTATTGGTAATCTCACATTACCATTAACATTACCATTGCTACAGTAACCAAACATGATAATCTAACCACATTACCGCCAGATTTCCGGTAATGTTTTAAAATTATCGTGAACCAAATGCCCCTTAGAGTATTCAAGAAAGGGTTATTTTTCATTTAAATGTAATAACTAAAAGAAGTTTAAATTTCTTTTAAGAAGATATATATCTATTTTCTTATGATCATTATAAATTTTTAAACGTCTACAAATGCAGATCTTTTACTTATTTAATATGTTGTTATATGTTTTTTTTTTTTTTTTTTTTTTGGGAAAAGCCTCAAAATCACAATGATTTCCCAATATAATTGAAATTCCAAAACCTTATTCCAATTAATCCCCTTCTATTTTGGCTTCCAACAAATACCACTTTATCTCTTTTCTAAGGAAACCAATCTGCTTTTATTTTATTTATTTATTTATTTATTTTGCTTTATTTAAAATACTAATATTGCATTAAATTTTATGCTGTACTATATTGTGTAAAATTCATTTTTATTGAAACTTTAAAATTAAGTAAAAAAAATCAATTGTTTAGGAAATGCCAAACAAAAGTATTGCTTGTTTTTTAAGTTGCGTCAATTCACAAAATCACCAAATTACTTGCACGCTTTCTATTCTCATTCCAATGACTCCAACCTCCTTGATAGTTAAAAAATATATATAATATATAAAATATGGTATTAAAATACCAATAATAATAATAATAATAATAATAATAATAGATATAGTAAAAACCCGTTTGATTACACTCATTATAAGTCCTCAAAGAAGGTGACGATGTAGGGATCCATATGTAAATATAGAGGTTGTTTGGTATAAGGTTTGAAATATTCTCTAAAAAGTATGGATTCATAGAAATATAGATTTGTATGTGATAAACTCCGGATGTAATATTAGGCCCTTTTTACTGATCCATAACTTGAGTGTAGGGTCAGTTAACTCCCTAAATTCCTTTGCTAAGTCTCAACAGCTGTTTGGGGGTGTTTAGAAGAGTGTTAAGTGTTACACAGAGGATAGTGTTACTACCATGCATCCCCATAATCCCGTGAAGCTTGAGTTTTCTGAGTTTTTTTAGGTGTGAGGGGGAAGGGCATTTTCATCTTTTGTTTGCTATGAAAAACTTTTATCATAGAGCTCTAACCCTTGATCTTCTTTCCATCTCCCTTGTTTTGAAGATTCATCTCCTTCTTCTTCTCCTCTCTTGGAAGCTGGGTAAGTGATCTTTTTGTTTTGTTATTCTTCTTATTTCTTCCATTCTCTGTTTTTTTTTTTCATTTCTCCAAGATAAATCAAGGGTTTGAGATATTTAAGAATGAGAGAGCTTGAGTTATTGCTTGAACCCTTGAATGTTAGTATACGTTTGGATTACCGCAATGGTTCCCCATTGGGGGAATTATTGCTCTCTGATTCCTATACCCATATTTGGTTGGGTTTTTTGGGAGGTAATTATTACATGGGAGGTCACTATTAACCCCTACAGGGTAATGAACAATGCCCACCATATGTCCTAGCAAAAGACTCTTATGTCCTTATTAAACATAAAAAAAACACTATTATTAATTAAAAAATTATAAGTATGTAATGGAATTTAATAGTCATTTGAAATTAATTTTTAATTAAATAATAATCAATAATAATAAAATAAATATTTACGTTTGCATTATTTTATAAATAATAATTATTTTAAGTAAATATCATTTGTAATTAATTAATTAAAAAATTATAAGTATGGAATGAAATTAATAGTTCTTTAAAATTAATTTTTAATTAAACATTAATTAATAATAATAAAATATATATTTATGTCTTCATTATTTTTATAAGTAATAATTATTAGAAATAAATATTATTTCTTTATGCAAGAGGTAAAAGTATAATTTTAACATAACTCCATTTTTTAATTTTCCCATTCTCAATAAATTACCTCTCCAACAAAATACCTTTTTCATTACCATCCCTTACCCATTCTTTTCCCCCCTCTTCATTACTTTATTCATGCTTATTCCATTACAGTAATCCAAACGTACACTTAGAAGCTAGATGGGTTAAACAAATTAGACTCCTCATTCCCTCCAATTTTGATGAAAATCTTGAATTATGTTTTACTTGAATTCGGAACTACTGTAGCACATAGACTTTCTCGTCTATTCCTTGTATTTTCTAGCACTGAATGGAGTTAATCTTCTTGGAAACTCTTTGGGATTAGTTGGACTCAAGATTGAGCCATACACAAGTCTCTATTAAGGTTTATATAGCATATAGACCTAGGGTTTCTTGTGTTGTGTGGTTTGGTTTTAGGTGGTGAGGCTACAATTGAAGGTAATGAGCCCGCATAGTGCCATTGTGACTTCCTTGATCTTCCATGTTGTGAGTGGATTGTGTTGTATTGATAGCTTTATTAAATTCCGAATTACTTTGTTTAATTAGTTGTCATATTTTTCTATATTCTCATATTAAACCTACATGTTTCGATTTGATGCTTTGAATGGTTTGCTAATAATATATATATAAGTATATCCTATATGCTTAGATATAAGTTTGGATGCAGGGATGAGAATTTCACATAGTTGAACATTTATGCGTAAGGCATTCTATAACATGGAAAATGGTTTTCAATTGTGGAGGTATGACCTCCTTTTCAAATATTATTGTTGTGAAATTTGAAACATGGAAATTGTTCAATTTCACCTTTTGATGATGCTGAATCGTTATATTGTTATAATGTGAGCTATGGCCTTGTTTCATGAGCTTGTTTGGATGGTAAAGGGGGAACTTAGCCTTGCATGTAGTAAGGGGTTCTCATTATCTGACCTATAGAGGCTGTGTGGTGGACTCTGTTGATGTTTTTCTTTCGGAGGTGTGGAAAATAGAGTCACCACACAAGTCTCAGTGGGCCAATGTCATATAAATGAATGCATTGACAACTCCAAACACAGTCACGACCACAACTAGAGTTGGAGAGGTTTTAAGGCTATTGTGAACCGATGACGATGGCTTTCTAGCATTTTTAAAAGAACTTCATTGGAGGATACGCAAGACTGATGAGGCTTCTATGGAGGCCAAGTGCAAGAAGATTAGTTTTCACCGTTGTGTCTTCAAGGTCTAGATGCACAACAACAAGCACGCTTCTATCAACACCGCCATGGTTATAACAGCTGCCACTGCCGCTACTCTTGATCAAATTGAACCTACTGGACATGTTGATGCTGCTTCTGTTGATGTTGTTGATGCTGCTACTACTGCTAAAGGAGATGAACATGCTACTGCTGTTGCTGGTAATGAAAGAGATGGAGATGCTACTAATGATGAAAGAGATGGGGATGGTGGTGATCATGGTGACAACAATGCTTTCACCCCTACTGTTGATGCTTGATGCATTTAGAACTTGTTGTTCTTGTTTTCTTGTTAGTGTTGTTGTTGTCATTGCAGTCTCAATCGTCGTTGGTTATTGTTCATCATAGATGGTGATATGAGAAGGTTTAGGGTTTAAGCCAGTGTTTAAACTTGCAACATAGTTTAGAGTTTTTTTTTTAATTATTTTTAAAATAAATTTTCAATTTAAACAAAACCACATCAACGTAATTTAACGGTAAATCTAACTCCGGTTAGACAGAAGAACTCAACATGCTGAAATCGAATAATAAAGGGAGCAAAAAGAACTCAAATTAAATTAAAGAGACTAAAAAATTAATTGGTAAAAATAGATTGACTATTTTGGTGATTATACCTATTTTAAATTAACCCTTCTTCTTCCTCTAAATACCAACATTAAGGTGACGGATTGAGTGGGAAGTGTAGACAATTATAGGGTTGTCAATGTTGCCATCATTATCATGACTTAATTCTTTTAAACTCTCAAACAATGTTTTATTCATTCCACTAACAACTTTCTTTTTTAGATGTTGTCACTCATAGCTTTTCCCTAATAACAATGTTGTTGCTAAAGAAGAAAACTCTTAACTTCTGAGCATAGTTCAAACAATGATCTCAAACTTCAATAGCATTCAGAAGCTTCCGCTAGTGACAATAAAGTCTTTCCACTTCTAAATGGTTAAAAAACACATTTTTAGACAATGTTTTCATATTGATAAATTAATTTTATTAATGACAAACACAAACCTTTTTGACTTCGCCATCACCTTGTTTTAGCACGCGTTATTTTTGATATAAGTGGAAGAAAGTTAAGAAGTGAGGGAAGTGCCACTTCTCTGAAGTGGTGAAAAATTATGGAAATGATATGACTTCCACCATTTTCTGTGTTCATTTTGCAGAAAATGTCTCTTCCATGAAGTGCTCATTTTTTCACTACTGGTGTTTATTTCGGTGTGAGTGGTGTCATTTTTGAATGGTCTTTGGAAATGGGGGAAAGTGAGCTTTATAAAAGACTCACTTTCCCCATTTCGGTGTAAAAAATGTTGAAGTGGTTTTAACCAAAACCCATTTCCATCTGAAATTGGGGAAATGATCACTTTCCATCTTCAGAAAAAAAAAACATCAGAAATGGAGGAAGTCAGTCCACTTCTCTCCACTTCTCCCCACTTACACTCAATTGAACACGCCGTTATTGTCATTTTTTCTTGGATACCACCAAAATCCAGTTTCATTCCCATTTAGTTTTGTCCAAAGAATCTAATCTCTTTTTACTGCATCCTACTTATTCTTCAATCACTTTATGTGTATGGCATACTTGTCTCCTTTCAAAGCTGTAATACCACATTATTCTTCAATTGCTTATATGTATGGATGAATATCTCCAAGCTTTTACCATCTCAAACAACTTTTTTCCTCTTTAACTACGTTTTCTTACATATATGCTCTCAACATTGGCATTTGATGTAGCAATATCTAAATTAAAAAAAGAGAAAAAATTTTTAAGAGATAAAAGTGAGTTTTATTGAATTATTAATAGGCTTATCATATTACTTTGCAAATTTAGCATCTATAAAATAGATGTACATCAAAAATAATATGGAGACATCTTTGCAAAAACCATGCCATCAGATTATGACAATTTTTTTTATTCTTTTTTATAATTTAAATGCATAAAAGATGAGAAAATACAGGCAAAAATCTCAAATTTGAAATTAGTTTGATTATATTAGCTCATGTTTGGTCAACTGGGTTTTAATTTTGATAGCTTGAGCCTGGCTTAATTTAGTGCAAAATAAAAAAAACTCAGTTTAACTTGGAATAAGAAGTGAATCAATTTAGTTCTAATATAGAAAAAAGAAAAAAAATCTTGAAATCAAGCTTATCAAGCTAAAACCCATTTAAAGCTTGATTTTTGTATTAAACTAGAAAATATAAAAAATATAAAATATATAATATTTTATTTGGCTTAACTTGTTAGATTGAATTAAGACTCAAATTAAAGTAAATTAATCCACCATTAGAGGTCCAATTGTCTATCTATTATACATAGCCCATTGAGCCAACATTTATTTGATCTCAGCTTGAAAGCAAATTCAAGTTTGATCTTAGCTGCATTTTTTTTCTTTTTTTGAAATTTCAACATGAGCCTCAGTTGCTTTGCAAGTTGTTTGATCATTTATTAGCCCTAGCTGCCTCTAATTGAGCATATCATTCTTTTTTCAAAATATCTCACTTACAATAATGATTTGTCCCTGATCACTCATGCGGGAAGGGATTGTTACATTAACGCTCCATTGTGAGGTTGTCAACATAACTTATATTATTATAATTATATTTTTCAAATTAATTTATGTAGAAAAAAATTAAAACTCTATAACCATGCAAATACAGAAGATTATTATATAATTTAAAACACTAAAAAAAAAAATAGAAAAGAACGGCTGGCCTACAATTAGGCACGCATATGCGCTGCCCTAACACTGAAATAGCCTCCCCTTTCGTGCAGGTGCAGGCGGCTCCTCTCTAAGTGTTAGGGTACACTAACCCAGGACTGGTTCACCGGAAACTTAGCATGTTCAGGTCCGCAGTGCACAAGTGTTTACCACCCAAGGTTCCAAAGAGATCAAATTTGAGAGGAGAAAGAGAAGAATGTGATTTGGATAGATGGATGGTTGCCCCCTTATGAACTAGTGAAACCATGAAAATTTCTCTCCTTTTCCAATGTGGGACTAAAATTTGTATAAAGACAAGTTTTGAACAGGGTTGGGTGTTTATTTGGGTTGGGTTTGGGCCTTAGCCAGGCCCATATCCAATAATCCCCCACAACACCCATAGCCTGAGCAAATAAAAAAGAATCAAGAAGTTAAACGGAAAATCATAAGAAGTGTCAAGAAGAGTAACACAAGTAGATACAAAGAGAACCTTGGGTTTTCATAAGATCAAGTTGAAGTGTCTTCATTAGACTTGAACTTTAACTTTTCAACAAGGTTTTCAACTGATGGGGAAAGTAGTGAACTATGTCTTGAACTACAACCCTTTGAATCAGAAGTCGACTTTGTTGAAGATCTTATGTGACACTTGAGCTAATCGGGCATTATTGGCCATGCGCTCGATACCATTTTATAGAGATTGTTAGAGAGTTAGCCCATTGACCCTCATAGCTGTGGCCTGACAGCTATCTTCACATAGGTGAGATCTCCAAGATATCTGTAGTGTAATATCTCGCTTTACCAGCCTTTGATCTCATTAAGAACAGAGCTCAACCTTAAACCACTACATGAGAGCACATGTCATAGGAATGGGGTAATGAAGTACATATCTTAAATATGCATAGGGTGCTCTCCCAGTCAACCAATCAATAGCTTCCCCTTGAACTTCTATCCTAGGATCTCCATTCAAAAAAGTAGGGTCACTATTGTTATTGACCTTTATGGGTTAAGTCCTATTCCCTTCAAAGCCTCGGCTATTATTTGTCTCGATAACCCTTTCGTCAGACAATTAGCTAGATTTAGCTCTGACTTTATGTAATCAATGCTCACTACGTTGTGCTTCAAATGTTTCCCAACTGACTTGTGACGGATCCGCATGTGCCTGCTCATTTTATCGTTAGTACTTTCACGCTTGCACAATTCAATAGCAGATTTAGAATCACAATGTATAGCAATAGGAGGCATAGGAGAAAACATAACCGGAATTTTAGAAAGTAAATTTCTTATCCATTCAACCTCTGTATATGTAGAATCAAGCGCAATCAATTCAGCTTCCATGGTGCTCCTAGCATTGAGCTTTTGCTTAGCAGATTTTCATTGGACAACTCCTCCTCCAAGTAGAAATACTTGGCCTGAGGTTGATTTAAGATCCACTGAGTCAGATATCCAGTTGGCATATGTGTATCCCTCTACCACACCAGGGAATCCAGTATACCTCAGTCCCAAAGACATAGTGCCTTTTAAGAATCTAAGAACCCTCTCAAGAGCAGTCCAATGTTCTTGATTAGGGTTACTGGTATATCTACTCAGTCTAGAAACAGAGTACACAATGTCAAGTCTGGTTCTGTTCGATAAATACATCAGTGATCCTATGATCTGAGCATAGAGATCCTGATTCACAGATTCACCTTTGTTTTTCTTAAGGTGTGTACTGGGATCAAAGGGTGTAGCGCAGGTTTACAACCCAGATATCCGTATTTTTCTAACACTTTCTCAGTGTAATGAGATTGGGATAATGTAATGCCATATGCTGATTTAGTAAGCTTGATTCCTAAGATAACATTGGCTTGTCCTAGATCTTTCATATCAAACTTACTAATTAGGAATTTCTTGACATCACAAACAAGATCAATATCAGAAGAAAAAATCAGCAAATCATCAACATACAAGCACACAAAAACACATTTGCCATCTACTAGTTTACTGTGAACACACCTATCATAGTTGTTTACAACAAATCCATAAGAGATGATTGCAGAGTCAAACTTAGCATGCCATGGCTTAGGGGCTTGCTTCAGTCCATAAAGAGATTTTACAAGTTTGTAAACCTTATGCTCTTGTCCGGAGACAACAAAGCCTTCATACTGCTCCATGTAAATTTTTTCCTTTAAATCACCATTTAAGAAGGCAGTCTTTACATCCATCTGATGGATTTCAAGACGGAAAGCAGAGGCAAGTGCTATAAGAGTCCTAATGGTGGTAGTGCGAGCTACTGGTGAATAGGTGTCAAAGTAATCAAGTCCCTCTTTTTGTTTGAACCCTTTTGCAACTAACCTGGCCTTGAACTTTTCAATGGATCCATCAGGTCGCAATTTCTTCCTGAAGACCCATTTACAACACAAAGATTTACTTCCAGGAGACAAGAAAGTAAGTATCTAGGTATGGTTGCTGATGATTGAGTGATACTCATCATCTATAGCTTCTTTCCAGAATACTGAATCAGCAGAAGCCATAGCCTTCTGATAAGTAGTAGGAGTATCCTCAATCATGAAGGTAATAAAATCATCACCTAGGTTCCTTTCCACTCTTCCTCTCTTGCTTATTCTAGGTTCCTGTACTGGAATAGGAGCCGACCTAGAAGTGGAGCTGAAAGTTAAAGGTACATAAGGAGTGGGACTAAAGATTGATTTGAGAGGAAAGATATTCTAAAAAAAAAATGGGCATCTCTAGCTTCAATAATGGTGTTTCCAGCTATTTCACTCACCTCTGAGTTAATGACTAGAAATCTCCCAACATTCCTATCTAGGGCATACCCTACAAACACTACATCTAAGGTTTTGGGACCTAGCTTCCTGGTTCTAAGATCAGAATTTTTTACCTTATCTAGACACCCCCACACTTTGAAGTAGTTGAGCTGTGGGGCTCTTCCTTTCCAAAGTTCATAGGGTGTCGTGCTGCGATCCTTAAACGGAATCCTATTTAGGATAAAGCAAGATGAGAGCAAAGCCTCCCCCCACAAGTTCTTGGGTACACCAGAACTTAATAGCATGACATTTACCATGTCCATTAATGTCTTGTTTTTCCTTTCAGAGACTCCATTGGACTAAGGTGTGTATGGAGCAGTAAACTCATGCACAATCTCATTCTGGTCATAAAATGAAGTCATAGCATTTGAAGTATACTTTCCACCTGTATCAGATCTAAGAACCTTAATGGTCTTGCCTAGCTGGTTCTCAGCTTCGGCTTTAAAAATCATGAATTTGCTAAGAGCTTCATTTTTGGATTTGATCAGGTATGTATAACAGAATTTGGAATGATCATCGATAAAAGTAATGAAGTAAATGTTTCCAGCTCTGGTAGGAGGTCTACAAGAATCACAGATATCACTGTGGATTAAATCAAGAATATCAGAATTTCGGATAATATGTTAGAAAGGTCTCTTGGGTAATTTGGCTTGAACACAGATTTGACATTTAGAACCTTGATCAATCTTGGATTTAGGAATCAGTTCAAGGTTCATTAACCTTCTAATGGTTCCGAAGTTCACATGACCGAATCTTCCATGCCAAATGTCACAAGACTCAACATTCAAAACAACAGATGAAGAAGAAGGACAACCAGAACTTTCATTAAAAGATAAATCAGAAGGTTCACATACATTGAGTTTGAACAAACCACCAGATACAAAACTTTTACCAACAAAAAGATTACTTCTAGAGATTACAAGGTGATTTGACTCAAGTACAATTTTGTAACCAGATTGAATCAAAAGGGAACCACTGATCAGATTCTTTCTAATGTCGGGTACATGCTGGACGTCTAACAGGGTGAGGACCTTTCCTGAAGTCATCTTCAAATCAATTCGTCCTCTTCATAACATGTGTGCTATTGATCCGTTTCTAAGAGTCACACATTGTCTACTTGAGACGTGATAAGTGGAGAACCAGAAACGTTCACTATAAACATGGACGTTAGCACCAGAATCGAGAAACCACTTTAGGTTTTGACAAGTCAAATTTACAGAAGGAATAAAGAAAATTGACCTAAAGAAAGTCTCAGAGGAGGGTTCACCCATCTCAAGCACATTAATTGTGGTTTGGGTGGACCGGAAGTTTTCTTGACAGGTTCAGTCTTGCGTAAGAAGCAGTCACGAGCAACATGGTTTGTCCTACTGCAAACAAAACAGTGTTTAGGATTTTTCTCAGAAGGTTTAGGAGCAGAAAATTTGGGTTGCTAAGAGTTTTGAGGACGTAAGTGGGTTGGCTTACCCTTGGCCTTAAAGGGTTTTCCTTTAGGGAAGAACTGGCGACCTCTATTAGACGAGTGGGAACCCCTAGAGCTCTTGGAACTATTAGGGCTACTGCTATGCTCAGCTAGATACACCCGACCCTTATGAGAATCTACACCCTTAGAGAAGATCTCGTTGGCTTCCTCAATTCTAATGGTGTTATATACTCCTACAACGTCTAAGGAATCAATCTTGTGCCTAAGTCCATTTGCAAATCCTGACCAAGAAGGTGGTAGCTTGTTCAGGAGAATGGACACTATGTGGCTCTCATATTGTTCAGGAGAATGAACACTATGTGGCTCTCATTATATAAGGTACCACACTTTTCTATGGCACTAAGTTAATCCTGAAAGGTATGAATATGTTATTCCATGTCTATCACATCTACCATCTTGTAGTTCTCAAACTTTATACTTAGGTGATTGATCCTAGTAGTATTGTCAAGGCCATACTCCTTTTCTAGGGCGCACCATATATCCTTAGTAGTCTTATAATCAAAATATTTGTCATAAAGACGATCAGAAAGAATGCTAAGGATTCTATGGCGATAGTGGAAATCGATCTTTTCAAGAGTTCTACTAGGAGTTGAGGAGCTAGGAGTTTGGTCTACAGTCAATATGGATAATCGACGAAGTCCATTAGGACCAAGATCAGAAGAATCAGAATCAGATGTTAGGGAAAAGGCTGAAGACAGTCCTAAGGTGTATAACCAAAATTCGGTTTGGTTTTTCCACCTTCTACAGTTCACCTTGCCGTCAAATTTGACTGGTTTACAAGAAGTATCAGATTGTGTATCCATGTGTGTGAAGTGTAAGTTAATCAGGTTCAAGGGCTACTAATGTGACACAAGCAGGTTTTTAGGTTTTGAAGAAATAAATTTCAAGAATACAATAAATAATATTCTACAATGAAATATAATATTCAGGATTATATATATGAAATACAAGATATAAGAAATCTACGTACAGAAATAAGGAATGCAGATTTATAAGTATGAAGATACAGTATGCAAATAGAGATATTTCAGTGTTAGATTATAGGAAAAAATTAAAACTCTATAAGCATGCAAATACTGAAGATTATTATATAATTTAAAACACAGAAAAAGAAAGAAAAAGAGAAATGGAATGGCTTGCCTGGAATTACGCACGCGTATGCGCTGCCCTAACACTGAAATTGCCTTCCCCTTCGTGCAGGTGCAGGCGGCTCCTCTCCAAGTGTTAGGGTACACTAACCCAGGAGTCGTTCTCCTGCAACTTAGCACGTTTAGTTTCGGCAGTGCACAAAAGTTCATCACCCAAGGTTTCAAAGAGATCAAATTTGAGAGAAGGAGAAAGAGAAGAATGTGATTTGGATAAATGGATGGTTGCCTCTTATAAACTAGTGAAGCCATGAAATTTTTTCTCCTTTTCTATGTAGGACTAAAGTTTGTATAAAGACAATGTTTGAATAGGGTTGGGTGTTTATTTGATTTGGGCTTGGGCCTTAGCCCGGCCCATATCCAACAATTTATTATTTTAACATTTGAAAAAACCGGACAAAGTTTAGATTTACATAAAACAAACTTCCAAGTATAGATCCTATGTATTCTTCATGTCTAAGTAATTGTCATACCATCCATACAAGATTTTCTACTTGAAGAACATGATTTTTCTTCATTTTCTCCTAATGCTTACGAATGCAATGGATCCAATGTTTGCATATCTTTAGACATCAAAGAAAGTAAAGAAGAGTAAACTAAGATGTTGAAAACCCTAAGTTCGAATCTGAAACACTAATTAGGATTTTTTGAGAAAAACTAAATATCACAAAAGTCAAAGGGTTCAATTAGTTTTAACTACTAGAGAAGTAGAAGTGAATCTAAGTTAGATACATCGTTATATTTTAAAATAAAATAAATAATATTTTAGGATATTCCACCTTCAAGGATATTTAAAATTAGTCAAAGAGTTAGTTTAATAATTTTTACCAAATATTGTAGTGAACCCTAATCTTAGAAGCCTTTGCATCTTAATTTGATACTTCAAGCTATTGTTTGCTAGCTTTTGTTAGTTTTAGCTTTTATTTCTTTTTGTTTTAATTTCTTTATTCGAAAATAAATCCGCTTAGACAATCAACACTTGCAAGATTTTGGTATTCGATAACATATATAGTACTTGTGTGAATGATATTTTTATACTACTTGAATGAGCTATATGCTTGAAATAGACATCATAAAAAAAAAAAGGGACTTAAAAGAATAAACAAGCCTCATTAAACTTGTTTATTGCTGAGAAGAAGAAGAAAAAAAGGAGAAGAAAAGGAAAGAGATGTATCAAATTTGTATTCTATCGAATTAATACAAAGTTATTAGTCAACATAAATACATGCTTCATAAAAACAAAGTAAAGTGTTGAACAGAAATGGTAAGCAGTTTATCCCAAAACTAAAGGCAAGAATTATAGACGGTGCACGCTTGAGAATAGCAATAATCCTGAACACAGTCCCAAAGATTAAAAAAAGGTTATTTTCAGACAGAAATTCACAAGAATGGCTCATTGTTGTGTACTAGCTTTATGTCAAAGAGATTTCAATGTTCTTTCAGATTCAATTCAATTCATAATTTTCAATTTTTAGGTTACTTAAAATTTTTTATTGTTTGAGATGCTTCAACAAGTTTTGATGGGTGATGAGAGTTTCAAACCCCAATTCTAGATCTAGGAGGACAACAAAGATAAACATTACCTTATTGAACAATTGGACCTTAGAAGTACAAATGAAGCTGACAAAAACTACAAACCAAGATGTGGTCATCTAGGTCATTGATGTCAAATAATTATAGCTGACAAGAAACACAAATGAAGCAAAAGTCATCTAGATCATTGATGCCGAATGATTAGAGCTAAGAAAAGCACAAAGCTAGATTGTGAAGAAGGTGACCTCGTAGAACAAGTGGAGTTGAGAAAAAGCTTTAGCTGTGTCATCTTTCCCTTAGCTGTTGAACTAGATTTTTAGACCGGGGTTTTGGTTATGGCCAAAATGATCATAAAACAAATTCCCCATCTATAAGATTTGAAAAGCAAGCCGAAGATAAACTCCTTTGAAATGAATAATGGTTTACAAAACTAGGGATTTGGAGCTATATGCACCTCCAAATCCATTAAAACAAACTCCACCAAAATGGTGGTTTTCGAAGAATGGCCATTCATATTAAATGTATTTTTTTTTTATAAGGGTTTCATGAAAAAGAAATTTTGTGTATAAGGCCGTACTTCTTTGTTTTAGCTCATCACGTAACCTATTGAGTTTTTTTTTACAATGACATAATAGTTTGTTATTTATTGAGAATCATTTTTCTAGAAAAATAATTCTTATTCACATAGTAATGTAGAATCTCAAGTATTTAATGTAGACATCAAAATATCATGTTTTTGTGTGTTTGGACTATCAATGTTTAAAAACTAGATTAGACCAGTTAGTTTATCTAAGGCAAACAAATTTCCAACCTTAGGATAGGTTTGATCCAATTAAAAAACTGCAAATAAAAAAAAGGGTCGAACAAGTGACCCAGCTAGTTGGATTAGTGGAGCAATGAAGCAGTCTAATCCTAAACTGATTTTGCACATGTTTTTTTTTTTTTTTTTTTTAGAATCAAAATTGTAACTACACTTTGTCTAGTGCTCTGGATAAAAGAAAATAGAAATAATGACAATGGCCCTAGGCTTTCTTTTCTAACTCAAAAAATAAAAAAATAAAAAAAAAACTCATTGTTTACTTCTCTTCCCATTGCTTGGGGTCCACTACCAAGATATTCAGAAGAGGTTAAACTTGATCAGTGGCCAATACCAACAAGAAGATTAAGCTAAACTGATGTTAACTTGTTCATATTCTTGGTATGTATGTAAATCCCATGTTTCCAAGAGATACATATTAGTCATTGACTTGTCAATGTGTTGTTGATCATAATATTAGCAATGATGCATTCTTTCTAATTTAGAGAGAGATATTGAGAAGCAGTAAAATAGAGTTTAGAGGATTTATTGTCTACAAAATATTACATCGGACTTTGACGTGGTTGAAAAGTTTATACAATGTTGATATGAATTAGGCTTTGAATTGATGCTTATTATGGAGTTTATCTTAGTTTGTGTGTTAATTTTGCTTCTTCTTAGTTCAGACTACTTCTTTTGATGTTTTCATATAGGTAAGTGAAGCCCGGCCTTAATGTCATGATTGTTTGAAGCATTTTATAAAGGGAGAGCAAGGAGATCAATTGTTGAGGAAGAATAGAGCAAGGAGGACAACCCGGCTTTGTCACAGAGCATACTTGTGTCGCTCTCTATATTGTTGCAAACATTTCAAAACCTCATCCAGAAAGGAACACGGTCTGTCTATGTCTAGCACCACATCCATGTTAGTGATGATCATGTGAAACACTACGTTGTGGACCCCACCTAAAAAGGAGGTTGAAAAGATCATTTGAGCAAGGTTGGCTAAAAGCTAAAGAGAAGACATTTTCAAAGAACAAGATGAGACCTAAGAGCAACTAAGAGTGAAGGAAATCAAGGATTGAGCTTAGATCTACTTAAATCTGTTGATTGCGAGCAATTAGTCAACTTTTATGTGAAGGATAAGGAGTTTTTCTCTTTTAAGCTTTGTATTGTCTTGTTAAATGCTAAGGATCAATGTCTATGGTTTGTATCTTGAACATGGAAATGTAAAAACTTTTTTCTAGGATTGAGATTAGCCCAAGTAATGTAAGAGATGCTTATGTTCTGAATTTCTCCTTTTTGCTTGTGATTGTGAATATTCTCAATTGCATAAATTTAAGTGTCAAAGGCAGAATTGAGAGGTTGATGTGTAAGGGGTAATTTTTTGGAGAGGTCACCATACTTTGCACTTTTTTCACTTTGGTGACCGAACTTTAATTTGCATAATTTTGGTCACCCCAATTAGATTTGGTTACTCCGGGAGGGTACCGTTGAGTTTTCCGGCGTTAGCTGTACACGTGGCCGCCGGAGTAGTCCACCTCACTGCCGATTCGGAAGGGTTTCATCCCTCCACGCAGGACTCTTGCCACGTGGGTGTACGTTGTTATTTTTTGCCACCTCGGACATCCACGTCAGCCTCCCCTTTCCCTTTCCTTTTCTCAGCTGGCTTCCAGCTTTTCCAGGTGAGACCGACGGAGGGGATCCCGATCGTGGTTGACATCACCGGCGTCGTGTCCCACAACAGGATCAACCGGAGCCTCTGGGTCGAGGGTCGAAGGTGAACAGGGGCCGCGGTGTGGAGTTGGTGTCGATTTCCATTGACTGCTAATTGAAGCTCTTCATTTAATCTATATGTTATTAGTAATAAATTGGACGAAACACAGGCCATTTCTGCAATAAGTAGCTAATACAAGTGGAATTCATATGCAATTCAAGCACCAAATAATTGTTTGCAAATTGTTGTTGCTTTGATTAAGACACATTACAATATAGCGGGACCCAAAAAAAATGTTAAATTTAATTCCATTACTAATTTTTGAAAGAAAACCAGAGAATCCTGAAATGCATTTAAACAACATAATATAGCTCCTCATGTTTTAATGGTGCTTTGAGGACAAATAAACATAACACCTACTCAGGAAAACTGAACTGAAATAAAAATAGTTGCACTGTCAAGTTAACAATGGTCTGACAAACTAAACTCAAATGCTAATCAGTTTAACAAAGGCCTGACACATGATGGAAGAGAAGAACAAAATATCTAAACTTTCTCATTAAACAAAATGAGTTCAGTACATCTTGACCAACTTTCTTCAGTGGAAGTAGTGTTTTCTCTTACATCACATACACCAAAACTGAACCAAAAAAAAGAAACTACAGCAGTACAAGCAGAAGAAAAAAATACAAAGCAAACTGGAACCTCTAAGTGCCACAAACAAAAGAATTGTGTACCCACAAGAACTATGATGGTCTTCCATATGGTCCACCAGTGCCACTATCTCCAATACCTGGTGGGAGCCATGCCTTTCTTTTCCTCAAAGCACCACCTGCCTTGTTCCTGTCTTCCGCATCTCCTTGGGTATCTTGTGATTTGTCTCCTTGGACATCTGGTACTCTCAATTGGGGTGGTCTTGGAGGAAATTGCTTTCTTGCTTGACTTTTGGATAGGTGATGGCTGCCTCCTCTCCTTATTGGGATTTTTTGTGACCTCACTATAGCACCCCTCACTTCTTCTGAAGGTGTGGAATGCAATCCAACAGGCAAGTTTGTTGTATCCAATGTCTGCACACATATGGATTAATGTAAATAGTATTATTCAGTGTCATTAAATAAACTAAACCTCATCACTGATCATATGTATTTACTACAATACCTGTGAATCTGATGTTAATGGGATTTCACCAGCTAGCATAAGGCCCTCATCCCCTGCTGTTGGACCTGGGATGACTTCAACTGGTATGCCAATCATTTGCACAATGAAAGCATAAATTACTGACCATAAGGAAAAAATTGGGCAAGGTTATTTAATTGCTCACCTGTGCCATTGGCTCATCTGCAATCCTCTCACCCATAGCTGAAGAGGTAGGCTCACTGTCTCTCCTTAGCATATCAACCTAATTGTAATCACATTTAAACCAGTTAGGATTAATAAAATTTAATGTGTGCCATAAATTATTGACTACCTCTACAAAATGTGCTTCTAATACTGCAGGGTCAATTCTAGCCAGAGGGTCCTGTTCCTGATCACCATCCTACAAAAAAAAAAATAAGTACTAAATGTGTTTAATTCATAGCAAACTAAAATACTAGTATTCAATGTAAGCAATTCACTATAATCACACAAACATAAAACCCTTAACAGGGTTGTCCTGTGTCACTTACACTTGTAGTGTTTTGCATTGACTCCATCTGAGCAGGTGCTTCTTTGCTGATCCCCTGAGTTTCAAGATTTAATTATGTATGAGCATATTAATAGCTAATTGGAATCAGAACACACATATGACTTACCTGCACTCCATGATATCTCTTGTTGTGCCCCATAGTCCCACAAATGCTGCATTTCATAGTCACACCCTTCCTGCTTACTTTGCCCTTTGAGAATCCAGTGGGTTCCTCATCTGCATCTCTTCTCCTAAGCAATAGTTTCTTGCCCCTGATCTTATTTGCAGGCTCTGGTGGTATGATCTAAGGTTGATCACTTTTGGGCCAACAATTGCTATCTTGTGTTGGGCTTAGAAGGTGATTATATGTTGCAAGGAAGGTTGCTTTCTTATAGCAGTCATCTAAGAAGTCCTCAGGTTTGCATTTGTTATAGTAGAGGGCTGATATGGCATGACAACATGGAATCCCACTAAGTTGCCACCTCCTACATGTGCATGTCCTCTGTTTGTTGTCTATAATGAATTGCCCATCATGGCCTACTACCTGATACTTGTCACCCCCAGACCATGTTGTCTTACACCCCCAACTCAATTGCTTACATTTTTCCAACTTATTCAGAATTTTTGGGCAATATTCTGTGGGGCATTTCTGCATGGCATCTCTTTTTCTTTGAATTCTAGTCATCAACTGGGTTCTAATAATTTCATTCATACTGATTATGCCTTTTGTTCTAGCTAGCAATATCTGACTGTTGAAGCACTCACAAAGGTTATTTAGTAGAATGTCACATTTAAACTCAGTTCTAAAATGTGACATACTCCAATGTTCTGCACTACTGTTACTCAAGAATGTGTGAGCTTCTTCAGACATACCCTTAAGGACATCCATGGCTAAGTTAAAGGCATGAATGTAACTAGATCTTGCACATTTCCACAACTGGTCCTTAAGGGCTTTCCCTCTGAATTTCTTTCTAAAATTTGTGTGTATGTGCCTCACACAAAACCTATGTTCACTATTAGAAAATAGTTGTTCTATTGCATTTTGGAGGCCCTATGGGATTAAGTTTTCAGCACACCACCATGAGCACAAAAAACAAGCGAAGCAAAGAAAAATAGTACAGAACATAGACAAAACAAATTAAATAAAGTCATGAACCATATAAGAAATAGGAATTCAATGAAATGGTTAGATGAATGGGAACTTGCTTTCTGCTTGTCACTCATGAATGCCCATCCATGTGTGTTGTTTATCTGCAAATCCTCAGCTAGCAGTTCTAGGAACCACAACTAGCTTTCACAGTTCTCCTTCTCCACCACAGCCCAAGCTACTGGGTAGATGCAATCATTTGCATCTATTCCAACTGCTGACAGTAGCTGCCCTCCATATAATCCCTTGAGAAAGCATCCATCCACAGACACTATGGGCCTGCAACCTGTTAGAAACCCTGACTTGAGTGGTGACAAGCACACATACATTGATTGGAACGCACCCCCGTTGCATTTGAATTTAATTGTTGACCCAGGGTGTGTTCTAGTCAACTCAAGATTGTAGTCATGCAGTCTTGTCATTTGGGTGTGCTCATCACCATCAAGAATCCTGCAAAAACCCAGAATTTAGTACTTCAAAGTAGGGCTTACTCACAGCATGCCATTAAAAGTCAAGACTATGTGGAACATACCGTGCAACAATATTTTTGGCCCTCCATGCCCTCAACCTACTGATGTCAACCTCCTGATTTGTTTTCACAGCTTGTACAATCCCAGCAAGCTTCCAAGAGGGGTCTGCCCTAAATTGGTCTAGGTAATGTTCAGCTATCCACTGAGCACTGACATGTCTTACATTATGATCTCTCGTGCACTCATGCTTCAAATTTCCTGCCTTTATTTGGATGGTGTTTTTGTCTTTAACCATTGGTGAGGCCCACAGATAGAAGGGACAACCTTTCTTGAAATATGCCTTACACCTATTCTTGTTGTTTAGTTTGAAATTCATAACACACCTATTTTTAATGCCATAGTTTTTGGCTGCCTCTTTGAACTGCTTAAAAGATCCAAATTTCATTCCAATTTTGAATTGCGGGTCCTTCATGTCAGTTTGTTCATTGAACTCAGCATACTTAGCCCTACCAGGATCTAACTCTTCCTCATCTGTTGATGAACAAGACTGCAATTCATCTGATTTGGCATAATCTGACTCTGCACCATCCCCAGGATTGAGGTTATCTCTCCTACTCTCATTATCCACTGCTATCTCATTTACACAACTGACAGTGGCAACCAATCCCACTTCACCTTCTCCATCACTGTTGATGTTGTTGTCTGAATCATTAATCCCACTCACTTCTTCATCCTCTACAAAGTCTTCCTCTGGTTCCACCTCCCCATCTAAATTTTATTCCTCCATGTCCTCCACTGACAGACCAAGTTGACCTACAAATTCACCACCTCCACCCACACTGTCCAGTACCCTGCTCAACTTAATAATGTACACATCTATTTTCCTACACTCTCCCACAGCCATTGCCATCCCCAGTGCATCTGAGTCAGTTTTAATTTCTACCATCTCAAAACCTCTACTGGCTGTCCCCTTAAACCAGAAGGAACATTCATCTATTGGCAAATTCAGCTCTTTGGCCATGCCTATAAGTTCAAGTCTGGACATACAATCTACAGTACATAAATCAATGCCTCCTGCAACCCTATACTCATTCCAGTTTTCTATTGGCTGAACTCCACAATACAATTGAATGGTGAAATATTCAACCATAGGTTCTGGGAAAGAAAAAAAATGTTACCTCATATCCAGTTTTCAATCCAGACTTGTAAACAAAGTGTCATGTTTACTGAAAAAAGGCAATTGAGGTTGTGAAATGAGTAGGTGAATTTAATAAGAAAGTGACACTAGCAAGAGTTGCTTCATGTTTACTGAAAAGTATAGACTTGTGAGCAATAAATTTGTTACCACTAAAGAGCATATAATCCCGCATGACATCAAAAAAGAAGTAAGACAATCACAAACTCCTACCAAAATTTTACTGCCTAAGCTTTTATTGTCCTAGAACCCAATTTTTTTTTCTTCTATTCAGTGTTGATCTTGGTTCACTAACAAATTGTTTTTTTTTTTTTTTGTATGCTGAACATGATGCTGGATTAGTATGGTTGCATTTGAAATTAATTTGTTTTCATTCAACCAGTGATTACACATTTACTATGTATGCTTCCACATGAAGACACTTTTGCTAACCAAACAGTTGTTCATATTGTTCAATGTTTTTTTTCCCCAATGAAGCACATTAGACATGTGAACAAGAAATACTACTTTCAGCGTGGAGGAGTATGATGGAGTAGGATAGAGTACAAATACTACAGGTATGTGCATAGTTTTCAAGAAACTAGTTTCTTACAGACTTTGAACTGTTGAACTTCCAGAATCAATTTGTATTGAGGGCTTAGTACTCTAGGTTTGTTCCTCTAAATTCCTTTCTTTTAATATTTTGCAATGAGTTAAAGGATGGGACAATTTTCACTCATAGTTTGATTCACATCAGTTAAATAAACTATTATGGTGCTTGGCTTTATTGGGAGACTAGGAAGTATGCAACAAATATAGGCTTTCCTGCAGCCCTATGTTATTATGATTGTATTAAAACTAAATCTCACCTGAAAAAAGAAACTTAAGCCTTTCCTACCTCTTAGGAATACTGAATTCTCTACAACTTAGTTAAGTGGTGTTCTTCCTAGCCAAAAGCTTTCGTCTACATAAGCAAGTAACCATCAGAACATAAAAAAAAAAAATTGTTCATTGACTCACTCCCATGAGAACATCACAACTGGTCCACATGACAATTGTTATATTCTTCTTTTTTTGTTTATTTGTTTTCTAGCATTTGGGACCACTACTGGACCCATATCACCAAACTCACAAAGACAAACACATGAAAGATACACCATTTAAAAAACCTACATTCGGTATTTAAATGAAACATATTGAATAATTGTACTAAAAACTAAAGAATGAGAACAAAAAAAAAATCATAACTGTAGCCTGGAACCCTAAACCCCAAATGCGACCCATTACCCCCTACTCGTAGCTCATCGTGAACAGAGACATAATATAGAATAAACTCACGGTAACTCGGTGCTTCATCCACCGATGTTCTTATACGCCAGTTGTCGGCCATCCTTCACCGTCAATGGAAACCGACACCAACTCCACACCCCGGCCCCTGTTCACCTTCGACCCTCGACCCAAAGGCTCCGGTTGATCCTGTTGTGGGACATGACTCCGGTGATGACAACCACGATCAGGATCCCCTCCGTCGGTCTCACCTGGAAAAGCTGGAAGCCAGCTGAGAAAAGGAAAAGGAAAGGGAAAGGGGAGGCTGACGTGGATGTCCGAGGTGGCAAAAAATAACAACGCATACCCACGTAGCAAGAGTCCTGCGTGGAGGGATGAAACCCTTCCGAATCGGCAGTGAGGTGGACTACTCCGGCGACCACGTGTACAGCGAACGCCGGAAAACTCAACGGTACCCTCCCGGAGTAACCAAATCTAATTGGGGTGACCAAAATGATACAAATGAAAGTTCGGTCACCAAAGTGAAAAAAGTGCAAAGTACGGTGACCTCTCCAAACAATTACCCCGACAAGCACACGGTTGTCAAGTAATAATAAAGTTAATGATCCCACGAGGACTAAGTTATTGATTACCGAATAATTACAATGACAGATTATTTATACTAACCAATAAATGCAAAATAGGAAGAAGGAAAAAAAAACTAAATCTAATAATATAAAGCACTACAATTAACAATAGCTAAAAGTGATTAAATATAGTGATGTGGGAAAAAGATCAAGTTCGAATTATTCTAGGATTGGGGTTCACTGTAAGGAACAGTACGAACTCTACTATGAGCTCCTCATGATTTTAGTTAAATGCTCTTGAATCTAGATAATCCTTGGGTACTTGCTATTTTCTTTCAAGATAAAACAAGGTGCTTGATTAAGCCAACCCCCTACTTTTGTGGCAATCAAACTTAATTAAACCTTTTAATTTTGTGATAATACAAAGGTTCTAGGTTTGGTTCTAGGATTCTAATGTCAAAGATCACCTCTTATTTCTTCCCATCTAAGTTCATGCAAATGAGAACATTCACAATCACAAACATTAAGTGTTCTAAAACCAAATAAAAAAGCATCTAACCATTAACAAAAAGAGAAATTCAAAACATAGCACCTCTTATATTTCCTCGGGCTAGTCCCAATCCTAGAAAAAAAAAAAAAAGAGTTTTACACCTCCATGTTCAACTTACAAACCATAGATATTGACTCAAGACTTTGGCAAACAAAATAGAAGGCATAAAAGGAAAGAAACTCCTTATCCTTCACACAAGAGTCAAGTAATCGCTCGTCGATCAACCTTTGAAGCACGGACACGGATACGGGGACACGACACGACACGATACAGATACTGCGACACGGCAATTTCTAAAAATTAAGGACACGGGTACAGCGAGACACGGCAATAATATATATATATATACCAAAAAAGAAAAATATAATAGTAATCAAATCAATTTTTTATCTCATTAAAAACAATAATTGAGTTTTTATTGGGTTTCGGTCTTTCTATGTCTCAAACCATTTGTGACTTTATTTTTTTATCCTCTTATTTTCATATTTATCAATTATTTAAAATAAAAAATATTATATCAATTATCTTCAAAACAACTTATCCTAAATCTCTCTTTATTTACTTTCATTTTTTTATCCCCTTATTTTTATATTTATCAATTATTTAAAATTAAAAAATATTATATTATTTGTTTGGAGTGTCAACCCGAACCCGTTAGTGAGTTCTAACTTTATCTCTTATTCAGTAATAAAAAACTTGAAATGGCAAGGGTGAATGTGCAAACTATCGAAGAGATAATTGAAAAATTGAGGGCTTTTGTGTTCTAGGGTTTGATTGATCTCCGAGAGGCGAGGAAGATGGATTCGGGCGCCTCGGAGAAGCCGAGTGACGATCTCCAGATCTTCAGCGCCGAGAATCTCCAGAGCAATATGAAATCCATTTACTATAGGTTTGTTGGAAATCTTCCAGTTTTGCGGATGTTTAGTGATTGGATTTGATTGTTTTGAATTTGTCTTTCCTCTTGTTTTGAATTTGTCTCGCCACCTTCGCAGCCGCCCCCTTCAGCCGTCCCTTGCTTCTTCTTCTCTCCATCTCTCCCACCCTCGTCACCTCCGAGCAGCATCTCTCTTCTTCTCTCCACCCCTCTACCTCTCATCACCTCCATTTCATCATGTCGACGCCGGAACTTTGGCAACCCAAAGTGGACACGGTGTCCGACCGTGTCCACGGCGTATCCACGTCGGACACCGGTACGTCGCCGGTTTTGCCGTGTCCGTGCTTCATAGCGATCAACAGATTTAAGAAGACCTAGGCTTCATCTTGATTTCTTCACTTTTGGTTGCTCATAGATCTCTTCTTGCCCTCTTGGAGATGTTTTTCCTTCCGCATCTAGCCAACCTCCTCAAAATGATCTTCCTTCCTTCTTTTATATGGGCCCCACCAGGTAGGGTTTCACATGACTGCTTAACAACATGGGTGTGCTGACTGACAAGGGTTAACCATGTTCCTTCTGAATGAGTTTTTGAAACATCTACAACAATTTACAAAAAGGCAAGGGTGTGTTGCTTGATATAGCCTGGTTGTGCTTGTTACTGGATTAGGCTTCTTTATGCTATTCTTCCTCCCCAATTGGTGTTCTTGATCTCTCTTTCTAAAATGCTTTAACCCATAATAAAATTGAGGCCAAATTTCATTCACCTACATGCAAAATATCCAAAGAAGTGATTTGAGCTAAAAAGGAGCGGAATTAACACAAAAACTATGATAAGTAATTAATACAATAAGCACCAATTTAAAGGCCAATTCATATGAACATTTTACACATTTTCAACCACATCAGAGGTGAACTTTGACACTAGAATCTTAGAACCAATCCTGTAGCTTTGAATTAAGGTTTTTTGAATATCCTTTTATTGTCACAAAACTCAAAGGGTTTAATAAATTTTAATTTCCATGAGAATAGGGGTTGATTTAATTAAGGACCTTGCTATATCTTGAAAGAGAATAGCAAATACTTAAGGATGACATACATTCAAGAGTAATTACACCAAATTGAGAGGAGCTATGAGCGAAGTCTATAGCATTCCTTGAAGTGAACCCCGATCCTAGGATAATTTGAACTTGATCTTTTATCCACAACCACTATTTTTAATCATGTTTAGCTTTTTTTCAATTGTAATACCTTAGATTATTTAATTTAGTTTTCTTCCCCTTTTCATTCCACATTTATTGGTTCATCTAGATAACCTTTAATAGCAATTATTTGGTAATCGATACTATAGTCCCCATGGCAATGATAACTTTATTAATACTTGAGAAACTGTACGCTCGTTGTATACATCAAAGTTGTTTATATTTTAATGTGCATAGATTTGAAAAAAGTTATGCTTATGTTAGATGGTGCGATGAAATTTACTTTTTTGAATATTTATTTATCTAGCATAACTATTTAAAACTTTAAAATCATGTTTTTATTTTCTATTCTTCAATTTTTTATTTTTTTATCATATATAATTAAAATATGAATCATTTTAATAAAATTATTGATTATTATTACACCTCAGTTAAACTAATTTGAACCTAATGATACCTAACCCTTGAAGTTCTTTCAGTCAATGATTGGTCCGTTCTTAAGTGAGGGTTTTCACTTAGTAGAGTATGGAGGCAAACAAATACAATCCTGGTGTGTCAAAGATATTGCAACTTGCAAGCATATTCTGATATTCAAAAAATGTCCTATATTTATTCATCAACCTTTTGCGTACAATGTGCTTATTATGAACTAAAACTTGATTTTATGATTGTTAAAGAGGCATGTGTTCAGAATTCATTCTTCTGATTGGGTTGTGGAAGCTTGTTGCACAGGAATCGGGTGCACATGCATCATCAGGAATGGCTGGGACATCTAGGAGCAGAAGTGAGCGCAAGAATCATGGGAAGCATCCTCTAAATTCAAGGATTACATAATGTAATAGAGTCCTAGTATTATAATGAATGTTATGAATTACATAGTACTGTATGGATGTAATTAGAGGATGCTAGTGATTAGAGAAGGTTGTTATCACATTGTAAATTCTCCTGGCACGTAACCTGTTTCTTGGAATGCCGTAGTGGACAAGTTGTTACAAAGTTTATTATGATGGTAATCATATTATATAGAGAGGAATGATGAATGAAGAAGGGGATCTTTTAGCCATAAATTCTCTATCTCATACTCTCTCCTTCTCCTCCTTCTTCCTCTTCTATCCCTCTTTCCCCTCTAATCTCCCTTAAACCTCTGCAAACTCTCTGAATTTACATCAAGTCTGCATCAATTTGGTGCTTTCATTGATTCATGACGGACGGCATCGTGACTCGAGCACGCGCAATGAAGGAGCAGCTTTCCTCCATGGCCGATCAACTCGCTCGCCACGACTCCATCTTCACCCATATTGATTCTCTCTGTTCAACGGTCCAGCATCACTCCGAGGATTTTGAGCTCCTGTGGAAGAGTCACTCTGAGTCCTTCAACATTCTCCGGAGCTCCTTTGCCACTCACCAAACCATCATGGTGGAGATGATGGTGAGGCTCTAACATCTTGACAAAGGGTTATCCCCATCACACCAGCCTCCATTATTCCCCCGTCCTCCATCCCATCCTATTACCCCATTACAATCAGCATCTGCCCCAACCCCACAACCCCTACACTCTCCCTCATCCACCCCTTCCCCTTAGTCCCCCAAAATCTAAGTCACATTCTTCTTCGGCGAGGACGTCCTAGGCTGGTTATTCTAAATTAACCACTACTTCTTTTTCCACCCGATTCCGGATGATCAACGCGTCGCCATAGCATCTTTCTACATGGCCGGATCGGTGAGCCAATGGTTTCAATGGCTTCACTCCACCGATCAGCTTTCTCATTAGGATGATTTTGTCCGAAAGCTGGAACTAAGGTTCAACCCATCTTCCTTTGTGAACCACAAGGCCACCCTCTTCAAGCTGAAACAATCGACAATGGTCACGGCCTTTCTCAATGAATTCGAGTGTCTCTCCACATGAGTTTTGGGATTGAGCCAACAAAGCTTGCTGAATTGTTTCCTCTCTAGATTGAAAGATGAGATCCAGCACGAGCTATAACTATTAAAGCCGCCAAACCTCCACGATGTCGTCGGAATGCCAAGTTGGTGGAAGATAAGTGTAATGCTACACGATCAACCACTAGTCGGTCGCTCTTCCATCGGACCTCTCTACCAGCACCACCTCTGCTAATTCCTCATCCAGTTTCTCTACCGATCAAGCCCCTTACTCTAACGGAGATGGCCGCTCGGTGTGAGAAAGGGTTTTGTTTCAATTGTGATGCACTGTTTATGTCACGCCCCAGCCCAGAGCCGGGCCCGTTGATAGACCGGCCACATCCGATGGAGCTGGGCCCCACTGGGTGCAAGGCCTCAGATCTCAATCTAGTCAAAATCAACGCCAACAGACAACACAAGAAGCATTAATATAGACGGATAGAACAACAGTAACATAATTAATACAGGTATGAGCTTTAGCAACCCTACAGAATACAGTACCACACATACAGTTTGTGAACAAAAAATACAGACAGAATACAAGTCTCACTCACACAGGAAAGTTCTCTATAAGATCTACAACCAAAGATAGTAATTCGAATCCAAGATCAACCCCCGATCTTAGGCTTAATCTTCTCCTGCGAAAGAGGAAATCACAGAGTGCATGAGCGACAAGGGGCCCAATAGGATCGCAGAAATAATAGATAATACAGACATTGCAGAATAATTATAACCTAGACAAAAATACAGAAAATCCTCAGAATATAGAAATAATCAGAAGTACAGAAAATACGCAACAACAGACATGTATATCTCGCTGACTAATAACAGAATCAACAGCTCGAGGCTGGATCTTCGACTGTAAAGTCGGAACAGAACAAACAGAATATCAGTGGCCGAAGCCGAATCTTCGACCGCAGTCGAATGGTAGCGTTACTACAGAAAACATGTGCACATGGCTAGGACTTACTCCTCCTAGCTGGGTAATTTGCTAGTAATTGGAGATGTACTAAAACCGCATAAATATAGAGTATAGACAAAGGAAATACCAATAAATCACTTGGCAACATAATTAACTTAATTAATTAAATAAGTAACAAATACTGAATAATAAATATAATACCAACATAAATAATGTAAGAACATCATAAATAAATAAAATAAAATAATTAATTAATTACATAAGCATCTACCAAAAATATACAGAGTTATATTATACGGGTGCGAGAGCCTACCTGGTTCCGAACTACGAAATTAGGTTCACCAACCCTAGCGAATTAAGGCTCACTACAGGATTTTGGAATGGAAGCATTCTAGGAGCCCGCAAGCGACACCTTCCAAATTAATATGGCATAACCTTTTGCATACTTATATCTGATCATGCAACAATTCATTATCACTAATATATTCAGCCAATGATGCATCTTCAAAGGTGAAACCACTCTCTTACAACAAGGATGGTAGCATTCAAGTCTATGCCACAATATTTGCACTATTAAGCAAAGCCTACAATTCAACAGAAGCTTAAGTGAAGCTACCAATGAATACAAGTGATAACATAATGCATATCAAAGGATGAATGCCATCTACTACATCAAAGATGGCTATTTTCAAATCCAAGCCACTTCAACATTTTATCAGAAAACAAGCAACCAAAGGACAAGAATCACTAGATCTAAAGACTGGAATTGTTTTTTAAAAATACAGAACTCAAACTCAAATTCCAAATAAAGAGCTAGGGCTTACCAAAATCGATATTAGGAAGGCTGTAGAAGGCCTGTCGATGATCACTCACACACCGTCATGGACATGGCCTTGTTCCAAATCCTCAGCGACTCCTTCTCAGCTTCCAAAATCTTGATCTAGCGCTGCTGCCCAGCCAATCAGAACCTTAGCACTGCGAAAGCTCCCACTAAAACAAGCTCGCAACCCTATCCTTGAACCCAATCACGCTCAAAGCCAAGCTCCTCACTGCGTCCCTCTCTCTTTCTCTTTCTCTCTCTCTCTCTCTCTCTCTCTCACATGATTACGCTTTAATCATGTTTAAAATCTCAACAAAATGCCAAAAAGTAGGGCAAAGAGTCAAACATGTGGGGTAGGAAGCATTGGTATCCAATGCTTCAATAATGCAAGATGTTACAATCTTCCCCCCTTAAAAAGAGTTTAGTCCCCTAAACTCGCATCAAGAGTCAATAAACAACTCTGTGTAGCGCTCTCTCACGTCGGCCTCTCGCTCCCAAGTAGCTTCATCGCTGGAATGATTGCTTCACCTAACCTTGATCAAAGGGATTACTCGACTCTCTCACTGTCGTTCCCTGTATTCACGAATCTCTACTGGTTGCTCTTCGTAAGACAGATTCTTTTGAAGCTCCACTGGTTCAAGCCGAATAACATGCGAAGGATCAGGCATGCACTTCCTCAACATGGAGACATGGAAGACATTATGAACCTGAGCTAGATCTATAGGTAAGGCCAAACTATAAGTAACAGCTCCAACTTGCCCCACAATCTCAAAGGGTTCAATGTAGCGTGGGTTGAGCTTCCCACGTTTTCCAAATCTCACAACACCTTTCATAGGTGATACCCTCAAGAAAACTGAGCCGCCCACCTGAAACTAGAGGTCTGAACGGCGCTTGTCTGCATAGCTCTTCTATCGACTTTGAGCAGCCTTCAGTCTTCCCCTGATGTTGTTGTATGCAAACTCCGCCAAAGGCAAGTAGCGGTCCCAGGAATCAGAAAAGTCAAGGGCACATGCTTGAAGCATGTCTTCCAGAGTCTGTATAGTCCTCTCAGACTGCCCGTCTGTCTAGGGGTGAAAAGTTGTACTGAAAATCAGCCTAGTGCCCAAAGGAGACTGCAAACTCCTCCAGAATCTCGAGATGAACCTCAAATCCCATGCCATGCAGTTGAACAATCTGTCCCAGATATAACTCCGCTAACTTCTCAAGACCTATTCCATGTCTCAAATATAGAAAGTGTGCTGACTTGGTTAGACGGTCGACGATCACCAAAACTGACTAATGCTACCGTCGAGTGCGGGGTAAGCCGGTAACAAAGTCCATAGTGATGTGCTCTGAATTCCACTCCGGTATCAGTAACGGCTGAAGGTAATCAGGAGGTCTTTGATGTTCTGCTTTTACCTGTTGATAGGTAAGACAGTGAGCTACGAAGGTAGCTATCTCCTGCTTCATGTTGTTCCACCAGTAGTGCTCCTTGAGTCTTCTGTACATTTTTGTACCTCTAGGGTGGATTGTGTAATTCGAGTAATGGGCCTCCTCCAGAATATCCCTCTTCAAATCAGGATCATCAGGTATGCATGCTCGGTCTCCAAATCTGACGGTACCATCTTCGTGCACTCTAAACTGAGACAGCACGCCCTGCTGAAGTTTAGCACAGACCTCTTGCAATTTAGGATCCTGCATCTAAGTTGTCATGATCCTCTCCAGCAAGTTTCGCGGCACAACCTCCAACTTAAACCTTCTCATTTCAACCAGAAGTGGTCTCTGCTCAGTCAAATCTGCGGTGGCTCCATAGTTGTACCTCCTACTCAGTGCGTCAGCCACTAAGTTAGCTTTGCCTAGATGGTAGTGGACATGAAGGTTATAATCCTTGATCAGCTCCAACCATCGCCTTTACTTCATGTTGAGCTCTTTTTGAGTGAAGATGTACTTTAGACTTTTGTGGTCTATGTACACTTCACAAGGTTCCCCATACAGAAAATGCCTCTAGATCTTCAATGCAAAAACAACTGCTGCCAACTCCAGTTTGAGAGTGGGCTAATTCTCCTTATGTGGTTTCAATTGCTTTGAAACATAGGCAATGACTCGACCGTTTTCCATTAGAACACACCCCAAACCTGTCTTGCAAGCATCACTATAAATAACATATCCACAACAGCTTTCTGGTAAGGTAAGAATGGGTGTAGATATGAGTCTATGCTTAAGCTCTAGGAAGCTCTACTCGCAAGCTTCAGTCCAGGTGAAACAGGCTCCTTTTCGGGTTAGTCTCGTCAAAGGTGCTGCCAACCGGGAGAAATCCTATACAAACCTCCGTTAGTAGCTAGCTAAGCCAAGAAAACTCCGGATTTCTCTGATCGTGCTCGGTCTCTTCCAGTCCACGACTGCTTCCACCTTTGCGGATCAACGGTGTTTATATAAAATTTTATGATATCCTGATTTTAATCAAAATAGGTTTATTTAAAAAAAATCCAATATTCTAATCAAAATACGTTTATCTTAATTACATACGTCCAAATTTTAATGTAATTAGGTTGTAATATTAAAATAAATAAAATGGATATTATTTGGATATATATAAATTTTTTTTATTCAGATCCCTAGATCAGCCAAGAGCATAGATCTCAAGGCGATCTAAAATATTTAAATTGTAAGATTAGCCAAGAGCACAGATCTCGAGGTGATCTAAAATATTTAAATTACAAGATCAGCCAAGAACACGGATCTCGAGGTGATCTAAAATATTTAAATTACAAAATCAGCCAAGAGCACGGATCTCGAGGTGATCTAAAAATTATTCAAATCCTATATCAGCGAAGAGCACAAATCTCGAGGTGACATAAGCATTATTCAAATCCCTAGATTGGCCAAGAGTACAGATCTCGAGGCAATCTAAATAATAAAAGAATATATATTCAATTTCTGGGATTATTTTTAAAAAAAATGTCGAGGCATCTCAAGATTATCCTTGAGTGCGCATCACGAGGCGGATATTAAAAAAAAAATCAATCAATAAATAGCAAGTAAAAGAAATAATAATAATTAAAAGGAAAAATTATTTATAAATCAATCGATAGTTTCCATTTTCCTCTGCAGTCCCTCTGACTTTTGTACTTCCTCTGCAGTCAATGCTTTTCACACGTAATACTTTTTAGTCCCTACCGTGACAGCCGTGAGTGTACTTTTTCTAAAATGGCAAAAGTGCCCTTGCTTTTCATTCCCGCCCAATCACATCAAGAATTCTCTGGAAGCTCTTCTCCATCATGTTCACTATACTTCATCGTCATCTCCATCTTCATTCTATTTCTCCTCTTGTTCTTCTCTGTTCTCGCAGTGATCTTGTCGTCGTGCTCACAGATTAATCCACAGGTAAGCATTGTCTGCATTTAGGCTCCATCATGTTGTTTTTTTTGTTTTTTTACCCAGAAACTGACGTCTACGCAGGTGTTAGCCACGATGGAGACATTTTGTGGCGTTGCTCGCTTCAAAGGCGAAGGACGGCTACTACAATTCACGGTCCTGACAGCCTGGGAGGTTGTTGTCGCAGAGATCTGCGAGCGATGGGCTTTGGATCCATCTCGAGTCGTTGTGAAGTTTGTCACGCCCGATGCGTACAGCACGGTTTGCCCAATTGAATCAGATGTGGATTTCCAACGCATGTGCCAAATACATCATACCTTCAAGAAGAATGTGGTGGACATCATCGTTGACGAAGTCAGTGGGGCAGCGGAAACAGTCAATAACATCTCCTTACCATCCACGTAATCTAGCAACAAAGATAGCTCTTACTATGTTCGTGTGTATTGTGTATTACTGTTGATTTCCCGTGAGAATACGTTTCTTGTGTAACATATTGCTTTTCTATGTAATCTAGAGTATTTTATGGATTTACTGTGTATTACATTGATTATCTGTGTAACTTACATCTTTTCTGTGTAGTATATGTCTTTTCTGTGTAATATATGTATTTGCTGTGTAATCTATAGCTTCCCTGTGTAATATACTGCTTTCTTGTGTATTCCACTGCTTTTGTGTGTATTATACCGCTCTGTGAAATATTCGTGATTTACCTAACGCGTCGCCATCTGCAGGGAGTCAATCTCAGAAAGCATGAATGCGGACATGGAGTCGTTCTTGTCCTAACATCGTCCCGCAGGTGCGCTCAGTATTACCCCATGTTCACAAACATCTGATGGCTCCACATTGTAAGTAGGGCACCGGTTCGATGGTGTTGATAAGATCAAGGATGCCTTGCGCAACCATGCAGTAAGGAACAATTTCGACTTTACATTCATAAAGAACGACAGACTTCGCACGACTGTGAGGTGTGCTTCTCCGGATTGCCAGTGGCGTGTCCACGCGTCCAAAGAGAAAAACGATGAATCTTTCCGAGTGAAGACAATGCAAGGGACGCACACTTGCGCTGGGGGGGGGGGCGGCATCGGAACGACAGTCCAGCCGAAAGCTAGCAAGAAGTGGGTCGGGGACCGTATTATGCGGAGACTAAAAGAACGGCCATTGTATCGAGCCATCGACATACAGAAAGACATCCTTTGTGAGCACGGCGTGCGATTACCATACAAACGTGCATGGATGGGTAAGGAGGTCGCTCGGTCCACCATTCATGGCAGTGAGGTGAGAAGCTACGATTTGATGTTGTGGTACGCCGACAAAGTGGGTGCGACGAATCCCGGTAGCGTTGTCACAGTTGACAAGGACATAGAGCGATTTAAACGTGCCTTCCTCTCTTTTCGGGCTTCTTTAGTCGGTTTCAAAAAGGCGTGCAGACCATTGTTATTTGTTGACGGAACTCACTTGCTCGGCAAGTACGGCGGGATACTACTGGGGGCAACCGGCAAAGATGGGAATGAAGGCGTCTTCCATGTGGCATTTGCGATTTAGTTTAATCCGGGTGATTGGGTTATGTTAAAGCTGCAACCATACCGCCAATACTCCCTGGTGCGTCGGTCTTCTTACAAACTCTCACCATTTTTTTGAGCCATTTCAGATAATTGAATGGGTTGGCGCGGTCGCATACCGTTTAAAACAACCAGTAACGGCCAAGTTACATGATGTGTTTCATGTGTCCAAGTTAAAGAAGTTCTTCGGTGACCCTTAGCTACTCTTAATCCCTTGCCTGAAGATTTTATGAATCAACAAATGTTACTGGAACCTAAGGCTATTTTGAAGTCCTGGTAGGTTATTAAAAGAGGGAAAATGTTTTTTGAAATACTGGTCCAGTGGGCTCATCAGTCTGAAGAGGACACTACTTGGGAGGATATGGCTGAATTTAAACAAACTTTTCCATACTTCATCCTTGAGGAGAAGAATCATTTGTAGATGGGGCAATTGTTGCACAGGAATCGGGTGCACATGCATCATCAGGAATGGCTGGGACATCTGGGCGCAGAAGTGAGCGCAAGAATCATGGGAAGACACCCTCTAAATTCAAAGATTACATAATGTAATAGAGTCCTAGTATTATAATGAATGTTATGAATTACATAGTACTGTATGGATGTAATTAGAGGATGCTAGTGATTAGAGAAGGTTGCTATCACATTGTAAATTGTCCTGGCACTCAACCTGTTTGTCGGAATGCCGTAGTGGACAAGTTGTTACAAAGTTTGTTACGATTGTAATCATCCTATATAGAGAGGAATGATGAATGAAGAAGGGGATCTTTTAGCCTGAAATTTTCTATCTCCTACTTTCTCCTTCTCCTCCTTCTTCCTCTTCTATCTCTCTTTCCCATCTAATCTCCCTTAAACCTCTGCAAACTCTCTGAATTTACATCAATTCTGCATCAAAGCTTCTGTAGATTGCCTTCTAGCCTTATCACATGATATTACACATGGGTTTCATTATATTATATTAGCAAGAAAGTAGGGAGTTGTGTATGTATAGCATTATGCACTTTCAAGCATCAAAGAGAATGTACTTAGGCTAATGATGTGTTATAGGGCACCTTAAGATTTAGGTTTAGTTTAATGTTTATGTTATTTTAGGGCCTTTAAAGGAGAACTAATATTTGATTTTTGGAGCCATATTTGATATAATGTGCAAATTTATGAAGTATTTGATTTTTGGATATATTGATGTTTTGAATATTAAATTATTTTAAAATAATTATTTGTATTCTCCTAATAAATTCTGCACTAATACCCATCATTGGCGGTACACTTACTTTGTCGATATGCATCTCTTTAAAAAATCATTTTTTTTTTGTTGAAGTTCTTAGATTTAAATGTTGTATTTTTATAAACGTACTACTCTGGTCTCATCTAAAATGTTCCCCAACTCAAGCTTCAAATTAGTACATTTTCTACTTGTATCAACTCAGGCTACATCTTCTGCAAAATTTATATACCAAGGAATTTGATCTTAAATATGCTTAGTTAGTTTATCCATAACTAAAACAAACGAGGGCCTTAATGCTGAACTTTGATGTAAACCTATGGTAATGGGGAGCTCTCTAGACGCTATTTCTACAATTCTAATATTAGCGATAGGGTTATCATGCATATCTTTTACAAGATCTATATACCTAGTAATAACTTCATTTTTAGACTATAAAATATAAATTACTTTAATAATTGGCATTCCAAGCGTAAATCATATTAATTTAAAGAAAAACTGGTCTCACATCATAATCTTTGAGACACCAGGTTCAAATCTCTACTTTTTTTTTTTCTTATTGTAAATTCTAGGTAAGAATTTTATAAAATCTTTAATTCTGCTTTAATTAAAGAGTGTTTGCTTTATAGTTAAATTCTAGCAAGTTTGTGATCAAGATGGCCTGTGGCTATATTTCATCCAGAATGAATTTATTGGAATGGATTGAATATATATATACATATACATTCCAATTGTAAATGGTTTGGTGAGTATTTATTTATTTAGCCATTATATGCTGGATTTTTTGAGTTGGAAATTAGAAATATTTTTATTTATGTAATTGACTTTAAAGGTGATTACAGGCCACAATCCGATCCCGGATTTTGGTCTGACACTGCAGCGGGCGTCCCATGGTATGACCTAATGGGAGGCGTGTGGTTAACCCTGCATTTACCCCTGGTCAAGAGGTGTCACGCCTCGTCTTGTGGGACAGGCACTCGACAACCGCCGTGACAACCTGAGGAGGGACACCGACACCACTTAACCCTCGAGTTATCATAAGTCTAACAAACACCTGGGAGGAAACAACTCTGAATAAAATTCACAAATCTAAAATATGCAAAGTAAGGAGCACAAAAATAATACAAAAGAAGCAACCAAACCGAAGCATGAATATTGGGTTTAATTACACGTGCTCGTCATGATTACAACAAAATTTCCAAGAACTTAAATGAGCATGCAACCATGTATAGAGAGTGACAAATACACTAGTGGATCCATGCCCTTATACAATGTAATATGTTCACGAATAAAGATATATAAAACTGGGATTAAGATAGATAGTTGGAAGAATGTTCAGCACTCCGATCCACCGCAACGCCACTAGAAGCTAGAGCCTGGAATGGAGAGAGTGTGTGAGTAACTAGAGCCATTCAATGAATGGATTAGCACCATTCTAATAGAGTACAAAAATAATTGGTAAAGCGACAAAGCCAAACTTTTATAGTAATACATATAGACTAAAACATTTCAACATATATAAGAATACCATATATAGCATAAAAGACCCATTTTTACTCAAATAAGGTTTCATCACCCATAACTTATGGATGGCGTAATACAGACTTTACAACAATAAAACACGAAACTCTTCAACAAACCAATTTAATTGGCATGAAAGTATATTTTCTTAAAATACAAAGTTTGCATCTCGAATTAGTGAATAATGGCCTAGAAATCTCTCTAAACTCTAGCCGTGGCCGTGGTTAAGTTCAAAGCTGCCAAGGCACTCATGTTCTTGACATTGACCCACGGGGGCCATACATGGGTGGTGTGATGACTTCGGATTCCTTATTTTTGTCCAATTAGAGCTCTACGCGCTACCTAAAGTGGATAGATAAACCGGGGTTCTCCCCGCAACCTCTAAAGACTGCTCGTGGAGACCCCCTACTGCAGTAGGTGGGTTATAACCCCATCACTAACAAAACCACAAAGAAGGTGTACCAAAGATACAATTCATGTAAATCATTTCACATGGTCATTGTCAAGGACAAATATTCACATATCGGGAATAAACAACATTGCCATCCAAACCAAAGACGAAAATATAATATGTGAATAAAGTTTAACAATTTATTTGAACAAGATGTACTAACATACCCATAAGCATTTGCATCGAACTTAAGAGTTTCATTTACAAAACTGAAAACGTAGAATTTTTTCTAAAACAATCAAACTATCAGTTTAACATGATAAAACAAAGGGCTTTTTTCCAAAATAACCATCCTTTTTGTTTTAATTGTCAAAATAACCATACACAAAATATATTTACCAAACTAGCCATGAAACCATCACATCAACCCCTATCTCATCACCCATGTGTTTTTAAAATATAAAATATTATGTTTTTTTCAAGAACACCCTTTATTTGTTTAAAAATACAAATAAAAAATATTTTTATTTTTTAAACCATTTTCTTAAATTATTATTATTAAATATTTATTATTATTTTTATAAAAAACGAACAAAAGAAAATTTTTTATGGGATTTATTTTAAAAGATATATTATTTTAAAAATATATTATTATTTTTTAAAAACACCCTATTTAAGTTGTTATTTATTAAAATCTTTTTTAACTACATTTATTTAAAATATATATTATTATTATCATTGGTTTATACATTTTTTTTTAAGTAATTATTATTAAAAACTTATTTTTTTTAAACCACATTTTTTAGAAAAATTTGGATAACTAAATATTATTATAATAATAATAATAATTATTATTATTAAAAATGATATGCATTGAGGCACACCATGTAATGACATGTATTGATTGTACATCAAGTAGGCTTCAGATGTAGAATCTGATTACTCCTATAAAGCTGGTTGTGCATGTCTACTTCACAAAAAACACCATGAGTTGATTACACACCAGGTAGGCTTCATGATAAGAAATAACATGCATTGACTGCACACCAAGTAGGTTTCAGATGTAGAAAGAATCTGATTCCTCCTATAAAGCTGGTTGTGCGTACCTACTTGATAAGAAACATCATGCATTGATTACACACCAGGTAGGTTTCAGCTATAACAAAAATAAGATTCTGTTATAAAGCTGGTTGTGCATGCTACTTGACAAGAAACACCATGCGTTGATTACACACCAGGTAGGCTTTATGATAAGAAATAACATGCATTGACTGCACACCAAGTAGGTTTCAGATGTAGAAAGAAACTGATTCTTCCTATAAAGCTGATTGTGTATGCCTACTTGATAAGAAACAGTATGCATTGATTACACACCAGACATGCTTCAACTATAACAAAAATAAGGTTCCCCCTATAAAGTTGGTTGTGCATGCCCACTTGGCAAGAAATGACATGCATTGATTATACATAAGGTGGCCTTCAGATGTAGAGAGAATCTGATTGCCCCTACATGATAAGAAATGACAATGACACACCAAGTATATTTCAAATATAGGGGGAATCTTATTCCTCCACAAGGTAGGCAAAACTCCATGTATAAATATCCCCCCCTCCTTTTCCATCTTCTTAAACTCTTAAGCCTTATCTTTCTCTTTCACAAAAGGTTAGTAGACATTTGTTAGATATACATATGATATATAGTTTATAACAATTATCTTATATGATTTTTTTCCCTAATCTGTCTTCTCTCACTTTGTTTTTAGGATGAGTAATACAGAGCTAGCCGTGGTTGTTTATTGGGGTGGTTATTTAGTAGAAACAAATGAAAGACCTTCATATTCTGGGGGCTATAAAACAGTAATTGGGGTTGACACCAACTGCACTTTGAGTGCATTACAAGAAACGATTGCTACTGCTATTGACTTCAACTTGAGCAATAACTATATGAGCATCAAGTGTAGATGGCCTATAAATCGTGGTGCTAGCACTATCATTAATATTGATAGCGATAGGGCAACATCATTAATGTTGAGGTTACGTACCCCAATATTATATGTGAATGAAGGAGGACCGCGTGTAATCCCAACCACCACATACATTGTGGACACTTTGTAAGTTTGTGAACTTTTTACCTCATAAAAATATATACGTCATTTTATAATCCTTTATCTATAATACATATGTTTTTCTTTTCTTTGTAAGCTTCAGTGGTCATGAAGTTGGAAGCTCCAGTGGTCATGAGCATTGGAGGTGTAATGAAGATTCTATTGCACCTGCAAATAAGACTGATAATGTTGATTTTGAAGCACCTACAAATGACAACAATGATGATGACAATGATGACTATGATGACAATAATGATGATGATCATAGCAATGATGATAATGATGATGAAGACGAAAGTAGTGATGATGATGCAAGTTTACCCACTGATGTGCAAGAAGGTGTAATAGCAGAAGATGCCATGCGCGCAACCACCTCAAACATGGAGCAAGGGGCAAATGTGGCCTCACATGATCACACACAATTTGAGCCTATTCCTGGTATGTCAACAATAGATGACTGGTACAATGCAACAGAAATAGATGATGTGGAACCACATACATCAACCGGAGATGAAGAGTTATTAAACTTCAATGATTGGGTTGGTCGTATGTTTAATTCAAAAGCACAATTAATAGACATACTGAGTCGTTGGTCTATTAAAAAAGCAGTTTCATTAATTCATGTGAAGAGTAATAAATCCATGCTCACTGTAAAATGTGCTAGTTCAGATTGCGATTGGCGCCTTCATGCTTCAGTTTCATCCAGAACATCTCTATGGGCCGTGAAAACTTGTCCGAGGCGGCATAGTTGCACCAATGAAAGAATTCAAGCTCACAATCGGCATTGCACAGCTAAACTGATCTGTGAATTAGTGATGTCAACATTAAGAGCTGATTTAAGCCTGAGTATAGCACAAGTACAAGCAATGGTGAAAGACATGTACCATGTTGATGTCGGTTATACTAAGGCTTGGAAAAGGAAGAATAAGGCTCTCTAACGTATATTCGGATCATGGGAGCAGTCTTATGCTGAATTACGGATGTATTTTACTGCTTTGATATGCTCCAACCCAGGTACTATTGTTGACTTTGATTCTGAATGGGGTCCTGGATGGGAACGTTTTAAAAGGGTATTTTGGGCTTTTGGGCCATCTATAATTGGTTTCAATTATTGTCGTCCCGTTCTCTCGGTAGATGGGACATTTTTGCATGGGAAATACAAAGGAACTCTATTAATGGCTACAGGGGAAGATGCTGAAGATCACATATTTCCTTATGCATTTGTTATAGTTCAAGGCGAGAATAGAGAAAGTTGGTTATGGTTTTTAAATAACGTATGCAAAACATTAGATCCTTCGCGTCCTATATGCATTATCTCTGACCGATTCAGAGGTAACGTAAATGTTGTTCGTGAAGCTTTCCCTCCACAATATGGCCATGTTCATCGGTACTGTTTGCGACATCTTACTGATAATTTTTTACAACTTTGCAAAAGCAAATCTGGTGCAGATCTTTTTTGGAGGGCGTCAACAGCTGTCTCAACACAAAAATTTGAAGAGTTGCAGAACATATTGACCGAAAGATACCCCATGTTTGCAGATTTCTCCTCATCTATTGAGCCAAGAGAAATGTGGACAATGGTGCATGATAATGGTAGACGTTGCGGACGGCACAGCACTAACTTATTAGAAAGTTTTACCTCAGTTCTCAAAGGTGCTCGTGGTTTATCGGTAGGAGCTCTTGTATCATCCACTTTCCATCGTACTGCGATGTATTTTTTTAAAAACCGTGAACGCGGACTTGCTATGAATCGAACTTTGACAACGAAGCAAGAAGCAAGAATGCATGATGGTATTGAGAAAGACCGATATTTAAACGTTCGGCGCTTTAATTATAATGAATTTCAAGTTACAGAATGTGTTAATGAGGACACAATTGACTATGAAGTAGTCCTTAATGAAATTCATTCCACATGCACGTGCGGATTTATGGTTGCTCGTCGATTCCTATGCATGCATGTTTTGAAGGTATGTAATGCTGCAAATGCAAATATCAACCCATATGTGTTGTGCCCTGCCTGGTATACTCTAGGCTTTTTATTTGATTTTTAAAAAATAAAGGGTGTTTTTGAAAAAAAATCTAATATTTTATATTTTAAAAACACATGGGTGATGAGATAGGGGTTGATGTGATGGTTTCATGGCTAGTTTGGTAAATATATTTTGTGTAGGGTTATTTTGACAATTAAAAAAAAAGGATGGTTATTTTGGAAAAAAGTTTTATTTAAATCAAACCATAAATATATTTAGATAGTAGTTTACTATAAATGTGCAATCATATAACCCATTTACTACATTAATTCTGCTACAGTACCACAAACCCAGAAAGTCACAAGGCCACACGGGCTTAAACATGACCTTGCACAAGCTCGGAAGGACTCCTAGCCATATAATCTACAAAAACACGCAGAAATGACCATTCAGGAAGGGTGTATTTATGCCAGAGACCCGGGGTCACCACACGGGGATCTCAGTAGCCACTGCCAAGAGGGGCAACATTTTGGATTTTAAAACGCCAATGTTTTTTAATTGTGTTTAAATGTGAAGGTGATTTAATTTGCGCGGTTTACTGAAAAAACATATTTCAACTATTAAGCTGTTGAATTCCTGAAAATTTTTTATATATTTTTTTTAGTATGATGATTACTATTTTAAATACTTTATTATTCTGTTATGTCTATACTGTCACCACTCATTAGGTAAGACCTGTTATTCACCCCCTATCTTCCTCTTTCTCTCAAATTGCGACGTTGGACCTGCTTATGCTGGGCAACCATTAGAGTGAACTGCGTCCTTTCCGGTATCTAGGTTAGTTTACCTGTTGGCATATAATATGTATAAATCCACTAGACCTGATTTTTTTTGTATTGTCCTTATTTTTGTACTCTTTTGTTGTGTTTTGAAACTATGACTTGTATTTCTGTTGATGTTTTCTTTATTTAAGGTCCACAGTGTAAGGAACCCTATTATACTTTTATTGTCAAGTTTGTCTCCTTTTTAATAAAATTGTGATAGAGGTTTATGTTGAGTCTTGCGACGACGTGAATGTGGAGTGATGTGGGATCTTCTCATTGTTGTCGTGGCAATTGCCATGTGCCAGGCTAGAGTGACAATTATTACTTCAATGAGAGTAATGAGATGGCCATGGGGGTAATGATTTCCGACTGTAAGAGGAAAAAGGAATGATTGTATTGAAGAGAAAGACTACAGATATATAGAGAAGAAGAAAGAATATACGTATATATATACGTATAATACATGTAACCCTAACATATAATACACGTATGTACAAGAAACCCTAACACACCCCTTCAAACTCACGGTGGGTCATACACCGAGAGTTTGCCTATTAGAAACTGGAAACGAGAAATAGTATGAGATTTAGTGAAAAAATCAGCAAGCTGGTGGGCGGAGGTAACATAAGGAAGACGAATAGTGCCGGCAAGATAATGATGACGGACAAAATGAAGAGCAACCTCAAGATGTTTGGTGCGTTCATGAAACACTGGATTAGCTGCAATTTTGATGGTACTGCTTGTCACAAGTAGATAGGAGTGGGAGCGAGATATAGAGACACCAAAGTCCATCAAAATTTGACGCAACCAAAGAACCTCCTTGGCGGTGGAAGACATAGCACCATACTCGGCCTCGGCAGTGGAAAGAGCAACGGTGGATTGTTTCTTGCTTTTCCAAGAGATAAGAGAATCACCAAGGAAAATGCGAAAACCAGTGGTAGAGCGACGATCGGTAGAATCACCCCCAATCAGGCATCACAATATGCACGGAGCTCAAAGGAGGATGTGGCCGAGAAAAACAGAGATCGAGTGAGAGTACCACGAAGATAGCGTAGAACTCGAAGAAGAGCGAGTGTAATGAGTAGAGCGAGGAGTACTCACAAACGACTAAGAACTCGAACGAGCATAAGCAATGTCGGGTCGAGTGATAGTCAAATAAACAAGAGCTCCAACAAGTGCGCGATAACGAGTGGGATCAACTAAAAGTTCTCCATCGGTAGAGGAGAGACGATGATGCGGCTCAATAGGAGTAGAAGCAAGACGGAGATCGGAGATGCCGGCTCGTCGAAAAATATCGAAATGTATTTCGCTGAGATACCAAATAACCACGTCGTGAATAAGCAATCTCAAGACCCAGAAAATAACGGAGAGGGCCAAGATCTTTCATTTGAAACTCGGTGTGTAACCTCTGTTTCAAAGAAAGAATAGTATCAGACATCATCACCGAAATAACCATATCATCAACATATAGAAGAAGAATGGTGAGACCACGAGAAGTCCTGTCTAGTGAAAAGGGCATAGTCATGAGAGCTCTCTAAAACCAAGAGCAAGAACCACACTACTAAAAACGCTCAAACCGGGCGCGAGGAGCCTGTTTGAGTCCATAAATAGCCCGACGTAGACGACAGACATGCTGAGGATGATGAGAAAAGCCCGGAGGAGGAGTCATATAAACCTCCTCAGAAAGATCCCCATGTAAGAAAGCATTGGTCACATCTAACTGATAGAGTGGCCACTGACGTGCTGCAGCAATAGCAATAAGAATACGAACGGTAGTCAACTTGGCCACAGGAGAGAAGGTCTCCTCATAGTCAATGCCATACTCCTGAGTGAAACCGCGAGCAACAAGGCGCGCCTTATAGCGCTCAACAGTGCCATCAGCTCGGGTCTTAACCCGATAAATCCACCGACAACTAATAGGAGTAACACCAGAAGGTAGGGGAACAAGATCCCAGGTATGCATGCGCTGAAGAGCCCCAAGTTCCTCTGTCATAGCTTGCTGCCAATGGGAGTGCTGAACAGCCTCACGATATGACTGTGGCTCATAATGAGTATGAATAGCAGCAAGAAAGGTCTGAAAAGGAGGGGTGTAAGTAGAAGAGAGAGATAGAGCATACCGAGCTGGAGGATGACGAACACGATCTGGGTAACGACGGGGGATAGTAGGAGCATCCTCAGGAGAGGCAGGAGCTGGCGAAAGAGCGGGAGAATCACCTAAAGTATCAGAGGAGGTAGTGATGGGGGAAGGTGGGGAAGTGCCAATGATATCAGGTGAAGCGGTGTGAGGAGTCAGGGAGGCGGAAGGAAGATAAGAGGCAGGCAAAATAATGGAGGGTAGAGGGGTAGGAGAAGAGGAAGACTTAAGGATAGAACATTCTTGAGAAGGAGAAGAATAGAAAGGTGTGTCTTCAAGAAAGGTAACATTACGAGAGATACGAAGACGACGAGAAATAGGATCATAGCAACGATAGCCCTTATGTTCAGAGCTGTAGCCAAGAAAAATGCACATGGCAGAACGGGGAGAGAATTTAGTTCGCTCAATTGAAGGTAGAAGAACGAAGCAGACACAACCAAATATGCGAAGATGACCATAAGAAGGCGGGGAAGAGAAAAGACGCTCATAAGGTGTAAAACCAGAAAGTGCAGAAGATGGTTTTCTATTGATCAGATAGATAGAAGTGAGAACAGCTTCAGCCCAAAAAGGTTGGGGAACAGACGAAGTAAGGAGAAGAGCACGAGTAGTGTCAAGAATATGGCGATGCTTACGCTCAGCGACGCCATTCTGAGCGGGTGTATAAGGACAAGACTGCTGGGAAAGAGTGCCGTGAGAGGAAAGTAAGGTACGAAAAGATGTTGAGAGGTACTCTTTAGCGCCGTCAGTTCGAAGTATTTTAATTCGATGACCGAACTGAGTATATATCATTTGTGTAAATTGAGAGTAAATGGCAAATACTTCAGATCGAGAGCGCATAAGATATAGCCAGGTGTAACGAGAAAAATCATCAATGAAGCTTATGTAGTAAGAGAATCCAGAGAGAGAAGAAGAAGGAGCAGATCCCCAAATATCAGAATGAACTAAGTCAAAGGTAGAAACAGATAATGAGGTACTAGAGGGAAAAGGTAGCGCTGTTTGTTTAGCAAATTTACAACCCGTACAAGCAGATAAAGAGTCTGAGGATACTGAGCCAAGATGGCCTGAACTAGTTAAGAGTTTTAGACGATCTTTAGATACATGACCTAAGCGAGAATGCCAGCGATCTAAAGAACAAACAAACGGCGAAAATAACAGAATTACAAGTAGAGGGAGAAGAAAATACGGGAAGATGAAGAAAGTCTAGGTGATAAAGCCCGCCAACTCTACGCCCGGTCCCAATCCTCCGGCTCGTAAGATGGTCCCGCACGAAACAGTCGATGAGGAGAAAGTAATAGTTAATCCATGATCGGTGGAGCTGGACGACGAAAATGAGGTTTAAAGCTAAAGTAGGAACATGGTGTACTTGTGGGAATAGTGAAGGAAGAGGACTGAAGGTGCCCCAACTGCGTGACGGGAAGAAGACTTCCATCGGCCAGTTCGAACACTAGAAAATGGTGGAGTGCTAGAAAGGTTAACTAGGGTGGTAGCATCCGCAGATCATATGATGAGTTGCACCGAGTCTAAAATCCAGGGAGGAAGAAGACATACCGAAGCGGCGAGACATGACAGAAGAGCTGGACTCGCATAGCACGCCGCATAGCATGAATTTGCTCGGTAAGTTGAGCAACCCGAGAAGCAAGAAGACCGGAAGAATCGGGAGTCACAGCCTCAACAGTAGCAACATGAGGTGAGGAAGTGACGCTAGAGGATCGCCGAGGAGGACGAGGATGTGAATGCTTTGCGGTGGTCGGTTACGAAGCTTCGGACGCTTAGTCTTCACATGTCCTTGCCGTTTGCAATATCGGCGAAGGATAATGATCCAGGGAAGAAGAGAACTGAGTACCGGAAGGAGATAACCGAGGAGAGCGCGAAGATGTGATAGCAAGAATCAGTATCGTAGGGACGCAAGCTAGAAGACGAAAGGGCATGTAACCGAGTCTCTTCAGCTATAACACTTCGCACAACATCGTCGAAGGATGGAATAGGGTCGCGATTGAGTAATTGGCTGCGGACAGCCTCATAATCGGGACGAAGACGCATCAGGAACTCAAAGGTACGTTGTGTCTGGCGGGACTGAAGGCGAGCCTTACAGCACTTGCATGTCAGACAAGTGGAAGGCTCCAAAGAGTCAAGCTGTCTCCATAAAGATCGCAGTTCAGTAACATAATCTCGAACAGAACGCTCCTTTTGTTGCACATAACTGAGATCCTGTAAAATAGCATACTGACGAGCGGAACTGGACTGCTCAAACATATGACGTAAATGATCCCACATAGCAAAGGCAGTCGGAAGATGTCCAATCTCCATACGAATATCAACTTCACATGACTGACAGATGAGAGTCATGGCTCGATGATCAGCTGTGAACCATGAGGAAGAGGAACTGTCAGTCTTGTCAGGGGGAGAGGAGGTGCCGTCGACATGGTCAAGTAACTCCATTCCAAGTAAAATGATTCGTACAGTTGTGTACCATTCTTTGTAATTGGAGCCATTTAATTTGACATCAACCGGGGTGAGGAAATTAGGAGAAGTAGAAGAGGCCATTTTTTTTTTTTTTTTTTTTTTTTTGAAAATAATATATATATATATATATATATATAATTAGATTATATATGTAAAGATATGCTTGTCTGGAGTAAGGATTCCAGACAGCATAAAACACATGTTGATCTTGGGAAGAGCAGCCTTGAAAGTGGGCACGAAAACCAAAGATCACCGGAGAGAGGGAGGTGCGACCGGAGCTGGCAGCTGGGCGATGATGTCGGGCAAAGGGCGGCGGCGCAGCAGCGGCAACAGGCGCGGCAGCGGGCGGCGCTAGTCGGCAGAGGTGCAGCGCGTCGCGGCAAGCGGCGGCAGCAACGGGCAATGGCCGGAGGCGCAGCGTGCGGCGGCAGCGGCGGGCTAAGCGGCAGCGAAGCGGCAGCGGGAGAGGAGATGGCGGTCGGCGGCGGGCGGGCGGGGCTCGGAGGTGGCTCGGGTCGGGGCGGCGGGCGGGGAGCGGGCGTGGAGGGTCGTGGAGTTGGTGGGAGGTGGCGCGGTTGGTGGGAGGTGGCGCGGCTTGGGGCGGCGGCTGGGAAGCGGCTGTGGGGTTGGTAGGAGGTGGCTCGGCTCGGGGCTTGGCTCGGAGAGGCGGGCGGCGGCTATGGAGCTTGGAGGGCTGGGCCTCGGACGGGGAGAGGCGATGGGCGGCGGTGGGGCGCGGGGCTTGGCTCTGAGAGACGGGCGGAGAGATGAGGCGGCGGAAGCTGGGAAGGTGAGGAAGAGGGCGGCCGGAGATGGGGAGGAGGCTGGGAAGCGGCGATGGGGAGCTGGGCGGCCGGGGAGGCTGGGGAGAGGCTGCCGGAGAGCTGAACGGAAACTGCCGGAGTGGCTGCCGGTATGATTACCGGAGTAACCTAGCTATCTGATACCATGTAAGAGGAAAAAGGAATGATTGTATTGAAGAGAAAGACTACAGATATATAGAGAAGAAGAAAGAATATACGTATATATATACGTATAATACATGTAACCCTAACATATAATACACGTATGTACAAGAAACCCTAACACCGACATTTATACTAAAATGTGGGTATGTATCTTAGGCAAACAAGAGGAATCATTAATAAAATATAAACAACTATTGGGATTAACGAGAAAAAAATGTACATTTGACCAATGCTACTCATCATGCTCATTCCTTCTCTATCCGTTCAAATGGGCGGAATGGTCATTACCCTAGTGAGGGCAATGAGATAATGCCAAAGATATATGCTCCAAAATTATGAGGGATCGGGGAAGATGTGTGGGGGGGGGGGGCAATGGGTGTATAATGTCTATAGTGCCCCTTTCTACATATTTATTTATTATTTAAAATCAATATAATTAATTTACGTATTTAATTAATATATTTAATTATAATTGTTAAAATAAATGTAGCATTTAAATTATTTTATAATGAAAATTTAATTTTTTTAGTTATTTTTTAAAACATTGTTAAGCTGGGTTAGTTAATAACATCAAAATTAGAACCAATGAAAAATAATAATTACTACAATTATTTAATGAAAATATTTAATTAAAATGATCTGATAAGCAAATAACCCGTTAAAAGTAAATTATTTAGTTTAAATATTATAATTGATTAAAGTAAATAATTATTTTTCAAATTTTTAATAATAAGTAATGTTGAATATTTATTATTAAACATAATCCGTTATCTCATGTCCTATCATCCCATTTGATAAAAAAAATTATAAATATAGTTTAATTATCATCCAATCAAATACTATTTTTATCACCATCCGGATTCCTCTATTCTCATTTCTATCTCTCTTCTTCTTCTTCTTCTTCTTTTTTATTTCACGTATTCTCATTTTTACTTTGCAATAGAAACAGACCCAAAAATTATGATCCCAGAGTAAGTAAGTGCATGTTTGGTTGTCAGTAGTGGAGTGGGAGTGAAGGGGATTGGATATAATACCTTGTTTGGATATACATCAGTGGGAGTGGGAGAGGAGTGTGTGAGGTATCTCACCACCAATTGGGCGGACTGGCCCAATCCAGAATGTGAAAAAGACCAAAATGCCCTTAAAATCAATTTTATATTATTGTGTTTTTTAGTCTCAAATTGGTTCTAGAGTTAGGGCAAAGTTTCAGAAATCTCACCTATAGTGGTTGCTCTTCACCGGCGAGCCGTAACATCCGAAGTGGATCTCGCCGTCGCCCTTTGACGTTTCCTCTTTGTCAAGCACATATCTTCATTTGGTTTCAAGCTTCTCTCTCTAAAATTGTTCATTAGCCCAGGTTTTCCATCTCTCCATAGTTTTGGTTTATGCTCTTTTCTCTTGATTTGCTGAGTTATGCAAAGATGTTGGTGCTTTGTTGATTGAAAGGATCTGTGATGATAAATGGTTTGAATCATTTGGAACACAAAATGGTTTGATTTGATAAATTGTTCACAGGATGATGAGATGATTTTTTGGCCTTTGTGGATAATTTTTTTTTACTTATTTATAATTATTATTACTTAAAAATTGTTCCCTTTCTGAAAATGAAAATTTTGCTGCTTCATTGTCAACCATACGGATGTTCTTGTATTTTTATGAGAAATTGATATTGAAAGGAATTTTTTTTTATTTGGTTTATTATTTTATTTTTTAACCTTTTTAATTATCCAAAAATTTTCCCACTCATAATTATTCTTATTCAAATATGTTTTGAAACTCAATCTGAAATGTAACTTTTTGAAAAATAAGTGAAGGAATTTTTTTTTATCGTAAGTACATTATTATTTGGACACGATTTAATTGTAAAAACTTAAGCTTATGTTTTTGGTTTAACTTGATCAGATAAAAAAAAGTATAACTACTAATTTAAATTGATATTGATGTGTAACTACTAATATTTTAATATTTGAGAATTCTGAAATATTTGGTATTGCAAATCATTTAACAGGACAATTGTTCATGCAGATTAATAGTAAAAGCATAAACAATCATGATCAAGATACTGGATATGAATTACTAATTGAGGATCCCACATCATAAACTACTAATTAATGATTTATTTTGAGTATTACGACCTAGATATGAATTAACTTTATTAAAAGTATGGCTGTCATTCACATAATTATTAAAAATGTGAATGTCATTCAATTTACTTTGTGAGATTTACTTAATATGTGATAATGTTTCAGCATCAAAATATATATAGTCAAGTAACATATTTGTCATGCTACTTTATATGTGCAAATAACACTTGTTCCATTGCTCCAAAATATATTTATTAACTTACACATATGCATTATTGCCAACTTAGATTTTGATAATATGACAAGGCTTAAGCAACTTCAGGAATATTGTACAATGATCATATGCTACTTCTATGTTTTATGCGTTGTCCTTGCCACGTGTGTTACGGAGGAAAGTAATAATAGACGAAGAATGATTGAACATGAAATTTCATCATCATCTACTAGGCGCCGCAAACAACATGAGTATATCCACCGTTTAGTTTTTGAAAGTGATATTAAATGCATTGACATGTTACGCATGGATCGACGTTGTTTTCATAATTTGTGTCAATTGTTAACTACAATCGGTGAGCTACGAGGTACACTAAATGTTAGTGTCCAAGAGATGATCACAATGGTTTTGAACATTATAGCACATCATGTCAAGAATAGAGTGATTAAATTTCATTTCCTCCGATCGGGCGAGACTGTTAGTCGACATTTCCATGTTGTGCTGAAGTCAGTTATTCTTTGTCACTCTGTTCTTCTAAAGAAAGCAGAACCTATAACAGAAAAGTCAAATGACTTTAGGTGGAAGTGGTTTAAGGTAATGACCTAGGTTCTTAAGCTCTGTTAGTCGTAGATATTATGTGACTAATTATTCTTTTTTTATTTAATGTAGAATTGTCTTGGAGCATTAGATGGGACACATATACGTGTGAATGTACCCAAAATTGATGGAGCAAGATATAGATCAAGGAAATATGAAATTACTGCAAATGTCCTCGCCGTATGCAGTCAAGACATGCAATTTATATATGTCTTGTCTGGATGGGAAGGTTCAGCCCATGATGGTCGGGTTCTTAGAGATGCAGTGACAAACCCTAATGGCTTGAAGGTTCCTGATGGTAAAAAAAAATAATATTAGCATGTTGCCTTTGGAGACCTACTAATAAATAGCTTCTAAACCATTACTAATCTTAAATATTTCTTTATTTTCTAGGTTTCTACTACTTAGTAGATGCTGGGTATGCAAATTGCCCTGGTTTCCTTGCACCTTTTCGAGGACAACGCTACCATTTAAGTTCTTGGGCCGATGGTCATCAACGACTTACACCTCAAGTATTTTTCAATATGAAACATGCTAGCGCAAGAAACATAATTGAAAGGGCATTCGGTCTTCTAAAAATTCGTTGGAAAATCTTATCTAGCCCAAGTTTTTATAATATAACCACTCAACGGCGCATCATAAATGCTTGTTGTTTGCTTCATAACTTCATTAGATAAGAAATGGTAGAAGATCCTGCAGAAGATGATGTTAGTGATGCAATCCTAGAAGAAAACGCACCCGATGACATGAAAAACATTACGGCCGTTGAACCAACGGATGAATGGACACAATTTCGGCTTAACATGGCCGTGGATATGTTTAATATTTGGCACTCAACTTGAGCATAATCAAGTTGTTAATTACTTTGTTTTTTTGTATTGTATGACATGAAGACTCAACAAGGATTTTGTTAATTATTTTCATGTTTGTATGACATGATGGCAGCCCCTTATGTCAATTATTTTGAATTTGATGAATTCTATGATATGATATCAGTCCCTTACGTTAATTATTTTGAATTTGATGAATTCTATTACATGATGGCAGCCCCTTACGTTAATTATTTTGAATTTGATGAATTCTATTACATGATGGCAGCCCCTCATTTTATCTTGAATGCTATGGTTTACACAATCAATGATTAAATTTAAAGTATAGTTCAAGGGTAGGAATATAATTCTCATAACCAAGAAATTATTTTGTCGTTTAGTATGGATGCAGATTCACAATCTAGGGGTAGGAGTCAAAGCAAACACTACTGGACCGTAGAAGAAGATAAAGCCCTGATTGATGCTTTAGTTGAGCTATCTACAAATATAATGTGGCGGGCTGAAAATGGATTCAGAAATGGGTACCTTGCTCAATTAGAAAGAATGGTGAAGGAGAAGATCCCAACAAGCACATTAAAGGCTGTTCCTAACATAGAATCCCGGATTAAATTTTATAGAGGTAAAACCACTGCAATAGCCGATATACTTCAAATAAGTGGATTTGTTTGGAACTACGAGATGTGCATTATTGAATGTGAGAAAAGTGCATATGAGGAGTATGTGAAGGTATGAAAAATTTTAATTTTATTTTGTACCATCTTATAATCTATAGTATTTGGATTTTAATTTTATTGTTCATCAATGCAGACTCATAAGGAGGCAGTTGGTCTTTATGGAAACGCTTTTCCTTTCTTCAATGATCTTGTCGCAGTCTTTGCAAGAGATAGAGCACATGGAAATGAAAGAGGCGATATTGGTGATGATGCCGAGCAGTATTTACATGAGAATGTCACATTGGATGACGACACTGCTTCTTTCAATTTGTAAGTGATGATGTTTCTATGCCTACACAGGAACCCATTCCAACTCCGTCACCCATAGGATTAGAAACAAGTAGCTCAAGAGCACGTCGGAAAAAGAAAAGTGTTGTGGACCAATCAACAGAGAAAATTTCACAAAATTTGCACAATTTTGTTGAAATTGTTGGTCCAGGATTTAAGACACTAGCTGATGCCGCTGCACGTGAAGTAGCTCGTGATGAGGCTCGTGAAGCCCGTGAGAAAGCTCGTGAGGATGCTCTTGCTGAAATTGTGAAAATGAAAAACATGTTGCCACAAGTAATTTTTGAGAGTGATGGTCTTTCTGATGATGAGGTGATATTTATCTTACAAGTTTTTTATAACCATGATTCAATTTTTATTTCATTACTTGTCTTAAAATTCTTTCTAATGATGATGTAATATTTCTTTTTGTAGGTTTTGCCTAAAGATGATGACCAATTGAAAAATTTTTTTGGGCTGCTAGAGAACAAGAAGCTTCGTTTTTATCGTGTATTATTGTCTAGATTGTCATTTCGAGCACCTAATATGTGATCTCATGAGTTGTTTGGGTGATGTTTTTTGTTTTAAAATTTAGTGTCATGACTTAGAGATTTTTATGGATTGTAATGCAAGAACAATGTGATAGATTTTTTTGGTGTTGGAAATCAAAACTTATGTACCTTATTGTTATAGATTTTTCTCCACCTCTTTATTCCGTTTTGAAGTTTTTATTTTTTATATTATTTTTATAAATTTTCATTTTAATCCCTTAAATGTTTTTAATTACATTTATGTTTTTAATTAGTGGTTATTTACACTTTAACCCCATATTTGTTTTTGTAATTATTTCAATAATTTCTTTGTGGTCTTTTTTAGGCCATTGTTTTTTAAAAAATTGTTATTTAAATATGAAATATTATTTGAGATTAGAATTAGTATTGTTAATTATTAAAACAGGAATTATTTTAAATTATTTTATTAATAACAATATTGTTATTATTGTTAATAACATTATTATTATTGTTACAAATAACAACCCCGGCATCGGGGTATAACCCTGCAATCGGGGTAATTTTCAAAATATTAATAATATAATAATAATAATATTTAAAATAATAATAATAATAATAATAAAATAATTTAAAATAATTCCGTTTTAATAATTACCAATAATAATTCTAATTTCAAATAATGTTTCATATTTAAATAACAATTAAAAAAAAATAGAATAAAAAATACCACAAAGAAATTATTGAAATAACCAAACATCCTCTTAATTGCATAAGGGGCATAAGTGTCATTTTATCATATTTACTTTCTTTACTTTTTCTCATTCCCAATAATTACACTCCCCAAACCTTACCAACCAAACACATTCTTCATTCTCACTCCTACTCCACTACCCCTCATGTCACTCCCAATCCACTCCTCCCCCAATCTACTCCTGACAACCAAACATGCTGTTAGACAAATCATTGAGGGCATCCGTCAATGGCCTTTGGGTCAATTGGCACTTGGGTCCCCCACAAGGACGCCTCGCAAGTGGCGAAAGTTCGAATCCTTGGGGTGAGGGTGCATGTCTGAGAGCTATGAGCACGAACTGTGGGTGGTCCCAGCGCCCACGTGTGCGCGGACCCCACAGGCCACAGTCGAGGCGTGTGCACGCTCCTGTCTTAGTTTAGCGGGTCCATTAGGGGTTTCGTTCTTCTTGACAAAAAAAATCATTGAGGGCATCCAAGCGTAAGCTGAGATAAACAAAAAAAATGTAAATTTTACAAATGCAACTAACCACATTTTGGAACTATCACAAAAATTACAAAATCAAAACCCTCCTTTTAAATGACAGAATGATTAATGACTAATGATCCATAAATACCGAGTTTTTGGTGTGAGTATTCTTTTCGGAAAAAATTTAAAAATCTGATATTAAATTTTAAGTTTATACAAAATAAAAATACAAATATCATTTTGCGTTCCACATTTATCTAAATCCGTGACACAAATTTATCACGTTTTGTACAAATCACGTTTCATAAAAAAAAAACTGAGAAGGTGTTTAGATATAATAAGGAGTGGAATGGGAGTCATTACTTTTTCATTCCACTCCTTTGTTTGGATTCTCATGAATGGGAGTGAAAGAGTATTGGGTGAGGAATGAGTGGGGAGTGAGTGGGAAGTGACAATCCTCTCAAAATTGGGAGGATTGCTCATTCATCCTCTACTCCTTGAGGGTAAAATGACAAATTTGCTCTCTTATTTTATAAATAAATTATAATTAATTAACATAATTAATAAATAAATAATTTTAATACTAAATAAAAATTAAATAGCTATTAATAATTAACAATTAAAATAACAATTTTACTCAAATAATAATTAAATATATAATTTTAATAATAAAATAATAATAACTAACAACTCAAATAATAATAATTTTATTCAAATAATATAATTAAAATCATAATATACATCAAATAATAATTTAATAGATAATTTTAATAATAAATAATAATTAAAGTGAAAATATTTAATTATAAAACTAAAAATAATAATACTCAAAATATTTTATAATAATTAATATTAGTTAGGGAAAATTACTGTTCACCCCTCGGGAATTTCAAAACTTCCTAAAAACCCCCTCCAACTTTTGCACACCCCGGACAGCCCTTCCTTTATAGTTTACATTTCTTTTCGCCCCCTATCAGTCACTTCAAGTGGGTCCATGTTATGAAATTTCATTTTTGCCCTTGCAAATTGCGGGAAAAATACTGCCCAATCACATCATGTCTGACCTTTTATGCATACGAGTGTGCATTTTTTTTTGCCTTATTGTTTAATTATCCCAGTCTCTGTTTAACTCAATCAAGTTTTCATTTAAAACAGTCTTTTCCGTTTAAATTATTTTATTTCTGTTTAAAATTTTGATCACATTAGTTAACCATGGAATAACCTAAACATCTTAATAACCAAAAAAACGACAAGCTAAATCCATTCTTGAGAATTAATATTCTTTCACACGATCCATATATCTATATATATGCAATCAATTGAAATGGATGTTAAATTCATGTTCATGAATGTTAGAATATTTGATAGTAATGTATCAATGATCAAAATCTTATTATATAATAACATTTATTAAACTTTAAAATTTTTTAAATAAAATAGAATTAAAATTTTGATGTTTATCTAAAAATCTAAAATAAATTCAGCAGTATTCACCAAGTTTTAAGCATAAAGATAAGTTTTTAAACGGAAACCTCAATTCTTAAACAGAGAGATATCACTTGTTAAACAGAGACCGAGTTTCTTAAACAGAAACCGCAATATTTAAACGGAGACATACTTTTTTAAACTAAAACTCATTTTTTAAACGAAAATTTCATTTGTAAAACTACAACCATATCAAATGAAAGGGAAAACGTACATTATAAACATTAAACAAATCGTAACAATCGAAAAACTATTTCGATCGTGTACACATACGAAAATGTAAAACAAAATAAAACTGTCTAGGATGCCTTGAATCAAGTCTTCAATCTGTGGCGAGTCGACTATGTTGCGCTTCGCAGAGCTGTACGGTATATCATATACTGTTCTTCCAAACCCTAATAAAATTCTGATTTCAGCAAAACTTTTTGTTCTTGGTTGTTCATATGTGTCTTTGCGATCAGGAAATTACAAAAACCCTATCAAATGATGTTGTCGTTAGAATTCAGTCAAGGTCTACACTACCAGTGTCAAGTAGCATCGCCATTAACTAGGTTTACCACCATAATCACAAGCCTGTGACAATAACAACACATTTAGCTGTGACAATAACAACACATTTAGCAGTATTCACAAAGTTTTAAGCAGAAATATAAGTTTTTAAAAAGAAACCTCAATTCTTAAACAGAGAGATATCACTTGTTAAACAGAGACCGAGTTTCCTAAACAGATACCACAATATTTAAACGGAGACATACGTTTTTAAACATAACCCTCAATTTTTAAACATAGATATATCACTTGTTAAACTGAGACTGAATTTCTTAAACAGAAACCACAATATTTAAACGGAGACATACGTTTTTAAACAGAAACCCTCGACCCTTTCCTTCTTTAATTTCCTCAACTTGATCACTGATCTCCAACCCATAAACAACTTTCCCAGCATCACTCCCAACCTTACCACCACGAACATCAACTACGATCTCCACGTCATCACAAGATTCATCCATTTCCAACAGATCAACATCACCAACCTCTCTACTGCCGGCACGAACTCCGGCCACCACTTCACTGCACTCCAATCTTTTCCCTTCCACCATCTCCATCTTCATATCACCCCCATCTTCCTGTTGACCATCAATTTTACCACTCTGCTGCTCACCTTCGGCATCATCGCCGGTATCATCACCGGCATCAGCACGATAAGCTTCTTCCAAATCTGAAGGGGTCGTGGCTAGGGCTTCCACCGGATCAGCAAGGGATGGTTCCGAGGGGTCACCCCAGGAGTTGAGATCGAGGCCACAGGCCTCATCCATGAAAGAGAAGAGAAACAACCATTGTTACAAGGAGGACAGAGCTTGCCATGATGTTGTTTATTTGCATGCATGCATTGCATGACATTGCATTGCATGGGAGATGGTGAGGGTCTTTGAAGAATGTGAAGCTTTAAAGTGGCATTAAATAAAGCCCTTCTCCCTTTACATGTAAAGTGAATCATCATTAATGTGTTTGAGCGGAAATATTTAAACAGAAACAACAATATTTAAGCGGAAATATAAGTTTTAAACGAAAACCTCAATTCTTAAACAGAGTGATATTACTTGTTAAACAGAGACCGCATTTTTTAAATAGAAACCGCAATATTTAAACGGAGACATACGTTTTTAAACATAAACCTTAATTCAATAATGAGGGTCTTTGAAGAATGTGAAGCTTTAAAGTGGCATTAAATGAAGCTCTTCTCCCTTTTCATGTAAAGTGAATCGTTATTAATGTGTTTGAGTTGACCAAGATGATCATGATGTCATTGAGACTTAATCACATTAAATGAAACTCTTCTCCTTTTGCATGTTAAGTGAATCGTCATTAATGTATTTGAGCGGAAATATTTAAACAGAAACAGCAATATTAAAGTGGAAATATAACTTTTTAAACAGAAACCTCAATTCTTAAACAGAGAGATATCACTTGTTAAGCAGAAACCGCAATATTTAAACGGAGACATACTTTTTTAAATAGAAATCTTAATTCAATGATGAGGGTCTTTAAAGAATGTGAAACTTTAAAGTGACATTAAATGAAGCTCTTCTCCCTTTGCATGTAAAGTGAATCGTCATTAATGTGTTTGAGTTAACCATGATGATCATGATATTATTGGGACTTAATCACATTAAATGAAGCTCTTCTCCCTTTGCATGTTAAGTGAATCGTCATTAATGTGTTTGAGCGGAAATATTTAAACAGAAATCGCAATATTTAAGCAAAAATATAAGTTTTTAAATGGAAACCTCAATTATTAAACAGAGAGATATCACTTGTTAAACAGAGACCGCATTTCTTAAACAGAAACCGCAATATTTAAACGGAGACATACGTTTTTAAATAGAAACCTTAATTCAATGATGAGGGTCTTTAAAGAATGTGAAGCTTTAAAGTGGCATTAAATGAAGCTCTTCTCCCTTTGCATGTAAAGTGAATCGTCATTAATGTGTTTGAGTTAACCAAAATAATCATGATGCCATTGGGACTTAATCACATTAAATGAAGCTCTTCTCCCTTTGCATGTTAAGTGAATCGTCATTAATGTGTTTGAGCGGAAATATTTAAACAGAAACCGCAATATTTAAGCGGAAATATAAGTTTTTAAATGGAAACCTCAATTATTAAACAGAGAGATATCACTTGTTAAACAGAGACCGCGTTTCTTAAACAGAACCACAATATTTAAACGGAGACATACGTTTTTAAATAGAAACCTTAATTCAATGATGAGAGTCTTTAAAGAATGTGAAGCTTTAAAGTGGCATTAAATGAAGCTTTTCTACCTTTGCATGTAAAATGAATCGCCATTAATGTGTTTGAGTTAACCAAGATGATCATGATGTCATTGGGACTTAATCACATTAAATGAAACTCTTCTCCCTTTGCATGTTAAGTGAATTATCATTAATGTGTTTGAGCGGAAATATTTAAACACAAACCGCAATATTTAAGCAGAAATATAAGTTTTTAAACGGAAACCTCAATTCTTAAACAAAAAAATATCACTTATTAAACAGAAACCGCAATATTTAAACAGAGACATACGTTTTTAAATAGAAACCTTAATTCAATGATGAGGGTCTTTAAAGAATGTGAAGCTTTAAAGTGTCATTAATGAAATTTTTCTCCCTTTGCATGTAAAGTGAATCGTCATTAATGTGTTTGAGTTGACCAAGATGATCATGATGTCATTGGAACCTAATCACATTAAATGAAACTCTTCTCCCTTTGCATGTAAAGTGAATCGTCATTAATGTGTTTGAGTTTACCAAGATGATCATGATGTCATTAGGACCTGATCACATTCTTTGATCCAATTAGATTTTTAAGGTGTGAGGTTTCAAGTGTTTTTTGTGACCATTTTAATTCAATTCTTAAACAGAGAGATATCACTTGTTAAACAGAAACCACAATATTTAAGCGGAAATATAAGTTTTTAAACAGAAACCTCGATTCTTAAACAGAGAGATATCACTTATTAAATAGAGTCGAGTTTGTTAAACAGAAACCACAATATTTAAACGGAGACATACGTTTTTAAACAGAAACCCCAATTCTTAAATAGAGAGATATCACTTGTTAAACAGAGACCAAGATCTGGCTTGAAGAGGCCGAAGGAGCGTTCCGAGGTCGGCTCCAGCTTGAGATCCTCGTCGTAGAGGGCGAAGAGGTAGGTCTCCATGGGACGGCCTGGCATCATCGGCGTTTCGGCCATGGATCTCAGATGTGCTACCAGCCCACTGGTGAAAGCCTTTGCATTGTCAACGCTCTCTCCAACCTCTCCGTCATCGCCTTTGTATGGCCAACCGGACTCCGCCCCCACAATCTCCATCGCGGGGAATCCGATGGCGTCCAATGCCGTTCGCTCGGCGTAGACCTGGGCATCGACCATGTTCATGTAGTTGATTTTGGAAACCCTATGACTCCTTTGAAGACGGGGACAAGATCGGATTGGAAGGCGCCGGTGGATGGGGGATCGGATTGGGCGAGCACCGCCATGGTGTGGAGGGTGGAGATCTTGACAAATGGGGCGGCGGTAGAGAAGGCAGAGTGAAGGTTTTGCATCACCGGGAAGAGTTGGGAAGTGAGGGAGGAATCGCCGGAGCTGAGGACCTCGTTGCCCACGGAGACGACGTAGATGGAGGAGGCTGGGAAGTAGGTGAGTACGTTGGCGGCCTCCCATTGGGAGGCCGCGGCGGGGTCGACGGCGAGGGAGGGGATGTCGCCGTTGACGACGCCGATGACAAGGAAGATGTTGGAATGCCACAACTTCCCATGCAATGGGCAATTTCGTCCATAAAATTCAAAAATAACTTTATTAACCATTATTATATGGTTTGGGGGGTTAGAAAACATTATGTTTAAAAGGAATGTGTTTTTAGGGATTGCCAAATTAAAAGGGTGTTTTTGGCCATTTCACCAACTTAGAGGGTTCTTTTGGCAATTTCCACTTTAAATTAACATTTTATTTATATATAATATAATTTACGTTTTTCAATGGTGTAAAAGTTAATTTACTATATTTTCTTCTTTTACTTTTCTCATCCGTCTCATAACTTACCAACCAAACATATAATTTATTCCCAATCCTCCTCCACTGCCATTTATTTCCATTACTTTCTCACTCCTTTTCATTCTCAATCTGAGAATCAAATGACCCCTAAGTGATTAATGAGCCTATAATATCTCCGGCTTCTTCTCTAGACCTGTCAATATGGGCTGGCGGGGCGGGCTGGCCCGCGGGTTGCCAAAACCCGCCATGTGGCGGGTTGGCAAAATGCCATCCCGACCCAACCCACCTTGGGTTGGTGGGTTAAGCGGGCCGGCCTGCTAAAAATCAAAAAATATAAAATAATTACAACTTAGATTGTTTATATATTAATTTTTTTTTTTAACAAACCAAACTAAACCAAAAGATATTTATTAAAACACAAAACATAATACAAAAGTCATGTTTCAAAATATATTTTACATATGAGCTTATAAACTTATAATAAATCACACAAATAAAATAATAAAAATAATAAATCATTTTTTTAATTTATTGTGTTAAATTATTTAAAAAATATCCAATAAAAATAGTTAATAAAAATTGTTATATTTTTAAAATAATAATTAATTAATTTTTTTAATGTAATTAAAAAAAACATTCACTTATTTATTTCATTTTTATTTAATATAATTTTTTAATAAAGTCATACTATGAAATTATATATATATATATCATAATAAAGTTAAAATAATTAATAATAAAATTTTTAAACACAATAACAAATCTAAAACATAAAACAATTTAATAATCTTCAAAAAAAATAAATTAATTTATTAAATATTTTTTAAAAAATATATTTAATAAATTAAAGGGGTGGGTGCCCTGTCCAAAACCCTAAATCAAATGGGTTGACCCATTTGGACCCGCTTCCAAACAGGCCTACAAAAAGCCAACCTGACCGACAATTTTTATTAGCGAGGCGGATTGGCCCGATGGGTTAGGTCTACATCTCTACTCTTTCCGGAGGGAGAGAGAGGGATGATTTATATTTTAAATTTCCCTGAAATCAGTGGGAATGCCGGCTCGCTGCTGTCAAGAGTCTATAATAACATATCCGGTTTTGTCCATCCTGACACACACACACACACACACACACAGACAGACAGAGAGAGAGAGATGAATGGGAATGTGGTGTGCTTGACGGGGGCGTCCGGCTTCATCGCTTCATGGCTGGTAAAGCTCCTTCTCGATCGTGGTTACACCGTCAAGGCCACCGTTCGTGATCTCGGTATCAAACCCTAGTTTCTCCTGCTCCATCTTTGTTATGTTTGTTTTCATTGTCATGGGTTCTTGATTGCTGCTTATGGCCATTTTCCATGGCTGGTGATGGCTTTGATGTGATCCCAGGGTACCCTTTTTTTATGGTTTTGATGATTTCATGGTTTGTCATGGTTTTTCTGATTAAAAGGGGTTTGGGATTTTTTTTTTCCGATTTATTTTTTGACAATTTATAGTCTGACATGTTGTAAAAGTTTTGATCGGCTGGTTGTTTGGTGGGAATGGCGTGTTTGTGGCATTGATGATTTCACTGCTTGTTTTTGAACAATTTATCGCTATACATGTGAGAAAGTGAGGGTTTATCATGCCTCCGTTGTGTTTGGAAACAATGGTTGTTTTTTTTAGTGAGTCGATTTCACCTTTGTTTTCGTTGTGGCATTATTTTGATCATTTTTAGGTGATCCCAAGAAGATTGAACATTTGTGGGCATTGGACGGAGCTAGTGAGCGGCTTCAGCTGTTCAAAGCAAACTTATTAGAGGAAGGCTCATTTGATGCTGCGTTTGATGGATGTGAATGTGTTTTCCATACTGCTTCCCCTTGCTTTTTTGCTACTGAAGATCCCCAGGTGCACACTCTGCCCTAGAAACTTGGGGTTCATGCTTTTGCTTGAACTCATTTTGTGGAACGCTGTGAAATTTGTTTCATAGCTTCTTCAACCTGATAAACCTTGTTGTCTATTGAGTAAAGGTCTATTCAGTTTAGTGGTGGAATGCTATTCAGCAGTAGTAGACTGGATACTTTAGCTCCTTCTTGCCATGTCATTGTGAGCAATTATGCTATTCAAAGTAATATTTATGCAGATTGGGATGCATACTAGTAAATAGGAATAGATTCTTTTTCCATCTACAAGTAAGGGCACTTAAAGTTAGAACCTTAATCAGTCCCAGGATTTGATCTCAAGCTCAAAGTGCACATACATGATCATATAAAATTTAGATTATATGAAGGTTGAAAGTGAAGATGCACAGTCTGGTATTCCCTTCCTTGGCACCTAACACAGGCCTATTTCTTGAAACAAATTCAATACTCCAAAAAGCCTGACTTTGGAGCCCTTATTGAAGACCACTGGGATATATGATAATTTAAGCTTGCACATAACCTATGTAAGAGGCTAGTTTTTGCACATTGGAGACAAGCACAGTCAATCTCCTGCACCCTTCGGACATGTTCATTTTCCATCTTGTATTAAATTATATTTCCGATAATTTTTTTTTAAAAAAATTAGCTAGTTATCTCCATTTCCATCTTTGATAATATTGATAAATTCTGGGATGTATAATTAAATGATTGCATCATAATCCATGTCCTTGAGCTTTTTTCCTTAAGAAAATTGTGACATTATAATGTTTTCTCTACCAAAAGGCCTCTCTAATCATGATCTTACAAGAAGCAAGTTGGTCTATCCATTGCATTATTGGGGCCGTTTGGTTTTCGGGTTGGGAATGGAAAAGAGGGGTAATGAAAATAATGGGAGTGGAAAATGATTGTGAATGAAAGATGTGTTTGGTTGGTAACGTATGAGAGGTAGTTCTTTAGGAATGGGAAAAATAAAAGAAGAAAATCTAGTAAATTGACTTTCACACCCTTAAAAGTTATAAATAATATTATATATAAAATAAAATGTTAAGTTAAATAAACTATTTTTAATTATAAAATATTTTGGATATTATTATTTTTAATTTTATAATTAAATATTTGAATTAAATATTTTCACTTTAATTATTACTTATTATTAAAATTATCTATTTAATTATTATTTGTTTTATATTAGTATTTTAATAATTAATTATTATTATTTGAATAAAATTATTATTTTAATGGTTAGTTATTATTAGTTTACTTTAATTATTATTTATTATTAAAATTAGGCTTTTTGATTAAAATATTGTATTTTTTTTAATTAATTACTAAAATACGCATTTCCGTAAATAATTACGGAAATGTGCATTTTTTATTTTTTTAATAATTTTTTTTAAAAGTTAAGGACCCACCAGTTTTTTAATATTTAATATTTATTTTTTTAATAAATCAGGGGTTCCATTAATTTTTTAATATTAAACTTTTATTTTTTTTAATAAATCAGGGTCCCATTAGTTTTTTAAAATTAAAATTTTATTTTTTTTAAAATTGTGGGTCCCGAGGGTTTTTAAATTAAAAGAAAATTTACATTTAACACCTTATCATCCCCATTAATTTTTCTTATAATTTATTTGGTGGGGGTTGTTGGTTTGGGATGAATTATTGGTGACATATGGCACAAACCCTTTTCATAAGAGCCATTGGATGAAATTAATCTTAAACATCCATTTGTTAGGTGGAGACCTATATAAACCCTCCAAACTTTTTTGTAAAACCACATAAGCATTTTTATAAGAAAACAATTATCAATATAGAGAGTTATATGGCGATGGATCCAACTCGGTATTTCGGAATATGCAAGTCATATGGCGATGGATGCAGTTAGATCCGAATATATTGATAATTTTTTTTTATAGAAATGTTTTTGTGGTTTTACAAAAGGATTTGGAGGGTTTATATAGGCCTCTACCTAACAAATAGATGGTTAAGATTAATTTCATCCAATGGCTCTTATAAAAAGAGTAGGTGCCATATGTCACCAATAATTCATCCCAAATCAACAACCCCCACTAAACAAATTATAAGAAAAATTAATGGGAATGATAAGGTGTTAAATGTAAATTTTCTTTTAATTTAAAAACCCTCGGGACCCACAGTTTTAAAAAAAATAAAATTTTAAGTTTAAAAAACTAATGGGACCCTGATTTATTAAAAAAATAAATATTAAATATTAAAAAACTGGTGGGACCCTTAACTTTTAAAAAAAATTATTAAAAAATTAAAAAATGCGTATTTCCGTAAATAATTACGGAAATGCTTATTTTAATAATTAATTAAAACAAATACAATATTTTAGTCAAAAAGCCTTAAAATTATGTATTTAATTATTATTATTAAATAAAATTATTATTTTAATTGTTAGTTATTATTATTTTACTTTACTTTAATTATTATTTATTGTTAAAATTATCTATGTAACTATTATTTGAGTTATAATATTATTTTAATTATTATTATTTGAATAGAATTGTTATTTTAATTGTTAGTTATTATTATCTATTTAATTATTATTTAGTATTGAAATTATTTATTTATTTATTATGTGAATTAATTATAATTTTACTTATTAAGTAAGAGGGCAAATTTGTAATCCCCAAAAAGTAGAGTAGAAATGAGTAATCCTCTCAATTTTGGAAGAATTGTCGCTCTTCACTCATTCTCCACTCATTCATCATCTAATCTTTTTTCATTCCCATTGATGAACATCTAAATAAAAGAGGAATGAGAAAAAAATAACTCTCATTTCACTTCTGACATTCAAACAACCCTTTAATTTTAGACTCGTATCTATCGTTCATTGTGCATTCATTTTCTCTCTAAAAAAAAAAAAAAGATTGATTGACTATTTTCCATTCCATTCCGTTTAATTTGTTTTGTCAAATTTCCTTTAGCAGACAAAATTATGCGCATGCTAATTTTAACAAATTCAAGTTGTCTATTGCAATCTTAAGCGCAGGCTGATTTAATTGATCCAGCTGTAAAAGGGACCCTTAATGTTTTAGGTTCGTGTGCTAAAATCTCCTCCATCAAAAGGGTGGTTTTGACGTCATCCATGGCTGCTGTTGCATGTAATGGTAGATACACTGATGATGTGATGGTTGATGAGACATGGTTTTCAAGTGCAGACTTCTGCAGGCGCAATGAGGTATGGTAAAAAGTCGTTGGGTTGATGAGTTCAAGTGTGTGTTTAATTAAATATTTTAGAAATAAAATTTTATTTTTAAATTTGTGATGGATTTTTAATAATTTAATGTTTTTAAATAATTAATAAATATTTGTTCAATAATTAGTTTCTATAAACGAGGCTTGGAGAACGTATCTCACCGATCAAACATCTTTCAGTGTGTGTTTGGTTTGGACATGAAATGGGTGATATTAATAAATTTTGTGAGCAGCACTACGAAAATTACATTTAATTTTAATTTTCTAATTGATGGTGGATGCTTAATATGATATTAATAAATTTTAAATTAATTATTAAATATATTTATTTATAATATTAAATGTTGTCAAAATGTGTTGTTAGGGTAATTCTTGGATGTAAAATTTTAAAAACTTGAGTCTGAGCACATCTAATTGAAACTCTAGGGCTTTAATAAAAATTAGCATACCTAGCCATCTTAATTGATTTCTCAAGTAAGTTTGGTACATTATCTGCATATGTGCCGTTTGTGTCAAACAAATCATAGTTTAAATAAAATAAAATCAAACCTATTTTGTTTGTAATGAATTTTATCTCATGTAAGTTTTCAATGAGAATATTTTATTGGACTAGTTATGCTAGGTTGAGATCATGATGATTCTACTCAGATGAGGATTTTGTATTTCATTGCTGCCATGTTACCCGTCTTTTGAATGGGAGATTTTGTTTATCTTCTCTTTTCTTTCTAGAAACTATATTCATATCGCATCAATACCTTATGATGAGTAATATTTCATAGTTTTTGGTTTCAAAACCTAAGTTTATTCTCATTTGCTTTCAACTCATTCTTTCTTAAGCATAAACTGCAAACCACCAGTTGACAACACTCAATTATCTATTGGCTTCACTAGTTTTTCCAATGTTTTATATTGTTTTATTTTAACTAGAATTAACACATTATTATGAATGATATTGTTTCAGTAAGCATCGTCTAATACAAAACAAAGGCCATATTAGCAATTTAAGAGACGTGTGTTGATTATGAAACTTAATGTTCAACGTAATGTCAGCTTTATGTTTATATATGTTTGGTTCATGGGTGATATTGTTTCATTATTAATGTGCAGATGTTTTTGATATATTTAATAAATTGAGTCTTTGAAACTAGATTGTCGGAGAATTTTAAATGCTCAACCTGTCTAGTGAAGCTATTTGGTTGGTCGTAATTTCTGAATTTCTTGAATTCTAGAATTTCTAGTGTCATAATTTCTTTCCCCTGTGGTTTTTTTTTTGTTTTTACTTAGTGTATCTAATTGTATTGCTTTTGAAATAAAACTTGCCCATTTTCTAACATTCTAGTTTCCTGTCAGTTGTGGTATGCGTTGTCTAAGACACTTGCCGAGGAGTGTGCTTGGAAGTTTTCAAAAGATAATAGCATTGACATGGTCACAATCAATCCGTCATTTGTCCTTGGTCCTCTTCTGCAACCAACTTTAAACTTAAGTGCTGCTCAAATCCTTAAATTGATAAGCGGTATGTTGCTGACATTATAAAATAATCAAATTTGTTGGAACATGCTTGACATGTAGCTATGTTTATTAATATTATTATTTAGTCAATTTGTATATTAGATAATATGTTGACTGTTGCATGAATAATGTAATAATATAACATTGTGATGAACTTCTGGGTAGTACTTCAATTGAGTCAGTCTGTGAGCTTCAATATTCTTGTGGAAATTGTCATATGTGGCTATATATTGACATAGGAACAACTTACAACCCAAACGAAAACTGTCGGTGGGTAAATGTCAAAGATGTCGCCCTGGCACATATCCTCGCATTTGAGGTACCCTCTGCAAGTGGAAGATATTGTTTGGTTGAACGAGTTACTCATTTTTCGGACGTTGTAAAAATTATACATGAACTATATCCAACTATTCAACTCCCTCAGAAGTAAGTTATTACTTCCCATACTCTTTGACAGTAATCTTCTTATGGAAGCTCAATTTTTATAAGTTATTTGTTCTTGTTTATGCCAATAGATCATGAACTACCACTTAAACTTTTGTTTGTGAGAGCATGCTGGTGTTTGATTCTATTTCATTTGTGACATGAAAAGTTTTTGTGCATATTAGAGTACTAATAGTGTTGCATGTTTTAAGTCGCTATATATGGATATAAACATATCAATCTAGGCCCATGATCCTTGAAGCTTAAGTTCTTAAGCACCATATGGGTTCGGACCACAGGCATGTTTTGTATGCTTTCGGCAATGACAGGCGTTGATATGTAGACATTTTTTGGCTATAATTCATGCATTTATTATTGTTATTTTTTTTTATAAATCTGGATAAACCACAATTTCAGTAAAAAGAGATAAGGATAAAGTAGGTACCTCAGAGTAGTCATTAGTATGCAGAGCACAAGCTATGACCTAAAAATATCTCAAATACACAAATGCAAGCTTTTTAAGCAGAAGCTATATTATAACAGACACACACACACACGCACAAACAAATTTTTAGGTTATAATTGAATCTGGAGGAACCAACATACCATCTTGTTTGTATTATTTTGGTTCAAGACATCTATTGAGTACATGTGTCATCATCATAGGTTATATAGATCCACAGGTTTCAAGATTACTCACAGAAGAACAACTTCAATTGGATTGCAGTCAGTTTATGTTTAAAGTTAGATATTGTATATTAAAATGAAATTTTCATATAGCATGGGTTATTTTCTCTGTCATCATCATCTTTGTTGTTATTTCACATTTTCCCTACAGCTTTATGGTTATTGTTAGCAGGTGCACAGACAAAGAGTCGGTTTTCTCTAGCTATCAGGTCTCGGACAAGAAGGCAAGAAGCTTGGGCTTGGATTATATCCCTTTGGAGACGAGCCTCAAGGAGGTTATTGAAAGCTTGAAAGAGAAAGGTTTAGTTAGTTTCTGAAATGCACGAATAAAGCAAAGATCGGCTCCATTTTATCTTGGATTGTGAACAACTATCTAGTTAATCATGATATTAATTTATGAACTTTATTAGGAGCTTGATCAAATTTTATCTGTTATTCATTAGAACCTTTTAAATCCAATCTAATTTATCTTGTTTAAGTATTATGCATTATAATTTATCTATGATGTATTTTTATTCGGTTTTCTCCGGCTGCTAACTCAAAAGCGGATATGAACATTGTCGAGAAAGCACGGGAAAACCATATGCGTTAACACAGAAGGGGAAGGGAACTCTTATAGCTTGAGCTTTTGTGTGTGTATCAGTGTTGTGAAAGATCTCACAAAAAATAGGTGGTGGTGGTGGCGCCTCACATTCTTAATGTGTGTATGCATTGCGTAAGAATGCATGATCTTGGATCGTGTTTGATTTGTAATATTTTGTTGATTGCTATGGAAATCTCGTTTCCATTTTCGAACAAAATCTCACCTCTCAAGTTACTCGAGAGTGCAACATTATGTACTTATAACTTTAGAAGAAATTATTGCAAAAATACAAAATCATGTAGCTAGACACTTTCGTTTTAAAAATAAATTTTGTAGCAAAAAATGTCATAATTAAATGTTAGTTACATGTTTTGTGACGGTTGTAGTTAAAAATTAATATATTTTATTAAAATTTAAAATTTTATAACTAAAAGTTTAAAATGTTTGGTCACAAAAATATAATGTAGCATTAAATAATTAATTGCTTCAGCTATATTATATTGATATATATATAGAAAATTTGATTTTAGTTGCAACAAAAAAACTGTGGTCCAAAGTTTAATTTACTTGCCACTGTGCAACTATCCGGCGCAATTTATATTCAGTTATAAATTTGGTATGTTAGTAGCTAAATTAAATATTAATTTATTATAGTTATTATAGTGTAGCTGATATGATAGTTCTTTAGCATCGAAACAAGTCAATTTTAACTATACATTAAAATATTTTTGTCACGTCCCATCCTATGGGACTAGCATGTGACAACCACCATGGCAACCCGAGGAAAGACACCCACGTCATTCAATTGTCGAGTCACCGCCAGGCTAACAAAAATTTCGGAATAAACATACCTAAACAGAGGTCACAAATTAAAAACATAAAAAATATAATACAAGAGTACGCAGATTAAGCAATTCAACCAAAGCTTGAACATAGGGCTCAATGAAACAGTTTGTCATGAATACAACAACATTTCCAAAGAGCAAGATGAGCATACAAACCATGCATAAAGAGTGACAAAATATACTAGTGGATCCATGTTCTTATACATTGCAACATGTTTAAGAAGAAACATACATAAAACAGGGACTATGGTAGATAGCTAGAAAATTCTTAGCACTTCGGTCCACCGCAACGCCACTACGAGCTAGAGCCTAGAAGGGAGAGAGAGGGTAAGGGTGAGCAACCAGAGTCACTCAGTGAATAAGCAGTACAATTCTATAGGGTACAAAATAGTTGATAATACGACAAGACCAACCTTTTTCAGTAATACAAGTAGATTAAAATATTACAATATATATATAGAACACATATACACATGTATAAAGAAACCATATATGTAGCATAATTTGAGTTTTAAAATCATAAAATACCATGTTCATCATCAAATCAATTCTGCTTGCATTAAAAACATATTTTCGCAAAATACGATTGTCGCATCTCAAGCAGTTGAATACTAGTCTAGAAATCCCTCTAAATTCTAACCATGATCGCAGCTAAGTTTAAAGCCGCCAAGGTACTCATGCCTTTGACGTTGACTCACATGGGTTCGTGTAGTGACTCCGAACTCCTGATATTCGTCCAATCAGGGCACTATGCACCATCTAAAGTGGACTGATAAACAGAGTCCCACCACACCACCTCCAAAGGCCCCCTACTGTAGCAGGTGGCTTCTAATCCCATCACCATCAAACCCACAGGAGGTGTATCATCAATGAAATTTATGTAAATCATTTCACAGGGTTCTTGTCCTGGACAAATATTCATATATCGATGATAAACATCATTATCATATAAACCCAAGCAAAAGGTATAACATGTACAAAGTGTTCATCCATTCATTTCAACCCGATGTACCAACATAGTCATAAGCGTTTTCATCAAACGTCAAGAGTTTTCTTTATAAAGCCGAACACATGGAACTTCTTTAAAAACAAACAAACCATCATTTTAAAATGATAAAACCAAAGATTTCATTAAGTCAAGCCAAATATATATTTAATAGAATTCTATTAGAAATGTGCAATCATATAACCCACTCACAAACTATGGCGATTGACTCCTCAACGGCGCTACTTCTCCACAGGCTCCTTGCTTTGGGTCAAGCTTTCACCACCTACACTAACACATGCCACAAGGGCTCAAAACCAAGAGAAAACCACAAGAAGAAAAAAGCATGTATGAGCTTCTTTAAGCGACATGCTAAGAAACTCTAACAAGGCTTGGGTCTGGGATGAACTTGAGCTCTAAAGGTTTCATAGAATCTCCAAGGAGATAAACTCTCAGCACAGCCATGAAACTAAAGGTTTAGCAAAGGATTTCGCTTTGCTACAGTAGTATGCTATAATAGCCCGATTTCAAGAAAAGAGGATCCACGATTTCGTTAAGGTTGAGAGGGTGGATTTTCACATCCACTTCATGAACAAGAAAGAGTGAAGGAAATCAAACAAAGCACTCAACGAATCATCATCATCAAGCCAAGGTTCAATGCCCATAAATGTAGGGTTAACATACTCAACCAAAATAAAGCAAGGATAAAGATGAGGGAGGAATAAGAGCCCACCTTCAAAGGATCTTCAACTTAGAGTAGAGAGGGATGTCAAAGAAAAGCTCCTTCGTCTCATCCAAAGTAGTGAGAAGAAAAGGAAGAAGAAGAAATTTTTGAGAATTAGGGCTCAAGTTTAAGACTTTAAATACCCCTCCAAGTACAAGGCCAAGAGCTCCACCGTGCAAATCCTAGCCTAATCATGCTTCTCTCTGAATGGAGTGAAAAATGCTCATCCCAATGCAAGCAAGGGCAGAAGCATAGGCGTGCTGATGCCGGTGCACTTTACAAAAAAATTAGGGCAATAAGAGCATGGCTTCTCTACCCTTAGCATTAATGTGCTCTTAAAGCACTATTAGTAAGCACATGCATGCTTATACCAGTGCACTTTACAGGCTCTCACCCTTGAGCCGAGAACAAAGTCCAATACATCCCGAGAAGAGCACGGTCAAGAACACTGTCATGCTTACAGTGGAACTGCACTTTTAGGCCCAAAGCGACTAGAAATACGCCAAAACTCAAGACACAACTATTCTAAGACAGTTTAGATAACAACACACACGCGAAAAGGTCAAAACACCACAATTTTGCTATGGAATAGTAGGTTTAGAATAAAAATATTCATTGACTTGTTTGGGCTAAAGTAGTTTTGTAACTATATAATAAACTATTATACTATAATAATGCAGATTGTAGCAAAAATATTTTGCTTCGGAATAAACATATCATAGTAATTAGCTTATTTTTAGCAACAAGCTAGATAAATCCAAAACTAAATATTATTATTTATTACAAATTGGATTTTTTTTTCACATTTATTTGTTTTTCTTTTATGTTTTAAATATAAAGAAAGGTTAGTGAATTAGTAGTTATTATTTTTTTTCTAACAATATATACTTATGTTAGATGGTGTACTGGAATTTACTTTCTTGAATATTTATTTATGTGACATAATATTTAAAACTTTAAAATCATGTTTTTATTTTATATTCTTCAATTTTTTATTTTTTATCATATATAATTAAAATATGAATCATTTTTAATAAAATTATTGACCATTATTCAACCTCAGTTAAACCATTGTGAACCTTCTGATACCTAGCCCTTGATGTTCTTTAGGTTTGGGATGATTTCTCTACAAGCCTAAAAATTTAGTTTTGATTTGCATGCCTTTGATTTTCATCTTTCTGAAGTTTATGTCTAAATGTGTTCATTGTGCTTGATATTTTGGATTTTTTAAATAACGTCTTGTTGTGAGTTATTTACGAAACACGTGAGTTTTTTTTTTATTTTTTGGCCTTACCTCTCTCCTAGAATTTATATTATCAACTTAACGATTCATGTTGTCACTCATCACCTTTATAACCTTTTCAAACAAAAACATATGAAGTATGTTAGCCCAGAGAAGACTTATGAGAAAAGGGGCATAATCTATCAGTAATGTGAGATGTTGTAAAAATGAGCAATGAAACTTATATAATAAGAAAAGCCTGAAAGAGAAGAAGAAGGAGTAGGACCCCAGACATCAGAATGAACAAGATCAAAATCGGAGACTGAAAATGAGTCACTAGAGAAAAAGGGAAGAGCCGAATGTTTAGCAAATTTACAACCCACATAAGAAAATAACGAGTTTGAAGAGACAGAACCAAGACAGCCGGAACTTGTTAAGAGTTTCAGGCGACGATCAAAAAAACAGATATAAGCAACAATAGTAAGAGTAGAAGCAGAGGGATATACAGGTAAATGAAGAGACTCCAGTTGATAAAGCCCGCCAACTCTACGTCTGGTCGTAATCCTCTGGCCTGTAAGTTGGTTTTGCACAGAATAGTCAGAAGAAGAAAAGGTGATAGTCAAACCATTATCTGTAAGCTGACCGACAGAAATAAGGTTTAAGGCTAAACCGAGAACATGGTGAACTGTAGGAATAGTAAATGAAGGTGACTGAACTGCGTGACAGGAAGAAGACTTCCGTCAGTAATACGAACACTAGAAAATGGGTGAGTACTAGAAAGATGAACTAAGGTAGTGGCATCCGTAGTCATATGATGAGTAGCACCGGAGTCTAAAATCCATGAGTAAAAAAACATACCAGAAGCAACCGACATAACAGAGGAGGAACTGGACTGCATATCATGCTGCATGTCATGAAGTTGCTCTGTAAGTTGAGCAACCTGAGAAGCAAAGGGCTCCAGAGGAGCCTGGAGTCACGATCTCACAAGTAGAAGCATGAGGGGAAGAAAAAACACCAAAAGGTCGCTGAGTAAGATGATACTATGGATGTAGCTGGTGTCATTGCTGAAGCTTTGGACATTGAGTCTTCACATGTCCTTGTCTTTTGCAATAACGACAGAAAGAAGAGGATCTAGGGGAGTAGGATAATGGGGCACCAGGGGTAGAGATCCGAGAATAACGCAAAGATATCATTGCCAGAACTATATCAGTAGAGCCTGTACGAGAGGAGGAGAGTGCATGAAACCTAGTCTCCTCAGCCATAACACTGTACACAACATCGTCGAATGATGGAATAGGGTCCCGATTAAGTCATTGGCTGTGAACACCCTCATAGTCAAGACAGAGAGGCATCAGGAACTCAAAGGTCAGCTGTGTCTGGTGGAACTAAATGCGACCCTTACAACACTTACACGTCAAATAAATGGAAGGCTCTATAGAGTCGAGTTGTCTCCACAAAGATCGTAATTCAGTAACATATTCTCGAACAAAACGCTCTCTTTGCTGGGCATGAGTGAGATCCTATATAATAGCATATTGGCGAGCATAACTGGACTGCTCAAACATATGGCGTAGGTAGTCCCATATAGCAAAGGTAGTTGGAAGATGCTCAATCTCCATGCGAATGCCAACTTCACAGGACTGACAGATAAGGGTAATAGCGCGATGGTCAGCAGTGAACCATGAAGCAGATGTACTAAGAGTGTCAGTCTCTTTAGAAGGGGAGGAGGTACCATCGACATGGTCAAGTAGCTCTAATCCAAGTAAAATGATACGCACAGTTGTGTACCATTCCTTGTAATTAAAACCATTTAATTTTACATCGACGGGGGTAAGAAAATTTGGAGAAGATATAAAAGCCCTGTCTTTTTTAAATAATAAATAATAATATAGATATATATTAATATAAAATAAATCTGCGAAAACCCATGTGCCGACTAATGGATATCGGCCATGGATGTTGGCCGGATTCACTTTGCTATTTTTTTTAGAATAATATATATATATATATATATATATATATATTAAAATAAATATGCTGAAGACTGTGGAGTCATGTGTGGTTGTCGACCATTGAAGTTTGCTTTTGGCTGGACTTGTTTGGCTATGATGCTTGGGATCTTGTAGTGTGTGCAGGGAATCACAAGGAGGTGAAATGGGTGGATCTTGATGTTATTGTTGAAGCTTTTAATGGAGATTTGAGTGGTGTTGCTTCTTCGACGATGACAACAACGACGACGACGATTTCTCCGACGATGATAACGATGATGATGATTTCTCCAATGATGATGACGACGACAACGATGATTTATTCGACGATGAGCTTCTCCGACGATGACGCCTCCCACTCCCGTTTTTCTTCCGATCTCCGAGACGGCCTTCTAAGCGTCGATGCCACAGCGCGGAGGGAGAGTACGAAGCAGCTGGAGGAAGTAGAGGCGTCAATATGGCACGGGGAAAAGTCGAAGGTGGAGCCGACTGCCGCAGTACGCGGTGGTGAACTTGTCGGACAACACAAAGGTTGAAGAAGAAAAGAAGGTCGGATCCGATTCCCAGAAGCTCACACAGGTGGCGATCCGGAAAGAAAAAGATGGCAAGAAAAAAATTATCCAAATCACTCTGATACCATGTGAGATGTTGTAAAAATGAGCTTGAATTCATTAAGAGTAACAATTTAATAAATAGATATAATATTACAAATATACGTATATATGAACAAAGATATGTACAAGTATAAATATAGTAAATATACTCTAACAAGTAAGGCGGACATTATTGTGTTATGGTTAGACCCAATAAAGCTATTCAATTTAGAATTAAAATCATATTTCTTTTTAGATTGATTGTATCAATTTGATGAACCATCTTGAAAAAGTGGGTTGATGTTGACAATCAATAAATGAAAATATGTTTGCTTTCAAAGTGGTCATGGCTTTATAGTTTATATTTATAAAAATAAGATTTCATTAAAATAACCAACCAAAGTCAATAAGCTTGTGCAACAAATGTATTATCTTACGAGGCCATCTTGAGATTGACTAGTGTGTTATTATTATTATCATTATTTTTAATACGAGTTGCGTGAAAAAAACCATTTAACAATTCAAAAGGGCCCAAGATCCCTTACACAATGTGACAATACAAGTAGATGAATATTGAATTAATGAATACTTGGATATTAATGGCAATGGTAATGAGAAAGATAATGAGAATGATAATTTGTTTAATTGAAAATGTAATTTACTAGAAATGAGAAAAATAGAAGAGTAAATTATAGGGAGGGAGAAAAGTAATGAAAGGATATATGGCAGAAATGATTATTATCCTCTTAATTTAGAAATAAAATGATTTTTTTATAAAATATTGTAACACCATTAATTATTTTAATTATTGCATTTATTTTCATATCACCAATGCAAAAATTATTTCACTTTAATTATTATGATTGAGTAATTAAATTAAGTAATTTATACTGATTATTATTCAATGTAATTATTTTAACTTAGTATTTAAACTATTATATGATTTACCATAATTAAATATTAGTTATTTTAATAGTAATATATTTATATTTGATTAGTATATTAATACATTCTTATAAAAATACTTCATTGGGAGGAGCTAAAATAAGTATATTATGTAAACAAGAGTAATCATTAATAAAATATAAATAACAGTTGAGATGAACGAGAAAAAAAGGATAAATTTTGACTAACACATGCTCATTCCTTCTTTATCCTCTCAAAACGGGTGGATTGGTTATTACCCTGGTGAGAGCAATGAGATAATCCCAAAGATATAAACACCAAAATTGGGAGGGATTTGGGAGGATGCCGGGTAATGGGTGTAGAATGCCTATATTCCGCCCTTTCTTCACATTAATTTATTATTTGAAATTAATATACTTAATTTACATATTTAATTATAATAGTTAAAATAAATATAATATTCAAATTATTTTATAATGAAAATTTTATTTTTTTTAGGTATTTTTAAAACATTTTTAATGTCCCAATAAAGTTAGTTAATAACATCAAAATTAGAATGAATGAAAAATAATAATAACTATAATTATTTAATGAAAATATTTTATTAAAATAATCTGATAAGCAAATAGGTCATCAAAAGTAAATTATTTAGTCTAAATATTATAATAGATTAAAATAAATAATTATATTAGTAATACTGAATAATAAATAATGTTAAATATTTTGTCTAAACATAATCCACTATCTCATGTACTCTCTTCCCATTTGATAAAAAAAAGACATTTTTATTACCATTCGGTTCTCTATATTGTCATTCATATTTCATTTCCTTTTATTTATTTTTCCAATTCTCATTTTTATTTTGTGATCTAAATAGACCCTTACGATCCCTCATAGCGAGAGCGAAATCACTTATGGCATTTAAACATAAGCTGAGATAAACAAAATTTTTTTTTTACTAATGCAACTTATTACAATTTAGAACTATCACACAAATTATAAAAATTACCAAAACAATAACCTCTGCTTGAATGACAAGATGATCGATGGCCAATGGTTTTTTAATATTGGGCTTTTTTAGGGTATTCATTTAAAAAAAAACTCAAGATTGAATCTCAAGTCTGCACACCTATATATCGCGTTTTGGAAGGGAAAAATCCATTAATAAGCCTATCATATCTCCGGCTTCTTCCATCCTCGGCTGGCAGCTATTAGAAAAGTCTATAATAATGTATCCAGCTTTGTCTATCCTCACCCATACACACACATATTACGGATTAGGGTTATTACTTAGGTAGTGTTTGTTTTGATGTAACCTTCATGAGTAGGAGTATGATAAGGCCCCTAAGTATCTATGTGAATTAATTTAAAATTGGAACTTGTATGAATTTGACTTCAAGGGAAAGGTAATTTGTGTTGTCTAGCTTGAGGACAAATAATACAAAACAGGGCGGAATCTGTAATATTCTCAGAATTCAGCAAAGAAAGTTATTTTATTTTGGTGTAATACCCTATTTAGTCCCTATATTTGACTGAATTTGCCCTTTTAGTCCCTCTATTATAATTTGACCCCAATCGGTCTCTCTATTAATGATTTAAGGCAAATTAGGTCCAGCCCATGACGACGTTCTCTTCTCCGTCATGTGCTGGACTTAATTTGCCTCAAATCATCAATAGAGGGACTAGAGAGGGTAAATTGCGGGGTGTTTGGATCATGGAATGGGAATGGAGGAATGGAAATGGGGGGAATGGAAGTAGGGTGAATGAGAAGGAGGGAATGAGAAAACAATGTTTGGTTTGAAGGAACTAAAGGGGGCAAATTGAGTCATATACAGAGACTAAATAGGATATTTTATAAAACTTTCATAATGCCACATCAGCAACATCAGATTGAAAAGAGAACGGCCGTCACAGGCTGGACCTATTTTATCTCAAATCATCAATAAAGGGACCAAAATTTGAGCCAAATTATAATAGGGGGAGTAAAGTGGCAGATTGAGCCAAATACAGGGACTAAATAGGGTATTTACCTTTTATTTTATGAAAAGACAGATGACAAAGTCTGTTATGCCACAAAGAAGTAAAACTAGAACAAACAATTGAAGAAGACTTTGGAAAAGAATAACAAGAAGAATGAAAACAAATCTGTGAAATAGCAGGAGCAAGTATAACAGAATTCAATACACCTTTTTGAGATTGCAGCAAGTATAACCCATTGCAGGCTTTACCAAGAACCAGTGGCATCTTCAGTGAAAGGGCCTGTAGAATACAAAGTTCATAGGTAAAAATGATATTAGAGTTCTGTTGTTGTATTAGTTTTCCTATGGATAAAAAAGGTTATAGTGAAAACTGGGAACATAAAGAACTTCAGAAATTAGAAGGTTATCTCCTAGCTTAACAGTGCCACTTTGTGTGACAGAAATTTCATAGCCATTAGGTAAAGAAATTTGGAAGTGCTTGGATAGAGGCGTAAGTGATTCAAAAAGGTCAATATTATGGCACATATGATCATAGACTCATGTATCTATGATCCAGGCATCTAGAATGGGCAAATGCTTGATAGTACTAAACATATATGAGCAGTTGCTATTATTGAAGAGTTCAGTTATACCTTCCATTGTAGAAACCAGATTTGCACTCCCAATTGGATTCCTTATTTCAGCATCCCGAAGTTGAGATGTAGTGTCATTCAGAAGTTCCATCAATTTCTTATATTGCATAGTTGTCAATTCAGGAATGTGCTCAGCTTCTGAATTTTGAGAAACAATAGAGAATTCTATATTGTTACCTTGGACTGGTGCAACAAACTCTCCCTTTGTTGTTTCTGTAATTATGTGGAAATCCATGTAGTTTGTAACATCTATCTTTAGAATGCCCTGGTTTCTTGCAATAATCATATGTCAGTCTCCTGAAATCTGGTCTAGTCTTCAAAGGCATTTATGTCACATTTCTATTCAAAGGAAGTCCAGAAACATTAGAACTTCCCACATTCAAAGATACAGCTTCTGGAACAAAAGATACACCAGAACTGATTTCCCTTTGTTTCTCCTCTTGAATCAATAAGGAATATGCTTGTCTAATAGTTGGGAGAGGTCTCACCATGAGGATATTTTCTCTGACAGTGGTGTAACTTTCAATCAAACCCATTAAAAGCTGCATTAACTTTTGCTTCTCTTCAAGTTTATATAATTCTTGCATTGTTCTACAAGAACATTGTGGTGAACTATTTAATGCTTGAATTTCATCCCATAATTTCTTGATCTTTGTGTAGTATGTTGTTATATTACTAGATCCTTGACTGATTTGGTTTAGTTCTTTCTGAATATGAAAAAGTTGTGGTCCATTTGATTATCCGTATCTCTCATCCAATTATATCCAAATCTCAGTAGCCTCAGCCATATACACTACACTATCAGAAATATCTTTTATCAAGGAGTTTAAAATCCAAGAGATCACCATGCTATTACACCTTTCCCAACCTTAAAATTCATCAGACTCCAAGTCTGGTTTCTTGCAAGAACCATTGACAAATCCTAATTTGTTTTTAGTAGTAATAGCTAACTCCATAGATCGTTTCCAAGAACCAAAACCCATTCCATCAAAGGGTTTAGAAACAAGAATCATTCCTAGATTATCAGAGGAATGAAGGAAAAGAACATCTGAAGAATCTTGAGAAGATGTCTTTCCTCCATTATTACGAATATCACCGATGATAGCAGAAAAAACAGAGAAACAAAGATGAAAGCAACGGACAATTTCAGAGTGAAATACTTCCAGAAAACAACCAAATAACTTCAAGAACAACAAGATCAACCTGATCGCTCTGATACCATGTGAGAAAACATCCAAAATGAGAGAAAATACTCACTGATTTGCCTGATCTCCTACAACCCAAACAATCTCCAAATTTCAGCCTGATCTTCTACAACCCAACCAAACTCCAAGCTTCAGCCCTAAAATGGTGAAATCCAAGTATGAAGTATTAAAAATTGGGACTAGTGTGAGTGGAGAAAAGATTGGAAGAAAAATTGGAAGAAGAGAAGCTGATTCTATATTCATTCAAGATTGAAAAGAGTAAAAATCAACAATACAAGCCATTGAATTTGTATATATCGTTCTCTAGCTGTTTGAATAACAACTTTATAACTAATTGCCACGTTGGCATAATCAACATAACAATCTGCTGAGCTGTCACTGAATAATGGCCTATTTGTTTCCATTTCAATTAAGATTTAAGCTTCTCCTCTTCTTTAAATAAGTATCTTCAACAAAAAAATGGATCGATTTGCAAAAGGACGGATCTAGACCCCTGAAACGAGAGGGAGCTTTGATTCGCCAGAAATATCTCTCTCAATGAGCTTATCATTGAGTACTGTCACAAGGATTTCGAGCTTCATTTTGCTGCCAGGGACCGCCATTGGTTATACAGCAGCAACTCGGCATCCAATAAAATCATCAAAGTTCTTCGTTTTGCCTAGAGATCTCAACTCCAATGATTAATGGTAGCGATTGGCTGAGCCTGGTTCACGCTATATGGTGGTAAAGGGCAAAGAAAGGCGTTGAAAATTGGCAGGGTATGTCAGCGGATATCACACCACACGTGTACTTCCTATACTTGGGCTATAGGAGTGGCACGCCGTGGACAAATGCAAGCAATATAAGAATATGTCGTCCATATTGCAAACACCATATCCACTATGCTGAATAGAATAAATTATATTCCTAATCATGCTGCACACTTCATTGCTAACTGAACCGCTTTCATCAAGGATTGTGAAGCAAGCATTGACAAACCTAACAATGCACATGATCAGCTCCAAAATAAAAGAGATCCGCATGTTGTGATAAGACTCTGTCAAGGGAAAATTAGTATTTGTTTCTCCACATGAATTGGTTGTTTTTACATGAAGCCTTTCCAGTGCATCAACTAAAATTCCTACTAGACATCTTACCTTGTCTAGTAACACTGCAATTGATGTAGGATACTCTTCAGCAAGATGCGTAAGAAGAGCAAACAAGTTTTTGCACTCATTTTTCACCCTACTTAATTCAGAAAACTCACCACCTACCTCAGGATTCACTCTAGTGTTTTGAATCAAAGTTTGTTTATGCTTTTTTGCTCCAGTGTTTTGAATCTTAACTGTGCTAAGAAATGTTTTTTTTTCATTTTTTTCTTGAATATTGTTCACTAAGTATTTATTATAGGATCGAACACTCATTCACTATTGACATTAGATGGATTTCATTACATCGGGGAGTACCCTATCCCAGTTGGGTATTGAAACTAATTCTTAAATCATATTTTCATCTGAGTTTTTTGCTTTTTTTGTTAAAAACTTTTCACAAATTTTGCATTTGCCTTCCACCATGTGATTGTTTCCATCAAAGTTTAAAATGGATGTTATTTAGTGTCTTGGGCTTTATTCTAATTTACAAAACAGACAAGAAACGTGAAATTCCATTAGTTTAATGTACATTATTTTTATATGATTAGATAGAATGAACACAAACTTGTCCCTGCGGAGAGCTCTCCGCATTCATAAGTGCTGGTTCACTATCACCATTTAGAGGTCGTTGACACCATCTGCGGATAGCTTTCTAGAGAGATTGAGGTTTCATGTAATTTATTTTCTACATAATATATGAGTCATATCTGTAAATAATATAATGTCATTCGTGTTGTACAACTATTCATAGATCGGATGCAACATCACATAAATGATGTACAAATGATCCCGGATATAAAATTTGATCTGTATTAATTTTTACAATAATTACAACATCCGCATCTTCCAGGACAAAATTCCTTGAAGCTTTATCCGTAAGACTCAAAGTTGCAACAATTATTATACAATATGTGAATGTATAGGTTAAGACCCGTGTTGCGTAGAACGTGCATATACAAACTCATTTCAAACTAGTTCAATCATATGGCGACACATGGCATAAATAAATTAATTGGATGGGTCTGATATTTACACGTGGACTCCGACAATCATCTCCCGTGAATTTAGCCAGCATTTATTCATGACCTAAAATCTTCAATGATGGGCTAATCACTTTATAAGTACACATTCACCGATGGGAATGCAACACGTGGTGTGGTGGGCGCTCACACAAGTCCAATCACGCACTTCTTTGTGTGAAGACTGTTTTCTTTACAATGGTAGATACACACCGTCGGATGTATCTATGAACAACAATGAGATGATGACACGTGTAATGATGTGGGACATCTTCCAAATAATCGGAGCCACGCAACATGCCCCTAAATTCTTTAATCATGAGCTAATCATTTTCTAAGTACACGTACACCAATAAGAATGCACCATGTGGTGTGGTGGGCGCTCACAAGAGTCAAATCATGTTGTTCTCAGTGGGAAGATTGTTTCTTTACAAGGATTCATCCGGACCGTCGGTTCTATCAATGTATAACGTGAGATGATGACACGTGTAATTAATTGTAACACTTTCCCAAATCAATGAGATCAGATCACGCCGCGTGTTACATGATATCATCCGATGGATGAGAATGAGCCACATGCTCACATGAGTGGTGGGATCCTACCAAGTGAGGAAAAGACGCCAAGGCCCTCCTAAAGGTAGCTCTGTACGTGGGATCGGACGGCACTGCGCACCCCGAGATCGGCAAATTCCCATCCGTCCCTGATGGAGGACTCAGATGGCGCCACGTGGTAGGGCAAAATGCAGACATTATCTGCATATTATATCGGTGCCCGCGTGCCAAAACGCCCCCTATGTATTGGCACCTTTACACCGATTCAAAGTAAGATTTAGAAGAGCTCCCAAAGTGTGACATCAACTTATTTATAACAATGCCATCCGCTTATAAAAGGTTCAAAATTAATGCAAAGAATTTTTTCCTCACATACCCACAATGTTCTATTTCAAAAGAAGAAGCTCTAGCTTAATTAATAGATTTATCTCTACCTACGAGGAAGAAATTTATACGGGTAGCCAGAGAGCTTCATGAAGATGGAACGCTACATCTCCATATTTTTATCTAACTAGAAGGCAAAGCCCAGATGACAAATATCAGGATTTTTGACATCAATCATCCTTCATGCAGTAGTATTTTTCCATCCTAATATACAAAGTCCCAGATCATGTTCTGATGTCAAAAAACACATTGAGAAAAATGGAGACTACACTAATTGGGTCAATTTCAGTTAAATGGAAGAACTTCAAGAGGTAAAAGTTCAAACTTATCTAAAGTTTAGGCAGATGCTTTAGATGCTTAAGATGTCATGGGATCATTGTAGATTATCAGAGATGGTGACCCAAAAACATTTTTCTTGCAGTACCATAATTTAAAAGCAAATGCAAAAAGAATTTATCAATTACCAATTAGTAACTTTTGTTCCTAATGGAAAAATTCAAGTTTCAATTTAACCACAAGAATTAAAAGATGGTTGGGGGAAATTTTTCAATTTTCAACTGTTGCACGACCAAATGTAAATGAGGAAATAATTGTCAGAAGTGATGTAGATCATCCAAAGAGCCTGATACTCAAAGGCTCAAGCCGTACTGGGAAAACTTTATAGGCGAGATCCTTAGGCCCACATAATTACATATGTGGCCATATGGATTTCAATATGAGGACGTTCCACAACAATGTATTATATAATGTATTGGATGATATAACACAACAATACCTAAAGCTTAAATACTGGAAGGAACTGATCAGGCTCAGAAAAACTTACAGTCTAATTGCAAATACGGGAAACTCGTTCACATAACTGGAGGAATATCATGTTTTGTATTATGCAATCATGGACCTGATTCAAGTTATTCAAAATTCCTCAATAAGCAAGACAATTCTTCATTAAAGACCTGGACATACAAAAATGCATATTTTGAATGTATCACATCACCGTTGTATTCTACTCAAGACAATACTACCAATAACACATAACTGAACATGTAACTGATTGGTCATTAATGTATGATCAATTTGAAAAGAGTTATATATTTCATATCTTCATCTTATCATTTTTTAATCCTAAATCATATGTAGGAATTTGTCATATTTATAAAAAAGATCCATTAAACATAAGTTCCTTGCGTTGCAAGGAACCATAAATTAATATGTTTCGGAAAATGATAACTTTATGTTACCACAATCATGAACACTTGACTAAATAAATAGAGTCACAATCAAATTGCCATGTGGACTTTAACAATTAATCGGACGGGTCTTATGTTTCCACTTGGACTCCATCAATTAACTCCCGTGATTTTAGCCAGCATTTATTCATGACCTAAAATCTTTAATAATGACATAATCAATTTATAAGTACACCTATACCAATAAGAATGCACCACGTGGTGTGGTGGGTGATCACACATGTCCAATCACACTCCTCTCGGTGGAAAGACTATTTTCTTTACAAGTAATCATCCAGACCGTCGGTTGTATCTGTTTACAACAACGAGATGATGACACATGTAAAGAACTGTGACATTTTCCCAAAGCAACGGGACCACGAAACATGCTACTAAACTCTTTAATGATGGGCTAATCACTTTCTAAGTACACCTACACCAATGGGAATGCACCACATGGTGTGGTGGGTACTCACACAAGTCCAATCACGCACTTCTCAGTGGGAAGACTGTTTTCTTTACTAGGGTTCATCTGGACCGTCGGTTCTATCCTAGAACGATGTGAGATGATGACACGTGTAATGAACTGTGTCACTTTTTCCAAACCAACGGGATCACGACGCGTGGTGGTTGATTGATATCAGACGACACAGATAACGCCATGTGTTCCATGATATTATCCTATGGATGAGAATGAGCCACGTGTTCACGTGAGTGGTGGGATCCACTAAGTGAGGAAATGACGCCACGGTCCACCTAAAGATGGCTACACACATAGGATCGGACAGCTCTCCGCGCCCCGAGATGGGCAAATTCCCATCCATCCTATATGGAGGGAGCAGATGGTGCCACGTGGCAGGCCAAAACGCGGACACCGAGTACTTCGAATCTGCGTTTTGCCCTGCCATGTGGTGCCATCTTAGCCCTCCATCCGAGAGACCAGATAACATCCTGAAGAAAATCTGGAAATTTCCCACATTAATTATCAAAAGCTTTTCAACTCAAATAAAATAGGATATAGGAAATAACTTTCACAAAGTTCACTTTCTACAGAATTTTTAAAGCTTTAGCTTGAAAATTACTATCCTCCATAATGAAAAGCAATGCATCTAGTAAATTACTAGAAACTGGAAAGGAAGCACCTTGAACTACCAGGGAATATAAGCATTTTAATGCCTTAGCTTTGATAAAAGGAGAAGACTCTTTGTCTATCATAGAAACAATTAAGTACGCCTGCACCCACAAAAATCAATTTGATAGTTATTGACAATCTCTACTACAAATTATACCCAATTATTCTGCTTAAACACACATGGAACTGACACCATGCTAGATATTCTAGAAATTTAAAGCAGACAAGCATCAGGTAATAATCCAGATGCCGAAGTCCTCAAGTCTTGACTTGCTCAACAGATCCAGAAGGCATCTATGAGTGAAGGATACTTGTTCATGGATCAGGGGAGATAAGTTGGAAACTAAGTTTAGCAGGGATGATAGCATCTCAGCAATGAGATCATCTTGCATTAGGCTTGCTAGTACTTTTTTCCCAGCCTACACCAAACACCAATAAAGGATTAGTAGGATGTCCAAATCATCACAGGTAGTATCTCTTCATATAAGTTTTAGAAATATATAACATTCTACTAGATCCAACAAAGGATACAGCACATGCAAACATAAAACGCACAAATGCATAACGTTCTATTTCTATTTCGTAAGCTACACTGATGGTGAAACACATAGTCAATTCCAAATATACACATGGTAGTACTCCAAAGACATTTTTTTTTATCAGTTCAAATGCCGATGGATAATGAACAACGTAATCTAATAAAAGCACGAATAGCTGCCAACTTCACATCAAAAGGTGATTATGATACAATCATATTGACAAGTACTTCCATCACAACGAATGCAAAATCTTCAGACAATCGGCAAAAGCAACCAGCAGCGAAGAGTGATGCCTTTACCTGTATACATAAAATAGAAAGATTTATGAACAAGGATAAGGTTTAATATCAGACTACATTGAAGAGCCTAACTATGACTCCTAAAGGAAGAGGAATGATGTGCAAGTGTAGTCTTTCACATTAAGATAGAGCAATATCTGGTTAAAGATTTTAACAATATTTCTTTTAAAAAAATGGGTAGAGAAAACACTTGTTTCCCAGTCAGATCAAATATTCTAATAGGAGATCATTAGCAAGTGAAACATTAAAATTTTCATTTAGTTCACAATTAAGAATTAACAAATAGTGAAGACCACTGACCTCACCTCAGTAACATGGGAGGACTTCCAGCTCAGAAGTATCATATATCGAGTATGAGAGCTATTCGGTGCTGGATCAGCGCAACAACCAAATAAGTGTAAAGCCAAAGATTTTCCCACAGAATCACCTGTGTCAAAAACTATCTTTACTCTTTTGAGAACTTCTGCATGATTCGGAACACTACACTTTGCCAAAATTCCATTATAGCATTTGCCCTTCTTCATAATGTGCTTCAACTATAGCATAAAGATCTTTAAAATAGATTTTCTAATATTATTGTCCCCTGTCTTAAACGCATCTGCAAGCTGAAGAAGAATCATGTTTGCAAATGTTCTATCCTCACCATATATCAAACCACTCAAATTAATCTCTTCTAAAATTTATTAATTTTCTTTTATTTATCAATTTATAATTAATTTATTCGTTTTTATGCTAGGTTTGATTTTTAATCAAGATGGTGTATATCTATACACACACACACATATATAACAAGCCAAATTGGAGTTTGCACTTAATATCTCAAGACACTAGCATTTTTACTATTCATCTCTATGCATGCAATATGATATTAATAAATTAAAACATCGTATTCTATATCTGTAAAATATAAAATATTTTTTATTGACGAAAGTGACAAAAGCCATAAACATTAAAAACATACACACGGGGCTGAGAATTGATTGTCTAACCTGTGTGCTTTCAACTAAACACAAGGTTTTGGGTTGTATAATTGATGATCTATAATCACTATTACTTCAAATGAATATTTAATTTAAAAACTTTAAATGTCTCACTCTCTATTTTTTTGATATGGGCCCAAATAATATTAGCACTACAAGAAAATTGTTAATTACCAATGGATTTTACCTAGTGAACATTTTGTAAGGTAATTAGCTAGGGAATAGCTAGAGAATAGAAATGAATGTTTATATATAAAGGATGAAAATATTATCTATGAATTACACAGAAAGGAATGTTTACATATGAGTAATTATGATTATTTATATGTCTATTATGACTCAATTTTTTGACTATAAATTGAAAACATTATGTAATTGTGTAAATATGTGTAAATGTGATGTGCATTAATTTTTATATAATATAAAAACCTTATTTCATTTAAAATTTATATATATATATAATTAAAACAAATAAAATTTTCTTTTTAAATTTTGGCCCTCTCTCTTTCTCTAGCTCATCCCGTTGTGCTACATTTGAAATCTAGGGTTATCAATCTTTGCTCTACAAAATTTAGGGATTTTTTTAAAAAAGATCCGATCTCTTCTCTTTTAGTGGGATTGCTGCGAAAGTTTTGATTTTTTTTTCTTATTTGTTTTTGTGGTGTTTGTGGTAAACATCCAAAAGACATTTGGGAGTTTTTTTTTTCTCCAGTGAGATTGAAAGAGCAAAGGGATGGGGACACGGATGGAGAGAGAGAAAGAAAAGCGGCCAATTCATATATTTGCGGTTACATATATATTAAATTTTAAAAATTATATTTAAAAGATTAATCATTTATTTAAAAAACAATTATTAAGAGAAATTTTTTTTCTGTAATATATTATTTAAAAAATTATTAGAGAAAGAATTTACTTTAGGCGGGTGATTATTCATGGTTGAAAAAATAATAATAAATTACATTATGAAAATATAAAAAATAATAGATTATTTTTGGAGAATCACATGTTTAAAGTTTACAAGGGGTAAAAAGCAAAACTTATGGATGCATGTGTTGGTCACCGTTGATCATTGCTTCGAGATTCGTTCGGGATCCAAAACTTAGGCCTTTTCATCTCAACGGCGTGAACCCTCCTCTGAGTTCTCTCTCTCGTTCATTGTTCTCCCGGAGAATCGAAGGAGCGGAACTAGTCTTCAAATCCTTTCGATTTCACCGCTGATGCTTCGAAGGTTCTTCTAGGCTTTGCTTTCATTCTCAGAATAGTCTAGGGTTTTGATGGATTTTATATGTCTTGGTCGTTTGAGGGTTTTGGTGCTTTGAAGATGTTCTTCTTTGTTTGTTTTCTTTGCCCAATGATTTAGCTGTGTTTTGATGTTCAAATCTCGGTTATCTGTTTGTGGGTGGATGGCATTGTTGTTTTTGTTCAAATCTCAGTGCATTATTTATTTATTTATTTTTTGAGATGTCTTTTGTTGGATTATTGCACGCTTGTTTGTTGAAGCTTTGATTTTTTTTTCTCTGTCTCTCTTTGTGGGTGGTGGCCATTACTGTTTTTATTGTGTGCTTGTTTAAGCTGTGATTTTTTCCCCAGTCTTTTATATGTTTGTGGGTGGTGAGCATAGTTGTTTTGGTATTTAGAGGTAGATGGAAGCAACATTTGATCTTTCTGGAAAGATTTCAAATTTGGAGTGCTAAATTCTGTTTAAATTGAAATTGTTTACTCAAATATATAGAATGGGGGATAATGGGCATGTTTAATGAGAGAAAAGTATTAAATTCTTGCTGGACTTTTTGGTTTTGTTGAGTTTTGGAAGGGGCCCTAGTTAGATTGATTTTAGGCTGAAGTGCTTAGATTCTTACTGGTTTAAACTGGGAAAAGAATTTGTGAGAAGTTTGGTCCTTGATTCTAGTGTAGCTCGTCATCTTTCATGAGTTTTGTTCCAGTCCTGTTTCAAATGTATTGAATAGTAGCAAGTGCAGCTCAAATGTAGCTTCTTCCATATTTTTTTTCCTTTCGTTATCATATGTTCAATTGTTCCCAACACAGAAAGGTTCATTATGCCCAAAAGTTTTTAAATAAAGAAGTTAATAGGAAGCAAAAATGGTTATTCAATCATGAAAGAATTTTTATGGTCGTCTTATTTTGTAAGTTGATCCATGCCTCAAGGCATTTGTCATTTGTGCACATAAGACCCTCCTTATGGCCTGATTTTTATTGTTTGTTTTGCTCCTATTTGCTTTTACTATTTGCCTTGTTTGTGTGGATTATATCCTTGCTTGTTTTTGATGCATTCCACTATTGTTTTTATATATATTTGAATGAAGCCTTTACGAAGAAATTTACTATATGATTTAGTGTTTTGTCTTGGACAATTCTTATCCATCCTCCATGAGGTATATTTGCCATGATATTCATCCAGTGGTGCATGCCATAATCTTTGAGTGCTAGTTATTGACTATGAAGTTATGCTTTTTGTTTGGTAACTCCATGCAGTTTCACTCAGTAAGTCTTGCACTATTGTATCTACTGCTTCCATGGTTCGTTATCTATGCTGCTGCTAGTTTGTGATTGAGCTCATCACTGCTGAATATTGCTTTCATCTAGTTCATAGAGAAAACCTGTTTCTTCCATATTTGATCTGGCTGTTGGATATCTGCATGATTTCTGTCTACGTGATATTTAATTTTATGTTGCATCAGAACCTCTCTATCTGCTGTGACTACATAAGCTTTTGCATGTGTTTTTTCACCTCTCCTGTTATTTAAATTTCTTTGTCATAGAAGGTTCTGCACTTTTATTTTATTCTTTTGGTCCTTTACATCTACTTGAACAAATTTAGAGTACATTTCTCTTCTTTCTTTCTTTTTTGTTCTTTATTTTTCATATTCATTTCTTCACATGATACGTGGGGGTATTAAAATCAGAATTTCGTAAGCTCCGCTAGGAATATATATTCTTTTATTTCATTGTAGCTATATGCTGCCTCAGACTTCAACAAGTGCTACAATTATACATGAAGAAGCTTTCAATTTTGTCCTTCAGAATTTTTGAATAATGTTTATTGTTTCCCACATATGTGCAAGAAGCCTGCATGGAGTGTGCTACATCGTATTACCTGTACCTGTGAATTCTGTTTTTATGCGCTTGTACCTTTTCTGGTTTTGTACATTCTGGTGTTGCAGGGGCATATAGGAGCAGTGCAAGTATATATGTTTCATGTTTTCCTGGTATTTGTTTGTAATTTTCTTTAGTTCTTCTAATTTGGGCATGATTTTGTCAGTTTCTTGTAATGAAGGAAATGAAACCTTAAAAGAAGAAATTTGTCCATTTATTTTACTTTAGAAACTCTAAAGATCAAATGGGTGAAATCTTAGAGTTTATAACATTCTTCTATACGAATTAATAAAATATTGGATTGGGGTTTCTATGTTTGTCATGTGTTGATATGAGATGTCCATTCCTCCCATCTCTTGTTAATCGTTGAATATATTTCAATGTCTTTAGGGACATTTAGTCACCACTTTAATCCAATTTGAGTAGCAGTATAAATTCCCTACACCTCGCCTCCAGAGCAACAGCAGAATTCCTTCTTTGAGAGGCAGTAGCAGCTTCTTCATCTCAAGCTCAGGTTTTTATGCTTTAATCTTCTGATTTTATTCATGGTTCTTCTGAATTTTGTATTATTTTTGTTTATCATTATTTCCCTTTTCTCTGTCCATGGATGAAAGGCAAGATATCTCCCTGCTGTGAAGCTGACTTATTCACATAGGCTTCTGTTCATACAAGGCACAATATCATAACTATATTACATTATGATGATTAGAAGAATGCTTCACTCAATCATCAACTGGATGACTTGTTTTCACATGTGAATTGGTTGCTCCCTTTTATGAAAAAGTCATGTGAATGTAAAATTATATATATTCCCCCAAGAAAAAAAATTCATATATATATATATATATATATATATATACACAAAGAAGTGGAAAGAGATAATTATGAAGTTGGAAATTGGCTTGATTCAGTCTCGGGTTAGGCTTATTTGCAAATCCTTCACTATGTTGTAAATTTGTAAAAATTTAGCTTATTCCAGAGGAGTTAAACTCATCTTCTTTGCACCTAACACAGACACTGAATCCGAATCCGCTTAAACATCAAGTGCGCAAGCTCCGTGCCCGCTAGCTTTCTACTACCCTTCCTAGCACTCTTTTGAAAGAAGAATAGCGAACGAGTGAAACAAAAGGGATGGAGAGAATCTCCGCAGCTCGCGCCATGGAATGGAGCATCGAACTCGAGAAAGCTCTCCGTTCCAATATTTCAGGTATTCCGTCACCACCTCACGAATTTTCTCCTTCTCAACTTCAGCCATCTTCTCTTGTTTTGTTTTTAAGCTTGAATTTATTCATCCCTTTTTGGTTTGATATTTAAGCGTTGGATTCGGCAAATTGAACATTTATATCCATTTTCAGCACTTTTTTTAAATAGCTTTACAATCAAGCACTGATTTTGGAGAAGATTTAGAGATGTAAACTATTAATGAGCATTGTATTGATGGTGTGAGAGAAACATCTGTGTAGTGGATGGACAAGTGAATGAGTAGTTGAAACCAACCATGTTGAAAAAAGTCTTTTAGAAAGATGGTTACTTGGTCTTAGAATTATGAAAATCAGTATGAGTAACCAATCTTTGTGCTAATTATACTTATGAATTATGTTGCGGGGAATAACTGGTGGTGTAGCTGCATTATTTAGTGGAAGTGTTCTTATTTTAATGTTCTTATTTTGATAGTTGATGTAAGCCCAATTCAGAAGATCAGTCAAGCACGTCTCAGAAATTTACAGTATTGAGTGGGGTTTAATGGTTTATTAATTGCTAATAGCTCAAGTCGTCAATGATGTCATAAAAAATTTATCAAATGAGTTATTCTTCTTGCTTAGTGTGTTTGCATGTTAATAATTATTTGTATGCTTTGGAGTTATTGGAACCTTTTGTTACAGGCCGGAAAATTGAGGCAATTGAACAGATTGGTTGGAATCTTAAAGAATGGAGCAAGGAACCAGAGGTTACATCGCCGGTTGCAAATATGTATGGTTTGGTACCTGGTGAGGACAGAACATTTGCAAACACGATTCTTCTTCGGCTTGCAGATGCGTTTAAGACAGGGGACAATAATATTAGAAAATCTATTTTAAAGATCTTTATGCTAGAGTTGAAGCACATTATGAAGAAGGGCAAATGCTATAATGGAATTTTGGCAAAGTGTAGAGTTCCGAATCATGCAGAACTTCTCAAAAGAGTAAAGGTAGTTTTTGACACAGGTGATCCTGTGGGAAAATCTTTGGCTTTACGCTTATTTGGTTGTTGGGCTGATCTAGCATATGATAGCTCTCACACTCAGTATATGATACTTCTGAGTTTGCAGTCCTCCCATGTTACTGAGGTGAGCTCAGTGGTTTTCGCTATTTGTTAATTTTTAATTGTGAACTAAATGAAAATTTTAATGTTTCACTTGCTAATGATCTCCTATTAGAATATTTGATCTGACTGGGAAACAAGTGTTCTCTCTACCCTTTTTTTTTAAAAAGAAATATTCTTAAAATCTATCGTAATGTGAAACACTACACTTGCACATCATTCCTCTTCCTTTAGGAGTCATGGTTAGGCTCTTCAATGTAGTCTGATATTGAACCTTATCCTTGTTCATAAATCTTTTTATTTTATGTATACAGGTAAAGGCATCACTCTTCACTGCTGGTTGCTTTTGCCGATTGTCTGAAGATTTTGCTTTCGTTGTGATGGAAGTACTTGTCAATATGATTTTATCAGAATCACCTTTTGATGTGAAGTTGGCAGCTATTCGTGCTTTTGCTAGATTGCGTTGTTCATTATCCATCACAACCAGAGCTTATAAGGTGCTTCTCTAATTATTGGCATTTGCACTGATAAAAAAATGTCTTTGGCGTACTACCATGTGTATATTTGGAATTGACTACGTGTTTCATCATTAGTGTAGCTTACGAAATAGAAATAGAACGCTATGCGTTTGTGCGTTTTATGTTTGCATGTGTTGTATCCTTTGTTGGATCTGGTAGAATGTAATATATTTCTAAAACTTATACGAAGAGATACTACCTGTGATGATTTGGACATCCTATTAATCCTTTATTGGTGTTTGGTGTAGGCTGGGAAAAAAGTACTAGCAAGCCTGATGCAAGATGATCTCATTGCTGAGATGCTGTCATCCCTGTCAAACTTAGTTTCCAACTCATCTCCCCTGATCCATGAACAGGTATCCTTCACTCATAGATGCCTTCTGGATCTGTTGAGCAAGTCAAGACTTGAGGACTTCGGCATCTGGATTATTACCTGATGCTTGTCTGCTTTAAATTTCTAGAATATCTAGCATGGTGTCAGTTCCATGTGTGTTTAAGCAGAATAATTGGGTATAATTTGTAGTAGAGATTGTCAATAACTATCAAATTGATTTTTGTGGGTGCAGGCAGACTTACTTGTTTCTATGATAGACAAAGAGTTTTCTCCTTTTATCAAGTGCACTCAACCAAAAAGTTACACCGGCAAGCACACAGGCGTGTACTTCAAGCTCGGCCCGTGTACTTCTTCTAAACGCACCCAGAGCCAGAAGGTTAAAGCTAGGGCACTAAAATGCTTATATTTCCTGGTGGTTCATGGTGCTTCCTTTCCAGTTTCTAGTAATTTACTAGATGCATTGCTTTTCATTATGGAGGACAGTAATTTTCAAGCTGAAGCTTTAAAAATTCTGCAGAAGGTGAACCATGTGAATGCCATTTCCTCTATCCTATTTTATTTGAGTTGAAAAGCTTCTAATAATTAACGTCGGAAATTTTCAGATTTTCTGCAGGTTGTTTTCTGCTCTCTCGGATATAGATGTTCCTGAAATCCTAAAAGTGGTGCATGCTGTGGAGAGTGTGGCATGTTCTTCTGTTGAGGCAAACAGGTGCCTAGCTCTTGGTGTTCTCATGGATTTTTTGTGCAACTTTAAAAAAGTCCAGAGAGGACATAAGTGGCAGTCTTCCCAGAAGTGGCATGCAACGTTTTTTCAATTGCAAGAAAGTGTGCAGGCTTTATCTTGTACTTCTGGGGGAGATGGTATCATATTCCTTCTTTGGCATGTTACTTCATTAGCTATGGACTACCTCAAATCTCTTTTGGAAAGTGTGAATCCTGAGGTAGGTGGTGAGTTTTCTGAATTAAGTAGGGTGAAAAATGAGTGCAAAAACTTGTTTGCTCTTCTTACGCGTCTTGCTGAAGAGTATCCTACATCAATTGCAGTGTTACTAGACAAGGTAAGATGTCTAGTAGGAATTTTAGTTGATGCACTGGAAAGGCTTCATGTAAAAACAACCAATTCATGTGGAGAAACAAATACTAATTTTCCCTTGACAGAGTCTTATCACAACATGCGGATCTCTTTTACTTTGGAGCTGATCATGTGCATTGTTAGGTTTGTCAATGCTTGCTTCACAATCCTTGATGCAAGCGGTTCAGTTAGCAATGAAGCCTGCAGCATGATTATTAATATAATTGATTCCATTCAGCAGAGTGAATATGGTGTTTGCAATATGCACGACATTTTCCTACATTGCTTGCATTTGTCCATGGCGTGCCACTCCTATAGTCCAAGTATAGGAAGTACACACCCTGATGATGTATCAATAGGTGTTAATGTAGGATTTCCACATAACGCTTGTTTTTTCAATCAAGAAAAGCAGACGCTTGATATCATCAAAAAAATGATTAAAGGTGGGAATTATTGGGCAGCCTACGAAGCTGGAAAGCGTGCTTGTTCTGAAGGCTTCTGGTTAGCGGCTGCTTTTACTTTTAGAAAGCTGATAGAATGCGTACGATCAGATTCTTACCGCCGCTGGTTCAAATCTCTTATTTTATTTTCAGGGTCTGAAAGTGAGGTCAAACTGCTTCTCTTTCCAAAGGCAGGTGCAGAATTAATAAATGAATTACACAAAAATAGTGATTGTGGAAGGCCTTTACGTTGTGTTGAAGACAAGTTGAAGCAAAATGTTGAAGAAAATTATGATTTGCATGATTTAGAAAATAAGCTTCCCAGGGTTTATAGTAGGCTTTGTTCTTCGGTGCAAAGCTTAGCAGTAGCCAGACACTCGGATGGTATATACTACTTTCAGATGTGGTTCTTGAGTCTCAGAGCTATGATTTTTGAGATTGTGGCAGAAATTCTTGGACTTCTTAATTTGCATATGATTACCAAGCAAAACCTTGCAAAGGAGGTCGAAGGAAATGTACACATGGGTGAAGCTGTTGTGCCAAATATTAGTGATTTGGTAGATGGATGTGTTAATATTTCTTCTCAGCTGAATAGACTAGCAAAAGCTTATGACACACTTGCAACATCTTTCTTAGATATTGATCTCTCAAGTGTAAGGCATTTGTCAAGGCTTGCTCTTAATTGTTCACTGCTGGCATTTTCTGCTATCTTTATTTTCAACTTCTTTGGCTTGCCTTCTTATGAGAACATAATATCTCAAAGTTCACAGAAGTTGGAAAACTATCCATCTATTGTTTTTTTACAGGATTTTGTTGACCGACTTTGGGGTATTGACGACAATATTGTTCTCTTGCTTCAGCAATTTATGGTTGGTTCCGGGGAATTAACAGGCCACCTTCAGCCCAGGACACAAATAAACAAATCTGACCACAAAAATAAGAGTTCTTTGTTGCTCAGTAGTTTTGCTGTATCTAATATACTAAAAATTCAGGAAGATGCAAAAATGGTGAAAGATGAGGAAGATCTGTATGTGCTTTTCATGCGAGCTATGCAGCTTCTCTCTGGCATTGTAAGAAAATGGATGGAGTTGCCTTTTCAGCTCCCCAAGTATTTCTTCAAAGTGAGGTATGCATTTAAAAAACTTGCTTAAAACTTTTGATTATTTAAATATTACTTCACCAATCCTTTTGTTTTACCAAATTTAAGTGGCGATTATAGAAAACTGATATCCTCATATATATTTTTTATTTGAAAAAAAAGTATAATCATTACTTTGATTTTCAAACATGTATATCAAAGCTAAATTCATGAATGATTTTGAGTGAATTATGAGAATTGAATTGTTTATAAATTCATGTATTTCTGGATTTTGGTCTGGTTGGGTTGTTAGGCTGAATTATATTGATCAAAATTGATTCAAGTTTGCTTTTTCAATCTGGCTAGCTGATTACCACGTTCAATGTTTACTGAGAATTGATTAGCACCTTGTTGCCCACCTCCTTAATTAGATATGAATCATTTATCAGATGCAAATGATCACTTGCTTGTCAAACCCTCTAGGTAGAGTATAAGTTGCTAGATTTTTTTTGAAAAAAAATAATCGAAGGCATACAGCATACTACCTGCATCTCCCTATATATATATATATTATGTTGGTTAAGCTTGCATAATCCTACAGATAACCATGTTGAAAGTTTCTGCTTTCAGGCCTTGCACTGGCGCCGAACTTTTCATATTCAATGCAGATTCCAAACAGGAAGGGGAACTCGCCATCTTCACTGGCTTCCAGCTAGCTCTAAATATTTGCATCCAATTAAAGAATGCTGGATCAAATGTTCAGGTTTGTGAGATGCATTGCATTATCACTACAAGCTTATCCCATCTAGTGACCACCAGAGCTGGAGAGAGAGAGAGAGAAGCAAACATTGCATTTGAAACTGAAAAGATTGAAGAAATGGTGAAATTGAATGAGACGTTACTGCTGCATTTGAGATCCGACTGCAAAGATACTCATAGAAAACATTCAGAAATGTTTGATGGTAGTGATACTGTGACAACATTTATATCTTTTGAACCCAATGAAAGAGGTCAAGGATTCTCAACTTGCTTGCTGGATGTTTCTGCATTCCCTGAAGGTGCATATCAAATTAAGTGGCAAAGTTGCTGTATTGATAAGAGTGGTTCTTATTGGAGTTTACTGCCACTGAACACTGGTTCTATCTTCACAATAAGAAAGAAGCCTTGATGCACACGTATGAGGTACTTACAATTCTTTAGTTTTTTATTCTAACAGGCACTCAAATTTATCTTTATACACATTAGTATTGTGAATTTGGCGCTTCTCATTGATGATTCTCTTCCATTTGTTTTGCTATTGACTTGTAATCTCTGAGGCTTTCCTCCTTTTTGTATTAATTTTTTTTATCATTTCTAAAATTTTTTATTGCCAGTAAAATGCAGCATAGACCTGTAAAAAAAAGCCTTTTTCCTGGCTTTGTTCTTGCGATTTTCTCTAAATTTTAATTTTCCCCTTTTGTTTTTTTTTTCTGATATAAATATTTCCCCATTAGTGATTAAATAAGCTTTTATCTAATTCATAAACTAATTATATATTTCAACATAATTTTGTAAATTTATCGAGAACGTATCCATAGGGACTACAACAAAAACGATTATCTCTTCAGGGACCTGTATAGAATTTTACATGATAGTTAATGAACTTCAGCGTGAAAACGGAGGTGCGTTGGTGGGATTGTTGCGAGCGGAGGAGATGGCGAATGGTGTGGTGCACTTGGGGGTGGTGGCGACGGCGGTTGCGCTTGCAATCGGAGCGAGCCTGGGATATGGATGGAGCGAGGAGGCGGCACTGGCTGCTTGCGTGGGGATCAAGGACCGGCTTGGCCTCTGGGCCATCCCCATCTATGTGGGCGCTCACACCCTCACCCTTGCACTCTGCCTCCCATCTGCTGTCTTCTTCGAGGCCGGCGCTTCCCTCCTCTTGGGTTTCCTCCCTGCCATCCTTTGGTCTGTCTTTGCTGCTAAAGTCCTTGGTGCTTCTCTCTCCTTCTGGATTGGACGGTCAGTGGATTCGTCTGTCTTTGACCTTCGCGTATTATGCTATGAGATGCATATGTTTGCGATACTATACATGAATTTGGGGTGTTTACGAAAGTTTTTGAGGTGAGAACAGGAAACTATTGTGTTTTTATTTTTGCCTTTTTTTTTAAGAATGTTCGATGAAATAAGAAGCTTATGGGATGTGTAGATGACCAATGGCTTTACTGAAGGAAGATAATGTTCGATATGATGGGAAGACAAGGTCCAAGGATTATGGAAGAGGTTTGGTTTGATTAGACTCTGAAAGGTTTTATCTTAAGATTTTGAGTAGGGCATGGAGGATCATGAACTTTGTAATCTTTTTGACATTGAAAGCTAGCTTAGAGAGGATGTTTTGGAGATTCAATTGATGTTGAACACCTTGCCAAAGTCTAGATCTTGCTTGGGTGTGGGGGTTGTTCTCTTTTAGAAAGAGATTATTGGATCTTTATCTCACCACAAAGGAGCCCTAGTCAATGCGATTAATGACATTTATTGTTATGAGTTGATATTGAAATTTGATTGCATTAGAAGTATTTCCACTTGCACGATGCTGTATTACTTGCTGATTGTTCACTTTGGTAGAATCAAGAAGGAAATAGATCTGTGATCAGATAGTGTCGCTCTTCTAGTTTATATATTAAATTGTATATCTTATCTATATCAACATACATTGGAGAGGGCATTCCTGCTTAGGTTTTTGCTAGATCTAAGCCTATAGAATTTATGTCTGTCATGTGAGAAATATTTATGAAAATGTTGTCTACTTATTTCTTGAGACATGTTATTAACTTGTGGTTTATATAGGAGGAAATATTATTGTTTGTGTAAAGATTCTATGCTTGCATCATAGGGTGAGTTCAGCTAGAATGAAGTGGGGCTTTGAAGTTACTCGAGTGGTTGAAACAGTGTTGAGTTTGGAAAATGTGGAAACTTTAGGAGGTGCGACTTCCAAATTTTTTCCTCCAATATCATGAGTTGGAACTATCGGTGGATTGCGCCCACGCCTACACATTGCGTGAGCTGTGTGTCTATTAAATCCACTTGTCTTATTATATAGCATGTACATATGGTGTCTGGTTAGGGACGTATGGGTATCCCTTCTTTTTGATTGGAGTAAGCATACATCTTATTTCAAGCGTATGGCTTGGACTGTTTGTTACTAGTCTTTGACACTGTGAAGGGCAATGAGAAGAAGACATAAAAGTTTTCTGGTCTCACAAAGTTCATGGTTATTCCCATGCGCTTGTCTCCAAATACCATAAAGTTTTGAAGGCAGGAAGAACGTGAGATGTTTGTTAATTCATTCACTTAGTTTGTCACTTTTACAACATTTTTCTGCCAATTGTATAATGTTCAGGATAAAACAAAGTTAATTCATTCACTTAGTTTGTCACTTTTACAACATTTTTCTGCCAATTGTATAATGTTCAGGATAAAACAAAGGATTTATCAAGGAGGAGAAACAAATCTGAAGAGAATACGAGTAAGGATTCAGTACTCAATGTTCAATTTTTGTGCTTAGATGCTGGTTTTTTCAATAAAACCGAGGTAATGAAAACTTATATATTCATTTTGCTGTTGAAGTGTGTTTAAGGTTTCTGCTTTCCTGTAGGTGCTAGATATGGCAGATGGAGCAAAGAAGTTTAATGTGCCAATGTTTAGGTGAACCGTAGGCTAGTCGCGTCAGCTGATGGAGGGTTGCATAATCCATCAGTTTTAGTATTCAATGCATCATGGGGCAACATTAAGAAGCCTCATGATTATGAGAAATTTAACTATCATTCCCTTCAAGATGTGAAGAGACCAATAAAAGAAGAAGATATAGCCTACATGACGGTATGTTTCCAATTGATGTATTCTTCCCTATGTCTTTTTTTTCGTGGTTGATATATTCATTTGAATGTTAGACAGGTACTTGAACTGGCAACATTGATCAAGACAAAGCAAATCACGTCTCAGGAGCTTACTGATATTTTTCTTGGAAGATTAAAGAAGTAATTTTCAGTTGATAGAATTCTTTCTCTTTGAATTTGCAATTAGTTTTAGTTTATGCTCGTGTTATATATTGAACACCATAACTTATATGTAATGAATTACATAGGTATAATCATGTCCTTGAAGCAGTGATCGCTTTTACCGAAGATTTGGCCTATAGTCAGGCAAATGAAGCTGATGAGTTGATTCAAAAAGGAGTATATTTAGGTATTCCTCTCATGCCTCTGTGTCTCTGGCCAAATTTGTTTTATTTTTAGGAAAATTATGGTCCTATTGCCTAAACAATTTAATCTAATGAAATGGCACAGGCCCCCTGCATGGAATTCCTTACGGACTGAAAGATATTATTGCAGTGCCACATTATAAGACTATTTGGGGTTCAAGTACATTCAAAGATCAATATCTCGACCTTGAAGCCTGGTTTTATAAGAGGTGATTGAGATCAGAAATCTTAACTGGAACTATTTCTATACAAGGTTTAACTAAAATTATTGACAGGCTAAAGTCTTCTGGAGCTGTTCTACTAGCTAAGCTTGTCACAGGATCACTGGCCTATGATGATATTTGGTTTGGAGGGAGGACTAGAAACCCTTGGAACATTGAGCGATTTTCTACTGGTTCATCTGCAGGACCTGCTGCCAGTACCTCTGCAGGTTTTCTTAAATAAATCAGACAATGCCAGCTTTCATTAGTGTGTTAGTTATATTGAATCTTGTTATTTTTGTAGGTCTGGTTCCATTTGCGATTGGCTCGGAAACAGCTGGTTCCATGACTTACCCTGCTGCTCGTTGCGGCATAACTTGCTTGCGTCCTACTTTTGGAACTGTTGGCCAGAGTGGTGTCATGAGTATATCTGAGAGTCTGGTAACAGATTCTTCAATGAAGAGTTTGCCATCATTTCATGGTCTTTTCAGCAATTAACATGTTACTTTTAACAGGATAAGCTTGGTCCTTTCTGTAGAAGCGCTGTTGACCGCACCATTGTTATTGATGCTATAAGGGGTCAGGACCCAGATGATATTTCTTCCAGAGTTATCTTTCTCGAGGACCCATTTTCAATTGATATCAGCAAACTTACGGTTGGGTACCTCAAAGATGCGGAAATGGAGGTGGTGGTCCTATCACAGTAATTTTTTTCCATGATATTATTAACTTATCGTTTCTCACCATGTAGTGGGTACGAGTGTACTTATCATTGTATTATCAGGTTGTAGATGTTCTTAAATCCAAGGGTGTTAAAGTTGTTCCTTTCCAGCTGAATTACACAGTAGAATCAGATCAGGCTATCCTCAATTTTACTATGGACGTCGATATGTTAGCTCACTTTGACCATTGGCAACGATCTGGAGAAGACAGGCAGTATGAAGCTCAAGATCAGTGGCCAGAGGAACTTCGTCGTGCCAGACTGATACCGGCAGTGGACTATTTACAGGTATTTAAAACCACCAATTGCATTTTTGTTCTTCTGCTAAGTGGTGTATCTAAAAATAATCAAGTTGTTATTGACTGGGTGAAACCATTACCTCAGGTGCTAATCCAACCTAATAAGGAAATAAATGTTTCTTAAGGGAAGAAGACATTTTCTTCCTCCTTGTACCTATCTGACATGTCTAAAATGTATGTAGTCGTGCACATTAATGTTTATGCTTCCATACCAAATTTATTATGTAGCTATGAATTTCACAACCCAACAAATTGATTCTAGAATGATTACCACACTTGTAATTATCATTTTGATGGTTCATGATGTTATGGCCACTGCCACAATTGTATAGTTTTTCTTAAATGGATTCATAGTTGAAATTGGTCTCTATTTCTACATTTCCAAGAACCTAATCCGGTGTGTGGACACTCACACTTCTTTGTTCTAGAATTTTCACCCCTAGTGACTTCGGATTAGAAGAATGTTGCATTCACAGGCACAGAGGGCACGGGGAAAATTAATCCTGGAAGTCTGTGAGAGTTTCACAGTGGATGCATTTATTGGCAATGCAACTGACTGGGAATTGGTTTGCCTTGGAAATCTTGTTGGCATGCCCATTGTGGTTGTTCCAACAGGCTTCAAAAGCATTGAAGACCCACCAGGCCGCCGGTACTCGAAGAAGAACCACTGTAACAACAGGCATATATGCGCCTCCCGACCATGACCACATTGTAAGTCTTTCTAAAATTTCCTTGTAAAATCTTTAGTATTTGGATTCTCTTTTACTAGAACTTGGAACATATCATAGAGACATGTTTGATAGCAGCGTAACTGAATATTTTTTGCAAATGTAATCCAGGCTTTAGCATTGGCAATGGCGTACCAAGCTGTGACTAATCGTCACAGGCAGCATCCACCTATAGATGATCTTGCTACAAATGATAAGGTTTCAATTCCCTCTTAAAACCGCTCTTCTGTACTGACTAGATTCAGTGCTGCATTTTGGATTGGAGGTTTTCATTGCCTTATTCCTTCATATGTCCGTGTTCACTGGTGTTCATCTTCTCAATTTTTGTCTGAGAAAGTGAGACTGATAAATTTTCCACTTTAGAAATAAGTGTTTAGTTTTATTTCATCAGCTTGTATTTGTTGTTATTAATGATAGTTGTTAAAATTACATATATAGAGCTTCTTTCTCATTATTGTGTGTGTGTGTGTGTGTGTGTGTGTGTGTGTGCGTGCGCGTGTGTAGTATAAAACTGTATATTTGGGTTTAAATCTGCTTAAAATACCAGTACTTGTTTGATATTGATGCCAAAAGTGTGCCATATTTTCAAAGACGAGATTAGAGTGACAACATTATAATGAAAAAGATATGTTTTAACTCTTGATTATGTATATAAAATAGGTATGTTTTTGTTGGGTATATAAATACATATTCTAATAAAGATATGAAGGTATTATTCACCTCAAAGAGATCAAAACAAATGTAATAAGTCTTTTTAAGCTTAAAACATGATCAACAGCCAGCAATTGTTATTTTTAGGCGTGAGTTTCGTTTGGTGGGCCCCGCTACGAATCCAGTGGGCCAACAAATCTACAGTAAGCGACCGTTCGTAGTTTCTACGCCGTGAGCCTTTTTGGGGGCGGACCACCGCTTTGTTTTCGCCCCGCATAAACGCCGTGAATAACGTCGAATGTTTGTTGTTCGACACGTGTAAGGTGTTCATTTGCTGAACATGCTGTTTTTTGTTTGGATAAGCTTTTATTGTGATTTCTGGATTCACAGTAGGAAAACAACTATTTATTATTCTTGAAATACAAGTGCTCATTGTCGCAGGGTTGGTTATATAGCGATTTTTCTCTCTGTTTCCTGTCTCTCCTCCACCGCCTCTGCTAGCCGTGGGATTCACGAGGAGGTGTACGCGAGAACTCTCTCACTCTTGGTTTAGTTTTTTGTTCGAAGATCGGGTTAAGCTTTGATGTTTTTTGCGATCTTCGGGTTGTGGATTTTCCATTTGGTATGATGTCTGAATTGTGAAATATTTTGTTGATCTGACTTGACTGTATGGTAATTGCTTTTGTCTAGCTTATGTTTTTTTGATGTTTATTGCTGTGGAAGCTACTCTGTTTGTGTCTTTGTTTTTCAATTTGTGGTTTGTCGGAAAAAAGTTGGAATTTTTAGTGAGGGTAATTTGAAACTTGAATTGCTTGGTGATTTTGGGAAGGATTGCTTCCAATGTTATTGAAGTTGTTTTCCTTTTTTTCACTTCAATAAGGGTGCTCTTCTTCAGCGATCAAAAGATAGATAGAGGATACTTTTTGAGTTTTTGTGTCGCCAAGCTAACTTGATTGCTTGCTTGCAGTTGGTTTAAATTTATGTAGTTGCTCCATTGGCGTGTTTAGTTGTTGTTATGCTGTGGTATTAGACAGCCGAATCTACTTCTTGTTTTAGCATTTGAGGGAAGGAGAATGTCTTCCAATGTAGGAAGTTTGGGACTTGAGAGTCATGTTCCTAATACTGGCAGATGTTTTATTGTTGGCAGGTTGCAGCAGCAGCAGCCAAAGATGGCATCTGTCCCAGTGGCTTCAAGATGGCTGAAAGGAAGGGAAAGTGAAAGCTGCTCCTTCAGGGGATAGCTTCGTGATAATGGGGGGTGTCAAAATCAGAGTTCCCTCTAGAAAAAAAAAAAAAAAAAAAAAAACTCTTAACTTTATCCTATTTAATTGCTCGTAGACTGGTTAGTTCGTCTTTGAAGAAGCAATCGTTCAGAAGATATGTTTGCATTTATTTGCAATGTATTTTAACTGGCATTGTTGCGTCTTGCACTATGTATCAATCAAGGTGATGTATGTTCATTGAATTTTCCTTTCATACATTGCACATCATGATGGAGGACCCTCTTTTGCTGGTAAGGCTTATAGTGGTATTAAAAGTTGATGGCAGGGAGAAAACCTTTTTGCATGCAAGGGGGTTGCGTTCCCAACCTCAAAGAGGAAACAAAATAAATAGATCTTGTGTTTGTGTTATTTGTTTAATTTTTTATATTTTTTTTAATTTTTTATGTAACGTATAAAACTTTGAGACTCCCGCCTGTTAGTAACCTGTTTTTGCCATGCCTCTCTGTTCTAGTACAATAATATAATGAACCTCAACTCTGAATGGTTGATCCTTACATCATTTACAATTACTAGTTTTCCTTTTGTGTTTGCATGTGTGATATGCTATATTGATTTTGTTCCTTCTTTTACTATTCAATGGTATAAGCTCGTCAAGGTGTGCCTGATGAACCCTGTTAAAGCAGAGAATTTCGAGTAGGTTTTGCATAGGAAAGGTTGTGCTTCGAATAATGGCACACAGCTACACATACTATTGCAATAATTATACACAACCCTTTAATATGAGCATCTTACCAACTTTCTATCTGCTCATCAATTTTAAAGGAGATTATATTCAAAATAGATTATACTATTCCATCTATTGGCCGTGCGTTGGTTCTGTATTTCTTGAAGATAAAAATGCTTTTTTTTTTTTTTTTTTTTTTTTTTTTGAGAAAAAGAGTCAGAAGGCTGAAATTTATTGAAAAAAGGAAACTGAAAACACAAGAGCAGAAATTCAACAAACTCACAAAGACTAACTATGTTACAAAGAAGCCAAAGCTATTAAAAGTCTTCATAAGCCATCTTGGCAGATCTCTGCCACAATGAAAAAGGCAAAGAGAATGAAGATTTAAACCATATGAAGCTAGGGAGGTGGCTGGTTTGATCCAAGGTCTAGGAATACAGTGCAGCACCGGATTGCCGAGCAAACTTAGAAGTCTCTCAGCCTGAGGAATCCAATCTAAGAGACTCCAATGCCAAACGGCTTGATTTCTATTAAGAATGTTGAACAAGTCTCTGCTTTCAATCAATATGTTATCAACATGTTGGTCTTTTTGATACGCCTCTTGGAGTGCTACTATGAAGGTCTTTATCTCCGCAATGCCCTCAGTCGCGGCTTGGATGGGGCAGCTTCTTGCAAAATAAACAGCAACATTAGAGGTAGTAAGAAAAAATCCTGCACTACATACTTCTAAATCTTGATTCCAAACTTTGGATATGTAGAGGAAGGTTGATCCATCTGGAAAGTTGTTGATCATTAAACATTTTCCTTGATGCACTCCAATTGCTCAATAGCTTTCCTTCACATGTACATAAGATCCGCAAGCAATAGCTTGCCACAATGGTCTCCTCTATTTAAAGATAAATTCACATTGAGCCTTCCAGAGATACCAACTAGTGGAAGCTATTATTGCCTTGTCAAATGAGTTATACTGTAAGTTTGTTAGCCATTCTCCATTGCAAAATCCATTGGGAAATTTGATCTCTTTATTGATCTTATTGCTAATCAGGCTCCAGACCAGATTTGCTCTATTACAAGAGGCAAATAGATGCTCAGCTGATTCATTCTCAAGGCCACATAAGGCACATAGCTGTATAGGACCCAGGTTGATATAATTTAAGTAATCTGAAGTTGAAATCCTGCCTTTAAGCACCAGCCATAAGAAGTGTTGCACTCTAGGGGCCACATTAAGGGACCAAGCTATCTTCCAACCAATCCAAGAATCAGACAGATTTGTGCTCTGATTAATGGTATGATAAACACTAGAAGAAATACGATTTCTATTAGACTTGGGAGCCCATATCCAGTGCTTATGATCACTGTTATCGATATTCCCTAGTCTAGTTGTAAAGTAATGCAAATTTTCGCCAAAAACTCTTTGAAGCTTAATGAGATCCCAGTTACCCCCCTCACAAAAATCAGCAAGTTGAAAAGAGTCGATGTCCAAATTAAGATTTAGATATGTAGGGTAACGAGCTAATGGAATTTCAGAGCACCACGGATCAAAGAGAAAAGAAGACGCCAAAGTATTAATAGATCCAATATGACAACTTTTTAATCTTATCCGCGGAGTAACAAATACCATTAAAGAATCCAGAGCAGCGAGCCGGACGAAAATCTCTCCAAAACTTCATTTTACCATATTTGATCTGAAGAATATTAACCCAAATTGCAGGATCATTGTTCACATATTTAAAAAAGTTTTTAGCCATAAGAGAGTGTTTAGTCATAACAAGATTTTTAATATTGAGACCCCCCTCAGTTTTAGTAGAAGTAATGCTAGCCCAATCCACATAATGGATGCCCTTTCCATTGCCCCCTTTATATCAAAAGAAAGACCTAACAAGCTTCGTGATCTCATGAAGGACGGAATCGTGAATAGGGTAGACAGAGAGATAGCAAACCGGTTGAGAAAGGAGAGAGGAATTTATAAGAACTTCTTTAGCAACATCAGACAGATTATAACTACTCCACCTAGAACACAAACGTCTGATTTTATCCACCATTGGATTAAAAACATATTTGGCCAAGTTCTTAGTAGTGATAAGGACACCTAGATAGGTAAAAGGAAAGGAGGAAGTTTTGAAATTCAGAATCTTAGAAATACTTTTGGTAACTCTTTTAAGATTGTCAGCTGATTAAATGGGTCATTGCTGGTTTTCCTATGCATGTCATTTTTAGAACACTCTATTTACATGCCATGCGTTGATTGTGGCATATGGACATATGCCAAGTAGAATATGACAATTTCCCTCTACTAAACTGTTGGATGTGTTGAACAATATCATTGATAGTCAAATTTCATCATCATCTAAGCTTCTTCATGTATTGGAGTCCATTTATTTTTGATAGAAAATTTATTCTTTGATGTGATTTTATGTGCTCGTTTAATGTATTGGAGACTATCAAAGCGATTAATTATGTTAGAGTTTAAACATGATAGTCAATCTTAAAGTAGGCTTTCAACATCCTTGGTTACTTACCAGTAAAGATGCAACGGGGTGGGGATTCCCTGAAACATCCCCCCGCGGGGCGGGGAGCGGGGAAAAATTCCTCCCCGCTTAGCGGAGCGGGGCGGGGGCGGGGAATGCTCTCCCTGCCCCGTGCCCCGCGGGGATCCCCGTCCCGTGCCCCACGGGAATCCCGGAGGGTATTCCCCATTTCCCCAACAAAAAAAAATTATATATTTTTAGTGTATTTATTAAAATTTATTTCAACATTAATATAATATTATATATATAATCAATAAATATTTATTTGTTAATATTTTTAGTTAATAATAAGTTTTAGTAAATATAACTTTCCTATTTAATAAAAAATTAATTTAAAATAACCGAGTTTAAATATAATTGTAATAATAAATTTGAAATAACGGTTATATATTATTTATTTAGTGATAAATATTATTTTTTCAATCCAGTAAACATTTAAACTCTTGCTCATTAATTTATCTTTATATTATAAAATGAAACTCACAATTATTTCATACAACTTATTAACTATTTATATTTATATATTTCATTAAAACATATTTATTTAATAAAATCTTCAATTATTTTAATAAAGTTATAATATAATATATTTACAAAATTAAAATTCAAACTTCTAATTTTCAAATTTTTAATATTCATAAAAACTAATTATTTATCTTTAAAATAATTCCGATGCTGGGCAGTGGGGTTACAACCTCATATAACATAATTAATTTTATTTAAATATTTATCTAATATCTAGTGGGTTTTTATCTTTAAAAAATTAATCTTTAAATATTTATTAAAATATCAAATTTATCATGCCATGCGAAAATTTATCTTTAATAAAGAAATAAAAATAAAATTTTTTTTTTTGCCTTGAGACACAACAAGAAATCCAGCAATAGGCAATGGAAAAATTGCTACCGAAATATTCAGTAGCTATTTGTGCACTTTAGCGACAGAATTAGCATCGGATTACCAACGGAACAAGAATTCATATTTCATACATTCAATTTATTTCTTTTAACTTACCGACGGAATTTTAAGACATAGCAACTGAAAAAGTTGACTAGCAACAGAATATGAGCAACGGAATATGTTCCGTAACTTCCGTTGCTATTCAGTTGAAAGTTGCTAAAATTTACCCTCGCTAAATTTGTCGGGAATGTCCGTTGCAACGGAATATTATAAAATATGAGCAACGGAATATTTATAAAATTAATATTTTTCTAAGAATTCTTCATTTTATTAATGGATTTGTAATTTTAATTTAGTTTTAAACTTATTGTTATTTGTATTACTTAATTTGTATATTAAATTCTTAATGTTGTTCTTTAATCATACATTATACTATGACTTGTTATGAAAAATATTTTGTGTGAATTTTTATTTTGTATATGATGTGCATGTTATAAAAAAAAAACTTTGAGTTAATGTTTTAGGCGGGGCGGGGATTCCCCGTTGGGCGGAGATCCCCGCAAGGGAGTGAGTTGGGAGTGAGTTGGGGGGGGGGATTTTTTCCCCACTGGAAAATTTAAACCGGGGAATCCCCGCCTCGTGGAGAGCGGGGATGGCGACGGGGATCGCATTCCCCACCCTGCCCCGCCCCATTTCCATTCCTACTTACCAGGGTCCATTTATTTATGATAGAATTTTCATTTTATGCTAATTAATTTCATCATTGGCTATCATTCTCTACTATTTGTTTAATTTATTAAGTTTGCTTTCAAATAATTTCACCTTTTAATAGTGGGAAAATTTTCAAATATGCTCATGTCAACAGGTTCAAGTTTCAAGATTCAACCAGTATTTCTGAGTTTAAATTCAGTTCCTTTCACCTTTTTTATTTTTTTGCTTTTATTATTTTAAATTAAAAAAAAGGAAAATTACTGTTCACCCCTCATGAATTTCAAAACTTCTTAAAAACCCTCTCCAACTTTTGCACACCCCGGACAGCCCCTCCGTTATAGCTTACTTCCCTTCTACCCCCTACCCATCACTTTAAATGTGTCGTTGGTATGAAATTCCATTTTTGCCCTTGGAAATGGTGGGAAAAAATCCCGCCCGATCACATCACGTCATGCCCGCCTTTAATGCACACAATTGTGGGGTTTTTCCCCTTCATTCTGGCTTTTTGTGAAAGAAAGTTTAGAAAATGAATTACATCTTCTTGTTCTTCTTCCTCTTCTTCTCTTTTGCATATGAGGTCTGCCCGTTCGCCAATATTATGGAGAGTTTTTGTGCTATTGCTAGATACAACGGGGAGGGACGAGTGCTCATGTTCACGGTGCTTACTACTTGGGAGTCAGTGTTAGCTGAGATATGTCAGAGATGGGGCCTCGATACTTCACGTGTGAGGGTGAAGTTTATCACACCCGATGGACATAATACGGTTTGCCCGATAGAGAACGAGGTCGATCTTCTTGTTGAGACGGATGGCGCGTCATCGCATCCTACTGAAAACGAGATCTTCTCGTGGTAATGTGTTAGTCCTTGACAGTTATGTAATTGTATATGTTAGGTATTGGTTAGTAATTCCATTCTCTGTTTAAGTTAGACAAGTTACCTTTTAATATTGGATTTCACTGTGTAAATTCTCACGTTACTATTTAAACATTTTCTCTACCGTTTACACTATGGAGTCTCTGTTTAACTATCGCTTTTAACGTTTGCAATTTATAGTTATTGTTTAATAAAATGGAGTTTATGCTTAAATCCTGATCGTTTTCGTTTGAACTGAAGTGTTGGCAGGAATTCAGAATCTGGGAGCGCTTCTGTTCCACCTCATGGCAACCCTGATGATCTTGCATGCGTACCTTCCTCGTCAGAACAACCTGAGATGCTGTCGTTTGATGTCGAACAACGTTTTCAAGGCGTTGAACATTTCAGAGACGCACTTCAAAATTTTGCCATCAAACGGAATTTTGACTTCAAATTTGTAAAGAACGAAAAACACCGGGTCACTGTGGAATGCGCTGCTAGTGGTTGTAAATGGCGCGTTCACGCATCAAAGGAATATAACAGAAATACATTCAGAATCAAGACAATGGACCTGTCACACACTTGCGGTGGTGGAATTGGCTTGGCGTCACACCGGAAAGCGTCCAAAAAAATGGGTAAGCGCACGAGTGATCCAAAAGCTCAAGGACCAGCCCTTGTACAAGGCCATCGACATTCAGAAGGACATGTTGCGGGAGCATGGTATCCACATTCCATACAAGCAGGCTTGGTTGGGAAAAGAACATGCCCGGGTGACCCTCGACTTGTTGCTTTGTTACGTTTGTGGATAGAGACGGTGAGCGGTTTAAGCGTGCGTTCTTCTCTTTCAGCGCGTGCATTTTGGGATTCAAGCGGGCATGCAAGCCGCTGCTATTTCTCGATTGTACGCACCTCCTGGGAAAGTACCGGGGTACTCTGTTGGGTGCCACAGGAAAAGATGGGAACAATGGCTTCTTCTACATCGTCTTCGCTATTGTCGACAACGAGACTGACGCCAATTGGGCGTGGTTCACTTCCAAGTTAGGTGATGCTTTATATGACGACTGAGATTAGGAAGAGATAATTACATTCGTGTCGGACAGGTCAAAGGGCCTTGTCAACGCTATTGCTAGAGTCTTCCCTTCATCCCCACATGCGTACTGCCTTCGACACTTGGAGGCCAATTTTATGAAAGCCAATGTCAGACTTGGGAAGGCATTGAGGGAGGAGTGCTGGTCTATATACTTTCGTATTGCGTGGGCATCGACGGCTAATGAACTGCAGGCCGCATCACCCGAAGCCTATCAGTGGTTGATCCATAAGTCGGACATGGAACATTGGTCGAATTATCTGTTCAAAGGCGAACGCTCGGGGTAGATGTATTCGAATGTTGCGGAGTCATTCAATGCGTGGATCAAAGAAGCTCAACATTTGCCGGTGACAAAAATGGTCGACACGATAAGGTATTCGACTGTTGATCACATATATCGCTTAAACTTTTGCTTTATTATTTAACAAACATTGTCTGTATTTGAAATGCCCCATACGTGTTTCAATATCATTGTCTGCGTTTAGCTTTCTGGATTACCGTTTAGTTTTTTATAATACTGTTTAAAAATATGACTTTTTGTTTAAGTATCAATAGCTTCACTTTAATTTCTTCAAAATTTATGATCTTCGTTGTGTAGGTTCAAGTTGATGCGCATGTTATGCACTCGCAGTGAGCAAGCGAACAAATGGGAGACCTACTTATGCCCTGACATACATTCGAAGGTTGAGGCGCTTGTTGAGGATAGCCAAAGTCTTCATGTTGGTCGCTATCTCGATGATTGTTACGAAGTGATTTACCAGTGCAGCAACTCTGTAGATCTTGGCACTCGAATTTTCTCGTGTCGCAGATGGCATGTTTTTGGTATCCCGTACAAACACGCTTGCGCTGCAATAATGCAGACGGACACCAACGTCCATCTTTTTATAAGCCGCTACTTCACCATCGACACTTACAAGCTGGAGTATAAGGAAGCCATATTCCCCATACCCGACAATGAGCGGCCTACGGACAAAAATCGCGATATGCGTTTACGGCCGCCTGTGACGTGAAGGCAACCTGGGCGTCTTAGACGAAGGAGGATCGAGTCTCAAACATTTGAGGTCCGTGACTTACATTGCAGCCGTTGCCACGCATCCGGGCACAATCGAAGATCCTGCAATGAAACCGTCGCCGACTAACAGCATTGTGAAAGAATAATATATGAAGGGAAAGACATTTGTTTTAGTGTAAACGTTTGCTATTTAAACAGGGACGTATATATTTAAATAGACGGTCCCGATGTAACTATTGTGCTTAACGGGTAACACACATATTTAAACGGAGACACCGTAAATCAAACGGTAATGATATTTTCTAAACGGTGACGTAAATATTTAAAAAGATAGCACTTTATTTTACATAGGATAATTGAAACTTAAACGATTACAATCGAACATTACTGCAAGGAATGAGAAGTATTACCATAGACAACTTTATTTTCAGATGAGCGACGTCCGTTGTGGGTGTCCATAATTTAAACATAGACAACTTCATTTTGGGATTCATTCATATTTCACCTTATTCACGGAATGTGAAAATGGAAACATAGTCGTTTATTCGGACAGTGCTTCATCAGAACATACCCGTTTAAATATTACACCCTGCAATGAAACTGTCGCAGAGTAGGTATTGCAAGTGACCCCTGTTTTTAAACATGGAGAGCTTCATTATCTAGTTCGGTATATTAATTATTATTTAATTATCAGAAGACATATTTAATTACATGTGAGGACTGTTTACAAACAGTGTTCTCATTGTATTTGAAGTTATTGCGTAAGAAGTAGTTCTCCTGATTAAAAATTGCACGGTTTTGTTTGAACTGAACTGCTGGCAGGCATTCGGAATCTTGTAATGAAATTGTGTTCGAGTAGGCGTTGTAGGTGAATAATTCTTGAAGGGAACAAATACGTTTTGCGTGTTTACTTTTTATATTTAAACAGATGACTTAGCAATTTAATTCTCGTTCTTTGTAACTTGAATGGGGTCACCGAATGTTAAACGTAAACGGGTATTATCTACGGGTGTGACAACTGAGGTTAAATGGAGACGCAGTTTGTTACGCAGAGAAGCGTGATTTTAAACAGAGTAGCTGATATTTAAGCAATACAGTTAACATTTAAACAATTTAAGCCAGTTACATAAGAGTACAGCCGTTGGACTAACACAGGTACTTAATCATGCTGTGGCCATGTCATTGGGAAAGAATAAATTGAATTTAAATTAAAGGCATGAACAAAACTTAAGTGGAGTACTCCCTCCGTGGAAATGTATTACTACTTACTCACATTAATTTGATATTTGAATTCGAAACGTCAGATGTCACCTCATCGATAACTGTTACCTCCCTTATCGATAATCGATGGCAATTGATTTCATATCGTGGAATTTGATAACTGTTACCACCCTCATCGATAACCGATGACAATTGAATTCAAACGCCAACGATTGAGATTTTTATTTAAACAAGATGCTGAGACGGTGCTAAACATCCAGACATATCCAGAACGAACTCAATGTATAACTCTCTCCTCAATGAGCTCTGTCAGAAGAAGGGACTGCCCTCGCCCGAGTACTCCACCGTCAGGGAAGGCCCCGACCACAGGCCCGTCTTTCTGACGATGGTATCGGTCGGTGGTACCTCCTTCTCCAGTGCTGAGCCTGAGATAAGTTCCAAGCAAGCCTAAAACCTTGCTGCTGAGTTCGTGTTAAAGCAGCTATGTCCCTCGTCCAGTGGGAAGGACAGAGCTGCTCCATCCCCCGCTGTGTCCCCCTCTTCTCCTGCTGTGTCGCCTGCTGTGCATGCCGATGTGTCCTTCGCTGCGCCATCCGCCGCCGCTGCTTCTGCAGCTCGTACTCCAGCAGGGCCTTCCTCCCCTCCACATTACTCCAGCAACGACGAGTTGGAGTAGTTCTTCGAAGACTTCCTCCACGAACTAGCTGCGAAGGAAGTATTTGCTGGTGCAAAACTAGAAGGAATCAAAAAACGAAGGGCCCACGTCGAGAAGCTACTCCAAGCTAAGAAGGGGGCCAAATGGATGACTAATAGTTTTACTTCCCCTTGTTTTCATTTTGAAAAAGAAGAACCCTTGTTTTGTGTTATTTTCTTAATGATGTATGTTAAATGCAACCTTGGTATCTTCATTTGAAAATTTACGTATTTTGGATGCAACTCAGTAATTTTAAGTAAAGACACAATATTTTAACCAAACAAACCTAATGTTAAACGGAGACTCTGAGAAGTAAGCGGAGAACGTTATTTATATATTGTAACTCAATATTTCAACATAGAGAATATGTATAGTCAATGGAGACAATGTCTACTACATAGAGAATATGTATAGTCAACACAGTTAAAGAAAGTTAAATGAAGACTCTAGTATCAAATGATGTCACATACATTTAAATGGAAACAGGAGGCCTTTTTTAAACGATAGTTAAACGGGAGGAAGAGCAGACAAAATGATAGTTAAATGGATACGTCTAGTAGTTAAACAGAGACGGCTATTTTTAAACAGCAACGCCGGATGTTAAACGGGAAACCTTATCATTCAAGCGTAAGTAAATGTTTCAGAAGCGACAACGTCGTTTAAGCAGATATACTTAATTTTATAACGAAACACGCGTTACAATTACAAGTCAAGCAAAGAATGCGAAGTATAAAGACATATAGACGGTGAACAGAAGATAGTATATTTACATTGGAAAGTCTGCCACCTCAGTCGAGAACACTGAGTTGAATATAAAATTAAAATTAGCAAACTGAGACGTATTTTTTCTTTAACTCAGGTCAGAAGTTATGTGGTTTCAGTTGAAGCTTGGTTAATGTTATGCAACTTCGTTCGAGTGAGCAAATCCGGCTTATTGTCAAGCGTTGATATTTAAACAGAAACAACGAAAGTTAAACAGAGACTAGTAACATTGGATATGGTCACTGTATGTTGGGCAGACAAAATGATAGTTAAATGGGTACGTCTAGTAGTTAAACACAGACGACTGTTTTTAAATAGAAACGCCGAATGTCAAACGGGAAACTTTATCATTCAAGCGTAAGTGAATGTTTCAGTAGCGACAGCGTCGTTTAAGCAGATATACTTAATTTTATAACGAAACCGTATACACAGGGATCCATATTATTTAACTGTAAGACAATATTTTGAAAGAATGAATTGAATTTGAAAGAATAACGAGCAATAGTAAATTTACACTGACATGTTTGCCATGTCGATGGCAAAGAATGAATTGAATTTAAATAATAACGACAAAACTGCTTTACATTTGTTAAAGAACGCCAGTGATAAAGATAAAGAATTCTACTTCCGCGAAGGTGGAGTCATTCCTTTTTGTTGGATGCCGGCAGCGTGCCCTTCCTTAAGTATGAGGGCAGTGTACTTCAATCTCAGATAGGAGACTTCTGTACGCGTTATGTGTAGCTTCTCGCCCTGGAGCAATTGCTCTATAAACTCCATGACATACATGGCGTAGTCGACACTTCCTTTTTTTAATCGCGGTGTTGCATTGTCGTGAACAAGCGGGTAATGTTTGGTCACCGTCTCTCCGTACTACATTTTGAGACAGGTGTCGAATAGTTCCCGCTGTCGAGGTGTATAACTTGAGGTTAGAATAAAACCCATCTATGAAACACTATGGATCGATACATTCAGATCGCAAAGAACTTACCATTGTAACCGCGTCTTTGGCATGAAATGTAATGCCATTCATGATTTTGGGAAAGATGGCAATGTCAACGTTATGGACGACTTTGGTGGCATCTCCGATCATAGGTAAAGTGGTCTCATGTGCTTCTTCCTGCTTTGACATAAACAATGTCAGCAGTCTTGTGATGGAGGCGCGCTTCTTGTAGAGATATGGCACTCTGGTTAGTGACTTTTGTATTATGCACACGAAGGCGTCCACAACATCATCTGTCACCATCTCCTTCCCATCGTGTAGTAAGAATAAGTTGGCCCGTGTGGTGCTGACATAGTCATTCCTCCATACGACGGCCCTGTGGTTAAACGACAATGTGTGTAATTAAAACAGAACACTAAATCTTAAACTGTAACCATATACTCTTAAACGGTAATGTATATAGTTAGACCGTAACACAGAAAGTTAAATGGTAAAGCACGATCGTAAATGGTAACCAATATACTTAAATGAAAAAGAAAAAACATAAATGGGAACATTTGTATGTCAACAAAACATAAAAGCTAAGACACTTACGTGTCCATGGGGAAGTTGAGGAAGATCTTGATCAACTCCTGCTCGAATACGCCGAGGCGCGATTGACCAGCGTATTTTTTCTTCTTAGGAATGAAGTCTTTCCGAACTTCTTCATATTGTTGGTTGGCAAGGATCATAGCTTTCGTTTTGTTTTCGGTGACATTCCCTTGCCCCTCTCGTTAACAGCTTTCTTGGGTTCATCTTTAAATGCTTTTTGCTGTTGCGGGATCGCGCCTGCATTGGATGCGGCACTATCGGCCGCCCGTTCCTCCGTGTCCAGAATTTCCTTCACAATAGAGGCAACGGTCTTCTCAACCGCGGCTAAGGAAACTTCATCAAGGGAAGACACACCTTCGGCTGGCTCTTTTTCTTCAAGATTGTGGCCACCACCCTCGATGCGCCACCGTTGGCCGTTGGTTACACCGGGACGGGGATTTCGGAGGCATCCTCAAATGAGGCAGTGGCAACGGCGTCGACGATCTTCTCCACATCGGCGGGCACGTAAACATCGGCGACGGACACAACAACAGCATCAGCCGCCGATAGTGTTGCTATTATTTCATCGTCGGCCGGTGGTGAACAGAGAAGCTTTATTGTTTTCGCATTTTTCACAAGCCTCTTCAAACATGGCCGTCTTCGAATGGCCATCCCGATAAAGTCGTCGTCACCCAATTCCGACGCCTCCTCCGTCCCGGACCCTTCCTTTATTTGGCCAGACGATGCAGTCGATTGAAACCGTGCCTCCAATGCCTCAACCCGAGCGACAAGCTGGGGAAAAGCGTTCATCATCACCTGATATGTCTGCAAAAATGGGGAAGTGATTTCGTCGCCTACTGCTGTAGAGGGGGCTGCCGCGTGATTTCGTCGGGGGGCTGTGGCGATCGGGGGGATTGTCGTTGTTGTGGCCGGAGCGTGGGGTGTTGCCATCGGGCGGGGTAGGGCTTACCTGACGCCGAGGATTGCGTGTTGGACTGAAAGTGGGGGAACGGCGTCGTCGAGCACGTACGGAAGAGGCTACCCTCTCCTTTTGCCTCCGTGTAAGTGGTTCCGGCGCAATAACATCCCTCCGCCGGCTTGCCCGAACAAATATCTCCTCCTAATTATGCGCAAGGACCAAGCTCAGGAAACTAACATACGTAAACAAAACAATCTCAATGAAATCATTCAATTTAATCAAACACAGGCGTATTTAAACATTTGACATTGTCACGTGAACGGTATAGCACACATTTAAATGGAGAATAAAAATATTAAACGCCAACACCTAAAGTTAAACACAACTACTCATTTGTTAAATGGGAAGACTATAATTAAACATTAACTACTCATTCTACACACATTGTTCATGATTTTTTACCTCTTTTCCTTCGAGAGCTGACAAAATGGTTTCTATCGTTGCATGCTTCCAGTAAGTACTTTCACTGTAGCACAGAACCCTTAGGGTCTTGCCGAAACGGACTTTTTTTCCGGTTCCGGTCAGCTCATAAAACCATATGCATAGCGCGATAGAGCAACCCTTAATGTACCCCGTGTTTACCTTCCCCCCCGTGCATCTGGCTTGCACTCGAGGTGCAGCTTGTGGGACGTCCTTCACAAGCCATTTGTGCGTCGCTTGCTCCCATATGTAACGCCCCATGCCTGGTAGATTGTCGACATAATCAACGATCCAATTGGGTACCGAGCATTAGGTAGTCGGGAAGAGAACTATTCCCATGAGGTACACCATCAACAGTTTCACAAAATCTTCCTCTCCCCTTTGTCCAACAAGCTGCTGGAGAGTGGCCTTGATGGACTCTCGGTGTCTCTCGTAGCTTTTCGATAAATATAGTCCCTCGAATGCTGACTGTGTTTTCTTCTTCTTAAACAAGACCGCGTCTCCGTCGCAACACAGACCTAAAATCAGAGCCACATCCTCAGGCCTGAAGCTCAGAAGGCTCGCCCCGATCATGAATTTATTGGTGCGACTATTGTACCTCTGCAGAAGCGGATCCAGAACGACCCTCTCTTGGAATACAGCTTCCATCTCAGTGAATGCCGCAAACGATGTCTTTTGGATGATCTCCCAATGTCGCGAGATCATGTGGACTTCCAATTCGGCCAAGGTTCCCACCACCGGTGTCAAGTAGCATCTGCCGTTGACTAGGTTTACCGCTGTAATCAAAATACTGCACAATGACAACATTTCTTAAGCGGAGACATCAACTGTTAAATAGAGATATAAGTTGTTAAGCGGAAAGCTCAATTATTAAACAGAGATATGAATAGTTAAACAGAGACCTAAGGTTTTAAACAAGAACCCATTTCTTACACGGAAACCTCATTTTACAAACTGCAACCATATGAAGTGAAAGGGGAAACGCACGTTGTAAACATGTAGCAAATAAAAACAATCTAAAACTCTTTCGATGATCGTGGACATAGCCGAAATGTAAGACAAACCAAACCCCTGGCCGACAAATCTGCTTGCAGACTAGAAAAACCCCAGCATAATTCAGTGTCTTCCAATAAAAACAGAAGCACAAAACAAAACCGACGAATATATCTGTGTAACAAAGTAGTTCAAATAAAACCCTTACTTAAAACACAACTTCTTCAATAACTTGAACTGCAAACTGATGAAAGTGTCGAGTGCTTGCCACGAGTGATTCATAGTTTTGAGAACTGAAGTTGCGGATGATGTCCACGCAGAGACAACTTCGGAAATGGAAAAGCCGATGCGGCGCGGTCGAGAAGAAAAGCATATATTGACGTGTCTTGGGATCACCATAAAGGAAACTGCCCCACTTTTCAAAAGTTCCAGTGTAACGACTTGTCATGTAAGAAAGGGTAATTTCGTCCATACAATTCAAACATAACTCCGTTAACGTCTGTTGAAAACTTTGAGGGATTGAAAAATATTGACTTTAAAAATAAGGGGTTTTTAGGTAGTGAGAAATTAATTGGATGTTTTTGGCCGTATTGCAAATTTATGGAGTTTTTTTTTTAAATTTTCACTTAAAAAAACTACCATTTCAGGCCGAATTAATTGACCCTGCAGTGAAGGGGACCCTCAATGTTCTGGGTTCTTGTGCCAAAATCTCTTCCATCAAGAGGGTTGTTGTCACATCATCCGTGGCTGCTGTTCTATTCGATGGTAGACCACAAACTCCTGATGTGATTGTTGATGAGGTATGGTTCTCAGATGCAGAGTTTTCAAGCGTGGAAAGGTATGCATTTGTTGCGCATGCCATTCCTAATTATTTGTTGATTACAAAAATATTTACCTGACAAATAACACATAAGAGCAGAATTAACTATATATTAAAACCAGCTAAAATAAACAGTTTTTTACAAAAACAATAATTAAAAGTGCTGGCAGAAAAATATTATGCTTCCGAAATATTGACAAGGAGAGAATGCACCATAAAACCCATAGAGTTAGAACGAATCAGTCAACAACCAAAACAAGCAGATTATTATGAAAACACAGATGGGAGTGGTAGTGTAAGAACGAGTACTGGTGGAAGAGATTGAGATGGTCTTGAGAAAAGATGATTTTTTTGCATAAAGACTTCCTTGTTCTCACAAAAGGAGAATGAGCTTCTTATATCGACAACAAGATAAGGTTCTAGGCCTAAAGCCTCCCTTGGCCTTTCTTCTTTTCTCTTGTTAGGGCACAAGCAAAGGTCTTCCAATATTTTGCAGGGCTTGACGGTAGTTATTATAATATTTTAATTATGTCATTCATGCCATTTCTGGTGTTATGGGCAGATTCTGTTCATTAACATCTGGGAAGCATGGTGTCTTTCAGAAGTACAACTCTCGACTTTTGTCAGACTTGGATATTTTAATTGATTCTGTTTTCTAGCCATTGCATAAGGAAATCAGCTTTAGGTCATTCGTGAACTCCTAAAAAAGTTTCCATAACTACTGGATCACCGGTTGATCTTAGCAAATATGCTGCTACAGAATACCATTATGTTTATGCTGCAGGTGTAAACTGGTTTACTTGAAGTAGTCCAAGTGAGTTTAACAAAGATTATGGCCAGCTTTTATTAGTTGTTTTTTTCTTTTCTTTTGAACTAAGGTAAAGCTACTTGATGCTTCAAAACATGAGTTTGAGCGAAGATTGTTTACACTTTGTAAGATTGGTTCTCCTTAAAAACCGTAAGAAAGTATGAATTTCACCTAATGGGTCTTGAATATCTTGTCTTTATCTATTGCATGTCATGTCATTCTTGTATGCAAAGAGGTTGAGTTATTTTGTTTCTTTTTGACAAACATGTTTGTTTTATGGCAACATATATAGTCCTGCATGGTTCATGTATGCATGTGTAAGAAATGCATGCTTGTATTCTGTATTTGTATTTGTATTTGTTTGTTTCTTCTAACAAAATTATTCTTTAAATAAAAAGAAAACATAAACTGCACCTATGATAAAAATCAGGACATGTTAGTTTTCAGTGAGAATAATGTTATCCACTGTTTATGATTTTCTCTACATCTTAATGATATTGTTAAGATTATATGATCTAAAGTTGACCTTCTGCCATGTTAGCCCTTTCTTGAACATGAAGCAATATATAGGTTTTTTGTTCTTGTAGAACATATATGTTTTTATCTTGTCTTGATACTTTGTAATAACATATACTACTGTTTCAAAGGCTACTTCACATCTCTAACCTTTATGCAGTACACATGGTTTATTTCTTTGCATTTGACCTTGGTTTGGTCAAAGAATACACTTTGAAGCTAACACTTCAGTTTACTAGTTCATGTACAGTAACAGAAAGTGCACGACTAGAACCATTCACTTATTAATTTATAGACTGCACTATTTTATATATACAAGAAGGTTGCTGATATATTACTCTTCTCATATAGAGTCAACTTCCTTTTTGAATAATTGATGCCATAGGTGTCATTTAACACAACAAAAGGACTATATTAGTAACTTAGGACTGTGTGTTTATAATTTGAATAGGCTGGCTGACTGCACCTTGATCAGCCATAGTACAACTTTTCTGAAAATTGGAACACTTATGTGTTTGATTCAGTTCTAGTTATGGCTGTTAACATAATGCCAGCTAACCTCTCCAAATCAGATGGAAGATTGAGATTTATGTTTATAAATTTAACTTAATTAATTATTAACAAATTGATATTTGAAGTATGTAATGATTTAGTCATCAAAATTAATTTGGTGTGGAATTTTGAACAGTTAAACTCTCTTATAGTGAATATCTATTGATGATCATTAATTTTGAACCTCCTAATTGCTAATATTGCCCTATTTTCTTATTGTAATGTTTTACATAATTTAGGTTTTTGATTTACATTGATGAAAAATTATATAGATATAATTTGCGTGCTTCCTAACATTCATAGTTTTCTTTCAGATGTGGTATTTACTATCAAAGACCCTTGCGGATGTTAGAGTGTGATTGAAGAAGTAGAGGTTGTGAAGAAATTCCAAAGGGGTTTGTTTTACTGAATGAGTTGAAAGCTTGCAGTGTTGAAGCTTGTGAAGTGGCAGTTCTTCAGAATATTTGAATTTTAGTTTAGTTCGTTGGTTGAAGGAGGGAAGCTATGGATTTGAGAAGCAAACGGTGGTGATTTAATCATCAAGGAAAGGTTTAAGTTCGAGGCAGAAGCTGGGTGTGTTTTGATAGAAGACTGTTGATGGCCAGGATTAAATCATCATCAGATAGCATAAGTTCGAGGCAAATCGAACGGTTGAAGTGTTAACCGGTTGAGTTATGTTGGAGCTTACATCTGGGCTATGACTCATGTTTTCCAGTTAGTTAATGTTAGTTTTATGCTTTGTAAAAGTGAGAGTTTTTGTTCTGCTGGCTTGTGTGTGTTTTTTCCTGTTATGGAGTAGTGTTGTTCTTGGAATTTTCGTGTAAATTATAGTGAGATTTAGCCCTGTCTTTAAGTTACAATCTTGTTCCTTATGTGTTAAAGAGTGCACGTAGTGATTATCAGAAGTTGGAGTTAACTATGCTTGTTGTAATGTGAGTTTACATCTTGTTCTGTCAATATACTGCTGTTTTGTGGAAGTAACAAACTTTGCTGAATTTTCAAGATCAATTGAGTAGTTTTTAGGCATGGGTTTCTATTACAAACTTGTTCAGCAGGTGATAAAGAGCTCAAGTAGTGTTTATCAGTGGTATCAGAGCTATAGTGGTGGTGTTTGCCAGTGAGGAACAGGTTGAGGTGTTTGGTTGTGTTTCAGTTGAAGAATATGGCATCAAGTTCCAGTTCAAGAGCAACTCTAGAAATTTCACATGCCTTACTACCTGTGTTCAGAGGCAAGGGTTATGAGCACTGGAATTATTGAATGAGAACGCTCTTTAGATCCCAAGGATTGTGGAAAATTATTGAGGATGGTATTAGTAAGGAGATGCCAACTGAAAAAGAAATAGAAGATGATGCAAAGGCTTTGTTTCTGTTACAACATGCTGTTGATGAGACTATTCTTCATAGAATAGTCAGGTTTGATTCAGCAAAGGAAGCTTGGGATCACATCAAGAATGAGAATCAAGGAACTTCAAGGATAGTTACAGTTAGGCAACAAACCTTGAGGCAGAATTTTGATTTATTACAAATGAAGGAGAATGAAACAGTTCAGCACTATATAACAAGGGTGTTGGCTGTGGTAAATCAAATTCGAGGCATGGGAAATGAATTGAAAGATGAAGAAGTGGTGTTGAAGGTGATAAGAAGTTTATCTTCAAGGTTTGTTCATGTGGTCACCTTAATAGAAGAAGGAAGAGATTTGGCAAAAGTTTCTCTAGATGAGCTGAGTGGTTCTTTGCAGGCTCATGAAGCAAGGTTCAATCAATTTTCTGAAAAATCAGAAGACAAAGCTTTTGTTGTTCATGGAGATACACGAGGTGGCAGATTTGGTGTGAGAGGTAGAGGTAGAGGTTTCAGGGTTAGAGGAAGAGAAGGTTTTAGAGGTATTGATCAAAGGCAAAGTTTTCAGAGGCAGCAAGTTGTTAATGAGTGGAAGAGGTGGTTCAAGGCTGTTTGGCAGGTTTAGTAGAGGCCAGAGGCAGTTTGGTCAGAGATATGATAGAGGAAATTTGCAGAATATTCAGTGCTTCAAGTGTAAGAAGTTTGGACACTATTAGTCACATTGTTGGGCTTCACAAGATAAGAGGTTTGATGAAGGAGATGGTATTTCTAGTAATCCTGATTCTAGTGATTATGGCAGTCTTTTTATGATACATAATGGTGGAGAAGTTGAAGATAATACTATTTGGTTACTTGATAGTGGCACCTCAAATCACATGACAGGTAGAAAGGAATTGTTCTATAAATTGAATGAAACCTTGAAGCATAAGGTCAGGTTAGGGAACAATAAGGAGGTAGATGTATTGGGTACAGGATCAGTGTTAGTTAAAGTATATGGAGGTGAAGCAAAGCTAATTCATGAAGTTCAGTATGTTCCTTCTTTAGCACATAATTTGCTGAGTGTATTTCCGCTGATTAAAGGAGGTTATAATGTGCATTTTAGCAAAAGAGGATGTGTGGTTTAGTCAGCAGTTATTGGCAAAGTTTTGCTGAATGTGAGGAAGAATAGTAATAATTTATTTCCTGTTAAATTCTCTAATGCTAATCAGGTGAATTTGGTCTTGAAGGATAAGGATGTTGCAGAGCTTTGGCATAGAAGATATGGGCATCTTAATTTTCAAGGATTGCAAGACTTAGCACAAAAGTGTATCGTGAAATGCTTACCTGAAGTGAAGAAATTGAATTACTGTGAAGGGTGTGTGTATGGGAAGTTGCCAAGGTTTCAATTTCAAACTGCAAGATCTTGGAGAGATAAACATAAACTTCAATTGGTCCATGCTGATGTTTGTGGACCAATGCAGACAGAATCACTTGGTGGAGGTAAGTACTTTCTATTATTTGTAGATGACTTCTCAAGAATCAGTTGGGTATTCATATTAAAGTTCAAGCATGAAGTGTTTTATTATTTTCAAAAGTTTATATCTAATGTTGAGGCAGTATGGTTACAAACTGAAAATCCTCAGAACAGATAGGGGTGGAGAATTTATGTCTAAAGAATTTCAGGTTTTTTTGTGATCAAAAGGGTATAAAACATGAATTGACAGCTCCTTACACACCTCAGCAGAATGGGATTGCAGAGAGGAAGAATAGAACATTAGTTGAGAAAGCAAGAAGCATGTTGAAGTCTAGTATGTTACTGAATTCTTTTTGGGCATATGCAATTGTAACAACAACATACATTTCTAATATATCTCCAACCTATGTTGTTCCTAAGAAAACACCTCATGAAGTCTGGTTTGAAGTAGTACTACAAGTGTCACATTTAAGGGTGCTTGGGTGTGTGGCATTTGCTCATGTTCCAGCACAAAATTTGCAGAAGCTAGATGATAGGGGTGTGAAAGGGATTTTCATTGGTTACTGCACAGATGCTAAAGCTTATAGAGTATCCATACCAGAAATTGGCAAAGTAATAGTTAGCAGGGATGTGAAGTTTGTTGAGGTTGAGGTTTGGAAGTGGCCTGAAGCACAGAAAGTTATAGCTAATGAGGTTTGCTTACAGAAGGGAGATCATGTGTCTGCAGAAAATTTAGAAAGAACAACTGATTCAGACTCAACTGAAGGAAGGAGTGGAAGTGTAACACCTGTCAGGCAAGTTGAGCATGAGAGTCATTCCAGTGTTGAGGAATCACCAATACAGAAAGTTAGAACTCTAAAGGAGTTGTATGAAAGTTGTTCCTTTGCATTGGCTGTAACAGATCCAGGCACATATGATGAAGCAGTAAAAATGCCTATTTGGAGAGAAGCTATGAAGGAAGAAATCAAAGCTATTGAGAAGAACAATACTTGGAGTTTATGTCAATTTCCTGAAGGAAGACAAGCTATTAGTGTAAAATGGGTGTATAGAACCAAATATACACCTGAAGGTAGGATACAAAAATACAAAGCCAGGTTGGTTGCTAAGGGTTATGTACAAGAGTATGGTATTGACTATGATGAAATCTATGCACCAGTAGCTAGAATGGAGGCTGTAAGGTTATTGTTGGCTATTGTTGCAACAAAGAATTGGTTGGTTTATCAATTAGATGTTAAATCAGCTTTTTTGAATGGTGATTTGAAAGAAGAAGTGTTTGTTGAACAACCAAAAGGTTTTGAAGTTTTAGGCAAAGAAGCATGTGTGTAAATTACATAAGGCTTTGTATGGTTTGAAACAAGCTTCCAGAGCTTGGTATGGAAAGATAGATGAATATTTTCTGAAGCAAGGGTTTGAGAAAAATAGTAGTGAGCATAGTCCTTATAAAAAATCTACAGAAAATGGTAGATTGTTGTTAGTTTGTATTTATGTTGATGATCTGATTTGTTTGGGCAATTCAGCAGTGATGATAGAGGAGTTTAAACAGAACATGAATAAAGTATTTGAAATGAGTGATTTGGGCTTGATGCCTTACTTCCTGGACTTGAAGTAACTCAAAGTCACAATGGTGTTCATGTTTGTCTAAAGAAATGTGCAGAATTTGTTGAATGTATATCAGATGCAGAATTGTAAAGCAGTGTTGACTCCTTTGAATTCTGATTATAAGTTAATTAGATAAGGGAATGGAGATGTGATCAATGTGACAGAATACAGGAAATTAATTGTCAAGTTAATGTATGTTACTCACACCAGACCTGATATTGCTTTCCCTGTGAGTTTTCTCAGCAAGTTTTTGCATAATCCTTCTTAACAAGCTTTTGGGGCAGCAAAACATATTCTAAGGTATTTAGCTAGTACAATTGACACAGGTATTATGTTTAGAAGAAATGCAAATGGTGGACTAGTTGGTTTTTCTGATAGTGATTAGGGTGGTGATACAAAGGATAGGAAGAGCACTTCAGGGATGGTTTTTTTGTTTGGAGATGGAGCAATTTCATGGGCTTAAAAGAAGCAAGAAATTGTAGAATTATCATCTACTGAAGGTGAGTATATATCTCTTTGTTCTACTTGTTGTCAAGGTATGTGGCTAATTAAATTGTTGTAAGACTATGGTATAGAACAGAAAGAACCAATTGAAGTCTATTGTGATGGAAAATCTTGTTTAGCAATTGCAAAGAATTTTGTGATGCATGGTAGAATAAAACATATAGATGTTAAATATCATTTCATCCGAGAATTGGTTTCAAAACCAGCAGTGGATCTTCAGTTTTGCAAATCTGAAGATCAATTGGCTGATTTATTCACAAAAGGCTTAGATGCTAAAGAGCAATTATATTTCTGTGAAGCACTTGGTTTATGTAATCTTCAATCAAGGGGAAGCTGTTAGTGTGTGATTGAAGAAACAGAGGTTGTGAAGAAATTCCAAAGGGGTTTGTTTTACTGAATGAGTTGAAAGCTTGCAGTGTTGAAGCTTGTGAAGTGGCAGTTCTTCAGAATATTTGAATTTTAGTTTAGTTCGTTGGTTGAAGGAGGGAAGCTGTGGATTTGAGAAGCAACGGTGGTGATTTAATCATCAAGGAAAGGTTTAAGTTCGAGGCAGAAGCTGGGTGTGTTTTGATAGAAGACTATTGATAGCCAGGATTAAATCATCAGCAGATAGCATAAGTTCGAGGCAAATCGAACGGTTGAAGTGTTAACTGGTTGAGTTATGTTGGAGCTTACATCTGGCCTATGACTCATGTTTCCCAGTTAGTTAATGTTACTTTTATGCTTTGTAAAAGTGAGAGTTTTTGTTCTGCTGGCTTGTGTGTGTTTTTTCCTGTTATGGAGTAGTGTTGTTCTTTTCGTGTAAATTACAGTGAGATTTAGCCCTGTCTTTGAGTTACAATCTTGTTCCTTATGTGTTAAAGAGTGCACGTAGTGATTATCAGAAGCTGGAGTTAACTATGCTTGTTGTAATGTGAGTTTACATCTTGTTCTGTCAATATACTGCTGTTCTGTGGAAGTAACAAACTTTGCTGAATTTTCAAGTTCAATTGAGTAGTTTTTAGACCTGGGTTTCTATTACAAACTTGTTCAGCAGGTGATAAAGAGTTCAAGTAGTGTTTATCAGTGGAGGAGTATGCTTGGAAGTTCTCCAAGGATAATGGCATTGAAATAGTCACAATCAATCCATCTATGGCCATCGGCCCACTTCTGCAACCTACTTTAAACACAAGTTCTGCGGCAATCCTGAACTTGATAAATGGTAGGTAGTTACTAGTTTAGGAGTTGGGACCAATTGTCATTGCAGTTTTAATTCCACTTCAACTGTCATCTCAGATGCAATATTTGCCTTTTAGAGTTCTTTTCCTGCTAGATGTGATCAAGTGTTTGCTAATCTATTGTAGAAGCTTCTACTTATAGAAATTCAAGCTTAGGATGGGTAAATGTTAAAGCTGTTGCATTGGCACATATCCTTGCATTCGAGTCTCCCTCAACAAATGGAAGCTATTGCTTAGTTGAAAGCGTTGCTCACTTGTCGGAGCTCCTGAAAATAATTTTTGAACTGTATCCAACTCTTCAACTCCCTCAAAAGTAAGTTACTCTGATATACTTTTAATTTATATCATTTTCTCATTCTAGATCAAATGCTAGTGTTCTGAAATTATTTTCTTTGAGTCCCATTTGTTTTGTAGGCTCGCAGTTTCTTAATCTAGACCTAAACATGTTTTTGAAGGACTATTTGACATCTTTGAGTTTTAATTTTAACTAAACCACATGTTTAGGTTCTCTATGGTTTCATATATTAATTTTGCAATGTTATATCGGTAAATTTGTTCTGATTTGTATGTGTGCGGATGAGCAGCCATTTATGCCCACATGGCATGTCAACGGCTTTTGGGTCAATTGACACTTGGGTCTCCTATGAAGATGTCTCATAAGTGGCGAGAGTTTGAAACCTTGGGATGAGAGTGCATGTCTGAGAGCTGTGAGTACAAAGTGTGAGTGGTCCCAATGCCCACGTGTGCGCGGGGCTCACAGGCCACAATCAAGGCGTGCGCACGCCCTTATCTTAGTTTAGCGGGTCCATTAGGAATTTCGCTCCTTTTGAAAAAAAAAAAAGGGCAAAAAATTTAGGTATAGATTACATTCCTCTTGAGACAAGCCTCAAGGAGACTATTGAAAGCTTGAAAGAGAAAGGGTTTGCCCCTTTCTAAACCATGATGTTTGTCCTCTTTGGCTTGTGAACGTTTGTAGAACTCCATTTGTATATAACTGTTTGTACATGGCCAATCATGTGAGCCCAGCTATATAATGTTTTCGTGAGATAACCTTCGTGAAAAAAACTGACAGTTTAAATTTGCTTGAAAGCACAAATTTTTTTTTTTTTGGTTTTTTTGGATAAACTGCTTCTCGTGTGGGTGTTTTTTTTATTTTTTTCCTTTCTTCTTTAAAGTAGAAACTGTAGAATAAAAGTATAAAATTTAGATGGGATTAGGCACAATACAAGAAGGGAATTATTTGATTCTGGTTTTGTTTTTATATTTATAAAATAAGTTTTAAAATTAAAAAATAAAAAAAAACTCAGTTGGAAAAAGTTTTCAAAACATGTCTTGAAAATTAAAAAAAAATTGTTTATAGGACTTTTTTTAAATATTTACGAAAATAATTTTTTTAATATTATTGGGGGCTTTTTTTAATCTGGTAATGGCCAAAAACACCCCCAAAGTTTGGGAAATGACCAAAAACACCCCGTTAATTTCCAAATCCATAAAAACCCCTTCCTTTTAAAGACAATGATTTTCAAACCCCCAAAGAATGAAACGGTGGTCAACGGAGTTACTTTTCAAATTCACGGACGGAATTGCCCCTACCTTGCATGGGAAATCGTGGTGCAATCATTAAGCCGGTTAGAGAGGAAGTGGAGGGTTTTTCGTAATGGGAATCCCAAGAGAGGCAGAGCCGTGTTCGTTTTTCTTCTTTGCTTAACTTTCTTCAGCTTTTCCCTCTCCGAAGCTCTCTCTTGGCTTCGACATCCTCTGTAACTTCAGTCTACCGTGCGCAAGTATCCTGCACTTCCATCAGTTTGCAGCTCAAGGTATGGCAGAAGCTGTGTCTAAAGCAAGGCTTTTATATGAAGTACTCTGTTACACAGAGATATTCGTCTGTTTTGTTTTGCGTGGTTCTAGTGTGCGGGGGAATTTCTCGGCTGGGGTTTCTAGGGTTTTGGGTTTTGGGTTTTGGTTTAGGGTTAGGGTTTTAGGGTTTAGGGTTTAGGGTTTTCGGCTGTGCACACGATCATTGAAAGAGATATCGGTTGTTGTTGTTTGTGTAATGCTTACAATGTGCGTTTCCCCTTCCATTTGATATGGTTGCAGTTTGTAAAAGAGATTTCCGTGTGATGAATAAGTTCGTGTTTAAAAGAGTTTGTCTCCGTTTAACGGTGCATCTCTCTGTTTAAGTGTTGAGCTTTTCGTGTAAAACATTTGTCTCTGTGTAGCGTTTGATAAATCTGTTTAACAAGTGTTGTCATTTTTGCAGTCTTGTGATTATGGCGGTAAACCTAGTCAACGGGAGATGCTACTTGACACCGGTGGTGGAGACCTTGGCCGAATTGAAAGTCCACATGACCTCTCGACATTGGGAGATCATTCGAAGGACACCGTTTGCGGCATTCACTGAGGTGGAACCTGTATTCCAAGAGAGGGCCCTTCTCGATTCGCTTCTGCAGAGGTACGATGGCCGCACCAATAAATTCAGGATCGGGGCGAGTCTGCTGAGCTTCAGGCCTGAGGATGTGGCTCTCGTTATGGGTCTGCGTTGCGACGGAGACGAGGTCCTGTTTAAGAAGAAGAAGACACCGTCAGCTTTCGAAGGGAGATATTTATCGAAAAGCTTCGACAGACACAGAGACGCCATTAGGCAAACTCTTGAGCGTCTTGTTGGACAGAGGGGGGGAGAGGAGTATTTTGTGAAACTCTTGATGGCGTACCTCATGGGGACAATCCTCTTCCCGAATACCTCATGCTCGGTGCCCACTTGGATCGTTGATTATGTCGACGATCTACCTGGCATGGGGCGGTACGCATGGGCGCAGGCGACGCACAAATGGCTTATGGAGGACGTTCCACAAGCTGCCGCTCGAGTGCAAGCCAGATGCGAGGGGGGGAAGGTAAACACGGGGTAAATTAAGGGTTGCTCGATCGCGCTGACCATCTGGTTTTACGAGGTGACCGGAACCGGCAAGAAAGCCCGTTTCGGCAAGACCCCAAGGGTGCTGTGCTACTGCGAAAGTACTTACCGGAAGCACGCGACGATAGAAACCAGTTGGTCAGCTCTCGAAGGAAAAGAGGTAATAAATCAGTGTTAATGTGTTTACAAAGAGCAGTTAATGTTTAACGATAGGCTTATCCGTGTAAGAAATGTAGTTTGTGTTTAACGCTTGATGTCTTCGCTTAACCTTGTTATACTCCATTTAAATGTGTGCCATATCGTTTACGTATATATGTCAAATGTTTAAATACGTTTGTTTTGGATCAAATTGAATGATTTGTCTGAGATTGTTTTCTTTATATATGTTAGTTTCCTGAGCTGGTCCCGGCGAATGCTGAGGAGGAGACTTTTGTTGGGGCCAATTGGCGGAGGGATGCTGTTGCGCGGGAACCACTTGCATGACTGCAAGTGGAGAGGCCAGCCCCTTCCGTCAGTTCGCGCTGACGTGGTTCCCCCACTTCCAGCCCAACACGCAACCCTCGGCGTCGGATAGGCCCTCACCTACCCCGCCCAATGGCAACACCCGCACTGGCCGCGACAACGACAGTCACCCGGATCCCCACAGTCCCCCCGATCGCGGTAGACCAACCGACGTCATCAGCCGACGACGTGACTACAGCCTTTATGCGGGCATGCCAGGTGATGATGAACGCTTTCCCCCAGCTTGTCGCTCGGGTTGAGGCATTGGAGGCAAGGTTTGACTCGTTTGAAAAGGCTGCACCGGCGGGACAAATACGTGACGTGCCCGGGACGGATGAGCAGTTGGAAATTGGGGACGACGACTTCGTCGTGAAGGCCATTCCAAGACGGCCACGTATGACGAGGCCACGTTTGAAGAGGCTTGCACAAAAGGCGAAGACGAGTCCACCACCGGCCGAGGAGGAAACAATGGCAGCACCACCGGCGGCTGATGCGGTTGTTGAGACCGTTGCAGTTGATGACTTCACCGCCCCGGTGGCGGAGATCGTCGACCCCATTGGCAATGCCGCGTCTGATGAAGTTTCGCAACTTCCCGTCGCGGTGGAGCCGGCAGCCGCGCCCGACAACGGCGCATCGAGGGTGGTGGCCACTATCTTTGAAGAAGAAGAACCACCCGAGGGTGTGCCGCCCCTTGATGAGACTGCCTTGGCCGCTGTTGAGAAGACCGTTGCCTCTATTGTGGAGGAGCTCCTGCCCACGGAGGAACGGCCGACCGACATTGCCACATCCAGTGTAGGCTCGATCCCGCAACAGCAAGAAGCATCTACGGATGATCCCAATAAAGCTGTTGCCGGGGGCGAAGGGAACGTCGCCGAGAAAAAAAATACGTTGCCGGGGGCGAAGGGAATGTCACCTTTGCCAACCAGCAGTATGAAGAAGTGCGGAAAGACTTCGTTCCAGCGAAGAAAAAATACGCTGGTCAATCGCGCCTCGACGTATTCGAGAAGGAGCTGATCAAGATTTTCCTCAACTTCCCCATGGACGAGTAAGTATGATAGTGTAGATGTTATTGTTTATATAGAGATCATCCCATTTACGTTGTTGCGTTTCCGTTTAATTACAGTCGTTACCATATAACCTAGTAATGTATCGTTTAACTAACGATATTACTGTTTAACACTATACATTATCATTTACGTATGTGTTGTTCCCACTTAACGTCTATGTGTTATTAATCAATCGCATGTGTTACCGTTTAACCGCAGTTCCGTCGTCTGGAGGAATGATTATGTCAGCACCACCCGGGCCAACCTATTCGTTCTGATCGACGGGAAAGAGATGGTGACAGATGATGTGTTGGACGCCTTCGTGTGCATCGTACAAGACACACTTACCAGAAAGCCATATCCTCATAAGAAGCGCGCCTCCATCACTCGACCACTGGAGTTGTTTATGTCGAAGGTGGAAGACGCACATGAGACGACTTTGGCTATGATCGGAGATGCCACCAAGGTCGTCAATGACGTTGACATCATCATCCTTCCCATAATCTTGAATGGCCACTTCCATGTCGTGGTGCTCGACAATAACAAGAAAGAGTACAGGCATTACACCTCATGCCCAAGTGAAGAGTACAATAGAGACACGGTAGCAATGGTAAGCTCTCTGGGATATAGATTTCGATTGTCAGAGTGACATAGATGCTTTCTGTTCTAACATCGGTTTGTATAATGCGACAGCGGGAACTATTCGACACCTGTCTCGAAATGGAGTACGACACGACGGCGATGGCACAGTACCCGCTTGTTCACGATGACGACACACCGCGTCAAAAGAAAGGCACTGTCGACTGCGCTGTCTACGTGATGCGGTTTATCGAGCAATTGCTCCGCGGTGAAAAGCTGCGGATAGCGCACACGGACGTCCCCTATCTGAGATTGAAGTACGCTGCCCACATACTTAAGGAGGGACGAGCATCCGGCATCAAGCAACGCGGGGAGGGTCCAGCTGTGGGGAAGTAAAACAGTTTTGTTGAAATTGTTTTCATTTCAATTGATTCAATTCATTCTTTGCCAGCGACATGGCAGAAATTTCAATGTACATCTAATAATGTTCGTTATTGTTTCATATTCAATCATTTTTTGCTTAAACTTTTATGGTACCGATTGAGAGTCGTCGCTGCTTTATAAAATTAAGTACTTCTGTAAAAAATGACGCTGTCACTATTAAAAAATTGTGTTACACTTTAACAATACGGATCTCCGTGCAATATACACCGTTACCGTTTAACACCAGGGGACCGGGTTGTTCACACACTCCTTGTTTAGACATTAGTCGTGAACGTTTAACTCCCTATGACCCTGTTTAAAACATGTCGGCTGTTGTTAAATGAAAGAGACCGTAATCTACTTCCGTTGTCTGCTTTTAAAGGTGAGAGACCCTATTATACATAACTTTTTAAATGTATCCATCAACTGCGCTATGGGTCCGTAAGGACGGAATTCTTTTCTCAATGTATGTCACCCATTACGTGTTGTTGTCTCCGTTTAAAATGCAGAGCTATCAGGTAAACAAAGTATTCTCTATTTAGCTTTTCTCGTTACATGTTTAATACTACAGTCCCTGTTTAATATGGCGGCTATTGTTTGACGGGTAAGACCCTATTCTACTTGCGCTGTTTGTTTTTAAGGGTAAGAGACCCTATTATATGTAACTTTTTAAATGTCTTCATCAACCGCGATATGGGTCCTTAAGTACGGATTTATTTTTTTACAGTGTGCCACCAATTACGTGTTGTTGTATCCGTTTAAAATTTAGAATTATCAGGCCAAGAAGGCATTCTGTGATTATCATTTGCCGTTACTGGTTTAATATCACCGTTCCCGTTGAATATTACCATTCCCCACGAAACGTTTCATGATAGTGTTTACTCGCGTCCGTCTCTATTTAAACCGTGCATGTCATGCGCACGAAGGGTTAGCATTTGCTTAAGGAACATTGTTTTCCATTTAAACTTCATGCGTGGCTGTTTAATATGCGTCCGCAGCGGTTAACATTTATGAGAGAGTAACAACGAACTTAAAATTTCGGAATGAGAGAGCGTTCCCATAATTAAGCAAAGTTCTTATTTGATGGATGAAAACTACACTAAGCAGGACAAAAACCGTCATTCCGTTTTATACATTTTGGCGTACCGGAGCAGCCTCTCCACATCCCTCTTATGGGATACCACTCGCTCGATTTCTGCGGAGAGAGATGCTGCTTTTTCCGTTAGATCCCCGACCAAATCTTCCAGGAACCGCTCCCGGGGATAGGTCATTGCCCCTGCAAAGAAGGCATCAACGATTTAGAGAAATATTTCTAAAGACGCATAGCTGAACCGTACGATATGCAGTACTTCCAGTTGTTACACCATCGACATCAGCGGGGGACGCACCCCTCGTCCTAAGATGCGCGGGACATAGCGCGTAGAACGCCACCAGGGCAGCAATGTTCTGGGCTGCCTCTTCTGTTCTCTCGGTTCTGCGGCTGGAAAACGTGGTCCCATCCACCGTGACTGTGGCCACGAAAGCGGAGGCGCCCGGGGCGCCTTCCCTGGTTGTAGAGTACACCGGCGTGGAGTGGTGCGTCTTCTGGCAGTACGCGTTGAGAATTGGCACATACATACTGTTAGATCTGCGAGTAATATCTGGATGCTTTTCTTGTTTCCGATTCTTCTTTAAATACAAATGTATTCAACGGACGTTCGAACTATTTCTCGAGTCTGATGCCAATAACTACTCGACGTTTGAATTCCAAAACCAAATTTAATCGTAACAGATAACAGTAACGTCCACCGACGGGTTAACCAATGCACACTTTCCCAATGTTAACTAACCACACTTCGTCGAATGCATGTATTACTCAGAATGTCTATCCCCCGTTTACGTATCTGTTTAACTTTAAGACTTACCGTTCACATTAAGAATAACGTTTAACTTTCGAATCCTTCGTTTAACTTGTCGCTATTGTTAACGTTTAACGTTGAGGTAAAAAAATTTCATGTCGCTATTGTCACATATCAGTCATCACAATAAAAAACGTTTGTGTAATTCATTATCATGTAATTCATTATCCTAACTTAAACATATTAGTTGCGCGCTAAAGGTAATAGTCTCTGGTTAACAGTCGGTGTAAAGTTTGAAATATAAAGGCCTGCCAAAATGATTTGCTCTCCGTTTAAACTTCCTTAGCTCTGTTTAATTATAGTTCGTGCAGTTCACTCTTTAGACTCCCCGTGTAATTGTACGAGTCTCCGTTTGCTATTTCATTCCATGTGACAATAATTGCTTAACAAATATCCACAACTTACGCTTCTCGCAACGAAAATTACATGAATTTGAAATAGATGTCAGACTGATTTTAGTTTTCATAATTAATGGTGAAAGTAATTAATATTGGCTTATGATTCACGCTGTCAGTAACAAAAATGACCGTTTAGGTTTGTATATTTAAATATAGATTACGCTCTTTAAATATTAATGATTATATTTGGATTCAGACGACTCCGTTTAAATATAGAGAACTCCATTTAGATGGCGCAATTTACAAACCACATCAACTCGAACATAATCTCACTCCCCCCTTTTCTTGTCATTCAAATCTTGGAGCATCTTTTCCACACGTGCCTTTCAATATTTTATTCCTTCAAGTTTTGCGTTTAGTGCACGGACCAGGTGTTCGAAAACCCACTATAACTCTTCACCACTGGTGTAATCCCCGACGGGTCGTGAAGGCCCTGCAATGAAGAGTTGAAGGTTTACGTATGGAAGGTGGCTCTTTTTTTTTTTTACACTCAACTGACAAGTCTTACAGTATGCAGTACCTGCGTCAGATACGTCATCGTCAGCAACCAGGGCCTTGGTAATCTCCACGCTGCCTGAAGGACATAGCTGCTTGAACGCCACCTCGGCAGCAATGTTCTGCGCCTGCTCGACGCTTTCCGCAGATGAAGAACAGGAGAAAGGGGTCCCGTCGACCGTCACCGTGGCCAGGAAGACGGGGTTGGTGTCGGGGCCTTCACGGAGAGTGGTGTACTCCGGCGAGGGCCGGCGTGTCATCTGGCAAAATTCGGCTAGACGTGACTTAAACATTGTTGTGGGATGTGTATAATATCTGCGTCTGTATCTTGTTTCGGCTTGATGCTTACATACAATCATAACTATTTGTGAAAAAAAAAGGCATTGGTTTTCGGTGAAATAAATGGAATATAGTAAATGGCATCGGTTACGTTCACGCTTTACTGACTCGCATTTCAACATTAAATTGGAGTAATTAATAATAAATTTACATTGCATGGTTTCCCTGACTACGTTATACCGTAACTAGCCTAAATTCAACTCCATTTATGCATGCGACGTTTCAGCATTTTCCAATGCAATTTTTCTGGTTTTGAACCTATTTTGTAAACAGCAATGTGGTATTTAATCTACGACTGCGAATTCACTGGGCGAAACTCCTCATCATTGTTTAAATATAACCGTCATCACTTGCCCTTACACTTTACCGTTTAACTTTCGATATCTGCGGTTAACTATCGACGAACGAGAACGAGGGTTCTCTCTGTTTAACATTGTATGTCACCGCTTATTAGCATGTGTCTTCACTTAGCATTCGATGTGTATGTTTGAATTGTCTTCTTCACACATCGAGGACTCTGTGTGAATACTATTCTCACTATTTACAAACACTCGCGCTTTTTAAATATTGTGGCCCCCCCTTTTACAGACGTCGACGTTTATAATTTAGTGCCGATGTTCAAATATACACGTATCGGTTTAAAGATCAAAACATAACAGGGGAACAAATTTCTTTCCTTCAAAACATTTTTAGTTGAAACGGAGTTCTATTACAACCAGCGTAGGCATACTAATTTATACATCTAAAAACTGAAAAAAACATTATCATTTCGCCTTCAGTCCCTGGATCAGCTTCTTCACTTGGGCCATGCGGGTTCTTATTCGGTCGAGTTTTTCGGAGAGGACGACTTCCTTCTCCGCAAGCTCGACGAGCATGTCCTCCAGAAAGCACTCCAACTCTTCGCTGTTGGAGTGCTCGCGGGTGAGTGAAGGCGCTGCATCTGAAGGCGTTGCGGTGCGAGGCCCTGCAATTTAGAAAATAAATAAATTTTTCAAACATGGACGCAGAAATCTTACGGTATGACTTACCTCCACATAATCGATCGGCGGTAGCAGCAGGAGGCGTATTCATCCTCGCAGGGTATGGAATACAGAGGTCACTGTACGCCACCTCGGCCGCAGTGTTCTGGGCGTCCTTCGCTGATTTCGCAGGGTAAGGGCTGTAGTAAGTGGTCCCATCAACCGACACCGTGCCCAAGAAGGCGGGGATGTGGTCAGGGCCCTCCCTGACGGTTGAGTACTCCGGCGACAGCCGGCCGGTTCTCTGGCAGAGCTCGTTGAGAAGGGACTTGTACATACTTCTTTCTCTGTGTCTAATATGTGGATATGCCTTTGATTTCCGTTTATTGTTTAAATAGAAGTCTAGGGGACGGAAGTTCGCCTAACGTAGTCCGTGCATTGATGCTTACGTGTGGAATTTGAATTCAAATGTAATTGCACCAATAAATAGTAATGAATTAGCATTCATACTGGGATTTCGAAATAATGACGTCTTGTCGTCATTAATTCGGACTCAATACATGCTTTAAACTCACAATGAACTCTTCAAATATCAAGCATTGTGTGTAACATTTTAACCACTATGTGTACCATACAACGTCTCCGTTAAACATTTCGCAGAAGATGTGTAAAACTCGCCGCCGTATCTGTTTAAATAGAACGTCTCTGTTTATGCGTCACTATCTTACATTCGTTCCCGAAGTTCAAATACAAAAGAATGACAACAAGCGATGTGCCTGTTTAACGTTATTGGTTATCGTTTATTACCAAGATTTTTCGTTTAACATTCACAGCGTACGCTTCAATTTGTGTCACCATTTAACATTAGGTTTATTCGATTAAAAATTCAGTGCATACAACGAAATTCGTTTATTCTGTGTTTAAATATCAGGGCGTCATCACCAAATAAATGTGTGCTCTTTAAAGATTATCTTTTTACGAAGCCTAATCGGTGACACTTTCATTGCAAGTTCTACGATTGTGACCGGACGCGTGGCAGCGGCTGCAATGTAACTCGCGGACATCAAACGCTTGCAACTCGATCCTCCTTAGTCTAGGACGCCCAGGTTGCCTTCTCGTCACAGGCGGCCGCAAAAGCAGATCTCGATTGTTGTCCGTGGGCCTCTCATTGTCGGGTATGGGAAATATAGCTTCCTTATACGCCAACTTGTAAGTGTCGACGGTGAAGTGATCGCTAATAAAACGATGAACATTGCTGTCCGTCAGCAATATCGCAGCGCAAGCGTGTTTGCACGGGATGCCATAAACTTGCCATCTGTGACATTAGCAAGTTCTACTGGCAAGGTCTACAGAGTTACTGCACTGGTCAATCACTTCGTGACGATCACCGAGACAGCGAGCAACGTGAAGACTTCGGCTATCCTGCACAAGCGTCTCAACGTTTGAATGTATGTCCGGGCATAAGAAAGTCTCCCATTTGTTCGCTTGCTCACGGCGAGTGCATAATATGCGCATCAGCTTGTACCTGCACAACGAATATCGGATATCTTAAAGAAAGTTACGCGAATATATGAATATTTAAACACAACTACATCGGAGTAAACAGAACAGTAATAAACAAAAGATCGAAGAAGAAAAACATATACGACGATATTTAAACAGAGAGAATGATATTTACATTTGTTATCTTACACAGGATTCTACCGGACTAAACGGTTAATGTGAATATTAAACACCGACGACGGTATCAAACTGCGGACAGTGCATGCTAAACACAGATAACGAACATTAAAGGGTAACGGGTAAGCTTAAGCGTTACATGTATTTAAACTTCGAATACCTTATAGCGTCGACCATTTTCGTCACCGGTAGGTGTCGAGCTTCTTTGATCCACGCATTGAACGACTCAGCTACATTCGAATACATCTCGCCCCATCGGTCACCTTTGAATAGATAATTCGACCAGTGTGACATGTCGGATTTGTGAATCAACCACTGAAACGCTTCGGGTGATGCGGCCCGCAGTTCATTGACGGTGTCATCGAATTCTTTAGCCGTCGTTGCCCACGCGATACGAAAGCATATGGACCAGCACTCCTCCCTCAATGCCTTCCCAAGTCTGCCATTGGCTTTCATAAAATTGGCCTCCAAGTGCCGAAGGCAGTACGCGTGCGGGGATGAAGGGAAAACTCTTGCAACAGCGTTCACAAGGCCCTTTGACCTATCCGAAACGAATGTAATTGTCTCTTGGTAGTCTCCTTCGTCGTATAAAGCATCACCTAACTTGGAAATGAACCACGTCCAATTGGCGTCGGTCTCGTTGTCGACAATAGCGAAGGCGACGTGGAAGAAGCCATTGTTCCCATCCTTGCCGTTGGCACCCAAGAGAGTACCCCGATACTTTCCAAGGAGGTGAGTACCATCGACAAACAGCAGCGGCCTGCATGCCCGCTTGAACCCCAAAATGCACCCGCTTGTCGGGGTTTGTCTCAGCCACCTTATGGACGTACCAAAGCAACAGATCGTAGCTGGAGATGTCGCTGCCGTCGAGGATCACCCGGGCATGCTCTTTTCCCAGCCAAGCCTGCTTGTATGGAATGTGGACACCATGCTCCCGCAACATGTCCTTCTGAATGTCGATGGCCTTATACAAGGTCCAGTCCTTCAGCTTCTGAATCACTCGTGCGCTGACCCATTTTTTGGACGCTTTCGGGTGTGACGCCGAGCCAATTCCACCACCGCAGGTGTGCGTCGAGTCCATTGTCTTGATTCTGAAGGTATTTCTATTATATTCCTTTGATGCGTGAACGCGCCATTGACATCCACCGGCCGCGCATTCCACAGTGACCCAGTATTTTTCGTTCTTCACGAATTTGAAATCAAAATTCCGACTGATAGCAAAATTGCGAAGTGTATCTCGGAAATGTTCAACGCCATCAAAACGTTGTCCGACGTCCAGCGACAACACTTCATGTTGATCTGACGACGATGGCAGGCATGCGACACCATCCGGGTCGCCATGTGGTGGGACAGAAGCGCTCCCAGATTCCGAATTCCTGCCAACACTTCAGTTCAAACGCAAACGATCAGAATTTTAGCATAAACTCCACTTAGTTAAACGCAGAAGTTAATATTTACACGTTAACAGACATAGTTAAACAGAGATGTAATAATGCAAACGGTATATGACAGGTTAAACAGAAACATTATAAATTAATCGGAGACTCCAAATTTAAACGGATAATTCATTCTTTAATACAGATAATGGTAGTATTAAACACTAACTGACGTACAACTGCATAATTGTTTTAGAGCAACGCATTACCACGACAATAACTCGTTTTCAGAAGGCTGCCGTGGCACGTCATCCGTCTCGACAACCATATCGACTACACCGCCTTTGAGGATGGAGAACACATGACACATGCGCTGGAAGTCGACCTCGTTCTCTATTGGGCAAACCGTATTATGTCCATCGGGTGTAATGAACTTCACCCTCGCGCGACAAACATCGAGACCCCAGCGCTCACAAATCTCACCTCACACTGACGCCCATTCAGTTGACGCGGTGAACGTCAGCACTCGTCCCTCCCCGTTGTATCTAGCAATGGCACAAAAACTGTCCATAATATCGGGTGACCGGAGGAATTCAAATCCAAAAACCAACTTAGCAGAAGGAAAAGGAGAACAATAACAAAAATATGTAATTCGCCTTATAAGCTCTCTATGCGAACAAGAAACCATTAAGGGGGGAAAATCTCACATATGTATGCGTAAATGTGAGACATGACATGATGTGATCGGGCGGGGTTTTTTCCCACCATTTGCAGGGGCAAAAATGGATTTTCATAACACGGACCCCTCTCATGTGACAGACGGGGGGTAGAAGGGAATCAAACTATAACGGAGGGGCTGTCCGGGGTGTGCAAAAAAAGGAGGGGGTTTTTGGCCAGTTTTGAAATTCACGAGGGGTGAACAGTAATTTTCCCTTTTTTAATATTACTTTTTTATAATATTTAGTGTTTTTAATGTTATTTACAAAAATACGTCAAACGTACATACAGTGTACTGGAATCATTTATGAAAGCGCGTGTACGGAAATTTTTAAATTTTTTTATTAATTTTATATTAATATTATTAAAACTTTTATATTGATATTTATGTTAAGTCCTTAAAAACATTTTTAATTCAAATTTTTTCCCCCAACCAGATTTAAATATCATATTTCAATGTTTCATTACAGTTATTTTAGTTATTTTTTATTTTTTCTTCTACAACTTCTGATAAAAATATTTTATTTTCATTTTAATGATAATGACCATTAATAATTATGATAGTCAATCTATAACTGTAAAAAATTATAATGATCAAATATAAACTTTCTCATCGAAATACTTGAAACTTCTTTTGTATAAACCTTGCCATTATATTTTGATTCTTACAAATCTTCCCCTATATAAACCTTGCCATTATATTTTAATGCTTACCCTATTTACTCTGTTTATATTACTCTTTCTACAATACATTCATTTTTCTAAAAAAATGGCGGAAAGATCACTTATTCTAGTTTATTACAATACTTCCATTACTACAAGAAAATATAGTGATATGCCCTTGCGTATTTGCAAGTGCACGGGCCATGCAAGTAGTATAATGTACCCAAAAAAAATCGGGTAGTCGAATCCTTAGGGAATGGTATGGCTTTTAATACTCTATTTCCGCTTAATATCTAATCGACCACAAATGACGTTGGAAGTGGGACCAAAGTCTGGAGTGAGGGTAAAGAGAAGGAGAACAACACCGAGAGAATTCCTAATAAATCACTCAATTAGGGGTAGGGCCCCGGGTTAATCTCTTGGTGTTTAGTGTACTCAAATACTCGCAATAATTATCAGGTATGTCTCGAGAATCCTATACTCGAAGAACCTTACTATTGCTAAGGTGGAGATAAATGACAAGTAATTGAGGGAACTACGCAGTCTAATTTCCTCAAAGGGACATTTACTAAAATGATTAAGCTAAGGAACCAACAAGGGTCAAAATACACTCAAGCTACACAATCAACCAACATATCATGCACACAACATAAGATTTAACATAAGAAATAAGATTCCAAAAATATTGCAATAAATGTGTTCAAGTACAAACAACCACCAAGTTCTCAACCCGGGGCACCCAAGGAGATTAGCCCCTCATGGGTTCAATTAACAAGATAATGCAAAGAAAACAAATACAAAAGAGATCAAAGACTCCCTATCTGCTTACATCCTTATTGAGGTCCGAGGTTCTGATGATGATGAGAGTGCACCCCTGAAATTGGCGTACGATTGACGCATCGATCCTCCCTTGCCGGTGGTAAAAACTTTACAACAACTCTCCCTTCGCCTCCAGCCGTTCCCAGCAAAAAAAGTCCCTATAAACCCAACTTTCAGTGCTTTTAACATGACTTTCGATTCAAGCACAGCCGTGCTTAAGAGCGTGTAGTTTAGAGTTAGTTGGAGTTTTTGAATTTTCGGCAGGCTGTGAAGTGCACTGGCTGGAACACACTCGTGCTTAGGCTCTCATCTGCAAGACCGTGCTCTAAGAGTTGTGACTGTGCTTATGATTTTTTGAATCTCCTGTGAAGTGCACAGCTGTGGAACACGGCCGTGTTTGGGCCGTGCTTGCCTTAACGAACTCCCGTTTAGGTCCTTTTGCTATGAATCTTCTTCGAAAGCACAATGAACTAAAAATAACTCAAATAGCACTGAACTAGGAAGATAGTGGTTAGAGGATAAGAGAATAACAGGTATAAAATGATAATATATATATATAGCGTGTGTAGATAGCATCATATATTTCTCTGACAATCAATCTTGTTTCTATGTGGAAAAGATATCTCTTTAAAATTTTTAAAAGAGAATTATTGAAGAGAATTTAGAAGCTGCAAACGATGAAAGAATGACCTGTATCAAATACAGTTACCTCTTTTTGGATGTTATGGCAAGCTTTCCTATCGATCATTTAAACTTTGCAATGATCATGATGTTCAGATAATATTTGACTGCCATAAAATTTTTTTGATATTCAAGTTCTTGAATTATGCTCGGAGCTAGGTGCTGCTACTCCGCTGGTGGTTCCTCTCAACAACAAATCAACATAGATGGCAACATTCAACATACCATGGGATGGGAACAAACTACATCTGTGTGGCTAGTTAAGGAAGTTGGAAGGACCTCCACTGAATGGATGGCATGTGATGTTCCACTTTGCAATGTTGGATTCACTACCCCACAACAGCCATCAAATGCATCGGCATACCATTTAACCGGTGTACAACAGCACCTTCAATAATCAAGTTATAGTCATGAAGATATCAGAACGACTTCCTTTCATGATATTCATAAAAATGAAGGTGGTGAGTATGGGAGCTCTAGTGGGGATGACTATGACAGTGACAACTATATAGAGAATAGTGAAGAAAGCGCTGAAGATTTTTATTTAGAATATTGCAATTAGAAGATATTCCCAGACAAAATATAAAAATTTGCAATGCTGCCATTTGAGCCTTTAGCACACGTGAGGTCACTAAATTTGGAAGCCATGTCCGCACCAGAATTCTTGGAGTATCCTTTCTTATGCACTCACACATTAAGAGGGGCAATGACAGTTAGAGAAGTACATGTAGGCATGCAATTTCAAACTAAAGATGATGCCATCACTGCGATTAAGCATTACTCCTTACAGAAGCCAGTAGAATGCAAAGTAATCAAGTCTGATCTGACTCGGTATTCAGGCATATGCAAGTTATACGGTGATGGATAAGTTGGAGGGTTCATGCATTATTTAGCAAGAAGAAGCATATTTGGCAAATTACAAAGTACAACAGTCCTTATACATGTGGTACTCTCAACCAGCGAGTCGATGAAGGACTGTCACCGTGTCATCATATAAGATAGCCTCTTTCAAGAAATTCCCATCTTCACTTCTCTACTTTACCATGACCCATGGCGGAATGCGACATTCTTCTTCATACAACTCTCTCATAGTCCTTGCCACTAGCAAGCCAAAATCCCTTGAATTTATAATGATCAACACGAATAATGATGACATGAGTGTATGAAATACAACTTCAACTAGGTATTGGTTGCAAATGACCCCGTCTTTGCTTTAGAGCCATACTAGTAACAACATAAAATCGAAGGGCTTCAACAAGATAAAATTGAGTTACGAAAGAAGCAATATCAGGCGGAATCTAAATAATTAAAAGAGGCAAGTCAAACCTTCCTACAATCCAAGTTTAAAGGTCTATCTAGATTGCTAAGATTACAATACGAATAGTCTCACTAAATCTCTAATACCACTAAATTTGTTGCGCTAACAAACGGCATGCAAGGCCTCAATACTTGTCTCAGAATAGACTTTAAAATCTAAACAAACCATAAATTTCATAATATAAAGTATTATAAACTTCGGAATTCAAAGAATTCAAAATACAACTATTTAAGGTCTACAAAAAAAATAATAAGTCAACTAGCTCATAGTCGGCTTTTATTCAACAGCCACTGCTAAGCTACCCACTGGTTTAGTTAGTTTATTGGTGACACCTTACCCCTCACTTCTTCTCATTTGTTTTAGTATTCATGAGTTTGAGGAGTGTCACGTTATTACTTAGTTTGTTTTAGGGCAGTATCGTCTTTAGGGTTTTTCATTGCATCTTGATCATTTGTGTGCTTTAGTAAGGGTATTTGAGTAATTATCACCCAAATCTACTCATCATTGTCTTTTCTTTAAATGTGGAAGGCATTGTTGTCTTTGAATCAATGTTTCATCAACATGGTCTTTGTTAAAAAGGAAAAAAGACATTTATGTCTTTGTATTTGTGTGAGGGCATTGTTGTGTTTTGCTTGGAAGGGTGAGGGTAGAATGGTTCTTTTTGCTCAAATTTTATTGTTGATAAACCCCTCTCATTCTTTGGACTTAGGCTTTGTTTGGATGGAGGTATAAGAAGGTTTTATAAAGTAAAATAAAGTATGGTAATGGGAGGTAAAAGGAAGTTTCCAACTTTTCTTTGCTTGGGGCAAGGTAAGATAAATGAAAATTTTGAAATCTTGTTGTATTTGATTTAAAGGTAATTGGATGTAAGGTTATATAGTAATATTACTAAATTACCCTTAGGGTAAAAGATAAAGTTATAACTTCGTTTAATAAATTACATGAAACTTACATAATTCTCTTCTCTCTTTTGATTATTATAAGATTTTATTTTGTAGAATGAAATTAATTAATTAATATCACTCCTGGATTAATTAATATTATTGTATAGTTTGACAATATTAATTACCAACTAATAAGTGCTTCATATTTTTTAAAACAAATAAAAAGAAAGAAGGGTTTGTATTATTATTTCTATAAAACCCTGGAATTTTTTTAAAATATAAGGGGTATTTTGATCTACAAAAAATATAATTTTTTCCAAAACCTCCCTCCCCAACCCACCACTTTGAAGGGTTGAGAAATGGGGGTTAAATGGAGGATTTACAACATCCATCTAACCCCTTAAACTCTTACCTCCCTCAAAAACCCTCCTCCCAAACATGAGTTTTTAAAAACCCTTACCTTACCTTACTTCCATCAACCTCTAACCAAGCAGAAGCTTTAATCTTTCTCTCTATAATAGTGGTGGCTAGGGTTTGAAGAAATCTCCAAATTTCTTTGGTTTTGTTGGAGTGGAAAATGAGGGTTATTTTTCGTTAAAATTGTGAAAGTAAACTTCCCCTCTTATTTGCAAGTAGTTTCACTCATTGAGATGAATGTTTGTCATCATGTTTCTCTTTGAATTTTTTGGGTTTCCAAGCTTTTGAATTCCAAGCCTTGAATGATGGTTAACTTGTTTGGCTAATATATAAGCCTTTCATTCCTTTGATTCTACCTTTTGTATTGATAATGTGAAATTCATGTAATTATTTAGTGGGGAAAACTTGGGTGATAAAATGTTCAATGTGTAACCCTAGTATAGTCCATCCATTGCTCTTTTAGTTGGTTTTTGAATGGTTGTGTTTGAAGAGTGAAAAGTTCAAGGGATTGATAAAAAATTAGTCAGTCCCTCTTCTTATGTGACTTTGCCCTTTTGGTCCCTCCACTATGATTGAATGCAATTTAGTCCTTTTACTTTTTGATTTGGGTAAATAAAGTATACCTGGCTAATTAACCCGAGTTGCTCCTGCCTCTTTTTTTTTTTTTTTTTTTCTCTTATGTGGCCTTTTTGCTATTATAATATGATTTAAAAAAAAGAAGAAAAAATTACTTGGTGATGGGAAAGGCCCTTAACGAATCTTATCATCTACAATCCGAATCTGAACTCCATGCATCATCCATCTCCCTCCCTTAGCCGAAGCCCTAAACTCTTAATCCGATTTGTCCGATCGAGCACCTCATCATCCCAATATGACAATCTCCACTGCCATCCTCAAATGCAAACCTTCTACTGACTTCTGGAGTGCAGCAAGAGCCACATCACCCTACGGAAGACAACTTTGTGAGGAAGGAAAAAGAACTAGGTGGCTAAACTTGGCCTAATGTTAAGATGCTTCATGAAATTTGGCAATTTATACAAGAATGCTTTTTTGTAAATATATTATATTTTTTTGTAACGGACTCAGAATTAGTCCCACATCGGCTACTTGAGAGGGTTGCCATGTGCATATAAGGGATGGGCAACTTTCCCTTCCAGGCTGGTCTTTTGGGTTCCGTTCTCCTCACCACTTGTGTGCATAACACTTTTATACAAGAATACTTCTAGTTGTGCAAAATTTGTACTCTTGTATATGTATACTTTTATGTTTTGATGTCTACGTTTTGTATCTCTAGCCAAGAAAAAAAGCTAGTGCACATGTGCATGATCCATATTTCGGTAATAAATGGGCAAGATGCACATTTTAGTTATTATTTTTGTATTTTATAATATTCTTAAAAAAAAACCACAAGCAATTAAGAACTGAAAACACTACATAAAACTTCAATGAAAAATGCTTTCACTAAGATTATGCATTTGGATTACCTTTCTTAACCAATATGATGACATTGTTCACAGAATTGCAAGGACAGTTTGAGTGAGAATAAGTTAATTGCCCCAAGTCCATTGGGGATGAACATTAAAGTAGATTTAAAAAAAAAAAACACTAAAGGTTTCGTTTGATTGGCAACATGGAAAATATATGAAAAAGAAACTTTTTCCATGGAAAAATAGTCATTTGATTAGCATTATTTTCTAGCTAGAAAATGAAAAATTTTCTATGAAAAATTCTTATTTTGTTGTTTGATTGCTCTTTTTTCACATAGCCCCTTATGTTTTTCCTGGAAAACTTTTCCTAGGGTGGAGGCAGGAAAAATGTTTCATTGATTTGAGTGAAAATAAGGTCATGTGATAGAGTTTGTGAAAAAATTTTTTACGGAAAATTTTGGCAAACAAATAGCTTATTTAGCTGGAAAATGACCTGTAAAAACTTTTTTCAGGGAAAAAAAGAGCAATCAAACACAGCCTAATCTCCTTCATTATGTTGAAATACTGAGTAATCAAAACCATTTCCATGACATTAGTTGTTGTGCTAGAAACATTAAATAAAAAACAAGAGCACGATATCTCTCAGGCCTTTCACAATCACCCCACGCTAGCGAGTTATTCTCAAACCTGCCGACAGCTATGTATTTGGATTCTGCATCTCATATAACCCAATTGATCTATAGTATTTTCTTCTCTTATGCTTTCTCATTTACGGCAACCGTTAACATGGTAAACTAGTTTTATTTCCTATTATAGATAAATATATATATTAAAATTAAGATTATATAAATAAGATATCATATATTATAAGATAAAATAATAAAAACTAGTTTAAAATAATTTAATTTACTGTCACATTATAAATAATAAAAACTAGTTTAAAATAGTTTAATTTACTTTCAAATTTTATGTTATTTGTAATAATTAACTTGTTATTTTATCATACATTATAGTATGTTAATTTTGATAAATATTTTGCAAGATTTAGCTTATTGTATATAATGTTATGTATATTTCATATATAATGTGTATATACATATGTTATTGAAAAAAAAATTAGTATGCCCCGTGGAAAACGGGGATAGGGATCCCATTTCCCGCCCCGCTTACATTCATAGAGACAGGGAGAGAGAGAGACTCTCATAGTGCCTTCCATTTTGAAGTGAATTATTAAAATAAATTTTCAACCAAAAAGCAGCTCAAGAAGGCTTTCAAAAGCTATAACTTTTCATGAAAATATGCGAAAAGGTTACAATCAAGAAAAAGACATATGGCAGAACACATACATAATAAATTTCAATCTTATGCAAATTAAAGAATGATGGTTGCCACTTTTTGTGCGGTGTTGAACTTGAGAGTTTGATTGGACTAAATCTAGACATCTTTATTATTATTATTAGATACATAAACAAAAATGTCCAAAGAATTTGGTCTATCCAGGTGTTGAACCCGGGTCTTTATCTGAAAGATAATGCTCTAGCCAGTTGAGCTAATAGACCATTTGTTATTTAAATTGAATTACTTAATTTCTATTCAAGACCTTAATTCCCTTAACTAACTTTTCAACCACAAACTTCATTCCAGTTGAAATGTTATGTAATTGGGGTAGTACTTGTAATTCAAATAGCTAAACAATTTAAATGTAAAGGAGAATACAGTTTTTTAGAAATATATATACAACTCAAAGATATGATAAAAAAGATAGTTATAAAAAGAAATTTGGAAAATATACCCCCAAGAAAAAGTATCATCTTAGAAGTAGTTCCAGGAAACCTTACATGAATAAAAAAAAATGTAAGGAAGTTTAATAGAAATAGAGAATATAAAAATAAAATTAGCTGTTTTATATGTGGAAGTTCAAATCATTTAGTTGGAGATCATACAAAACATAATAATTATCATAATAAAGAATCAATTTTAATAGATTGTGTAAATGAAGATTTACTACATATAGATGAGTATGTAAGTGATGCAGAAAGCATATATTGTATAATAAGCTATATAGATCCAAATAGTGTTGAAGAAACAGATAGTGACTCAGAAGATAATGAATTTATAAGTGAAATCTTATAATCGAATAAAAAATATAAAGATTGGCAGATTAATGATATAAACCAGTTAGAAAAGGTAGAATCCATGTTAGCTTATTTATAATGAAAAGAAAATCCCTAGCATATCAAAGAGGTAAATATCATAAAGTTAATAAAACAAATCCCGAAGAAAATCTAAAAGAAATAAAATTGCTAGAATATATGTGTAAGAAATTTAAAGATATTATAAAAAACCAAGATAGTATCAAGGTTTTTAGAGGATTAGTTATGGATAGATTGAGTGACGATATATGACCTGTATTAGGAAGCACCAAAAGAAAATTTTTTCAGAAACACCAGTTAATATAGACCCATTAGATTTTCTTATTTTTGAAGCAGAATTAGATAATTTTGAAATGAACCTCGAAGAATAGCAACAATTCCTTGTTTCAGATGAATAAAAACTATAGCCATCATTGGATAAAAAATAGTGGAAGTAGTGACAAACGATATACGTTTTGTAATCTTTATCCTTCATTAAAATTAAGATATAGGTGTAGTAAGATATAGGTGTAGTATTTGTCTCAATGAAACCTGTAAATTTTGTTTAATAGATAAAAATTAACGCTCTCCTGAGTCCTCTTCTGCACCAAAAATAAACAGAATCAATAGATATGAAACATTAGAATTAAGGATCATTTACCTAGAAAGCCTGATTCAGATATTAAGTGAGAGATTAAAAAATTTAGAAAATGGAACTAGATAGGTCAATTTTACTAAATCACCTAGATATTAGTCTAGAAGTTAAAGAAGTATATAAAAAAATGTGGGCAGATATTGATAATTGGAAAAGAAAAACTACACAAAGATCCCAAATAGAAGAAAAAATAAATAAGTTAGAAGAACCTTTAGAAGAACCTCTAGGATTAGAGCAAACTTTAATTGAGAACAAAAAAATTACTTTAGTTAATAGCATAAGAATACCCTGTAGAATACAAATAGGAGATTGGAAACTTGATATTGATGGATTAATGAATACAGGTTGTTCTAACACTATTCTAGATGAAAAATTAGTCCCTCTTTTAGATAAGCAGTATAGTGCAGATCAAATGGATGGTGAACTTTTTACTTATACTAAACAACTTGCCCTATGTAAAATTAGTTTTCTTACCACAAACAATACACATACTAATTACACTTCCCTTAAAGGATTAATTAGCCTAAGAGACTTTAATCTAAGAAAAACAAAATTTATTATAGGCTTAAATCTTATAGTTAATTTTTTCCAAGGTTGTACTATTACTCCTCAAGGTATTGTTTTCCTTGATAACCCCTTTCTTCTGTTTGCATCAGAGTTGCTTCTGAAGCGTGGTGGGATTACCCACCCTTCTTCTCCTAGTTGTTGTAAAAAATGTCTTACTAATAAGGCATATGAAGAAAACATGGAAAATAATTTAATAGAATTTAGCAGTTGTGATTTATTTGATGAACTTATATTAAAAGCTCCCTTAGAACAATTTGTAGACCCAGAATTTATTTATAATTTAATTTCTTCAGAAAATTTAGAAATAGATGACATTTTAAGTAAACTAGAAAAAAGAAAAAATTATAGGAGAAAATCCAGCTAAACATTGGGAAAAGAATAAAATAGTTTGTAAAAATATAAGTAAAGGATCCTGAATTTAGGATACAAAATAAGAAGATAGAATCAACCAATGAGAGTATAAATGATTATAAAATGCATATAGAAGAACTATTAAAATTAGGAGTAATAAGAAGAAGTACGAGCAGGCACAGAAGCCCAACGTTTATAGTAAATAAACATAGTGAACAAATTAGAGGTAAAAGGTAGACTGGTAATAGATTACAAAAGATTATATGATAATACAGGAGATGATGTTTATAATATTCCCAATAAATCAGAATTAATTAATAGTATCCAAAATAGTAAAATATTTAGCAAATTTGATTGTAAAGCAAGATTTTGGCAAGTTAAAATGGATCCTCAGAGTATAGAATCGACATCTTTCACTTGCCCTTTAGGACATTTTGAATGGTTAGTAATGCCGTTTGGATTGAAAAATACACCTAGTATATTCCAAAGAAAAATGGATAATGTTTTCGGAAAATATAGAAATTTTACTTGTGTTTATATTGATGATATTATAGTACATAGTAAAACTAAAATTGAGCATATTAGTCATCTCAAATTAGTTCTTAGTGAATTTTTAAAGAATGAGATTGTAATTAGTGGTAAAAAAAAGCCCAATTATTTAGAACTAATATAGAATTCTTAGGAGTAGAAATAGGTCATGGTAAGATAAAATTACAGCCCCATATAACTAAGAAAATTTTAGATATCGAATCACAAATGTTATTTATTTAATCTTATTTCATTTTTTTATATTTTATTTTATTTTTGTGGGCTCTTCCATTCCTAGTAGAGGCAACCCTCTATTATTAGTTACCCCAAATTAAAATCTTAGGAACCGCCGATTAAAGGCTATGAGTACAAGTAAAGACAAAACATATTGCAAACTATATATATATATATATATATATTGTCGTCTGTGCCTCGTCACCGTGCCGCATGCCTCGTTGCCGTCTTGAGATATGTATCTCATTACGGTCTTAAAATTTGTATTGACAATGCTAGACAAACATTCTTGTCGTTACTTTAAAATGGGCATTTTATCATTCCGTGGCATCTGAACATCGAATTTGAACTCTGGTGCATCATGATTTATTTATATATAGATTGTTGCTTTAGCTTGATTTTGGTGAACTTCATAGCAAATTCTCTTTCATTGTATCTGACAATAAGCCCTTCTCACCATGTGTATACTTGAAGGAATTGCAAGCTTAGTTTGCTCCCTAGCTGAATTGTCTTTCTTATGTGATAGTGCATGGCCATCAAACTGATGTTGCTCTCTACCTCCACTTCACAGTACAATCCTTTGATCATTATTTGCATGAATATTTTTTTTATTATTGCATCAAAATGATCAAAATAAAATAAGAATAGGTTACAAACTAATGGTTAATAAGACTTCCAAAGATATTACTAGAGATGAATTGGATATGGAGCAGGAGGTCAAGAAATATTACATTTGTACAATATCGACAAAAGGAACGGGAGGACGGAAGTTGATGTACAAAGAATATATATATGAATATCACATCTTTCTTTAGATTTCACTTTCCAATTCCAAGATCTTTTGAAATGTCTCTGGTCAAGCTGAATTGCAAAGTATTATGCGATGGAAATAGTGTACGAGTGATCGGAAGTTTCTTCGGAGATCTTTGAATGTGGCATCTAATAAATTTAGATATGATGCCTCCAGCGATGATAGGTAATCTATCTCATATTGATGAATCATGTTCATTATTGAGATTGCACTATTTTCAGGAGACTGAAATATAGTAGAGTCATTGCACTCGTTCTTTGAGTCAAGCTGGGCATTTCTTTCTTCAAAGTAGTGAGCTCCAACCTGCAGGCTTCCTTTTAATTCTACAATTTGCAAATCATCCTTGAACTCCACCTTCCAAATTGAGCGCCAACTCCCATTGCAGAAGTTTTATAGGTTGTGTCTGGCAGCGGAAATGACCACAGTGAACTCAAAGCTTGCTCCATGCCCCTCTACATCTTTCCCTCTTGTGCAATAAACTGCACAGGTTCCTTTGGGACAAGTTTCATCAATCATACTTGTAGAGTTCAATATCCAAAGGGCTCTGAAATCCTTCAATATAGAAAGAGGGAAGCTTTTCATCTGTGGTAGGCCTCAAATTTGAACAAACTTGCGGAACATCGTCCACAGTAGCAACTTGAGCAGTCCTTTGATCCAAATAATTATGTTCATCAATTTCTCCGAATTTGGTAATGATTACGTTGCCATTGCGATCAGGCATAAGAGTGCATAATAGTCTTGCTGCTTGCTTCCAGAACTGGATTTCTCTTTGCCTTTACTACTATAGAAATCTGACAATGCTCTATATGCCTTGCCTCTATCATCAGACTTAACACTCTGGTCATCTGTATCTGCATCTGTATTTTCTTCCTTATAAAAAAAACCAAGAAGTTTAAGTGCAGCATCATGAAAAGCATACCCTTGTTAGGATAGAACCAGATATCAAAAGATGATAGGATGGAACCTGAGATCTAAAGCTCTCAAAACAATTTCAGCAGCACACAGAATTCACTATATTTGTTTTCTTAAATAAGAAAAACTTACAGCCGAAAGTAGAACCTATCAATTAAGCCTAACAAGTAGGGATCATGCCAATTTACAGTCCGTATAACATGGAACCATGTGGCTCCGCACATTGCGTGGAAACGGGTGATTATACATTACCGGCCCAATCATGTCCGGATTAATTGTTCACATACTCCCCCTTAATCCTAACATGTATCTAGATCATGGACACCAAGCAACTGGCGCATAGTAGCTAACTTCACTCTTGACAGGGCTTTTGTTAGTGCATCAGCACGCTGTTCTCCGGTGTTGACAAATTCCACCGTAATCTGCTTCCTCTCCACTCACTCTCTAATAAAGTGGAATCTTGTTTCTATGTGTTTGTTGTGTCCATGAAATACAACATTCTTCATGAGGGCGATAGCAGACTTGTTGTCAACAAACAAAGTTACAGGTTTTAAATCTGTCCTAGTTAATTCACTAACAAGATTTCTCAACCAAAGAAGTTGGCAGGCTACTGCTATGGCTGCCATGAACTCGGCCTCACATGATGATAGCACCGCCGTCTTTTATTTTTGTGAATTCCAGGATATCAGATTTTCATTAAAGTAGAAGGTCATACCACTTGTGCTTCTTCTCCCATCTTGATCTCCTGCTAAATCACTGTCTGAGTACCCAGAAATGTTCACTTCTTGATGTCCCTTTGAGTACACAAGTCCACAGTGAACTGTCTCTCTTAAATATCTGAGAATTTTCTTAACCACCTTGTAATGTATGGTTGTCGGTCTCTCCATATATTTGCTCGCTATCCCAACGGCGTATGACAGGTCCGACCGTGTATGCAATAAGTATCTAAGGCACCAATGATTTGTCTATATTCTATGGAGTCAATTGCTGCACTTTCCAAGACCTTGTGTAACTAAATCTTGGGTTCCACCGGGTGCTTTGTGGCATTGCAGTCCGCCATTCCAAACTTAGACAAAACTTTCTTGGCATAAGCTGTTTGTTTAAGTAGTGTTCTGTCCTTCTGCTGCTCTACTTCGATCCCCAAGTAATAGGAGAGGAGTCCCAAGTCACTCATCTCAAACTCCATCATCATTTGCTCATTGAATTTCTTGACTTCTCCAATAATGCTTCCTGTTACAATGAGGTCATCAACATACACTTCAACAATCACACTTGCCTCTCCTTCCCCTCTAGTGTATACTGCCTGCTCTTGAGTGCATCTACAGAATCGAGCTCTTTTAGACTCCTATCCAGCCGTGTATTCCAAGCCCGTGGAGCTTGCCGCAATCCATAGAGGGCCTTCGACAGCTTGTATACCTTATGCTTCTGGCTTTGTATCTCAAACCCCTCCGGTTGAGTGACATACACTTCCTCTTCTAACTCCCCGTTAAGGAATGTTGATTTCACATCTAGATGGTGTACCTCCCAGCCTCGGTTTGCAGTGAGTGCAAGAATGACTCGAATGGTATCAAGTTTGGCAACAGGCACAAATACTTCATCGAAGTCGATGCCTTTCCTTTATACATAACCTTTAGCCACCAGTCTCGCTTTGTGTTTGATGACATTCCCATCTGAATCTTTCTTCAATTTGAACACCCATTTCAGTCTGATGGGGTTGTGGCCTGATGGGAGTTCAGTTAGATTCCAAGTATTGTTCTTCTCAATGGATTCCAACTCCTTCTTCATTGCTTCAAACCAGCAGAGATTGGTCACAGCATCACGATAACTAGAAGGCTCATCATGGGAATTCTTATGTCGGTGAAGGACCTGAAACCGATCGGCTCATCATGGGAATTCGGTGTGAATGACACCGGTGATGAAGTTGTTATGCGGGTGTTCGATGGTGGTGTAGGGGGACTCGATGCTTCTGCCGTGGGTGTCGTGGTCTCTGTCGCGAGTGGTATAGCATCTCCCGTGTCTACCTCAGTTTCCGCCATGATGTGTGGATTGTCGGAGTAGAATGCATCCAACACAAGAAACCCCGGCAACTCCACTTCACTTCTATCATATGAATTCCACTTCCACTCAATATTTTCTTGAAAAATAATATCTCTACTTACTTGAAGCTTGCCCCGACTTGGGTCGAATATACGATGAGCTTTGCACCTTTCCTCCACCCTACACCATGGGTGAGCTCCTGTCGTCAAGTTTCTTGATATGAGGAGTTGTGTTTTTCGTGTACACCACACAGCTGAACACTCTCAAGTGTGCGAGGTGCAGCTTTCTCCCCATCCAGGCTTCATATGGAGTGCGTTCACCTAGCGCTTTGGTCGGAAGACGATTTAACAAATAGACGGCGTGTCTGACTGCCTCTCACCAAAATCTTGCAGGAACACGCATGCTTTTAAGCAAAGATCTTGCCATGGCCATCACAGTGCGGTTTCGGAGCTCCACAACACCATTGTGTTGCGGTGTGTAGGGAGCTATGAGATGCCGTTCAATGCCTTCGATTTCGCAAAAGCGATTGAACCCTGTAGATAGAAATTCGCCACCGCGATCCGTCCGGAGTGTTCTGAACTTGTATTCAGTTTTGTTCTCCATCAATGTTCTGAACTTCTTGAATGCCTGGAGAGCGTCACTCTTCTCTGCCAATACATACACCCACATCCATCGAGTAAAATCAACAACAATTAAGAAGAAATACTTATTACCAGTGAGTGTACAGGGAGAGATTGGTCCACATAGATCGGCGTGGAGGAGTTCAAGTGGCTTCTCCTCTCTGAAGTTCGCCTGATGCGGGAATGGTGAGCGTGCATGCTTAGCGATTACAAACGTCTCGCACAACCGGTTCGGGCGGGTCAATAACGGCACGCCAACCGCCATCTCCTTCTCTCCTAGTAACCTCAGGTCATTAAAGTTGACATGACCAAGCCTCACATGCCACAGCCACGTTGGATCTTCGATGTTTGCTAGAAGACATTTCGGCTTGACAGTCTTCAAGTTTATCTTGTACAACAGATTTTGTGTTTGTTTTACTGACATCAGGAGCTTCTCGTTCCTGTCGAACACCTTCGTGGTATCTCCCACCAAGAGTACTTCGTTCCCATCTTCTTTCATCTGTCCAAGGCTTATAATGTTACTACCAAGTTTTGGAATGTAGTATACCTCTTGGAGAGCCTTCTGATCACCGTTCTTGCAAAAAAACACAATTGTTCCCTTCCCCATGATCTCAACCGTAGAACCGTCGTCGAGCTTCGCCTTTCCAGTGATAGCTTCATCCAATTCTTGAAACTTCTCGCGATGACCGGTCATGTGATTACTAGCACCATTATCGAGGTACCAAAGATCCTCATTTTCTCCCTTCTTGTCGTCATGGTACGTCTCTGGTAGTGTTCTTTCTTCATTGAGTAGTACAGCATCTTGTCACTCCTGTCTAGTATGCGCCTCTTCTTGAGACACGGCTAGCATCAATGCTGGTTCTTCATCAATAGAACGGGTGAGATGAGCCTCGACGTCGTGCTGCTTGCCGCGGCACTTGGACGCGTAATGGCCCATTTTCTCACAATTGGAAAACCTTATGTGGCTCTTGTCACGAACCCGGCTGACGGTGAGGTTAGGGCTTCCTCCTGCATATTCCTGTCGTGAAGCACCACGGCCGCTCCGGCCGCAACCGCACCATTGTCCTCACCCTTTTCCATGGTCAGAATTGTTGACCGCGCCCTTTTCCTCCTGATAAAGTGTCGACGGCGGCCCCCTTCTGCCTCGCCTCCTACTCTGCCTGAGTGAGTAGGAGTTGACCATCGGTGCTGCTAGTGTTGCCACGCAGTCGCACTGCTCGCTCCTCGTAAGCTTTCAGCCGCCCTATGGCCTCCTCAAATGTCATGGTCTCAAGATCACAGAACTGCTCGATCCCAGCGACAACGGGAAATATTTGTCGGGGACGGAGTCGAGCAGCTTCTTGACGAGGATGGAATCTTCAAGTGTGGCACCGAGGATGGAGTATTTACTGGACATGATGCTTAGCCTACCGACGAACTGATCAATCATCTCATTTTCCTTCATCCATATGGTGTTAAACTCACTTTTCAGTGTCTGAAGGCGTGCTTGATGCATGCATTGTTGCATTCCTTTGATGTTTTTTTATAGTTCAATGCCTAAGTAGTGTCTACTAAACCTAGGAGGTCACTATTTTCAATTTTAATATGAATAAACCACCTAGAGAACTTTTCCTAGAAGTGCCAAAGATGTTAGCCATAACCACTAAAAAAGAAAAAAGAAAAAAAAAACTCAATCTAAACCTAAATTAGAAAGTGCCAAGGCAATATGCTAGTCTCAAACTATTACATTAAAGTTCCAAGTTACAACTCGGGAAAATAGCCTGAAGAATATCTCTTTGATTCTAACTACCATCATTAACCCCATAGAGTATACCTGCATGGTCCCCTACCGTTTCAAGTACAGATAATATGAGAACTTTTGCCTTAACAACAACATTATGAACACCTAATACTAAACCCACAAGGCATCATCCATAAACTTATAGCATGATTGTTCCATATTCAAAATCAATGAAGACAAAGAAGAGCCCCAAAATAAACAAAACACAATTGGTAAATTGATTTCGTGGTTATTAGAACATGGAAAACTTGGAAAATTAAACTGACGTACATCACAATGAGGTTGAAGCTGAAGCCTCACTAATGCCCACAAAATCCACAATCTCACTTTAAATCTCAAAGTGTTTCCAACTCCAAGAAAGTCAATTCAGTTGATATAAATGACAATCTATATACTCGTTGTCTATAGGGGTTGAGTAGATAATGCTATACATCATGATTTTGTTACACGAAAAGTTCATGATGGTTACCAGCAATTGTACGGGTCATCAAGTAATACACTGTAAGCGACACAGGGGTCGTATTCCTCAGAGCCAAGGATCTAGCCTTACTTTCTCCTTACTTATTGTCTAACCAAATAACTCGAGTTTTGGGTGCTACAAACTACAAGAAATCTTAATAAAGCTATACTAAGGGCCTGTTTGGGAGAGGGTTTTTGGAGGTTTTTGGAGGTAGGGTAATTTCATAACCCATGTTTGGATAGAAGGTAAATGGAGGGTAGGGTATTTGGGGGTTAAATGGAGGGTTGAAAACCCTCCATCAACCCTCTATTTACCCTCCTTTTTCAACCCTCCAAATTGCGGGGTTTTGGAGGGTTGAGTATTTTCTTTGACCAAACTACCCCTTCTAAATTTATATTATTACAAACATGTCTCTTACCATAAAATAACAAAATATTATAAATTACCTAATAAAAATATTTAATTTACAAAAATAATATTATATGCATAAATTTGCATAAAATAGTAAAATATTGTAAATTAGAGAATCAAAATATTTAATTTACAAAAATAGTATTATATGTGTAAAATTAGCATTTAATTTATAAAAATAGTATTATATGTGTAAATTTGCATAAAATAGTAAAATATTGTAAATTAACGAATAAAAATATTTAATTTACAAAATAGTATATGTGTAAAATTAGCATTTAATTTATAAAAATAGTATCATACGTGTAAATTAGCATAAAATAGTAAAATATTATAAATTAGCGAATAAAAGCATTTAATTTACAAAAATAGTATTATATGTGTAAAATTAACATAAAATACAATTTATAGCTTCAAGGGCATTTTAGTAATATTCATCTATAACCTTACCTCCTATGACCTTCCATCCAAACACTACAAGCTTTCATAACATCCATTTACTTTACCTTCAATCCAAACAATGTATAACTTAAAACCTCCTTCTACCTTACTTTACCTTGCTTTATGCTACTCTACCTTACTTTGCAAAACTTTCCTTCAGCTCATCCAAACAGAGCCTAAGTGTCGAGGCTACAGGAGAGTCGGATGGAGAATCACAAGATAAAAGGCGGCAACGGACGCGGATCCCTTTGGGACTATTGAAGCTAGAAGGATGCTAGGGTTAAGAACGCAATCATGGTTTAGGATAAGAGATTTCTAAAGTAAATTAACAATGAATCCCTCGATGATTAACCCCTAATTTCATACTGGTATTGGACGGAATCTCTTCCAACCAACTCCCCCTATGATTGCACTACGCCAAGGAAAATCCCTGATCAGGATCAAACTCAGTATCTAGGTTCGAGCCTAATGGTTGGAGGGGTACCAAATACCCAAATCCATCGGCATATATGTACATGTATCATTTTCAAACTATGCGAGTCTAATACAAGGGTGTATCCCACGCTCCAAGTACAACCTAAAAATTGAACTACAGAGTCTCACGTAATTCAAGGCAATCAAGCACACATAGAATGAACCACAAACCATGCAAATTGCATTACAAATAAACCAAAGCATCCATACAAGCTCGTTCATTTCAAGGTTCACCGGCGTTCGGTGACCTTGGGGCTTAGTTGTTCATACAAGCAAATTACAGGAAACAATTCGTGAAAACAACTAAAATAGCCATAACAATACTTCCTCAAGTGTTAAAAATGAAATGGTGAGTCGGATGGTCGCCGAGAGCCTCCACCTATGCCGCAATGAGGGCAGCTTTCCTCGTCATCTCCAAGCTTCTAACAACGAAATCAATGAAGGATCCTGCCAAATCTTCACTCTCCCCTTGATTTCCACTCTCCAATTGATGAGAAATAGGCCGTCTCTTCCCGGATTTGCGCCTCCCTTCAAGCTCTATGGAAACCCTGTCAAAACCTCCCCAAAAGTCTCTCTAAAACTTTTCCCTAACGCCCTTTAAGAGGTGAGTTCTCGCGCGCCTTGCGGGCTACCTTGCGGGTAAAAAGAATCACTTTAAGGCTTCCAGCCTTTTCCAGGAAATTTGATCCGGGGTGCTACAATGCCCTGCTACAGTGATAAAACTCTAAAAAGCCGTTTTTGGTGTCGATTTCTTCCTAAATGCGTTCTTGAGCTTACTTTGGCTTCTTCAGGGCCTGTAATACAAATAAAACTAATTTAAACACGAAAAAAGGCTTATCAAATGCATGCAAATTAATACAAAAATACTATAAATAAATATACACATTTAGGCACTTATCAGTCCACATAATCAACGTGGCACTCTATTTCTCTCTCATAGTCAGCATTCCCAAAAATAATAGATTTCAAATTCAAGCCCTAAATCTTCTCCTTCACGACCTCCCTCTTCGCGTCTACCAACGGCTTCGTGCCCTCCGGCACCGGCCTGTCACCGTCTTCGTGTCATCGCCAGCCGTCTGCCACCACCTTCGCATCACTGCCTGCAATCAACCAAAGTCGTCGTGTCGTTGCTGGTTAATCATCAACCAACAACTATTGCCTATCCACCGACTCTGGCAGCCTATTAATCAGTGCCTTTTCATCGAGAGGAGTGTGAAACCCTCATTCCAAATCCCTTCGATCTTCTGGGGTGAATCGAGATCCAAATCGAAATCTCTCCGATAATCTCTTCTATTCTCCTTTAAGTCTTTAGCTTTGGATTTCGAGATACCACGACGCCATCGTAGATAGTAATAATTTATAAAGGTGAAACTATTCATCTCAGAGAATTAATGCACAGTGAAATACAGGTTTGGGTGTATTATTTTTCTAGTAAAGTTAAATATGATACATTTATCTGCCTTCTAATGTACCAGCATTAATCCTATTGTCTTTGAACATAATAATAATAATAATAATAATAATAATAATAATAATAATAATAATAATAATAATAATAATAATAGAACATGTAAACAGGAATCATAGCAACATTATCAAAACATGAACAATCACTAGATACGTGATGAAGCTCTCTCCTTTGTAATAATTTATTCAAGTAAAATTATTCATCTCATCTATTCTATGAACCTGGGAAAGATGAACCAAGTCAACTCAAAACGGCAACGATGGATTTGAACGACATTTCCCCACCCGACTTCTTAATTTATAGAAAAATTTTATAACTCCACTTATGCACGGCTTTCCTCTTGATGCCGTCTCAGTATCTCGAAATCCAAAGCTAAAGAATTGAAGCAAAACGAAAGAGATTACAGAAGAGATTTCGATCTGAACCTCAATTCATCCTACAAGATGGAAAGGATTTGGAATGAGGGTTTCTGTTACACACAGTAGGGGACCCACAACCCCAAAAGACCAGGGTTTCCCCCACATATATGAACATGGACACTCTATCTATTAGGTGATATAAGACTAAATCAAGGGTTACAACATTGCTTCCCTGATCATATCCGAATTCCTCTTCGGGTCAAGCACACTTTACTCAGCAGCACTTCACTCAACAACATTTCACTCGGGGCTTTTCCCAGATCGGAATCCTCTATTGGTTAGACCCTCACCCAGTCCACGCTGTCCCTCTCAATAAAAGCACCAAATATTGCACACAGCATGGGACCCACAACCCCAAAAAACAGGCCTGATAGGGTGGGGTTACTCCCACATATATGCAATGGGACACTCCATCTTTTAGGCGATGTGGGACTAAACCAAGGGTTGCAATAGTTTCACACTCCTCGGTGCAAAAAGTGGCATTCATTAATAGGCGATCAACGTCGGTGGACGGGCAACAATTGTCGGTTGATGATCAACCGGCGATGACGTGATGACGGTGGCTGATAGCCGACAGTGACGCGATGACGGTAGCAGACGGCTGGCAATGACACAAAGATGGTGAAGGGCCTGTGGTGGAAAACGCTAAGCCGGTGGCGGAGGCGAAGAGGGAGGTCATGAAGGAGAGGATATAAGGCTTGAATATGAAATTTATTGTTTTTGGGAATGCTAACTATGAGAGAAAAAGAGAGTGCCACGTTGGTTGTGTGGACTTTTGGTGAAACAAAATCATGATGTATAGCATTACTTGGTCAAAAATCAATCAATGCAATAATCGAAACATCCTGTGCGAAGATAGAGTCAACAAAAGGTACTATACGGATTATGATGTGTGGGGCAAGCTTACCGATTTACAGATTTCACAACCTTTTTTGATGGATGATTATATGTTCTTAATTAAATATATCAAGATTAGGTGCCCAAATGAACATTGTAAGTTTTTATTATTAAGGTTGATAGGACATGACCTAGAACCACAAAATTAGAGTCGAATCTTAGCATCTTCTTCCTTGCCAACATTAAATAATTTTGACACATTTATTTAAATCATAATATCATTATTATTGTTTTTGTAGAAGTTGATGGATGCATGGTGACATACAGTAATTCATCACCAAATGCAAAGCATTTTTTGTTTTAACATGATAAAACAATGTGTATTTTGTTTTGACTTGAATAAACAATGTGTGTTTTACTTTAATTTGATTAAACAATGTGTATTTTGCTTAATTTCGATAAAATATTGTGTGTGTATTTTGATTTACATTGGTAAAACAATGACTAATGCTTTTTCGAATTGTTTACTTTTTCAAATTAAACAGCTAGTAATATTTTTTTCGAGTCTATATCCTTAAAGTAAGCATTCTATTTTAGTAATAATATTTTATCTTATTTGATTTAGGATAAGCAACAATGAAAGCACCTGTATAACATTTTAGACTAAAAACTTATTTTGGTACAATAGTAAATAACCTTACTCTTCTTTATTTTTCGATCCAAATAACCTTCTTTTGTCACTCTTATCCCTAATAAAATGAGTTTAACATTTTCCTTCTCTTGTATCTCTTTTTTTACTTTATAAACTTTCACTATACCCCATCCGAGCGAGGTGTAAATCATAAAATTTGAGATGTATTCATTTAATATTTCCTTCTTAAAGAATAAATCGTCAAAATCTAAATTATGCCTGGGATATATTAATGCCCCATCCCATCCATCTGGGAATCTTGGTTCAAATGCTTCAATGCTGGGATATTATGTTTCCTTTCTATTTACATTTATTCGGATAACATTTTTCTAATTTTTTCATTCCCACGCTTGCCTCGAGATAGGTACTGTAAGGTTGATGATCTTATACTTGGTCAGCGGGCATACATTATCACATAGGCCAAGCCACAAGGGCGCACAGCTGCGTGGATTTGGTAGCGCGCGCGGTTAGCGCGATGCATGTGTTGTGTCGGGACCAAGAGCGGGTGGAATATCCCGCACGATCATAGGCTGAGACCGTGAGGCGCGCGCGCTGGACCGTGGGCGTGCGCGTGACCGATGAGCGCGTGGGCCAGGCGCGCCCATACCAAGAGTCAAGTGTCGCAAGACTTCATCATGTAGAGTGTTGGAGACCGAGAGCTGATTCCGGATTTGACAAGGTTTTATACAGGCGCATGCAAGTGGCCACGTGGTTGGGAGCGTTGCCTAGCCAGGGGCGAGGATGGCACACGGTATTACCGCGCTTGACCGGTACTACTGCGTGTTGTGACCAAGGGTGGCTGGTTAAAACTACAGTTCTGTCAGTAGACACTGCAAGCTAAGTGAAGTCAGGGAATTCACGCCAGACCTGTATTAGGCATGGGGCTCAATCAACCTTGGATTTGGGGTAGCTCTTGTAATAGGGTCTAATGTGTCTTTAGGAGGAGACAAGGCCACTTGGTGTTGGTTTTGACCATGGTTGTAAACATTTCTCAATCTAAGAGAGTTTATGTTTTTCTCTCTCAAAATGGGTTTCATGTGTCGTGTATCTCGTACCGAGGATGTTTTCCTGTTTTGGTCGCTTTCTATTATTCTCGCTGTGCTTGTACTGCAAACAAGAATTCACTAACTGTTCTTGCAATGAAGGCTGACCTGTCGCTATGGTGCATGTCAGGTGCCGCACGGCCGAAGGTGATCGGTTGAGGTCGTGACAGGTACCATTCTGAATCTCGATGCACACGCACACAGCAAAGCACTATTTCGCCTGCCAGGATATGCGGGTCCCCCACTCAAAGCCCTCTTCTTTCTTCTCTTACCCTTGAGAGTTTAGAGGCTTCTAAACCCCACTCCTCCGAATTGGGGTCTTTTTGAGGAGTGAGCTTATTTATTTATTTATTTATTTTTACCAAAATACTTCTGTTTTTTTAATATATTACACATATATCATATTTAAAATACTCTTATTTTTTAAATTAAAAACTTATTTATATTAAAAAAATATATATATTATTTGAACATAATATATTTGATATATTAATATTAACCGATAGAATAGATTAGTGCAATTATCCATGATCCTATTATATTAATTAATTATAAATTATAATGATTACTTTGTGTAACCCCTTCCTCAAGATTATTAACACCACTTTAATTTTTTTAATATTTTTATCAAGTGATTAGAGTTCTTATTTTAAAATAAAGTTATTCTAATCACAATAATTTACCATTTAAATTTATAAAATAAAATATATTTTTTATTTAAATTTAATTATTAAAAATATTAAAAAAATAAATTTGTTAATATAAATTATATTTTTTGTTACTCTTCCTCCGTCCAAACAAAAAATTTGGATTATCACCTCCTCAATCAAAGGGTTGTCCGAGAGAGAGAGAGAGAGAGAGAGTGTGTGTGTGGGGAGGGGATGAGTGGGAAGGTGGTGTGCGTGACGGGGGCCTCCGGCTACATCGCGTCATGGCTGGTGAAGCTCCTCCTCGATCGCGGCTACATCGTCAGGGCCACCGTTCGTGATCTCGGTATCAAACCCTAGCTTCTCCTTCTTCATTGCTGTTAGGTTTGTTTTTAGAATCATGGGCTCTTGATTGTATTCTTTTATCATAGAGTGATTTGTTTTTATACACTCTTTCAGTTTATATTTTTTTTAATAAAAAAAAAACCCTCAAGATTTATATATGTATATACATAGTGGTATTTTGATGATAAAATAACAGAACTATACATACACCAAAATCATGGGTTTTTAATCATACCATTTTTCTTAATATAGAATGATTGTTTTTTATCTTCTCTGTTAATTTGCTTTTTTTCCAAAAAAAAAAGGCCTTAAGTTTCAATTCATTCAAATAATAATAATAATAAAAATCATCAAAAGTTTTACTCTTAACTCGTCGTTAAAACATATTCGGTCATCATCAACAGCTTGCTTACGATCCTAGTTTGGGATTTGTGATCTTCATGTGCCATTTTGAAGGTGTGTATAGGATCTCGCATATAGTGAAATTTCATGATATTAGAGTTCCTAATAGTCCCGCATCTATTAATTTAGGAATATGAATTTGAATATGTAAGCATTGGTTCCTCATCTTATCAGGGTCTAGTTTGTTTGCAACTTAGTTAATTAAATAGACTAGCACATATTAAGACGTGTAATAGGGATCTAGATAATATGTTTGGTTTGCATCATGAGAGGTGAGACTTAAACCGTAGATAAAGTTGCCCATGTTTATTGATTTGTTTTAAATGTGTGTAGCAGTTAGCATTGTATCCTTACCTTTTGCCTTATGATAGGCTTGATATCTTGTGTATGTTATTTGTTTTGTAATTAATCTATTCAATGGAAAAAAAATTCGAACTTTGTTATTGTCTTTTGATCTTTTAGGTGATCCTAAGAAGACAGAACACTTGCGTGCTCTAGATGGAGCTAGTGAGCGCCTTAAGCTATTTAAAGCAAATTTATTAGAGGAGGGCGCATTTGATGTAGTGGTTGATGGTTGTGAATGTGTTTTCCATACAGCCTCTCCTTGCTTTGGGAATGCCGCAGATCCGCAGGTCCCTCTTACAATCTACCTTTTGATGCTCAAATTTTGAATGCACATTTAAAAACAAAGGACTACTAAAGTTGTTTTCTTATGTTGTACCTAATTCATTGTGATTGTTCAACTAAAGTTTTATATATCTTATACTAATAACTTACTAAAAATTTTTGGATGAACTGGTAATTAACTTTAATGGCTTCCGGATTTTGCCCTATGCAAGGTATATGCAGAAGATTAGTTATTACATTTCATGGGTTGTAACTGATGCTGAGGGACCTATGTGAATTCGATTGTAGGAAGTCTCCCTCAGATGCATTGTGTAGGAGGCATTGGACAACACATGGTTTACCTTCAGCATCGTCTGAGCTTGTTAATATATTGAAGTGCATTTATGTTTATAAAATATTAAATATATAAGTGATTTGATGCGGTTAGTTGATGCATTGGAGATTATCACACCAGTCTTCCATTGTCCTTATTTATGTACTTGTGTATCCAGTTATTTATGTTAGATCCTAATTTTTATATCTGTCAACTTTTCTATCATTGTATACTCTTTGTTGCGTTCTCAGTTAGTTTTCTAAATAATTGCATTTTTTAACATGAACAAAAGTACAATCGACATTCATTTAAAGAGTTACAAGTTGTAAGATTAAACTTACATTTCGGAGTTCCGACAATTCAGTTTTCTCTTCACCTCCTATTTTATCTTGTATACATCTCAATGTCATCAAGAGAAATTTCCATATTTCAGGCTGAGTTAATTGATCCTGCTGTGAAGGGAACCCTCAATGTTTTAGGCTCTTGTGTTAGATTTCCTTCCATCAAAAGCGTGGTAATGACATCATCTATGGCGGCTGTTTATTTTAGTGGTAGACCACGCACTCCTGATGTGGTTGTTGATGAGACATGGTTTTCTGATGCAGAGTTTTGCGAGCGTGCAGAGGTTTGCTTTCATACTGTATCATTTTCAGTTACGTGCATGAATTAAATTATGGAATCATGAGTAGGGAATCCTATTGTCTTTATGAGTGTAAATAATTAAATTTTGTTCAATCTTGGATGTTAATAATGGGTTGTGATCAAGAAGTCAGTTTTGACTTATTCACAAACTAAAAAATATGTTGCTCAGGCAAGATTTGATTACCAATGTTTTTATCAATTACTTGGAAAGAGCTGAAATGTGTTTAGTGTGATGATGGTAAGCCCGCCTGAAAGTTTGAGATAGGCTTTTATGTATTTAATTCATTTTTGGTCTTGTTTGATTATACCAGAGTTGATATATGGATTATTTAGTTTATTAGTCGTTCAAAATCACATTGGCTAAGAATTTTGAACAATCAAGCTCCCTTACTGAAACTCTATTGATGGCCTCTAATTATATGAAATTTTAAACAGTAATATCGTTGTATTTTCTTCTTGTGTTATTGTGCATAATATGTCTCTCTGGATTACTTTTATGGCTAAATATGTTTAAATAATTTGTGCATTTCTAATATCAAAATTTCCTCAGTTGTGGTATTCACTTTCAAAGACCCTTGCAGAGGAGTGTGCTTGGAAGCTTTTAAAGGATAATAGTATCAAAATAGTAGTAATTAATCCATCGTTGGTCATTGGTCCTATTCTGCAGCCAACTTTAAACACAAGTGTTGCTACGATCTTCAACTTGATAAATGGTAAGTGTTTTCTGGTCACTAGTTTATAAGTTAAGACCAATGAGTTGAAGCCAATTTTTGACACATATCTCCATATGCAATATTTCCTTTTAAGCGTACTTCCCGTAAACTTAACAAGAATTACTAGTTTTAAGGTTGAGGGGAACCTTAGAAAGATAATTCCATAGCAATTATGAAAAATATGTATATCTGATATTGAGTATGAGGGCTTCATTTTATGTGAAACACTATGTAATTGAACCTAACCTTCCGATTAGAAAAGGATGGCATTGTTGTTTTTCCAAAAATATGATAATTTGCTGAGTGATAACAGATAACATAGAACATTTTTCAACCGTTTAACTAATTTAACAATGCATGATAACGAACTTTTGGTTAGGACAATATCTGTCCTTGTGGAGATCATCTCATGTTTCTTTTAATGTATTGTAGGATCTTCCACTTATCGAAATTCATCCTATGGAATTGTAAATGTTAAAGATGTTGCATTAGCGCATGTCCTGGCATTTGAGGTTCCATCAGCAAATGGACGATATTGCTTAGTTGAAAGAGTTGCTCATATGTCGGAGCTCTTGAAATTGATTCATGAACTATATCCAACACTTCAACTCCCTCATAAGTAAGATATCTTGCAATACTCTATAAGTAACTTTCCCTCTAGTGTTTTGAAATTATTTTCTTTGTGATTCTGAAACTTTATTTGGTATTGTAATCTGGCATACTTTCTAGAATACTTTAATCTCTAACAAGAACATGTTTCTGAACATTTATTTGACGTCTTTGAGATGTGTGATTTATCTTAATCTTGACAAAACAACATATTTCAAGTTCTTCATTTATCTTGTGCCCTCCCTATGTCACTTGTACTGCCACATCAATGATCAAATTAGATGAAAGAACCAAAAAAATACGGAACAAAACTTTGACGGTTAATTTTTGTTTTCAAATGTTGTATCGTAATTTTTGTCATTCACATTGTTAGGTGCGCGGATGAACAGCCATTTGTCCCTACATGGCAGGTCTCAAAGGAGAAGGCAAAAAGCTTAGGTATAGAGTTCATCCCTCTTGAGACAAGCCTCAGGGAAACTATTGAAAGCTTGAAGGAGAAAGAGTTTGTCAACTTTGCGTTGTGAACATGTATATGGCACTTGATAGTGTTGTAGAACTCCCATCTGTATCTCATTGTTCTATGAGGTCAGTTATGTGAGCTTTATTTCTTTCAATATGGAGACTTCGAAATAAAACTAATGATCAATTTGGGTCTGCTTGTTGTACGGAATCTTTTAAAAGTGCATATGCTTTGTGAACTAGCGTAATAAAAGCTTTCCAAATTTGGATCTGCTTGTTGTAAGGAGTCCTTCAAATTTGCTTTTATGGTATATGCTTTGTGAACTAGCATAATAAAAGCTTTCTATTTAGATTAGTTTAGGAGCCAATGGTATTTTGGTCTGTTAAATTGTTTGTTCAGGAACGACCTGATGTTGAACTCTAAGGCTTTGTTTGGATGAGGTGAAGGAAGGTTTTGTAAAATAAAGTAGGGTAAAGTAAGGTAGAAGGAGGTTTAAAGTTATACTTTGTTTGGATTGAAGGTAAGATAGAAGGATGTTTAAAGTTATACTTTGTTTGGATTGAAAGTAATGTAAATGGAGGTTATCAAACCTTGTAGTGTTTGGAATGAAGGTTATATGTGAATATTACTAAAATACCCTTGAAGCTATAAATTGTATTTTATGCTAATTTTACACATATAATACTATTTCTGTAAATTAAATATTTTCATTTGCTAATTTAAATGATTTAAAGACCGGCCGGATCAAAGAGTGAACCGGTTGGACCGGACCGGTTTATTTGTTTTAAAATTAAATATTTAAACCCGGTTTAAAAAAAAAATTTATTAAAATTAAATCATTAAAGTTAAACAAAATAAGATCATGAGGTCATATTTGATTTTTTTTAAAAAGGAAAAAAAGGGGTAGCCTTTTATGTCACCCGTTAATTAAAAAAACAGGGTTTATAATAAATATTTTGGTGATAAGAGAAGATGTGCGTATTGTATATAGATATTGAGAATATTTATTAGTAATTAGAAATAAAATTCTTAATATTAATCAAATCAAAATTTGATCAAACGAAGTTTGTTATCGAAATATTTGAAACAAAATGACAGCCTTTGTCCTCCGTTTCACCTAAATTAAAATTTTTAATTTTGATCTTTTTTAAATATAGAAATACGTTAGACGGGCAAAAAGAAGGCGCCTTTAAAAAATTAAAAATTCTTGCCCTCATTTTTTGGTTTCTTTCACGTTCTCTTCTAATCCAAAATTTACAATTGTTTTAATTATACAATAATATTTAGAGTTATACACAAATATAAAGATGCATCACTTAAGATAACTTTTCAAATTATGGATTTTTTTAATTTCAAATTAAGAGGGAAATCACAAAGGAATAATACTTTAATAATGGTATACTGATGTTTGGATATATCACTAAACTACTGAGAATGGGTTTAGACAGAAAATTCTCATAACTACCAATTTCGAGGGGAATGGGAGGAAACGAAGAGTAAATTATTTATTTACCCTTTAACTATAAAACTCATTAATTTAACTAATTAATTATAACAATTAATTGAATAACAATTAAAGTGAATTATTGAATTTAAATTTTTAATTATAATTATTAAAGAGATAATAATAAATATGAATTATTTAATTCTAATAATTATTTTAAATACTAAAATTAATAATTTTCACTATTTTTAAACATTTATACCAATTAATTGTATTTAGGGCATAACAATAATTTTATCATATTCCCTCTATTTCTTTGTCTATAAAATATTCTTCAACTCTACACACGTTTGATTCTCTTCCCTGCTCCTTTCTTCCCACTCCCAATCCTAGTCACATGCCTATCCCATGAACCAAATGCCGGTTTAAATATTTAAATGGTCCCTCTATTATTCGAAACCTGCCCTTTGAGTCCCTCAATTATAATTTCAGCCTTTTCAATCCCTCTATTTTAAAAATCTAACAATCCTAGTCCACTGTGTAACGGGCGTCTCTTTTGCCGTGAGACATTGCTTACGTGGATTTTTTATATATTAAAAAATGATTAAAAAAAATAAAAAACAATAAAAAAATTACATTCAACTCATGGATTCGGATCTGATTTACAAAATCAGGATCCGAATCCAAGAGTGAATCATTGTCACTCACCCTCAAACAAGCAAATTCCCTATGAGAAATCCCTAATCCCAACACCCTTCACCCGACACCGGTGAAATCCCCAAACCCCTTTCTTTCCCGACGCGGGTGAACCCAAGACCCTTTACCCTTTTTTTCACGACGGTGGTGAACTCCCCAACCGCAGCCAACACTAACGCATGAGGCCCCCTCCATCCGAAACTCCCATCTCGTTTGTTTCTTCTCTATCTTGTAATTTTTCAATTTCTTTGTTCATTCGTTCCTATTTCTATTGCATTTGGATTCTGCATTATGATTTTCTCTTTACAGTTAATGATTGATGTGATTTTGATTTATTCTTTGTTCTGTGATGTTTTTCTCTTTAATTTCTCTGTTGAATGGAAATATTTAATTACAAATTGTTAGCATTGCCTTGATTTTTTGCATTTGGATTATTTTTTTTCTTTCAATGATCAGATAGTTTTTTACATGCAAACCTCAAATACCACCAAACCCTAAAGCATGACATGTGATTAATATTTTCAGCCAAGATCACAACATTCCATTTCATCAAGAATGTTATTTCTAATCAAGATCATCATCCAAACATAACAATGGCTAAACCGTGACATTAAAATAAATTAAAACCTAAAACATCAGTCAAAACCTCATCACAAAACACCATGAGTTGAATATAATTTTTTTATTGTTTTTTATTTTTTTAATCATTTTTTAATATATAAAAAATCCATGTCAGCAATGTCTCACTGCAAAAGAGACGCCCGTCACAGAGTGGACTAGGATTGCCAGATTTTTAAAATAGAGGGATTGAAAAAGCTGAAATTATAATTGAGGGACTCAAAGGGCGGGTTTCGAATAATAGAGGGACCATTTAGATATTTAAACCACCAAATGCCCTTATATATTCATAGCACAAAAATAATTGTACTAACTTTAAATATAATAAAACAAAATATATCATCTCAATAATATGAGTAGTATTGCTATTAATGGATTAGTTATTATTGAGAATAAAGCCTTTCGTCTTAAAAATAAGGAAATAGAATACCTTAGTCTATTCATTTCTACTCTTGGACTCTTTAGCATTATTTAGAATAACAACAGTTTATTCTTCTTTTTTTGCTATTTATGGCAATTTTTGGAAAAGTTTAAAAAATTTAAGGAGAATTAGAGGGTTTATCCCTTAATCTTCTATTAAACACTGTCTAAGAGTAAGTTTACCTAGATTAATAGGTATAAGAAAAAAATTATCTTTATGGTATCATGTGTTGTACACTTTTTTTTTTAGCATGTGCACCATTATTAAAATTATGAATTATCGTTGATTTTGACTTAATGTTATTGTTAATTAGTTTCTTTCAATCAAATTGTTGTGTTTTTCAATTTGTGTATAATAATAATAATAATAATAATAATAACTATGATTATTATTATTTCTTAATAGATAATAGAAATATATCCAATAAAAAGTACATTTTTAGGTAAGAAAAATATTGGCAATAATTACAGTAGAATTATTATTAGTAGTATTTTATAGTCATATAAAGATAATAGTAGTGATAACTATAACCTTTTTCCTCGCTATGTATCATTCACATGGAATAAACGGTGAAAATGTGAAATTAAAAACAAATCTCTTTAATCCAAATCTTCACTTCTCTTGCAAAAACCCATTCCTTATTCATCCTTGTTCTTTTTTTTGTTCCTTCTTTTTATTCCTTTAATGGCTATTACTCTTAAGTTTTAAATTGGTTAGAAAGAGGAATAGTTTATGAAAATAAGCTAGTACCGCTCGGATTAGCTATTCTCATGGAATAAGTGAAGAATTATTCGGTGATCAAAACACCCAGCGGTAGGCGAAATAATTCAATGGATGATCTATTTGTATTTAAAATTCATTTAACTTGTTAAAGATCGGATCTAAAACATACCTTTTAAGTAGACCTTTGTTTCTTTCCAAACGGCCTTCGATAATGCGAAGACTCCATGCGTATCCACACTGAGACCAACCTTTGCTATCAACCCTTTGACAAAATGGAATCAACGAACAACTTGGATTAAAGGTTTTGACTCTCCAATGTATGAAGCCCCATTTCGTTTCTCAAAACCTTTTGGTTTTTAAAAACATTATAAAACTATTCATTCATATGGCTTTTGGTTTTCCCAAAACCATGTGGCTTTTGGTTTTCCTAAAACCATCAATGCAATAATCATTCAATTTGTCCTTTAATATTAATTATATTCTCTATGCTAGTAAAGAATATAATAATATTTCATTTAGACTAATTAATTTAGTTATTTGATTAATCAAATAATCTAATCTAATTATCAAATAATAAAATAATTAATCTTTTAGCAAAGATTAGAACACTTGTTAGTGTGTGACCCCATAGGTTCAATACTAAGCTGGTAGCAAATTAGTCATACTAATTTACTAATCAAGGTTGGTGTCTAGCAACGCTCCTTATAGACCGGATAGCATGAAATATATAAATACTCTCAAGAACCCGTTGAAGAATAATATAATATTTTCCTTCTGTCTATAAAGTCAACCCTAGGATATATATGGTTGGACTGTCAAATCCCAATAAGTTACCAACTATATTTCATGTCAATTATAACCGACCAACGAATGACTTAAGAAACTCTTTTCTTCTTCATTCAATTGCCTTGGCCAAGGACTTGATTTAGTCGTTATAAATAATGACAACATAGAGCTCAAACTCATTACCAAGAGTCGACAGATTCCATCTTGATCAATCATTAATTCTACAAGTATTTAATCATACCCAATATCCTTTCAACTATTATCCTAGGGCAATAGATGTCCTGAATCAAAGTATGATAAATAACTTGTTAATTACTATGATGATCTCAGGTCAAAGGAACTATTATATCTCATTCTTCAAGAGAATATCCTATTGACAGTTTATGGTAACATTAACCATTAGAAATCCTCAATTGAGTTAGTTCAATGATCATATCTTCATATGCATCATCTATATATGTGATTTAGTTAATGAGATCAGCTAATCTTTATCTTATAGAGACTATCACACATATATTGATCAAATCGGATCACTAATGTCCTATTCTTAATGATCCTATGACGAAGAACCTTTTTTTAAGATTAAATAGTTTAAGACTTGACTCTCATTATTATGATCTCTATTAGAATGAAAAGTCTCTAAATTTAATCAAGGACATTATCATATCAAACACTTAATATGATAAAAAATTAAAGTCATATATTAAACAAACTACATTGTTCGAAATGTATTCAAAACATAAGATAAGAGACTAGGTCTAGGGCATAGCAACTATATCACTAACAATAAGGTCTTTTATTCGAAAAATATGCACATTCTATTCCCTCCATTCTTTAGTTATTCAGCCGTTATTAAGAAAAAAAATAACTTATTTTTTTCTTTTGGTCTTCTTATGAACCACTACAGTTTTATTTTTTTTTCTTCCAAACACTTCCTTTGGGTCTATCATTTTTAAAGGATTCTCAAAATTAGTTGCATACCACTAAAAAACTAAAACTTTTACATTATTTTTGTTTTAAAAAATAATCAAGTCAAAAATGTTGAAGAAACCAGAATAGTGGGTGAATGACACAGGATCAAAATCTCCAGGCTGTGGTATTGTACTGTATTATAAAATTATTATAGAAATGTTGAAATTATAGTATATATTAATATTCACTCATTATTTATTAGGTTCGGAGTATGAAAAGTCCTATTCTTCATCTTTCGAGAGTTATAAAGTAGAAATATTTATCATTGTGAAATTATGATCCCTGATATATCATCTTAGGTGTACATGGTAAGCCATCATTACCCAAGCTACACCACTATACCTGTATATTAATTGCCACATCAGTCTAAGATGCTGAAAGGACAAAAATTATCTAATTTATGTTTTGTCCTTCATAGATACGACTCAGCATGACCTATATATATATAGGTCATTATATTTTGAGAAAATTGAGTATATGCTCCTAAAAAATTCTATAATTACATATTTACCCACAGAAAAAACATAATTGTGTATATACCCCTGAAGATAATTATGGATATGCCCCTACCGTTAGATTCTGTTAACAGAAGTTAATTAACTTTATTAATTATAATTATAATCTTGATCAAGATATATAAAATATCTAAAATAACCTTCTATAACTTTACCAATAATATCTAATCTCTCTCCCATTTCTCATCTCTCTCTCTCTCTCTAACTTTTCAAGGGTATATATGCAAAGGGTATAATGGTCATTTTATATATCTGTTTGTTAACAGATGGTTTTTCAACTAATTTGAACCCCAGTGATATATACATAATTATATGTAGTATTCAGGGGTATGTATGTAATTATCTTTTATTCAGGGTAAATATACAATTTCAAAATTATTCAGAGGTACACCTGCAAAAAGCCCTTATATTTTTGGGGGGGAGAGAGAAAGAGGCTGCATTTTTTAGGGAAATTCCAAAAAAATGTTGTTTGTGGATGTCCCCAGAAGTCTTTAGCGCATTATCCACCGATGCCACTTTTCTCTCATTAAACCCAACCCTCCACTCGTCTCTCTTTTTGATTTTTTTCATATCTATGAATGTCCATGGATGACATTTCTTAATATATAAGGTGGCGTTTGGTTGAATGTAATTCTAAATACAGTGGATTTCTAATTATAGTGTAACTAGAAATACTTAGATTTTAAAATTCAGTGAAGTCAAATTTAATATTTGGTTGGCTCTATCTGAAAATACTGTATTAAAAAATTTCATATTATTTTAATAATTTTATATACATATTAATTAACTATTAAATTTAAATTTATTAAAAATTTATTATATTTTAAAATTTTGAATTTAATTATTAACCCCAAAAAATACATTTATAAGATTCTCATCTAATTTTAACTAGTTTTAATTATTAAATAAATTATTAAATTTATTATTAGAATTGATAGATTTTTTACTGTTCATAAAAATTTAATAATATTTATTTTTTTTATAATTGATCACATGTATGTCACATGTGAGTGAGCAAAAAGATAAGGGATTTGGTTTTACGACCACATATCAAATCTCTTATTGGATGTAATTCGAGTTATATAAGTTTTTAAAATTTTGTGAAACAAACACTGGATTTTTAAAAACCCAGTAACTCAAGTCATATGTAATTACAAAACTCTCCAAATAACAACTACCTAAATCCAACAATTATTTCTCTCCCTAAACCCAACACTCCATGTGTCCTTTATCTTATACCTTCATATTTATATATGCCGGCAAATGAAATTTTTTATATATAATCACCATACAACGGTCCCTCTTTCCTTACTAAATCCAAACCTTCAACCGGTTTTTCTCTCTTGCTTTTTTCATTTCTACGAACATCCACTATTGACATTGTGTATACACACAATAAAATCTTGATAAATAAATATTTATTAAATTAATTATTTTGATTAAACTATATTTTTCCAAGCCCCCATTCAAGTCAATGTACTAAAATAATAATATTTTTAAAAGCTCTATAGAGCCAAATAAAAATTAAATTAATATTTCATTAGATATATAAAAAAAATACTATACAAAATTCATAACTTAGGATTTTCTTTTGACTACTTTTTAAATGTTACCTTTTTCTACAATATGTATTTAAGTCATTTCTTTTTGTCTGTCAACTAAATTCAATCTTATTTTTAATTTTTTTTATAAATCACATACCGATAAAATTTCTCATATGCATGATTTTTTTACAAGAAAAGTTTCTTTCGAAGAATTTTTGGTAAAGCACAACTATTATCTAGATATTGATCGTCACAAATTGACGTCTCCATTATTTTTGAATTATTTCTCAATTTATAAATGATTCCATCATAGTATCATTTTCACTATGATTCAGAAACTGCTTCACTTGACAACATCTATTGCGTGTCTATTGCATGTCTATAATGTATACTAGAAATGACTTTTTTTTTTAATCTATGGATGCCTTCTTCTACGCCAACTTGCTCAAAACCGTTACTTCTTATGATCGGAATTTGTAATGTGGAAACAATTTGCAATAGCACATCAATGTTTTTAAGCCTTATTGATAAAGTTAATACCATCTAATAAGTTATTTAATCAGGTTTTATTGCTCTTATATAATATTGTATAAAATATAAAAATTCTTTCTAAATTAATAAATATTTATTTATTGACAAATATATAATCATTATAAAATAATAGTTTTTTTTATTCTAAAAATATTATTTTATTAAAAACTTACTGTTTACATGAGTTTACAAATAGTTATTCGGCAAATAAGCGTGGCCATTTTGAACCGAAACTATGGAATCGAATCTGAACGGAACCGTCGAAAACAGAACCGGAACCGGAAAAACCGTAACCGTAAAAAAACTGGAACCTTAACCTTCATACAAGGTTCGGTTCATTTTTCATAATTTAAAAACCGTGGAACCGGCGGTTCAATCAAAGGTTCAAAACAGAGGTTCAAAATGCCGGTTCAACCCCCGGTTACAGTTAAATAAATAAATAAATAAATATATATATATATATATATATATATATATATATATATATATATATATATATATATATAATTGGTTAGGACGAGTAGAAAGCTTTTTACAATACTTCATAGCACGAGACGTATATTATGCAGATGTACTAAACAGACCACTAAGAACACTTACAAGGCGCAGAATCTTAGAGGAACAGGAAACATATATTACATTCCAGGAAAATAAGATTCAAACTTTGAAGAACCTATATGATCTTATAGAAAATACTTGTAGATGAAAAATCTATTGGATTCAGAGACTGTTGGACCAGTAGTTAGGATGAGACAACATTATAGAAGACATGTTAATGATTTACCCTATGTTGGCACCACAATAAGACAGAAGATACTTAGAGAAAAATGGTATTGGTTAATAGAAGTAGAAAATTATATAGAACAAAAATGCATTTAATACGAAACTATAATGAACAAGCAGTAAGGGCTAATGATACAAGAATTTTGGAACTAAACAAAAGCTTAAAAAGACATCTGTAACGATTGGGAAAGGATAAGATCAGGTTAGCACGGCAATAAGACCAGATCTAGTCACACATAAATTAAATAAAAGAAGTCATTCCTAACTAAAGGGACCATATCGGACATAGAACTAAAGATGTCAAACTATGAAAAATATATATCCAGAGGTATAAATGGTTAGAAGAAGTTAAGAGGTATAGATTGGCAAAAAGAGATTTGGATAGGAAACACGCTATTACACTTAAACAAGCAGAAGAATGAAAGCTTAAGGGAAAAATGAAAATTGAAGATGTCAGAAATAAACCAAGTCCAAGTAAAATCCCAATTAAAACAATAGATTTAATAATGAGATGGAGAAAACATGATGAGGAATTTTTGCAATCGTGGAAAGAAGATTTAGAAGAAAAGCTGGAAAAAATTGAAAGCCATTATTGTTAAAATGGAATTACCTCAATATATGGAAATGTGGGAAGGTAATAGATTAAGTATTGAAGATCAAATAGAATATTTTTACCCTGGTTTTGATTGGACGGTAGATTTTGAAGTAATGCCAGAAGATGTGAATGATGTGAGATTCCTTTTAGCATGTAGGTATCCTTATAAGGAATACCCTAGGAGACCAGTTAAAAAAGAAACGCAAGAAATAAGTTGTGTCGTAGATGAACTGTATGTTGAATCAGAAGAGGAGCTAATAAGGCAATTGGATGAAATAGATATAGAAGGGTTGATGAAGAAATACGAATATATTCCTACACAAAAAATACATATGGAGACAGAAAGTTCCACGGGACAGGTACACGAGTCTCCCAAGCCCAGATAGAGGCAGCAGGATTTGCCCCTACAAACCAAGTTAGAACAACACAGCCTATACAGTTTCCAGCTGGAGTAAGTATAAACTCGAGGGGCACCACAGCATATAGCAGAGGTAGAGGTAAACCAAACCCGTTAGAAGTCATTAAGGAAATGCCCAAGCAAAACAATGACGGTAGTATGTTGATAAATACATCTGTACACCCACAAAAATGGCCAGAATTAATAGATAGATGGGAAGCAGATGCACTAAATGCATTAGGAAGATTAAATGTTAGGTTAGATGAGGTAGGCATAACAAATTTCATAGAAAACCTCTTAGGTACTATGGCGAAAGATTTGTTGAACAGTTGGAAGATTGCCTACCCTTTGGAATATAGAGACATGATAATAATGGCAGAAAACCCCTATAATATAACAGGACAAATAAGAGAGATAATTTTAGGAACAAACCCAGTTCGGGGAGATACCCTAATTCAAGATAATGCTGCAAGAGACCTTGAAAGACTTCAGATTAGTAATTTTAATGAGATAGTTAGTTTTAGTAAGATATATATTGCCTTAGCAGTTAGGACAGGAAAGGCTTTCACAGGCTTAGAGATCACAAAACGTTGGTTTAACACATTACCTAAGCCATTAGGAGATTTGATTTACAAAGCATGGGTAGATAAAGGTCATGAAAATATTGCAAGAATAGGACCAGCAATTTTATTTACATTTGAATTCCTGAAAAACAAGTGCCTAGAAGCCGAAGTAGGAAGACAAAGTAGCAAATTATAGCTACTGTAATAAAATCTGTGCCAACAACACATAAAGAATATAATCATAAGAAAAGATTAAAAAGGAGTCAGTATTATAAGAAGGGAAGACCAAGATTTAACCATGTTAAGAAATTTAAAAGACACAAACCTTCAAGGAAGTGTAAGTGCTATGTATGTGGAATACAAGGACATTATGTGCTAGGGAATGTCGTAGTAAAATTGTCAAAAAAGAAAGGTTAAAGTTATTTCAAGAATTAGAATTAACAGATGAATTTGACATTATAAGTTTAGAAAGTAATGATAGTAAAAATGACAGTGACATTTGTAGTATTTTTGGTGATGATAGATTAGAAGAGTTAGCAAAAGTAGGAAATCTCATTGAATTTCAAAATATATACGGAGATGTAGAATGACTAATATAGTAGAAAAGCAAAGAAGTTTTATGAAGTCAGGACAACAAACAATAGATGAGAAAAATGAACAGCAACAAAAATTATGTGAAGATTTGATAAAAGAAAAATATGATGAATTTATTCAAGAAAACAATCTAGAACTTAAAAGAAGAGAAGCTATAGATCTAGCACTCGTTAGTATCGGTTATCTATTATCCTCAGGAGAAAATGTTGATGCACTAATTGATGAAATACAAAGTAAAAACATAGCCAAAACTCAAAATCTGAAAAGACACGAGGATGGCAAGATTTTAAAATGAATAGCATTCCAATAGTTTATATGGTAATCAGAAACTTTTATCTCTATGAACTTTGTATAGTATCACAGTCCCCAGATAGAGAACAAGTATATGCCGCATGGGGGAGAGCCTCATTGCTTTACTCAGTGTTAAAAGAATTAAGAGATTACTATTATGACTATGAACCTTATGTATCTACAGAACCACTTCCATTTTCACTTTAATAGAAGATAAAAACACATACTACAGCCTAGATTCTAACCCTAAGCATTTATTAGAAGAATATCGTACGGTAGAAAATTTCTTCATATGTGAACATAACTTAGAACTATTTAAATATAATTTTAAGAGCAGATGTGATAGGTGTTATTGTTTTCATAGAGTCACTTGCTTTAGGTGTGAATTATCTTTCTATAGGAAATGCGCTAAGCATCTATTTAAGTACGAATTTCCTGAAATAATAGAATAACAAACAGAACCTTTACAGCCTGTTGTCAATACTGATAGAGAAGTGATAAGGCAACTTTTGCAAAGAATATGTTCTCTAGAGCAGGAAAATAAAACAATTACACAAGAACTAGCACGTTATAAAGAAAAAGGAAAGATAGTCATCGCTGAAGAGAATATAGAAGTACATGAGGACATCAATGTAGTCCACCCAACCAAGAGGTATAATAATATGCTAAATATAGAGGCTATAATAGAATTTAAAGATGACCATAAGTTGTTGATACGTGGCATTATAGATACAAGGGCTAGCAAGAATTATATCTCCCAAGATTATGTTCCCGATAAGTATAAAGAACAAGTCATTAAAGCTTCAGAATTCCAAGATGCTTTTGGAAATAGGATTCCTCTAACTCATAGGTTAGTGGATAGCACGATTAGAATAAATCAACAAACCTACACTTTACCTTTCACATGGTTGAAACCTTTTCATAAAGAAAAACCCACTCAGTTCATTTTAGGGATGGGATTTATTAGGTCACAATCAGGAGGATTAATGGTCCAAGGTGATTTAGTAACTATCTTTAAGAAATCAAATATAGTCACAACCACTCCATATTGTCCATCTTATTATCAAAATATATAAACTATTATAGAAGAAGACTGTGAATTACAAATTGATCTAAATGAATTAGAACCGTTTAAAGAAAGATTGGAACCTTTACTTGCTCAGTTACGAAAAGAAGAAATTATAGGAGAAAATCCGGTTAAGTACCTAAATAGGACTAAGGATGAGTGCAAGTTAGAAATTATTAACCCACAACTTAGAATTACATGCCCGGTGATAAAAGCAACCCCATATGAGCAAAAAGAATTCGAATTACATATTAAGGAATTGTTATCTTTAGGTATTATCTCTTAGACCAATAGTCCACACCGGACCAGAGCGTTCATAGTAAATAAACATAGTGAAATGGTTAGGGGAAAAAGCCATATGATCTTTAAGTATAAAAGACTTAATGATAATACTGAAAAGGATAAGTACCCCCTTCCTAACAAAGAACTTTTCATTCAGAAAATAAAAAATACGTACATATATTGTAAATTTGATTTAAAGAGCGGATTTTGGCAGGTCTGCATGGAAAAAAAAGTAGGAAATAGACGGTCTTCATAGAAACAATCTATGCTTAAAAGAAAAAGGAATAAAGGGTTCAAAGTAGGCTAGACGCCTACCACTCCTTGGTTTCTTTTTACTTTATTCCTCCACTAGCTTGTTATCGAGTCTGATGCTTTACTTGCTTAGCAAGTAAAGTTTTATGTATATATAGAAGTCCAGAGTCTTTGTAATGGATCATCGAGAGGAAGTTTGAATAAAACCACAGGGGAATCTCTTAGCAGATGAGGTAGAGGAATAGAACTTAGACAATATGGCAGAAAGATGAGCATCCTGTCAACATCATAGAGCAGCTAAAATCAGCTCTCTGATTTGTGACATCCGACTTATATGTATTGTGCCTTGCTAAACTTTGTTACTCAAGCAAGAAGATAAGTTATAATTAATTGATTATGCCACAAATTATTGTAAGCACAAACTTGCTTTAATGATTGGGAAAGAGCTAGACTACAAAGTCAATATGAGCTTATACACTCATCATCATCAGACAAGTGGATAAATGATGGCTCTGGTACAACAACGGCGGCTTTTAGTTCCAACTCCTTTGACGATGATGCAAGCAATTAGGCATTATGAAAATATGAGAAATATGTATAATAAAAATAAAAGAACTACGAGGGCTTTGATTCCTTTATAGGATACGTAGACAACTTGATATAATTAAGTTCAAGTCCCTTATTTTTTTTTACTTTTTCACCTATTGTACTTTTATTGCAAAATATTATTTCGAATTATTAATACTTTTATTTTTTAATAAAATATTGTATTAAATTAATTCTTGTATTTTTTGTGTTCATTTAATTTGAAATATTGAATTATTTAGTTTAACAAAAAAAAACATGAACCGTTTGAACCGCCAAACCGGAACCTTTGAACCGAACCACCAAAACCGGAACAGGAACCAAACCGGAACCGAACTGCCAAGAACCTTGCCTACGAGATTCGGTTCCGGTTCAAGGTTTTTTTGAACCGGAACCGGCCGTTCCTGAACCGTGGCCATGTCTAGTGGCAAAGGCTAAGACTAGTTGGTCTACCTGTGAGTCAATGACCTCATAAAGAAGATAAACCTAAATTAAACAAATTTGTTTATTTGGCTTTTTTAGTTACTATAAATCCAGGATATTATGACATTTGTCGGACACATTAAATGCCACTTCTTTATCTCTGAAAAAATTATCTAATTTACAAGTCAAAACCAATATATATTGTTTTTGGAGTCTATCATAATTAAATATCATCCATGATTTAAGATAATGATAAATAATTTATCATCTCCCCCTTGCAATATTTCAGACTTGCTGATAAATCTCATGTGGTTTTCCTATAATAAATTTACAATAATTTCTGTGTTTCAAGTTAGATATTATTTCATGGAATGAGATTTTCATGTATGTTCACTTTTGCAACATTGAGGCTATCATTCTTTTTTTTCTTCTTATTTATTTATATTCATTTTTAATTTTACACAACCTATTAAGAGGTAAATTTGTAAACTTTAAACTAAATCTAATCATAAATAATGGCTATAAACAAAATATATACCAAGGTAGGCACTCTGACTTGTGGGCCTTCCTGCTCTCTCTTTTTTAGAGTTTGTTCATCTATTGTCCACTTTTAATGGGCCGTTATTTTTAGTGGGCCTTTACCCCTTGTTTGGTTTGAGGAGTTTGGAGGGGTAAGAGAGAGTTTAGAGAAGTGGAGGCTGTTTGATTGGAGGATTTTGAAGGAAGAGGAGGAGTTTGAAGGGGTGATGAACCCCCCCCTCCAAACCCTCCACACCCCACTCCTCCAAATCGAGGTCTTTTGAAGGAGTGGATTTTTTTATTTATTTCTTTTACTAGAATGCCCTTATATACCAAATACATTACACGAATATGTTTTTTATAACCCTAGATCGTTCTCCCCTCTTTCTCATGTTCAGTCTCATCTTCAGGCTCTTTCTCATCTTCAGTCTCATCTTCAAGCTTGGATGATTGCCGTCGCATTAAGGTAATTTTGTTTTATTGTTTGTGAGAAAGATAGGGTTTTTAGTTAAATTGTTAGATTTAACTCTGATTGTGAGAAAGTTTTTGATTGTGACAAATATTTTTTTGTTTGAATCTTGGTTTTGAGTTTGCTTTAGATTTTATTGTTAGTTTGTTAAACGTTTTCTTATCCTCTTTATGCAGGAGCTCCAGTGTTTAAGGATTTTTATAACGATTAAGCCCTCATCTTGATAAAGGTTTGGATTAATCCTTTGAATAATGTTTATGATAATCATTGATTTCCCTATATTAATATACTATTCATTCTTGACGATGAATCTATTTAATAGATCAGATATTATTATTCATAATATTGATCCGATTCAATATCTCAATTCATCCCATTGAATTTACAGGAGTTAAATTTCTCATCTCAATAGGATTATATCCTGAGCTATTGTGAAACAAAAAACAATGAGATTATGGAAGTAAAGTTTGTTCATTGAATAATTTTCCTACTCATAATTTGTGTTTTTGTAACTGTTTACTGCTTAGATGTATGTAATAACATATTTTTTTGATAGAGCATCATCATGTAACACAATTTGTTAGTTATTTCTCATGTGCTTTCATAGGGATAGTTATTTCTCATCATTATATATTTACACAACCATAGATTATAACTCCTTTATGTTGCCATATCTCTTTGTTCATCCATACATAATTAATTAAACACCAAGGCTGTATATATAAAAATCAACAATTACATCAATTTCTGCTATGATATATATATATATACAACCATAGATTATAACTCTTTTATGTTGCCATATTTCTTTGTTCATCCATACATAATTAATTAAACACCAAGACTGTATATATAAAAATCAACAATTACATCAATTTCTACTGTGATATATATATATATATATCTTTTTCTTGATTGCTTTTTGATGCATAAAACAAAAATATTTAGGGAGCAATCATGATTTGAGAAAGGCTATTACATCCTTTGTTGGGGTTCTTTAGAAGGTGTTATTTATTGGGTCTTATTGTATAGTGTAACTGGGTTTCCTTTGTTTTTGCTTAAAATTTACATTGTTGATTTGCCGTTTGAAAGCATATGCGGATTACTGTTACTAATATTATACATTTGTGATTAAGCTATGCCTTAAATGAAGATCTATATTCTGTTGAAGTAATCTAAGCTGAAGATGAATGTTTTTCTTTCGTTTTGTAGTGATAAGAAGCAGGTTTATGGTTTCTATAATATGATATTGATCCCGGCAATAGAATTAGTGTATGTGTTCTCTTTTGTAGAATATGGTTTTGTTATAGCCAATATGAAGCACATGTTTGTGAAATAGTATAGCTTGGAGAAAAATGGTTTTTATTTGTGCATTTTGTGAACTTCCACTATGCAAAACCTGCAGATTTGTAGCAGATGATAACCTATTCACCCTGTATGTTGTTCTTATATACTTGTCACTTATTGGAAATCAAAAAGCAATCAAGAAAAAGAGACGTATATTGCAAATCCAGTTGTTGCTGTAGCATCAGAAATTTTTCATCCTTTCTTGTCTTTCTTTGGGCAGATACGTAGCTCCTTATGTTTGGAATCCATTGATATCACTTGTACTTGAGTTTAGGACTTTCTAGGTCCAAAATAACTTCTTTTTACCCTATAACCCTAGTGTTGCATGCCCGACATGCCACATAACATACGCATACATTTTAGCTTTTCCTTCTTGTTTTAATTGCTTCTTGGGTTCCCTACTTGTGTCTAGGTGATGAAACATCTTCCAAGGAGAAGGAGATCGCCGACCAATGAGCACGTCTCGAGACGAGACAATCTGTTTTGTGAGTGGGTTATGATTGCATATTGTAGTATACTACTATATAAATATACTTATGGCTTGGTTTAATGAAATCTTTTGTTTTATTATGTTAAATTTATGGTTTGATGGTTTTAAAATAAATTCTATGTTTTTTGTTTTATGAATGAAATTCTTAATGAATAGATGATTTGAAAGGAAATTCCATAGCTTTTATTTTAGAAGCAAAGCTCTTGATGTTTGATGAAAATGCTTTTAAATACGTTGGTACATCGGATGGAAATAAATAGTTAAACTTTTATACATGTTATAGTCTTGGTTTAGATTTATATGATACCAATGTTTATTGTTGATATCTGGATATTTGTCCTGGATAAGGACTCTGTGAAATGAACTCATTGAACTATCTTGATAATACACTTTGTGGTGTTTTGGTTTTTCTATGCTTGTGTTGTAATTATTTACGTTACCTTAATTTAGTTATGTCTTAAGTTTTGACTCCGTTTTGGTCATTTTGGATTAAAAACTAGTCAAAACATGGGTTTTGAGCAAGTACACAAACTGAACTTGAATTACACGCCCGTGTACTCATCCGTGTAGTTCTCTGGACACATTCAGAAGAAATACATGGGCCAAACTAAAAGTACACGCCCATGTACTTGCCCGTGTAACACTAGGGTTGCGTTTAGAAGAAGTACACGGGCCAAACTGAAAGTACACGCCCGTGTACTTACCCATGTATCTTTCAGGTTGAGTGCATGACTGTTTTACACGCCCGTGTACTTGCTTATGTAACTCCCTGAGTGATTACACGGGCTGGGCTTGAAATACACACCCATGTAACTCCCCGAATGTGCAATTTTCACTCCATCCAAAGAGTCACATCGCAGAACGAGATTTACATGGCTGAGTACTTGGCTGTGTACCTCTGTGGGTATTTAAATCATGAACTTAAGCCCTAATTCTCCCGATTTCTCTTCTCCTTGCTCTTCTTTCCTTGGTTCCTATTGTGTTGGATGAGAAGGAGGAACCATTCCTAGACCATTCTTTTCCTTTAGATTGAAGAATCCTTGAAGGTGGGGAGAGGTCAGCCAAAGACAAGGACCCGGCGGAAGTGTAGCGTCGTACAGGAGTCGAACTGCTATGTTTGTAAGTGGGTTATGATTGCACATTCTAACGTTTTACTATATAAATATACTTATGGTTGGTTTAATCAAATACTTGATAATATTATCTTGAGATAATGGTTCTATTTTTTTAGAGAAATTTTATGTTCCCTATTTTATAAATGGAACTCTTGTTGAATCGATGTTTTGAAAGAATTTTCATACATGTTATTCTATAACCAAAGCTTCTGATCTTTACTGAAAATGCGTTTGGTCACGTTACCACATTCGTTGAAATTAAACAGTGGAACTTTTACACATGTTTACTCTTAATCTGGATCTACATGATAACAATATTTATCGATGTTTGATGGTTATTAGTCCTGAATAAGGACTCTATGAAATGTTTTACTTGGATCGCATTGTTGTTACTTCGTGTGACGTTTTGATGGTTATGGGGTTGCAACCTACCTACTGCAATAGGGGGTTCTCACGGTCCAGCCTGTAGAAGTGGCATGGTGGCCCCGAGTGATCTATCCACTCAAGTGGCGCGTAGAATCCTAACTGGATGTACACCATGTCCGGAGTCACCATACCGATCCGGTTGGTCAACGTCAAGGACATGAGTGCCTTGGCGACTCTGAACTTAGCCGCAGCCACGGCTAGAGTTTAGAGGGTTTTGTAGACCATTTAGCGATTGCTCAAATTGGAAATCTTATACTTTGGAAAAATGAGTTTTATTATACTTAGCAGAAAGGTTTTGATGGTGTACATTGCATATTTTGAGTTTAAAGAGTTATGACTTGATATTCATGAGTTGTCTTCTCACACAACAGTTGGGCAAATTAGTTTTATAAAGCTGAACATGTTTCCTTGAGCTTATCGATATGTGTGTGTGTGTGTGTGTGTGTGTGTGTATTTGGCTACTTGCACATTGTTTATATCTAGCAATAACCTGGAATGTTCATGTGTTTTAGATGGAATGAGGCATGTATGCCTATCCAGGTGTTACATTTTAAATGCATACGGATTGGTAATTATCTGTTAAAATTGTCGTGTATGTTGGATTTATTGAGGGTTAAAGAATGTGAACGTTTATGATTTTGATTTTGATGGTGACAACGGGCCGCAGCCATACCCCGAACTTTGGTCCGACACTGCAGTGTGGGGTCCCACAGTCTAACCTGATGGGAGGCAGTGTGGTTAACCCTAATATGTGTATTACTGTATTTGGCTTTGATGGTGACTGCGGATATTAGTCCGACACTGTAGTGTGGGGTCTCCACGGGCCGACCTGGTGAGAGGTGCGTGGCTGACCCTGTGTTCATCCTACTAGTCGAGAGGTGTGTGGGGCCATTGACATGGTTTAGGGGAGATTATCCCTATTTTTATATTGAGAGACCCAGGGTCACCACACGGTGATCTCAGTAGCCAACGCCAAGAAAATTTTGTGTTTTGATTTGATTCTTGGGTTTTAAATACTACTTGGCGGTTCTGTATTTAGTCGCAGCCACGACTTATATTTATGAGTTATTTAATTATGTACATGCACTGAAACTTTCTATATTACAAGCATTATTTTAATAGCTCTTTCGTCAGTTCTTAAATTATTTTTTGAAATTTTTAGCGCTGTGCTAACCCATTCACTGAGTGACTTTAGTTACTCACCCTGTCCCCCTTTCCAGGCTCTGCTCAGTAGTAGTGGTGATGCGGACCAAAGTGTTAGGCTTACATCAGCTAGTAGTTTTGAAATCTTGCTTCATGTATGACATTCTTGAACTTTATGCATTGTATAAGGATATGGATCCACTAGTATCATTGTTATTCTTAGGGCTCAGCTTCCATGTTTATCTACTCACTTTTTTGAAACCGTTGTTGCATTGATTGCATGTATGTCATTTGAACCATGTACTCAGATTATCATTTGGTAGCTTCCTCTGTACACTCTTGTACTTTATTCTGCTGTTGTTTAGGGTGTGTTAAGGCTTGTGTTTACAGCAAGCCCGTTGCATTTAGGCTTGTAATTGTTTAGTGGCTTCTTCTTTGTATCTTGGTGCTCCAAAATATTTTTGTCGAATGTTGTGAATCTCTGTTCATATCTGTGTTATTTACAAGCTGTGGTAAGCCTTGCGGTGACTTGAGGATTGAGTGGCGGGTGTGTCCCTCATCGGGTTATCGCGGTGGTTCTCGTGTGCCGGTCCTGCGTTACGGGGCGTGACACACTTCTTGTGGTTTTGTTGGTGATGGAATTGGAACTCGCCTGCTGCAGTAGGGGATCCCCACAGGCCAGTTTTTAGAGGTGGTGTGGTGGACCAAACTGATCTGTTCACTTTAAGTGGTTCGTAGAGTCCTGACTAGACGAACATTGAGAGTCCAAAGTCACCACATGACCCCGATGGGTCAATGTCAAGGACATGAGTACCTTGACAGCTCTGAACTTAGCCCCGACCATGGCTAGAGTTTGGAGGGGTTTTCAGACCATGATTCGATTGCTCCAGATGCAAACGTCGTATTTTGAGGAAATGTGTATTTATGCAAAGAAAAATTGTCTTGATGTTGAACATCATGTTTTATGATTTGAAAACCCGTATTATATTTATCGTGAGATTTGAAGGTTGAAACCTTATTTGAGCAAAATGGTTCTTCTATATTATATCTTATTTCCTTTTACATAGGTATAAGTTGTTATAAATATTTTCTGCAATGTTGTGATCTATATGTGCTATTGCAAAAGTCTGGTTTTGTCTCTTTATTGAATAATTTATACTCTATAGAATTATGCTAATCCATTCATTGAGTGACTCTAGTTACTCACCCACTTCCTCCCTTCCAGGCTCTAGCTAGTAGTGGTGCTACGGCGGATCGGAGTGCTGAGCATCCTTCCAATTATTTTATTCTTAATCCTTGTTTCATGTATGCTTCATCTTGAAGATGTTGCATTGTATAAGGACATGGATCCACTAGTGCATTTATCGCCCTTTGTGCTTGGTTTGTATGCATGTCTAACTTTCTTGGAAACCTAGTTGTATTTATTACTGGCATGTTTCATTGAAACCTGCATTCAGACTTTGGTTTGACTGCCTCATCTACGTTATTATTGTACTCCATGGCATGTATGTTTTAGACTTGTAATATCTGTTCAGAATTGTTCCTCCCATGTGTTTGTTAGCCTTGTGGCGACTCGAGAGTTGAGTGGCGTGGGTGTCCCTCCTCAAGTTATCGCGGCGGCTGTCTCGTGCCGGTCCCGCGGGATGGGGCGTGACAAACATAGTCTCTTTTCACTACAATCATTGCCATCACATATTGCCTGATGTCCTTAAGTATAGAAATAATAGGCTTGCTCCTGCCATCTAGCACCACTCCATTAAAAGTTACACACATATTGTTGTCCACCTCTTCACATTTGACTACATCTGTTAAATAAGCATTGTACCAGCTTTGAATACGTCATTTTTCCAATAATTCCTCCATAGCCTTATCTCCTCCTTTCATCTTACTTAATTGGTCTAAACCTTTTCTCACTTGAGGATGGTTTGTAAACCTGGCAATATTTCAGTATTGAAGCTGCAACTCTTTGCCCTAATATTTCTTGCCCCATCTTGCATAGATGTGCCTTGCATACATCCTGTGCTCAACAAATGGAAGGTGATTAGTCACTACATTTATTAGGCTCAATAACAAAAACAAATTGTACAAACAGTAATATAGTACTTGACAAAGAAATTAAACTAAGGTGTTTTTGCATCTTCTACTAATGAGAGACTCTCCTCAGCCTTCTCCCATGCATAGATCTGACTTCAAATTTTCAATAAACCAGAACCATGACTCACTAGTCTTCTTCTACATAACTGCCCAAGCTACCAGGAATATTTGGTTGTTCTCATCTCTTCCCACAGCCACAAGTAACTGGCCCTTAAGTAACCCTTTAAGGAAACCTCCATCTAAACTAATGATCTGCTTGCAGCCACCCAAAAAAACCTTCTCTAACAGCATGCGGACATACATATATTTTTTGAAACACAAGCAACTCATTTGGGTTATGTTTTTCAACCACAACAACCATTATACTCTTGGGATTTGTAGCCTTAAGCTCAAGGGCATAATTATTTAGCACCTTGAAATCTGCTATGAATTGTTCCTCAAATGTTTTTTACCAAATTCTCGACAACCCTGCAGACCTTATACACATCTAATTGTGCCCTAACCATCCCCCTCAATGGCCTTACCCTAATGAAAAGCATAGAACTAATCACCTCCCTAATGTTTTTTTTGTAATTAAAGGAGTTGTCACCCTTTTGTCTTTAGTAGTAGTAAACAAGCAAGAATGGTCTGAAACATAGTGCTTCACCACAAACATCTTCTTCCTGCACCAACTACACAAAATCAACCATTTATACTCTTTGGTTGAATACTTGGCCCTAACCCTCATTTAATCATTTTTTATTAACATAAATTCAAATCCTCTCTTGGTTGTGAACTCTATAAGTTCATTCTTGAATGATTTGAGATCCTCAAACCTAAGATCTAAGCAGAAATCATCCAGAGGTATTTTTGGATCATATATTTTCTTACAGAACTTGTGTCTCCTTGCATTGTCTTCATATAACCATCACTAGTATCATCATAATTGCCAAGGTCATCGGAATCAATATAATCACTCTCATGTCCAATGACTTTTCCTTTCTCACTAGCAGCATTTACATTCTCTGGCTCCTGCCTAGTTGCTCCCACATTTGGTTGTCCCTCACCTCTAAGTTCATCCTCAATTGCATTAACATTTTCAGCAGCATCTTCATCATCATTGTCAAAATCATCTTCAGCATTTCCTTCCATTTCTTTCCTCACCTGAAAAAATTTTCCTACTTATCCCTAGCATTTTCTGTTTCTTCATCTGCATCTGAGCAATAATTAATAAATGGTACATCTATCAGCCCTTCTTCATCATCTTTGCTAGAGTTACTATCATTCCCACTCTCATTGCCATTCTATTGCCATTTTCAATGCCATTCCCACTGTCATCTCTGTTGAAATTGTCATTTCCAGTCAAATTGCCACTCCCATTATCATTGAGATTGCTATCCCCATTGTCCTGCTCAACATCTATATCCACAACATTTTGCAAACTCACATCAACATGAACAGCATTAACACGATCATCTACTAACACTTTTGGCAAGGTCTACTCCTGCATATCACCTGATGACTACACATATTATTTGATATCCAAAATTTTTTTAATGATCGACCAATGCTATAATCCCTGCATTATCACAAATTAATTTGAATGACCCCTCACTAACCTTCTAATATAAATCTTATGCCTTGTTGTTAATGTCATATCCTAATTCCTTGAGATCTCCCAACAAGTCCCACAAACATAATTTATAAGGATCAACACAAGATTCATCCATTCTCCCATTGTGATATCTAACTTTCCCTTGTTTTACCAGTGATCTTCCATGATGATATTTAATAGTGTATTTCCCACAATAATCCATGATATGCTGTATAACAAACAAATCCAAACTTTGGGCATAAAAAAAACTTAGACCAACTACTAGTTCAGTATATGATATAGAGTTCTCAAGTACCCAAAGCCTATATTTTCTAGGGACTATAAAAGAAATAGAATTAAACAATCCATAAATAAAATGCAACTACGTTCTATTAACATCTCCACTAATCTAAAATATACACCTGTATTCATTTAAAATATACATTAAGATTCTTGTTGATTTAAAATATGCATTAGCATCTACAGAAGAATCTTATATTGACTCTACTTACTTAAAACATACACGTTTCAGAAAGCATTATTAAAACACATTCATGTACCTAAGAGTGTATATTGACATCTCTACATTAATACATCTCATCTAAATTATGAACATTCAAACAATAATCAAAGACTGCAGAAACTAGGATATAAAAACTTAGATCATACGTTGGTAGGTTAGAATAACATTCAAGTAACTATGAGGTAATCGATTGGCTCTATATTAAGAACCATATAATCTAAGATTCTAAAAACCTCACATCAACCAATATTAACTGTAGCTACACATTCAAGGAACCAAAGGTTGCGCAAACTAATTTCCAAAAAAGAAATTTAATGCAACAATCAAGAGAGCAAATGCAATGCAACAATGCTCTATTCAGTCATAATTTTTTCCATGCTTTTCTATTATTATTGACAAATAGAGCATTAAGATAATGTACCTATTTCATTTGCCCTATTTATTCCATATATCCTATGGTGGCCCTTTATTCCCACTAGTGAATTTTTTTCATGCTTCTTTGACATTATTGACAAGCATAACATAAAGAACTTCTACAAGTTTAAATTGCCCTATCTAATCCTTATATTAGGTGGTCCTTCATTCCCATTAGAGTTTTATTTCCATGCGTCTCTGATATTATTGACAAATAGTACAACTAAGTTTGTTGTGGTCCATGTATTTATTACTTTATGTTGGGAATCTTCATGAAGATGCCCATTGATTTTAATATCAACTGATTCTATATTGAGCAAGAACATAATACGTACAACACATATAAACTACTAGATTCTTCCATGAGATCTTTAAGGACAAATTGTTCCTTATTTGTCTCTATCTACATTTGTAAGTGAATTCAAAATAAAAGAATTAATCTAGCCATAAAACATCAGTGAAACCAAATTTAAATTCAATAGTCATAGATGTAATTCTTAATAAGTAGGTCATTCCTGTGAAAATATAAAATGATAATCTACTCATTGAAATCACATTCAAATATAAAGATAGAGGCATAATGCTACATAATCAAACCTGAACTGCCATAGTTGCTGGGGTCAGAGGAGAGGTCTACACTGTAGAGTTTTGAGGAAAGATGAAGATTGGCTCTTCAAACACTAGCGGTGGCAATAGTGGCAACTCAATGGAAGGATTGGAAAGAGAGGATGTTCAGGTTGAGGGCTAGGGGAAGATGGTTGTAGTGTATTCGACGCTGATGTGGTGAAGGAGGCACTACCAGATGCACTTCGACGACGGTGGGTGGAGTTTTTAATTATCTCAGTCTCTGTTTAACTCAATTAAGTTTTCATTTAAAACAATATTTTCCGTTTAAATTATTATATTTCTGTTTAAAATTTTGATCACACTAGTTAACCATGAAACAACCTAAACATCTTAATACAAAAAAAAAACAAGCTAAATCCATTCTTGAGAATTAATATTCTTTCACATGATCGATATATCTATATATATGCAATCAATTGAAATGGATGTTAAATTTATTTTCATGAATGTTAGAATATTTGATAGTAATGTATCAATTATCAAAATCTTATTATATAATAACATTTATTAAATTTTAAAACTTTTTTAAATAAAATAGAATTAAATTTTTGATGTTTATCTAAATATTTTTAAAATAAATTCAGCAGTATTCACAAAGGTTTAAGCAGAAAGATAAGTTTTTAAACGGAAATCTCAATTTTTAAACAGAGAGATATCACTTGTTAAACAGAGACCACATTTTTTAAACAGAAACCGCAATATTTAAACGGAGACATACGTTTTTAAACAGAAACCTTAATTCAATGATGAGGGTCTTTGAAGAATGTGAAGCTTTAAAGTGTCATTAAATAAAGCTCTTCTCCCTTTGCATGTAAAGTGAATCGTCATTAATGTGTTTGAGTTAACCACTATGATCATGATGTCATTGGGACTTAATCACATTAAATGAAGCTTTTCTCCCTTTGCATGTTAAGTGAATCGCCATTAATGTGTTTGAGCGGAAATATTTAAACAGAAACCGCAATATTTAAGCGGAAATATAACTTTTTAAACGGAAATCTCAATTCTTAAACAGAGAGATATCACTTATTAAACAGAGACCGCGTTTTTTAAAAAGAAACCGCAATATTTAAACGAAGAAATACGTTTTTAAATAGAAACCTTAATTCAATGATGAGGGTTTTTAAAGAATGTGAAGCTTTAAAGTGGCATTAAATGAAGCTCTTCTCCCTTTGTATGTAAAGTGAATCGTCATTAATGTGTTTGAGTTAACCAAGATGATCATGATGTCATTGGGACTTAATCACATTAAATGAAGCTCTTCTCCCTTTGCATGTTAATTGAATCGTCATTAATGTGTTTGAGCTGAAATATTTAAACAGAAACCGCAATATTTAAGCGGAAATATAACTTTTTAAACGGAAACCTCAATTCTTAAACAGAGAGATATCACTTGTTAAACAGAGACCGCGTTTCTTAAACAGAGACTGCATTTCTTAAACAGAAACCGCAATATTTAAATGGAGACATACGTTTTTAAATAGAAACCTTAATTCAATGATGAGGGTCTTTAAAGAATGTGAAGCTTTAAAGTGGCATTAAATGAAGCTCTTCTCCCTTTGCATGTAAAGTGAATTGTCATTAATGAGTTTGAGTTAACCAAGATGATCATGATATCATTGGGACTTAATCACATTAAATGAAGCTCTTCTCTCTTTGCATGTTAAGTGAATCGTCATTAATGTGTTTGAGCGGAAATATTTAAGCGGAAATATAACTTTTTAAACGGAAACCTCAATTCTTAAACAGAGAGATATCACTTGTTAAACAGAAACCGCAATATTTAAACGGAGACATACGTCTTTAAATAGAAACCTTAATTCAATGATGAGGGTTTTTAAAGAATGTGAAGCTTTAAAGTGTCATTAAATGAAACTTTTCTCCCTTTGCATGTAAAGTGAATCGTTATTAATGTGTTGGAGTTGATCATGATGTCATTGGAACCTGATCACATTAAATGAAAATCTTCTCCCTTTGCATGTAAAGTGAACCGTTATTAATGTATTTGAGTTGACCAAGATGATCATGATGTCATTAGGATCTGATCACATTCTTTGATCCAATTAGATTTTTAAGGTGTGAGGTTTCAAGTGTTTTTTGTGACCATTTTAATTCAATTCTTAAACAAAGAGATATCACTTATTAAACAGAGACCGAGTTTGTTAAACAGAAACCACAATATTTAAGCGGAAATATAAGTTTTTAAACAGAAACCTTAATTCTTAAACAGAAAGATATTATTTATTAAACAGAGGCGAGTTTGTTAAACAGAAACCGCAATATTTAAACGGAGACATACATTTTTAAACAAAGACCGAGATCTGGCTTGAAAAGGCCGAAGGAGTGTTCCGAGGTCGGCTCTAGCTTGAGATCCTCGTCGTAGAGGGCGAAGAGGTAGGTCTCCATGGGACGGCCTGGCATCATCGGCGTTCCGGCCATGGATCTCAGATGTGCTACCAGCCCACTGGTGAAAGCCTTGGCATTGTCAACGCTCGCTCCAACCTCTCCGTCATCGCCTTTGTATGGCCAACCGGTCTCGGCCACCACGATCTTCATCGCGGGGAATCCGGTGGCGTCCAGTGCGGTCCGCACGGCGTCGACCTGGGCATCGAACATGTTCATGTAGTTGATCTTGGAAACCCTAGGACTCCTTTGAGGACGGGGATGAGATCGGAGTGGAAGGCGCCGGTGGATGGGGGATCGGATTGGGCGAGCACCGCCATGGTGTGGACGGCGGAGTGAAGGTTTTGCATCGCCGGGAGGAGTTGGGAAGTGAGGGAGGAATCGCCGGAGCTGAGGACCTCGTTGCCCACGGAGATGACGGAGATGGAGGAGGCTAGGAAATAGGTGAGCACGTTGGCGGCCGCCCATTAGGAGGCCGCGGCGGGGTCGGCGGCGAGGGAAGGGGTTTTTAGTGATTGTCAAATTTAACTTTATTAACCATCATTATATGCTTTGGGGGGTTAGAAAACATTATGTTTAAAAAGAAGGGGTTTTTAGTGATTGTCAAATTAAAGGGGTGTTTTTGGCCATTTCGCCAACTTTAGGGGTTTTTTTGGCAATTTTCACATATAAATATAAAAATTAAATAAAATTTAAAGTGATATATTCAGAGTAATATATCATTATACCAATGGAAGGATATCCATCCGTAAATGTCTCATCTATTTTAACACTTTTAAAGGTTAGTTGATATAGATAATTTATAGCTACAGATTTGGCTGTCACTATAGATAAAAGTTAGTATACAATAATATCTATACCAACAAAGCAAAATCTGTCAGTAAATCTCTTATATATTCTAATAGTTTTAAAGTATTGTTGGTTAAAACAGTCTATAACTACATAATGTTACCATTACTATAAATAAGCGTCAGTACATGGCTATTTTTTGTTGTTAATGAAATTAATTTCCATCAACAATTATTAACAAGCATCAATGACATATACATCAAAAATACTATCAATGACATGGGTGTAAATCAAATGGATTTAATCCATAAGGAAAATTAATATCAACCATCAATGAATGACTGGAAAATTAAATCACATTACACATTGGAATGTAAAATAAGCAAGGAAAACAACTTTGATCAACACTAATAGATAAGTTAAGTACTTTACAGATATTTGTCTTGATTTATTTTAATTGTCTTTTGTATACTTGTTTTCTCCCTATATTTTATAACTAGTACAAGTGGCTTTTCTAATCTCCTATTTGTTTCCAATGATGTTTGCAATGTTCTACCTACCATGCCATAATGGAAAAGGAATTTTTATTTTTTCCAGCTCCTGAAAGAGTGCAGATTTATTTCAATTTCAAGTTTCCTCTTTTTTAACTAGGATTTGCTATTTATTTTGGATATTAATTAATGTTCATCATTTGTGAGCAATAGAAGATGTTTGAACCTACACATTGTTTATATCTCCATTGTCACACCAGAAATTCCTCCAAAATAGTTCAAGAAAAAGAACTCTGTGTTTCAAGACATTGAAGTAAATATGAAATAGTACACTACCACAAACCCTAACTTGACATGAACCACCATATCATGGAGATGAATGGGGATGCATAGATGCCAATTTGTCATGTAAACGCTGATAAAAAAATTCCGGCCATCACGCCATTAAGTTTGTGCCGGAATTCCTCATGTGACCTCCTTGTGAAATTGAATTAAAGATAGGTAACATTTTTTATTCAAATTGAAGTTTTGACCCCAAAATGAAAATTGACCATGTTGGGTGACCAACCAAAAACTTCACCCCATAAAATTGAGTACACAACATTTTTCATGTCATAAAAACATAGAGGATGAGTCAAGGTATATGATATATTTGAAATATCATATTTAGATATTCTTATCTAAAAAAATGATTAATCTATTGTTAGCCCATTTGAAATTAAATTTTATTTCTGATTAACCTTTAAATTAATACATTGAAAAAATTTAATGATTCGGTCTCCATTCACCAAAGTTTATATTCACTTCATTTATTCCAATTGTTCCAATGGAATTTTGGAATCTCTTATTTTTGTGGTCCATTATGTTGTTGATAGATTCCTACTTAACATTAATTCCTTTGGTGTGAATAATTAATTACCTATTAGAATCCATGTTTAGATGGAAAGCATGGATGGGCATGTTATGAAACAAGAAATGCTTCAAATTATTAAGAATTTCTTTGGAAGGAGTGGGCAAGAATATTCAGCAGTGATTAGTTAACTACAAATCATTCACCTCAATGTTATATATGTGAAGGGGTTGATCCAACAATTTTTTTTTTTATTGAATAAGGCAAAGAGTTATAATCACTGAGCCAATTCTTGTTCTACCCTGTATAAATTGCAGCTGAGCAACTCCGAACTTATTTGGCACCAAAGAGATTCCATGCAAGAGTTAAAAATAGATATGAGGAAGTAATTTAAAGTAGTGTGAAAATGTAATAATGTATCTCATAAACTTATATGAAATGTAGAGTACTGTGGATTTTTTTAGAGTTCTCTTCATAAGTCTATGGTTGAGTGGAAGGTTTTAATTAGAACTTGATGGAGACTTAGATAAGTCTTAAGTAGTTTCAAGTTTGTATAGAATAGTTCAGAGCTGTCTAGAGAGTCATTTATAACTATAGGATCGAGTTGATCACTACCGTTCATTAAAGATGTGAGTAGTGTAACTTGCCCTTGAGGGTTTTTTTTTTTTTTTTTTTTTTTTGTCAAGAAGAACGAAACCCCTAATGAGCCAGCTAAACTAAGACAGGGGCGTGCGCATGCCTCGACTGCGGCCTGTGGGGCCGCGCACACATGGGCGCTAGTATCATCCACAGTTCGTGCTCACAATTCTCAGACATGCACCCTCATCCCGAGGATTCGAACTCTCGCCACTTGCGAAGCGTCCTCACGGGGGACCCAAATGCCAATTGACCCAAAGGCCGTTGACAACCGTGAGAAGTAGAGAAGTGAGGGTTTAAGTATAAGTACACTTGTGAACACTCCTTGAATAGTAATACAAGTTCCTCTCCAAGTTCCCAAAGTCTCTAAATCCCTTTCTTATTCTCAGACTTATTGGTAACATAATTGGCATCAAGCTAATACAACTAACAGTGAAAAACAGACTTGATCCAAAGGAGCTAATTAAGTAGTGCACTTTATGAGAGCTAAAGGCAAAGGAATTAACAAAATTCATTAGAATCACTGAGTAGTTAAAAAAAAATTACAATGATCATTTTTAAAAGTTTTTCTATTAAACAAAATTATTCACAGAGTCAAGTGGGATTACTGGGACATTTGCTAAAAAATTTTAACGAGCATTTTGCTTTTCATTATTTCATCTCAGCGAAAATTAAGAAAAAAACAAATTCTGAATTAAATGAAATAATAGACTTCAGGTTCTAACTTAAACAAATGAAAAGAAAACCTTTTGTTATCATAACACTATTATAATATAAAATATAGCTTAAAGCCATAGTCATTTAGAATTTTGTATTTTACCCTACAGTACTCATATTCATTATTATTGCATCTTACAATTTTAGGATATAGTCAGAAAATATGTGATTATTAATGTAACAAATCTTAGTAACCACATTAGCATTTGCAAGAATTAAAAAATAAAGTCATTTTTTTCTCAAATTTTTAAAAATTCTATAGAAATTCGTTGATGTTCCAATATGCATTACTCAACAAACATAAATGTTTTAAAAATTTTTAAACATATATATGCAATATCATGTTTCTACAAAAATTTTTATTAAATAATATCTTAATATAGTATTACATATCCTGATGCAGCTCAACCAATCTAGATCCCCATGCAGAGTTAAACTGAATAAAGATTCTTTTACAACCCAACTTAAGTAAAAACTTTGTTTTTTTTACTAATGAGGGTTAGTTAAAGTAGTAGAGACTTGAATCAGTTAAGTGGTCCCACGTTTAAATCTTTACATACATAAAAATATTTACTACTAAAGGTTTTGATCACTTAAGCAAATGAGTCCGAGTTCAAATCATTATGTATATAAAAAAAATTTGCTAATGAAGGTTTGGATCACTTAAGTAAATGATTCCGAATTTAAATCCTTATGTATATTAAAAACATTTTTTAATAAAAATTTAAATCACTTAAGTAAATGATTCTAAGTTCAAATCTTTGTATATATAAAAAACATTTACCATTAGAAATTTGTATTGTTTAAACAACTACTAATTAATGAATGTCTATTTCTTAAAGAAGAGTCATTCTCCAAAACTCACCGTAATTTTTCTTAAAAAATAAGCTTACATTATAATAGGAAAAAAAAAAACACATATCTATATATTTTTCATTTTTTATTTTTTATTTTTTTTTTTTAATAAAATGTGATAAGTGTTTGTCAGATATATTTACAAATATAGAGTGTAACGGCCAACTCAACCATCCCTATGTTTTTCTATTTTATTTTTCTAAATAAATTAAAAAAAAAATTGCTGCACCACACAAAGTGCGGCGGCGGATCAAACAAAGTGGACGGAAAGGCCGCCAAGAAGTCAAAGTTACATACTGGTGTCGTCCTTTCACAGTTATAAATCTCACATGAGCCACATTTCTATGTAAACCAAGTGGGATGACTCTTTTTGATTTTCCATATCTAAGACTCATCCACCGCAATTATGATTATTTTCCAAGATTACCCACAGTACCACGTAAGCAAGGACGTCTTTCGCTTCCTCCAGTTTTTAGGACTCATCCACCACACAAAAATGCCTCGAGATAAGAACCACCCGATCGAAGAGCCGTCGCGTATCTCTCCTCTTTCCTTCTCCGAGAGCCGCCTATAAATACCTGCTTTTTTTCAGGGGTGATGGATAGAGATCAAGTGCGGAAGGGAGTGTGGAGAGGATGAGTGAGAAGGTGGTGTGCGTGACGGGGGCCTCCGGCTACATCGCTTCATGGCTGGTGAAGCTCCTCCTCGATCGCGGCTACACCGTCAGGGCCACCGTTCGTGATCTCGGTATCAAACCCTAGCTTCTCCTTATCCATCTCTGTTATATGTGTGTTCTTTTTTTTTTTTTTTTAAGATTCATGAGTTCTTGATTCGTGGTAGTGGAGGTGGTTTCATGGTTGTTTTCAGCTTCGATGATTTGGGGGGTTTGGGTTTTTTTTTTAATGGCTATTTATAGCTAGGCTGTTCTGAAGTTTTGGATCGGCTGCTTTGATTGATGTTAGTGGTGTATTTGTGGTGTTCGAGATTTTAAGGGTTTCTTTGAACCATTTATGGGTAGATTTCTTGTTAATGTTTTCGATCTGCTGCTTGGTTGGTGGGAATGGTTACTTTGTGGCAAGCAATGTTGCTTGATTAGTGGTGTATTTTATTTATCTTTTTTTTAACTACTTGTAGCTAGACATGTTCTGAAGTTTTGGATCGGCTGTTTGATTGATGATAGTGGCGTGTTTGTGGTATTCAAGATCGCAAGGGCTTCTTTGAACTATTTATAGGTAGATTTTATTTTATTATTTTTTTGGAATGTTTTCCATCTGCTTCTTGGTGGGAATGGTTACTTTGTGGCATTCAAGGTTGCTTTATTAGTGGTAATGTTATGAGGGTGAAGAGTTTAGGATTTTTTTTCCCTTGACCATTGATGGTTAGACATGTACCACAGTTTTCAATGTTTGTGGTGTTCAACTATTTAATCGCTTCTTGGACCATTTCTAGGTGGATTGTTTTTGAGAGTTCTCAATCTGCTACTTTGTTTTTAGGAATGGTTATTTTGTAGCATTCAATGGCTTCATTAGTGGTAATGTCTATGGGATGAAGATCTTAGGATGTTTTTTCTTAAATTTTATAGGCACATGTACCTGAGTTTTCAATCAGCTTTTTGATTTTTGTAAACCATTTTTGGATTATCAAGTGAGAAGAGGGCTTATCATCTACCTGTGGTGTTTTGGATCTGTGTATGTATATGTTATTGTTTTATAGTGAGTGGTGTTTTTGCTTTTAATGTGTTGATATTTCTTTTATTTATTTATTTATTATTATTATTATTATTATTATTATTATTATTTGACTATGTTTTACAATTGTAGGTGATCCCAAGAAGACAGAACACTTGCAGGAATTGGATGGAGCTAGTGAGCGGCTCCAGCTGTTCAAAGCAAACTTATTAGAGGAGGGTTCATTTGATGCTGTTGTTGATGGTTGTGAATGCGTTTTCCATACGGCGTCACCTTTCTATCATAATGTTGTTGATCCACAGGTTCATACTTTGCTTGAATTTGCATAGTGAAGGCTGTGAAATTGTGATAGCTGCTTATAGCTATTGGTGCTTGTCTTCTAATGATGAGATGTATTTGTAATAAGTTTGAGAATGGCAACTAGCATTAGCAATACTTAGGAATTTTGAATTAAAATAGGCTATATACGTTAGTGCTCTGTTTATTTTTGCATGAACAACCATTGCTATTCAGGGTACACTTCCATGCAAATTAGGATGCATGCTAATAGTCGGAGTCTTTTATATTTTATTTTTTATTTATGTGTGAAGGACAAAAGTATGATTTATATTTAAGAATTAGGGAATTGTGATTTCAACTTAAAGTGTGCATTAAGCACTGTATAAAATGTTGATGAAATGAAGGTTAAAAGTCCAAACACAATCCTCTGCAGAGTAAAGTATGGGCTTTCCTTCCTTGAAACATAATAAAGACCTATTCTTTGGAGTGAGCTCGCTTCTCCATTGACATTACTTAACCTTAGAAGGGCTTATGCTAAGAATCATTGGAATATATGAGAATGGAGTATGAGAGGATGTAGTGAAAGACCAAAGAACCTCTCAATAGATTGTGACTTAGGCTTGGATAAGTTATTCATTTTGAAAATTAAATGCTATCAGTGGTTTTGGCCTTTGATTAAGCCTGCATGGAACCTTTGTGGGAGATTAGTTAATCTATTCTATTAGTGGATGAATACTTAAGGCCCTCTGCAGTATGGTTGAGAACATATCTTATATGCTTGTGATCTTTGCCAACTTTGATCATTTGACTTGATTTTAAAAGTACATGTATTGAATTTGTCTAGCTTGGATCCTGACATCTTCTTGAGCTATAGCAATGGGAAAATCGTATACCATCATAGTCAATTTTGAATATCCTTACTTGTGTCTATCTATGTAAACTGTATTTTAACATTTTTGTGTGATTTTAGCTTGCTACCTCATTAATGTAAATTACAGGTAGGATCAACAATTAATACTCGCATTATAATCCATGGATTTCAGATTGTTTACTGAGAATATATGTTTTTTTTTCTTCTAATAATTGTTCATCATGCTTCTGTAAGAGGTTAGTCCTTACATCTTTTGAAAAGCAGAAGATGGAAAATGAGTTTGTGTCAAACCTATATTTGTCATTCGCCAATGGTCAGGTGAAATCTATGCCTATAATCTTGAGATGTCTTTGGCAACTGTAACTGTGCACTGGACATAATGCAGCAATTTGCATTGCACCATAGTACCAGTTATGTGTCTGGTTTTTTCTTCTTGGTTATCTATATGGTTGCACAATTGCTATGTTATTGCTATTTTTTCTGGGCTGATGAAAACAGCTAAAAAACAAGTAGCAAAAGTCGTCATTGTCTACTAACAATTGCTTTCACATTTGCTTGTCTTTCAAAAATTCCTTTCTTGGAGAAAATATAAAGCCTGTGAATTTTAATTGGTTCAAGTTGTGTATTCCAATCCCCATTGCAGGCCGAGTTAATTGATCCAGCATTAAAAGGAACCCTTAATGTTCTAGGCTCTTGTGCTAAAATCTCTTCTATAAAAAGGGTTATTGTGACATCATCCGTGGCTGCTGTTTCATACAATGATAGGCCCCGCACTCCTGATGTGGTTGTTGACGAGACATGGTTTTCTAGTGCAGAAGTTTGCCAGCGTGATAAGGTATGCCTTTGTATTTTCACATGCTAATGGGAGCTTATGTTTACCAACTATATATTCGTTTTCTTTTTCTCTTTTATGCTCTTCCTACCGCATACTCCCAAAAGTGGCACACAAGAAGGTGAATGCTATCTAGAACCAGAATTATAGGAAAATTCCATTTACAATCATATGGAATACTCACACCATCGGAGGCCGGAGCAATGTCCATCACCTGGAATAGTATGTCAATAGATAAAAACAATTCATTTCGTTTCCAATCTTAGATGTGTTTGATTTCTATATATTGCCATCAGCATAAAAGTTTCAAGTCATTTGTTGCATCATAAAATTGTCACAAGTAAAATTAGTCTACAAGATGGTTTAAGAAAATATCCCTAAAATCAATAATTACCTCATAGCTGTAGGGATGTAAACAAGCACCAAAAGCAATCGTATCTGAATCCTAAAGGTGATATGTTAGGCCTGCCTTAATATTATATTTTTTTCCTGGGTTAGTTCATATGAAACTCATCTCTTTCTGAGATACCAAGGAGAATGGGTTAAAAGAAGAAAGTGTCGTTATTTCTCAAAAATTTCAACAATCTGGAAATTAGGATTTTTGGTGTTCTCTCAATTTTTTAGGATCTTTAAAATTATTGAATATATTTGAAATTGTATCACTTATCATGAATCATATGGGTCGGCAGTCATGAAAACTTATGAGATTATTAGTTAAATAAGTCAGATGGGAAATTTGTTTATCTTGAGCATCACACATCACAAGTGGGAAAATTTAGTATATACATTTTTAGAAAAAGTTATTTTGCACTCTCAATTACCCAAAACCCATTGTAATAATAAAAATTCTTTAAGTCATGAAAGAAAAGTGGCAATAGGAAAATTTTTATTTTAGAGCCTACACAAAAGCTTGTCTAAGATGTGATTTCTGAAACTTAAGAAAGAAGTTAGCTATTAACTACACAATGTTTTAAGCTTCTTGAAGTTCATGTATTATTACTAGTTGTTGCATATAACCATTGCATGGTTAGAGACTAACTAGCTTGACTTGTCTAACTTTCTTGCCCTTGGGACACCAATTCCAACCTTAGGTATCGGATAAGGTGAAAATCCTGGTATTGGAAAGGTGAAGGTTCCGATACTTCAACTAGCCCACGGCGGCTTCAATTACTTGTCTTTTACCCTCATCTCTACTCAAGTTAGCTTCAGATATTTCAAGAGTTTGTTGAGCTTCTTACAATGCTAGACAAGTTTTTCTTGCATCTGCAGCTAGGCTAGAGGGGTGGTATAGGAGAGCATCTACTCTCATTGTTTTTCTCTTGCGATCACTCCTTCTGGGGGCCTCCCAGTGGGTGGCCTTGTATGTTAAAAGTGAAAGAAGCCCCATCCCTCATTACCCATAGTCATTTTTGTTTTGTAACTTCCTGGTCACAGCATACCTACTTTTTTAGTGGGAAAAGCACCTCCAAACTTAAATCAGAAGACATTTGGTTTTGCAGTGATTTTGAATAAAATTTAATTACCTGCCAGTTTTCTGTGAGAATTTTGTCCTAATTAAGGTGTCTTGACCTCACAGAGATGCTATTTGGACGTGGGTCTACAATCACTGATTCCCCACCCCCGCGTTTGTCCTTCAATTAAGAAAGTTTTATATTTTATTCTACTTTTGAATTCCTAATGTATCCAAAAATTTTCAGAATTTCTTATATTGCCATTTTCAAATCTTATGTTGGCTGCAGCACAGATAATGCTTTAGATTTATAAATGATGGGTAGATATGTTCCTTGTCTTTGAATTATTGGTTGCAGGAAGTTCATTGCTGGGTAAGACTGCTCGCAATCCCAGTGATAGTAAATGTTCCTGTTCTTATTGTACAGGATGGGCCTCTCTGTTTAATATTCACAATGCTGGGCTATTTTCTAACATATTGGTTTCCTCTCAGGCATGGTATGTTCTGTCTAAGACCCTTGCAGAGGAGTCAGCATGGAAGTTTTCAAAAGAGAACGGCATTGAGTTGATTACAATAAATCCAGCAATGGTCATTGGTCCTCTTCTGCAACCAACTCTAAACACAAGTGCTGCTGCAATCCTCAACATGATATCTGGTACATGACCCATCATGGTATTTGAGAATAGTTGAAGTTGTCTAGCAATTCTATGACTGCATATAATTTTGCTTTCTTAGGTTGGTTTCTTAGTAAAATTAATACTAGTTCCTGAGTTCAGCAGGGAATACTAGTTTTAGCTCCACCTCTGTGATGTAGGAATATTATACCACTATGGAAATCTGGGATAGGTTATGAGCACCCACTCTTTTCCACATCAGTGAAAGGTAGAGTTTTTCTTTCAGTCCAAGCTGGCGAACTGTTATCATCTTCTTAAAAGATTTTATAAAGCTGAGGTTGGGGGAAGAAGTTAATTGAAATACAGCAGAAAGCTCTGGAACATGGAAAGAAACCTCTTCTTGTTTTCATAAAAATCTAATAGTGGTCATACTATAGTAGATAATGCGGATGAGTTACTATTGGACTTGTGAACACCTGATTGGAATGGTTTAAATATGGAAAATCCTGTAGACATTTGACAACTTTGGAGGCCATTTTGAGGAGGAAGATGCAAAACATGTTTTTGCTTTTGTACCAAATTCCACTGATATAATAGTCATACTTATTATTTATAATCACAAAACAAGTATACAGATTAATTCAAGTGGAGAGTAGACACATGAAAATATGTATATGAATAAAAATAGATATAGTTTCAGCAAATTAACCATTTTGAATCCGAGTTTGAGTGATTTGAGGTTCTCATCATTTGAGTTATGAAACAAACAAAATTTTGCAGTATTATGTGGAAGCAATTTTGCCTTTTTGTATCCCATTTGATGTTTCTCCAAAGTTGGTTGTGGTACAGGTCTTGATAAATGTAGGAAGTTCAAGGGCAACAATGCATCTGCCTTGAATTCTAAATTCTGAAAGTCTTTATGTTTTCCTCTGTTAATTTGGACTTTACTGCTTACCTAATTTAAATTATTTGTGGAAGCTTCGTCACCTTCGTGAATCAATTGTGTATGTGGATATGTGGAAGTGAATATTGGTATTAAACATTTCACTGACTAAATCTGCTTTTATTTTTTATAACATCTAGTTTGGCACAATCCTGGCTATTCTTTTCAAAAATGTATAATGCTTGTTATAATGATATATTGAGCACAGAATTTTGATTAATTTGCCTTTTGTATTCTGGCACGAAATTTGTCATGTTTCTTATGATGTATGGCAGTAAGATTAAATGATAGCTAATCTATTTCAGGAAATTCTACTTTCCCAAATATGACTTTTGGATGGGTAAATGTGAAAGATGTTGCCTTGGCACACATCTTGGCATATGAGGTTCCTTCGGCAAATGGTCGATATTGTTTAGTTGAAAGAGTCGCGCACTACTCAGAGATTGTGAAAATGATTCATGAACTGTATCCATCCCTTCAACTCCCACAAAAGTAAGTGTCTGTCTTCAAGTCTATACTCTAAAAAATAATTTCACACTTTAAATACTCCAATAACATTATGATAGGTGCTCAGTTTTCTATAGTTTCTGATTCCATAATATACCGTGTGAACAATACTCTAGTATATTCACTGTATTATATATATTATGCAAAGGACCAAAATGATGTGAATAATCATGTTGTTATCTTCTTTCATTACTGTTTCTCAGCTGACATTATCTTCGGGTTGTAATATTATACTTGGCAGGTGCGCAGATGATAAGCCATTCGTCCCTACATACCAGGTCTCCAAGGAAAAGATTAGGAGCTTGGGAATTGAGTACATCCCTCTGGAGACGAGTTTGAAGGAGACTATTGAAAGCTTGAGAGCGAAAGGATTCGTCACTTTTTAAACTGCATTTGCAAAGTAAAAGCTTGAATTCCTTTTGAGTGTTAGAAGTGTGTCCAATTTGCTGTGCAAGATCATGCAAATTTCCGTACCGAACTAGCTGAATGCTTCTTAGGTTTATTACAAAAAGTACTTAAGTCTTTAAAGCTGATGTTAAGCTCAAAAATGATCAATCTTATTTGATGATTTACTCGTGGTTTTGCTGCTCACTTGTCACGTTTAATGGACTCTGTAAGGGCTGTTTGCTAATGGACTCTATGAGGTGAAAATAATGTTGAATATAATGATTTTGTGATTTTATTGGTGAAGTTAGAGGAAAGTAGTGTAAACCCTCTCTTAACACCCAATTTTAGGTCGGCTAATACTTCTCTCATGGTAGAGAATGTCTTTCATTTACTTGATGCTAAAGAGGCCTTCTGGATTGCTGCCTGTAACAACAGCACTTCTCTAAATCCGCTCTTCTTCCTAAGTTCTTGACGTCCTGGTTCCTACTCTCTTCCTCCCCTTGCTATGGCAAGCGGGGGGCAGCCTTCGCCCCTTAATCCCTCCCCGTTGCCCGTTCGTGGGCTCAAGTAGCCTCGAACCTCGCTCGAACTACAGACAATTCACCACTTCATAATCCCCAGTTACTCTCGAAAATAAAAAGTTCCACTTCTTAGTTTGTCAGACTTGATGAAGAAACCATGTCCAGGGCCCAGATGAGATTTCAGTACGCTTTGCATGGCAAGTTTTTTGGAAAGCCTCCACCTTTTGAGCAAGTTAAGATGGCGTTGACGGCTAAGTGGTCTGAGATTGGTGCAGTGTCGATCTCTGATCTTCCTAATGGGTTTTTACTGATCCGATGTTCCTCGCAGTTAGTAATGCAAACCCTTTTAGTTGATGGTCCTTGGTCCATCAACGGACTAATCCTTCAACTTTCGCCTTGGCGTCCTTTCTTTGAACCGACATTTACAAAGCTCAACACCGCTATAGTTTGGGTCCAGCTTCATAACCTCCCGGTGGAGTTTTGGGATGGCGAGACGATAGAGATGGTTACAGCGCATATGGGGCGCCTCCTCAAGATGGATGACCTCACCGAGACTTTGACCCGAACGAAGTTTGCTCGGATTTGCCTTGAACTGGATCTATCTAAACCCCTTTCGAAGGGTTTTTGGATTGGCGATGACCAGCATCGCCTGTTTGTAGTCATCCTTTATGAAAAATTACCAACGTTCTGTTATTCGTGCGGACTAATCGGACACGGGACCAACTCCTGCCCACGTCCTGGCGCGGCCAGAGTAGCTCGAGGTCCTCCACCCTCCCGGGATAACCGGGAGCCGGAGATTGACTGCGATCCTACTATGGCAGTCATGGACGATGAGTCAGCGGGGGAAGGAACCGGAGTTTGGGTCGTCAGTTAGCGAGAACCCATCAGTTGATAATACTGATAATGAGTTTGGTTCCTTCATGTTGGTTGTCGGTCGGCGAGGTCGCGGCGGCGGGCGAGGGGTTGGCCCTCGTGCCAGTCACGAGCCTGTTACCGTGGTAGCCACGGCATCCAACAGTCACGCCACGGTCAATCTCAGCCTACGTGACGGCTTGGGAAATCGCGGTCGGGGTGGAACTCGTGCTCCTCGATTTGCTCGCGCCAAAAGCATTAAAGATGATGTTCCCCAACCCCTCCCATTGGATTGGATGAATCCTCCCGTTGATAATCCCACAGATGCCTTCCAATCACTTCCGATTTCATCCAACGGTTGGCAGGGTTTCGTAGAAGGCACTCAATCCACCATTTCCCCTCCTCGGGAGACGACGCACAGACAAAAGGAAAAAGGGAAAGTCATACTCGTTGATAATTCGAAATCTCCGCCTCCTATTGTTCGAATCTCACCTCTTGTCTCTACTGATCGAGTTAAGGAGGAGATTTCCAGTCCTCATAGGATGGTTGTTGATCAGGTCACTGCTGCTTTACTTCCGAACCAACCAGATGGAGAGGTGGTCTCGGATCTTGGCTCTTCAGATAACAGCGATGATGGTGATTCTCATGAGAGCGACCGCGACGATATGTCACAGGAAGGTGAAATAGATGATATGATGACACTAGACCAGTACCAATCGGAGTCCCGGCGCGAGGCTTTGGTCCGGAAAGGCTCGGTCTTGTATCACACGTCTGCTTCGCATAAGAATGGAAGAGTTGAGCTTAACCCCAGCTGTGGTTGATGGTTCTTCTTCGGAGTTTCATGTTCTTTTACCATTATACGTTTTTTAGGGAGTTTCTTCTCCGTTTGTCATTTTATATATCTTTATGTTTTTTATGCTTGATGCTAATATAATATGTTGGAATTGTAGGGGCATCTCGTCGCGAGATACCTCAAGTCGGGTTTTGAACCTCATAAGGAAACATCACCCTGCCATTGTTTGCCTGGTTGAGACTAGAGCGGATGGTGATAGAGTTGATCAATTTGGGGCTAAACTACCTCGTAACTGGAGATGGGCTGCTCTTTTGGCTAATGGTTATTCCGAGGGAATCATCGTCCTTTGGCACGTCCGGATTGGTCAGGTCACTCCTCTAGCTACCTCTCGAAGAGCTCTTCATATAATTGTTACTTCTGTTTGTCGCAATCATTTTCTTATTACGGTTGTTTACAATTCTTGTCGTATTTTGTCCCAAAAAGCTTTATGGTCTGAACTTGCGAAATTTACTGACTTTAGTCTCCACTGGCTCATTGCGGGTGACTTCAATACTATAGTCTCTCTCGAAGAATGCCGGGGAGGTACTTATCGCTACTACTCTCGTAAAGCTCACTTTTTTAATAATTTTATTATTGAAAACAATCTTCTCGATTTGGATTATTCGGGCCCGAGATACACGTGGTGTAATAATTAGGTGGGGAATCGTAGGCGTTGCGCGTGACTCGATCGCTTACTTACTAATCTCAAGTGGACCCAATTTTTTAAATTTTATTCGTTAGAGCATCTTCCTCGAATTTTCTCTTATCATGCCCCTATGCTTCTTAAAGTTAGATGTCATTCTCATTCGAGTAAAAGGATTTTCCGTTTTGAAAACTATTGGCTCGATTATGTTGATTGTCATGTGGCTGTTTGTAAAGCTTGGGATTTCCATCTGCATGGTAATCCTATGAATATTGTGTCGCATTTGCTTTCTCGTGTTCGTTTTCAAATTAAAAATTGGCGCGCTTCGGGTCTAAAGTCCCTTGAAGCTAGCCTTAATTCCACTGAAAACGATATTGCTTCTTTTGAGTTTTCTGATAGTTTTTCTAATGATTTGCAACCCCAGTTTCTTGATCTTTATGCCAAATTTTCCGCTCTCCTGAGACAGAACTCCATCAAATGGGCACAGCGTGCTCATTTGAATTGGGTTTCTCAGGGGGATCAAAATACGAGTTTCTTTTATAATTATGTTCGCATCCGAAATCATACGAATTTATTTCTCAAATTTCTGATTCCAATGGCAATGTGTTTAGGGATCCTGAAGCTATTCAACAAGCGTTTGTTAATCATTTTCTAATCTCTGGACTGATAAAAGTAATCGCGATTTTCATTTCATTTTAAATGCTTTGCCGTGTGATCTCCCTCATCTTAATGATTGTGATGCCAACAGTTTAGTCAGAGATGTTTCTCGAGATGAAATTTATAATACCCTCATTGATCTTCCTTCTGATAAAAGCCCGGGTCCGGATGGCTTTAACGCTGAGTTTTATCGTTTCTTCTGGCCGGTTATTGGTGATAAGATTTGTATTGCGATTCAGTATTTTTTCCAAAAATCTATTCTTCCTAGAGAATGGGGTAAAACGTAAATTGCGGTGATCCCTAAGATTAAAAATCCCAGATTGGTTTCTGATTTTCGCCCCATATCTCTTTGTAATGTTTGTTTCAAAATCATCTCGAAAATTTTGGCCAATCGCCTCAAGGTGGTTCTGCCGCGCCTTATTGGTATTGAACAAGTTGGCTTTGTCCCGAACCGTTGCTCGTTTGATAATATTATTGTTGTTCATGAAGTAGTTCATACCTTAGAAAATAATAAAACTGACCCCCCCTAGGATGCTTATTAAGATAGATATTGAGAAGGCATATGACTCTTTGAGTTGGAGTGCAATTCTTGCCATTCTTGCTAAAATGAATTTCCCTAATACTTGGATCTCGTGGATTAAGACTTGCATTTCTAATAGTTCTTTCTCTGTCCTTATCAATGGTTCCCCGACTCCTTAGTTTACTTCCTCTAGGGGAGTTAGACAGGGAGACCCCATTTCTTCTTATCTTTTTATTATGGTGGCTCAAATCCTTACTTCTCTTCTTAATTTTGGTATGGGACATGGCATGATCCCGGGCTTTGATAGTCGCCTTCATCAGAACTTTAATCACCTGATGTATGCTGACGATCTCATCCTTGTCACTCATGCTAATCGTCGTACTGATAGGAACGTTAATCTTTGTCTTAACATCTATGCCAACTTAACTGGTCAAAAGCCTAATAGTGCTAAGTCTGCCATTTATTTCCCTTCCTGGTTCAATAAGCATGTGGCTAACCGAATCTCTGCCATTCTTAATTTTCAGATTGCTTTATTTCCTTTCACTTACCTTGGGATCTTAATTTCTCCTAAAAGATTAGCAGTGTCCAATTTCAGTTCTATCACTACTAAGATTCAAAACTTATGTTCTGCTTGGAAAAGGAGTAAACTCTCCCCATCAGCCAAAACTATTTTAATCAACTCTACTATCCTCACTCAACCGGTTTATTATCTCTCTGTGTATCCTATTCCTGATAGTGTTCTTCATGAGATTTCTAAGATAGTTAGGAGCTTCTTTTGGCACAAGAATGGCAATGGAAAGGGCATCCATTATGTTGCTTGGGATAATCTTTTGATCCCAAAGTCTGAGGGGGGTCTCAATATTAAAAATCTTATTTCGGTGAAACACTTCTTAATGGCCAAGCATGTTTTAAAATATCTTAATAAGGACAGTGTTGTTTGGGTTGATATTTTGGTCCTAAAATATGGTAACCTGAATTTTTGCAAGGATAATGCTCCTGCCGATTCTTCTAGCTTCTTTAAAGGGCTTTGTGTATCTGCTAGCAAAATCAAACATTTTATTAGATTGCATTCTGTTAATGTGAACGCCTCTTCCTTTTTGTTTGATGCTTGGTGCTCTCAGATTCCTTTGGCTTTTTGGCCTACATATGTTAATACTTCGTTGGATTTAGAATCTATTTCTCTTACTGATTTGAGTGTTGAGGGGAATTGGAATATTCCCTACCTCCACATTCTTTTTGGGGCTTCGTTTGACATGTTTACTGCTAATTTGAGTAGCATTAATAACATTAATGATAATTTGTGGATTTGGTATCCTAAAGCTGTTGCCAATAGGATGTCTTATAATGCATATCTTCTTCTTAATCGAAATTGATTCAGTAATGATAATTGGGATGATTGGAAGAAGATTTGGTCTCTTTGTACTGCTCCCAGTGTTAAACATTTTATCTGGTTATTGTGTCATGGCAGAGTCCCAACCATTGAATATCTCCACTATATCAATTTGAGTCCTAGGAATTACTGTGTTTTATGTGATTTACATTATGAAACTGCAAATCATCTCTTCTATAATTGTTCTAAAATCAGACAGGTTTGGGTGGCCCTCAGGGATACTCTCAAAAAGGATATTCACTTTCATGATGGTATCTCTAATGGCGATTGGTTGCTTAGTAGCAGATTAACTTTATTTGATAAATCTGTTATTGCTGCTGCTATTTGCTATATTTGGAAAATGCTCTGTGACTTTAACTTTAGGCAGATTCCTTTTAATTGGCGACTGATAGCTTACAAGGTGATTGTTCATGCAAAAGATTTCTCAAGAGCCCGGGAGGATCAGGGTGGAAAAAAACTTCTTTTAAACAATTTCCAGGATGGTTCTTACTTTATGTTTATCTCCACCAGAAGAGATATACACGCAAAGGTAGAGGTAAGAGGTTTTGGGTTCTTTATAGTTAACTCTAATCACGTGGTTACTCTCGCAGGGTGTTCGTTTGGTCAAGCTGAAACAGAACTGGTCGCTGAAACCATTTCAATATACACAGCAATTCAAGTGGCTATCAATGCCCAGATTCCGGTCAGATATGTGCTACTCGACAACTTTGATATCGTCAACATCCTCACAACTTATCAGCGTGTATGGGACTAGCGACTGGAACCTTGGATTCCAAATATCAGGAGGCTGCTGGAGGAAATCGGGAACCCCAAGATAAAACTCATTCCCAGGGCTTGGAATGTCCCGGCATCCAATCTTGCAATGCATAGTTTTAATTTGCATAGTATTAGCCTCTTCCTTCATGGAAGAGAGCTTCCATTCTGGATTATGAAATCTATTACTAATTCTGGGTTTACTTTTCTGTAATTTGCTGTTTCCCTTCCTTGGTTTTTGTTAGCTTTGTATTTTCTTTTTTCAATAAAATCAGCCTTCGGGTTCTTATCTTCAAAAAAAAAAAAAAAAAAAAAAAAAAAAGAGGCCTTCTGGATTGGCTTCTTGAATTTCAAATATGACCCCTTTAATGTTTGGAATCACAAGGCTTTTTTGCCTTTTGCTATTTGTTTTTGGTTTTTCAAGCCTTGTGGAGGACTGTTGATAGCATCAAGCTTTATATGCGGATATACTCTATCAATTCTAGCAATTATAATTCATGAATGGCCCTTTGTATTTTGAAATACCGTTGGCTTTGAAGCCTACTTTTTTGAATATGAGTTTAGATACTAATTCTTTGTGATTATTAGATTTTCTGATGAATGGCGACTGGGCCTTTTATTGTTTGAGTTGTGTTTTTGAAGAACTTTCGAATATTGGACGCATACACTTAACTATTAGAAATAGTTGGATTTGGTTCCTTGATTAAAGAAAATGTAGTTTTTGTGAATAAAACATATTATCTTTTATTGATTGATTCTTAATGTCTTTGACTACAAAGAAGAAAGAATAAAAAATAAGAACTACAGCATGTTTGCTATTGCAACAATTTGACTAATAAATTCCTAAAATCATGGAATTGGTTATTGACCAATTCCTTTTATTTGGATTCTCTTTAAATATGCTACTTACATAACTTTTTAACCATCTCCCTAAAGTTGGTGCATAAATATCAAGTATGTCCAACTTCTTAAGTAATGACTTAAATGAATGTCTAAGTAATCCTTTAGTAAGTAGGTTTATTGTCTATTCTGATGTCTAAATAAATGGCATGCATACATCACCCTTTTCTAGCTTTTCTTTGATAAAATGACAATCAACTTGGATATGTTTGGTCATGTCATGTTGGGTAGGATTTTGTGCGATTCTAATAGCAGTTTTGTTGTCATTGAATAGCTTCATAAGCATTTGAATCTCTCTTAGCTCTTTTAACACCCGTTGTATCCAAAGTATCTCGCAAACTCTATTGGCCATAGCTCAAAATTCTACTTGAGCCACCAACTTTTGTTTTTGCTTCTCCAAGTAACAAGATTTCCCTAAATAAACATGCAATAGCTCGTAGTTGATTTTCTGTCAACCTTCCCAAACTTACCTAATTTGTGTTAGTATACACCTTAACTCTCTCAATTCTTATTTTTCTAAAACACAACTTTTTTTCTCGGACTAGTTTTTGGATATCTGGGGGTTCTATAAACAACATTAAGATGTTCTTCATAAGGGGAATACATGATTTGACTCAATGATGTGTATCTCACGAGCATAAATTGTTCAAGTAGTATAAAAATATCTTTCCTATGATAACAATATTGTTGTGTACCGATTTTTTGCAAATATAGAACCTCTCGATGGATCGATGTTAGAATGAAAAAATTAAAGTGAACGAGACTAACAAAAGCTAAAACTAACAAAGCAAGCAAAAGATGGCTTAAGGTATTAAAATTAGATACAAAGGCTTTAAAGTTAGATAAACAACAATCTACTAACTCCCTTCAATTAAATCTAATTATCTTTGAAGGTGGAATATCCTAAGATATTCTTTATTTACTTTCAGAATATAACAATGTATCTAACTTAAATTAACTCACACTTTCATGATAGTTAAGTTAATTAGACCCTTTAAGCATTGTGATACCCAATTTTCCTCAAAAAACTCATAATTATAGCTTCAGGTTCTGATTTAGGTTTTCCAACATCTTAGTTAACCTTTCAATTCTTCTATCAATGTCTAAAATCATGCAAACACGGGATCCAATGCATTTACAAGCACTAAGAACCATAAAATTGATCAAAAAATAACTAAATATTAATATGAATATATAAGTCAATACATAACCTGCTACCTAAACATTGGGCTCATTCCAATCCTGGAACGAAGAAATCTACTTGCTCATGTTTGATTTACACACATAATATTCAAAATAATCATTAGACATACAAGAATAAAAGAAAAGAGAAGAGTAAATTCTACATTTTTCACAAAAGAATTGTTGACTTGCTTGTCGATCAATGTAAACTCTTGCTTGATTTGTGACCTATATCTTTTCGGCATCTTCTTCAATCTTAAAAGCCTATAAGAAGATCGCATCTTTATATTTTAGAGAATATCCAGATCTTCTAAGGGGTCTCAATTAGTTTTAATCTTTAGAGACTGAAATTATTTTACTAACAAGTTGAAATATTTTACAATTGGCATAGGATCCCTTAGATTAATTATTTCCTCATTAGAGAATATCCAGATCTTCTATATCTTCCAAATATGTACAGGATATTTACAATTGGCATATAATCTTTTTGAATGATTATTTCCTTATATAGTGGTGGCTATTTTAATATACTTGTACATCTTTATATACATGTAATTCTATGAAAATTAATAGAGAGAGAATTTTATTTGTTTTATCAACTACTAATGGCAAAATGGCTTGTGCTCTTTCCCTTTATCGCGAAGGTGTTGGATCTTTCAAAATGGTCGATGAAGTTGGTCAATTAAGAAGGACTTCACTCTTAACTTTGTATTGTATTGAAAACTCATTTTTTTTTTTTAATGGACATTTTATTGTAATGTTTGTTATTTAGGCCTTTGATTAATAAAATAGCTATTACTTTGCTGCTTCTTTATCAAATAAAAAACAATTGACAAAATCTTTGAATTTGGACTTTCCAAGTTTATGCGAAAACCAAGTTTTTGGAAAAATTTCTTTCGCATGCTTGCACCATCATGTTTAGCATTAAGGTGCATTTTCTTATGTTTTTTTGGTCTTGAAGGAAGTAGAAATTGATGTTATGGGGAAATGAGGAAGAGTTTATTGATGGCTTCCATTATATACAATTACAAGTGTATAAAAATTAGTCCTAAATTAACTGTGATGAAATTGTGTCACTTAAAAATCAATTTTGTTGGATTTGCAACTACTCCCAAATTGGGCGTAGTTCATTTTGTAGTATTTGCAAATCCAAACTGAAGTGGGCATGTGTGTCACATGAGCTTTATACGGAGGGTCACCGGATTCAAGCTTGTCTGAACATATCTTAAGAGGCTTCTTCAAGATGAAATTAATTGTACTATTTTAAAAGTTTGAAAGATTAATAGGGATAAAAACATGTATATCTTGACTTAAATAAAAATATACTTAATTATTCATCATACAATTAAGTAAATACAAAAGTAATTATTTATCTTATAAAATTAATTATTTATCATAAAGTTTAATTAATTCTCAAAATAACATTAAATTGTAATGAAAATATAATTAATTATTAAATTAAGTAATTATATACATAATTATTTTTGTTACTATTAATAAATTTTAATTTAGTGTATTTTATAATTAATTAAACTTAATAATTGTCAAAAATGGGGTAATCCCACCATCCGTATTACTATACTAGAAATACATCCAACCAAATACATGTTTTCAAAATCTAGATTTATAAATCATTCTAAACAAACACAAAATTTTGAAATTTAGCATTTTCAAATACAACTAAGCAAACACTGAATTTGACTCTCCTGCATTTTCAAATTCAGGATTTAGAAATACAATATAATTGGAAATCTACTGTATTTTCAAATACAATCAACCAAATATCACCTTAATGGAATTTGTAACCATAGTATATAAATCCAAGAATATACGATGAATATAATATACACAAAAAAAAAATTCTCATTAACTGGTAAGGCTTTTGGGGGAGAAAGTTGCATGTAGAATTGACAAAACTGTCTTAATGAATTTTAATTTTAAATTTTAAGTAAAACTTTAACCAGTAGACTTTTTAATCTTTAACACAATATTAAATGTTAGTTTGGTTGACAGTGGGAAAATTGAAGTTAAGCCCTATTGAATCTTATTCGGTATGCTTATTGTGATTCATAAGGCTTCATCAAATAAGGCGTAAGAAGGCTTTCACTTTGTTTAAATGAATGATTTGAGCACTTATTGACTCTAATAATTGATTGTAAAGTTGATATTGTGCCAATCATGTTGATCTTTTAATTAACAGATGTGGATCTTGGCCTTACAAATGGGGGCGCATTCACGTTTTCAAAAACAAAAAGAAGTCATTTGGGCAAAAAAAAAAAAAAAAAGAAACTTAATAGCCGCTTGGTTTGCCTAAAAATACTCTACGAAATCACACGATTTTTTTAGAATGTTACCCCATTTAAACCTGTAGCACCAGTTATATAGGCAACATAAAATCTCAAAAATAAAATTATTACTTAAAAAATTTAGTAATCAATTTACCACCAAAACAAAAGAAATACCTATCTCCGATTACGAAGTGATAGTAATATGGGCAAAAACAATTTTGGACATTGTTTTTCTTTACAATGCAATTTTTTGTATTAATATTTAATTGAATATGCTTAGCACCGGATGGATTGGTAGTTTTTGTGTAAAAATTAATGTTTGATTGTCCTTTTAAAATTTATATTGTTGAGAATCGGGCAATCTAAGCAATGGCAAGAAGAAAAAACACACACAAGAAGACACAAAAATTGTACGTTGTTCAGTTTTGAAAACCTACATCCACGGCCATACTAATATCAATTTATTTTAGTCACAACAAATTAGAGTTTTACAATTACAGTGTTATTTATAGGGAAAATATAACATGATATTTATAGGGAGAAGATAACATGATATTAACAGCGAAAAGATAAACACTAATCATGATTCCCATATAGGCCTTGGACCAAAAAAAATAAATACCAATCAAGAGTCCACATACCCAACAGTCTACCACTTGAAAACTCATTACATCAACTGCACTCCACACACATGTAAACCCAAAGTCTGTATTGATCAACTTCTGCTAGTGCGGGGCCTTCTCATCAATCAACTCTGCAAGCTAGTTGAAGCTTGGCAAAGTTTCAATTTTTCTGTAGTAACCACTTTGGTCAACATATCTGCAGGATTATTTGAATTAAGAATTTTCATCAAGAACAAGACACCACAACTAATCAATTTTCTGATAAAATAATACACGAGCTGAATATGTATTGTCCTAGCATGAAACAAGGTATGTTTTTACAAGGTGAATAACAATTTGACTATCACTATAAAGAACGCTGTTAACTTGTTTCTTGTCCAATTTTTTAAAAACTGTCTTCAAATAAATCATTTCTTTTCAGGGCTCTAAGACAGTCATGTACGCTACTTCTGTGGATGAAAGAGCAATGCTCTTTTGAAGTCGAGACATCCAACTCACCGCTGGGTCACCCATTGTGAAAATATATCTTGTCGTGCTTTTTCTTGTATGTAAACAACTACCCAAGTCTATATCAGAAAATTATTTTAAAATAACATCTCGCCGTCTATAACACAAGGCAACTTTGGAAGTATATTTTAAATAGCCTAATAGCCACTTAACTACTTCCCAATGCTCTCTTCATGGATTGAACATGAATTTGCAAACAACTCCAACAGCATGACCAATATCTGACTGCGTGCATGCCTTTACATACATAACACTACCAACTGCAGATGCATATGGAACTTTAGTCTTACCTTTATTGTCTTCATCCATTTGAGGTGACTGCTGCTTCTTGAGATTGAAGTAACTTTCCAAAAATGTACTTCTAATTTTAGCATCATGAAGACTGAACTTTTTCAACACCCTTTTAGTATATTTCTCTTGGAATAATTTCAGTATACCTTCAGATCTATCCCTGTTGATGCTCATACCACGGATTTATTTTGAAACACCCAATTCCCTCATCTCAAACACTTCAGACATTTTTCTTTTCGATTTGTTGATTTCATTCATGTCAAATCCTGCAATTAACATGTCATCAACGTACAATAGTAATATGATGTAGGATAAATCAAATTTCTTCAAGTAGCAACAATGATCTAATGCACATCTCTTGTACCCACTCCTTCTTATAAAACTGTCAATTTTCAAATACCACTTTCTTGGAGTTTGCTTGAAGCCATATAAGCTTTTCTTTAACTTGCTGACCAAGTTTGTTTTTCCATATACTTGAAAATCTTCTGGTTGTGTCATATGGATGTCTTTCTCAAGATCACCATGCAAGAAAGCAGTCTTAACATCTAGCTGCTCTAGATGTAAATCCTCGGCAGCTACAATACTTAGCACAAATTTGCTAGTAGTCATCTTGATCATGGGAGAGAAAATCCCATTGTAGTCAATGTATCTTTTCTGCTGAAACCCCTTGACCACTAGTCTTACTTTGTACCTTTTGCTGCCATCAAGCTCTTTTTTGATCCTGTACATCCACTTGTTCTACAAAACTTTCTTCTCTCCTGATAACTCAGTTAATAACCAAGTCTCACTCTTTTGAAGAGAACTCATCTCCTCTTTCATGGCCAACTCCCACTTAACTGAATCATCCATCTGCATTGTCTTAGAATAACATTGAGGCTCACCATCCTCAGTAAAAAGCAAATAGAAAGGAGAATATCTCTATAGAGGTCACAAAACTCTGCTAGATCTTCTGACTTCTATTTCTGGAGTAATTGAAACCACATCTTTTGCAATTGTGCTCCCTAAACTCCCACTATTTTCTGCAAGATCAGCTTCTTGAATATCGTCCAATATAACATTTTCTTTTTTATTATGTTCCCTATAGCCTCAGATTCCGCTGCAAGCCTATCATTGTATATCATATTCTCATCGAAGTGACATCTTTGCTTCTGATGATTTTCCTGCTCAACTCATCCCAAAAGCGGTAACCCATGTTATTAAACCAATAACCAAGGAAAACACACTCCTTGCCTTTGGATCAAGTTTATCTCTATTAGAATTTTTAATAAAAACATAAGAAACACATCCAAATACCTTCAAGTATAAAAGAGACACTTCTTTATCGTGTCATTCCTCCTGAAGAATCTTGAAGCTCAAAGGAACTGAGGGTCCTCGATTAATGAGATAACTTGTTGCACTTACTGAATCTACCCAGAACATTTTTGCAACCCTTCATGGAGTCACATAGTCTTTACCCTCTTATTCAAGTTTCTATTCATTCTTCTAGCAACACCGTTCTATTGTGGTGTCTAAAAAACAACTTTCAACATTCTTATTCGATTTTCAGCAAAATAATCTATAAATTTAGCACTACTGTACTCACCATCACTATTAGACTTCAAACATTTTATTTTCATCCATGTTTCATTCTCAACAGCAGCTTTCCACTTCTTGATGGTAGCAAAAACATCATACTTATGTTTCAAGAAGTAAACCCATACCTTCCTAGTGGAATCATCCATAAAGGTAACATAGTAGCGTGATCCTCCCATTGAGGCAATTGATGTTGGCCCATATACATCTGTATGAACTAGCATTAGCTTCCCAACCTTGGGTGTCTTCCTTGATTTTGCAAAAGTAACCTTTTTTCGCTTCCTAAGCACACACAGTTCACAGAAACCTACTTCCACACTCTTCAAATCTGGAAGCTTCCCTTTTGAAACTAGCATCTTCATACCCTTGTCACTCATGTGACCAAGTCTTCAGTGCCACAAAATTGAAGGATTACCTCCACTACTAACTGCATTAGCTTCCTTTAACAGTAATTTAACCATGTATAGAGTCCCTTTCTTCCAACAATTAGCAATAACCTAATTTCTGTTGACTATTTTCATCTGTCATTTTCAAACATGACATGATATCCATGATCATCTAACTATCCCGTAGAGATTAACATTCTCTTTAGACCGGGGATATATCTCACATCCTTCAACGTCCAAACAATACCTAAGGAGCTTTTCAGATTTATGTCTCCATGGCCATAATCTCCAAACCCTCATCATCAGCAAGATGTACTTCACCAAAATTTTCAATTCTGAAATTTAGCATCATTTCCTTACAAAGAAATTTAGCATCATTTATGTCTCCATGACCTAGGATTTGATCTGATATTCAATGCAGCAACCCAATGCGTCATCTACCTCTTTTGTTGCTGCATTAACGGACTTATCTTCCTTCTTTCTAGAAACTAAGGAGGATGTACACTGATTTTACGGAATTCCAGCATGTTATATCCTTACGAATTCTGAACTGGCCCCTATTTTTCAACTTTGATCTGCCACACCGCTGATTTCGCCCCTTTTCAAGTTTTTTGCCTCTACTCTCTATATTCAGTAAGGAACCTGATAACTCCGCTGAAGTTCTTCTCCGAATATCCTCTCCAAGGATCAAATCCTGAATCCCTTTGAAGGTCAAGTTCATCATCAAATTTAATATCTACAGCGACCAATCTCATTAAGATAGAGTTAAATTCATTCATATGATCCGTGATAGATGCACCTTTTTTCATCATTGTATTGACTAATTGGCGAATCAAGAATACCTCTTTCGAAGCATATTGTTTTTTATATATATTTGACAATACCTTGCGTAAACCGTAAGTGGTCGTCTCTTTGATAACATTGTATGCGACGTTATGAGCCAACATAAATTGGATCATGCTAAGAGCTTGGCAATCTAATAATTCATAGTCTTTCTTACTCATCTGATCTGACTTCTGCCCTGAAATAGGCTCATGTAGCTTCTTCTGATACAGATAATCTTTGATCTGCATATTCCAAACTCTAAAGTTACTCTCATCAAATCTGTCGATCTTAACTTTTCCTTCATTGGCCATAGCTTCCACTCGCCTCACAACCTAGAGTTCTGGTACTTCTTGTTGAGGATTAGGCAATCTGAACGATGACAAAAAGAAAAAGCATGCACAAACACAAGAAGACAGAAGAATTTTATGTGATTCATATTGTACCTGTCATGCCCCATCCCGCAAGACTGGAACGCAACAATCTCCGCGACAACCCGAGGAGGGGTACTCCCGTCACTCATCCTTCGAGTCGCCGCAAGGCTTGCCACACCCTGGACAAATACAGAATAAACTACAAGAATAGGTAGAAGAAGTTGCGAGACAATAATTTGAGTACAAGGTTCAAAGGACAAACATTGCCATAAACACAACAGCGATTTCAAAAAGGCAATAAACATACAAGCCAAACCCTAAGAATAACAACTACACTAGTGGATCCATATCATTATACAATACATAATGTTCAATAAACGGCGTACATGAAACAAGATTTAAAAAAAATATATCTAGCCGACGTATGCCCAGCACCCTGGTCTGCCGCACCGCCACTACTGAGCAGAGCCTGGAAAAAGGGAAAGAGGGTGAGTAACTAAGGTCATTCAGTGAGTGGGTAAGTACCAACCCCTCATAGTATAAGAATAAGATAAGAGGACAAACCAAATCTAAATATGTAGTAATACATATGGTTTGAACACCCAACATAAGTATATACACAATTATAAAATGCCGGCCGATAAATCACAAAACTCTTTAACAACTGATTAAACTTGCATAAAAAAATATATATACTTTCATAAAATATGAATTTTTCATCTCAAATAACCCAACATTGGTCTAAAAACCTCTCTAAACTCTAGCGTGGTCGCGGCTAAGTTCAGAGCCGTCAAGGCACTCATGTCCTTGATGTTGACTCCGGACACCCGATGTACATCCAAACAAGGCTCTACGCGCCACCTGAGTGAATAGATCAGTTGGGTCTACCATGCCACTTCTAAAAGCTGGACCGTGAGGACCCCCTACTGCAGTAGGTAGGTTACAATCCCATCTCCATCAAAATATTACAATAAGTAAAAGCAATGCAATTCAAGTAAATCATTTGACAGGGTCCTTGTCCACGACCAATGTTCATATTTATATAAGCCGGATCAAAGAGTATAATACATGTATGAAATTCTTCAGTTCAAACCAATGTAGCAGTATGTAACAATATAGCATTATTCATTTTCTTCAAATAACATAAAGTTTTGCTTTCAGAATACGAAACATGAAGACTACCTTTCAAAGGACTAGATTATCAATTCGATCATCGTAAATTCTAAGTTTTTCCATTAAAAACTATTTATACATATACTTAGAGAAAATTTAGCTAAAACTATGTAATCAAAATCCCACTCAAAAACTTAGGAGATCGACTCCTTTACGACGTTACTCTTCCGCCGGCTCCTTGCCGGCTGAGCTCCCACCACATACACCAACACCAGCCACAAGGGCTCAAACCAAAAGAAAGACACAAATGAAGAACAAGCATGAATCTCTTCATGCTACAAGCCATAAAACCCTAATTAGGCTTGAGCATGCCTTGAACTTGTCCCTAAAGGTTCCAAGGAGTTTATATGGGGATCAACTCCCCCAAACAACTAAGAATACAAAGTTTAACCATGAAATTCTGATTACTACAGTAGCCCAAATTTCATGATTATAGGAAACAATTTCATCAAGGTAGAAAGAGGTTGATCTCTATAACTAATTCAATAATCAAGATAGAATAGAGGAAAGCAAGCAAATAAAACCACGATTTCAACAGAAATTGACCAAGATTCAAGAGCTAAGCCTAGGGCAAGCATGATCCGTAAAATCAACATGAAACAAAAGAAAAGAGGAATGAAAGAAACTTACTTTCAATTATCTTCAACCAAGGGAGGAGGAAAAGGCCTAGGAGTGGCTGCTTCTTCTCAATCAGAGCAATGGGTATCAAGGGGCGAAGAGGGAGGAGAAGAGAAAGTCGAGGAATTAGGGCTCAAGTTCAGAATTTATATACCCCCGGAGGTACACGGCCAAGTACAGGGCTGTATAAATCTCGTTCTCACCGTGTATTCCAATCCCAGCCGGTGTAATCACTCAGGGAGTTACACGGGCAAGTACACGAGGGTGTAAAACACTCATGCATTCAACCCGAAAGATACACGGGCAAGTAAATGGGCGTATACTTTCAGTTTGGCCCGTGTACTTCTTCTGAACGCGTCCAAAGATCTACACAGACGAGTACACGGGCGTGTACTTCAAGTTCAGTCCGTGTACTTGCTCAAAACCCATGTTTTGACTAGTTTTCAGTCCAAAATGACAAAAATGAGTCAAAACGTAAGACATAACTAAATTAGGACAACTTAAATAACAACAACACAAGCACAGAAAACCAAAAGACCACAGTACTCGGTCCAAGGATAGACCCGGTTGTCTTTGGGCAACCCGGTTGTCTTTGGGCATTAGTCCATGCATTAGGGTAAAGTGGTCTTTTAGCACTAGTGGCATTCTTGCATGGTCGCACGGTAGCCTTTGCGAGAAATTTAACCAAAAACCCGGGGCAATTCAATGGGTACTGTAGCACAAACAATAATACTGTAGCACCAGAAAATTTTATCATTTCTTGTATTTTCCTAGCCTGATACATAGCACCTTGTGTTTGGAACTCATTGATATCATTTTTACTTGAGTTTAGGATTTTTTGGGTCTATAATGACTTCATTTTGCCCTATAATCCCACTATTGCATATCCAACATGTAACATCGCTTACGCATGCATTTTAGCTTATACTTTTTGTTTTAATGCTTCTTGGGTCCCCTACTTGTGTCTAGGTTGCGAAACATCTTCCAAGTGGAAAGAGATTACTGACCAATGAACACGTCTCGAGAGGAGATAACATGTTCTGTGAGTGATTAAAGTATTTATGTATAGTCTTGATATGAGTAGTATAATATTTCTCCTATATGATTTACAGTTTATTTTCATATGAAATCGTATTTTATTACCGGAAATGATTTTACTAGAAAGAATTGAACATCTTGGGTAATTGGAAAACATTTATGTATCTTACTTGAACTTGGCATTTCTATTTTTTTATGTGTTTATGATGGGAATATGCTAGTGTGCATATGAAGTTATACTCATAATGTGAAATGAAAATTTTATTGAAATGTTTACACATATGATTGGTATTGACGGTGACTACGGGCCATAGTCCAGCCCCGAACTTCAATCCGACACTACTATGGGCTTCCCCACAGTCTGACCTAATAGGAGGCGGCGTGGTTGATCCGATGATTTACCCTGATCAAGAGGTGCCCAGGGCCATTGAAAGGTTTAGGGGGAATTATTCCTATATTACTGTTGAGAGACCCAGGGTCACCACACGGGGATCTCAATGGCCAACGCTAAGGAAATCGGTATTTTGATTTTTTCCTTATATCTCTTGGGATTTGCAAACCACCTTGACTGTTATCACTGCCTCAACTGATCACCGTTGGCCATGCGATACCTGACACACATCAAGTGACAGGTCAGCCTTCCTTGTTAGAACAACAGTGAAACAACACCTGCTCGCAACACAAACACAGCACATAAAAGAAGCGAGCACAATCGATAAATATCCACGATACGAGAAGATGACACAATAAACCAGTTTTAAAGAAAGAAAAACATAAACTCTCTCGGATTTGAAAAACGTTTACAACCATGACCAAAGATCCTCACCAAGAGGACTTGTCCCCTCATAAAAACATAATAAACCCTACTACAAGAGCTACCCCAAATCCCCAAGGTTAATTGAGGCCCTTTCCCAATATAGGTCTGGCGAGAAGTCCCGGACTTCTACTTAGCTTGTAGTGTCCTCCGACATCACTGTAGTTTTAACCAACCACCCTTGGTCATAGTGCGCAGAGTACCGGTCACGCGCAGTAATACCGTATGCCATCCTCACCCCTAGCTCAGCCACGCTCCCACCGGCGTGCCCACTTGCATACACTTGCGTAAACCCTTGGCAAATCCGAAATCAGCATTTGGATCTCTCACTATGATCAAGTGTCCGACCCCAGCTAGACTTACTAAAGAACCACTCTCTAAATAATCTATGTTATATTCATTTAAACTTTTAAATTTTAAATATTTGCATATATACCCCTATATAGGGGGTGTTTGTTTGACTTCGTTTGGGGGTGAAGTGGTTGAAGTGGGGACTTCCAAACCACTTATGGGTGTTTGGTTAGTCGAAGTTGGGCCCAAAGTCATTGATTTAACACCTCCAAATCGCAACCACTTCCCCAGCTGACTTCCTCAAAAAACCCCCCGAAGTCCACGTCACCACCTTTTCTCCCACTTCTCTGAAGTGTCCCATCAACTCTTTATGGTTACCCACTTCAGCCTGGTTCTCCCGACTTTCCTCTCTTCTCCTCCATCGTCGCCGTTGTCATCTTCGTGGTTTCTAGCGACGAAAATTCGCGGTTTCTTCTCCTCCGTCGTCACCATCGCCTCAATTCGATGTTTGAGATCTCCAAGAAAGAAAGTTCGTTGTTTCTTTTTCCCCCCTTTTTTTTTGCAATTTTAATGCTTAAATGTGGAGGATTTCATGGCTGCATATGATTTTATATGTTTTTTCCTTTAATTTCTTCAATGTTTGACTTCTGTTGTTGGTTTGATTCTTGTGATTTCACTTCATGGACAGGTGCGGGCTTAGGTCTGGTTCTCCCGACCTAGGTTTCCATCTACCCTCTCTTCTCCTCTATCATCGCCATTGTCTAAAGTTCACCATTTCCTCACTTGAGTGCTAGTGATCCCCATAGAAGTAAGTATGTGGTTTGTTTGAGGAATTTTTTTTTTTACAGTTATTTTAAAGCTACATCTGAAGGGTTTCCATAGCTACGTATGATTCTCTATATTTTCCTTTTAATTTCTTCACCGTTGGCCTTCTGCTATGGGTTTGATTCTTTTATTTTACTCATCGGACAGGTGTGAGCTTCACTCTGGTTCTCTCGATGAAGGTTTCCATCTCTCCTATCTTCTCCGGCAAAGAGAGGTCTTCGCCTAACGCTGGAATCCCTAATCGAAAGCTGTTTGTGAGTGGTTTCTTTTGTTTTTTTTTTATATTTTCATTTGCAAATTTTGATGATTATTTGAAGGATTTCATGTCTGCATATGATTTTCTATGTTTTTGTTTTAATTTCTCCGACGTTCGACTTCTGGTATGGGTTTCATTCTTCGGCCTTTACTCCTTCGACATGTGTGGTTTAAATCTGGTTGGTCCTTTTTAATCCCCTGTTTTTTCTAACTACTGCTTATGATCTAGAAGATTTCATTTTCAATTTTTCTTTTAAAGGTTGGTTTTCCTTTTGTTCTTCGTCCGATCCATACCGAATCAACATAGCATGGTTTTTCATTTGTTTTTCCATTTTGAGTTTTATGTTTGATGTTTTTTTTTTAAATTTTTAAAGCTTCTTTGCTGCACACAACCTGTTTATTTTCCCCAATCTCTGCGGTGTATGTTGAGATCTGCTGTGCCATATAAAGGTTTTAAGTTTTTTTCATCGCTATTGTTCTCCACACACTATGTTTGCCTCACTATTTTGTTTAGTTTTAATTTGTTTGATGCTGTTATTTTAATATGTTTAGAGCTCCTTCCCTACGCACTATGTTTGCTTTGCTGTTTTTTTTTAATTGTTTACAGCTTCCTGCCTGAACACAACCTATTTATTTACCTATTTTCTGCAATGTATATTGAGATGTCTTGCTTCTCTGAAAGGGTTTTACTTTTCCTTTGCTAGTTTTCTACACTGAATATATTTTGTTTGATGATTTTCTCCCTAATTTCTGTTATTGTTCTCCATTCACTGTGTTTCTTTTGTTGTTTAGCTTTTTTAAACTATTTACATCTTCATGAGGTTAACTGCAACTCCTTGTTTATTTTCCTCAATCTCTGCGGTGTATGTTGAGATCTGCTGTGCCATATAAAGGTTTGAAGTTTTTTTCATCGCTATTTTGTTTAGTTTTAATTTGTTTTCTGCAGTTATTTTAATATGTTTAGAGCTCCTTCCCTACTCACTATATTTGCTTTGTTGTTTTATTTTTAATTGTTTACAGCTTCCTGCATGAACACAACCTATTTATTTACCTCTTTTCTGCAATGTATATTGAGATGTCTTGCTTCTCTGAAAGGGTTTTACTTTTCCTTTGCTAGTTTTCTTTACTGAATATATTTTGTTTGATGATTTTCTCCCTAATTGAGAGCTATTGTTCTCCATTCACTGTGTTTCTTTTGTTGTTTAGCTTTTTTAAACTGTTTACATCTTCCTGAGGTTAACTGCAACTGCTTGTTTATTTTCTCCAATCTCCGCAGTGTATGTTGAGATCTGCTATGCCATATAAAAGTTTTAAGTATTTTTCATCGCTATTGTTCTCCACACACTATGTTTGCCTTTCTATTTTGTTTAGTTTTAATTTATTTGCTGCTGCTATTTTAATATGTTTAGAGCTCCTTCCCTGCACACAACCTGTTTATATACCCCAATTGGTGCATTTTTTATTGAGACATCCTGTGCCTTAGGGTTCTATTCTTGTTCTTTTCTGTTATTCTGCACACAGCCTGTTTATATTCCCCAAATTCTATAGTGTTAATTTTGTTCCCCATGTGCTTTAGAATGGGTTTTAATTTTGTTTTGGCAATTGTCAATTGAGGTATTTTGCGGCATTCGGTTTACTATCCCCTACATATAGATTGTTTGGTTTGATGTTTTTAGAGCGTCCTCATGTTAGGCGGAACTGTATCACTGGTATCAATTTCTGCGATGTCATTGTCCCCACTTTGTAGTTTTCTGCATGAATGCTTGTTCTCATAGTGTCCTTTGTAGACTACCTAGCATTTGAAATAGTAAAGGACCATGTCCTACTCACTCATTGTGTAGATGGATAATTGGGCAGTTAATGCTAGCGTGAGACCTTTGGTAAAAGCCTTCACTACTGTTGTCGTCATCGTTGCCTATTTGCTAAAAGAAACTCACTTAAGTACGCGTGTAAGACGTAGAGAACCCTCCATGTTTCGAGACTTAACTAGGAAGAAACACATGGAACATATTTTAAGGAGTGGTCGCGACTACTGTGTAAGCTACTTGCGAATGGATGTAGGGCCATTTCTCCATCTCGCATCCATAATGCGAGATAAACATCTACTCGTAGATACACGAAATGTACATATCGAAGAACAATTAGCAATATTTTTGCACATTGTTGATCATAACACTAAGAACCGCACCGTGCGCATTGAGTTTCTTCGGTCCGGGGAAACTATTAGCCATTACTTTAAAAGCGTCCTCCGCGCCATATGTGCCATTCGTGATGACTTCGTGCATCCTCCAACCAATGTTTGCCATCCGGAAATTGAGAGCAACCCGAATTGTTACCCTTTTTTCAAAGTAAGCTCCCATTTAATTAAAACACACACTCTAATGGATTTCATAAATCATCACTACTATATTCCAAATTTTTTTTTTCACTTAGGACTGTATAGGGCTTCTGGATGGGACACACATCGATGCTTCCATCCCTCCACATGAGTTACCCCGGTTCCGTGGCCAAAAAGGTCCAACCCAAAATGTACTTGCATTGGTGAACCCCGATCTCAAGTTCACATATGTTCTAGCGGGTTGGGAAGGATCGGCAAATGATTTTACGGTCTTAAGAGATGCAATCTCACGTCCACAACCGGAAGGTCTGAAAATAATAGAAGGTGGGAAACAAACTACATGCACTTATTTGACACTGTAGGAACCCTAATTGAACATTATCGTTTGTTGTAGGAAAATATTACTTGGTAGACGCCGGGTTTACCACTATGAATGGATTCATAGCACCGTATCGAGGCGTTAAATTTCACCTGAAGGAACATACGGGAATGCGCTCGACAAACCCAAAAGAATTATTCAATCTTAGGCACTCAATGTTGCGATCAAAGGTGGAGCGCGCATTTGCCGTATTGAAGAATAGGTTCAAGATCCTAACATCACATCCTTTTTTCCCATTCAAAACTCAGGTAAGGTTAGTGCTTGCTTGTTGTATTCTCCATAACTACATTGCCGATGTCGATCCGGGCGACACGATATTGAACGAATGAGACACACAACAAGAACAACTACTCTCGACTATTAGCCGTTCACAACGGGAGCAACGTGAGGAAAATAGACAATGAACGGAGCTGAGGGACGCAATAGCGAATGATATGTGGGGTTCTTATAATAGTTTTGTGTGACTAATGTAGTACATGCTTCCCTCCCTGCTATGCCTCTCACCTATGTTGGGCATTTTTTGAATTGTATGTTTTTTCCTTGCAGAAGTATGAACTTCCATGTCCTTGGCTGCTTATTTTTCATGTTTTAATTATTTTGGATTGTGGGTCTTATCGCTTTGTTGGAATTTTTAAGCAAAAATGGAGGGGCATGATCGTGTAAATGATAATGGTTGTTCGAAGCTTGCGGGGAACAAGCGTGGCACCCCAAACAAACGATGGAACCCGAACATGATAACTTTCTGATACCACTACTTGTGGAACAAGCAAAGAAAGGCCTCAAATACGATAAGTCATTTAAACGTGCTGCATTTGCTTTTGCATCAGTGGCTGTCAACACAAGGTTCAAAACGGAGTTCACCCCCGAAAATGTAGAGAATCACTACAGAACCTTTAAGGCACACTGCGCTGAAATTAAGAAGACAAAGGAACTCAGCGGTGCTGGCTGGGACGAGAAAACAAAAACGATCCTGCTAGATCCAGTTGTAGCGGTGACGTACGTTGAGGTAATATTTTAGTCATTGTTAACTTTAACACGCTTGACAGATGTGTAACATGATGTGAAACATTTTGATTTGCAGGCACACCCAGGTGCAAGACCTTTCATCAATAAGACAATAGAGAACTATGAGGGACTAAAGATAATATGCGGCAAAGACAGGGCGACGGGGTCGTACGCGACATCTCTATTCTCATATTTCGGGGAGATTTGAAACTGACGACATGAACAACGAGAATGTCGAGTCAACTTGTGTGTTGAATCTCAGTGACGACAACGAGGACAACAATTCTACTCCGTCGGTTGTTAACAGCCCCGCGACGTCATCTCCACAAAGGACCCAACGAGCAAGTAAAGGGGCCAAGAACACCGAAAGTGGATGGATTTCATAAGGCTGACCTTGCTGAAGCATTTGATTATCTGCAAATGCATGAGAATGAAGCCCGAGGTTTCATCGTGAAGGACATGGGCCTCAGGCGCCTTTGGATTGATAGGTTCCTCTCTCGAATGGTGTGAATCCCTTGGTCGGGTGATCTTCCTGACTGGAACACTGATGCGGACACAGGACTTTCTGTTGTTACTATTTAAGATGCTATTTTGCTTTCATTTCTTACATCATGCATTACTCCTTTCTCCTCAGAAACTTTACATTATGTTGCATTGGCATTTTCCCAGCATGCTACATGTATCACTTGTTGATCATGTGTGAGGTATACGTTGCATTGGTCATTATCACTACTGTTAACTAACATATGTTTCATTACGTCAATTTCTGATATGCGTTGCAAATTCTTATCTGTTTCTTTCAGGTGGGATGAAATGGTGATGATGAGTACAGTAACATCGAGAAAACAAATGCACCGAGGCATGGTCCAATGAGTTTTAATTTGGGCAAATTAGTGAGTTGGTGGGGCGATGAGAGGGTAGTTCTCTACTGAATCATTGCACCCATATCATGTCCCGTTTTTTGCTGTCTACATTTATATATCATGTGTTTTGTTGATTACATTTGTGTGGGTATGCATGCATAATCATGTTTTTGCGCATGTTTTACTTCCTCATGTGTGTACGATTTTAACATCCTTTGGTAGTGTTTATCTGCTGTTGTATTCTACTTGCTTTTCACCATGGCTGCCTTGGTAGGTGCTATTCTGGTTTCCAGTTGTGTGTTCTAGTTGTCTTCCAGTGTTCAAACATGTTTTTACTTTGTTTTGTGTTTTTCTATTGTTTGTGTTTTGGTTTTTGCCGATTTGTTTGAGTGTTTGGAATTTGTTTTCCAACCGAAAGGTTGCAAGTGTGGCGAGGCAATCTGGATGGCATTTACCGCAACCATTGCATCCCACTTGTTGGTGTTGGTTTTTCGTTTGCAATAGTTATCCTGTGTGGTTGCGTTGTTTGGGGCAGTCGGTTACAATTGGTAATGTGGAAACCATAGGACCTGAAAATGCCAATGATGGTGCGAAAGTTCTCCACTCCTGTCACCTGAGCCATACAAGGCGTCTGCACATGGAACTAAGCTGGAAGTGTGGGTGGTATTTGTTTCAGCTGAGGTGTTACGCGATGATCGTGTGGTTTCTTTCTGTGCTTGTAGGGGCTGAAGTGGTTGAATGTGCTGCTGTACTGAACTTCCTGAACTCAAGGTGGGTTCAATCTTACTCTGATTATCATTGGACGGAATTAGGGGTGTAAATGAGTCAAGCTGCTCGTGAGCCACTCGAGATCGGCTCGGTCTGTGCTCGAATTCGATTCGACTTTTCACGAGCCGAGCCGAGCTCGAGCCCAAAATTACTCAGCTCGTGAGGCTCGCGAGCCTAAACGAGCTTATATATATATATATATATATAATCAATTTTTTAATTTATTCATATTTAAATTAAAATATTCATTAAATTAAAATTAAATTTTTAAAATTTTATATTCCTTGAAAAAACATATTTTTAATTTATTCATTTTTAAATTAAATTTTATAAAATTATTAAATTATCCCTTAAACTAGTGGTTTGGGATTCACACGTTCTCTCCCTCCTCCTTTCACAAACAAAGCCGGCGGAGAGTTTTCATTTCTAGGGTTTGAACAAGCACGGACGGCGGCCACCACCGGAACACCCGAGACGACGGACCCGAAGTTAGCTGGGTAAGGGTGAGTAGTCTTCCTCTTTGCAGTTAGTTGGGCTTTCTTTTCCTTTTCCTTCTTCTTTGCCATATAACACGCCATCAGCCATGCCACAAAAATAGAAAAATCAGACATGACGAAAGCCTCTTCTTATTTTGCAAAATAAAATAGAAGAAAAACTCACCATTAGTTACCAAACTGGACTGGACTCGCCCCTGGTCTTCTCAGCAAAAACAGAGGAGGAGGTGGAGGTGGAGGTGGAGGTGATGATGATTTAGTAAAGTATTAATTGATGTTCACCAGACTAAAAACACTAAAGAAAGACCTTTATTTTTTTAAAATATTTTGTAAAGAAAGACCTTAGTCATTAAGAAATTAAAAGATAGTACAGCCTTCTCAGGTAAGATTTTTAGTAGAAACATACGGGGCCCTTTCTTAATATATACATATATTCTTTCAGTGTATCAAAATGAAAACAAATGTGTGGGTTGGTTTCTTCTGATCTGGACCAAAACATAAAGAATGACTACCCCATTCTTCTTTTGTTAGCTGTGCTTGTTGTTTATTTTGTTTTTTTTGTTTTGTTGTTTATTTGTGTGGTTTTTGTTGAAGATGTTTGAAAAATGTGATCTTTGATGTTTACCACCATTTGCTTAATGGCAAAAATGAAATCTTTATAGATGTTGTGGGCAACTTGTGGTTTTTGTTGAAGATATTTACTTTTTTTTCTTTCTATCTTTACGGTTTTTTTGGGGGGATTAATGATGTTTACTCCTCATTTGCTTATTTGTGGAAGATATTTGTTTGCTTTTTTATTTGTTATTTAAATTTAGTGATGGTTGTGTCATTTTATATGGATGCCAAATGGATGCCAAGTTGCTTGTTCTTTTACAGTTGGTAGTTCTTCTATTCATGGGTTTCATGTATATTGAATTGGCTTTTCATTTCCTTTTGTTTGTTCAAGTTCTGACTCAAAAAAACATTTTATCCATAGACAACAAAGAGGCTTTTGGAGTTGATTTGTGGCCTTTAGCTATTTAGAAGAAGGGCAAGCTAAAATTCACGGATTCTTGTAATGTCTTCTTCCTTTTTTTATTTTTTTTTCTTTGTGTAGTACAATGATTCTATGATTGAGTGAATGACAAAACGGTGGTAAACATCAAAGATCACAATTTTCTCTTTCTGATCATATGGATGTATACTGGCATGTGATTCTTGAGTATCATGAATATAGTACTAGATGTATAAGCATGCATGGTTGAATTAATTAGAAGATGAATATTTTGATGATTTATTATGTAATATTTTTTATGCAGATGTCTTCTAGTCAAAATTATTCAATGACAAGCCCACCATTAGAAGATGAATGTTCTCCAAATGCTACAACCAATACCAACATTAATACAACGACTACAACAACAACTACAACAAATACAAGAGAAGAGGAGACATTTGAAAAGAGAAAAAGGCAAAAGACATCATCTGTTTGGACTGAGTTTGTTGAAGTTATTCTTCCGAATGGGGACAAGAAAGGACAATGTGTCCATTGCAAGACTAAGCTCTCCATACTTGCAAGTGGTGCTACAACACACTTTGGAAGACATTTGAAGACATGTTTATTGAGAAAAACTGTTTTAAGTCAACAAAAAAAGATTGGTTTTGAACCAAAAGAAAAAGAATGTGGTGACATAGAAATAACACCGGCATTTATAGATGGCAAATTGGACATGGGGAAGATGAGAGAGGCAATGGCTCATTGGATTCTAATGCATGAGCATCCATTTTCCATTGTAGAGGATGAAGGTTTTAACATGATGCAACAAAGGGGAATGCCTCAATGGGAAAAGATTTCTCGTGTGACAGTGAAGAAAGATTGTATGACTGTATATGAGAATGAAAAAAAAAGGTTGTTTGCATTATTGAAGAATGTCAACAAAATTAGCTTGACAACCGATATGTGGATGTCATCACCTCAAAAGATGGAGTATATGGTTGTCACAGGACACTTTGTTGATGTTGATTGGAAACTACAGAAACATGTTCTTAATTTTGTTCATCTTCCTCCACCTATTCGTGGTATTGACATTGCAGATGCTATTTATAAATGTTGCAAAGAATGGGGAATTGAAGGTAAAGTGTTCACAATCTCGGTTGATAATGCTTCAAAGAATGATGTTGCTATTAGAAATTTGAAAGACACTTTTACAAGACACAAGAAGTTGCTTTGTGGTGGAAGAATGTTTCATGTTCGATGCACAACCCACATTTTGAACATAATGGTTCAATTTGGTCTTCAAGAGATTGAAAGTGTCATTAAAAATATCCGCGATAGTGTGCTTCATATTAAGCAATCTGAAAGGAGACTAATTATGTTTTCTGAGATTGTGCAACAATTGCAATTATCTTATAGAAAGTTGGTGCTTGATTGCAAGACAAGGTAGAATTCAACTTATGAGATGCTATCAGTTGCATTGAAGTTCAAAGATGTCTTCCCAAGATACAAAGATCGTGATATCACCTATGATTGTTGTCCAAGAAATGAAGAGTGGGAAAAGGCAGAAAAAGTTTGTGAAATTCTTGAAGTGTTCAATTCCACCACCAATATTATTTCTGGAAGTGAGTATCCTACCTCAAACTTATTTTTAAATGAAGTTTTTCGTGTGAAAGAAATATTAGATAGAAAATATCAAGAAAGTAGAGGTGAAGATAACTTCATTTTTTACATGGTTACAAATATGAAAATCAAGTTTGACAAGTATTGGGGTGAATGCAATTTGATGATGGCAATTGGTTGGATCCTAGGTGCAAAATGAGAGCTATTGAGTTTTCATTTCCTAGAATGTATCCTTCTTTGGAAGCACAAACTCATATTCTTGATGTGAAAAATTGTTTGTATGAGTTGTACAATGAATATCTTGTTGAGTATCAATCCATTGGCTCTGTGAATAGTGCTGAAACTACATCAATTGGTTGCACAAGTAGTACTAATAGTGCAAGTGGACAAAGTTCCTCTTCAGGATGGTCACAATTTGAAGCATTTGTGAAGACAATTGAAATTATTACTCCACAAAAATCTGATTTGGATATTTATCTTTAAGAAGGGTGTTATATTTGTGAAGAAGATTCTAGCAAGTTTGATGCCTTGGAGTGGTGGAAGGCAAATACGTTGAAGTATCGTGTTTTGTCTAAGATGGCTAGAGATATTCTTGCTATACCTATAACAACTGTAGCTTCTGAATGCACTTTTAGTGCCGGTGGACGAGTTATTGATTCATATCGTGCTTCATTATCTGCTGATACTGTTCAAGGTTTAATTTGTGGAGGTGACTGGTTGCATTGCCTTCATTGTGTGAAGAAAAAGAGTAAGGTATAATTATGAAGTATTTTGTTTTTACTTGAATTATTTTTATATATATAATAACTAACATATATGAAGTTTCTTCTAATAATGTTTACTTTCTTATTGCAGAAAGAGAAGAAAACAATAGAAGTTACTCTTCCCATCAATCTTTGACGAAATATTGATTTTTGGTGAAAATGCCTTGGAGTGGTGGTTCAATCATTTAAACATTTGTTTATGAAACTTTGTTGTTGTATTTCAAATTTTCAATTACATGAAGCTAATATTGTGTTTGATTTGGATTGTTTAATTATGGACATGTTATTTGTGTTATTTAAATTTGGAGTTTAGAATTTTATTATGAATGCAATGAATGGAAAGTGTAGTGTTGTAGATATATATGATTCATGAATACATAGAATTCTTAAACGAGCCGAGCTCGAGCTACTCGAGCTTTTCAACGAGCCGAGCTTGAGCACAAAAAATATGGCTCGAACGAGCTCGAGCCGAGCTCGAGCCTTTGAATATTATAAACGAGCCGAGCTCGAGTCTGGTGATACTCGGCTCGGCTCGGCTCGTTTACAGCCCTAGACGGAATGGTTACTATTTATTTTAGATGTGGCTGTATTTTGAGAAAAATTGTTGTCATAGTGGTGCAAGGGCGGGATAGATTGAACGGTTAGGCATTGCACACGACATATGGAGGCCCTATGAGATCAAATACCGGGCAGTGATGGACTACTTGCAAATTAGATGCGCTCTCTTCCTCGACAAAGGACGAATCTATTGGTGTTTGATTAGTGTTTCGGACACTTGAAATTGGTGTGTTGTCGATCATTGTTGCTTGAGTTTGGAAATAGTATTCGTTATATACGGTTTACAAAAGCCAAAGTCTGGAATTTCATCCTTATGTTATGATTCTCATGTTGTAGGTGACGTTGTTGTCTTTCTTATGTGACATGATGCTTATAACTATTCTTATTGGCAATGATATCAGTTAATGACGAAGCAGAAAGTTAATTATGGTGTAATTCGTCAATGTTGCCGTGTTACATCGCTCTCGTACACACTTAAATTTTCACAAATTCATTCACTCAAATACAGAAAGCTTAACTGAGAATCTCCGGATTTCATCCTTATGTTATCATTTGCCAAAGTTTTTTTTTAAGTTTCTAATACAGTCATTGGCTTCTTACCTATGATATCATCAGGATAGTTGTGGTAGACATAAGAAACAAAGTCCCGGCTCACAATCAAGACGGGCATAATCTTCACTCCGTTGATGCTCATTACATTGGTATAAAACACAAAGCCAATGTGCTAATTACATTGGAAAAATTAAAACTTAATAAAAAATTAGAAAGATAATAGGCAAAGTTGAACTGAATTTAGCTCACTTAAAAAATAATAATAAAGAACCACTCATTATCGAATGATTAAAACGTAACCACGGTTAGGAGAAATTTAATAAACAAAGTATAACTAAATTTGGACAACGTAAAAAAAAATTAAATTAAGCACTCATTATCGAATAATTAAAAGTTAACCCTCCATGTTTACAAATTTTAATAAACAAACTTTAACCATCCTTACAAAACCTTATCACAATAATTAAAAACTTGATAATCACAAAAAATACAAGGGGGGTAAGCATACCCCCTCCCCGAAGTGGTAACCATACACCCACTTCACCTCTTACCAAACACCATGAAGTGGCTGAATTAGCAACTTCCAGCTTTCACTTCAACTAACCAAACACTGGAAGTGGCTACTGACATGACACTTCCAGCAACAACCAAACACACAGAAGTCTGCACCTCCAACTGAACTATACACTTCCACTGAAATGGCTACTTTTAGGATTTCACCACTTCGGAAAGTCACTTCCAAACCAAACACCCCCATAATGATTAATATTTTTATTTGACCTTTAATATTTTTTTAGACTTTGAGGTAAATGATGGTGTTATTATGTTGTTATATAAATTGTACCATACTCTAAAGGATTTTCAATAACCAAATTATAATAAATAGATTGAAGAAGCAAATTAAGTAAAACAGAGCAACTAATCAGGGTATTAAACCTAAATATAAACATCAACAATTTATGGATATTTTGAAGATCGGGATATCAAAATTAAAAATTATGACCATCCGCATAAATTTCCAATGTGCCTCATCATCCAAAGATAGCTCGGATGACCGCCACGTCATCTTCGGCAGATAGGGCTCACCGCCGCACACATATGGAAAAGGCAACCAATCTTGTTCAAAACCAATCCCCGGCGATGACGAGCGGGAGCCCTCCCCAGCCCATCCCACCCTTCACCTCCACCGTCTCGAACGCCCCAAACCCTCCCCCAATCCTCCACAAACCCTCCGATCACCAACCCCCAAAGCTGCAATCCACCACCCAAGAACCGGCATGGAACGAGCGGAGAGTCGTGGGCACCGTCGATTACGACCGCGGCAAGCGCTGGGTCTCCGTCGAGGTACCTGGCCTCGGCCGAGACCGTATCCCCGCCAGGTACCGCCTCCGCGTCGACGGCAGCCGCTGGCAGGTCGACTGGAAGGTCTCCGAGGTGGTTGATAAGGTGCTTGAGCTCAAACACTGGGAGGATATTGAAGGCTTATTGAATCGCTGGGTCGGGCGTTTCGCTCGCAAGAATTTCCCGCTCTTAATTAAGGTGTGTTTGCGATTGTCCTCGTTCTTTGATAGTTCGCTTCTGCTTTCATGTTTCTCCTCTTTCTTGTTGAAGATTTACGAGACTGGTTGTATCGAGGAAACTTGGCAATGTTTTGATAGTGTTGGACAATGTAGTGGAGTGCTTGAGTAATTGCTCTGATTGGTTTCCTGAAAGTCTGTAAATGGCATAATCCCTATCAATATGAACTTGTAGATTAAACTTTTCTGTGTCACGGATCCAATCTAGCAGGCACATCATTTGAGCATGTTGGTGATTGGTAGAAAGTACTTGTTCATCACAAATTTGAGTTAGGAAACGTGAGAATAAATGTGCATTTAAGGTTGGTTTATTTAAATGAAGAGGCCAGTGTATATGGTCTGCTGAAAGAGAAACATGATATGTCATGGTTCAATGACTAGTGGCCATAGTGAAATCTATGGAAAAAGGTTTTGGTCAAGGAGGCCCTCTTTCTAGAAATTTTCAACTGTGGGCAACAATGGCTGATTATCTGGTTAAAAATACAAGTGCTGCTGCAATTTATGCATGAGAAGAGCCTTTCAATGAAAATGCAAGTGTGGTGAACAATTAAACGTTGTAAATCTTAAAAGAGCATGGAAGACCTTATAGAATTAGGTGAGAGCTTTCATCCTCCGGAACTTTGTTTGGGTTGTAAGGTATATTTGGTTTCCAAATAAGTTTGATTAGACATAAATATTTTTTCAATGTTCTCCTGTAACCATTTAGAGAGTTTGGGAAATAATCTACTGATTTTTTTTATTCTCAATAGCCATGAGTGGGTGCTGAAGGTGTACTTTTGAAAATCTAGTCTCCTATTGTGTTTGCTGTCTCAAATATATGCACTAGCTGCTTGGTGTCACTGTAGTGATTCAAATGTTGATCTTAAAAGTATATTCAATGAACAGTTTTTTATGATTATAAAAGTTGAAACCTCTCCATATTATGTACTTATAAAATTTGAGTTTAATTATATAACAGACCAACTTTGGACAAATGTTTGACAAATTTTAGCCTTCAATTGCTCTTTAATATTTGTGCAACTGGTAAAAATTTATTGAAAATGTATTCTCCTATTGCATTTGTTGTCTCAAGATGTAGCAAACATCTAGGCATTGTGGCACACACCTTGGAATTGGTAGTGACACAAAGAGTTCTAATAAATTATACCTTAAAGAAAAGGCAATCACATCTTCAAAACATGGTTAAGCTTCACATTTTGATCAGCCATGCCCTTGTAAAAGATCCATTTCCCATTTTATAGATATTAGGTACCTTATTCACACTAACTTTTGGTACAGTACACTTGGACACTAGAAACAGATTGTTGACTTTGAGATGCTCCCCATCTTGCCAAATAATAGTAATTGAGGTGGCTTTTTGAGCTCTACTATGCGACCTAATATTTTCCAACTTTCCTCAGCCTATAGCTTGTATCAGAAGTAAAACCAAATGAGGAAAGTTTCATCTTTCTGTAATGATTTTATTGTTCATGTGCAGTTCAGCCCAAGTATAAATGGCTTTTTGTTACAGTGATTCAGTTCATCTCACTATGCCATAGCTATATGTTGAAGTGCATAAGTTGACTACGTGCATTTTTCCATCAACTCTTGCACCATGTTTACATGAGTTATGCACACATTTAGAGTGAAGGGTTTGAACACTTATTTTCTCTATTACTTGCTTGCATGTCTATGGCATTTGTTTTAATATTCATTCAATTGTGCAACTTTGAGTTCTTCTATGGCTTGATAACCAGTGGTCTTGCAGTTAACATAATAAAATATTGATGTTCTTTGGTCTTTTCTTCCTTTGAATTTGATGAGGGAGTGAATTTGTAACCTTGTCTTTCTGGATCTGCTTTCCCTAAACATCGGCTTTCATTCAATACTAAGATTAGAGACATCAGTTGCATATCTAATTTTGATTCACTGACCGGGAATAAGTCTCAATTTTAAATATTATATGAGCCCTCAGCAGCTTATGATATAATTAAACATTGTTATATATATATTTATGTACTTTTTTTTCATGAATCTTTGAATAAATTTGGTCAACAAGAAATGCTTTCTCTACCTGTTGAAGCTTATAGTTTTTGTTGCTATATTGTAGGAAATAACCAATACTGGTTCCCTTGAGCATTCTGTTCAAGTGTTTCGATGGATGAAAAATCAAAAGAATTATTGTGCCCGAAATGATATCTATAACTCATTGATTAGGTTACATGCCAGACATAATCGAACTGATCAAGCACGTGGGTTGTTTTTTGAGATGCAAGAATGGAGGTACTATAAAGCCTTACTAATTTTAAATTTTGATTTTCTGTAATATATAATTAACAGAAAAAAGTTATTTGTCCACTAAGGTTTTTATATGTTGGAAACAATTTCTTTTTCATTTTGATATTTTCCTTGTTCTTCAGCCTAGAAAATTTTCCCTTCTATTTTCCCTATAAAATTTTCCCTAGGGTTGAAGTTAGAAAAATTTTCCCGTTTTGAGGGAAAATAGGGTCATGTGACAACATCCATGGAAAAATTTTTCATGAAAAATTTGGGCAAAAAAACATCCTATTTGGCTAGAAAATTTAGGTAATCAAACACAACCTTAGAGATTACAAGAATGATAATTGGCATCACTTCATAAAAATGTTAGCACCATCTATTTCTTAATAGAACTAAGTTCTAAATACTAGTTGACGGATGCTCATGTTTTCCCAGTAATCCTTCCAATATGTGGGTTGGTTATTATGCTTCATATGATGATAGATTGTTGTATGGTCACATATGAAGAGAAACTGAGGCGGAGAGTTATATCAAATGAGAAATTCTTTAGTGTGTTATGGTCTCCGTATTACCGTTGATACCCCTTTTCGGTGCTTGAGCATATGTGATATTGCAATGATTAGGTCCTGAAGTTAAGTTTGATAATGTAAGAAAAAACTGGGGAGTTTACACCTTGGCTTATCTTATCTAAATTTTAATGTATTTCGTTACATGCTTATGACAACTATTCTAATTCCTATGTGCAAGTCTTGTAAATGTGTCATGCTTGAATATGCCATTATGCGTATATTCATTGTTGATTAAATTGGTTTTGAATTTTGTCTAACCATTTTTTTTATGTAAAGAAAGTAAAACTGGAGAAACAAATTATGGATTCACTATATCATTCAAGGAGCCATCCTATACATATATAGAGAAGACAAAATCTAAAAATAATAAACTACGTAATTACAGCTATTACTAAAATTACATCTCTAATTTTAGCTATATGATTTATTTCTTTTAACACTCCTCCTTAAGTTGGAGCATATACATCTAACATGCCCAACTTGTTACATATACTATCAATGTGTGTTTTACAGAATGGTTTGGTGAGGATATCTGCAAGCTGAAGATTTGTCTGGACATGAACTAGTTGTATGCATGGAGGGTAGAAGCTGTGCGTATAACAAGATCTCGTACAATGTGGGAGTCTACCTCGATATGTTTAGTCCGTTCGTGAAAGTCCTGATTCTTGGCAATGTGCATTGTTGCTTGATTGTCGCAATGTAACCTCATCAAACCATCATGTACAACACCTAGCTTATTGAGCAAACGTTTCGCCCAAACCAGTTCACAGGAAGTGTTTGCCATTGCGTGATATTCTGACTCCGCGCTGGACCGAGCTACAACAGTTTGTTTCTTATTCTTCCAGGAAACAATGTTACCACCAAAGAAGATACAGAATCCAGTGGTGGATCTCCGACTTGTAGGACAGCCGGCCCAATCTGCATCGGTGAATCTTGCTATCCTGTCATGTCCATGGTTAGAGTAAATGAGTCTTTTTCTTGGAGATTCCTTGAGGTTCCTGAGAATCCAAACAACAGCATCCCAGTGAGTAGTACGAGGAGTCGACATGAACTGACTCACGGCACTCACTGGGTAAGAAATGTCAGGCTGAGTAATTGTTAGATAATTTAATTTACCAACCAGTCTGCAATATCCCTCAGGATCATGTAGTAATTCTCCATCTTCTAGCATAAGCTTGGTCTCAGGGATCATCGGAGAATCAACAGGTTTGCATCTAAGCAACCCGCTTTCGTTGAGCATATCGAACATATATTTCCTTTGACAAAAGAGAAGCTTGTCATTAGATCGTAATACCTCAATGCCGAGAAAGTTCTTGAGCTTGCCAAAGTCGGCAATCTGAAACTGCTTGTTCAAGAACTTCTTTAGCGCAGAGATCCCATCTCCATCATCACCAGTAATGATGAGATCATCTCCTTATGCAACCAAAATAATAGTTTTTCCTTTCAAGTGCCTGTAAAAAACTGAGTGATAATTAGTACTTCTAGTCGTACCAAAATGACCGAGAGCCTATGATAGATGAGCAAAGCATGCTTGAGGGGATTGCTTGAGGCCATGCAGAGATTTTCACAAACGAAAGACTTTGGAGGCCTCTTCCGGAACAACAAACCCAGGTGGCTGAGTCATATAGACCTCCTCCTCAAGGATGCCATGGAGAAATGCATTCTTGACATTGAGTTGGTGCAGCAACCAGTGGCGAGTGGCAACGAGAGCTATGCAAATATGAACAGACGCCATTTTGGCAACAGGAGAAAATGTGTCATCATAGTCAATGCCATAGGACTGGGAGTAACCTTTGGCAACCAACCGAGCTTTAAGTTAGTGAAGTGACCCATCGGGGTGGATTTTTAAGTGAAGACCCACTTGCAACCAACTGCATGTTTTCCAGGAGGGAGAGGACAGAAATCCCAAGTCTCATTTTTCCACAGAGCTGACATTTTCTCCTGCATAGCACTAAACCACCCCGGATGTTGCAAAGCCTCTGTCACATTCTTAGGAACTGAGTAATTGTCAAGACGGGTAGTAAAGGTATGGTGATCGGCAGATAAGGCTGCGTATGTACAGAAGTGGTTAATAGGATATCTGGTACAGTTGCATGGTTCTTTGCGAAGGGCAATGGGAAGGTCAAGGTCAGATATGGGAGGTGGAGAGTTATGAGCATGTGGAGGTTATTCGACAATTGCAAATGGTGTAGGTAATGATACAGGAGATGCATAAGTTTCAAGTTTTTACATAGTTTGGATAAAGTTAATATCTACAGGGAGGTTTTCACCCCTTCGAGTGTATACCTAAGTAATAGAAGGCGTAGGAGGTGTCGGTGGCACATCACTATCAAGAATTGAAGAAGAACTGATCTGACTATCAGGGCATTTCAGAATAGACGGGACTGACTTAGAGATAGAAGATGTGTTAGACTCAGAGTATGGTACGGACTCCATAAAAATAATGTCAGAAGATATAAATTACCTCTTAAAAGTAGGACTATAGCACTGATAACCTTTTTGAGTACTAGAATGCCCTACAAAGATGCATCGCAAGGACTTCGGATCAAGTTTTGTACGACCCAGTCACGTATTATACACATAACAGAAGCAATAAAAAATCTTGGGCGGAATAGGAAATAAGAAGGGTACAAGATATGATAGGGTATGACACCATTAAGTGCAGAAGAAGGCATGCGATTTATCAGGTGACACGCAGTTAGGACCGCATCTGTCTAAAAGCGATGAGGACATGTCCATGAATTATCATGGTACGTGCCACCTCAAGGATGTGTTTGTTCTTTCGTTCAGCCACTCCATTTTGTTGAGGTGTATAAGCACATGATGATTCATGGAGGATACCATTATCAGTCGTATATTGTACATATTCATTTGAAAAATAATTTTTTGCATTATTACTACGGAGAGTTTTAACGGTGGTTTTGAACTTAGTTTGCACTAGGGAACAAAAAGTTGAAAGTTGTGAAAAGATGTCCTGCCTAGAATTAATAATAAAAATCCAAGTTTCATGAGAAAAATCATCCACAAAGGTAACAAAATATCGAAAACCAGATACAGATTTGACAGAACACGAACCCCATACATCATAATGTACTAAAATAAAAGGACTGTTAGATCGACTAATAACTCTAGGTGGGTGGGAAGCACGAACATGCTTTCCTTGGATACATGACTCACAAACTAATTCTGAAATAGACTGAAATTCAAGTCAAATCTTCTTCAATATCTGGAGAGAGGGGTGCCTCAAATGAGAATGAACCTCCTTCGCACTAGCAGTACTCAAGTATGCCGCTTACTAAGATGAGTTCTCCATGCAATACAATCCCCTATCCTTACACGTAGTGCCAATCAACCTGTTCATCACCTAGTTCCTGAAAAGTGCATTTAGTTGGAGTGAAGGTTACTGAGCAAGATAATTGTTCTGCTATTTTGCTTACGGACATGAGGTTTTTAAGGAAAAGAAGGGACATATAGGACAGATGATAAGGGCATATTTTGTGAAATCTGGGTGAATCCAATCCTCTCTATATTACAAGTAGAGTCGTTGGCTTTTTGGATAGGTGGTTGTGAAGTGGTGGAAAGTCCTGATAATATACTTTTCTTCTCAGTCATGTGGTCAGTAGCACCTGAGTCAATAATTCATTATGGTTTTGATGCTATAAAACAGTTGGAAGTTATACCCTGAGTGGGCTAAACTAGCCCTTGGAGTCTGTGGATGAGCGCTCATACTAGCGCGAGAGAAGCCCAACTGCTTAAGTCGTTGAACTAGTATAGCATCTTCTTCAGAATTTGTGTGTTCACCGGATGCTTGGTCAATGTTGGCCATTTGAGCGTGAGAAGGAAAACGCGGGGAGCTTTTAGGGCGCTTTGGGCAGTCACATTTCATGTGGCCCCAATCCTTGCAGTAGCAGCACACACATTTTTATCAGTTGGATTAGAAGAACCCCCATATCCTTTTCGTCTTTTCCCAAATGGTTGTCTTGTACTTTTACCTTTGTAGGTACCCAGCAACGAGTGCTGAGTTTTCTAACTGATGTGTTGGGACACTTTCCTCAGATGGGAACATATCACGTAGGAGATGATATGTGGTTGCTAGGGTTGGTACAGCGGATTAGCCTAGAAGAATTGGCCATGTTGTGGAATATTTTGAGGACATACCCCTGAGAAATGTGAGGGTATCAAACTAATCCCAGAGTCGCTCATAAGTGGCACGGTCTGGACATTAGGGAAACAATTCTCTCATTTTATCAGACAATTTCTTAAAGGATGCAAAATACTCAGTGAGACTAAAATCACCTTGTTCACACCGTGCATATGATTGAGAGACAGCATATGTGTGGACCATGCTTGCCTTTCCTAAGTAGGTGACCTAGAGGTGATTCCACATCTTCTTTGTGGTCTTAAATGTTTGTATAGTTGACAGGATTTCTGGTTCCATTGCATTCAATAAAATGATACGGATGGTATTGTCTTCAGTAGTCCATTGCTTTATTTTAGCAGGTTCAGTTGGTACATCATCAGTCAAATATTGGTTTTTTTCAATTGCCTCTAAACTAGTTTGAACAAATATTGACCATTGTTCCCAATTAGAATCAGATATGTTCACCGGTTTTTCAGCCATTTTTCGAACTGTTGAAAGGTTTGACTCATTTTTTTCTACTAAAATTTCAATAGAGAGAAAATGAGAAGTAACCAATATGTCAGAAAGAGAAAAGAATGAAACAGAACCAATCGGCTTAAATCAGATTAGTTAGCCTAACAGAGGCGAGCAGGATCCCGTGCGAGGTCTGATGTGAAGCGTCGGAAGAGAGATCTGGTTAGTGTGTCGGTGAGATCAGATAGACGCGTCAAACGAATGAGCACCCTCGCCCTCGTAGTTGCAGCGAGAGTCGGAGTAGACGAGCTAGCCGCCAGAAACCCTAACCTAGCTCTGGCACCATGTAAAGAAAGTAATACTGGAGAAACAAATTATGGATTCACTATATCATTCAAGGAGCCATCCTGTACATATATAGAGATGACAAAATCTAATAGTAAACTACGAAATTACAGCTATTACTAAAATTACATCCCGAATTTTAGCTATGTGATTTATTTCCTTTAGCATTTTAGAGCTTCATATGTTGGGGTGGTGGAAACACAAACATGATTGAAAATTCTATAATAATAATAATATTGAGGAGACCACTTAAAATATTCATGAGCAAATTGTCGAGCTTCATATGTTCAGCAGTATTAAGTAGTGTGTTTTTGTGCAACTATACTGTGGACTCATTGAGGAGACAGTGTATGCTTTGGAAAAAGCACTGTAATATGTAAAACTATGTCAGAGATCCATGATTGGATATGGTGATGCCAATGGAAATGGTTACAAACGGTGCACTCTTACCTCATATCTCGTCGGTGTGACACATTAAACGATGTAAACCCATATAAATACTGTGTATTGGTAGAAACCTGTCTCAAATCTCATATTGAGATATAGCAAAAATCATACCTGATGGATATGAAATAGATGACAACAACAACCAATCATCAAGCCATTATTGAAAACCTCATCTTGTATTAATAGCAATTACAGAAATTATGCTGGAGTTTAACAGACATTCCATCAAGTCCTCTCTTTCAGGATTATGCAAGGGCATGCTGAACTTCTTGAAGAGTGACTGTGGTACATGCAAATATAAGCACTCAGGTCCCTTCCTCTATTAACTGTTTACTGCTGTCGGTGACTACTTAAGTACAAAGGATGGAACTAAGCTTGGTGCCAGCTAAGGATGCGCTCAGTTAGAATTGGTGGAATAGTCTGATTTCTTCTCCTATTTATCCTCATTGATTATTCAGGTTCTATGAAGCTTTTATGGTTTGGTTACTAACTACTCATAAGATTGGCTGGATACCTGCTGTTTGTTTGGATCATGACATAATATGCATAGTTCTTTACATTGTGTACTGGAACATCTTGTTCATCACAGATTCACATTTACTTGAGGTGCTTTGCAGTTTTTTTAATATTTATTTATTTATTTGTTTTACAAACAAAATTGGACTGCATTATTCTGTTTAACAATATCATCATCATGGTGATGAAGTGGTGATATGGTCACGCTAATCTTGTCTTTCATGGATTTATTTTGGCAGTTATGATTCTAGTTCGCCGCATTCTAATCATTTCCCTTTTTTTTTTCCTGCCATGGCACTACATATTGTGCATCTTATTTCTTTAGATGTAAACCTGATGCTGAAACTTACAATGCTCTCATCAATGCCCATGGTCGAGCTGGTCAATGGCGGTGGGCGATGAACATAATGGAAGACATGCTTCAGGCTGCTGTATGTATCTGATGCTGTGCTATTCTTATGTTCTAAAGTTGTTGTGAACTTGTAGTTCTAGCTGATATTAGTGTATCTTTCAGCATATTGTCTTTATTGTTGAGTGGGTTCTTAATCGAGTTTTAACTGAAGCTGAGCTGAATTTTAACCGAACTTGCATTAAGTACTTCTTAACTTCATTTTAATTCTTCTTAAGCTCATGACTTTAACAAGATCCCAAAAAGGAACGTGAAAAGTGATAATCATATTCAGTTTGAAGCACTTGGCAGTACATTCATATTTCTTAAGTTCCATATGTAATTATTGATATTAGTTAGTTGAGGTTCTCTTTCTCTGTGTGCTACTGAGAAGTAGATAAATTGGAAGATGCTATAATGAAAAAATAAAAAAATAAAATATGGTGCTGGAAATCTCTAAATAAAATTTTGAATTATCATAATACGATATGTTGCTAATTTTTTAATGCCTAGAAATAGGATCATTTTATCATAGAAGTAATAAGTTGGACTCTTACATATTTGGTATAATACCTCATTTAGTCCCTGTATCTCACTCAATCTGTCTTTTTAGTACCTCTATTACAATTTGACCCAAATTGGTCTCTCTATTAATGATTTGAGGAAAATTAGGTCCAACCCATGACGAACGTTCTTTTCTTTGTTATGTGTTGGACTTAATTTGTCTCAAATCATCAATAGAGGGACTAAAAGGGGTAAATTGAGCTCAATAGAAGGACTAATGGGGGCAAATTGAGTCAAATACAGGGACTCAATAGGGTATTTTATAAAACTTTCATAATGCCACATCAGCAATATCAGACGGAGAAAAGAACGTCCGTCACAGATTGGACCTATTTTACCTCAAATTATTAATAGAGGGATCAATTTGGGCCAAATTATAATAGGGGGACTAAAAGGGCAGATTGAGTCAAATACAGTGACTAAATAGGGTATTCTACCTACATCTTTTCATTGTATTCGATGCCAAGATTGATTTTGGAAAGAAGAATGACAAAAAGCATGTGATGAAGTACACCAAAATAGAAAACTTTTGGGTTGTCGGGTTTAGTCATTATAGAAAATGCTTCTTGGATGTATTGGAAACTTAAGCGATGGCAAACTTTTGGGTTGCAGGTGTGAGTTATCCAGGTCTTATCTAGACTTGGTGCTATTCCTAAACGGGGTCTTGTTTGGGATACAATATTAGTAGAAAAAGATTAAGGGCTAATAGTTATGAATAACTATTTCATGATGCAGCCAATTGCTATCCATGATTGATGCAATCAGCAGTAATATCTCTAGAATAATGATGTGCAAGCCCACATATTGTTCAACTAGTATAAAATATATCGTTCCCACAAGGACTATGTTGTCGATTACCAATTTCTTGCAACTATAGGTTATGTAGACAGATCGAGCACAAGACTTATAAAAACTAAAACTAAATTATGGCTAATGCAAGGAGGGGGAAACTTTAGAGTCCAAGTGCTTTTAGGATTAGGGTTTCACCACAATGGTAAACAAAAGATCATGTATTGATTTCTTTTCTATTATGCTTAATAGTTTGAATGTGATTTATCCTAAGGTACTTGCTATTTCCTTTCAGAATATACTAAAGTATCTAACTTAGAACAACCCCTACTTTCGTAGTAGTTGAATCTAATTAGATCCTTTAAGTTTTGTGATAATTATTAATCCTCAAGAAATCCTAATTTAGGGTTTCAGATTTAATCCTAGGGTCTCTAACACTGCAATTCACCTTTTAGTCCTTTTTTTGGTGTCTAATATCATGCAAATATGGGATTCTTCACATTCACAAGCATTTAAGTATCAAAGAATTAAATCAAACAAAACTTAAACATTAAAAATAGAAGGGAAAGTCAATATAGAAGTCTTTGTTCATCAAAGGTAAATCCCCAACCCTAGAAAGATAAATCTCTACTCACTCATGTTCGAATGGCAACTCATAATATTTAGAATAAGCATTGGACAAATAAGGATAATAGATAGGAAAAGAAGTAAGTCTAAATCCTTCACAAAAAAGTTGTTGGGTCGATCGATGAAAGCCCTTTTTGATCTTTAATCTTAACATTTTCTGGCATCTTTTCAATGCTTGAAGTCTTAGAGAAATCACCTATTCTTACTCTTCCCCCATAGCCTCCTTCTTCAGAAAAGAAAGAAAACTCATGTTGGCCTTATATAGAGGCGGGTTAAATTAGGGTTGAGATGGCAGTAAAGATCTATGGCTATGTTAGCTAGCACAAGTGGATCGTGCATCTTTTAGGGTTTGAGTCGTTTGAATTTCTGCACCACTATCCATGGGTGTGGTAGCTTTCACGGGGTCACCCACATTTCTTACTGGATCTTGTTCATTGTTCAATAGCATTTCTTTTATCTTTCTCCTCGAACAAAGACCAAACTTCACTTATCTACATAAAAACAATTGAAGTGCAGTAACTTGAACTAAAAGAGTAAATTTCAATTAAAAACGTGGAGAAACATGCATAATCAACTAATAAATGAAACCTAAATTTATTAAAATTAACTATAAATTTAGTACTTCTCAAATAAGCAAATTTTTTGGCCTATCTGTCCAGAATTTTGCAAATCTTTCTGTTTAGTTCCTTAAATAAGTGGTCAGGTTGCCCATTTTCATAGTTGCCTTCGGAAGCTATAGGCTCAATTGTATTAAGGAAGATATTGTTTTCGTATAATTCCTTGAATAATTCCTCTAATTTTCAAAACTTACCTTTTTAGTTCCTTTACTTTGAATTGTAACTTTTTAGTCCCTTTATTATCTTAATTAAACCATGTTAGTCCCTTTCTTGAGGGTTTAGGGTTTAGGGGGACTGGCATGACCCAATTAAGGTTGTAGAGGGACTAAAAGGTTACAATTTAAAGTAGACTGACTAAAAGGGTTAGTTTGGCAAAGTAGAGGGATGTTCACAGAATTATACCTATTGTTTCATATTTAAATTGGAGTAGTAACCAAATTTCTATGTTCTTATGCCTAATTTTGTTGGTAGGAGACTGCCAACTGGTAGGGGAGTTCAACCTACCAATCCTGTGAGTTTATCAGACCACTCATCAGTCCATTATTTACACTTGTTCACAATCATCTGTCTTAAATTTTCACTTCTCTCTAAATAGTCACACAAAACTTGTTAGTCTGTCCTGGAAAATAATCCCAGCGTGGTAATTCTCGTTGTTTTCCAATTTTAAGAATCAGCCAACATCCTTCTTCGTCGTATTTAGAATCACTTAACTATGGATAAATAGGAGAAAGGTGGCTATAAGCTATTCTGATCTTTAGACAGAGTTCTTGAGAGTTTTTCTTCACAAACTAATTTGTTTAGATGGAGTTTATTCTTGGTCCAGTCACCCCTAATAGGCATAAGATTATTACCATTTGGTTCTATCGATTGGTGAATTTGCGATGCCTCATAATCTATGGCTGTCACCGAGGCTTAATCTACATTTGACTTTTGTCTTTGTATTTTCTATAAATGATGAATGTCATGATCGTTTGCAAGGACAGATCATGTAATTCGTTATGAGATTGAGTTGTTTTTCATACCTTCAAAATGTTGAGAGGATTTGTACATATATGCCCTGTACCTACTCCTGATTGAGTTGTATTGAAGTCCTATGATGAACTTGGAGAATTGAGTGTTGACCATGAGTTATAATGTTTATAATATGATAAAGTTGGGAAGTTATATATAAGGTTCTAGAGTAGGCAATTTAATTTGTCATCATTTAATAAAACACATGTGAATATGATATACTTGTAATTTTTTGCTTCATACTGAAGAAAATAGCATCTTATGCTTTAGCATGAAATTTGCATCTGGAGCATGCTTTATATTTTTAGACATAATCATGTTTAAAGTATTTTACAAGTTTATAGGCATAAGCTGAAGAAGATGAAGAGATGGGACTGACCAATAACTACTAGGATAACAGATTCATACCTGGACAAAGAAGCTATTTTAATCAATAGAACAAACAGCTAACCTAAATGCAGTGCAATCAATCAGATGGAAGAATCAACATTAATGACAGCATTTCAGTCTAGAAGGCGATTAACACCATTTGAGGACAGGAGTGAAATATAGCTGTGGTGCAGGATAGGCTAGGCAATCACACCTAGGGTTCTTGGGTTTCTAGACAATTACAACAAGAGATTCTAAGCAATCACACTTACTAGAAGGGGAAAAAATGGCAATCATACCTTAACATATCTTATTAAGCTAAGAAAATTAAGAATGATTCATTGATTTATCTCATAAGAAAATTTATCTCATGAGAAAATTCATGTCTTTTTATGGAGATAAGCCATTTTATCTCAGAGAAGTTTGTTTCCAATATAATTAGAGGTATTTAAACTAGAACTTATCTAGACTTCTAGACTTAATTGATAAACTCATCTTAGAATAAAATTCAAAATAAACCCACCATATTCAGCGCACTTATGCAGATCAAAAATTGAAATTACGAAGCTACACTAAAAAATGAAATTACCAAACTACACCTAGCACCTAAACATATCATCTTAATACATAGATAACTTCTAACTTAAACCATGCCACATAATAACGGCAGCCCATGTGCTGCATCAAGATGGCAACATCTAATGCAGCCATAAGAAACTGTACTGATTTGTATAAAGTACCATGTGACAGAACATAGATTAAGTTCATAATTCTTTACCTTAGAATGCCTATCATGAAGCTTCAACTGAATTGGATGACCTACTGAATGGTGAGTTTAAAAGTTGAGGCACTTACATTTATAGATTACATAATTTCTTGTGTCCTTTCATGTATTAAGCGGATAAGCCATTATCTAAAACTCATATGCTAAGGTATGTTTGGTTCGGGAATAACTTGCAATAACTTCGGTATTTCCAAGTTTTCTGACCAAGCAGAACAACTTGGAATAGAAATAACATTATTTTCGAAATTTAATTAAACTATTATATCATTTATTAATGTCAATTTGAAGAATTATTTCGTATTTTAAAATTGCGACTAATTGGCTTAATATAACTTCAGCTGAAAATATTTATTTAAGCAGTATTGATCAAGTCAAAGCTTTGATTAACTTGCAATAACCAGTCAATATACATTCAAATTTAAAAAAACCTTATTCCAATTTATCCTAGCTTACTTGGATTACAAACCAAATGCCATGAAAAGGTGTTCTTGTATAAGTTACCAATGTTTGAATGCAAGGATCTGCGGAAATGTTTCGCTTTCATCTATTTGTTGCTTTTCATAGAATAGCATAATTCAATTTTCAGCTGTTCGTCTTTAGACATTCTCTAAGTTTTACTGATGCATTTCTATAGCTTGTTATGGCTATGTCGCTATTTTCCACATGAATTGCTGTATTATTCATTGTATAGTATTGCTTTTGTTATTCCTTCAGTTTTTGGACTTAAATGCAGATACCTCCTAGCCGAACCACATACAATAATCTTATCAGTGCCTGTGGATCCAGTGGGAACTGGAGAGAGGCTCTTAAAATTTGCAAGAAGATGACAGAAAATGGTGTTGGACCTGATTTAGTGACTCATAACATTGTTTTATCTGCATTGAAAAGTGGAAACCAGTATTCAAAAGCTCTGGCTTACTTTGAGTTGATGAAAGAAAAGAAGACATGCCCCGATACTATTACACTCAACATTGTCATGCAATGCCTTGTAAAACTTGGGCAATATGGAAAAGCAGTGAATTTATTCAACTCAATGAGGGATAAAAGGTCAGAATGTCGCCCTGATGTTATAACTTTTACTAGTATCATTCATACCTACTCTGTTTGTGGGCAAATTGACAATTGCAAGGCTGTATTTGATATGATGCTTGCTGAAGGATTGAAACCTAACATTGTCTCATACAATGCTCTTCTTGGTGCCTATGCTTTACATGGGATGCATGTAAAAGCCTTAGCTATTTTTAATTTGCTCAAGAGGTCTGGCCTCCGGCCTGATGTTGTATCATATACTTCCTTACTCAATGCGTATGGTAGATCAGGACACCCTGAGAAGGCTAGAGAAGTTTTTGATTTGATGAAGCGTAACTCATGGAAGCCCAATAAAGTAAGTTATAATGCATTGATTGATGCTTATGGATCAGCAGGAATGTTAACTGAAGCTGTTAATGTCTTGCATGAAATGGAAAGTGATGGCATCCAATCTGATATAGTCTCAATAAGCACTCTTCTGGCTGCCTGTGGCCGATGTCATCAAATTGTGAAAATTGACTCCATACTTTCAGCTGCTAAATCTCGTGGGATTAAATTGAATACTGTGGCATACAACTCAGCTATTGGAAGCTATATCCACTTTGGTGAATATGACAAAGCTTTAAATCTTTTCAAGTTGATGAGAGAAAGTAATGTAAAACCTAATTCAGTTACTTTTAATGTACTGATTAGTGGTTTTTGTAAGATGGGGAAATATGATGAGTCCCTAAAGTTTTTTTATGACATGATGGAATTACATATTCCTGCAACTAAGGAGGTATACTCATCCGTGATCTGTGCTTACAGCAAGCAGGCAAGGCTCAAATGCTCTGATAATTTCATATTAATGAGCTGCTTGTATCTATAACATTATTCCCCTGACAAGTATTTTGGTTGTAGGGCCAACTCAATGAAGCTGAATCTATTTTTGTTATGATGAGGCAAAACGGTTGTCTTCCTGATGTTGTAACATATACTGCCATGATTAATGCTTATAGTGCAGCAGGTAATTTCATTCCTAGCTTCTGGTTGTATTTGTGGTTAGGTCATTGATGCATGATCATTATTAGTATGTTCCAGGGAGTTGGGAAAAAGCCTGGGAGCTCTTTCAGGACATGGAAACAAAAGATATTCAGCTAGATCCCATTGTGTGCTCTTCTCTCATGGATGCTTTTAACAGAGGATGCCAACCTTCTCGAGTTCTTCAATTGACAGAACTAATGAAAGAGAAAAATATCCCTTTTAACTCGAGTGCCATATATGGGATCATATTTGCTTGTAGCATGTAAGTTTTCTTTCCTGTCAAACTAGTTTTTATTCTTTGAAATTAGAACTAAAATGAAGATAGCTTCATGGTGTACCTCCACTTCTCTTCTATTTTTTATTTGTGTTGTATTGATTTGCAAGGTAGTCTTGAGTCTTCTTTAAATTGTTTCTCATTCATTATAAGATCTTAAATTGCACTGCTATTAAATGAATTTTGTCTTTCAAGCTGGCATTACTGATTCATTGAGTTCCTTTGATGATATACTTCCTGCTGTTTTATACTTGTTGAGGTGCAAAATTCAACTGCTTTTTTTCTTCTCTGAGCGCCACTAAAGCCATTATGCTTAATTGTAGGAACTTACATGGGGTCTGTTAAAATAGTTCTTGCACCTGTGTATCTTTGATCCATAAAGTATCCATTTCATTGAGTTTGATGGAACCTTTCACATGGGACTTGGTTTTGCATTGTTTTGATGTAGAAATTGGTATCCCATCCATTCTATTGTCTTCTCATTCTGTATTATTGTTGCAAGCCTTAGATTGGGACCTAGTCAGGAGACAATCCTACTTGGATTTTCTGAGGGAATCTGTGGTGAAGAAGATGGTGCTCAAGAAAAGATTTCCTGTGGAAACTTATGGTGAGGAAGATGGAGCTCAAGAAAAGAGAGATGCCTATATCTCAATTGAAAAAAGTTTTTGCTTGCTGTCTTTCATTATTATTCTATCTTTAGATAACAAGGTTAGGCTACTATGTTAGGTAGCATATAACAATAGGGATTCCAATCTTTTTATTGCAGGACTTAACCAGGGAAGAAAATAAAAGACTTATTTATATTCTTATTCTAGAATAATTCTTTAGCATAATTAATTGATATCATCTTTTTTTACTGCCTTAATTTGTATTCTCTTGATTGCAGCCTTGATTATTGTCATCCTTGTCTTGATTTTCCTTTCCTTTTTGGGCTTTATTTGTCTCAATCTACTTTATCCCATAATGTTTGTCCCAAAAAGCGTTTGTAACAACTATGTTCTTGTCTTCTGTATGTTCCAATCCAATTTGTGCTGAATTTTTTTTTCTTCCCTCCTGGTTCAAATCAGAGACCACTGTGTAGACTTTCAAAGTAAAATGACCAAATATCCTTTGGAAGGTACTAATTTGTCTTATTTATGCCTTTGGTAGATTTATATCCATAACCTATGTTAAATCTTAAACTTAATGGTCTAAAAGAGGAGCTACATCAACCAGTGGTAGAAGACACTAGGCTTTCTTATACAAGTTGCACATTGTTCTAATAATATAATTTGCTTGGCTGCAATAGTGTTTTGGCAATTATCTTGTATTTATAGTTCTTGTTTTACCATCTCTCCAGTGTAAAGTTAAGTGTATTGAGAACCAAATTGCGTGTGACCAAAAAAGTGTGATTTAGATTTTTGTTTCTTGGTGGCTACTCACAACCAATGTCTTTCAGAGATTAATAGCAGAAGTATACCTTATAGTTCTATAGTTGCTGTTAACTGGAATTCACCTTTAATCCAGTTTCTGCTTTCAAATTTCTTTTAGGTGACCAATTATCATTTTGCAAGTACTTGTGTGCAATATTTTGCACCAAAATTTGTGATTCTAGGCATTTACTATATTCCTCTTGCAGTAAGATATTTTGGTGCAGTCTGTATCTTCTGTCATGCACAAGTCAGTAATAATCATAAGGTTTTTTTTTGCTGGAAGGAGCTAGAACTAGCTAATACAAAAATAACTCAAAATCTTAACCCTGCAGCATCAGCTGCCTCTTCTAACCAATTCGGACGATCCTCTCCTTTGTGGAACAAGGAGAGCAGGATTCCTTCTAGCATAGTTGGCAAGAGCATCTGCCATTCCATTGAGCTCCCTTTGGCAATAATGAATATCCGTCTTCTCCTCTCGAAGTAACTCTTGCTTAGTTGCTTGAATATCCTCTTGGACTGTCCAGCCATCTGTTGAATGTTGCCCTCCCAAGACTTCTTTGGCTCGGACGCAATCAATATATATTCTGTCCACCTTCAGTCCTTGCAGTCTGCATTGCTCCAGCTCCATCTTGATTGCCAACACTTCAGCATGAAAACTTGATTCAGCTATTAAAGGTGCAGCACCTGCCAACTCAATTGTTTTTTTCCCACGAATTGCAATGAAACTTGCACCACCTAAATTATTATCAATTAGCCATGGCGCATCACAAAATACCACAACCTGATAATCAAGAATTGAAAGGCTTAGAAACTCCCTGATTCCTCCTTTGACTCTCAAAGAGTAATCCCGTGCAAGCTGTAATGCCTGAGTAAAAATCTGATGTGGATACCAATTCTTCTTCTTGAAAACTAGGTCACACCTAGCCTTCCAAATACTCCAAGCACAGTTGGCTATTAAAGACTGATATGTTCGGTAATTGCCAATGCCCCCTGTATTCTCAAGCCATCTACCATCCATCCAATTACCAAAAGCATTGTAATTAAGGCCAAAATATTCAGACAACAGGATCCAGCATTTTAAAGTAACTTGACAATAATTCATCAAATGCTCTAATGTTTCCCAATTTAAACCACACAAAGGGCAGGTGGTTTGAGGCCCTAAGTTCAAATTGTAGAGATATTCATAGGTAGGGATTCTACCATGAAAGGCTTTCCACAAGAAGGTTTTAACCTTGGGGGCAACAGGCAGCCTCCAAAGTTTAAACCAACCATTCCAACCATCTTCTTCAAAAGCCTGATCCTTATTCAAAGACTTGTAAATGATAGTAGATATTTTCCCATTACAAGCACTACCTTTCCAGCTCCAAACATTAGGACTATTGGAGTTAAAAGTAATCTTACTAACTAGATCCCAGTCGATAGAATTCCCAAACATAGTTTCCATCATTATCCTACTCAACCCATTCCCTTCCAAGACATGAGAGAAATTAAGGTGTTCATCAAGAATATTCATGTTGAGAAAAGTGGGTTTGAGAGAGATAGGCACATCAAACATCCACGAATGGTTCAGAAAATGAGTAACCTCAGGATTACATCTGTTAAGGATAATATTACCATTTAAAGTATCAGCAGCAGTTTTCAAGAGCATTCTAAAGAACCAAGAAATTTTAGGCTGCCGAGGCTTATCCCAACAATTAATCATGCCATATTTCAAAAGACAGATTTGCACCCAAATTTTATCATCCTGATTCAACACAGCAAATACATTTTTGGCCATAAGAGCAGATTTAACATGCCTAAGATTTCTAATTCCAAGCCCTCCCTCAGTTTTATCAAGTGTAGTAGTGTTCCAATTCATACAATGGAATTTGCCACCAGCAGTGCCATTACCCCAAAGGAAATTCCTAGATAACTTGGAAATCGTTTCCAGAATTGAGTCAGGCACAGGATAGCAAGATAGGGGATACACAGGAACAGACATTAGGGAACTATTAACCAAAATAGCCCTACCAGCAAGAGAAACAGAGGCAGGATTCCAAGAATTAAGACTAGCCTTGGTTTTGTCTACAAGATTCTGAAAATGATGGACCGAGAGCCTGTGGGGGGATATAAGACACCCTAGGTATTTAAAAGGGAAAGTACTAGTCTTCATACTAAGAATATCTTCAATTCTAGCTCTAATTTTCTTATTGCACCAACTAGGAAGGTAGATTGCAGATTTATTGGGATTTATCTTCTGCCCAGTTAGATTCTTATAAATTTCAAAGGTTAGCCAGCAATTCCGGGCAGCCTTGCGGGTTGCAATAGAGATAACAACTAAATCATCAGCAAACATTAAGTGATTGAAGTTATTATCCAACCTAGTGTCAAAACCAGGAATTAAATTCTGATGCATAGTGAAATTAAGCATAGCAGAGAGGTTCTGAGACACCAAAAGAAACAAAAAGGGGGATAAGGGGTCACCTTGTCTAACACCCCTTTGGTTATCAATCCAAGTGGATTTCTTCCCATTAATTATAAATGAAAAAGAAGCACTGCTGACACAAGTCTGGATCCAAGATATCCAAGTTTCATGAAATTTCATAATCCTAAGAGTGGCAAGGATAGGATTCCATTCCAAGGCGTCATAAGCCTTTTCAACATCAATTTTAATCAACATCCTACGGAGGGAATTAGAATCATACTCAAGAGAATGAGCAATTTCTTGTAAGGCAATAATGTTATCAAAAGTGGATTTACCCGCTAAAAATAGACTCTGCTCATGGCCAATAAGTTTATGAATAACAAGTTTCAGCCGAGTAGTCAAAATTTTCAAAATGATCTTATAACACACATTACATAAAGAGATAGGTCTGTAATCGCTAACCATTAACATAATCATAAGGTTGGCACCATTAACATGTGTAATACTAATGGCACAAGATGCTCTATGAAAATTTGTGATTGTGGAATAGTTTAAGAGAAGTTTAATAGTGTATACTTACGAAAGCAAATGTTTGTCATGATTTGGGCCTTGTATGTTTAAGGAGATGTATGCCATTTGTTGGAACCAATAGAGGATATGAGCATGTTTGTCCTCGTTTCTCTGAGATCTTGCATGTTATTGCATGCCATTTTATCAATGTTGAACTTCTTTATTTGGGATGCATGTTCCCACAATTCTATGATTCTGACTCTATGATTCTAGTATTTTGTCATTCTTTATTACTTCAATTTTAATTATTTGTTTCCTGTTTTAAGGCTAGGAGACTGGAAATCAGCATCTGAAATTGTCAAATATATGGAGCCATCAGCTTTAGTTTCACTTGGGCAATCAAACCATCTTTTGCGTTTCCTTGGAAGAAGTGGGAAGATTGAGCCTATGATGAAGGTAATCATACATATTTGACACTTTTACAATTGTTTCAGTGCATATTTCACTTTTGCAACCACCAAGTACTAGATTTCTGATTCAAATCCTAAAACATTGTTTCTATACTTTAAAATTCTTCTTATTTCCAGTAAATTGTTATCACAATTTATTTTTATTACCCGAGGTTTTGATAGCAACTTGTTATGTTCTGTAGGGTGAAACACTTATGTAAATGCTAGATTTCTTTTGTTGTAAATATAACCTCAAGCTCAGTGTATACTTGTTCTAATTCACTAGTTACATTTTTAGCTGATGGTTACTGTACCAGTTAGAAGTTGCAACTTATTTGTCTTTTTATTTCCATATAGTTGGTTATAAACTTTATATTGAGAATGAGCTTCTGAGAATAAGTCATAATGATGGATTCTGTAATGCTCAATTGAGCTGAAATATATACACTTATTTCTTGTATTCTCTCACTAGGATTGCAGTAGACTAGAACATTTACTTCCTGAACAATGGATTCAAGATGTTCATGCTTATTTAGTTGTAGGCTACTATTTGTTTTCCTTCTCTTTTTTCTGTTCATTCCTGTGAATAACAAAGATCACTATCACATGTTTAGCTGAATTATTTCACTTTTCACTTATACAGCTTTTCTACAAGATTCTGGCTTCTGGTGCAAAGGTTAGCTCATCAACCTATTTCATTCTCTTGAAGAATCTTTTGGCTTCTGGAAAATGGAGGAAATACATTGAGGTATATGATCATTAATGTGTGTTTCATATTATTATCTTAGCTACATTGAGGCACAGATGTATACGCCAGTCAACTGTAGCTTCTGGACCATATGTATTTAGTTTAAGTTATGACCTCAAATTCAACTCAGTAGGAACCAAGGACCAGTCTTAACATTTCATTGTAGTGGATCTAGTCTCACTTTGAATAGTAGTAAGGTTTTTACTTGGGTGGCAGGTGAAAATTCACAATTGATCCTTGAACTGCACCCAAATGTGCATTTTGGTCCTTTAATACAAAGAAGTGTCACTTTATTCCCTGAATTACACAAATATTTTTCACTTTGGTCCTTCAACTACACATACATTCATTTTTGTCTTTGAACAACACACATAAATTTACATTGGTCCCTGAACTACACAAATATTTTCTTCTTGGTCCTTTTATGAGACATAAACTGAATTAAAAACCTAAACTAATTAGTTAAATGAAAAAACCGTCACGTCATCAATGACTGGGATGAAAGGTTGAAAGTGAACATTGTCAGGTAATTAATTGTCAAACTGGCACGTTTCTTTTCCTTTCGTTCAGGGACTACAATGGACATTTATATATATTTTCGGAACCAACTGTAGATTTTTGCTATCACACCCGCCCTAGCTATTAGGCGATGGAGGCAACACCTAGATGATATAGAAACGTATGGATTTGACATCCATAAAGGCAAAAGTAAAATAACATAAAATATAATATTATATATCTGCAGGACATAAGTGTTAGAGGTATTACATTTAAGGACATATATTACATGTACCTCTAAGGCATCACATTTCAAGAGGAAGGTGGAAAAACTGCCTTACCATCACATTGAAGCCTCTATGGAAACTATGCAGACACACTTAATGCCCAAGCACACTAACTGAGCTCCCTCTTCACCCACCTGTACTGGGAAAGGAGGGAAAATGAACTACACAACTCAGTGAGGGTTAATATGCCATAGGGTATCAAATATCAAAGTAGAGTACTAAATATTATAAAAGCAAAAAACATACTAATCTTCAAATAAACAATTAAATTCTGGTTTTGACATGCCAATCAATAAAATTATGCAGGATAAATCAATAAATTTGACAGAAGCATACCTTAATAAGATAATCATACCCAGTAACTCACGCCAAACACATTAGTCATACTGAGGCACGCATGCAACCAATCTCAACATCTCTAGTCGATGCTTTAATAATGATAATCTGAGAATTGATAAAGTAGTATTCTGATAACTGATAATTGTGGCTCATGCACTTTGATGCCTCAATGTGCGGGACACTTGGTACCATGTTTCCAAAAGAGTATGACAAGGAGGTTTTTATGAAAACTGTCTTCTTTTGTTTTGTAAGCATCCCTTTCCAAAAACCATAAAGACTCATAGACCAAGCCTTGGTGCAATTGGGGAGATCCTGAAGGGGTGTATTGTAACATAGTTCTCCAAATCTTCACCTGATTTTTCAGTATACTTACCTTGATATCCTAATGGTTATACATTTTCAATTCAATAACAATCACAATCAAGAAATTGTATTTACACGTACTCATTCCAGAAACATCATTTCAGGCCTAAAGCTTTTATCAAAGTATAATAGGCAAACATAATTATGCTTCACTGGAAAACTGCATAAATTGATTTGAGAACATTCTGAATCATCTCTTTTAGGAGCAAATGCTAATTTATAACTGAGAATGACTTTTACTGAACACCCTGACAAAATCTCAATACAACATGCTTTTGGTAAAATCAAAGCCTGAAGTTTATCTGTAACCCATTCACTGATCTTTTACCTGTCCTATGCCTGGGGAGGTCCACCTGTTCGGTCTTCTTCTACTTTGTTGTCTCCTATATATACATAGACCAAGATGCCCCTATTAATATTCATAAAAAGGCATTTCATAAATAGGACTTGGAAAAGGCATTACATAACTTACTGACTATATCAAGATGCCCCTATTAATATTCATAAAAAGGCATTTCATAAATAGGACTTGGAAAAGGCATTACATAACTTACTAACTATATCAAGATGTCCCTATTAATATTCATAAAATGGTAAATGCATGTTAAATTTTTAATTGAATTTATTTGACCTCATTAAACCCTAACAGATCTTAGTAAGGTTAACACCATCCTTGTATTTAATTACTCCCTAAACTAGGGTTTTAGCAAAAATAACTTAATTATTCCCTGATCATTGATATTTTTTTAATAATTAGGTTCTAATAATTTTAACTCTATTATGATTAATTCTTAATTCTATTATTAACACGTAATTATTATCTTAGTTGTTAACCTAATTAACTACAATCGTGTACATATCATTACCATTTTCACATTGGCAATATTAACATATTCATCCACTCCAATCATCTTTATTATCATCCATGTTATCGTCATCGTCATCAATACTATTTCTCTATACATAGTTCTATAAGTATGTTAAATTAGCCTCCTTAACCCTATGTGAAGTTGTTAATTTTAAGCAGTGTTTTGATTAATTTCTTATTACATATTTATCTCTTATGTAGTTTCTGAAGCAAAATGGGATATTAATAAAGAGAGTGGAGAGGAATGGGCTAAAGCTTTGCTGCTAATGAATACAGTGGTAAAAAATTATGAAACAAATCAGTTAGTGTCCTGATTTCTGGAGGAGAGAATATCTCTCAATAACCCTTGATCTAGGAAACAAATTACCTACTTAAAATAATATGTTATCTCCTAAACTAGATTCTGGAAATTGTTCACAAATCCAAATTTCTTTTCCTAGAAAATCTTAGAATAACAACTCTCCCCCTTAAGCTATGCTGGAGTTGTTGAGTAAGCCAAGCTTGGAAGTCAGATCATAAAAATGATTCCATGGTAGCGCCTTTGCAAGAATTTTCGCAATCTGTAGTGCAGTAGGAATGTAGACAAATTCTGTCCTCCTAATTTTTTCTTGGTGAAGTGACAATTTATTTCAATGTGTTTAGTTCCATCATGTATACTGTGGTGTCTTGCGATGTTAATGGCTTATTGGTTGTCACAATACATCTTCATGGGAGCTTTGATTTCAACCTTTAGCTCCCTTCTGATTTTTTTCAAGCCAAATCCCTTCTCATATTCCATGGGCCATGACCTCTGCACTATTTTGTGATACAGGAACATGTTTCTTACTTCTCCATGTCATTAGATATCCCCACACATAGATATACTTAACTGTAGTTGACCTTTTGTCTTTTACTGAATCTACCAATCAGCATCAGTGTAGATCTCAATCTCTCTCCCTTTGTCTTAAGGTAGAGACTTTTTCCTGGTGTCATCTTCAAGTATCTCAAGGTTTTGTATACAATTTCCATGTGTTCTTTGTGAGAATCATTCATGAACTGGCTGATTGAACTGACAGATAAACTAATATCTGCTATGCTATGATCTAGATATATTTGTTTTCCCACCTGTCTTTGATATCTGCCCTTGTCTACAAGAATGCCATCATCTTTGGATCCTAAATTGATTTGAATTCAGTGGAATGCTAGCAGGTCTTCTTCCGAGCATTCCAATCTCTTTTAATAGATTTAAAGTATACTTTTATTGATAAACTGATAAATCATTTCTTGATCAAACTACATCCATTCCTAGAAAATACCACAGGTTTCCATATTTTCATTTTGAATTCCCTACTAATTGTCTTTTAAGTTGGTTCATCTCTTAATATAATGTCATTTGCATATACAATGAGGGCAGAAAGTCTTCCCTCATGAGTATGTATGATAAACAATCTGTGATCTGCTTGTCTTTAATGATAGCCGTATTTCCTTACTTTTGTGAACCTGTCAAATCAATTATGGGACATTGTTTGAGTCTATAGAGAGATCTCTTGAGTTTGTGTTTCTTGTTCCTTGTAGCAAGTGTCTCAAAACCTGAAGGAATCTTATGTGCATTTCCTCATTCATATCTTTATTCAAGAATGCATTCTTGACATCTAGTTGATGGAGGGGCCAGTTTAGGTTTGTTGTTAAAGAAAGGAGGATCCTAATGATGTTGAGTTTGGCTATAGGAGCAAACTATCATTATAGTCAATCCCATATGATTCGGTGAATCTTTTTGTAAATAGGCAATTTTTAAACCTATCTATGCCTGCATCTTCCTTGCACTTGACCATGAAAATCCATTTGCATCCTACTGTAATTTTATTCAATGACAAGTCTATGGTCACCCATGGCTTATTTTTCTCTAGGGCTTTGATTTCTTTCCATATTGCAGATTTCCACTTGCGCCGATTTACAATCTTATGAATATTGGTTGGAACTTATATTCTGTTTAGGTTTGTTAGAAGATCTCGACAATTTGATGACAATTCCCTATATGAGATAGTTTGGAATAGAGTGCTTTGTACATGCCCTGAACCCTTTTCTTATAGAAATAGCTCTCTAAGTTTGATTCTTGTTCTTGCTTTTGCGATGCTCGTTCTTCTATCTCCCTGTGAATTTTCTTCTTCCTGGAGTAAGCCAATGAGCTCTCTAGTGGATGTGGGCTGAGGTTGGTCAGAATACTTGGTAGATTGAGAGGGTTGTGAGCATTTGGAATATTGGAGTTGCGTCTGAGCAGCTAGTAGCTCTGATAGCATACTGCAAAACAAAACATAGAGAAAGAAAAGAAGAGCAGGTATTTTCCTCATTGAATTCAAGAGGCATAAGCCCTCTTTTATAGTTGAACACTGTAGCAAAAATCAGAAAAAATCAGTTAGTTTCTTGATTTTTAAAGGTGAGAATCTCTCAGCAACCTTGATTTAGAGAACATATTACCTACTTAAATTAATATGGAATTTCCTTAATTAGATCCCAAAACTGTTGACAAATCTAGATTTTCTTCCTATGAATACTCAGAATAACAGCCGTGTTCAATTAACCACCCTTTCATGATCATCATTTTCATCATTGCCTGCACCACCATCTTCATCTTTATGTCATCATCACTAACATCAACATAATCACCACCAGCCTCATCTTTATCACCATTTGCACCATTACCATCACTCTTCTCATTTTTACCCTTTAAAGTAATTAAAGAAAGAAAAGATCAGGCCGCTCAAGCACCAAGCTTATCTTGAGGCCAAGCTCTCACATGCTTCTTTCTAGAACTTTTTTTTATTTTATTTAAAATGCAAAATTATTTTTTAGTCCTTCCTGATGTTCTATGAAGGAGTCCCTGACAACTATCTTAAGGCCTTTAAAACCTTATTTTTAATTTCTTAGAGTTTTTTTCCCCTGCAAAAAATCAAATATTACTTATATACCCCTATAAAAAGATATGCACTTATGTACCCTCACAAGTCATTCTTATTTTGTTATATAGCCCGCGGACCAAAAGTCATTTAAAAGATTTTATTAAAAAATTAAACTATACTTTACTCTAGTCTCTTCATTCATTTTAACAAATGAATAATCTTCAAAAAAATAAAAGATAATTTGTATTTTGATAAAATTTGTAAGTTGATTTTCAATGGTAAGGTTATATGGGCAAATAAAAACATTTTGTAGGTGTGTTTAAGAAAATATGATTTTTGTGAGGATATATTAGCAATTATCCATTTTGATAGGGGTATGCAAGCAATTTTCCCTTTCCTAAAAGCCTTTGAAAATTACTTTTGATATCCTCAAGTCCTAAATTCTCTTACAAATAGGCCCTTAAATTTTATTTATTCCCTTTTGTTTTCTAATGACTCTTACATATGCATTCTTATAAATTATGCAATAATGATGAATAATAATATTTTCAGGTTAAAATAAATTGTGCTGTTACATTCACCATTATGTTATACTGCCTAAGGTTGCTTTATAACTACTGTCACACTTGTGCCATCAAAAATTTAAGTTCTTATCCAAGAATTTTGGTTTATCTGTTAGTTATCAATGGTATGTTGAAAATGTTGAAGGAGCATATATTAATTAACCTACAGAATTTTGTCGCTTTTTAGGTATTTCTAAACAGATACATTAAAAATAACACAATGTAGTCTCTTTGGAAAAGAAATGATTTCCTAGAATCTCATAGTGTACTATAAAATAGAGTATTAGTCAACCCAACTTTTTCAGAAGTACAACTGTTTGGAATTGGCTTCTGACAGGAAATATGAAAGAGAGGGTAGTTTTTATTCTTATGCCTATAAGCCATATAGCATAGTTCAATGTGTACATAATATTCTTCATTAAGATCATCTATGGTCAAGGAACTTAGTTGGGTTGAACTTTTAATTTCAACATGTGGTTGATGTTTGACACCTGTTTGTCTTTTCTCTTTGTATTTTATAATAGTTATTGTGATATATATCAATGGCATCCTATGTTCCTAATGTTCTATTGAAATTTTAAAATATTACATTTGGTCTTGTCAAGTATCTGATGGAATTCCTTCTCATTTCTACTAAACATGATATGTTGCTATCTCCTTTGAATGCTTGTGATATTTTTCACGAAAATTTGTTTTTATTTCCTTTTTTTCCCCTTCATTCAGCAGTCTGTGCTTTCCATAAATAGGTGTTGCAGTGGATGGAGGATGCAGGAATTCAACCATCAGCTAGGCTATACTGGAATGTTTTTCCTCATGCTTGCAAGAACTCAGATACGAAATATACTGTTCTCATCCAAGAAAAAATAGGTAGGAATTCATTTTCAGTTGCTTTACATTGCAAATAATATATTTTCTGCATATAATTAACCAGTCTGATTTCCACTTCTACTTGAGCTTCTTATTTGCACAAAATACTGTCAACTGTGTAATTGAGATTTTTTTTTCCCTATATTCTCCGTACATGTCAGTATTCAATGGTTGTATATTGGGTTAGTTGTGATGCTTTTCATTCATCATATATATATATATATTGACATATTCCCATGCTACAGTTTTCTTTTTTTTTTGAAAATTCCTATCATTGGAATCAAATATTATAAGTTAACAGTAGAAACGTTGATGAATGGTTACCTGATATACATGTGGGAGCTCATATGGTACAACCAGTCGCTACCAACTTCTATTAGCCTTAGTAAGACAGTAGGTTGGCCTGTATTGAGAAATAGTTTTCTTTATGTGAACTCATCATCCTTGTATGAAACTAAGTTTTGTTATTTTTTTGTTTAGATCTTTTAAGGCCCATGGTGGAACATGGTAAACATTGACATGCAGTATGGCACTCATTGCAATGGAGAAATAGCATGTGTAGAAAGTTTCCTGATAAAAGTGCGTTTACCTTCTTGTAGTCTTCAGTATTTTGTTCACCAACTCATATTTTTTATCTCAATGTTTTTATTCAAGAGGAATGAATGGCTATGATCATGATTTCTTTTGGGATGTATCATCAGTTTCCTCCGGCTGCTTTTAAAATGAAATTTGTTTGGTGATTTGCAGAAAAATTGAAAGTTAAAGTTGGGTGACAACTAACCACATGGTTTACGCCAGTGCTAAATCACCAAGCCAATAGCAGCTGGAGTTGGTCAGAGATGGAGTTTCCAATGAACAGTTACTACCAAATAAGGTGCCATGTAATTATTAGAAGCATTACCTTATTTTGGATAACTTTTCTAGTTGTGAAGGCAATTCCTTTCTTCAACCCTGATTACGATCCCTTCCCCAATGTCACCGATATATTTATATGACGAATCAAAAAGGTCCTCGGAACATCCAGAGTTTAAGCCAGGAACAAAGACTCATCCATGAATCCAAGGAATAATAGCACAAGCAGTTCATTGACAGCCCTTTCAGTATTGTAGGATTATTGTATTATTGTACATGGTGATAAGTGGTTTTCCTTTTCAACAGCTATATTTTAAATCAGGGTTGTGGTCTAAGGTTGACACATTGGTAACGCTTTTTTTAATTTCTTTAGTTGATATGTTTGAATTCATGACGTTTGTTATGAGGACCAAGAAATGAGCATTTTTCATAATTTGAGAAGTGCGTTCACAATTTCTTTGACAAATGCTTGTGTAGCTCTTTATTTCTCTCTCTCTCTCTCTCTCTCTTTTAAACACCATATTCAAAAGGCTTGCTTATCATGGGTTTTTCTATGACTTTAAGATTTTCATTTCAACTTCAAATTTACTCTCTTACGGTATTGGTTTCTCCCAAAATATCGTAGTGACATAATTTCTCATTGCTTGGTATGTGCTCTCCTCCAAAAGAGTTCGTTCTTCTTTAATTTTCGTAAGAACTTGAAGGCTGTGAATTTGGTTTTGATTACTGAAATGTTTAGTCGACTTTTCTGCCATGATTTTTTCCATTCTTTTTGTTATCTTTCATATGCGCAGACGCATAGTTAACGGTTCTGTCTAAATTCTTGTTTCCTTTGTGGTGAGATTAGTTGAATTTCTTGTTTGAAAATTTAAGACTCTGAATCTCTTCAAGATAAAAAAATCAGATAATGGGTTTGTTATTCAAACTTGTTTGCACTTCATGTGAAGCTAGTTTGCTTGATGTACCACGCAGGCCATTGGGATTGAGGGAGATGTCCGTAAGCGGAAAGATGCAGCAAGGGCTACCGAGATGACTGTTCAACATTTCAGAAGACTGATAGTTTACAAGGCGATTGTTCATGCAAAAGATTTCTCAAGAGCCCGGGAGGATTAGGGTGGAAAAAAACTTCTTTTAAACAATTTCCAGGATGGTTCCTACTTTATGTTTATTTCTACCATAAGGGATCTACATGCTGAGGCAAAGGTAAGAGGTTTTGGGTTCTTTATAGTTAACTCTAATCACGTGGTTACTCTCGCAGGGTGTTCGTCTGGTCAAGTTGAAACAGAATTGGTCACTGAAGCCATTTCAATATACGCAGCAATTCACGTGGCTATCAATGCCCAGATTCCGGTCAGATACGTGCTACTCAACAACGTGGACATCTTCAACATCCTCACAAATTATAAGCGTGTATGGGACTGGAGACTGGAACCTTGGATTCCAAATATCAGGAGGCTACTGGAGGAAATTGGGAACCCAAAGATTAAACTCATTCCCAGGGCTTGGAATGTCCCGGCCTCCAATCTTGCAATGCATAGTTTTAATCTGCATAGTATTAGCCTCTTCCTTCATGGAAGAGAGTTGCCATTTTGGATTATGAAATCTATTACTAAGTCAGGGTTTACTTTTTTGTAATTTGATGTTTCTCTCCACTGGTATTTGCTAGCTTTGTACTTTTTTTTTTTAATAAAATCAGCCTTCGGGTTCTTTCTTCAAAAAACATTTCAGAAGACTGGATATTCTTGTGAATGGAGCAGCTGGCAATTTCCTCGCATCACTAGAGGACTTATCACCCAATGGATTTCGAACCGGTGAGGTTTCTGTTGTTTCACATTTTACGTTTGCCATACCAGTGTTCGAAAAATCGGTCTAGGCGGCGCCTGGGCGTTGGAAGGTGACGGGCCGACCCGTTTTTGCGGAAAAAACGGTGAAAAATCGGCGTTGGCTTTCCATCTAAAAAACAGACGCCCAGTCACCGCCTAGGCAAGCTGGGTGGCGGCCTAGGCGGGCTAAGTCGGGCTGGGCAGTTTTAATAAAAAAATTTAAAATTATATGTTTTTAAGTTTAACTTTCTTAGGTTTAAAATCATTACCTTTCTTAGGCGGCTAAGTCGTTACGTTACGGTTTAATTTTTTGATATATATATTAACTTAGTAACCATTAAAATTTTTTTAGTTATTTAATATATTTTAATAATGTATGCAGAACAGAGAGGTATTAATTTTATTTAGTATATACGCTTAATTAATTGGATTTTTAGGAATCAAAAAATTATATTATTTTGTATAAACTATAATAATATATATATGCCTAAGTTTTCAAGAAGAGATAGATGCCTAAGTTTTATATGTATGTTTTTATGATAAGTTTTTGTTTTAGAGTTGTTTGGATTCTGGAAGCTCTTGTATTCTTATTTGATTGTTATGCATTAATTTGGTTGTTGCCTTGTTGGTAAATGTCTATTTAGGTATTATATAGAATTAAAATTATATTATAAATATATATATTTTCTAAAAAGGTAAAACCCCCTAGGCCCCGTCTAGGCCCCGCCTAGGCTCTCTGGGCGCTAGAAGGTGACTGACCGCCCGACTAGCGCCTACCTTTTTTTTGAACATTGTTCCATACCATGCAACCAAATGCCTGCTACCCGATGACATAATCTTCCATTATTTTTAATTGTAAACAATCTTCGGCAGTTATGGATATTGATTCAGTTGGTACATACACCATGTGCCATGATTCATGAAGCACTGAAGCATCTGAAAAAGGGTGGCCCTGGGAGAGATTCATCAATGGCCGGTCTCCTACTGAACATTAGTGCAACATTTCATTACACGGCATCCTGGTATCAAATTCACGTATCGGCTAAGGCATGTTATATGTTGGGCTATTTGATTGTCCAAATTCTGAAGAGTTTTTTATACTTCTGATAAATCATGATGTTCTAGTTTAACAGGCAGCGGTAGATAGCATCACGAGATCTTGGGCTCTTGAATGGAGAACTGATTATGATAAAAGAGTGAACGGGATTGCACCGGGGCCAATTGAAGGGACACCGGGACTCTGAAAGCTCGCATCTGTGGAGATGAAGGGAAAATTGAGAGAAACTATGCCTTTGTTCAAAATCAGAGAGAGATGGGATATTAGTAACATCTTAGTAAGCCTTAATAATAATAGTTCAATGCTCAATAATATTAGTTTAACGAACTTAAGGATAATGATATAATATTCGATAAATATTAAATTTGTAGTATATTTTAATAAATTTAGGTTTCATTTCTTAGTTGATTATGCTCCTTTCCCCATGTTTTTAATTGAATTTTACTCTTCTAATTCAAGTTACTATAATTCAATTGCTTTTATCCAGATAAATGGAGTTCATCTTTTATTTAACGAAAAAAATAAAAAACCTACTGGACAATAAAAGAAAGTAAAGCAAGATCCAGCAAGAAACGTGGGTGACTTGTGAAAATTACCACACCCATGGGTCATGGTGCGAAAATTCAAACCCTAAAAGAAGCATGACCTACCCGTGCTACCTAACATGACTATAGATATTTGTCACCATCTCAACTTTAATTTAGCCGTCCTCTATGTTAAGCCAACAGAGAATTATTTTAGAAGATCAAACTACAGTGGTAAGAGCAAGAAGAGATAATTTTCTCCAAGACTTCTAAAAGTTGAAGAAAAGGCCATAAAGAAATATATTTAAGATCAAACAAGGGTTTTCGTCAATCAACAAGTGAGCCAAGCAAAACTTTTGTGAAATATTTAGACTCTTCTCATTTTCTTTTATGCTTATTTGTCCAATACCTATTTTGAATATTATGGGCTATATATCGAAAATGAGGGAGTAGATCGTTTTGTTCTAGGATTAAGAATAGCCTAATGTTTAGGTAGTCAATTATGTATTGACTTCTATTCTGAATTAACATTTAATAATTCTTTGTTTTAATGTTATGTTTTTTTAATGCTTGTAAATGGGTTGGATCCCATGTTTGCATGCCTTTAGGCATTAAAGAAAGAATTGAAAAATGAACTAAGATGGTAGAAATCATAAATTCGAACCTCAAATCCTAATTAAGATTTCTTGAGGAAAATTGGATATCACAAAGCTTAAAGGGTATAATTAGCTTTAACTACCGCGAAAGTAGGAGTTGATTAAAATTTGACACATTGTTTCTTTGAAAGAAAATAACGAATATTTTAGGATATCTCACCTTCGGAGAAAATTAAAATTAATCAAAGAGAGTTAATACAATGACTTTTCCTTAATATTGTGGTAAACCCTACTTTTAGAAGCCCTTAAATATGAATTTAATACCTCACGCCATCGTTTGCTAGCTTTTATTAGTTTTAGTTTTTATTAGTCTCACTTACTTTAATTTTTTTATTTGAACATCGATTGGTCTAGATAATCTATATTTGCAAAAAATTGGTACTCAACAAGATAATCTTTATGGGAACAATATTTTTATACCACTTGCACGATCCTTGCGATGTAAAACTCTTAGATTAAATAATATACTCAAAATATTCTCCCTTGTCAAAAGGTTGAATTGGTTATTGTAGATTTAATGGTAATAATTTAATTCTTGATAATGATAGTTTAACTACTCAACGACAATGATACAAAATTTTATAATAAACGTACAATCCTCAATACTAAGCAACAAAGTTGAAATATCACATGTGGTAAGGGGTTGAACTCGTCACATTCCTCTCTATCATAGTGAAGCTTTAAATGGTAGAGCCATTAGGTTTGTCGCTGGAAGTGGTAACAAATATGTGGAAATCTTGGATGGCTTGCTTGTCATCAGTTTTGCTCAGCAAAAACCACCATCATAAATAAATTCTCTTTAGGTTCCAATAGTAGACAACCAAGCAATTATTCTTTTATTTTTAGGGGTTGTTTGGTTACCCGCATTTCAAAATTATAGTGTAAATCAAATTACAGTATAAATGAAATTACTGTATTTTAATTTACATCATCTTGTTTGGTTGCCTGTAAATAAAAATACTGGATTTACTTTTCAAGTGTTTGATTTGATGTAAGTTATGAGTTAAAATCATTGTATAAAGTAAGCGGTGAGATTACCTTTTTTTTCATCTAAAATCTTTTTTATTATTTAAAATATATTTCACTTACATATTTAAATTAATTCAATTCTCAACCAACACCATTTAACCATATAACGATGCAAATAAAACTTCCCATAAATAAAAAATTTTAAACAACAATTAGATTAAAATTTCTACAATTTCGGCATGATAAAAAAAGTTATTTTTTTAATTACAAGGGGTTTAATTAGTTGGGATTTCACAGATTTATTTTAAACTGCTTATAATTATATATATTATACTATTTTAATTGTTGTCATCATTATTTAACGTACTAGAGTAAAAGTCAAATTTAAATTTAAGTAATAAATACAGTACCACCTCCCAGCCACGGTTTCCGGAGTCTGGTTGGCTGCAAGGACGGTGGCTGGAATCTGGTCGGCCGACCGTCGGACTCCAGCCGGCTGGCTGGGGGCGGTGGACGGAGTCCGGCCGGCGGCGGGGCCGGTGGCGGTGGGCAATTAGTTGAGTAGCAGCCCCAATAGTTTGGTTGTAATTCAAAATGCGGCAAAACATTATAAATCTGTAATTTGAATTACTGCAACTTTGCATTTACAGGTAACCAAACAACCCATGCTGCTATGTTAAATGTAAATCAAATTATATTACACCTACTTATAGGTAACCAAACAACCCCTGTAAGTGAAATATTACGCATATTACGCATTGATATTACTTACAATAAAATTTTCCATTTAACCATTTAACCATTAGCTGTGTTTGATTGGCAACATGGAAAATGGGTGGAAAAGTTCCATAGAAAATGAAAAATGGTCGTTTGATTGGCATTATTGTCTAGCTAGAAAATCAAAAAATTTCTATGAAAAATTCTTATTTTGTTGTTTAATTGCTTTATTTTCACATAGCCCCTTACATTTTTCATAGAAAACTTTTCCCATGGTAGAAGCAGGAAAATTTTTTCACTAATTTAAGAAAAAATAGGGTCACATGATAGAGTTTGTAGAAAATTTTTCTATGAAAATTTTGGCAAACAATCAGTCTATTTAGCTGGAAAATGACCGCTGGAAAAAAATTTCAAGGAAAAAAAAGACAATTAAATACAGCTTTAACTCTTTGTTGATAAAAGTCGTGTTTGTGTGCATATTACGCATATTCCAACATTGAGTTTGAACCAATAAAAATTATTTGTTTATCAACGAAGGAATTCAATGTTGAACGCTTAAAATTGTGTGAGATTCACAATAAATGAATGGGGAGTTCAACACTCACTTCAAACCATTATATCATTTATTGTCGATTTATCACAAGACAATGATGAAAAATTAAGGAGAGCATTTGATACCTACATAAAATCCAAATTAACATTTCAAAATTTGCATAATTGAATCATTAGAAAATGAACAATTCTGATCTACGTTTCATGCATCTAATTTGTTAAATAAAATTATTGGGTTAAATATTTAAAGAGTAACCATATAGACAATTAATATCGACATTTGATTAACTCACAATTAATAGCATACTTTATTTAGAAATTATCATAAAAAAGCAAGCATGTAAAACATTTAGAAAATAAGTAATAAGACAACCATAACTAATGACTTAATGAGCTCCCTTTTATCACTAAAAACTTAGCTTCTGCTAATTATATACCTAGAGTTTTGTTTTTCCCCCTTTTTCAAAAGATTGGGTCACAAGCTCAAATATTAAATCCTTCCTATAATTATATCTCATTTACAATCCCAAAAATATGTGTGGATGTTTAAGGGTAAACTAAAACCCAATATACATAGAGATGAAGTATAAATAAAAACAATAATTTAATTTAAGATAATACAAAATAAACTATCATCACAAATAAAGCTAAGCTTTTTTCCAAGCTATATTTAAAGCTTCAATATAGAAAAATACAGCTTCTACAGTAAAACTTTCTCCAACCAACAACTCTATTTTTAACTCTAAAACAGAATATTCTAAGAATATTCTTTGCATTTCAAAATTTATATATTCATACTTTTAAATAAATTTAATTATCTTTCGATTCTTTCTCACTTTTAATTTTTTATCTTATATACTTATTATAAATATTTATTAAATATAAAATAAAAATATTTGAATAAAAATTAAAACCTGATGATAAAAAATTCAAATACAAACATTGCATTAATTAACTAATAAAAACATAACATACAAAGATGGCATTTTCAACAGCCACCCCTTCTGGTTGGCGATATTGGTGGAAGTGACGATAACATACCAGACTATTAGCCCCATCAACTTTCAACTTTATTAAGTGTATTTTGTGTATTGTGGTTTATTTATTGTTGTCAATGGCAATCTATTAGGGCTACTTTCTATGTTTTTACTTTATTTTATTGTTCATGTAATTTGTTTTAATTTTAATGAATTTATATTTCTTATATTATTTTTTATTTTTATTTTCTATTTTATTTAAAAATATAAAGTTAAATTACAATTTATTAATTTTATTAAATATAAAATTATAAATACAATTTTATAGGGAGATATATATTTTATGGGGTTAAAACTAGACTAAAATTATAAATTAATGACTTGAAATTTATTAAACAACCATTAAATTAATAAAAACAGAAACTTAAAATGTAATGATGCCCAGAGACACAATTATTCACAAAAGACAAATCTAATGCTAGTGCACATGGAGAAGCAACGGCAAAGAGGACATGAATGCAAGGGCTAATCTACATTAGGTGAGATAAAAAATGAGTTTAATAGAAGGGCATTATTAGTATTTAAAAATAAAAAAAAAAAAAAAAAAAAAAAAAATAAGTTTTGTTTGTTTTTCAAAAAAACAAAGAGGGGATTTTTTTTTTACAGTTTTTAACTGGTTGAAAATATCCTTATGTCTTAATTAATTTTATTGATATTAATTAAAATGAATATTTTAAACATAAGATTATATTTGTATAATTAATAACCAATAATATATGTTAATACTTTTTAAGCATCAATTAAATAAAGAGAGTATAATGTACATAAAAATCTATAAACAGTTATCCATTTACAAACGGAATACATACTAAAAATATTCAAATAACTTTTATGAATCAAATCAAGCTTAAAAAATTCAAATCAATGTCCTCCATCTACCGTGCCAAAATATATATATATATATATTATAAATTGAGAACAAAAGTCTCATTTAAAAAAATTAGAGAAATACACAAATGTGGATTTAATATTACAACATATTATATCTTCATTTGGAGTGAACTTTAAGGCTATGTTTGATTGCACTTTTTTTCTGTGGAAAAATTTTCCACGGGTCATTTTCCAGCTAAATAGACTGTTTGTTTGCCCAAATTTTTCATGAAAAATTTTTCCTCTTATGTTGTCACATGACCCTATTTTCCATCAAAACAAGGGAAAACTTTTCCTACCTCCACCATGGGAAAAGTTTTCCATGGAAAATATAAGGGGTTATGTGAAAAAATAACATAAGAGGGCTAATTTTTTCATTTTACAAGGAAAATTTTGATTTTCTAGCTAGAAAATAATGCCAATCAAACGGCTATTTTTCATTTTTTATGGAAATTTTTTTTTCTTTTTCACCAATTTTTCATGTTGCCAATCAAACACAGCCTAAGATTTGATCTTTGTCATTTTTTTTTAAACATATATTTTATACAGAAGATTTGTGTAATAATTCTAATAATCAGAAAGAGTTGGTAGGATTGATATTTAATAAATAAAGTATATATCTAAAACAAATTTAACACTCAATTATGATTTACTCTGGAGATTATCATTTATGTCTATTTGTCCCAAAGAGTTGGTAGAATAGGTATTTAATAAATAAAATAAATATCTAAAACAAATTTAACACGCAATCATGCTTTATCCCGGAAATTGTCATTTTTGTCTATTTATCAATTTATTTATCAGCATAAAGGTCTTCAAATAAACAAAAGCTTTGATGAGAATGATTGCTACTTTATAAACAATGTTGTTCCTGCGGACCACCCGAAACACGTCAGCATCTATTCGTTTCGCAAGAACAAGTCCTAATCGGACCCACCAAAGATAGCGACGCTGGGCCCATCAAACACAGTCACATCCACTCGATTCACATTTGTATGAATCTCGGAGCAAATCGAACGGCTAGTTTTAGCTCAACATGGGCGGCTAGCAGGTAGCTTTCACCGACCCCACCGTGAGCCTTTTTATTTTTTGGAGATTTTGCACATAAATCCCTATAAGATGGATCAATTGCAATCATGTAATTATCATCAGTTACTTGCATAAATAATGCTATACTGAAAATTCACACAAAATTTTGTAATGACATTTAGGCATATATAATGTCATCAAACTCTAATTATTATTTTATAATCACAAAGATGTGATTTTTCACCAACCAAAAAAAATATAATTTTTTTTTTTTGAAGTGTGATGATTCAAACTTTTAATTTTTTTTTTTGACTCAAAAGGGAAGATGAATGAAGCATCACTTACTATTATATATGAGGTTATATGAATATTTTACTTATACATAAATCTCCTAGCTGACTTAGAGTAGTTTCTTAAGATATCTTCTTAATATCATTAGTTTCAAACATATTCCGTGGCATGAGATAAATTTCCAATAAAAATGAAGATTCTACAAAGTTATATTACAAAACAATACATCATGAAATAAGGTGAAATGCCACTTTCATAAAATGTAATAATTAATAATAATTGTATTTTGTGCTTTTCCCTTGATGAAATGTAGATAAGGGATCTTGTGCTCTTTCCGTCCCTAAATAAGTGATGTTTTGAATATAAATTTTGTTCCCACAACAAAAGATATCTCTTAATTAATTAAAAAACTTTTACAATTAATTTTATTTTTTCAAAATAAAAGATTAATATTGTGCGCCAGAGAATTAACGGAGTAACAAGATAAAGTATTTTTCAGTAGAAAGGGTATTTTAGTCAAGTACTCCTATAATTTAAACTATCATTTCTATAAAAGGCATTTATATTTGGAAAGTGGATTTTGGTACTTAGGGGTGGTTTGATTCGCAGTAATGTGAAAACATTACCTGGAATCTGGCGGTAATATTAAAACATTACCATGTTGGTTACTGTAGCAATGGTAATGTGATATTACCAATAGTGAAATATTACCAGATGAGGTGGTAATCTGATTACCACCAAAATAGGTGGTAATCCAGATTACCAGGTTGGTGGTAATCTGGAAATTTTGTTTTTTCCAATTATACCCCCAGGCATTCACACAAATTATTTCCTAATACCAAAACCCTAATCCCCATTCATTCGACACAAATTACTTAATTTTCTTTAAATTAATATGTTTTATTTTTCTCTAAGTAATGCCATCAACTCAAATCTTCAACATTACAACAATTTTATCCATTCCCTTGAAGCATCCTAAATCCAGCTATTAAGCTTACTCAAACTAGTCCAAAATTTGGGGGGAAACAAAAAGCAGGAAATTAAATAAATTTTATCGGTGAACTAGAATTATTCCACTTCAAATTTTTAGCTCTTCTCCAACCGAAGACTTGATTAAAGTCTTTTTGACACTTATATAATACTAACATAATTTAGAAAAAATGTTAAATATAAAATTTTTAATATTATAATTTAATTATTTTTTTATCAAAATACTTTAATTAAAATTTCCATAATTTTACATGTAGGGGTATTTAAGTAAATTTAACATATTACTGAGGTGATTACCATGAGTAACCAAACATGGTAATGAAATATTACCAGTAATATAAGTTCTCAACCAAACATAGTAATTTCATATTATTACAACATTCCCAGTCATATAACATTCATGAGCTCATTACCATGGTAATCTCATTACTGTGGTAATATAACATTACCACGAACCAAACGGCCCATAAGGGCATCTCCAACCCTTCTCTATTAACAACGCCGAATGTGCATTTGGCTACAGTGCCACGCAATTTTTTGCATGGCACTGTAGCCTACTTAAATTTTTTTTTTTACTTTTTTATTTTTTATATTTATCAGTTTAATGGTTATTTAATATATTTTGGGTTATTAATTTATAATTTTGGTCTAATTTTAACCCCATAAAATATATATCATTATAAAATTTATATTTATAATTTCGTATTTTAATAAAATTAATAAATTATAATTTAAGTTTAAATTTTTAATTAATAAAAATAAAAATTAGAAAAATAATACCAAAAATATTATGCAATTGTGATAATCTCGTTTTGCAATTGTGATGAGATCAACACGGTTTTGGAGAAAAAGATGTCTTACACGATATAATGACTGCATGTATTATTATGCACAACATGATAGTCGAGGATGAACGAAATCTCAATGCACCAACCATGGATGTAAGGGAAGTACCGACCCTAGTAGTTGAAATGGTACAAGATGAAGATGCTCGATTTGAACAATTTCTTCATCGTTACGGGCAAATTAAGGACAAAGACGCTCATATTGCACTTCGCAATGCATTAATTGAATATTTATAGTTGCGTTATGCAAATTCAGAAGATAATTAAAAACTTGTGTGCTACTTTAGTTTCTAATAATAAGTTGTTTTTAGTGTCTACCTTATTTGTATGTTATGTTTTTATTAGTTAATTAATCCAATATTTCTATTTGAATATTTTATCATTAGTTTCAATTTTTATTCAAATTATCACAAATATTTTTATTTTATATTTAATAAATATTTATAACAAATACAAAAGATAAAAAATTAAAAGTAAGAAGAATTGAAAAATAACAAATATATAAGTTGTAAAGTGTAAAGAATATTCTTAAAATAGTATGTTTTAGAGTTAAAAATAGAGTTATTGGTTGGAGAAACTTTCACGGTAGAAGCTATATTTTTATATATTGAAACTTAAAATATAGAATTTTGGGTTGGAGATGGCTTAAAAAACCTAAAACTATCATGGGAAACGCAATTTTAAAAAATTATTAAAATATATATAAAAGTTTTTTATATTTCAGAATGATATATACAAAATTAATCAGTTTACCTGGGTATGAATGAAAAAAGCCATGCCTTTTAATTTTATTATATGCAGGAAAAGTTTTAGAAAAGCAAAAATATAACAACAAAGAAGTGCAACAGTGAAAAAAGTCAACCAAATAATCGTAAGGTGCGTAACGTTAATTCCGAAGAGTTTATAATAATTTAAATATGTAAAATATATTTAAGAGCCAAATTTGTAACTAATACTAAGGGGCCGTTTGGGTCCCGGATTGGGAATGGAAAGGAGTGAGGGAGTAATGGAAATAAAGGGAGTGGAGGAGGATTGAGAATGAAAAATGTGTTTGGTTGGTAAGGTATGAGAGGGTAGTTCCTTGGGAATGGGAAAAGTAAAAGAAAAAAAATGAAGTAACTTGACTTTTATACCCTTGAAACAAGTAAATAATATTTTATATAAAATAAAATGTTAAGTTAAATAACGACTATTTTTAATTATAAAATATTTTGAATATAATTATTTTTAATTTTATAATTAAATATTTGAATTAAATATTTTCAATTTTAATTATTATTTATTATTAAAAATATCTATTTAATTATTATTTGATTTGTATTATTATTTTAATTATTATTTATTATTATTTGAATAAAATTATTATTTTAAATGTCAGTTGTTATTATTTTACTTTAATTATTATTTATTATTAAAATTATCGATTTAATTATTATTTGATTTATATTATTATTTTAATTATTAATTATTATTATTTGAATAAAAGTATTATTTTAATTGTTAGTTATTATTATTTTATTTTAATTATTATTTATTATTAAAATTATCTATTTAATTATTATTTGAGTTATATTATTATTTTAATTGTTAGTTGTTATTATTTTACTTTAATTATTATTTATTAATAAAAGTATCGATTTAATTATTATTTTAATTATTAATTATTATTATTTGAATAAATTTATTATTTTAATTGTTAGTTGTTATTATTTTATTTTAATTATTATTTATTATTAAAATTATCGATTTAATTATTATTTGATTTATATTATTATTTTAATTATTAATTATTAATATTTGAATAAAATTGTTATTTTAATTGTTAGTTATTATTATCTATTTAATTATTATTTAATAATAAAATTATATATTTAATTATTATGTTAATTAATTATAGTTTATTTATTAAATAAGGGGTAAATTTGTAATTCACCCTTAAGGAATGGAGGAGGAATGAGCAATCCTCCCAATTTTGGGAGGATTGTCACTCCCCACTCAATCCCCCCTCATCCCCCTCCCAAACCTCTCTCACTCCATTGATGACTATCCAAACAAAGGAGTGGAATGGGAGAGTAATGACTCCCATTCCACTCCTTACAAACAAACACCCCCTAAAATTACAAATAAACATCTAAAAACAATTTTACAGGGGGGTTTGCATAAAAGTCCTTCTTTGCCTTTCCGTCCACGGTTGCTTTTTGTGCGACCTCTCTCTTCATCTGCACACAAGACACGCGGGCTATCTGCTGACGCTTTGGCTCCGAAAGAGAGAGAGAGATGGCGGCGTCTCGGCGGCAGCTGGGCGCCATGCTCCGCAAGAACTGGCTTCTGAAGATACGGCATCCGGCGAGCACATGCACGGAGGTACTTCCGATGACTCGGTTCTTGATTTCACTCATTTGGAGGAGAAAGATTGGGAAAAAGGCGAAAAATTCCGAGATTTTGTGTCTTAATGGAGGTTTTTGCTTTAATTTAATGTAATTTTGGAATATTGGTTTTTTTTTATTGATTTTTTGGCTTTTGATTATAGATTTTGCTGCCGACGATCGTCATGCTGTTGCTGATCGCTGTGAGGTCTAGAGTCGACACGAGAATTCATCCTGTTGAATCGTATGCTGTCGTGGCATCTTAATTGATTTGGTTGAGTTTTGCTGTCTTGAACTTCATGTTTGGGTTTGTGTTTTGTTGGAATTTTGCTTAGATATATTCGGGAAGGCATGTTTGTGGAAGTGGGGAAGAGTAAGATCTCTCCGAGTTTCGATAGTATCCTTAGCTTGTTGTTTGCCAGTGATGAACATCTGGCCTTTGCGCCGGATACTAAGGAGACAAAGTTGATGATGGATGTGCTTGCCTTGAGGTTTCCTCTTATAAAGGTATAATTGGTTGGTTCGTGCTTTCAAACTACTGCCTGCCTGAACTCAAAGTGTTTGGTTGATGGTTATGAGGTTCATTGTGTGGTTTATGCTGTCAATATTAGTTTTTGTGTTCAGTTTCCACTTCCATTTTATGCATATCCTAGCATTATGGATTTTACATTGGTCATTTCTCTGTATTTATAGATTGTTGGAAAAATTTACAAAGATGAGGTAGACCTTGAAACATATATTCGTTCTGATCTTTATGGGATCAATGATCAAGCCAGGTAAGTCATGTATTATTTTTACCATTTGTTAACAAGTGTAGTTAACTGAATCAATTTGCTCATTTGTTTGGAGTGAAATCATTTTTATATGGACCAGCGAAAAAAGTTGTTGAAACTCAAAGGTGCTAGAGTCCCATGAGTTGGTTATAATTTTTTGGTCTTGCTTTGCTGCATTTGTGATCCATATGCGCTATTATTATTTGAACCAATAAGTTCTGCTTGAGTTCTTGAAAATATGGGAAGTTGCATTTCTTCAGCCAGTTGAGTTTTTGTTCTCTTGGCCATTTTTTTCCCTTAAAATGGATGTGCTTTTGAATGACCCAATTTTCACATGATGAAATTTTTTATTGTGGATTCAGGAACTTATCAAACCCAAAGATTAAAGGAGCTATTGTTTTCTATCAGCAAGGCCCTCAGATATTTGACTATAGTATTCGACTCAACCACACTTGGGCCTTTTCAGGTTTTCCTGATGTTAAAACAATCATGGATGTCAATGGACCATATCTTAATGATCTGGAGCTGGGCATGAGTATTATACCCACTCTACAATATGGATTTAGTGGGTTTCTTACTGTATGACTTCTTTACTATATCCCTTTTTCAACAGTCATATTTGTTGTCATGCATTGCAATAAAATTATGTTCCTTTGGTTAATATCGTGGTATTGTATACAATACTTCCATGACCATGTTTAAGATTATGATATTATGTTGTTGAAATTCATTTTAATTGTTTTGAATTTTTTTAGACATAATTAATAGTGTTCCTTTTTCCCGCTAAACTAAATATTGCACTTTATGTTGACTTTTCTAATCTTAAAATCTCCATTGTGTTCCATGAAGAATCAGATTCCCTACTTCAACCTGATGTTGACTAGTTTATTTGACTGCTTGACATATGATTCTACTTCCATTGACTGCATGTGATTGTGGCCTTTTTGTTTTGGCACATGATTTTAATTCTTGTCATCGCAGTTGCGGCTTTGCACTGGATTTGTTTGTAATACTTCTGCCCAAGTAATCAACAACCAAAATGTTTTCAAGTATCCTATTTTTGTAATATATTTCATTTATGGAAGACTATGTTGTTTGCTAGTTTTTTCATAACTTATGATGATCTAGTTTCACTGAATCTTGGTTATATTCCACTAGCGGGTGTAATGTGTAATGTACCTTAAATTATTTTCTAAGAATCTCACATTATCTTCTGCTATTTTCACCAAATTTGCTCCTTGTCATTGCAGCTGCAAAAGGTTATAGATTCGCTCATAATACTTCTTTCACAGCAAAATGGAACTGATTTTGTTGCCAAAAATTTGGAAGTAATTTCATCATTTGGAGATTTCTCTCATTCAAACAATTCATGGAGACAGTTCATTCCAGAAAACATCAGGATTGCTCCTTTTCCAACTCGTGAGTACACAGATGATGAATTCCAATCCATTGTAAAGACTGTCATGGGAGTTCTGTAAGTATTTTAAGCATCATTTGATTTCATTTACTCATACTTCATTGTTAGGTTGCACCATTGTCTAGTTGATGTTCTTATTGCAATATATTCTATTTGTTTTTATCTGAGGACCATTCAGAAGTTATCATTTGTGTTTGTGATGTTGACATAGGTATAAGCTGCCTTATTGTTAATGTAGTGGCTACTTAATTAAGTCTCCGAACGACAAGTGTTTACTCTGCTTGTGGGAAAAGATGTTGGTAATTAGCCCTTCCACTAATTATCTAAATTATTGGAAAAACTATACAACCATCCCTCTTGTTCATAATTTATATTACTAATTAAACCATAGTTATTTGGTGGGGGATGTTTATTTAATTGGAGAAGTGTCTTAAAGTTGACAAGACTGTTGGGATTAATTTTTTCCTGACTTTTTGAGAATTTAATTTAAGAATGTGCTTCCTTCTACCCTCTTAATTTGTACAATAGACGGACATCTTTTTCATTCTCATGCATCATGGATAAAAATTGTGTCAATCGTACAAGTATTAGCATGTGTTGTAAATTTTCTAACATGATTTACTGAAAATCTGATTATGGGAAGCAGATATCTATTGGGATTTCTCTATCCAATCTCTCGTCTCATAAGCTATTTTGTTTTCGAGAAGGTATCTTAAATATTCTTGATACTGCCTATCTTTATTGTTCTTAGAATTTCACCTCTCACTTCTGTGTTTTTGATGTTCCAGGAGTACAAGATTAAAGAAGGGCTATATATGATGGGCCTAAAAGATGAGATATTCTATCTTTCTTGGTTTATGACATATTTCTTACAAGTAAGATCTATCTACATCTGTTTAATGACGAAAACTGGAGCATTCATTTCTTCTTCTTCTTCTTTATATGTTTATCTCTTTTTACCACATTAGCGAGGTAAATTTGCTATATGTGGCCTTAATGCTATGAGATGTAACATTATTGTAGAAATGGGTGTGGCTTAAAAATAAGAAGTAACTCTAGTATAGCTTATAAATCAAACAGAGGGAAATCTTGCCTCATTTGTTTTGATTGACTTCAGGATATTGAAGATCTAGAGTTAGCCTAAACAAATGGCTTCTCTTATCAAATTGGCAAGAGATGCTATTTGAAAACTTGATCTTATGGTTATATCTATCAATCATAATAGTACATAGAGAAAGGTTTTATGAGCTACATGATTGCTGTAGAATATTTGGGGATGCCAGGAGGATATCTAAAACATAGCAGATGATAAGAGCATAGAATAGATCGAACTTATGTGGAAAGTTGACAACCATGTCTTATGTGATAAATGCTCTGTCAAGGTTATTCTATTTCATAAATCATGTAGTAGATGGCCATTTGGTCTTAATCAAGGCTAGTTCCGGTTACAAGTTCTTTATTGATTGAAGTATTTGAGAGTGGGATGGTTGCCAAATCTAAGCAGAGATGGTTTATCTTTTAGATATTGATCAAAGGCTGTGTCTTGTCTATATGGGCAAGAATAGAGGCACATGATTTTTGTCATGAGATATTCAAAGTTTAAAAAAAAAAGTGTAGTAGTTAATATGTTATACATTTTGAAGTGACTGTTACCTTAACGTTTGTCTATTGGGGATCGTTAACCCAATTGCATTTTTCCAACCTTAAAGAGAAATACACCAATTTACCCATTCAAGTGACTAAGAGAATAAAGTTAGTTTTTGTAGTCTTTGTTAAAGCTTATGTGTGAAGACTTGGCTTTCATAGACTCTTGTAGACTCCTTTTGCATAATTCTTCCTGCCAAAATAATAAAAAAAAGAGACTAGAACTGCAAACTTCTGCAAGGACACATTTCTCCATGGTGAGGTAGTATCCTTGCTGCAAACAAGACGCTAGTGGCTATCTAAAACTAATGGTGCTTCTTTCTACACTTTGTCTATTATATATTCATACATATATATATATATATATGTGTGTGTGTGTGTGTGTGTGTGTTCATGGTTGAAGGTTCTTTCAAAATGGGCTTTGTGATGCTAGTAGTGATCATATGTTGTATCACTTTATGTCAGTGTTCTTTGGCAAATGATGAAAATGACAGAATGGCCTGCTGGTGGCATAATTTCCCAAATATCCAGTTTAACACTTCAAATAAGCAAGAAACTATTCTCTTTGTGTGATCCAAAATAGACATGGGTATTTGTAAAGCCTATACACCCACCAACTGCAGGAGGAAAGTATCTGCTTTGATAATTCAAATCTTCTGTCGTTGTTAAATCTTTTTAGTATTGGTATTGTGTAGGCCAGAGTTAGCTTTCTCCTTTTTGGTTAACATTTAATGCTGGCAAGTTTATTTGCGTGTATGACTTTGGTCTGAAAACAAATTCCTTGATCCTTGGTCAATTTTCCAATATGTTTTGTTCTCCATTCATTCTTCACCTATCAGTAATGCTTTTTTCTTTTTTCAAACAAAAGCTTTCTTCCTCCGGTGGCTTATATATGGAGCAAATATGCGTAACATTTTTCAACAAAAAATTGAGTGCCTTTATTTATTATTTATTATTTTTTTGCAGTTTGCAGTTTCTTCTGCAATCATTACAGCGACCACAATGAGCAGTCTTTTTATGTATAGCGATAAATCGCTGGTCTTCTGCTACTTTCTTTTGTTTGGTTTAAGTGCAATTATGTTTTCTTTTTTGATCTCCACATTTTTCTCACGAGCTAAGACAGCTGTGGCAGTGGGCACACTATCATTTTTAGGAGCATTTTTTCCATACTACACGGTCAATGATCCTTCTGTACCAATGTAGGTATTCTTGCTAATTAGTTATAAATGCTTTGTGGTCTTCTTCAGAAAGTTTTGAATTTTTTGTCCTAGTGTACATATATTTTGTTTGCTGTATTGTCAGGTTATGGAAGGTCTTGGCCTCCTTACTTTCACCAACGGCCTTTGCCCTTGGTACTGTCAATTTTGCTGATTATGAGCGTGCTCATGTTGGTGTCCGTTGGACAAATATGTGGGAGGTAGTCATTGATTTGAGAAAGTTTAGCTCAGAATTTCAGGTAATTTTTTCATATTAATTGCTGGAATGGTTGACTGTAGGACTCATCTGGAGTCAACTTCTTGGCTTGCTTCCTGATGATGATTCTGGATACATTTTTGTATTGTGCCCTGGGGCTGTACTTTGATAAGGTAAGGACAAGTCCTGATTTTAATGCATTATTTTCTACATTGCATATCTTGTTTGAGTCATTTCATGTACTGCGTGCTGGTTGATGTTTAATGCCTTGACAGTACAAGAGAACTTTGTTAATGCTGTTTGAAGTTAGATACTTGCACATTAGTTTCTTGTTTTCATTTTTTGGTTTGTGAAGATGTCTTTTATCTCATAGAATGTTTTCTTTTCCCTTTTTTTTGTTTTTTAGTGAGTTTATATTGTAAAATGTGCTATTGAGGAACATTACAGACAACCAATATTTCTGGTTTGCAGTAGAACCTGACTTCTGCTAGTAGGCCTTATATGAAGCAAACTGTCGAAAGTTGAAACAATGTTCATACAGAAGTAACAGTAGACATGTTGAATTGCATGATTGTATCAGTATTTGAATAAATCATGATGTCCAGAAAATTGTTCTGTTGACCTACACTACTTAACCATATGTTTACTATCCTGTCAATTCCAAAAATGTACTAATCTGCATTCTCCCTTTTCTCCTATGAAAACTATTGGCACTCTGATATTTGAATGAATGCGAACTATCAGTCTCAGTTGGCTGCTGATGTTAGACTATTAGTTTATTTTAAATGCGCTCAGACTTATCTATAGTTACTTGTCTTTTGTTTAGTTTAATAAATATTGACTACAGCTCAGGGGTTGTAACAAGTTGCAAACCATAATTATTGGGATCTTCATTTTCTTGGGTTTTTCTTCGTTACCACATGCTCTAACCTGAGAATTTTGACTAATAGACTTTGCTAGGACTTTTCCTATTTTCTGATCAAATTTTTTTTTAATTTGAAAAGTGAATGTCTAATATGCATGATTTTGAGAAGGGATGGTTCCTTGGTTAGAATACAAGTTGAAATAAAGATTCATGCCTAGTGCTGGAAGAAGTTCAGTTTTCTGAAATTCTAAGCAAAAAGCAAAACAACATATGCCATTTGGTTAACTTGTATCACAAAGCCTTTCCTAACACCTTAGAAGTATATGTTTACTAATGGTCAGAAACTCGGGGGACTCATAATAAATATTTCTGCAGTACACTTCATCAAATGTAGCGCAACCAGTTTTTTTTTCTCCTGATGAAATTGTTCAATATTTTTTTTATTTTTTTATTTTTTTGTGTTCTTGTAACTTAGGTTCTTCCGAGGGAATATGGAGTGCGCTATTCTTGGAACTTCTTATTCAGTAAGCTTTTTTGGGGAAAAAAGAGTGGTCTTCATTGTGGTGTAGAGAACCTAGAACATATGGTTAATGGCAAAATTAATTCGCACAAACCAAAATGTGCTGACAAAAGTGCAAATGAACCTGATATGGAGACAATCAGCTTAGAAATGAAGCAGCAAGAACTTGATGGCCGGTAGTAGCTCTATGATTTGGCCTATGTATGAGGCATTACAGTTTGAATTATTATTTATTATTGTTTTGTTTTTTTAGCTGTCTGCAGGTCAGACATTTGCATAAAGTTTACATGACCAAGAAAGGAAAATGCTGTGCAGTTAATTCCCTTCAACTCACTTTGTATGAGAATCAGATTCTTGCACTTCTAGGTATGCTTCACAGTATTTACAAATTCACAATGTATTATTCTCAAACATCTAGATTACGCTTATGGCCATATGCATGATGAAATTTTTTATCGGATTTATACTAATCATGCTTAAGATGAGCATCGCATTTATGTCTGTGCTGATGTAGGAAAGTTAAAATTCAAGGCTCTAGATTTAGGAAGCTGAGGAAGTCCTGATTTTGCTGCAGATGAATTAAGTGCTGTAAAGCAAGCTAAAATAGATGAATTATTAAGAGAAGATTGTTAGAGGCTTTTATTTAGTCATGCAACTTGGATTTGAGTCAAGGCTTAGATACATGCATGATGCGAAGGATAACAAATATGCATCTTAGGTAGCCCTCGATGAGTAAAAGGGAAAAGAGATTCATGTTACTGGGCTAAACTATTGGCTGTTATATGGTGTTTCGATTAATTGGCTGTGGTTCATGCACCAAAAATAAGAATATATGACAAATCCTATTTGGTTGCAAGTGCAAATCCCACGCAACTCTTGAGCTGCAACTTGGGTTACTTTTTTTATATGTTTGGATTGATGTGTATTTAGTTACTGTGGCTCTGAATATTGTGTTTAGTTGGATGTTTTTCAACCAGTTTACAGAAGGGTTACATATATACCTTAAAAAAAAGCACATCTACATACATATATCCCCACAAATCACCAGTATTCGCATTTATACCCTTATTCTCAAAAGTCAACCAATAGATATATTTTTAAAGGTTTTTTTTTTCCCTTTAAGGTTGCAGCCAAAAAATATACATAAATATGACTTTTATTGGGGTATATATGTACATATGTTTTGATGCAGGGTTATGCAAATTAGTGATGTAACTCTAGTTGTAGTTTGACTTACTCCCAGATAACTTAAGTTGATACTGTAACTTAACCATGCTTGGTATTTAAAGTTTCACAGGGAGTTACAAACACACTGAACCAGCCAACTAAAGTCAATGTTTTTGTGCAATGAAGTTACTTGCAATTCAAGTTACATTGATCAAACAGTCTCTTATTAACCTTGGTAGAAATTGCAATTTTACAAGAAATCTGTTCTATAGAACATGCTTTGGATGCATGAGGAACATGGATGGATGATCTAATGTATAAATTCTGTGTATTGGATGTTCTTCTCATGGTCCATTTTTTCATGGAAATTCTTTTTATGGGATCGACCAATTTGTAGAATTCATTTTATTGAGTTCAAATATAAGTGGTGCAATAGAAAGGTCATTTGTGTTGTGATTTGAAATGAATCCTTTTTTTTTACAGGACATAATGGTGCTGGTAAAAGCACAACTATTTCAATGTTGATTGGCCTTCTTCCTCCAACATCAGGGGATGCACTTTTCTTTGGCAAAAACATCAGAACTGACATGGTAATTCATATTTTTAATTTCTAATTATTGTTTTCTTAGAATTATTTTTATAACAGGCAATCATGGTTCATGGTCAGCAGCGACGTCTTTCAGGATATAAATGTGAATAGCTTCCTATCTTTGCAAAGTTTTCTGTATGAATTTTGTCTTCCAAGATACAATGCTGCCATGAGCTTGTGTTGTTGGTGAGTTACCTACATTCTTGGTGTAGTGTGGGCAGATAAAAAACAAGCTTTAATTTTGATCTTAAGAAAGTAAAATTTAATCTCAGAATATTTAATTTTTGTTAGCATTAATTGAGTCAAAATGTGGTCGTCTCATATAAAAATTTCCCTTCAAACCACCTTTTAAAAATGATTCCTTAAAACTACATTCTTACTCATTGACCAACACCATCTATGTGTACTTTATTATCATTGTGTGTGTTTGGTAAGTCTTGCATTTTTGATTGATAAAGAGTAAGTGCACAAACTGGGGGACAACCTATAGTGGCAATGTTGCCATATTGGTTAGCCTAGTACATAACAATACAAAATGATATAAATATCATCACTAGTCCAAGGGCTGGTATTAACACAAAAACATTGATCCCAAACATAGCAGCCCGTAAAACATATACAAAAGAGATCATACTAGAGTAGACCAACATATTGGCCAAGGTGCGGTTAATGGCCATGTATTATGTTTTTTCAGGAGATTAATCCTGATCAGATTGGGGCTTTGTGTGGTATACCAAGTCACAAATTTGATTGTGGGAACTACTGTGGTGCAGCTGAGTAGGTGTTTGGTAGTATTTTCCTTTGCATAAGGAATTCATTGCAAAAGAAATTCACAATTAGAATATGAAAATTTAATTCACTTAGTATGGTCATCATATAATAACTAAAACAAAGTAGGTGAGTATAGCATCCGGGTAGAAGGAAATAAGTGAAATGGATTAAGAAATGGGACTGTTAAACTCATTTGCTTTTCATGCTGTGGACATTGGAGCAAGTCTTATATGTGTATGTATGTGTAGATTTTGTTATAATCTTTCACATAAACATAGAACAGGGAGACATTGAATTTCTTCTAGCAAGGGACACTTATGGCTTACCCCATCAACTACACAAGTGGACCAAAAATCTGAATCTCCTGCATATATGATTTAAAAAGCTGTGAGTCCCAATTTTTCGCGGTTGGCTACATGAATCCTACCCTTCCACATTGCTTAATCAAGGGCCAAAACACTAGATAAACTAAGCTCTGCCATATGATTACATAAAGTTTTTGCTAAACAATTTTTCTTCCTTTCCCTCTTCTAGAGCCTTCCACTTGGAGAGCCACAAATTTTTTTATGGGGCATATACAGATCGTCAAAGGGATCTCCTACATTTATGATTACAGACAAAAAAAATGCTGTTAAACATATTCCTGAAGATTGTGTCCTTAATATCAAGGTTAATGAATACTTCATGTCAGCTTTGATGAGTAAAGGGCTCTTGCTAGTGTTTAGTTAAAATGGTAGCTTTGTCTTAAGGTACTTTCATAGGTTGGGCTTGTCAAAGGTTCAGTATCTGGGTCAGATTCTTGTGGATCCAATCCTAGATTTGATAGTTGAGAGGAGAGAAGAAATGTTCATATCTATCAAAAGTGATGGGCTTTGATTGGCTTGCTGGATCCTATTGCACTTGACTGTGTTAGCTCAAATCTTTGCTGAAATCCCATCAGAATTAACTTGTAGGACCTCAATGAATATTGAATTAAACTAACGCAAGGTCAAACTTTGTAGCTGATAAAATATCCTCTCAAATTCAGAATGGCTAGCAGATTGATTTTGTCCTTGATGCTTTTATGCTTCATTGAATTTAATATTTGAAATATCAGTCTCCTCGTTTTGTGCTTTGCCCTTAAAATGCTCTTTATTAAATCTATTTCCTCTTGTCAGAGGTGGTTGTTGCGCCCATTGCTATTACCTAATATACTCTTTTAGTTCTTACCTATTCTATTTGTGGACAATTCAAAAGACACCTCTTTGCATTTTGTCTCCAACCATAAGACATTATTTTATATCGGCATGCCTCAAGACTGTATATTTAGTGGTTACTTTGATCATTTTCAGACATCAATCATCTGTTAGGGGTCAATGTTGAAATCTGTTGCTTCATTGTGGTACTCCAAATTATTCATAAAGTTAGGAATGGTTGATCAATGGTGTAAAAGTTTCATTCTCTTTCATTTATTGCATCGGCGCTGGCAGTGTTGGTGTCCCCATGGAGCATGAGTAAATGGCATCCGTGCACCAAACCACTTGGAACTGAATTGTGTTTCTTTCAATACCATTATGCTCTTTTGATTGATCTCTTTGTTCTTATGGATGTTATCAACTCTTCATTACATAAAATTTGTTAGATTGTTGTGCTGATCACCATTTTTTTTTCTCTATATTATAGGATGAGATACGCAAGGTGTTGGGTGTGTGTCCACAAAATGATATTCTTTTTCCTGAGCTAACGGTAACCATGTTCATAATACATTTTCTACACAACTGGAGCTTTATGGATATATTTTCTATTATTTTATGCCTATTGGATTAATATTGTTTGATGTTTCTTAATATTATCATTTTGTTAGTTTACAATTTTTTTTGTAAATCATTGAATCACATATAATTGTAGCAAGATGATTTGTAGATGCACTAAGTTTTTTTTGTATCCGATACAATCGTAAATTTACTGTTGTGTGATCCTATCAGGCATCAACAAACTCTGCCCACTTACTTGCACTATGTTATATTTGCACATAAGATGATCATACATGTGCTATGGCATTTCGTTCAATGCTAAGTGTGTTTGAGGTCAATGAATTAAAATTTACAAATATCATCAATTCATTGCTATCTCCTATCTTGAATTGGAGTAGCATGAAAGAAAAAATCCAGGTTATGAAAATCTGGAAGTTATGTTGCAATCTATTTAAATCTGGGTCTTGGTTTTAATATAATTGGACAGAGTATACTGCATTCTTCTCATGGTAAATCGATGCCACTTGGATTTATCATATTGTTTCTTCTAAGAATGTTTGTTGATTGACCAGGTTCTAAATGTTTGCCCCTTAATTTGTTGACTCATACTTTATGGTTTTGTATGCATTTGGCTGGTCAGTTCTCTGATTCGAGCTTTGTTATCCTTGTTATTTGTTAACCTGTTTTGGCTGTTTCTCATATTTTTCTAGGTAAAGGAGCATATGGAAATATTTGCCATTTTGAAAGGTGTTAGTGAAGATGACTTGGACAGACAAGTGATTGAAATGGTTAATGAAGTGAGCTCCTTTGTTATTCCTTCTTGATTGATCAGATGCTACTGAGATGTGCATCTGGTTTATACATTTAAAATTGAGAATTGGTGCCATATACTTTTTTAGTTTTTAGCCTGGACTCCAAATTTATGGATGTGAATGCTTTGTTTGGGAAAAATGAGCATGATCATCTAGTTATTGCATTCTAAATTAAGAAATTGATGTCATATACTTTTTTTCCCTTTTTAGCTTGACTCCAAATTTATGTTTGTGAATACTGTTAGATGGAAACCAATCTATGGAAATCAAAGAGAAATGATGGTCCATGTGAAATATTACAATTTACATCCACACTCGATACAAGACTGGACTTGTCCTAGTATAGACTAAATATAAAATCATCCTCAATAATAATGCTAGAAACATGGGGTATTTCCAACTAATAATAACACCAAATATAGGCTCTCCTAATAATCTGGGATACAAGTCATATTTTGGTAATGGCAAAGACTTTCATAATATACTAAAATATAGCATATTTCTACAAATACTACATTTGCAAAAGAATAGCTTTGTTCATTTTACATTTGGATCATCTGATGTCTTTATAATCATACTTGCCACAATGCGCTTCAGGTTGGTTTGGTAGACAAACTCAATACAGTTGTTGGTGCCCTTTCTGGAGGAATGAAAAGGAAGCTTTCTCTTGGAATTGCTCTTATTGGAAATAGCAAGGTGTGGCTAAGTTTGTATACTTTGTTTCAATATTCCTCGTAATTAAGCTTACAATTGTATTTTTCCTACCACAATGTGCAGGTCATAATACTTGATGAGCCAACTAGTGGTATGGATCCATATTCAATGCGCTCGACATGGCAATTAATAAAGAAGATAAAAAAAGGGAGAATTATATTATTGACAACACATTCTATGGATGAAGCTGATGTTCTTGGTGATAGAATAGCTATAATGGCTAATGGTCATTTGAGATGTTGTGGAAGGTCTCATTTCTTATTTCTTAAATTCTTAATATGGTATCTTTTCTTTTTGGTGGCAATATATGATTTTCTGGTAATGTCAACAAATTGAATGTTGTATGGCAGTTTCTGCTTTTTAAATTGTTCTTTAGTAATAAATTCTTTTGGAATTATGGGAAAACTTAAATTGTCACTTTTGATTGTATCCGTGTCAAGCTCTTCATAGCCCAATTGAATGACATGTCTCATTTTGTCTTTTGTGCTATCTTGGTATCTTGTGTGACCATCTGGTGTTTGGGAAATATGTTGCAATAAGCTTGAAATCACAAATAGTTTGTCCAGATTTCTTCAATATTTTTTTCAACATTTTTGGGGTTGAGATTTAGTAAATGCAAGTATCTAAATATTTCTGTGCAGTTACTACTTATGAAGATGCTGCTGCTGATAATGTAGTAGTTTGTGAGTCTGAAATGATGATGAAGTGTACTTATTTGAAAATGTGTTTGTTTCATGTTTCCCCATTTATACTCAAGTCTATTTGACCATGTACTGACAGCTCTCTTTTCTTGAAACATCGCTATGGAGTTGGCTATACACTTACAATAGCGAAGGTACATTTGCTATTTTAGCTTGCATTTTACTTTTTCTATTTTTGGTAACATAATTGCGTTTGCTATATTTGCTTTGTAATTCTCTAATCCTTGATCTCTAGACTTCTCCGACTGCCTCTTTGGCTGCTGAAATTGTCTATCGTCATGTCCCAAATGCTACACATTTATCAGATGTAAGTTTTCCAGGAATTCTCAGAATGCTATGTTTTACTGAATGATATTTCTCTTGCTAGTATTTATTGCAGTCGATAATGTTAGCATTTTAAAAATATATTAATGAATATCCTTATGTGACTTGTATAATTTTTGCATTTAATTTTCTTTCTTCAATTATTTGCACCCAAGTTATTCTCATGTGTCTCTAATACAATCTATCTTCTCAACATGTCTTTTCGAAAATGAGGAAATAGATAACGCAAATTAGATAAGTCTGTCAATGAAGTGAGGTCAGGCTTGGGGAGTACATTTGAGGGAAGTCTTGTCATGAAACTTATACGGTTGAAACCTTTGATTAGAGCCCTTTTGTCATTGTTTGAGCTTGGTCAAGTTGTGCATATGGTCTAAATTTTAGAAATGAGGCACACATATCCTGGAAGTTGCTTCAGTCCTGATGCCCTCTGCAAAGTGTCCTTTTGTGCAGTGTTTTAAAGAGATGGTAAATGTGGGGCACTTGATTGTACCACATAGCTAAATTGCTGGTTTGATGTGCTGTTTTACTTGTTCAATTGTCACTGTTAGGTAAAATGGGGTAGATTATATTTGAAAGTTAGAGATCATCCTGTTGGTGCCAAAATAGCCCTAAATTAGGTGAAAATGTCTTAATATAATTCCTCCAGAAGTGGATGTCTAGAGAGGGCCATGCCAGCACTATCCAATTTATATAGGAAGCATGATTAGTTTAAGTTCCTCTGGTCCGCTGCATACACATATTACTTATCAAAACATTGTTCTCGTACTTCATTGTCTATAAATATTCCTTTTCTAAGTTTTTAACATTTTCTTGTATGGTTTATTGCATGACAGTCCCGTAAGTATATCTACATGCTGACATGCTGGTTATGGATTTGAATCCCATTACTAAAAAAATATTTAGCTGTTGAACTTCATTAATAATAATTTGCTAGATTTCCATTTACAGTTAGAGGAACTAATATATTATTAATAGGATCTGGATATGATCGCTCATAGAGAAATTCTAGAAGTAATATCAGTGTTATTAAAAGTGCTTTTCGCTTAAGCACCCAAGCAAGGCGAGGTGAGGAGCGCTGCCTAAGCGAGTGCTTTAGCCCAGGCGCAAGGCAAAAAAAGCAAGAAAAATGTTGCCTTTGTTAGTTTTCTCTTTTTTTTCATATTTTAAATGCTTTATAGGAAACTATATTATAGAGTAATAAATGCTATTTAGGAAACATAAACAATTATACTTGGAAAGTGTAACAATTAAGAAAATTGTTTTTTTCTTCAAAACAAATTAATTCAACTTCTTGGAATATGGAGAGACTTTCTAGGAGAGAATAAACGAAACAAAGATATAAAATAAAGAAAGAGAAAAAAAACAAAGAAACTCCATAAGAAAACTAAGGGAAAACTTGAGAGATTTTATGTGAAAGATAAGGAAGTTTAATTGGGAAGTAGTTGTACTTTGAAAAGAATATTGAAGTAGCATAGCATACTTAAAGAACCAGATATAAAAAGGGAAACAATGCAAACTACAAGCAAAAGATTACAGCAGAAACAAAAAAAGGGAAATTGGTTGAGAAAGAGTTTTACTTCGAGAAGATGAATTGGTTTTTGAAGGTGATAGCTTGACATGGTGTGAAGTTGCTAGAGCATCTGCTGACGGTCACATATATTACTAGATCAAGAGTGATATCAATCAACAATGGTTCAAGCTCGAGTTCTAGAGCAAGAATTATGGAACAAGTTGGTTCATATGAATCAGATGAAGAAATTGAGGATTATAAATCTAGTGATGAGGGAAACAATAGCCTAGGATGATGTAGAAGAGTTGGATGATGATTAGACTAGAATTGAGAAACTAAATTAGGTCTTGCATACTAAACTTGAAAACTTAGATTGTCTTATGTAGTTTTATGTTTATGTTTTTATTTTGGATCTTCAATATGTTAGTCGATGATTATGATATTAATTTAAGTTCAATCTTATGCAATTTCAATGTTGTTTTCTATATTTATTCTTTTTTTTTTTTTGATAGCGCTTCATGTTGCTCAGGCGAGCACTTAGCGCCTCAGGCTATTTACATTTTTATCCCCTCAAGGCCCTTAGCGTTTTCATTAACACTGCTAATATTCCATACTTCAAACCTACAAGATGTCAATGCTATCTATCCCTGAAAACTTAAGTCACAAGTTCTGTGCTTATTTATGTTAATGCAATCCAAAACAAGTAAAAAAAACTATTAAGGAAAAGATGCAATATTTGAACCAAAAGAATAGCCTTTCCCACCAAAATATAATTAAGGCTCAACTCTTTTAAATAAGAGTAGGATTAGAGTTTTCTAGACTTAATCCAAAAACATTAATACCCTTGTGCTTTAAGCATATATTATTATTCTTCTAACACCCCCTCAAACTATTGATGGAGAAGTAAATGTCAAGAGTTTGCTTAAAAGAATCTCTAAATGGGCCAATGTGTGTGTTTTGGTGAACATATCAACAATCTGCATCGAAGACTGAATATGTGGAAAAATATTAGTACCTTGTAGATAATATGTTGGCGCACAAAATGACAATGAATTTCTATATGCTTTGTTTGTTCATGAAAATGAGTTGTGAGTAATTGAGATAGCGCCTTTTATTATCACAATGAAAAGTCATAGGCGTTTATTGTGGAAATCCTAAAGCATCTAAAAGCCAATGAAGCCAAATAACCTTCGCTGTGGTAGACACCATAGGGTGATACTTTGCTTTAGTGAAGGATCTAGCAACAACTCCTTGTTTTTTATTTATATAAGAGACTAAAGAATCTCCAAAATATATACATCAACCGGTAGTTCAACGATAATATGTGATATCTTAAGCCCAATTTGCATCACAAAAGGCATGTGAAACCAAAGATGAAGATGGAGGGAATAATTATCCATAATTGTAAGTGCCTTACAAGTACTGAAGAATCTGAAGAACAATTGTCTAATGAGCAGTATGAGGAACAGAACTAAACTAACATTATGTACAACGAACCATATATCATGATTGATGACTGTGAGATACACTGAAGAACCAACTACTTCTTGATATTGAGTGGAATTATTCAAAAGTGTACCATCATTTTGAGGGAGCTTAACTTTGTACTGAGAAGAAGTAGCTACTGTTTTTCCATCATTAAGACCAGCTCAGTTAAGTCTATCAAGTACGTATTTAGTTTGAGACAAGATATTGTCACAAGTTGATGATATAACTTCAATAATAAGGAATAACGTAGAGGACCTAAATTTTCATTTTAAATAATATTGCAAGGTGATTCTTAATAAAGGCAATACCATGCAAGTCATTTCCATTAATGGTAATACCATCCACATAAAAAAATGTAAGAAGCTTGCCACAAGACGAGGTAGAAGTGAATAAATGTGAGTCATAAAGTGATTTAATAAAGCCAAGTTGGACTAATACTGAACTTCTCAAACTTTGTATGAGGCGCTTGTTTAAGGCCACAAAATGCTCTCAAAAGATGACTTACTTGTTACTTAGTGTGGGGTAAATCTAGGGGAGGACACATGTACACCTCTTCATGTAATCTCCATTTAAGAAAGTAAAAGGTCATTGATTGGAAGAAGCAAGAGCTATCAAAGCACCTATTGAAGTCATTTTTAACAATGAAGAAAAAATCTCCATATATTCAACACTGTAGTTCTTAGAACCACAAGATGATGTTAAAGTGATCTATTTTCTTTTGTCTTACTCTTACATTTCCACTTGCAACCAATGACTTTTTTACCGGGGGTAATGACTCCTATGTGTAAGTTTTAAATAAAGCATAAAGTTCTTCTTAGCTTTTTGCCGATTGGGATGAGAAAAGGCTTCTGTAAGGGATGAATGTTCAATGAAGGAATGTATGGATTATAAAAACAAGCAATAGTGAGAGGAATAAATAAAAGACGAACCATTTAAGAATGCATGGAGTACAAGATGGTTGAACATGAATAGGATGAGAAATAGGTGGAATAGGATCAACAAATAGAAATGAAGGCGGGATACCTGTAGAATCACCTTGACTAGATGAAGATGGATCATCTTCAGTATCCCGTATTGCCATTTTAGGACAATGAGTAAACTTATGCAATGTGAGGTGGCGAATCAGAAAAAGTGGTAGCTGCTATATTGTTGGTGAATGGATTGATAGAAACCAAACTATGAGATTTAGAAAAAACCACCTGATGAATAAAAAGAAGTAATTTCTAAGAAAACTACATGTGAGAAACATATAATCGATTAGTTGTTTTATCGAAACACCAATATCCTTTCTGTCAACACTTGAAGCGAGAAACACACACATATGTGACTTAGCACATTACTTTGAGCATCATGAATAGGTAAGACAACAAAACAAGTGCACCCAAAACCACAAAGAATGATAATTTGGTGGAAAATCGTACAATGTATGAGAATTGAAATAAGTGTTCTTTCAGTTAGTAAGATATGATAGTTTAAACAGCTTTATACTGGAGCATAGTTGGAACACTGATAAAAAGCAACAATGATTTGGCAATGTCTATAATATGATAATACTTTCGTTCTGTAATTCCATACTGTGCAGGATTATAAGGATAAAAAGTTTGAGAAATTGTTTCTCTAGGCTAAAATTGTGTGAATTGATTTGATGGATACTCTCCTCCATGATTAGATGAAAATATTTAATTGATTTACCAAAGTGGGTGCATATAATTGCAACAAAAGAGACATACTATGAAATTCAGATTGATCATCAATAAATGACACACAATAGCATGCACCTCCTTTGGTATGCATAGGTGTAGGTCCCTAAATGTTTGAATGAACTAAATCAAAGTGGGTTAGAAATAGTTTGACTATTATTAAAATGTAAAGCAGAAAGTTTGGACAATTTACATCCACAAAAATTTTAAGTATCACTAAAATTTATTTTTCCTAAGATTCTTTTAAAAACCAAATTCTCCAACCTAAACTTAGAGGCACGTCCTAACTGAGAATGCCATAAATAAAACAATGTGGACCGAGGGTTTAACTCAAAAGAAGATAAAGGTGAAGATGTTTTAGTAGTAGCCATATGTTGGAGGTGAAGGTGATCCAGCTCATACAAAGCCAGAAACTTTACGGTCTATCCTAATCTCCAAACCTATCTGCAAGTCCTGGACAATATAAGAAGTAGCAATGAAGGTTATATGATACCTTAGATCAGCCAATCGACTAATTGCTAATAAGCTAGTGGTAAGTTTGGGAATATGCAGAATGTGATCAAGAGTAAGGTGAGATAAATTAAGACTACTAATCCTTGAAGGGGCATAACAGAGCCATTAACATCATAAATTGGTTTGGGATTATCAATAGAAGAAGACTAGGTGGACCAAAGTAGGTCTAGAGGAGTTATAGGATTGGTAGTGCCAGAATCAATTAACCAAGTGGTAGAAAGATTTTCTGAACTAGGATTTTGTGCCGGGTGGGAAGATTGCAAACCTTTAGAAAACCCAAGTTGTTGAAGTTGATTCGACAAAATGTTTGGACCTCTTGTTCAAATACCATGATAAGTAAAGGAGGTATATGTTGATCAACAAATACAGCAGACAACATATTGGCAGAAAATCGTTGCTCATGTCCATTGCTTTGTGGTTGCCAAAAAATAGACTGAGTAAGACTAATGTGGAACATATCTAGGCTCTCGGGCCTGACCATGACCTTGAGGATGTCCATACTCTATAAGTTGTGGACAAGAGTTTTTCCAATGCCTTTTTTCATGGCAATAGCTACACTCATCTTAGTGGTTTTAGATATAAGTTTTTTTGTGAGTTGAATGGAGCCTATGTTAGCAACACAATGGAAGAATTTTGAGATTTACTAATACAAGATATGTGAGACAGTCAAATGTATGTTTTCTGCAATAGTTGCATCAACAGCAGGCAAGGGCGTGTGATGCAAGAAAAAACCCGAACCGACTCAAAAATCTTCTCTGAACGCCATCAGCAATTGAGTCAAATGTTGGTTTTCTCTTTATTTGAGAAGAGTCTCATTTGCTTGCAATATAGTAGGCTCCATAAGTGCTAATTGATCCCGCTATATCTTAATTTGGTAAAAAATCTTGAACAGAAGAATCACCTTGGTAAACAGCTCGTATTTGTCTTTGTAACTGATATTCTTTGGCATAATTATCATGCATACACAAATTTGCTAGAAAACCCTATGCAACTTTAGTAGTTGAAAATTTTGATAATTGAAAACCTATATCCTTATTGAAAACATTGTTGATCCATGTGATGATGCCCACATTAATGATATACCACTCTCTTAGGCGTTGTTCGTGATTGAAAAAAGATTTTGCAGAACTACCATGTTTTGTATCAAGAACAGGCATAACTAAAGATCCATTATTATGGTTCAATGTATTGTTTCTTTCAAAAACGTCGGCATCGCATAGACCAATATCTGTAATTGAGACTATTTAAATGAACTTTAATCACTTTAATTTGACCATGAAACTTCAAGACAAAAACAATTTCTTCCCTAGTAATGCCACAGTATAAAACGGTGCCACGCATGGTACCACTGCGCTACAGTACCACAATTAAGATCTCTTCTCTTTGTTAACAACCAAGTACTACTATGTCAAAGACTTAGACGCAAACCAAACATATTTTTGAGGTTTGATTCAATCTAGAATCTTTAAACTGATAGGGAAAAAGACAAGATTATATATATATATATATATATATATATATATATATCCAATTCCACGCTTTATAAATGAACTAATTTGAGACTAATAGTTACTGTAACATGTTAGATAAGAACTAAATATATTATCGAAATCCGATTCAACCTGAAAGCTTTAAGCTGATAGGGAGAGAGACACAAGCTTATATATATATATATTCAAATCCATGTTTTCTAAATTAACTAATTTGGGACTGATTTTTACTCTAATGTGTTGGATGCCAACTAAATATATTATCTGAATCTGAATCAACCCAAAAGCTTAAGCCTATATTATGAGAGACATAGGCTTATATAGTCGAATCCATATTTTCCAAATTAGTTGTTGTGGGACTACTAGTTACTCTAATATGCCCAATTGATACATGCTAGTTTATTTTAGCTAGCCACATTGCAAGCAAACCAAACAAACCAAGCTCTAATACTATGTTAATGCAATCCAAAACAAGTAAATAAACTATTCAAAGAAAGGATGTATTCGGATCATAAGAATAGTCTTTTACATTAAAATACAATTGAGCCACCACTCTTTTTAAGTAAGAGTGGAAGTAAGGTTTCTAAACTTAATCAAAGACATTAAAACTGTTATGATTTAAACATATATTATTATTGCTCTAACAAGTTATAAATCACACCATGAACGAATTGTAAAATCAAACTCCAAAACTTACTTAAAAGACACTTAAATTCAAATCCTCATTAGATCTTGTTCTCTTGATCTTAAAATATAAATGGTCATATCATGTACCTCAACCATGTTTATCCTACATATTATGATATTTTGGTTTTAAGAAATGTTATTTCTTTGACCACTTGATCAACAGATATGATTTTTAACTTTCCAAATATTGAAATTTCTTGTGCTAATAAAGATCTAACACTTGTATTGAAGATTAATGTGGTTTGAGTATGTATCCATTTGCGGAAGTGCAAGCAAATCATGAGATGTTGATGGACAGAAAAGTAGTTGTATTGTAAAACATTTTGCATTCAGTGTGTGATTCATCTTAATTTGTCTGAATGTGTGGTTGTAGAGCATCAAGAGGAAAATCAATTTTTATAATTCAGAATGCTATTAGTGTTTGGGAATATAATTATTCCTTGTTTTATGAACATAGGTAAGGTCGTCCTTGTACAATATTGTTGAAGAATTATGAGCAACACTAACTGTTTTATGGCCTTGGTTATTGTAATTACTATGAGTTACTGTTTCCTTGAACTATTGTATCAGCACAATTTTAGCACAGTGGTATTTTTTTGTGTCCACATCTTTGTTTTCTTTTTTTATGATTTGTGAGTTGCGGTAATGAAAATTAATTTTTGGAATCTTCAAATTCACTTCCGTTGGGGGGGGGATACTGATTTTCTGCTACATAAGTTATTTAGCTTACATCTAACTGTAATAACACTTTATGTTGTTGTGCGTTTTTTAGGTTGGCACAGAAGTTTCTTTCAGGCTTCCCCTTACGTCATCATCTTCGTTTGAGAATATGTTTCGGGAAATAGAAAGCTGCATACGGAAGCCTGATAATGTCTCCAATGGTTTCTCTGGTTACAAAGATGATAGTCATGGAATTGAGAGTTATGGAATCTCTGTTACAACAATGGAGGAGGTGTTCTTGAGGGTGACAGGAGAAAGCCTTGATGATAATGAAAAAACTATATATCACTCAAATCGTCCTGTTATTGATAGTATGATTTCTGAATCTTCTAATGATAGCCTTTCAAAACCATCGGCCAGGAAATTCTTCTTTGGACTTTATGCTAAATATTTGTGTCAGATGTGCTCAGCTATTGGAAGAGCTTGCGGCTTAATGCTTGCAACATTTTGCAGTTTCATACTTTTCATTACAAGTAGGTTCTGTGGCTGTGGTATAGTTGCGAGTACCACATTTTGGAAACATTCAAAAGCCCTTTTTATTAAAAGAGCCATATCTGCTCAAAGAGATCGAAGAACAATTGTTTTTCAGCTTCTTGTTCCAGCTCTTTTCTTACTATTTGGTTTGCTTTTGCTAAAGCTTAAATCTCATCCTGATCAGTGCTCTGTAACTCTGACAACATCATATTTCAATCCTTTGCTACGTGGTGGTGGTGGTGGTGGACCAATACCATTCAATTTACCTCTCCCTATTGCTGAAAAGGTTTGTTTCGTAGTACAAATCCTAACTTCATAGTGCATGGATTGAATTTGATTCTTGACTCTCAGTATATAGGATCAAGCCTTTGTAGATTGGAGCTTGCCAGGGAAGTCCAAATTTGATCTAGTCCAGTTTAGTATCAAGTGTTTGATTACAATTGATAAACAACCATTTTGATATGATGTGGCCCACGATACCAACTTGAGGAAAAGTTAATATGGATTTCTAATAATGTCCAAGTAAAACAACCTTAACTCAGAATATTTTAGTTTTAAAGCTATCTTGCTGAACACCAATTGAATGGAGTTTGAAACACACTTGATCCGATCTGTGTAATCTACTTTGTGTCTGAACTTTCAAGCAATTTGTCAGTATTCTGGTACTTTGTTGACAGTTAATTTCTGGCGAGTATGTTTTGAATCTTGCTTGCTTACAGGTGGCATCTCATGTGAAAGGTGGTTGGATTCAGAAAGAGGAACCAAGGTCTTTCAAATTTCCTGATGCAGACAAGACCCTGGCTGATGCTATTAAAGCAGCTGGGCCCAATTTAGGCCCTGCCCTTCTTTCCATGAGTGAATATCTTATAACTAGTTTGAATGAATCTTATCAATCAAGGTATACTTGATTTTATCCTATCTAGCTTTTACTGTTTGATAGCTGCAACTTTCTCCCTGCGTTCAACCTGTTCTGGACCTATTTTGATAGAGGAGGAAATTGACATAGTTTTTTGCCTGTTTTATGCCCTGAAAGGGGAGTTTTTGTGGAGAGTCAATATCAGAATACATTAAATTATTATCTTATTTTTTGAGTCACGATTGACAGTCTACTGATATTGTCAACTGAGGTGGCAAGCATGCCGATCAGTTACTCTGTTGATTCTGTTAAAATGAGTACATTCTTATCTTTCTGAAGGAAAGTGAAGGATGTTCTGTTAATTACCTTGATCTTATTATCCATTTTGAAGGTATGGTGCAGTTGTAATGGATGACCAGAATAGGGATGGAAGTTTAGGTTTTACAGTACTTCACAACAATTCTTGTCAGCATGCGGCACCAACTTATATTAACGTGGTTAATTCTGCCATTCTGAGGCTAGCAACAGAGGATGAAAATATGACGATTCAAACACGTAATCACCCTCTGCCATTGACTATGTCACAGCACTTGCAACGCCATGTATGTATTTATTAATTTATATACATGCTATTTAGATTTGCTCTTATATGTTTCTTTGTCTACCTCACTTCTATGTTTCTATGAAGCCAATATATATATATATAAACTAACTGTTCTTTTTAGAATTGAAACAAATGGAAATAATTTCAGAAAATGAGAAAACCAAAATAAATTTTCCAAATCTAAGTTGTCGCTTCACTTTTTCTTTTGGCTTTTCTTTTGCAAAATCTAGCCAAAAATATTGTTTGCGGTAATTGTTGTGATCTAAATTGTCAATACTAGGTGACCAAGCATTTAAGATAGGAGTGACTTATGACTCAATTAACTTCACTTGTTCTTTTTTCTATTTAATAAATTCAGAATTGTTGTTTTATGTATGGTGTAGGTTTACAAATATTTTTTAGTTGTAAACTGTAATGGATAATCTCTTGTTGGGTATGACCATACTGTAGGACTTTGCATAATGTCTTGTGTCAAAGACACTTAATTTTTGTGTGCTAGTAATTTTGCTGCAGTCCTAGGTAGAAACAATCTTAGATTGTTTTTCAGATGTTAGGTCTGTCTTAGTCTAGGCGCGCATTTAGACATCTTCTGCTAGTTGGCAATATAATACATGTTGATTCTCCAACGAAATTTGTTATACTTATATCATATATTCATTGAGGCAAGTCAGTATTGTATATTCAGAATGTTCCATGAATTAATACAAATAGATATTATGCTTTTTTAACGTGATGCTTCTGAACTTCTGTAGGATCTTGATGCATTCTCTGCTGCAATAATTGTTAATATTGCATTCTCTTTCATCCCGGCATCATTTGCAGTGGCTATCGTTAAGGTACTTCTTTATTTAGGTTTGCTTTGAGCATATAGGGTTCAACTACTTAGCATAGGGTTCAACGACTTTGGTATTGCATCTTTCTAACAGATCCATGCATTCTTGCAAGTTCCTGGATTTAGGTCTAAATGCTCTGCTGTTCTCATGTGCATTGGACTGTGCATGAAATGAGTATATATATCATTTTCTTAAATTAATTATCAATTATATGTACGGATGTGTTTCATGAAACTTGAAACTTTGGATTTGACTTGTTGTGCATCAGCAATTTGTCCAAACTTGATAAATGGTGCTGTATGAAACAAATTCTTCAACTTGTCATGTGTATGGTTTTCAAGCACAGCCCATCATAATTTATTTAAATAAAAAATGGTGGAGAATTTTACTTCTTTTATGGTTATTCTTATTGGTTTGCTTAATCATATTTTTTCTTTTTCTTTGTCCCACTTAAGTGCAAAGGGTTTTGGGCCTATAAACATTGAATTGCGCATATCTTGATCATCATACATTAGTTGCAAATTGTTTCTTCTTTTTCATTTACATCATATAAACGAATTTCACTACTTCGTAGTTTTGTTCATTTTCATCCCTCAAACTGACATGGCTGGCACAGACAAAATATGTCGTATACACTGCCATATCATTATATATATATATAAGAAAGCATGTAGTAACTAAGAGAGCATATGGTACCATGTCATAATTTTAAAAGGAAAACAAATTCAAAAAAAAAAAAAATTATTTACCACGTGGCATGTTGTTGCCATGAATCCAAGTTTAAAAAACCTTAAAAAAGGGAAATTGACTTTTGGATTCACTCATGGATGTGGCATAGTGGCCAACTAGACATGCCATGTCAACCACGTGTTTTAAACTATATGCCACTTGTCTGTATTGTAAGTATCAAGGACAAAATGAAAAAAAAATGCAAAGGACAGGGATGGAAATGATTATTAAGGTTAAGTATTTGGACCAAAGGTGACTTCAATCCTTGTAGGCGTGTCTGAAGACATTCATTTTACCGGTACTGACCCAAGGAAGAAGTACATTATATATCAGTAATTCCATTATCTCCTTAATAAAATGAACATTTAATTACTTTTCAAATTCATAGGATTAAGGGTTATATGCAGAGAACCCAAAGCAATCTCTATTTTACTGTTTAATAGCCTCACAGGCCAGCATTGCACCATTCTCCAGTTTTCAGTTTGGATAAGCATGCCATAGTTGTGTGATCTTAATTAAATGTTGTTATTTTACTATTCATATAATTATTTTTCTTTTTACTGTATGTCATATTGTTCTTCCATTTTAGCTCTAAAAGCAATTTATTTTGCTCGATTTAGGAACGTGAGGTCAAGGCAAAACATCAGCAGCTGATTAGTGGGGTATGCTACTCATTCATAATGTTTGTGGTTTGCTTTCAGATTAGGTGATTAATAATAATTGGTCTCTTAGCAGGTTTCTATACTATCATATTGGACATCAACATATCTATGGGACTTCATCAGCTTCTTGTTTCCAACATCATTTGCAATAATTCTATTTTATATTTTCGGTGGGCAGTGAAATGCTTTAGTTTTAAAGTTCCATTTTGTTCTATTGTAAACGCCATGCTAGTTCATAAATCCAATACACTATTTTTGTAGAAATTTTAGTCGTTTTTAGTCTTACTTATTATATTGCACTTCACTCATTTCATGGCTTTGAACAAAATTATGTGGTGGAGCTTATGATTACGTCTCCCTTTTGTAGATCTAAATCAATTTATTGGAAAGGATAGTTTAGTGCCAACAATTACCCTGTTTCTGGAATATGGATCAGCAATTGCTTCATCAACGTACTGCCTTACTTTTTTCTTTTCTGACCATTCAATTGCACAGGTAATTTACCAATTGTAGACTATGCTTTGAGAGTATTTTTCTTTAAAACTATGAGAAATATTCTCTTTCAAATTGCAGAATGTGGTTTTGCTGGTGCACTTTCTCAGTGGACTCATTCTGATGGTCTTTTCTTTCCTTCTGGGACTAATTGAATCAACTAAAAGGGCAAATACATTGCTAAAGGTTGGATCTTGCTACATTCACATTTGAGTTATCATGACATTACATTGCTGCACTTGTAGTGTCTCATTGTCTTCATTATACTTTTAGTAAACACTTTCTCCTTTGCATACATATGCTTATACGTCTTCAAATTATAGCAGAATCGTTTTTTTTTAGCTCAATGGAATTCTTCTCTATTTTATTATTATTTTTTTGTATTGTTCAATATCAAAATTTTGCATTAAGTACAATTAAGCTGACAATATATGGAACCATAGGTCAGTCTATAACTAAAATGTAAACAAATTCAGTAGATTCATGTACCAATTTGATTCATTATCACCTTATATGGAACCATAAAGTAACAAAAAAAATGGAGAAACAATATCTTTGTTTTCCTTTCGGTAATGGATCCTTGATTACATGAGGGAGAGAATTGTTAAAAGGACAAAGTCTCTTGAAGTATTTATTCTGTCATATATGATGCTTTTGCAAGGTGTAATCTATTGACATATTCTAGATCTTATGCTTTCAAATTCCTATATGATTTAATTAACCATGAAGGCTTGAAAGCCAGGTTCATACATTTTGTGATGCGGCTCAACTGCAACTATAACTTTATTGCCAGACCTTCCGCTGAATGTTACCTGGTTTTGACTGACATAGACTATCAGAATGATGACTTTGATTTGGCTTTAGAAATGACTAGCATACATAATGATTCCGACTCAAGGCTAAGTATCAGCTACTTTATATCTGAAGTTCTATCAAATCATTGTCCACCTCCTGCATCAGTTCCTTCCACTTGTAGAATACTCATTCTTGATTCAAGATCTATTTCTTTGTTGTAAATGATCATCTTTGCCAAATTGTCTAAAGTTAGCGCTTAATAATGAGGACTGATAAAATTTTGACAATACAATATTCTTCCTACCTCTCAGCGGTGACCTTTGTTTGGGACATGAATTTTGAAAATATGGAGACCAATGAAACAATTTTTTATTGAGTTTTAATTTATTGCGACATTAACTGCTGAGACTTGCTTAATATCAATGATGTGCGTTTAGACACACTCAACATAAAATTATTGCCGCTAACTTGTCATTTGCACTATAAAATGTCACTACCCTGACATACTACATGTTTTCCAGAATTTCTTTCGGCTTTTTCCTGGATTTTGCTTTGCTGATGGTCTTGCCTCACTAGCTCTCCGGCGGCAAGACATGAAAAGGGGATCTGGGAGCGGCTGTCTTGATTGGAATGTTACGGGTGCCTCTATAGTTTATTTAGCTATGGAGGTGCTTATCCTTGCTTCTATTTTTAATTTTCTTATAACCACATTCTTTTCATTTTATTATGCTTTTCTATCATTTTTCTACTGAATGACAATCAGATCACGGTTCTGACAGCAAGGAAACTGTAAAGTTGTTCTGCGGTTAATTTTGTTGTATTTGAATAGTTATTGTTGTTATATTTCCAATGGCTTTACCTTCTGCTTCCCATCATTCCTTAGTTTTGTTTTTTGGTTATGATGGAAAACTTCTGGACATAATGAAAGACTCTTTCTTGGAAATTCCTGTAATATTAGATTATATGTGGAAACCCCAAGTCTTATCGGGAATTATTAGCAGCTTATGAAGTCTGTTTGGCTTTTTTTCTCCATTTTGGTGGATATTAGTCAAAATTTAGGAGGACAAATGTTCAAGATTTAGAAAGTATCTTTTCAAAACCCGTTTTAAAACAATGGAGCTCTAAATCTTTTCAAAACCCGTTTTAAAACAATGGAGCATTTTTATCATCGATTTTATGCATAATTCCAATCATTGTATGTTAGGAAATATTTTTCCTTACAATGATAAAGAATATTTTTGGTATCATGGAAAGATGCTTCATGCATTTGGAGGTTGGTTAATCATCAACCATACTTGATATTTTAGACAGTAGGTTGTTAATGAACTTTGTGTATCATGCTTAACATGGAGATATTGGATGATGTTGTTAACAATATAGTTTGCTTTATATGTATTTCTTGAGGGCTGAATGTTGGTAATCGTATGTTTCATCATCATGTTTTTATTGTGTGGGTGTTAGTCTTCATGTTCAACCCTCAAATGCCACATTATTGAGGGTGTTGTGCATTGGAGTATTCTATTTGTGGATAATTTTTTACCTAGTAAAATATTTAAATTAAAAATTACTCCTTGCCCATCAGTTCTCCATGATATACCAAGACAAATGATTGAAGAATTACTTTTGAGTAATGGGCTACTATCGTATTATATAGTCTAGGTAATATCTTGATTAGACTATCCAGTCAACATCTGATTTGCTTCAGGACATGATGCAAATTTTGTTGTGTTCATGTTGATGAATAAAATATTTAATGTAGAATAAGAAAAACATCATGTGTTCTTAGAAACCATTATTTCTTCTCTGATCTGTTACGCCTACAATCAGCCAACACTGGATGCATTCTGGTTCTCTATTCTCTGCTTCATGCTAACAATATTAGTAGTTCAAGGTACCTGAGAAACATTGATTTAAAGTATGCAGCATCATATTGTGAATTACCACCTGTCATATGGCTTCCACTAAGTATGCATATTGAGAATTTTACTGTTTCTGTTATAGTGCTGTGTGCCTTCTTCTCTTTATGAATTTTGTTTGTGTTGACTTTCTTTCTTATTGATTGCAACAGACTATTGTCTATTTTCTTCTCGCACTTGCACTTGAGTTCTTACCTCATCACAAAATATGCTTTGCTAAATTCAAAGAGTGGTGGCAGAAGAACACATCTACCAAGCATGATATATCTCAGAGCTCAATCCAACCTCTGCTTGGATCATTGGCTAATGATGCTTATTCAATGTCTGATGAGGATGTTGATGTGATAGTGGAAAGGCAAAGAATACTAAGTGGTTCTGCTGATAATGCTGTAATAAACTTGCATAACCTGCGTAAGGTACTCGCTTATAGTTTCTTGCACAGGGAAGAGAGATATCCACGTTTTTATACTTTTGGTGCCGTTTCTTTCTGATTATTCAGATTTGAAAGTAACCATTATTTTGTTTTATCAGGTCTATCCTACTGGAAGAAATCATCCTGCCAAGGTTGCGGTTAATTCATTGACATTCTCTGTTCAAGCAGGTGAATGCTTTGGCTTCCTAGGAACAAATGGAGCGGGCAAGACTACAACCTTGTCAATGCTAACGGGTACTCATTTAACAATATTACATAAGGTTAACATATCATCTTAGTTGGTTTCCTGGGAACTTTCTCTTAGCTTCAGAATTATGGTGTTGGCTTCTTTTTTCTTGTGTTTGTGTCCAGTAAAAGAAATTTAATGTTTTCCTTAGCTGGTGAGAAAGATTCTTTATCATATGCAGGCCTTTTTCTCCCGCAAAGTCTTTTTGAATTTAAAATAGTCATACAGCTCCAAATAAGATTTAACAATATCTTCATTATTGAAACTTATCTCTCTTGCACTACATCGAAGAAATAAGAGGCTACAATTTGAATAAGCTTGACATTAGGTGAGATTGCCTCATGATAATTCACCCTAGGTGTTTGAGTATAGCCTTTGTCAACCAACATTGCTTTAGCCATTCTACATCATCATCCTATCGATATTTAATGGCATACATCCGAAAACAACTGAGTACATGCATACTTGCTGGTAAATCAGTGCATGTCCATGTGTCCATGTGTTGCTGCCTTGCTGGAAATCAAGGGTCGCATCTCATCCTCCATTGCTGCCCACCAGCTGTCATTAGCCAGGGCGTCATAGAAAGATTGTGTTGTGAATTTTTATCAGTATTTTTTTCAAATCATAAAAGAATGAAGAACCACAAGAACTAAAAGCAACAAGAACACTAAAGGATGGCCATTTGTCAGGACATCTGATAGACTGATACCATGAATAAAGCAAATAACAAAGTATTGTGTTTGTGACTTGTTAGAGCCACCAAGCTGTACACCATATGTATTGAAGTACTCAAATTAGTAAGTATGATATATTTTAACGTTAAAAAAATAGACATAAATAACTCCCAACACGCATAAAATTAATGCTTGCAAATTTCCTCACTTCCTGAATTCACACTTGTACTTGCTTATCTACTTCTATTTGGAATGTGCAGAATGTTTTCTTGAGCATGGACTGTTCATTCTTTTGTTTTATAACTTAATATTCACCAACCTAGTTTTGCTATTATCATGCTACTCTATTGCCTACAATCCAGGTGAAGAGTATCCAAGTGATGGAACAGCCTATATTTTTGGGGATGACATACGCACACATCCCAAGACTGCCCGTCGTCATGTAAATTAACATGTTTCCATTTGCCTACCTCCTGCACTCAAAGGTTATCCTTGTTAATTCTTATTACATTGACTAGTGTTCTTCTTGACAGATTGGTTATTGCCCACAATTTGATGCTCTGTTAGAATTTCTAACTGTTCGTGAGCATCTAGAGCTTTATGCAAGAATCAAGGCTGTTCCTGAATTCAGCATGAAAGATGTAAGAGTTTCTATCAAAGGACCCCTTTCTATATTATAGATCTCCAAAGTGCTAAACTTGGATTTTTGGTCCTTGAAATAGAGCATAGTATCATTGATCTGTGATTTGTGTAGGTTGTTGATGAGAAACTGACAGAATTTGACTTAAGAAAGCATGCTGACAAACCGGCATTTTCTTTAAGCGGGGGCAACAAACGCAAATTATCTGTTGCAATTGCTATGATTGGTGATCCTCCTATTGTGATTCTTGATGAGCCTTCTACAGGTTTGAAACTAATTTTATGTAATTTAGGCATTGATTGATTATTGGATGATCAGAATTTTATTATGTGATGATATTATTACAACAAAGAACTTTTTTTTTCTGTAACTATTTTATATCTTACAGCCTCTTCTTTTATTTTGTAGCATTTTATACTGTTCTTTACATGCTAGATGCAAAATTAAAGAAGCAAATTAAGGAAGAAGAGAACTTGAAATTCATTGGACATAGAAACTTAAAAACTGTCTGAATACAAAAAGTAGAGGGCTCCACATTATCATAAAAAGAACATAAGGATTATGGTTATCAAGATAACTTCAGAAGACATTATTATCCTTTTAAATTAAACTATGACAAGTAAATAAGGGATTAATATAGAGAAATAATTATGACTATTATTTAGCACTGTTTTAGCACCCTCCCTTCAACCGTTGATGAAGTGAACATCATTCTTTTGCCTAGAGGAAACTTGAATCAAGTCAGAATGAGTTCTTTTTTAACATGTAGAAAAGTCTAAATCTAGAGGAAAAAGATAGTCCCTTTTCGGAAAAATTGTCGAACAAAGTGTTTGCAATAATCCATAATGATATGCATCTAGCAGGTATCAAATAATCTGAGTGACAACAGACCATTGAGTTGCAGGAAGTGGAATTGAGCTAACTAACAACATTCATAGCAAATTGTATAGTTGGATGAGTAATTAATTGTAAGATACACTAGAAAATGGCTGCGTAACCGCAAGCGCACGGTTTATGCCAAGTGGTAGTTAAGATGTTGATCCCTCGGAAACCAAGTGTGGATTACCAATCTATTGTAACAAATAAACAATGTAAAGGTGGAGGTACTAAAACAATGGAATTACAATTTACAAGCACTGAGAGTGTGAAGAGGCAGGGCTAATATTCACTTATAAATTATCCTAGGGTTCAGAGTTCACCACAACGAGTAGCGAAGAATATGGTAGGGTTCTATTAGATTCAGGTAAGTCATACTGAAGGGCAATTGTCGTTAGATGCTTGTCATTCTCTTTCAGGCTGTAACAAGGTGTTTAGATTAGGCTAACCCCCTACTTTCGTGGTGGTTAAACATTCACAAAAACCATGAGGCTAAATGATAATTTAATAAACCCTTAAGAAACTCTAGTTAGGAATTTCAAGGTTAGCCTTAAGAAGTCCAAGGCCCATGTTCACCTTTCAGCTCACCTTGGGTCTCTATGATAATGCAAGCAAAATGCTTTCATATTTACAAGCTGTGCAAGTGCAAATGATAAGATCAAATTAAAATGACATACCATTAATTAGAAAAGAGTCTTACAAAACACAAGCATAAGCATCCACTACAACTTTGGGCTAGTCCCAAACCTAGGATAAAGTTTTTACACCCTCATGTCTGAGTGACAACAAAAGGAGACATAAATCTAAACATTATCCATGCAGCAGCAGGATACAAGAATAAAGAACTCCCTATTCTTCACATAAAGAAGCACTGCTGCCTTGAGACTTAAATTTCAGCCTTTTTTCTCTTTTCAGAGCTTAGGAAGTTGTTTCTCTTCTTCAGCCGTCACCCTTTTTTCTCCTGCCTTCTGTCCTTGCAAAAACCCTCTTTTTGATGCCTTTTATACTTGTTGATTGATGTGTACTGCAAGTGCATGGTTTGTCAAGTAGTAATAAAGTTATCGTTCTCACGGGGACGAAGTTATTGATTAGCGAATTATTGCGATTAAAGATTATCTAGACGAGCTAACAAATGTGGGATGAAAAGAAAAAGAAAACTAATGCAAACAATCTAAAGCACTACAATTAACAAAAGCCAAGAGTGATTAAAGGTAATGGCTGATGGCAAAAGATTAGGTTCAGATTATCCTAGGATCGGGGTTCACCACAAGAAAAAGTAAGGACTTGGCTTCGAGCTCCTTTAGGGTTTAGTTGAATGGTCTTGAAGGTTGATTATTTTTGAGCACTTGCTACCCTTTTTCAAGATATAGCAAGGTGCTTAATTAAGCTAACCCTTACTTTCGTTGCGATTGAGCTTAATTAAACCATTAGAGTTTTGTGATAATTTAAAAGGTCCTTAAGAAATCTTAATTCAAGGTGTCAGGTTTGGCTCTAGAATTTCTAGTGTCAAAGTTCACCTTTCAATCTTTCCCTTGGCACCTAAATTCATGCAATTGAAAACATTCACAATCACAAGCATTGAATACTCTAAAACTAAATCAAGATGTAATTAACCATTACAAAATGAGAAATTCAGAACATAACATCTCTTACATTCCCTTGGGCTAATCCCAATCCTAGAAAAAAAGGGTTTTACAGTTCCATGTTCAAGACACAAGCCATAGACTGTGATTCAAGCATTTGACAAGAAAATACAAAGACTAAAAGAAAAGATACTCCTTATCCTTCGCACAAAAGTTGAGTAATTGCTCGCTGATCGACGGATTAAGATGATTTTGGCTTCACCCTTGATTTTCTCCACTTCCAGTAGCTCTTAGATCTCTTCTTGCACTCTTGGAGATTTTTTTTTCTTCTCAGCCTCCAGCCAACCTCCTCTTCAATTGATCATTTTCTCCTTCTTTTATATGGTGTCCACCAGCTAGGGTTTCACATGACTGTTAAACAACATGGGTGTGTTGACTAACACGAGTAGGCCATGTTCCTTTCTGGATGAGTCTATGAAACATTTGCAACAATCCTAAAAGAGACACGGGTGTGCTGCTTGACATAGCCTAGTTGTGCTTCTTACTGGATTGGGTTTCTTTACTCCATTCTTCCTCCACAATTGGTGTTCTTGATCTCCCTTTCTGAAGTACTTTAACCCATAACTTAGTTAAGGCCGAACTTCTCTCATCTACATGCAAAATATCAAAAGAAGTGATCCAAACTAAAAATGAGCGAAATTAACACAAAAAATTACGATAAACAATACAATATGCATCAATTCAAAGTCCAATTCATATAAATATTTTACATGTTTTTCAACCACATCAATGATGGAGCCCGGGTCCCAACAACCTTTACAGTCCACAGGTATGCCAGCTAATGTGATGAGTTATGTATCTCAAGAAGGTGGGCCCCTTTTTGACTCATTTTTTTCCTCTCAAACATCTCAAACATCTCCATTGACTATAGAGTTGAGGTCCAGCTCCACCCTCCTACACACAAAGATTACTAAGAAAAATAACTTGCACAAAAAGGGAGGAAAATATACTACAAGCGATAGGGAAAAAGCATGATTAGTAATGATAAATAGGTAAATGCATGCTAACAACTGTATGAATTTTTTTATCTACAACAAATCATAAGGTGAATTAACAAATGCAAGCTGAAGTAATGTCGAACTAAACTTCTCAAACAAAGCATGAGGCGTTTGAGACTATGAATTGCTTGGCGAGGCCAACATATTTTTCCCTAAAAATGACAAACCCAGAGTAGAATGCATATTTATCGCTTCATGCAAAGTTGCATTAACGAGGCATCTTTTTTCATCCATTTGAAACGTGGATTTAAAAAGGCAATGATAGTCATTCCACATACGGATATCATTTTTGCCATTAGAGCAAATGCCTCCTCATAATCAATACCATACTCAGAGCCTTGGGTCACAAGATGAACGTTATAGCATTCAAGTAATCCATCTGCTTTTGTGTTGATCTTATATATACATTTACGACAATGAAACTAGATCCCACGTGCGGATTTTATGTAAAGTATCAAATTCTACCTGTATAGCTTTCTAGCAATGATGATAAGAACCAGTTCTTTGAAAGATGAAGGTTCAATTAAAGACTATTTGGAACATAAAACTAAGCAGTATTCATTTGAAGAAAGATAACACAAGTTAGTTAATGAAGTATCATTGTTGAGAAATGGACGACTATGAGATGGTTGGTCATGCACATGCTAAGGAACAAGTGGAGTTAGTGGCCTTGGCTGATAAATGATGACCAATTTGCAAGCGCAGCTTGAATTTGTCTTAGTTTAAGCTTAAGCTTAAGGCAAGGCCAAGATTGGCTAGATTGAATTTAATTCTGAGCTGAGGTTGAGGCTTGGTTGGTTTGTTTGAATGTGACTTGGAATGGATTACTTGGTGCATATTATACTTTAGAAGTATACATAACTGATATTTTCAAATTACAAAATTGAGTTGGCTGAGGTGATGGGGGATTGTGGTTTGAATGCTTAAAACTTAATGTGCTTTTTTGGATCCTTCATAGCATTGAATCCTAACATAGATATAAGTTGTTTCTATTTTGTTGAGGGCCCAAGCCATGCTCAAAACTTGTGTTTATCTTAGTATTGCACATGTCAAGCTCAAGTTGGCCAGCTTTCAGACTGAATTTGAGTGAGTTTTTTAGTTGCTTTAAGCTCAGCCATGTACAACCTTACCTAGAGCTAGGCCTAGCAAATGGGCAACGCCGGTTTGGGTGTGGGTAAAACTGGCGTTGGTAGAAACTGATAGGGTAAAATGGGAATGGTCAGAACTACCTGGATTTAAAAAGGTTAGGCATATACATAGCCCTACCTGCCCGTAAACACATGAAACAGTTGCAGGCACCTGCAGGTACGTTAATAGGTGTATTGCCAGGTATGGTCCTGGGTAAACCCATGAGTGTATTTTTCTAAATTAAACTACATGAAAATTTGAATAAAATATGCATATATATATATATATATATATATATATATATAAATGTATGTATGTATGTCTGTATGTATGTATAGACATACATATTCACATTTATATTGGTATGCATGTGTATTTTTCCAAAATCAAACAACATGATTTTAATAAAATTAAGAAAGTTTTTAAAAGATATTCCTATTAAAATAATAAACCTAGAACTGAAATTCAATGGAAACTTCAATAATAATGCAAACTTTAATCCATCCAATTACAATTCAAGTAATATATATATATATATATATATATATATGATATTTTATTGTCTGAGATTTATTTTAAATCATTCAGTAGATTTGTTTATAATTTTTCTAACAATAGTTATAAACATATACTCAAGCGTATCTCATACTAATTTCAAATTCGTGACGTAATTAGAAATCAATTAATCAATTCCGGATAGATTTAAGATCTATAGGAAAACATTTGAAACTAAAAAATGAAAATAGGAATCATACAATATGAGAAAGTATGATTAAAATATGAAGAAATGGGTGAGAGTTGCCTTGGTTTTAAGCTGCTAAAGTACAAGGTATGAGGAATTGTCACAACATATTACTCAACAAGTGTATAATCAGGTTAAACTTTGGGATTCGGTTTTTTTTCTAGAGGTTAAACTTTGGGATTCTGCAGTGCAAGTAACTTTTTGCCATGTCTGCTTAGTGTCCATTGGTAATCATTGCTACTAGTCTTTTGTGGCGCCAGACTCGATTACTTAGGCTTTATACCTGACTATCTACCATAAGAGCACTGGTCTGTCATTGCTACAATGGTCAATTTTGGTTGTACCAACTCAGCCAAGCTTGTCACATATATGTGTAACAATGTCTGAATGAGAGTATACTGTGTGTTTGTGTGCGGGAACTTGGAACATGCTGGGTGGAGCTGAATAGAGGTTAATATCAACGGACATAATTAACTAGTCCATGCTGTGTGTTACAAAATCATGGTCAATTGCTATGGCAACAGATATTGTATGTGTGTGCATTACAAGTTCACATTATGTTTTGTTCCAGAATCTTGCTTTGCAATCCAACCCAACCTTATGCTTCAGCTAAAACTCTTGATCTTCAGAAGACTAGCTCACTTCAACCAATCCTGAAACTAATCCCTAGAAAATTAGCAGTTCATTCTTGCAAGATGGCAGGAATTCAACGATGGTCTCGAATGGGGACTTTATTGCTTGATTATAATATAGGAATTAGCATCATTTTTTTGTAGGCCCTTTTTAAGTGTGGTAGTCTCCTAGCACGACATAGGTACTGAAAAGTTAGTGTGTGTGTGTGTGTGTCTATTACACTAATAGAGCTACCATTGATTGACTTTGGCCTTGAATCCTGTTATGTGATGGTTTTGTAATTGGGGACTTTCTCTGGAAAGTCTACACTTCCGTTATGATTTATATCATGAGAATATGGTCACTGCAGTTCTTGTTCATTATCATCCACAGGCTAACGCAGCATCAAAATGGCATTCAGTGTGGATGCTGGCATGGCATGCTTTGCTGGCATAGTCTACCTTGTCAGCATTCATGTCAGTTAAAGAAACATTTTTTTTGAAAACTTTGCTGTCTTCTTTTAACTTATTGATGTGGAATAAGTCGCCACATCAGTGTACATGTATAACTATAACTTGTTGATGTGGAAAACTTTTATACCGTACACTTCAGGAGTCATGCCTGTGCAACAGAGTAAGAAAAAATCTTTCAAAAAATTTATTTATTTTTCCACATGGATGTTGATAAGTATTACTATGACACAGATATGGGAATTCAAAATCCAAGTGTTTATATATATGCGGATGAATGAAGCACATTGTGTTTCGATGAATGGAGAACACTGTAGTAAGACAGGTTGATAGAGAAATAGAATTTATTAGGGATTTAAATAATATTAACTTTGCATTGAAACAAAGAAAGTTATGGCATCATAAAAATTCAGAAAACCACTAAGAATTGAAATGGTTAGAAAGCATGGAAGAATCATGATTTGAAAAATTTAGAAGATAGCATAAGGTAGATACATAAATTAGAAGATTGAGACAGATAAATAAGAAAAACACTGTGAGCGGCCATATGCTACATTTTTTAAGTTCAGGGACAGAAATTTATGGCTTTAATCATTTAAAATATTATCTGCCATATGATCACAAAATGGATGATCTCTAACATGCCAACATCAAATTGTGCATTGTGGTTTGAAATTTGGCAGCTTTCATTTAGAAAATGGTGATAAAGGTCTTGTTTCTGACCACAATTCTCCTTTGGATGACCAAGTGATAGATTGACCATTTTGGTGGAAGTATAATGTTTTGCTCATAATGGGCTTTTGTGTAGTCTTTTATGTAGTCTTCAACTCTAGGCTACATCTGCTATGATTTGATTCGATCTGAACATGACTGTTTAACCTAATCGAGTTATGTCCAACTAATTAAGTGTGCTTAGTTAAGCACAAGTAATGAGTCTTATTATAGTTGAGCTGAACCTAGGTCTTAAACAAGATCACCACCTGATAATAGTTTGTGTTAATGAACCAATAGGTTGTTTTGTTATTGTGCTTTAGAAATTATCACAGGATATTCCCAGGAATAATAGATCTTATCAGATTTTCTACAAAGATGAGCATAGTTTCCTGTTGTCCAGCATGACACTGATCGATTATAACTGGAACATGAATAATCCTTATATCAATTGAGGCAAAAAGAATTGTTGTTTCTTGTTGTGTCAATTATCATTCATCAGGAATGCATCAAGTTACTATTTGCTTATATTCATTATTACAGGTATGGATCCTGTTGCCAAACGGTTTATGTGGGAGGTTATCTCTCGCTTATCAACTAGGCGAGGAAAGACAGCTGTCATTTTGACTACACACAGTATGAATGAAGCTCAGGCTCTTTGCACGCGCATTGGGATAATGGTATCTGGTCTCAGATGCAAACTTTTATCCTGTGAATAAGTAAAACATATTCAGTTAGATTAGTTTGATCGTCTTTCACATGCATTGTTTCCTGAAATTATAGGTTGGTGGTCAACTCAGATGTATTGGGAGTCCGCAGCATCTGAAAACTCGTTTTGGAAATCATCTTGAGCTTGAGGTATTTTAGGAGCATGTTTCATTTTATTTTTTGAAAAAATTCTGAACAATATTGTTAGCTTTTCACACTGTCTTATTGCTTTTAGGTTAAACCTACTGAGGTCAGCTCCATTGAGTTGAATAATTTATGTCAAAGAATTCAAGAAAGTCTTTTCGACGTACCCTGTCATACGAGAAGCCTTCTTGGTGACCTTGAAATTTGCATTGGTGGAAGTGCTACAGCCCCATTGGATAATGTGGCAGAAATTAGTTTGACCAGGGAAATGATTGTCTTAATAGCACGCTGGCTAGGTGATGGAAAAATTGTTCAGACACTTGTATCTTCCACACCTGCCCTTGATGGTGTTTCTGAGGAGCAGTTATCGGAACAACTAACACGAGACGGTATTGAAAAAATATTTATTTACTTCACATATTTCCTATGATTAAAACTATTGTTCCCCATGAGAGATGAATGCTTCTTTTTGGAAAAACATTAAATGAATTTTTATTCATGCTCATTGCTCAAGGTATTCCAGCTTATAATTTAGGAATTTAGATAGTATTTTTTACGGTCGAAAGTGTAAATCTTTTCTATTTATACAATGTCATTCACTTGTTTCTCTTTCTCCTGATAGCATGTTTAATGTTGCTAATTTTGAGCTGGATAAACTAACATGAGCTCCTTAAAGAGAAGATGGTGAAAATTGTGACTTGATCGTGGCCCTGTTTTTTCTTCAGCCAATGATTTGGAACTTCATGCCACATATAATTTTTATTCCACCGTTCTCATATTTCCAACTGTTTTCTTCTCTTTGCTTGTGAGTTCCCATTTAGTGCCTTCAAAAAAAAAAAAAATTGAAACAATGCACTTATATGTGCCGTTGTGATTGATTCATATTAATTATGCATCTTTCTCATTTGCTTAATGCGAAATAAAAAAAAATTAGCCCTTCATAAAAGTTTGTCAATTTTCTGGCAATAAATGCTAGTGAACTATTCTGCTCATGAGTTATGAGCTTTATATATCTTGCTTAAGCTGTACATCATTGAGCATGGTGAGGCAATTTTTAAAATTGGCATATTCATAACCATAAATGCTAGCAAGCTGTTCACATTATGATATTATGCATCTTGTTCATAGGTGGTATACCATTGAGAATATTCTCTGAATGGTGGCTGTCAAAAGAAAAGTTCTTGTTAATTGATTCATTCATCCTCTCCTCATTTCCTGGAGCTACATTTCATGGATGCAATGGATTGAGTGTTAAATATCAGGTAAAGGTTTTTCTGATCATGTACACTGTTTTCATTGGATAAATGGATTTTGTTGCCTTTAATATTTCTTCAATATTATGTGTAAAGTTAATGGATTTTATTTAACGATAATCCTATCAAAGTTTACTAGTTTTCTTCAATAAAAGATATTTCGTTTCTAGTTAACATGTTATTGCGAAGGGCTGTCAACCTGTTGGGAATTGCCAGATTTCTGGTCTTGCCAATTTTGTCAACGGTTATATGTTGGGAAATTTCCCTGTTATGTTTGATAAAAATGATTGCAACAGTCCTTTAGGCCTGTTCTAAATTTCTCTAATGGGCAGCCATAGTCTATATATTTATTTATCCTTCGATCTTCATGTTGTTGATCTCTCTTTTTACTCTCATGTTAAAATACTCATGCTCTTTAATTCAGTTGCCTTATGGAGAAGGCTCTTCACTAGCTGACATATTCGGCCACTTGGAACACCACAGGTATATATCTCATATCTGGTGGTATTATAGCAAAAAAAAAAAAAATTGCTATGAAGGTATGATCCAATTCTTTCTGACTTGTTATAATTATTTCTCCACTCAGAGAAAGACTCAGAATAGCAGAGTACAGCATCAGTCAGTCAACATTGGAGACAATTTTTAACCATTTTGCTGCAGCCTCGTAATTACATTGGAGTGAGACATGGAACTTGCTAGTAATGCTCAGCTTCACCCTTCTTGCGTACATTTTCTATCTTCATTCATCCATAATTCTTACAAGGTATTTGCAAGCAATTTTTTAACCTACAAATGCTACCAAGTTTTATGTGCGCATGATTTGGTAGCCGGAGATGCTGGAGCTTGACACAAATTTGTAAAACTACTTAGTTTTCAGGTGGTCGTGTAATCAATGTAAAGCTAGTGTAAGTCTCCTTACCAAACAACTGTGCAAAATTTTCCCTGTATAGGTGTTCAAATATTCGATACATGTGTACTTATGAAAATGTTGTGACTGTAAAGATTTTTGTTCTATAGGAAGGTCAGTGAATAGGTAAAACAGTTCTCTTTGGAACCAAATTTTATCATGGTATTTCTGTGAAGGCAAATTTTTTAAACTGCTGACTAATCATGAGCATAATCCTTGTAGTCTTTGGAAATTTCTTTCGTCAAGAATTCTTGTTGTAATAATCATGAGCCTAATCCTTGTTAACAAAAATAGCTCAACCATTATTTTATGTGCACGAAATCTGAAGTATATACTTTTCTGTTTTTTTTTTTTTTTTTTTTCGGGTACAAAGTTTGTACTGATTGTATTCACTGATAATGAGTATATATCTAATCATGTTGATGTTCCAAAATTGATCTATTTGCATACGACTTGGCAATGGGATGCAGTAATAGGGTACCATCCTTAATTTTTCTGAGACTTTGTTTTTGAAGTATATGTATCCTAATTTGTTTGCCTGGATGTTGAGGTATGTGAGTATATTGTCAACCAAGGTAGCTGAGAATGCATGGCTGCAAGAAATTTCTTAGTCCATTTCTTGTTAATTCTGCAACTTGTCAGACTTCATTATCATTGGTACTAATTTTAAATTACCATTACAACTCAATTCTCTTTTGGAAATATAATGCAACCGCCAACATTGATATGACCCAATGATAAAAACACAAGAGTCTTATGTTGGAGGTTGTAAGGGTGAATCTTTCCTCACCTATTGCCAAAAATGTGAATAGTGTGTTTCGTCTATCTTGTATATATATATATATATATATATATATATATATATGGAACCTAGCTTTCTGATTTCTTTTACTACTGCCGCTCCGCTGTAACTTGTCACTCATCTTACCTATGCTAGATCACTCATCTTACCAATGCTAGATCTAAAAATATTAACCGGAAGGCTACCAGTAAAGATTTCTTGGATTATGATATTATTGCTACTTAAAATGATACATAAACGATCCTAATATTGATGTTGCTACAAAACTGCATTCCCTTATTATCAATAGTAAAATTGCTAAAAGTTCATAATTGTAATAAGAAAATTTTTTTAGTCATTAATGAAGCTGGCAATCCTATTTTGAGTGTCATTTTAAATACTACTATAATTTATGGAAAAATGAAATTCTTACCAAAGCTTGAATGATCTTTTAACGAAGCAGTGGAGGTTTAGAAACATTGAAACAGGCATTAGGTGCACAATCCCGGGTCAATTAGCAAAGCAAGGTTCATTAACTCATGTTCCTGACTTGTCAACGGCCTTTGGGTCAATTGGCATTTGGCTCCCCCGTTAAGATACTTCGCAAGTGCCGAGAGTTCGAATCCTCGGGGTGAGGGTGCATGTCTGAGAATTGTGAGCACGAACTGTGGGTGGTACCAATGCCCATGTGTGCGCGGCCCCACAGGCCGCAGTCGAGGCATGCGCACGCCCCTGTCTTAGTTTAGCGGGCCCATTAGGGTTTTCGTTCTTCTTGACAAAAAAAAAAAAACTCATGTTCCTGACTTGGCGTGGCAGCATTGGTTTTATACTATTAAAAACTGAATTAGATTTATGTTGGGCTTGAGCCTACTATCATAGTTTTGAGTCAAGGTTGAAATTGATTTAGTGCTGTGAGATTCAAGCCAAAATTTTGAAATTTGTATTGCACCTCCATGGTTACGTTCGATCTCATTTAGGGCTTAGTTTAGCTTGAATGTTGGGTTCTTTGACATAGTTGGACTCGCCATTTTAGGTGGGATTGGAATTTCCTTTACATAGAGGTTGAAATACATTTGGGTGCAAGCTCAACAACTGAATAGTGCAATGATTTAGATTCGTTCAAGGGTGGGTTGGGATCAAATACCCCATGATTACACCCAACCACTTGACAATTAGATACCTTAGCCAGGTTTAAAGATTGTTGTATAAGTTGGTTTCTCTAATTAGGTCAGATTGCATTTTAGTTCCTTATTTGAATTTGGTCTCCAGAAATCTTTATAATGTTAATCCATTGTGGGTGTTAAAAGATTAAAGGGTAAGGATGGGAGTGATGTAAAACAAAACTTGCCAAAAAAACTAGAATAAGGATTGATTAAACGGGAAGATAAGGAGCAGCTTGAAGTCCAAGCTCTCAGATACATAGAAGCAAAGACGGACAAAACACTGAGTTACTTGCTTGACCTTACAACACAAAACTTAGATTTTAAATAAAGACGAGTACAAGGGCCAGCTCAACACCCATGTGACTGCAGTGCTAGCTAACATAACACTGAACAAAATAAGACTTGAAAAGGCACAAACGTGGGCTACGCATGCATGTAGCTCACAATACTTAGCAATAGACTTCTAAATATATCCCATCATGCTCCCCTGTTCAGAAGTCTATGAGGCCCATTTTCAATCTAAAATGCTCGTGCTTCATAACTGATAAACCTTTGGTCAAAGCATCAGCTACTTGATCGTTGGTGTTGCAAAATTCCAGCTTAATTTGATTGTCAGCAATCAGACTGCGGATGAAGTGGAATTTTACGTCTATATGTTTGGTTCTCCTATGGTGTACTGGGTTCGTGGCTATGGAAATGGTAGCTGAGTTATCACAGCGTATGATCGCTGGGTTTGCCTGATCCCTACCAATGTCATGAAGCAACTGTCTGAGCCATACGGCCTAACATGTCGCCGATGTAGCAACTACATATTTTGCTTCTGTGCTTGATAATGCTGTAATTTCTTGATGTTTTGAGCTCCGGGCGATTGATCCCGAACCTAAGTTAAAACACCATCCGGTGGTGCTTCTCCGGTCGTCCACTGACCTTCCCCAGTCGTTATCAACATAATCCTCCAGTTGAAAATTGGCCACACGATTATACCGGATGCCAAGATTCACAGTGCCCGTTAGATAATGAAGAATCCTTTTAACTGCACCCATGTGGTGCATTGTCGGAGCCTACATAAAACGTGAGACTAATCCCACAACAAACATAATGTCAGGTCTTATGTGGGTGAGATAGAGCAAGCTCCCCACTATGCTACAATATGATTTCCTGTCTATCTATGGCGAGCTATCATCTTGACAGAGTTTTTCATTGATGTTAACAGGCGTGGCAATTCTTCAGCTATTCTTCATACCAGCTTTCTTCAAAAGATTTTCAATAAAGCTTTTCTAACAAATTGAGATAGAACCATGCTGTTGATTAACCTCTAAGCCAAGAAAGTAATCCATGATCCCCAAATTTGTCATACTAAACTTCATCTTCGTATTAAGCTTGAATTCATTCATCATTCTCAAAGAAGACCTTGTATATATTATGTCATCAACATAAACACAGAGTAATAGAATTTATGATTTCTGATCATCCTTCTTATAAACGGTTGGCTCATTAGCACTTCTAGGAAATCCAAGTTCAAAGAAATACTTGTCAATTTTAGAATTCCAAGCTCTGGGCACTTGGTGAACTCCATACAAGGCTTTCTTAAGTCTGTATGCTCTGTTCTCTTCTCCTTTCTTTATGTACCCATCTGGTTGTGTTACTTAAACTTCTTTTGTGATTTCTCCATTTAAGAATGCAGCTTTAACATCCAACTGACGAACGACCCATTTGTTTTGTGTTGCAACTGCCAAAAAATCCTCACAGTTTCAAATCTAGTGAAAGGAGCAAAGACCTCATTGAAGTCTATCCCCAGAATTTGTGAGAAGCCCTTGGCCACCAGATGAGCCATTCTTTTGTACAGGCTTCCATCTGAGTTACATTTCACTTTATAGATCCACTTCAAGCCAATTGCCCGTTTGCCTTGAGGAAGATTAGTGAGGAACCACGTGTTGTTATTTTCTATAGAGGCCATTTCTTCATCCATTGCTTGCTTCCATTCTGATAATTCAGAGGCTTCCTCATATGGAGAAGGCTCAGTGGCTACAAAAACAAAAGAACAAGAGTCACAAATCTCCTAAATTGATCTATACCTCTATGTGGGTGAGATGGGAGTATCTTGCACATCCTGAGAGTTGTAGTCAGAATTGCCAATCTGCTTAGCAGTTGTTGGTGTTTCTTCTTCTTCACGAACATCTTCTTCAATCACAGAGTTGGGGACATCGCAATTAGATGTGTTCCAATTCCAACTTCTCTCCTCGTGGAATATGGCATCTCTACTAATCACCACTCTTCCTATCACCGGATTCAACAATTTGTAAGCTTTGGATTTGTCACAATAACCAATAAACACGTGCTTTCCAGACTTTGAATCAAATTTGTCTCGGTGCTTCAATGTAGAAAGAACAAAGGCCACACACCCGAACATCCTTAGGTGTTTAACTGCAGGTTTTACACCCTTTAGTGCTTCATAGGGTGTAATATTTTTCAGAGCCTTAGTTGGCAAGCGATTGTGTAGATACACAGCAGTAGTAATGCATCTCCCCACAACCCATTTGGTAGTTCTGTTTGCTTTAACATACACCTTGCCATTTTGTTTTAGGGTGTAAGGAGCTGAGAGTTGCCGCTTGATGCTGTGAGCTTCACAAAACTCAGAGAACTCTTTTGGAGTGACTTATCCACCTCGATCAGATCTCAATGATTTCACTAGTAAACCAAACTGTTTTTCAACCAAATTCTTGAAAGTTTTGAAGTGCTCGAAGGCTTGAAACTTATTCTACAGAAAATACACCCAACTATATCTGGTGCAATCGTTAGTGAATAACAGAAAATAATGGTTGCCTCCCTTGGATTCCGTCTGCATGGGACCACACAAATCAGTGTGGATTAATTTCAAAGGGTGACTAGCACGATAGAAGGCTTCAGTAAGGAATGGGCACCTAGCTTGCTTCCCTTGTCCACACTTTTTACATTGTCTTTCATTAGAGATGGCTGGTAGGCCAGATACCATGATACTCCTTGCAAGTTGTTGTAGTCTGTTTAATAAAATGTGGCCATACCTCCGATGCCAAAAGTATGTGATTGTCTGCTTGTTGGTTGTAACATAAGCTGAACCTACTTCCACTACTGATAAAGGAAACAGTTGGTGTTTAAACATCTGCACTTGAGCAAGTATGGTCCTTGAGCTTTTATCTTTGATTTCACAGTTTTGGTTGTCGAAGAGGAGTGTACAACCTGACTGAAGAAGCTATCCCACACTCAACAAGTTGTGAGCCAACTCGGGGACGTATTGCACGTTTCTCAGCTCTCTCGAATTCCCTGAGCTGGATTTGAACATAACCGAGCCAATTCCAGCCACCTTCAATGTCTTGTTGTCACCTAATTTGACAGTTTGAGAATAATCTTCATCCAGAGACTCTTGTTCAAAATAAGTCCCTCTCCCAGCCATGAAGAACTGTGCAACATCTTCAGCTTATTCTTCTTCAACAATGTTTGTTGATTTGTCTCTGAACCAACACTAGGCCTTCTCATGGCCAAACTTCTTGCAGTTGTGGTACTGCACACTTGTTTTGGCTTTGTGTTCCTGCTGTGCTCCTCACCTGTAGAACCTTCCCCGCCCATAACCTTGGAAGCATCTTCTGAATGTACCTCTGCCTCTTCCCCTGTTTGTTGGTGGCAACTCATCAGAACTTTGTAAGTTTGTTTTCAGATGAAAGGCTTTTTCTTCATCTTGACCAATGGACATGGCAAGAATTGATTCGTGGGTCTTTAGTGACCCACTTAACTCCTCAACTGTCAAGGTGTTGAGGTTCTTAGCCTCAATAATGGACGAGACACATGCTTGAACTTTGGTGAGAGACTTCTCAGAATTTTGGAGGCAACCATCTTCTCTAGAACCTCTTCCTTACGCATCCTAATTCCATACACAACATCAAGTGCAAGTCCAACATACTCCTGGATACTTTCTCCTTGATGCTTCATCTTCATTTCGGCCAGCTCTTGTTAAAGGGCATGTACCTTGACTGAAGTAATTTCAGAGTTTCCTTGAAACTCAGTTTTGCGTATGCCCCAAGCTTCTTTAGTTGTGGAGGCTGCTACTATTCTGATGAGGATTCTTTCATCCAACGCTTGTTGGATGAAATACAATGCCTTTGCGTCTCGCTCAGCCACTTCACCGTGTCCTGCTTCGTCTTCATCTTCAGATATGCCTTTCTCCACCAACGTCCAGAGCTTTTTGGATCTAAACATAGTTTTCATTTTTAGAGTCCACATATTGTAATTATCCCCTTTAAATAGAGGGACATTCGATTGAGGATTGAAGGTAGAGGAGCAACAGCTAGACATCTCTGATACCACTGATGTAAAACAAAACAAGCCAAAAAAAAATAGAAGAAGGATTGATTAAACGGGAAGATAAGGAGCAGCTTGAACTTCAAGCTCTCAGATACATAGAAGCAAAGACAGACAAGACATTGAGTTACTTGCTTGACCTTACAACACAACAATTAGTCTTTAAATAAAGACGAACACAAGGTGGCAACCCAACACCCATGTGACTGCAAAGCTAGCTAACATAATACTGAACAAAATAAGACTTGAAAAGACACAAACATGGGCTACGTGCATGCTCACAATACTCAGTAATAGACTTTTGAATATATCCCATCAAGGAGTAGGAGTGACGGGAGTTTGTGGTGGAGATAATGGGAGTGGTGGTGAGGATGTGGGAAGGGTTTTGTCAAAGAAGAGGGATGGAGGGAAGGAGATAGTGGGGGTGGCATAGAAGATGAGGGAGTATCTAATTAATTAATCAGCTGTTTGCGAGGAAGGTGATGAGTGGTGTGAGGAGGTGAAGGTAAAGTAGATGGCAAAAAAAGCATAGAGAGAAGGGGAAGGAGTATGTTTGAGGATGTGATGAGGTTTTTTTTTTAAGAGAAGAACCCTAAGGCTGATTTTATTAAAAACACAAAGCTAAAAAACACAAACAAACCCCAGTCCAAAGAAAACAGAACACACAAAAAAAACATTACATAAAACAGAACCCTGACTGAATGAAGGATTTCATAACCCAATAAGGGAGATCCCTGCCTCTATGAAAAAGACTAATACTATGAAGATTAGAGCAACTAAACATAGCTAAATCATTAGCCGACCGATTCCACATCTTGGGAATAAGGCGAATATGTGGGTCGCCTAAATCGCTGATTAGATTCTTAATACTGGAAATCCAAGGTGAAAGCCGCCAGTCCATCGTCTCAGTTTGATCTTTAATAGCTTTATGAATACTTAGACTGTCAAGAAACACATACCGACAGTGCAATTGAAGACTGGCAGCTATGTATAAAGCAGTGTAGACTGCCACAGCTTCAACCATTGAATCAAGACTCTCATGCACAGCCGAACAACCTGCAAGAGAAACCATGTAATTAGAGTTTGTGAAAAAGAAACCAGAACCACTTACCTCGGCTTCAAGATTCTTCCTGCTGGCGACAAACATAAATGAAGATCCAGATTGAAAGTTGTTGAGGAGAAGTTTCTTGCCCCATTGTTGATCATGAACCTTAGAAAATTCAACTGCATGCAAGTAAGCCCTAACAACAACTTGACTCCAATTTGGAGTTTGTTGTCTAAAAATAACATCACACCGAGTTTTCCATATATGCCAAGCTACTGCTGCAAAGACAGCCTTATCAAAGTTGGTGTACCGAGGGGATGTCAGCCAATCACCAGAAGAAAAACCATTGGGGAAGGAAACATATTTATTCAGTTTAGAACCAATGCAATTCCAAATCTGAGCCGCTTTAGGACAAGAGTCCAACAAGTGACTTACATTTTCAGGAGCCAGATTGCATAAAACACAGTTGTTCCTTGGCCCCAAGTTTATATAATGAAGAAAATCACTGGTAGGAAGGCGACCATGAAACACAAGCCAAATAAAATGCTTGACCCGAGGGGCAATACCTAAATTCCAGATATACTTCCAACCAACCCACTGATCCCCATTAAAACCATTACAGTTAAGAGTAGAATACACCATATGAGAAAATCTATGATAAGAGGCCTTGGGATACCAAATCCACTGATTATAAGTATTGTTGTTAATGCTGCTCAAATTAGCAATAAAAAGATCAACATGTTGGCCAAAAATGGTACTAAGACAGCTAAGATCCCAATTGCCATTAGAGCTAATATCAGATAGACTAATGGAATCAAGATCTAAATCTGTATTCAAGTAAGTGGGCCAAAAAGCAAGAGGAATCATAGAGCACCAAGCATCAAACATAAAAGAGGAAACATTCACATTAACAGAATGAAAACGCAGATAATTCTTAATTTTGACAGCAGAAATGCAAAACCCTTTGAAGAAAAAAGAGGACTGATTAGGAATGCTATCCCTCCAAAAATTTAAGTTACCATACTTCAGGTGAAGGATATCAACCCAAATACTACTTTCCCGATTTAAGTATCTGATAACATTCTTGGCCATCAAAGAATGCTTAGAAGCAATCAAATTTTTCAAACTAAGGCCCCCCTCAGATTTAGCAATTGTTAATTTCTCCCACGCAACAGCATAAATACCTTTTCTATTGCCACCCTTAAACCAGAAGAATGACCTCACAATTTTAGTAATCTCAAGAAGAATAGGGTCAGGGATGGGGTAAACAGATAAATAATAAGTAGGCAAAGACATTATAGAAGAATTGATAAGAAGTGTTTTAGCTGCAGGAGATAGCATTGACTTTTTCCACACAGCACACATGTTGCTAACTTTATCAATCATTGAGTTGAAGACAGATCTAGCAAGTTTCTTGGGGGAAATTAACACCCCTAGATAAGTAAAGGGGAAAGAGGCAGTCTTAAACCCAAGGATGCACGAAATGCTCTTAGCAACATGCTTGTTAAACCAAGAGGGGAAAAAAATTGCAGACTTGTTACTGTTTGCATTCTGGTCAGTTAAATTGGCATAAATGGCAAGACAAAGCTTAATATTTCTGGCAGATTGGCGAGAGGCATGTGAAACCAAGATTAAATCATCAGCATACATCAAATGGTTAAAATTCTTTGGTAACCTACAATCAAATCCTGGAATCAAGTTAAGCCTCAAGCCATAATTAAACATAGAAGTGAGAATTTGGGACACTAAAATGAATAAATAAGAAGAAATAGGATCCCCTTGCCTTATTCCACGTGTGGAATTAAACCAAGGGGAGGGATGACCATTGACCACAATAGAGTAAGTGTTTGAGGAAATGCAAGCCCTAATCCAAGAGATCCAAATTGGAGGGAAATTCATGCCAGTAAGGACAGCAAGAATTGCATTCCAACTGAGCGAGTCATATGCTTTCTCGATATCAATTTTAACAATCATCCTAGGGGGGCCTACTTTATCATTTTCCAAAGAATGAACCATTTCTTGGACAGTAACAATGTTATCAACAGGACTTCGACCCGACACAAAACCACTTTGCTCAACACCAATGACTTGAGGAATAACAAGTTTAAGACGATTGGCCAAAATTTTTGAAATAATTTTATAGCAAGTATTACATAAAGAAATTGGCCTAAAATCAGAAACAAGCCTTGGATTTTTAGTTTTGGGAATAAGAACAATATAAGTCTTACCCCATTCAGTAGGCAGAACAGCATTTTGAAAAAAATAATAAATCGCAGAAAAAACGGTATCTCCAATGAAAGGCCAGAAAAAACGAAAAAATTCCGCATTAAAACCATCCGGACCCGGACTTTTACCAGAAGGTAAATCCAAAATAGCAAGGTAAACTTCATCTCGAGTAACATTCGCAATCAGACAATTATAGTCAAAATCATTAAGACAAGGAAGATCACTGGGAAGAGCATTAAAAATAAAATCAAAGCCCGGATCATTATTGCTACCCCAGAGATTAGAGAAATGAGTAACAAAAGCATTTTGAATATCTTCATGACTAAAAAGTAGCTCACCGGAAGAATCATAAAGTTGAGAAATACAATTGGCATGATTTTGAATACGGGCTTGATTAAAAAAGAAACTCGAATTTTGATCCCCATGAGAAATCCATTGCAGATGCGATCGCTGCTTCCACTTAATAGATTTCTGTCTCTGAAGAGCGGCAAATTTGGAATATAAATCACAAAACCGAGAATCAAAATCGTTCAGCAAAGAGTCAGAAAATTCAAAGGAGGAAATTTCCTTCTCAAGATTATTGATACTAACCTCAAGAGGATTTAAACCAGACGCACTCCACTTTTTAAGAGCAAAACGAGTTCGGGAAAGTAAATGAGAAAGAACATTCATAGAGTTGCCATGCGGGAGGAAGTCCTACGCATGACGAACAACCGAATGGCAATCCAAATAGTCCAACCAATAATTTTCAAAACGAAAAATATTTCTTTTGGAGCCGTTCTGAGAACGAACGTTTAAAAAAAGAGGAGCGTGATCAGAAAAAATTCTAGGAAGGTGTTTCATAGAATAAGATTTAAAGAAATGACTCCAATTAAGGTTAACAATAAACCGATCAAGCCGAGCCCAACGCCTAGAACGACCAGTCTGATTGTTACACCAGGTGAATGGTGGACCCGAAAAATGTAAATCCAATAAATTATTCTCCGAAATAAAATTATTAAATAAACGGGCTTTGCGGGAATAATGATAAAAAGAACCCCCTTTAAACTCATCGCAAGAGACAATAGCGTTGAAGTCTCCCGCAATGAGCCAGGGAATCTCAAAATCAGCAATTTTCGAAAGCTCATTCCATAAAGCTCTTTGCGACGAGATTCGACAAGAGTTATAAACGATGGAAATCACAAAATCATGTAAACAAGGCAACGTAATAATGAGATGAAGAGCTCTACGAGAAGCTACTAAAGGAGTGACCTGTCCAAGTCGAGCGTGCCAGAGAACAATAATTCCCCCGGAGAAACCCTCGGCCAGGATCGCAGCCCAGTTCCACTGACGAGGAAGTTTTGCCTCAAAACGATCAACTCTCTGACTGTTAGCTCTAGTTTCCACCAAACACACAATCACTGGCTTAAACTTAGTGATAAGATGCAAAATACGAGTGGAGGTATCCCGCGACGAGAGGCCTCTGCAATTCCAACAAATTATATTAGCTTCAATCATTAAAACACAAAAAAAGAATAGATAGAGAGCGACACTTCCTGAGTGCAAGTAACGACGGGATCCGGCAACAAAACACTCAAACATCATTCTGCACGGAAGAAACCTTCCCCTTCTTGCAGGAAGTGGAGGAGTGTGAAGTAAAGGATCCCTTCCGGATTAGCACCTCACGGCGAGCCTCCACTTGATATTGATCTAACGTCATCAAATCATCAACCTCATCATCTGACATTTCATCCAAACCCTCACCATGAGACTGATCCCCGTCGCTATTATCCGTAGAGCCAGCGTCGGAGAGATCTTCTTCCATTGCAGAACTCGGGATAAGAGCGGCGGAGATTTTTTCAACAGCTGATTTGTGGGAATTGGAAACTTCATCATCATGAGAGATAGGATTTACGAGAGAAGAGGTGCGAAGAACAGGATGCGGAGAAGCTGAACGATCAATTATGACCGCCTTTCCCTTTTCTCTAGATCGGTTTACCCCCTCTACAGAAGGGAAAGAAGATGGTTGCGTGACATGAACGTTTTGCTGCTGACCGTTGGATGCTAAGATTGATGATTGAGGGCCGTCAGTGGGAAAAGCAACGGCTGGATTTGTAGAGGGTAAGGGAGTAGGAGAGGTCTTGTCATTATCAATGCCATCCGCTCGAGACCCGTGCGGAGCACGAACTCCACCATTACCCCTATTCCCTTTACCGCCACGTGTGCTGAAATTAACTCTGCTATGACCTCTGGAGTCCGTGGCTGCCACGTCGACAGGGACGTGACCGGCACGAGGGCCAGTCGGTCGTCCGCCGCCGCGGCCTCGCCGACGTACCACCAGCATGAACGAACCAAACTCATTACCGGAATCACTGGATTTAGTAGGATCCTCAACCGATTTATTACCATCATGAGAACAAGCTTCCATACACTCGTCAACTGTGTCCGATAATTGAACCTCTCCGACCGCCGGCTCCCGGGACACCCGAAAGGGTGGAGGGATAGACTCAGATCGAGACGGAGGAGAACGAGAGCATGAGTTTGTTCCATGCCCAACCAGACCACAGGAGTAACAAAAAGTGGGCAATCTCTCATATAACACAACAACAAACAATCTATGATTATCATCACCAATCCAGAAACCTTTGCTAAGAGGCTTATGAAGATCAATTTCAATGCAAACTCGAGCAAATTTTGTCCGTGTAAGAGTTTCAGTTAAAGCATCCACTTTCAGTAACCGTCCCAAATGAGATGTGATGGATTCCAGCGACTCACCGTCCCAGAATTCTACCGGAAGATTGTGCAGTTGCACCCAAATCACAGCTGTGGTAAGTTTGGCAGATGAAGGTTCAAAGAACGGTTGCCATGGGGACAATTGAAGGATTATCCCGTTGATTGACCAAGGACCCTCAGTCAACAGAGCTTGCATTACTGATTGAGAAGGACAACGAATCAACAGAAAACCATTAGGCAGATCGGATATGAGAACATCACCAAAATCAGCCCATTTCAGCAACAAAGCACTTTTAACTTGATCAAAGGGCGGTGGTTTGCCGAAGAACTTGCCATACAGAGAGTACTGAAAGCGTAAATGAGCACGAGATAAAGTTTCACTATCCAGTTTAACAAACTGAGAAGTGGAGTTCTTGATTTTCGACAAGAGTTGTTGGTTCAGTAGGGGAGAGTTAGCAGTGGTACGGGAAAGGTTAGAGGCTATTTGGGCCCATGAACGGACCGGCTGGGGAGGGTTGGAGGGGGGAGAAGGCCCCCCACTTGCCATGACAAGGGGGGAACAGGGAAAAGCAACAAACAGAGGACAGGGATGACCAAGGAGGAACAGGGAAACAGAGACGGTGCTCACGCGGGGGGAGGCCACTGTTAAGGTGTCTTTGTTGGTAGTGGGATAGTAACCGGAGGAAAAGGAAAGTTGCCGGATGTTGAGAAGAATCCAAAGGCCATTAGCTATGACGGATTATCTAATTAATTAATCAGTTGTTAATTTTTTAATAATATTGTAATATATCTCTGGTAGTCAAATTCAAATAAAGGATCTAAAGGGGCAATTTGATCGATGGATGATACTAATTTGCATTCATCTCTTCCCTTTCCAACAACTTTAACTCTTGTAAAAACTAAATAAATAAATAAAAATAAATCTATAAAATAATCTTGTAACACTTGATTAAAATTTGGGAAGTTTGATACTCTTATTAATCCATGGAATTTAATGCAATGATCCAATGGTAAATCTATTGTTTTAATTCAATCCTTTTGTCTCTCTTAGTTTACTAGTTAATTACCTCTCCTATCACCAATGCTATTTTTCATAAAATTTACATGTTTGTCAAGAATGTTCTTTAGAGACAAAAAAGGAAGATAGAAAGAAAGAAAGAAATGGTCTTCATTGTATAGTGGCTCACCTTGAAACAAAAAACAATCTCACATGGAACTTGGAATCCAAAACCTGCCCATCTCTAAAATTGCTTTGATGACTAAGAATATAATTTCACTCAAAGAATATATATATATATATATATATATATATATATATATATATATATATATATAGAAATTATAAGTATGTGCTTTTTTATTGAGACCTATACAAACTTCATTAATAGCCCTGGTGCTATCAATTATCATTGTGCATAAAACCTACTTGCCAAATATGGATTTGGACATTGAGAGAATTGAAATAGTGATTTATCAATAATATAACTTGGTGATGTAAGATTTTGTTTTCAATCTTTAGTCCTAACTAGGATCTTAAGTTGACTTTTCATAACATCATTCTCTCTTTTAACTCTTAGTAGTTGGGTTTGGGATCCTAGAGCTAATGGTTGCAAAATATTCTCTGCTATTTATAGTACTTTACATGCTAGCTCTTGATTTAACAACTACTAATTTAAATGGATTTCTCTTTAAAAACTATGTCAACCCCCAAGCAAAAATTTTTGCTTGCCAACAATATTGCTACTATTGACAATTTAGATTGTACTACTTAAAACTCTTTTGATCTTTTGTTGTTGTGGTGGTTTACTATCAAAATATATTAATTATTTTTTAAGTCTAACAAAATTGCTTGTCTTCTTTGAGTGGAGGTTTCAAAGATAGCCCTATTTTGGAGAGAATAAGATGATAAGCTAGGCAAGATACACAACAAAATTTAATCAAAACTTAAAAGCTACAACCCCATTATATGACTGCACCATTAAGCCACCTGGAAAGGTATAAGCCCATATTGAAGAGAGATATTTGGATTTCGCCAAGCATGGTTTGCAAGGCAACTAAGCCATTATGATCATGTGGGATCACTTCAATTTTTGCTAAAGGTGATTGGTTCAGCAAAATGATAAACAAAAAAAATCTTATAGTGAAGTTTTCCCTATTTTTCTTAATAGTTTGAAGGTAGTTGATTCTAAAATACTCACTATTTTCTTTCGTGGTCATTGAATCTAATTGCACCCTTTAAATTATGTGATAATTATTGATCCTCAAGAAATCTAAATCTAGGGTTTCGGGCTTAATCTTTGGATATCTAAAGCCATAATTCACATTTCAATCTCTCCTTTGTGTCTAATATTATGCAAACATGGGATCCATCACATTCACAAGCATTAAGTATCAAAGAACTACTCACTCATGTTTGAATTATTGCCCATGATATTCAAACTAAATAGCAATAAATAAAAATAAAATGAAAAAGAAAACTTTGTTTGATCGATGAGTTCCACACTTGAAAGCCAATAGATCTTCAATGAATCCTTGATCTTCTTCGTCTTTTGATGTGTGTTTCGGCCCTTTGATTCTTCTAAACCTCGAAACTTAACCATAGTAGCAAAAAATTCCCCTCTAAAACCCTTCATGGTCTTATATAAGATGAAATTAACTAGGGTTTTCTTTGGTGGCAAAGCGTTGTGGGTGTGGTGTGCACCATGAACCGGTCATGGACCTCTCTTAATTAAAAACTTGCATTGTACTCTATGCCCATGGTGATTGATTGACACTGGATGGTCATGTTTTTTACTATCTTTTTGCTTTATAATCTTTTGTTTCCACAACTTCTCTTTCTTTCTTTTCTTCTACGATATATCGAAAAATTACGAGAATGATGATGAATTCCAAGCATTAGCATGTAAACCACCAAAAAGTAGTAATCCGAACTAAAATGATAATATTCAAGTTAAAATATCACGATTAATCAGTGAATTAGACCTAATCCTGAGCTAAAATGGCATAAGGATTTTCACTTAACAAACTCCCCCATGCTTGAATATTTCCTTGTCCTCATGCTATAATGTGCAATGCAAAGAAAAGGAATCATGCATGAGTTCTTTCTCTGGTAGAGTTCAAGTGATAGATCCAATTTGGCATGAATAACAAAGAGACAATCTCAAGTAAGGCCCATAAGGGTCTACAGAATAATGGAACATGCCAAAGTTGATAGACAGATACAAACATCACTCAAGTTGTTCTATTCACACCACATTCTATATCATTGCTCTTAAGTTGGTGTATATCTAATCAATAAACTCTCTTGAGAGCACTTAGGACTCGATACACAAATCACCAACAAACTCATTCGGCGATTAATAGGTTTTTCATTCAGCATGAGATACTTTTTCTTCTTTTTTTTTTTAAGAACAACCTAGGTTGTAACCTCCTTCTTGAGAAATGCACATGCTTTTTAGGCACCAGCTAGTTACAAACTTAAGTGCATGCTTACACTCGTTTTTCTGAAAGAGGAACACCCTTATCAAGAGCCATAAAGCCGAGCTACTCAGCCACACACAATAGCATAATAGTGTCCTAAGACGCTATCAAACATTTTGTTCTTTTTATTCTTTTTTTTTTTTTATGCACAAGCATGCCTATATCATTTCTCCTTCATTTGTTCACATGTAAAATCTATTTCAACTCAAGAAAGTGTTTAAGAGTTAGATTCATTGAGAGTATATATAACAACTTAAAGTACACATGACTAAAAGTAATGGAGTTGGCATAGACACACTATTGTGAATGCAATTGTTTTCCCTAATCATTAAAGAGTGTGAACAACTATTCTATCTTGGAATATCTCTAGGTATCATACCAAATGTTCTACACAAGAACTCTAAATTTATAATCATGGAAAGCTTTTTTTTAATCTAATGCATGTAGAACTTCAAATGCTATGTACAGTGCGATATTAATAAATGTAAATGAGAGTGCAAATGCAATGTAATGCTCAAATACACAAGATAACATGCAACACAGATGCAAAATGCAAAATGCTCCCCCATGCTTAATATCTACATTGTCTTTAATGTTAAGAAAAAGCTAAAGAAAGATAAAAGGAGGAAGACAAGACGACTCACAAAGTCAAAGCGATCGGGGAGGAAAGTGGCCTTGAGAGATGCGCCAATCAAAGATAGTTTTGACCGTGGAATTCACTTCTTATTGTTGCTTCTGAAGTTGTTTCAAGATGACTTCCTAACGATGATATTCAACCGAGATGGCGGATAAGGTCATGTATAAGCGAGAAAGGTCCATAGTTTGTGTAGATGAAGAGGGTGCACCGGATGGTGAAAGCTTCATATTCTAAATTGCTCAACATGGAGTGGCTCAAGCTGACCTTAGACAGGAAAATACCAGTTCGTAGGCATTTGAATAGTCATGTTCTCAAGATCAGGGAGGGAAAGTGGTCTATCATCTTTAAGTTAGAGGCAAGAGATGTCACCTTCCTTCACAATCGTCATAGAAATGCAAGCTTCCCTATCAAGACCTTGCTCCCATAACATTGTGTTAAGGAAGGTAGATCATAATTGAATGTAAGTGTAATTGGTGTTATGAGACCTAGAACAACATTTCATAGGGAAACAACGCTTGGATGGGAGTTTTACTAGGGTTAGAAAGGGGAAAGATGTGATGAAGATGGTAAGGAAAAGGGGGGAAGTAAGTTAAATTGAAAGAAAGGATATGGATTATATGTGCCGGCCATGGGTTGGCGCGATGATGGGTGGTGTGTGTGTGCGCTATGCAACCCTATATCGCAAATGTGTGGCACATCAAGTAATAGTGAGGTGAGAAAAGAGGTCGTATTCGCAGGAATTGGTGAACACTAGTACTAACCCTAACAACACAAACTAACTTAGAATCAAAATGGAAAGTGCTGATTTCTAAGAAGATAAAGGAAAATAACCAATCGGCTAGAAAAGCAATTAAAAGAGTGATTGAATCAAAGGATAAGACATGTGTCCAGATAAGATTTTGTTTGTATTAAAGAAAAGATAATTGAACTTAATACAAATTGGGTCTAAGGAATTCAAGATTATGTTGAGTGCTTCCTAGATACCCCTCAATAACTAATCCCATGCTACGATAGGTCAAAATCTCTTTCAAACCTACTTTCACACGATTGCATAGAGCTCTGGAAATCCCATGTCAAGGATTGAAGATGAACTACGAGGATCCTAATCGGAAGTTACATGACGCCCTACCTCTAATACACGTCAATGAAATCTATTCATCTATGTGTGATCTTCTCACATGAATCTCTCGATACTTAATGTGAAATCATAAAGGTAGAGCCTCTCTCGATATGGTAAACCAACATCAAACAACATAGATGAATCCAACAAACTAAAGAAAATCTAAATTAAGAACACTATAAAAGTAATGAATCCAAACTATATCAAATCCGGACACCCAAAGAAGTTAGCCCTCCATTGAGGTCTTGTTCAATACAAAGTAAGAAATACAAGAGTAAAACCCAAAATCCATGAGACAGAACCTCATTCTAGTCCGAATGACGTTTGGAGAACTCATAGGATGCTAGAAGAAGATGGAAAGTCAAGGGTTCCAAGGATACTTGGTTTACACATCAACTAAACTTGTGTCTCCTTTCTCTCCTTGATAGCCCATCGACTGACATTGCGACTATTGTTACTGTTCCTATTGTTTGATAAATCCGGAAGACCAAATGCCTATTGTTTTACAAGGCAACGCTTACCATTTGCATAGATCATTGGATTTCTCATCCTCCATCTAATTCTCATTCTACCTTCCAATTCATCTTACAATACAATGCTTCTTGACTGCAAGATAACTTGAAAGGGAAGTGCATTTGTTTTTGGCAACTGTCGATTTTCTCTTTCTTTTCTTTGCACAGGATTGGTTCCAATTCTTGAAGAAATCTCTGCTAGAGACTGAAAATCATGCTTTATTCATGACCCTTAGAAAGGAAACAACTAAAGTTACACTCTAAGGCCTTGTTTGGATGGGGTGAAGGAGGGTTTTGTAAAGTAAGGTAAAGTAGGGTAAAGTAAAGTAAAGTATGGTAGAAGGAGATTTTAAGTTATACCTTGTTTGGATTGAAGGTAAGGTAAATGGAGGTTATTAAACCTTGTAGTGTTTGGGAGGAAGGTAATAGATGGTAAGGTTATATGTGAATATTACTAAAATACCCTTGAAACTATAAATTGTATTTTATGCTAAATTTAGACATAATATTATTTTTGTAAATTAAATATTACTGATTTATTTTGTATTTTTAGTTTGTCTTATTTTTTAATTATTTTTTAATTATTTTTAATTTTCAAACAATTAAAAAATTTGATTAATATTAAATCCGGTTGAACCGGCCGGTCAATCGGTTCAACCAATTGGACCGTGAATCGATTATGTAACCGGATCGATAATTGGTCCGACTATTAAAACATTGGATAATTTACGAAATTTTACTACTTTATTCCACAATAGAACTATACTTATTATGAAATTTCAAAACATATTTACAAGAAGCCTACAAAATTACACATTATAAGATATGATCACACGTGCATCATACATACACATGCATTATACAGTCATCACATATATGAGAACTACAACATCATATACTTATAATTTAATTAGAGATCAAATGATAATAGTAATAGAAACCAATGGAAACAATACACATGCATCAAATGATAATAGTAATAGAAACCAATGTAATAGCGAACATCATCAATAACAATACCATCCTTTCATCCTTTCAAAAATAAACCAAAATAAAAGAAAAAATGAAACCTACTCACTTCCAACAAAGAAACATGATCCCATATACATCACTAATGTCGTCTTAATGTTTGAATAAAAAACACCTACCAGATTGTTGCAACATATCATCATTCCAACATTGACAGACAACCAAATTCTACATAAGAAACATGTCCAAAAACTTGAAAACATATTGTCACACCATCTTCAAATGATAACATTGTTTACAAATAACATATTCAAAAAAAGTTCCGTTGATGGTTTCGGGAAGTCTTGTTCAGTTTGTCCACCATGTTCAATCACCCTATGCATAAGAAAAACATGTCCATTAGATTTAATTAGCCATAAACAAAAAAAAAAAAAAAAACAGTACCGAGCATCAAACCTACTAGGCATGCCCCCAATATTATGTTTAGCTGCAAAAAAAAACCAAAGCATACATAAGCTTTCATAAATATACTCCAAATTATTCAAGGTTTGCAATGAAGAAAATGTTACTCTTTTACTTCAGTCATGCGGGTCATCTCCATACCCCAACCAATTCAATAACAGAAACTTACGATCCTCGGCTGGACATCTAATTAAACCTTCCAACAACTTGGGATCTTTAATGAGGAACATGTAAGCTTTGCTCAAAATAGGATGTGAGAGCCCTAACCCTTTAAGCATGCCCCACACATCGTAATCTTTCATAGGATCAGTGGTACATGCTTGAACTAGGATATTGCTTGACTGAAGGATAGCATCAGCTACAGTCCCAAGAGCGGTAGACAAATCCTGAAAGTTGTCATCATTATTTTTAGATGTTTTGCACCTCTTGGACTTTGAGGAACTTGGACCCTGGGCTTGTGATTGCTGATTTGTATCCATTGGTGACGCTTCGACTCCCTCTTCGATGTCATTTTCAACTGTATTTTCATTTTCACCCAAATTCTCTAAGTTGACAGTGTTGTGGGAAACCAACAAATCAATTTCATCTATTGTGTTTCCTGATGTATTCCCTGTATTTAGCACCCTTCGTCGCCTCATTTCTGATGCAGTTTCCGCTTCACGCCCAGTTGCCCTGTCTTGTCCATATAATTGAACCATCTTCTCGTAATTTCTAACTCTTTTGTTCATCCATTCAGCAGCTTCTGGTTTCGCCTGTATATATTGAAAAAATAATGTCAACAAATGTCCATTACAATAAATTTAACAACTATTTCAAATAAACCTACCTCAATTAAATATTGCCATACTTCTGGCTCAGCATTCCACATTTCTGTAGTTGAATTCCATGCGAACCCACTCATTCCATTTTTGAAAATGTCGTAGCACTTTATAAATGCTCTCTTTATATTTTTCATGCGGTTTTGGACTCTTTCTTTGTTTAGTGGCTTGTCTATAAATTTACCTTTCAGTTCATTTACTATATTGTCCAATGCGTGTGTAGTAAAGGTTCCACCAACCCTATTTCCCATTGCTTGTTGATGTAAGTATGCATCAATCAAAGCGTCATCCATATTCAAAGTCCATGCACATGTGAGACTTCCACCGTCGACATTTGAAGTTGTTTTCCTCTTTGACATATTTTAAACTACATCAACAATAACACAAACTTGTTAATATTATAAGCGTACATTATATTATAAAAATACAATAACGCCACAACATAACATAATTGACAATGATAACAACTGTTAGAAGACAATCAAACATTCACCAAACATGAAAACAAACACAAGAAACTATCAACATTATTACAAGCCAAAGATGTTTGGATATTTTCCTGCGACACCAACAACTCATTCAACGTAATTAAGCCACATTTCAGTTGCGATAGCATCCCTAATGACCTCGCCTTCAATGGTTTCGTCATTGTTTTCCCCGATATTATGATCTTCATCTTGTACTTCATCTCTGATTTCGTTGTCAACTTGAGCAAGTAAGTTATCATCAGGGTCCACGCCCATTAAATAATTGTGTATAATGCAACAAGCAAATATAATTGCCTTCTGTGTTTCTAACCCATAATGCGGCTCTACTGAGCTCCCTATAATAGGGAAACGCTTCTTGAGGACAACAAAAGCTCGTTCGATAGCATTTCTTAGAGATGCATGGCGAAGGTTAAATAATTCACGCGGATTCCGTGGAGGGTTCCTTGAGTACTCCTTCAAGTGATATCTCTCCCCTCTATATGGTGTAATAAGCCCTCTTCTTAACATAAATCCAGCATCAACCAGATAATATTTCCCTAAACATTAAATGGAGAATGTTATTTCATTGTCTACGTATATACGTGCTTTAATCAAATATTAGAATTTATAAAAAGTTACCTTCAGGAATTTTTAGTGGAGAAGCTCTACTTAACGCATTTTTCATAATTCTCGAATCAGAAGCTGTGCCTTCCCATCCAGGTAATACGTACGAGAATTTTAAATCGAATGTGCACGCAGCCAACACATTTTGTGTCGGGTATTCCTTCCTTCCACGATACCTAGGGGCGTCGGAATTGGAAACTTTCACACGAATATGTGTTCCATCAATTGCACCAATACAATCCTAAGATAAATTTAATATTTCATTCACACTGCAATTGTTACTGTGACACAATTATAATTCAATGGAAAGTCAATTACCTTAAAATATGGATAGAATCGACTACTGCTGAAAATTTCTGAAGGGATTTGTGAGCCTTCCGGTTGTACTAGGTATTTTTCCTCTATCTCTACTATAGCTTCCAATACATTATGAAAATGACGGAAGATTGTCTCAAGAGAGCGACGGAAGAAGAACGATAATTCACGAATTGAGACATTATGACCTAGTAAATACAGTGTCTCTGCAACTTGTTCCTCCACGGACACCTGTAAAGTTGGACGGAGACCTCCGTCTCTAACTAATATTTCACAAAACCCTAAGAAAGCTCTAGGACTCATCCTTATCATGTTATGACATAGTTCACTTGTAAGCAAATGTGACATTAGTTCATCTCTAGCTTTATCTCCTTGAAGCCGTAACTCACGGGTGAATTGATTACGGACATATTTGTGATCCCTCTTGCGCCGTGCAGCCCAACTGATTACTATAATTATAACTTGGATTGCCGCTAAATGGTGCAACCGTTGTAATTTTATGATAGAATTGTCCAACAACTTTTTCCTATCGGCCATCTAATAAAAATCAACATACATTTGTGTTATAAATATATTTATGAACTATCTTATGTAATATTTCAAAATTTATGGCAAGCAACTTTGGATACAAAAACTAAGAAGATTAAATCAAAATAAAGGAAATTGAATGGTGACAGAGTAAATGTATATGTTTATTAATGCAGGAAATTGAATGGTCACTGCAATGAAGAACAACTGAGACCGCATGAAATTGAATGGTCACTGTAAATGTGTATGTGCGCTAGCAATTATATAAAATCAATAAAAGCTTTCATGCATTGATTAAAGGTTAATTAATAGAGTTCATAAATCTTTACAAAGCTTATCATGGGTGTGTACTCAAACCATGATGAATTAAGCAATAGATGTAATGCACACAATGAAATCACTGTTTTCATTTGATAAAAAATGCAAACGATAACATATTGACAATTAATCTTAACATATAGAATATCAGTAAAAACTATATCAAGTAATACTATAATTAACATATGAAAAGTCTTGTCATTATTTTCCAACCCAAAGCATGTGAGTTAGTCACAGAATAAGATTCATTCCCATATATATATATATATATATATATATATATATGGGAATGAATCTTATTCTTAACAGCAAATCCGAGAACCAGATATATAAGTAACAGGTATACGGGTCAGGGTTCTTGACAATAAGTAGCACAAGTGATGCTCAATAATTAATAAATAAATGCCTTATAACATGCTAATATCATGCTAGAAGAGGTCTTCCTAGTTCATTGGATTGTCCAGGCATAAGAATGGGTCAAATTATAAGTAATATTAGAGGAAAAGTATCAGTATCTTATCATGTCATTAGTACACAAGAGTAATCAATTTTCTATCTCTGGCAACAAAAGTAAGACAAAAATTAAAAAGAGTGATGATATGATTGATCAATAGAGGACAACACTATACAGGAATAATGTATAAAATAATCACCAGTGTTTGCAGGAGCAGCCCTCCAGTTAATATACATGATATGCATGCATGGATATAAGCACCAGTGTTTGCAGGAACAACCCTTCAGTTAATATTTTAGAGGGGATAAGGTGATCACAAAATTTGTTTTCATGAACATTACACATTTTTCAACATCTAATGCATGATCACATATAGTAAGTAGTATGATGAACAATTCAAAGTACTAGCCAGACCTGTTACTGAAGAACCTGGAGATGGATGATGATATTCTCTTCCTGCTCAGTGAAGTTGCCTCTCTTGATTCTTGGCCCCAGATAATTAGTCCATCTCAGCCTACAGCTCTTGGTACATCTGATAAGTTCTGATAAAAAAATACAGTCATGTAGATATACATACACACATCTCCCTCTTGCTTTTCGATTGCTGTAGACATACACAGAATACATATAGACTTAATATATGTATTATATATCTATACTATGCTATAATTCAAATTTTCTACCCCAAACATGCTGATAGAGTACAAAACACACACACACACACATATATATATATATAATAGTTCACTGCAATGAAGAACAACTGAAACAGCATGAAAAATATGTCTGTGAGCTACCAATTATATAAAATCAATAAAAGCTTTCATGCATTGATTAAAGGTTAATTAATAGAGTTCATAAATCTTTACAAAGCTTATCAAGGGTGTGTACTCAAACCATGATGAATTAACCACAATGCAGGCGACATAGGATTTCAGGATGCGAATCAAGTGGAAATCATTCTTCAGTGTTTTAAACATGTATCAATTAGCTTCTGTGAAATCCTTCACAATATCATAAATTAAGCTTTTGTTTCAGTGATTTACATCAATGACTGAACATACAAGTTTTTGAGCGACAGAGCTGGTAAAGCAAAAGTCTGATTATCATTTCACCAAAATCCAGAAGTAAAAAAATAAAAAAAAATTAAATATTATGCCTTTCATGTTAAATCAAGAATCACAGCAATGAAAACAAGATTCATAGAAGAAGGAAAACACAAAAAATAGAGGCGAGAACCAACCCTATACAACGATCTAAGCTGATGAGGGGAGAGATCGACCTCCTCAGCTTTCACTTCCGCGTCGCAACTCAGCTCCCGGTAACTCTCCGGCCACTGTAAAAGAATCAACTTTCAGTGAAAAAATTCAAGAAACTCCTTTCCGAAGTCTTGTTCCCCCGAGCTTTTCACTCAAAACAATAGAACGGCCGAGGAGGAACGGCCGAGGATCGAAGAAACCTTTTCCAGGGAGGCTGTTTCCAAGGAGGCTGGGCTTGAAGAAGAAGAAGAGAAACAGAGCTTTGAGGAAGAACGGCCGAGGATCGGGCCACAACCAAAACCTAATTTCAGTGGGGGATATCTTTGTAATTCCACAATTTCAGTGGGGGTATTTTAGTCAGATAATTTTTTCAACCCTCCAAAACCCTCCGATTTGGAGGGTTGAAAAATGGGGGTTTTGGAGGGTTTTCCAACCCTCCATTTAACCCCCAAAAACCTTACTTTAAAAAAACCATGGATCCAAACATGGTTTACTTAGGAACCCTACCCCCAAAAACCTCCAAAAACCTCCCCCCAAACAAGGCCTAAGGGGGCGTTTGGTTCGCGGTAATGATATATTACCACGGTAATGAGATTACCATGGTAATGAGGTCAGAAATATTATATGCCCGGGAATGTTGTGGTAATGTGAGATTACTGTGTTTGGTTGAGAACTTATATTACTAGTAATCTTTCATTACCATGTTTGGTTAGTCATGGTAATCACCTCAGTAATATATCAAATTTACCTAAATACCCCTACATATAAAATTTTAAAAATTTTAATTTAAAAAATTTAGATAAATAAATAATAATATATATATAATTAAATTATATATATATATATTATTATTTATTTATGTAAATACTTTAAATTAAAATTTTTAAAATTTTATATATAAGGGTGTTTAGGTAAATTTATTTAATATATAATTATTATAATTATATATATAATTAAATAATTAAATATTAAATACATTTAACTAAATACCCCTATATATAAAATTTTGAAAATTTTAATTTAAAGTATTTACATAAATAAATAATTAAATTATATATATATTTTAATAAAAATATAACAAAACTAAGGTTTTGACAATAAGTATAATATGAAATTAAGTTAAATAAGTGGGAGTATAATTGAAAAAAATAAATTTTCCAGATTACCACCTATTTTGGTGGTAATCAGATTACCACCTTATTTGTTAATATTTCACTATTGGTAATCTCATATTACCATTCAGATTACCATTGCTACAGTAACTAAACATGGTAATATTTTCACATTACCGCGAACCAAACGGCCCTAAGTAATATGACCACACCCCCAAAGCCTTTACAAGTCCTTTTGGAAAAACACATATTTTTAATGTTCTTGCAAATAAATTAGAAAAATACATTCCTGAGAAGGAACATCTTTCTGCCAGCTAAGTACACCGATTGCAACCTCACTCTTTGCATAAATGAGGGCCAAAAGAAAATGCTGAGAGAATAATGTTACAACACATTATGGTATCTATTCTCACAAATCCTTATTATGGTAAAACAATGGACCCTATTCTTCTAATTTTTGTTTTCGGCATCGTTCCATAAATTAGATGAAAATCGAGAAGTTGTCTCTCCTACATAGAGAGCCTTAATCAACACCGGCTTCTAATCATGACCGGAATCCTTCGATGAAACAGCAAGCCACAATAATTGGTAGTGCATAACAGCAGAGTCCCTCAAATATTGGAATGACAAGGAACACTGCTTAGCTAATTGTCTCTGGTATTACTATTGGATACCAACCCAACGGGCATAATCGACCCACCTGTGTGATGAGAAAACAGCGCAAATTTAGATAAAAGGAATTTGCAGGAACAATAATAAGAGAAGTTTGCAGCACATGGTCTTACAATAAGGACCCCAGGAATGTGTTTCCCGTGCGGGCTACAAAGCATGAGGCACTCAACCAGAGCTTGTGGTTATGTAGCATTGGCTCAAGAAGTCGCTGCTCTAGGACACCAGCTAGTACTTGGTACCTGTTTGAATGAGCAAAATAGATGCATTAGTTGGATTACCAGCCATCGAATTTACCAGAAAAGCCTACAGTCCATGTATGCTTTCTTTCCTAAAAGTTCTCTTAGCATGCAGTAGGAAGTCCTACAAGTGTGGCATTAAGCAATAAATAAGAAAGACATTTTCCTTGCACTCTGGATCAAAGCAATATATTCTACTTGTACCCCACTTTGAAATTGGCGAATATATTGCTCCTTACAAAAACATCAGCCAACTGTTGTTATGACAGATAAGGATATGAACTAGTGTTCATTAAAACAGATTCATCAACTGCATCCAAACTTGTGGAGGCCAAGGCATGCAACACATGCTAACCCATCTAAAGCCCTAATGAGTTGAACACACCCCATGATTGTTTCTGGTCATTCCTATGTTCTAATTTAAGATATAATAATGCCCACTGGCTCTCTAAATAATAGTTTGGGAACTAAACTATTGTTGCAATGTTAGCCTTGGCCTAAGTATGGCAGAAGGAAAAACTAAAATTACACATACAATGCAGCTGCCACATTCAATAGCAATAGAGAAACAAACATGTCATGAAGAACATGCAATAAGACTAAGAGGGAACCAAGGGGAACAATTATACTAACTGAATTAAGAGGAACAATAGTACTAACAGAAAAGTAATATGGAACAATTTGCATAGACAAGAATTTAATACCAATGAAGCAAGAAAAAGATTTACCTAAGGTTACTTGAAACAGCCATATATACACCATAAGCAACACTGGTTGATAGAATAGGGACATCTTCCGAGTCACCAGCCAAATTCTCATCAAATGCTTTCCTTGTCTTAATTAATGCATTCGTTATCCCAGTACCAATCTGAAAATCAGCAAATTTCAATTAAACATTAAATTAGCTAGCACATAAAATGTGTGCTATTGCCAGTTTTGTTCGTGATAGCTAATGTGAAAACCAACTCATCACTCAATAATCAAATAATCATCAATGGATGAAAAATAGCATAAACAGGAACACAAACAGCGTCAGGGATTAGGAAACCTAAGCTTCATCAGACCTAACACTGATACACAAAAAAAAAATATATATTGGCTAATACTGATTGCCAAGCAAGATATCCATGGCAAGCAATAAAACAAATATACAGCTGAACAGAATCTTCTTTTAAGAGGCCTGGTAGAAACAGGAATTCTCATTTTTCTTCATCGCCAAAATAACTTCCAAAACCAGCCATCTTTCCGAGAAACCCATTTTAACAATGCAATTCTAAAGCAAAAAATGAGATAGGATCTAGCCATAGAAATCTGAACAATCTGCAAAGAATAAAGTGGAGCACTGATCCCCAGAGCAAATAGAGAGGAGCACATAATATTGAAGTTCAAGTAAATTAGGCTGTGGCCTTATCTGTAGAGATCGCCACCACCATGAGCACCCATATCATGACCCAACTTTTTCTGTTACAAATGATGCAAAAATAAAAAATAAAAAATAATTTCAAGTACTTGATTATACCTTACAATTTTTTTGTTTGGGAAATCAATGAATTAGAAGTCAACTATGTTATGTGAATCAAACACATGAACACTATTTATGTGTTTTAACAAAAATCAATGATGTAATGATCCCTAACAGACAGCAGCAGGACAAGCTGCTCAACTTGGGACTATTCCCATCTCATCCAGGATCTTTTCTTGAAAATGGTGAACTATACATGAGTGCAAGATAAAATCATCCCAAATCTTCTCAGTAAGAGCATTTTGAGCCCATTTGATCAACTATGTGACAAAAGGATATATTATATAGACTGATTGACATAGACCATGTATTGCAATCAAGTGCAGCAGTCATAGAGAATTGACATATTTGCATCCATAAAAAAAAATTAAGACAAAAATAAACCAAGTTTTGTGGCCTCATATTCATAATACACCATGGATTCATTATATAATTTGATAAATTTCTAAACAGATCATATGTTGGTATCAAGCGCAACTGACAGAGAGTTTAACATATTTGCATCCATCATCTACAATACACCAAGTTTTGTGGCCTCATAAATAAGCATCCACATAACAATCCTCCTCAAGTAAGGTTCTCATGAGAGAATATATCTCATGAACACTTACCATAGCAGCCACCCCTACGGGTGAAGAAAGAAACCAATTTTACCACAAACTTTATTTTAAACATAGGGATCTGGTGAGATCATAACAAGGACAGAACCTCAGGGTGCTGAAATTAGGAGAAAACCACTCAACAAGATTGGTTAGCTAAATTGTAAGTACAATTAATGTCATCTATTTCACAGAATTTCTAAAACACAAGCTAAGACAGACTGGTTATGTGAGCCTCTCACACATAACAAACATCGTTCAGAATAACATGACTATACAGCACAAAATGAATTCACATCAATAAAAGGATGAAGATAGAACATGTGATAGTCATACATAGTAATTACTTATTTTCCTCCTAGAAAATACTACATGTAGGAATCAAAATGTTCAAAGAGCTAACCAAAAAGAAAATCTACGGCATATGTTCTACCATTCTTTAATGAAATTACATGAATGATCTTACAAGATAACATTTTGAGCAAGACATCATGATTAATACTACGAAGGATTGTTCTAGATCCACATATAGTAGAATTATCAATAGTTTCTGAACTTTTATCCAGCTAAGAGGAACTGCAGTGGTCACAGTTAGTTTATTAGGTTGCCTTATGTGTAGAAGGAAAGCCAGGAAGCTACAGGAAATCCAAGAAGAAAACAAGACACTAAGGGAAGAAGCATACCAGAGATGCACTGGTTCCAACAACAAAGAGCTTTGACCCATTACGCTGCAGAAAGAATCCAATCACAATATCAATATCAGCCAAAAAAAAGTTCATCGGTCATGAATATAAGATCAGGATTGATATTTTACCATGATAGCACCAACCCTCTGCAAAAATGAGTATGAACTTCCACCTAAAGCAATCTGAAAAGAAGGTAACATCTCTTAAGGTTCATACGCTAGAAATGTAACTTTAAAACTTTGACAAAGGTGAGTTCTACGGATTGATTTAACACAGAAATAAAACAAAAACACAAAACAAAACAAAACAAAAACAAAAGCAAACAAGTACCTGGAAGGCATTGTCAGGACAATTGTAAAAAAATTTAGATATGGGTCCTGCATTAAATGCAACTGGCGGACGAAGAGGTATTGTTGGAGCAGGGAGCCAGACAAGCATGAAATCCGCAACTATCGCCATTATCTAAGAAGGTACAAAAGTTAGAAGGTGGAAAAGGCAAAATAAAAACCTCTAGAAACATTTTAAGGAGCTAAAAATATGTCATGATTTAGAGCAAAAACAATTATGCAGATAAAGAAAACAAGACATAGTCCCTCCAAGCAGAATTAATTAAATGGTTTAGAATAGGCTCATATTCTAATAGCTTTATGATACATCAATAATGTCTTTAACTACCAAAACAAATATAGAATGCTGGCCTTACTCATTTACAGAAAAAAATACAATGAAATAGATTGTAATCAGCAAATGGCAACCATCAATGTTGGTTTTTGCCTCCTTAGAGGAGAATTTGCAAAGTGACGCACTTGATCGGACCCACTACTGATACTTCGTAATCATTTGGCTTACAGCATGTAGAGCATGTTATGATTAAATAACCACTTTTAATCCTGGCTATGGTCAAAGTTCAGTAAAATGCACATAATATAACTATATGCATGACATGGTCGATAGCTTTCCCATCTTAGGATAGAAGTTGATGTTTCATGAGAAAATTCAAGGATCAAGATTGAGAACAACTGGTTCACATGGTTCAAGCAGTTAGACAATTTCTCAATTTTGTGTATCATTCTGAAAGGATCATGCCAATCTTCTCCGTATTGATCCGATTCACATAGTTCTAACATTGGCCTAATTGGATCTCAGAGCATTCTTTTCTATATAATGCTGTGTAAGCAGAACTTAACAATGCATTTAAGGAATCCGACCAAAAAAAAAAAAATTCAAATTTGTGCCTACACATACCACATCTGCAATAACAAAATCCAATTCTTTGGTGAACTTCTCTCCACGACGCTGATATTCTGCAAGAGTCTGGAAAATACAAATCCAATCCATTAGCAAACAATTAAAACCAATGAATCAGATCACTTCAACAACATCTTCTGACGAAGAATCCCAAATAAAACATAACCACATCACCAACAGAAATGCAACTAATTTACAAAACCAGAAACGCTGAGATTCGCAGTATCGAAACCTTAGTGAAGATACCAACGCCACATTCCATGGCGACCTTAGCCAAAAAGAGATCATCAGCGAGCAACCGCTCCTTGAACCCAGTGAATCCAAGCAACCACCGGAACAACGGCGATTTCTCAAGATCCACAAAACGGTGGACGATCTCCGGCGGGATCCTCCCAGCGTCAATGGCCTTCGCGAGGTCCGATGGCAAGGTCTCCAGCGACCTACCAATCTGGGTGAGCACCAAGAGCGCTTCCCTCCTGTTTTTCCCATTAAAATCGCGATCATCACCACCACCACTACCACCACCTCCTCCCCCTCCTCCTTCTCCTCCTCCTCCACCAGCGTTTCCAGACCCCAGATCACCATGCCCGCCGGATCGATCAGTTAAGATTTCAGTACGACAGCGGACACCCAGGGTGGGAAAGCGGAGAGGGGCGGTGGAAGAAAGGAACCGGAAATTCGTCGGGAATTCGCCGTGAGATCTGCGGATGAGGCAGCGATCGGATCTTCGATTCGAACAAGAAGAAGAAGGAGAAAAAGAGGAGGAGGTGGAGATCGCCGCCATTGCCGCCATTGATGGAAAGCTCGAGCAGAGGCCGAAGAATGGCGGAGTGGGGCATTGGTTCGGTTGTATTTATTTCTTTTAATTAATTAATTAATTAATTAAATTTTTTAATTTATTTGATTTGATTTAAATTTTAGGCCTTTTGAGGTGAGGGGGCGACCACTTTTGAATTTATTTTATAAAATTTGATTTAAATTTTATATGGAGAGCATGTGATTCAGACTTTCATTAGACTTCCCGCATGAATTGGAAGTGGGTGGCTTGGAGGCGGGTTAGCTGAGATTCCAAAGGGGAAACGATGGATTCGACGACTTACGAGAAAAGTGGTCGGTTTTCGTTGAAGTGGGCCCGGGAAGTGGCTGAATCCTACAGTGATGATTAGCTTTTGTTGTTGCCCAAACAAGAGCAGACCCAAAATTATTTGTATTTAATAAAATTATTTTTCAATTCTATTTTGTTTCTTTTTTTTTTTTTTTTTTTTTTTGCCCCTGTTATATAAAATATTAGGGTAGGACATTAAAAAACAATTTCAGCTCATATCTTTTTAGATGTAATAGTGGTAATTAGTAATAGATTTGGACTGATAACCTAAATCCCTCGTGCACACCATCTCAATATTTATCATATTTATAAAAAAAAAAATGCTTTTGTAATTTTCAACCAATCTCATGTTTTCCAAGATAAAAAATTGGTATTATGGGAGGAAATTAGCAACTTAACCACCCTACAATAACAAAGTTAGTATTTCTTTCCTCATTTAAAACAAAGATTGAAGGTTTAAATTTGTCATTTTTTTTGTATTTTTCTACAAAAATAATAAAATAATAATTGGGAGTATATACATGAATAGTATTTTCATCTGATACCCTCGTAACTTAATGTATAAAGATTTATGGGAGTACCTCAAATGTAGAAAAATCACATAGCTCCAACAAATACATTATGTGATAAGAAAATATAACTTTTTCAAAACCCTGATATGTTTTAGGGAAGAGAATAAGATAGTCCTTATATATTTTATTAAAACTTGAAGAAGATCAATGGTTTGTAAGTAAAGCAAACAAATTTAAATGTCTTTTGGTTTAAAAGAAAAATCATTTAGTGACAATAATATTTTGATTTATTAGCATTGGATCTTTTGTGTGAGATATTCTTGTTATCATTAAGAAACGAGTTTAAATCTTAATTTAGGGAAGATCAGAGCCTTTGTTTGTGGGCACTTTTGATGTAGCCCCTTCACTTTATTTAAATAAATAAATAAATAACCATTCACTGTATATCTACTCTTTTTTTTTTTTAAGTAAAAAGAGCCAAAATCCCAAACCCAACAATTTATAAAATAACTTTAAGCCACTCAAATCATGGGAAGCAATTTTATATTATAATAATGTGTAAAATTATAAAATCCAAAAAGGAAAAGATAAAATATTTTTTAAACATAGTTATCTCATCATATGTCTACTGCTATATATATTGGGAGATCTACAAGTGAAGATTGACCTAGTTAAGTGCTTTTTGTTAATATTAGTCTCTCAATCCAAAAATGAATCATTTTGATCTCTATATTAATAAATGTGTTTAGGCATGTCCTGGACTAGTGAATTATTTTGATATGTTTATTTATTTTATGTTTCTATTTTAATGATTTTTTTATTGCGATGGCTAAATTAGTGTGATTAGTATTCTTTTCAGTCCAGGAATGTTCTCATTGAGAAAACAGTGTTGCACTTACATCCACATATCCCACTTGTACATAGTACTGGATAAGCTAGAAGATTTTGCAACATATTCATTGACTAGTAAACAATGTCAATTAGATAAATCTTTAGCAAAATATAGAAAATCTTTGACCTTGTTTTTCTAAGGCCATTGGGTTATCTGAACTTATCTCACCTATTTTCAATTAAACACCACAACCATGATTTATTTTTGTCTTAATAATAGAAAAAAAAAATGGGAAACAACTAGGAGAACAATAACAAATAACTTAAAAGCATAAATTAAACAAAGAGCATTTTGTCAATGCTGGTGCAGTTATGCCAATCTAGCAAAGCAATTAGAAGAACAAAGGGTTGATCTTGTCCAATAAGTTTGTTGACTTCGATCCTTATGGATTAAGTCTATTGGAATCATGTTTATTAGAACAGAAAAGTAACTAAAGGTCCCCCTTTTATTATTTTTTGTCTTTTTAGTCTAAAAACAACGGATGGAGATGGAGATGGAGATTCCGTTATATGACGGGAGAATTTACCAGTTTACCTCTCTTCTAATAAAATGAATTCCATCCCCTCAAAATAACCAAAATACCCTCTATAGTGATATTGGAAAAAGCTGGAAGGTGGGTCGCTCCGAAACGTTAGGATGCAAGCTGGAGATCCTTGCTTTCCCGCACCACCTCGCCTTTTTCTTATTGCGTTGAAGCCTCTGGAGATCACTTTCTCTCACATTCATCCTCCTTTGCAATTCCTAGCCCCTTTGAGTTCTTTGCAGGGGTTTCCTTTCAATGCTTACAGGAGACTTCCTTCCAGTGAGAATCCAGCCGAAAGGTGAGAAGATGGCCCTCGACGGCCATTCAAGCGTTTGTGTGGTTATTAGTTTTTGCAGGTCGTTCTTTGTTTCATGTGTATTATTGCTTATATTTTATGTATTACTCGAAAATGTTTGTTGTGTAGTTGCCAATGTTTGTCGTTCTAGTTGTATATTTGCTGCGTATTATTTTTTGCTTTTTTGTGGTCGTTCTTTGTTTTCTATGTATATTATCTAGTTCCTGTATATTACTTAACATTGTTTGTTGTGTTCTATGTATTGTTTTTTTGCTTGTTCTGTATTATAAGATTTCAAGCTTTCATCCATTCACAGATTATATGCATTTTTTTAGTAAAAACAGATGATGGCGATCTCTCTAGTCAATGCAAGATGCTACTTGGCTCTAGTCGTCCAAACATTGTCGGAGATTAGGAAACTGATGAACATTCGGCAACGGGAGATTCTCCGATCAACGCCTTTTGCTCAATTGATGGATGTCGCACCAGTGATGTAGGAGAGGGGGGTTGTGGATGCTCTGATGCAGGTGTACGATGACAGCAAGCAGCGGTTTAAGATAAGGGAAAGTTATCTGTCTTTCAAGGTAGCAGACGTTACTCTATCTTAAAACATTCTGACATGATGGAATCCCAATTTGAGCAGAATGTTTTAAGCAAGATGCATAACCAGCATCATGATGTGATCAAGAAAAATTTACTGAAGCTTGTTCACATCGAAGACAGGGAGGAGGAGCCTTTTGTGAAGCTTCTCGTCATCTATCTTATGGCGACAATATTCTTCCCCAACATCTCTCAGAACGCGTCAACATTCGCAGTACGGTACGCTGATGGCTTGGCTAATCTCGGGCATTACAAATGGGCGTAGGCTGTTCATAGGTGGTTGATTGACGATGTGCCTTCGACGGTTACCCATGTGCAGCTTCGGTGTGAGGGGAAGCACAACACTGACGGCTACTTGAAAGGATGCATCATTACCCTAGTCATCTGGTTTTACGAGGTGAAGGGTATTGTAAAGAAAGTGAGGACGGGACGAACACTCCAGATAAAGGGAGACGAGTTTTATAAAGTCAGCGTCCATCGCCCCGCATTTGAAATCACTCGAAGGCAAAGAGTATTCTACATTCTTGTGTAATACTATCTTCCTGTGTAATGTCTATCTTTCTATGCATTATCGTTACTTCCCATGTAATATCTTCGCTTCCTGTGTAATATTCTATCATCTTGTGTAATATCATATTCCTGTGTAATATCTTCGCTTCCTGTTTATTATTATACCTTCTCTACAAAATATAGTTCGAGTGTACTTGTCCCATTTTTTTATATATGTTTTAGATTATATATGTATGATATGATGACGATTTTGTAAATTTTGCAAGTCTTCTTCGCAGTTTTCAATGGCAGCCAACGATGAGGAGATTACATTGATTAGTAGTGACGATGAAGACACCCGACCGCATACCACGGAGGGAGCTTCTGAAGGGGACTGCACGTGAAAACGACCCACAAGGAAGGGAGGAAGCGAGGTCGGTTGCACTCCTCACCCACCCACCCCAACGAAGTCAGTCTTTGTTCGTGGTTCACCATACCCAATGTTCTGCAAGGTGACGATGACATGCGACGGATGTTACAATGACTCCTAGTGGGTTTTGAGGAACTGGGTGCTCTTATGGACAAGCGTGATGCCTAGGATTCAAAAAGGAAGGAAAGGGCCAGCTCAAGGTCACCTCCTTTGGGGTTCAGCACCGGTGTGGAACTAGTAGCTACCCCTCTTCCTTCATCCTCAAGTCCTTTCCCTACTTCAAGTTGGAGGTTCAAGATGGTGTCTCAAGCTCGGGGAAGTCGCCCTGCATAGTGCATTACGGAGACTACCGGCGATAAGGGGACTCCTGCCCATGACGATGTTGCACCCGTCTGGGAGGTGGAGATTTCTCTGGCAGAGGTCACCCCACCATCCCCACCGATGACTTCCTAGCTGCCGACGCCCCCCCCCTCTTCGAAATTCCTTGTACTACTCCCCCTCCCAGTGCCATTAGAACCTCTGCTTCTCCTGAGGCTCCATTGTCGACACCATTCTAGTGCCATTAACCGTAGAGGACGGTAAAGCTGACACCCCTCCCCCAGGCACAGAACGCAACGCACAGCTATGCTGGAAAAAAATTCAAGTGAGTCTAGGTGATTTGTCGCTGAAGAGGCATCATCCAAAGCACGGCTCCACAAAGAAAATGACATCAAAGATGGCTCTGTAAAAGAGGGTCCCTGCACAGAGGAAGACCCCATAGAAGAAAGAGGCACAATGAAGGGCCCCTCCACCGAAGAGGGCCCTACAGAAGAAATCATCCACATAAGCAGAATCCTGCTTAATAGAAACGTCAGAAGCGGAAGAGAAGGTGTTAATCGCCGTTGATGTGCTATTGAAGTCCCTATGCGGGTTCCATAAGGAAGAACCATAAGATGCTATGCTTACACTAGTACCATATGATGGTATGGTAACCACTGCACTGAAAGAGAGGTTCAAAAGAAGCCCGACACAGGGTTCCTCCCAAGAAAGAAAAAATATGCAGCCTTCGAGGGGCTAAACGAAATGGAACAAGCGGCATCTATTTATACTTGAACACACATGCTAACGGGAAAGTGTTCCTCCTGTGTATTATTTGCAATCCTGTGTATTATCCACACTTATTGTGTATTATCCGCATTTCCTGTGTATTACCCGTACTTCCTATGTATTATCCTCATTTCCTGTGTAATACTATCGAGTCTTGTTTAATACGTTATGTTCCTGTATATTTATGTGAATAGTAGCATCATTTGGAGGGACGATTATGGGTACACAACCCATGAAAACCTCTACATCCTCCTCGAAGGCAAAGAGCAAGCCCCTGACAATGTCGTCGACGTCCTTGTCCTCATAATTCGTGAAGAGCTAATTACAAATCCAAGGGGATTTAAGAAGTATGCAGTTGTGACTCGGTCACTCGTAATTGTTTGCAGAAAATGGAGTTTGTGGCTGAGCAGACGTTATACATCATGGAGGATGCTATGTACATGTACATATCGGCTGAAGTAATACTTATACCAATTATGTACAACGGTCACTACCATCTGCTCATTCTTGACATTGGGCACACGAAGGATGTCATCAATTCATCCATTCAGTCACGCAATTACGACGCCGGTGCCGTAGTCATGGTAAGTGACTCCAGCATTTTTTCGGACCTTTCACCCCTTACCTTTTTGACATGTTTCACTGATCGTTAACGTTTCTTATGTTTCAGCATGAACTGTTCGAAATGGCCCTCGAGATTCATATGGGGAACAACGCATTTAAAAACCTTATGCTGGAGCATATACATGATTGCCCCCCACAAGCCCTCGGAACTATTGGCTGCCTGGAATTCCTCGTGCGCTATATGGTGCAAATAATACAAGGGAAGAAGCTGGACAACCATCGTCGGACGTCCTATACCTGTAACTCCGCTATGTCACACGGATATTGCTCGAGGGCATGTAAAAAAATAGTCATACCGAATGCGGATATGGTGAAAGCCATGGGCCCGCAAGGGCGAGCCGCCGGGAAAGAGGACGGGGCCAAAGATGATATCATCGCCGGGAAGGAGGACACTGGCCCATCTCCAAAGTGATACTGTTACTGCATCTCCATCATGTATGACGTGGCCACTTGAGCTAACAAAATTATCACACATCAACAACAAGCAACACACATTTAACAAGAGATAGGCAGGAACAACAAACAGTACCCAGTAACTACCAAATAATACATAGGAACAATAATTAATACATAGGAATGACAAAAAATACACGGGAAGGACAAACCGACAAAAAATACACTGGAATGACAAATAATACATAGGAATAACAACTACTACACTCGAACTACAAATAATACACAAGAACAACATATAATATATTGGAATAACAAATACTACAGTGCAATGATAGGTAATACGCAGGAACGGCTGACAACACCTACTTACAAGGAAATGTACACAACTAATGCTTATATCATACATAAACAGCATACGTCCCAAAACAAAAATAAATGTGAAAACAAAAAATGAGATATCCCCATCACCGATACGCATCACATGTTCAGCAGGGTATGACTGTGTCGCATGAGCGATGATTATGTCCACTTTGATGGCACTGACTATAGTGTAACTCGCGGACATCTAAAGACTGTGACGTGATTCTTTTTCTCCGTTGATGACTGGGATGGTTTTTTTGTTATTGGCGGCCTGATTTGGAGTCACTTTTGTTGTCACTTGGCTTGTCACTGTCAAAGATCGAGTATATTGGTTCAGCACATGCATGACGATTCCATTTGACTGTGAAGTAGTCATCTACATAACAATAAACATTCGTGTCTATCTACATAATCACTGCACATGCATGCTTACATGGGAGACCATGCACTTTCTATCTTCTGCAAGAGCACTTCCGGATCTAGAGACTGACTACGCTGTTGTGCTTATCAACAACTTCATAGGTGTCATTGCAGGATCCGCACACCCGCAGAGAATGATTGTCTTTGACAAGTTGTTCAACCTTTTTGCGCATTTCAAGAGAGAGGTATGTATCCCACCTGTTTGATTGTTCTCGTCTTTCCGCTATCATAGTCATCAGTTTAAACCTTCTAATGAACACACAATTTACAAATAATATACAGGAACTTGGTATATGACATAGGAAGTAGGTATATTACATATGAACTTCGGGTATTACACAGGAGCTTCGAATAATACACGAGAACTTGGTATATTACACGGGAACGACATATATTAGCAACGCATTAGAATAAGCACGAACGAGACAAACCTTATGAGATCAACCATGCTTGTTGCTGGTAGATGCCGCACCTCTTTGATCTAGGCGTTGAAAGACTCTGCCACGTTGGAGTACATCTCGCACCATCACACACCTTTAAATAAATAGTTCGACCATTGGTCCAAGTCGGACTTGTGTAGCAACCAGGCATGCGCGTTGGCCGATTTGGACACAAGTTCACTGCCTACATTGTTTTACTCCTTTACCGTGTAAGCGTACGCAATTTTGACAATTACTGCCCAACACTGCTCTCTCTGTGCTTTCCCGAGTCTAGTGTTGGACTTCATGAAGTTCGCCTTCAGCTGGCGTAGGTAGTAACCATGCGGCGATGAGGGAAAGACATGTGCAACCGCATTGACTAGTCCCATGGATAGATCTGAGATGAATGTTATAATATTGTGGTAGTCGTCTTCACCGTATAATGCCTCCCCGAGAGTTACAAGAAACCAAGTCCAGATCTCATCAATTTTGTTGTCAATGATGGCATATGCTACGTGAAACAAGCCTCATTGCCATCCTTCCCTGTTGCACCTAACAAAATCCCACCGTACTTTTCTAGTAGATGAGTTCCATTAACAAAAAGAAACGGCTTGCACCCCCGCTTGAAACCTAATAAAGAAGACTGAAAAAAGAAGAAAGCACGACTAAAGTGTTCCCTTTCGTTTTTGATGGTGACAACGCTACTGGAATTCATCTTTGCCACTTTGTCTGCATACCAGAGAAACAAATCGTAACTATTAACCTCGCTAACATGAATGGCAGCCCTGGCAATCTCCTTCCCCATCCATGCACGTTTGTATGGCAAAAGAACACCATGGTCCCTCAATATGTCTTTTTGAATGTCGACAGCTCTATATAACGGCCGCTCCTCAAGTTTTTGCATGACATGACTATATACCCACTTCTTGCTTGCTTTTAGGTGCATTATTGTGCCAATGCCTCCACAGCAAATGTATGCCGCCTGCATTGTCTTCACCTGGAAGGGGACTACATTTCCATCTTTGGGTGCATGCACTCGCCACTGGCAATATGGAACGACGCACCTGACAAACATCCAGGTTTTATCATTTTTTACAAATACAAAGTCAAAGTTTTGTCTTATAGCTGTGCTTCATAACGCATCTTTGAACTGGTCTGCATTCTCAAAATGCTGGCCTACTTTCAATGTTGATCCATCATACATTTAGGAACAACCGGCAATACTAAGCTCTCCAGTAGGAGGTTGTTGGTATAGAAAAGTATCAGGTCGGTGTTCATGCTTTTGGGAAACTACTTCCTCTTAGGCGATGCATATTGCAAATAGAAAAACAGTTAAGGAACAACATACAATACACAGAAGACAAAAAAAACTAAATAGAACACATATAATATATAGGAACCATGTGTTTTACATGGGAGTACGGTGTAATACATAGGAACAAGTAGTAATACGCATGAAAGTAAAGCAATACATGAGAAAGCTTTTTAAAACACACAAAAGAAAAAGTAACCAGCATAAGCACTCGTTGGTGTATTACGATGCGATTGAGGAGCACAAATTTCCATCCGCTGAGCCACTCATGTCCTCGATAGTGATGTCGACGACAGTCTTGTTGAAAATATAATATATATAACACATGCGTTGGAAGTCCACATCCGACTCAATAGGGCAAAGCGTTTTGTATGTGTCTAGTGTCACCAACTTCATTCTTACCTGAGGAACGCCCAGTGCCCAACAATGACATATCTCACCCATGACTGTCTCCCATGAACTCAAGATGGTGAATTGAAGCAAACGCCCTTCTCTTTTGTACCTCACCACAACACAAAGTTTCCATTGATGATGAACAACTGCAGGAGATTTTGAAAAGCTCATAAGGTTATCACATTGGGGGAACCACTCCTACTATAAAAATGAAAATGATGAAAAACATAAGAAAACGAGAGAAGTAAAAGAACAAAAGCAATAATAAACCAGTCCAAGCGTCACTAAGAACCACGTAAGGAGGAGATGAAGAAGAACAAGATGGAGACGAAGAAGGAGAGTAAAATGAAAAGCTTTTGACATGGAAGCGTCTTCAGGATTACCTCCGTATGCCAAACTCAAACCGGATGTGACTTGGCGGAAGAAACTAAACCAGTCATTTGTTTAAACTCACGAGGACATTTTAGGCAACTTACATGGTTTTATTGACGGAACTAACGCCAGGGACTACAATGAAAATGACTGAATAAAAAAGGAACTAAATGGAATATTGAAAAGTCAGAGGGACTGATCAGGAAGAATGAAACTTGCCAGGGCCAACAACATTTTGTACTCCCTCTTTTTCTTAGCCTTTCTTTCTCTTTTCCCTCTCTTTGGTAAGAGACTACAACATTTTGTGCTTTTGTTAAGAGAGTGACACAAAGACATATGACAAAGGCATGATGATACATTCCTAAACCATGGAGGAACAACTTTCATTGATCAATGACTAACTCTCTCAAGATGATACTTGTGATATTTCATCCCTCACTCTTCCTTCACTCTAACATTCATGAGTATGGGGGGAGGGTCATGTCATTTCTTAAATTATTTTGCTGCAATATCGTCTTTAGATATTTTCTTTGTATCTTGGTCATTTGCATGCTTTAGTAGGGCATTTGAGTACTTAAAACTCAAAGCTATCCACGCTTGTCTTTTCTTTGAATGTGGAGGGTGTTGATGCCATTTTAATTCAATGCTTTATCATCTTGGTCCTTATTTAGAAAGAAGAAGGGAATTTGTGTTTTTGTATGTGAGCAATGCCATTATGGTGTTTTGTTTCAAAGGTTGAAGGTAGAATGGTAAACTTCTTCCAAATCTTATCTTTGAAAGTTTCATTTTATCCAAAAGAATGAAGTTAGAGGCTTACCTTTCTCTCTTGGCTGACCACCATTCCTTTAGTGTTTTTAAACTTTCCCAAGATTCTTTGGGTGACTAGAGACGATATCTCTTTGAATTAACTTGTTGTGATGCGTATTTTTCTTTGAGCTTTAATAAATCTTAAGCTCTTGTTCATGTTCTTTCAAACTCCTTATGATTATTTGAACTTCTTAAGTTTTTTATGCTTTAGTTGTGAGTTATTTGATTGTTTGTCTTTATTATATAGAGTTTTGGGTTAATTTTCTATGGAGCCTTGATGTTTTTTGACTGGTTAAAGATGTGTGAATTTGTTTAAGGATGTTTTGAGGCCAAGTTTAGGTGAGAATGTCAGGCCCCGTTCTGCAGGACCGGCAATGCGACAACTGCTGCCACAACCAGGGGGCGGATACACATCGCCCGATCCTCGAGTCACTGCAATGTTTACAAACACCTGTGAAGAGCTATTTAGAACAGAATTCACTAGTTTAGAATATATGAAATCTGGAGCACAAGGATTTCACAGAGGAAGTAACAAAACCATAACCTGATAGTAGTGTTTAATGAAAAATGTTTGTCATAATTACAATAAGGGTTCTCAGAAACCAGACAAGCATACAAACCATGCATAAAGAGGGACAAATACACTAGTTGTGGTGTTTTGACTTTTCTGAGTGTGAGTTGTTATCCAAACTTTCCTAGAATAGTTGTGCTATGAGTTTCGGGTGTGTTTTAAGTCATTTTAGGCTTAGAACGCAGTTCGCAAAGTAAGCACGCCCGTGCTTGGGACCGTGCACTTGGCCGTGGACTTCACGGGATGTTATGGACTTCATTTCTAGTGGCCTGTAAAGTGCACGGGCATAAGCACGCCCGTGTTTAGGCCGTGCTTGAAAGTGCACGACTGTGCTTGGGACAGAGAAGTCGTGTTTCGGCAGAGGAATTTTTGCCCCGTTTTCTTGTAAAGTGCACGAGCATAAGCACACCCGTGTTGAGGCCGTGCTTATGTAGGGGTGACCTTTTTCGAGGTAAAGCACGATCAAACCGGGCTCTGCACGGCCGTATTCGACCCATGTTCAGCTAAGGGTATATAAATCCTGAACTTTGAGCCCTAATTATCACGATTTCTCTCCTCCTTCCTCTTCTTCCCTTAGATCCCATTGCTTTGATTCAGACGAAGAAGCCATCCCTAGACTTTTTCCCTTTCCCTTGGTTGAAGATCCTTTAAGGCAAACTCTTTTCCTTCTCATTGCTTCTTATTTCTTTTGGATTTGTTCAAGCATACTAGCCCTAGGTTTAGATCTCAAATCTTGATTCATTTTTGATGAAGTTGTTGGATTGTTTGGGCTAGTTACCTCATTCTCTTTATATCTTAAATTGATTATAGAAATCAAGCTCTTGCCACTTTGATGAAACTTGTTTCCCTTATTCTTGAATTCAGAGTTACTGTAGCACCAAAAACTTCATTGTTGAACATTTGCCTTCTTTGTTGTTTCGGAGAGTGATCTCTATAGAGATTTTTTAGAATCGTTAGAGACAAGTTCAAGGCATGTATAAGCCTAGTTAGGGTTTTATGGTTTGTAGCATGAAGAGATTCATGCTTGTCCTTCCTTTGTGTTTTTCTTTTAGTTTGAGCCCTTGTGGCTGGTGTTGGTGTAGGTGGTGAGAGCTCAGCCAAGGCAAGGAGCTGGCGGAGGAGTAGCGTCTTAAGGAGTGAATCTCCTAAGTTTGTGAGTGGGTTATGATTACACATTCTAACGTTTTACTATATAAATATACTTATGGTTTGGTTTAATGAAATACTTGATAATATTATGTTGAAATGATGATTCTATTATTTTAAGAAAAATTTTATGTTCCCTGTTTTATAAATGGAACTCTTGTTGAATCGATGTTTTGAAAGAATTTTCATACATGTTATGCTACAACCAAAGCTTCTGATGTTTACTGAAAATGCGTTTGGTCACGTTACTACATTCGTTGAAATTAAAAGATGGAACTTTTATATATGTTTACTCTTGATCTGGATTTACTTGATAACAATGTTTGTCGCTATTTGATGGTTATTTGTACTGAACAAGGACCCTATGAAATGTTTTAGTTGGATCTCATTGTTGTTACTTCTTGTGAAGTTTTGTTGGTGATGGGGTTGTAACCCTCCTGCTGCATTGGGTAAGTCCCCACGGTCCAGCCTTTAGAGGTGGCGTGGTGGACCTGTTTCATTTGTCCATATCAGGTGGCGTGTAGAGCCCTAACTGGACGAACATTGGGAGTCCATAGTCACCACACGGCCCCGGTAGGTCAACGTCAAGGACATGAGTGCCTTGGCGGCTCTGAACTTGGCCCTGAACTTAGCCTCAGCCATGGCTAGAGTTTAGAGTGTTTTGTAGGCTATTTAGCGATTGCTCGAATTAGAAATCTTATACTTTAAAAAAATGAGTTTTATTATACTTAGCAGAAAGGTTTTGATAGTGTACATTGCATATTTTGAGTTTAAAGAGTTGTGACTTGATATTTATGAGTTGTTTTCTTAGACTACAGTTGGGCAAATTAGTTTTACAAAGCTGAACATGTTTCCTTGAGCAGATATATATATATGAGTTATTTAATTATATATGTGCACCGAAACTTTCTATATTACAAGCATTATTTTAAAAGCTCTTTTGTCAATTCTTAAATTATTTTGAAATTCTTAGAGATGTGCTAACCCATTTACTGAGTGACTTTAGTTACTCACCCTCTCTCCCTTTCCAGATTCTGCTCAGTAGTGGTGGTGCGGTAGACCAAAGTGTTTGGCATATACATCAGCTAGTTGTTTTGAAATCTTGCTTCATGTATAATGTTCTTGAACATTATACATTGTATAAGAATATGGATTCACTAGTATCATCGTTATTTTTAGGGCTCAGCTTCCATGTTTACCTACTTACTTTTTCTAAACCGTTGTTGCATTGATTGCATGTATGTCATTTGAACCATGTACTCAGACTATCATCTGGTAGCTTCCTCTGTGCACTCTTGTACTTTTTTTTGTTGTTGTTCATGGTGTGTTAAGCCTTTCCTTTACGGTAAGCCCGTTGCATTTAGGCTTGTAATTGTTTAGTGGCTTCTTGTGTGTATCTTTGTGCTCCAAAATGTTTTTGGTCGAATGTTGTGAATTTTTGTTCATATCTGTGTTATTTCCAAGCTGTGGTAAGCCTTGTAGCGACTTGAGGGTTGAGCGGCAGGGGTGTCCCTCCTCAAGTTGTCACGGCGGTTGTCGTGTGCCGGTCCTACTGTACGGGGAGTGACACTAGTGGATCCATGTCTTTATACTATGTAATATATTCAAGAAGAAACATAAATAAGACTGGAAGGAAAGAAAACAGGAGATCGCCAAGCACTTCTTCCAGCTATATACGACTAAATGCTAAACCTTGGAAAAAAATAGCGAGGGGATGAGTAAACTAAGTCACTCAGTGAGTGATTTGGCATAGTTCTAAAAGAAAATAAAACCATTTCAAAAAATATAATCGAGTAAATATGCCTTCACAACCATAGTAAGCAAATAGTGTACGCCCACACACACACACACATATTAAATCTCGCACTCTTCCAACCTTTGAATATGCAAACAAGGAACCCATTTGATAAAACACCATCTCAATTAAGGCACTCAGAAAACATGTAAACAGGAAGATTACATTTAGAAATCTTATTTCCGAGAAAAACATGATTTTGGAGTATATTAAAATCTCAATATTCAAACTCGGTGTATAATGGCCTAGTGGCCGCGACTGAGTCTGAAGCCGTCAAAGTGTTCATTTATTTGACGTTGGCCCACCGAGATCTGGGCAGTGAATCCGTGAACTCGACGATAGCCCGATTAGGATCCCCCATTGCCACCTGAAACATGTACATAAACTGGGTCCACCTCCCGGCCTTTAAAGGCCTGACCGTGGAAAGCCCCCACTGCAGTAGGTTGGGGCCTCACCCCTGTCACCATTCGACTGATACTAATACATTAGGACTGTTGTCTAGCATTATCATATCAAGGTATGTGTTTCAATAGCATCAAATGGGCACATAATCATATTTATGTGCAGGCATTTTTCAACAATTGCATTACACAAAGTAACATCCGTATTCCACAATTTAAAATCACAATGAGCAAGTTTGTGCATGAATACTCATCTTTACAAAATCAAGTCACTTTCAGAGATAAGCATGCCCAAAAAATGATATACAACCTTGTAGGGTTCCGCACAATCTTTCATGAATTAAGAATGAAATTCATTCCATAAATCAAATCTTTTGCAGCATAGACGAGTAAAAGAAAATACGAGTATAAGAAATAGCATATGAAAGTATTATTATTTCTAATAAAACTATGCAATCGAATTAACACACTCACAAGCTATGGAGATCGATTCCCCGAAGGCGCTACTCTACTGTCAGCTCCTTGCCTCGAGCCGAGCTCTCACTACCTATCACCAACACATGCCACAAGGGCTCAAAATTAAGACGAAAAACATAAGAAGACATGCATTGCATGAACGTCTTGAGACTACATGCCATCAAGCCCTAACAAGGCTTGGGTGTAGCCTGAACTTGAGCTCTAAGAGTTTCAAGGAATTTTCATGGAGATAAACTCCCATCACAACTATAAACTTGGAGGTTTTGCAAAAGATTTCTCAATACTACAGTAGTATGCTACAGTATACCGATTTCAAGAATAAGGGAAATCAAAGTTTCATCAAGGAGAGGATGATGGATCTTTACATCCACCTCATGATACAAGGAAGAATGAAAAAAAATCAAACACAACCACTCAACAAGTCTATCATCAAAACAAGATTCAATGCCTACAAACCTAGGGTTACCATGCTCATCCAAAAAAAAAAAAGAAGCAATGAGAGAGATAAGAGAGAAAGAAGAGTTCACATTCAATGGATCTTCAACCAAAAAATTTCTTGTTACCATGCTCATCTACGAAACGTTGTCCGTCCCAGCCCACGCACTAGCCCCTCTTCCCCCTATGGTACCCCCGCGAGCGTAGTCAGCCTCGTCACGGGGCATAGGGACTCTGTTGAGCGGATATTGGCGAGGATGTTGCCACCAGGCTGCTGCGAGGGTTTGAGACACTTATGCAAGAGTTCCAAGGTTTGGTGTCCTATGTGGACACCATCGAATGACATGTTCGCATACTAGGACCATAATCGACGGGAGGCACACTGAAGTTACCCTCGGTGTCATCTCCAATGGCCATGCATTATGTGACGAAGGTTGCTAAGCGGCGTGGTCCTATGGCTGCCCTACCCGAGAATGAAGCGAGAAACCCCTCGACGTTCTTGAGAGGCCTTCACGGATTGCAAGTCAGTAGGAGACTCCCTCAGTGAGCGCCGACCCAAGGATGAAGAGAATTGCCCCTAAGGGTAGGATGAAGAGAGTTTTCGTTTAGTGTAGAACGTTTTCGCTTACATTATTAGGTTTCTTTTAGCCTTGCCACTTATTGATAATTTTAATTTCCCGCATTTAGGACTGTCGTGTGGAATAGCGACCTATCATTCACGACTAGAGACCACCTGTTCACTTCAGTGGAAGGGTGTGTTGTTCCCAACAATGTGCTCGACGTCTTCGTTGTCATTATAATGGAGTCACTAAAAAAGACCCCCTACCCTTACAAGAAACGCGCTGCAATCACATGTTCGCTAGTGCTTCCGATGTCACATGCAGAGCACAGTGTGGAGGTGGCACTGACGTTAGTTGAGGATGCCACTAGTAATTTCAAGAAAGTGGAACTGGTTCTTCGAAGCAACACCTGCATTATTCTTCGGGGCAGAGCTGCACGTATGACGCTGATGCGGTGAAGATGGTAGGGATTTATGCTATTAGTTCTTTTTTTTTTGTTTTTTGTTGTTTCTTAGTTGCAGACAACTTCTTATATGCTCGCATCAGCGAGAGATTTTCGATAGCCATCTCACCATTGAGGTCGGCGACGGCTGAACGGAGAAATATCCACTGGTGCATATCTGTGATTGCTCATGGCAGAAGCCTCACAGCCTCGACTGTTGCGTGTTCACCATGTAGTTTATTGAACAATTACTTAATGGGGAAAAACTTCATGTGTGTGGAAGTTCAACTCTCTTTACTTCTCTTGTGCTTTGTTTCTTGGGTAGAAGTTGTGTGTTTAAGTTTTTGTTGAGTTTTCTTTTTTTTTTTTGGATCTTAGTTAACGTCTTTTTGAGAGGTTAAAAGATGGGAGAAAGTGTTTTAAAAGGTGTAAACAAGGAAGGGACCTTGCGGGCACTTAGTGTGCCCACAATGAGCCAAAAAAGAGGCCTTGCGGCCTTCCTTGCAGGCGCAAGGGAGCCCGTAAGGAACCCGGGCCAGGCTCTTCCAGTTTTGAGGCCTCGCAGCCTCCCTTGCGCCCGCAAGGGAGCCCGCGAGCCCTCCCGCGCTTTGTGGCCTACATATACCGATTTGAAACTCAAAGGGTCTTCATAAGACCTCATTTCCCTCTCATTTTCTCCCCATCTTGAATCCTCATTCTCCCCTCTATTAGATCTTTATTCTTGAGCTACAAGAGAGAAGAAAGGTGTTGATCTCTCACTCTCCTCCATTGATGATGATTCTCCTCTAGATCTAGCAAGGTTTAAGGTGAGTTTTCTTCTTTTCTTCAATTTCTTGTTCTTTTATTCAATTCTCTATATATCCATGAAGAAAAAGTGTGGATCTAGTATAGATCCAATGTTTGAATGGGATTAGAGTATAGATCTAATGTTTGGATGGTTTAAGAGCCTTGATCTCATGTTTTGGTGAAGAATGAAGGAGATCCTTCATCTCTAAACCTATGATTCTTGTAGATCCGAACCCAATTAGGATCTTCTTGATTTTATTATGATCTTGAGGGTTTGAGGATCCTTTTAGTGTTAATTCTTGAATCTAGAATATCTAGTAATCCCTAGAAGCCATGATATCTAATTTTGATCATTCTTTCCTCCTTTGTTTATTGTTTGGGTTATGTGAGTGATTCTTGGTTTTCTTAGATGGTTAATGGCATTAAGGAGGTGGATCTAAAGGCAAGGATAAAGAACAAGTAGACGAGTGATCCAAGAGTTCAATCTCCCCAAGTTTGTGAGTGGGAATTGTTTAATTAAAGAGCTATGATCATGCTTGTTTGAATGTCCAATAATGCATGCTTTGAAATGCGAATTTCTTGATTTAAATAGATTCTTGAATTGTTTCTTGAAACCTGAAATTATGATTCTATATGACTTGAATTACTTCTTGATTATGATATAAGATCTTTCATATATCTAGTGGGTTGAAAACCCGATGATTTCAATCTCATGTTTTTAAAGAAATTGTTAAAGGTTGAATGTTCTTGATAAAAAGACCCTAGAAGGGCTGATGTGAATCAAAATGAATTTCTTCGTGTTAATGCCGTATTTAAACTATATTCTCAAAGATTTCTAAAAAGAGTTTTCATAATTCTTGTGAGGGTTGGAAACCCTATGGCTTGAATTATATGATTACAAGATTTGAGAATTCAAGAACTTGATACTTTTGTTATTTTGACGCAAGAGGGGCCTATGTACACCAATATGTGATACTTACGATGTTATCGTATTTGAGATGTATTTCAAAAAAATACTTTCATAATGATGTTCTTGAAGAAAATGACATTATTGACCACATTTTCACACGAGTTTTCACTCTTGGATTAAGAGTTGCATTTATGTGAATTTATGATCTTTTGAGGAGATATATGATTTTATATTGATACGTTTATGATGAGCCTATGGGCGAAATATGTGTGATCTCTTGATGAGATATATGATATCATATTGATGTGTTCATGATGAGCCTACGGGCGGGATGGATATCCCAGATGTTGATGGTGAAAGGGAATGATTCCCGGTATCTTCTGCAGAAGCGAGTCTGGACGGACCGACCTAGTTGGGGTGGCGTGGAGTTCTCGGCTGACTCGCTCATTCAGGAGGCGCGTAGAGATCCTAAAGAGCCGTGTTGGGTTCTCGGTGTCACCACCCGGGATTCCCAATAACCAACGCCAAGATAAGCGCATCTTGGTGGCTCCTGACCTAACCGCGGCCGCGGATTAGTGACAAAGGGTTTTCATATGCTGGTGATACTAGCGATACGGAATTTATTGTGATTATCTTATAAATTCCTAGGTCGTTGAGTAAGAAAAGAGTATTTTCGGAATTTGGATTTCGTGATATGAGATTTACGACATTGATTACTTTATGAAACCTTGAAAAGTTGAGCATTCAGAAAAAATATCTTAAACTTGTATTTTCAGATTTATATCATTTTATGAATGACTTTTCAAGAATTTTATAAATGCATTTCATTGAGGAAGTTTAAAAGTTTCTTATATTAAATTGTATATATATATATATTGAAAGTAAGTATTTTACTTGATGTCGAATATTGAAGATTTGTCATTGAGCTTGCTTATAGACTCTTGCTTGTGTGAAGTATAGCTCCATGTCCAGCCCCTCACTGAGTAACTTAGTTACTCACCCATTCTTCTTCTCTTCTTTACAGGTGTTAGCACGGCAGCAGGGCGTGAGACATGATAGTGCTTGGCAAAGCTATTCCTGCATTTACCTTTGAGTAGTGTATGATTCATAAACATTGTTGTTATGAAATAGATGGATCCACTAGGACCTATGTTTTCGTATTACCTTTTTGGTCTTGAATAATCTTGATTAGTTCAGCCAGGACCTTAGGTTGTATGAGCTTTACACCCAGTGTTTGGGGGAGACTATGATTGTGTTCATGATCATTGATGTTTTCAGGTATATATACTTGGTGTGAGTATGTTGATCTTGTAATGGGTTGCGGTTGAATACCTTTAGATTTGGAGAATTATTTGTGTGATGTTGATATTATACAGGTAACAGGTAAGCCTTACTGCGATCTAGGGTTGAGGCAGGTGTCTGACCTTCCTTGGGTTGTTGTCGCGGTAGTGTCATGTGCCAGGACGCGAGGGTCGGGGGGTGACAATGTGCCTCAAGCGGACGTAACACTATTGTGTCTACAGTACGCAGCACATATACTAATGGACGGCATTGCAAGGGGAAAAGGAGATGTCAGAGACGACAGCGAGGGGAGCAACACATGAGAACCCTAACATTGGGTGGTCCATATTTAAGATTTCGCATTTCTCTATTCCGAAATTGTAATTACTTACTTTAGGCTTTCATTTTTGTGTTCTCTAATATTGGGTGATCCAGTTTCCGCTTACATCTGAGTGTTTTCTGCTTAGATTCTGGTGTTTCCTCTTAGATTTGATAATTTCTGCTTACATACTTATATTTCCGCTTAAATTTAATAGTTTCTACTTGCATACTTGTGTTTTCGCTTAAATTTGATAGTTTCTGCTTACATAATTGTGTTTCCGCTTAGATCTATTAGTTTCTTCTTACGCACTTGTGTTTCTGTTTAGATATAATAGTTTCTGCTTACACACTGCTGTTTCCATTTAGATTTAATAGTTTCTGCTTACACACTGATGTAATAGTTTCTGCTTACACACTGATGTAATAGTTTCTACTTACACGCCCGTCAGTCCACGATGGGTGCATTGCATAACCTTCTGCTGTGGACAACTTCTCTGTACCTACTGCACCTCAAGTTGCGCACAACAGATGACTTTGACTCAATTTTTTTCATTTTCAGACTGACTAGTTGCCTCTGTGTCATGGGTGGCCGGACGACCAACGGCCGAGAGTTATTAGTTGGTTTGTCATTATCAGGGATAGGGAAAATGGCTTCCGCGTAAGATGTATGGTACACATCTGCGGTGAACTACTCATCAACATAGCGGTGGAAGTTTGCATCAGTTTGCATTAAAGCTGCACACGCGTGCTTACATGGGATGCCGTAAATTTGCCACCGTCGACACGAGCATGTCCTTGACAGCAGACTAACGGAGAAGCTATTCCAATTAACAACCTCAAAACAGCCACCGGTTGATCTCCCAATGAGAAAAGTACATGATTCTTCGATAAAATCCTCCACTTTGCTGTGTATTGGGGTGTAGTTGAGCCAAGCCATTCCTGAGGGGCTCGGTGTTCGGCTCGGTAAGGGCTCGTTCATGTTTGGCTCATATTGTAAATGAGCCAAGCTTGAACTTTATTTCCAATCTCGATTAATAAACGAGCCAAGCTTAAACAGCTAAAAGCTCGGCTCGTTTTGGCTCATGAACATAGCTCACGAACAAGGTCATGAATAGAGCTCGCGAACATAGCTCACGAACACAGCTCACGAACATAGCTCACAAACAAGCTCGTGAACAAGATCATTTATAAGCTCGTTTGTGAGCTCGTATATATATATCTTGTTGTTGTCATTATTATTATTATTATTATTATTATTATTATTATTATCATCATCATCATCAATATTATTACTTAACTCACATGCTTGTAAATTGTAATATTTAATTAATAAGATATCGGTTTATATCATATCACAATATGTATAAACATACAATAGTGAGTAACAATTTAAAATAATAAGTATGTACAGTATATGATGTAATACTTTAAACAGAAATGCCAAATAATAAATAGAAGTATAAATTTAAGTTATTTTGCTTAATTATTTAAGTTTCTATGTATTGTTTGGTCAATACTACTTGTTATTCTAAGTTGGCGTATAGTTATTTAAGTTTTATGTATTATTTTGTCATTCCTGCTTATTATTCAAAGTTAGCGCTTAGTTATTTAAATTTTTGTTTATTATTTGGCTTTTCAATTTAAAGTATTACATCCTATATTGTACGTACATACTGATTATTAACGTTTATATGAGATATTGTTATATTATTAAAGATTATTTAAATGAGATATAACTAACGTATTGATTATGTGAAGTTATGGTGCTTGTCACCTTCGTCAAAAAAAAGAAGATATCCCATACATAATAATAATAATAATAATAATAATAATAATAATAATAATAATAATAATAATAATAATAATAATATATTTAAATGATGTATGCCCTTGGAAGGAAAATTTTATTTAAGGCCCAAGCCCATAATGGAATTTTTAATTTGTTTTACAAAAAACCAAACAAAAATACAAAATCAGAACAAACCCTAGAAACATCATTCTTTTCTTTCATCAACCCTTCTCAACCTAAGCCGCCACACCAGCCTTCATCCCCAACGAGCTTTTGCTTCGGAGTGCACTGATGAGCTTCTCATTCGAAAAAAAGATAAGTCTACCTTCTTCATTCTCTTCTTCTTTCATTTCTCTTTTTCATTTCTAATTTTACTTTATGATTTTTTTTGCAGAATGCCTACTCTTACTCCTGCATCAATTGATGAATCATCTGCTAATGTTAGTCCTATTGGAAGTGTGGGAAATTTTGATAATGCTGTTAATGAGGCTAACAATGTTGAAGTTAATGAATCTCCCATCAATGTTGAAGATGATGAAGTAGAAGAGAATCCATTTGCAGCCAAGAAGAGAACACGAGCTTTATAAACGAGCATTGTAAACGAGCATCGTGAACGAGCTTTGTAAATGAGCTTCATAAATGAGCTTTTAAACCAGTGTTTAGCGCACACGAGCTCAAATGAAGCTTCTAAACGAGCATTTAAATGAACTCAAGCTTGAACGAACTAATAAACAAGCTTTCTTGAGTCGAGCTTGAGCCGAGCTCGAGTTCAATAATTCCTCAAACGAGCCGAGCTCAAACAATATTTAAAGCTCGATTCGAGCCACGAGCGGAGCTCGAGCTCATCTTTTAGTCACGAGGCGAGCTTGAACACATAAAAGCTCAGCTCGGCTCGGCTCGAATACACCCCTAGCTGTGTATGTTCGGACACAGGTGGGTCTCCCATTGGCGAGATTGTTTACGACGATTGCACAACATATTCATGAGCTTGAACCTACATCCACAAGTAAATGGAAACATACAGATCTAAGTGGGAAGTGAGCATACTGAACGAAAATGCGTAAACGTAAGTAGAAACATCCATAAGTAAATGGAAACACATAGTTCTAAGTGGGAATTAAGTAAATATAATAAACAAAAATATATGATCGTAAGCGAAAATATCCATAAGTAAATGGGAACTCGTAGTTTTAAAGGGACAATGACCATGCTGAATGAAAAGTGTAAATGTAAGTAGAAACGTCCATAAGTAAATGGGAACGCATATATCTGAGTAGGAGGTGACCGTACTAAACAAAAACTTGTAAACGTAAGTGGAAACATCCATAAGTAAACGGAAACACATGTTCGCCACGGGGAGGTGCGGTGTAAATATCCGCAAAAGCTTATTGTATCGAGTCCACCATGTTCGCCACGGGGAGGTGCGGTGCCTCTTTAATCCATGCATTGAATGATTCCGCAACGTTTGAATACATCTTACCCCATCTTTCACCTTTGAAAATGTAGTTTGCCCAGTATGCGAGGTGGGATTTTTGGAGTAGCCAAAGATGTGCGTGAGAAGATGCATTCAATAGGTCGTTCGTTGCATCATTGAACTCCTTCTCCGTGCATGCAAATACAATCCTAACGATTATAAACTAAACTAGCTCCTTCAATGCCTTTCCAATCCCGATGTTAACTTTCATAAAGTTTGCCTCAAGGTGCCTGAGACAGTACGCATGCGGGGATGTGAGGAACATCTTCTCGACTGCGTTGATGAGACCTTTCGATCTATCAAATATAAATGTTATAATCTTTGTATAATCATCGTCACCATATAGCGCATTACTAAGCTTAGAATGGAACCACGCCCAATTGGTATCCGTTTCGTTGTCAACAATGGCAAATGCGACATGTATGAAACAGTCGTTGCTATCCTTCCCGCTGCACCCAGTAAGGTGCCCTTATATTTCTCTCGCAAGTGAGTCTTATCGATGAATAGCAAGGGCTTGCAACCCCGGTTGAAATCAACAATGCATGCATGGAATGAGAAAAAAGCTCGTGTAAACCGGTCGCCCTCATAGTCTGCCATAGCAATGTTTCCAAGATTGGTTTCTAAAACCTTGCTTGCATACCATCTGAGTAGGTCGTAGCTCGTAACTTCACCGTGAAGAACACCTCGGGCGACCTCTTTCCCTAACCAAGCTTGTTTATAAGACAGATGGACGCCATGGTCGCACATTATATCACGTTGAATATTGACGGCCCTATACAGAGGGTGATTCTTCAGCTTCTGCATCACCTGATCACTTACCCATTTTTTTGGAAGCTTTCGGGTGCGAGGTAGTACCAATACCCCCACCGCATGTATGTGTTAGGTACGTTGTCTTGATCCTAAACGTGTCGTGGTTACCATCTTTCGAGGCGTGGACACGCCATTGGCAACTGTCAGATGCCCATTGGACAATTACCCTCTGCATGTCGTTATTCACGAAGGTAAAGTTAAAAGTCTGTCTTATGGAAAGACTTCACAACGTGTTTTTAAAGTGGTTACCATCATGAAATTGTTGGCCAACTCTAGACTTGCACTCTCAGGTTAATCTACTATCATCGATAGGGCACCTGCTGTGTGTTGTTAGGACGATAATATGCGTCAATTGAATGGTAAGCTCTCTGAAATTGAATCCTTGCTTTTGTTGTACATAACAACATATACGATATGGATAAGCATCTAACTCTCAAGTAACCAGAAAGTTTCACATCTAAACGAAAACGACGACAGTTAAATGAAAAATTAAAAAAATAAGCAGAAACAACGTTCGCTAAGCGGAAACCTTCAAACCTAAACAAAAGCTTTTACGGCTAAATGAAAACTCTAAAAAATAAGCAGAAACTAGACTAGCTAAGCGGAAACATTCAAATCTAAACGAAAACGGCGACGGCTAAATGAAAACTCCCAAAAGTAAACGAAAACTAGAATGTAATCACGTCAGTTGTATGCACATGAGAAGATATGATACTTACGATAGTAAAGAGAAGCCTGGGGCCTCATCGACGGCATCGTCAGTTGAGTCAACAATAAGGTCGACGGCTTAGCAGTTGAATATATGGTGAAAGTGGCACATTCGCTGAAAATCAATATTAGAGTCAATGGGGCAGACCGTTCGGTGTGCATCCGACGTGACAAACCTCACCCTAACACTAGAAATTTCGAGGCTCCATCTCTCACATATCTCCTGTAGCACTAACTCCCATGAACTTAATATCGTGAACTGCAGCACTCGACCCTCTCCCTTATATCTAGCTATTGCGCAGAATGTACCCATTGAGTCCTGTTGCATAAAACCCTGACGTTATCATGCATGACAATCAAAGAAATGTTTACAACTCGTTCATCAACATAAGGTAAAAAACTAAACCTTCTTTCAATGGCAACAAATGTAGCGGGCCTTTGGTGGCAACTCGCCCACGAGTGGAAGAGACAAACGTACCCCCCGCTAATGCAAGACAAAAGGGAACAAAAAGAATTCTGATAGATGAAGAAGAAGAAGAAGAAGAACGGGGGAGGATCTCATTTAAAATGCCCGAAAAGCATGATTGCTAAGTGAAAAGTTGCCTGAAAAGCTTGCATTTTTCCTTTAGTTGTACAGTTTTTCAAATTGTGATAAGATAGGATGGGTCTTTTCCCACCAAAGCCAAAGGCAAAGTTGGTATTCTGCAAAAATGCTGCTGACAGAGTTGGATGGAGGGACTGAAAGGAAAGATAACTTAAAAAGGAAGGTCTAACAGTGAAATTCAAATGTCAGAGGGACTGATCGACATATTTTTAAACTTTTAGAGACTAATAATTAATTTTTTTAAATAAAACACAATGGCTAAACTATGAAAAACCTCAAGTAGTTTGAACTCTTATATAAATTTTCTAAAGTTGTGTAATCTCTATTATTGTAGAAATGTAAATGTTCTTTAATTTATTTTAAAATAACACATGACTTTTGGAAATCTTAATGTTATCATTAAAAAAATAATTTACATTAATTAAATCACCAAATTTCTATTCGTTGCTCTAAAACTAGGAATAAAATCAATAGCAACATATTGAGAAGTAAATAAATAAAGAAAATAAATTATTTATATACATTTATAAAAACATATAATTATGAATATCTCTGCATAAAAGTCACAATTATTTATGTATATACATTTTTATATTCGCAACACTTGCTCAACGCACTTCGTAAGGCACGAGAAATTGCATAGATAGGTGAGATGTCGAAACCTCTCACCAACAATTCTATAGTAGTTCCTATTTATGTATTATTCACTCGAACTCATTACTATATAACATTGTTTGTTCATTGTCTCTGGGTCATAATATGGGTCAATTATAAAAAGAAAAATCATATTCCCCACCCGTCCAAAGTTGTATGACCAAGGATTTATCATTGTGAAGTTATAGTTTCTAATTGTCCCATGCAATGTTCAAAAAAACGGTACGCGTTAGTCGGGCGGTTAGTTACCCAAATAGACATTTACCAACATGGCAACAACCAAATTAATGCATAACAATCAAATAAGAATACAAGAGCTTCCAGAATCCAAACAACTTTAAAACAAAAACTTATCATAAAAACATACATATAAAACTTAGGCATCTATCTCTTCTTGAAAACTTAGGCATATATATATTATTATAGTTTATACAAAATAATATAATTTTTTGATTCCTAAAAATCCAATTAATTAAGCGTATATACTAAATAAAATTAATACCTCTCTGTTCCGCATACACTATTAAAATATATTAAATCACTAAAAAAAATTTAATGGTTACTAAGTTAATATATATATATATATATATATATATATATATATATATATATATATATCAAAAAATTAAACCGTAACGTAATGACTTAGCCGCCTAAGAAAAGTAATGTTTCTAAACCTAAGAAAGTTAAACTTAAAAACAAATAATTTAAAATTTTTTTATTAAAGCCGCCCAGCCCGACTTAGCTCGCTTAGGCCGCCGCCCAGCCCGCCTAGGCGGTGATTGGTCGTCCGTTTTTTAGATGGAAAGCCAACGCCGATTTTTTACTGATTTTTCACAAAAACGGTTCGGCCTGTCACCTTTCAACGCCCAGGTGCTGCCTAGACAGCCGCCTAAGCCGATTTTTAGAACAATGGTCCCATGTATCAGCACACCCTATATGATAAATCCCTATAAGTATTGTCAAACCATTATAATTTCTGTTTGTCCTTTTTAACAACCCATTTATGAGGGCCGGACTTGGCTGACTTTGAAAAAAAAAAAAAAAATCATATATTTGAAAATAAACTTACAAACTTTCTTTTCCATCTCATAACATAAATTTTTTAGTTCAATTTTTAATTAAAGGAGTTGTAAAAAGATAAAAATGATTTACAGCAACATATAAATAATTACGTATTCTGTGAGAAATATGCAGAAAGAAAAACCTCACATATAAATAAATTAATATAACTTTCCACTCGTAAACCTCCTGCACTCTTGTAATATATAAAAATATCAAATATATTTCTCAATAAACATTTCCATAATTACACGCAAATATCAAAAACTTATTTTTAAAATTAAATTTTTTAGGTCATTAGCTTATTAAATTTTTTAATAAAGAACAAGTTCTAAACCGATATTTTGAAGCGCCTTAAAAGAGTAGACTTCTTCCAACTTCACCCAATATTATTTACATAGGTAAATCCTCGAACTCAAACCCATTTTAATATCAGCGGATTGTTTCTATTGGGTAAACATAGATTCAATCAAGATTTATTTTTTCCTTGAATTCCCAGGATATAACTAAATGGTAACCCCACAAACTTTGTGTTTGGAGTCTCTCAAGCACAAAGGCAGAGAAGCCTCCCACTTCCCTCATGTAGCATGGTAAAGAGCGTTGAAGTCACCAGAGCCCTTTTTGCTTTCAAAAAAATAATAATAATAATAAAACAAAAAAAATAAAAAAAAATCATTCCTCCACTAATTCACATTCCACTAATCAACCGATGTTAATTAATCTCTTCCCTTATTAACAAATCATCAAACAAATCAAAAAATCATAAAAAAAAAAAAAAAAAAAAAAAATTACATTCCACCGTCACAAACTCTACACAATCCCACCCTTTTTTTCTTTTATTTTCCAGGTATTATTTACACCTTCCAATCTAAAATTAATTCACCCTCAGCCTCCTCCCACTCTTCTCCTTCTTCACCAAAGTCCCATACGCCCTAACCAAATACTTCCTAAATCTCTCACAATTCACCCTCACATTCTGCCCATCGAGATACACCTTCTTCGTCACTTCCCATCCCCTCGCATTCACGCTCTCCGGATCTCTCACCACCGCATCATCCTCCTCGTACTCCCTCCACAGCGAGCTCTCCTTCGCCTCGATCTTGTACTCCATGTACTTCAACCCCATCCTCTTCGCCGGCGCCCCGTAGTAACTCTCCGCCGCCCAGTCCGTCCCCAATGGCACCACCTGGATGAACACCTTCCCCGGCCTCATGAATAGCAAGTGCGTCATCGCCGCCCCGTGGACTCCGATCATCGCGTCGCTCGAGTTCAACACCCTGTAGATCTTCGCCAACTCCGTCGTCCTCTCCGGCCTCAGCACTTGGACGGCGAATCCCACCTCCTCCGCCGCCTTCACCACTTCCTCCTCGTTCTCGATCATTCTCGATCCGTTCCTCGCCACGATCACCATTTTCGGCCTCCGATCTCTCTTCGACGGAGCGAGTTTCGATCTCGATCCCGCTTCTTCTTCTTCTCGCTCGATGCATCTGATCCTCGGCTTGTAGGAATCGTCGAGAAGGTTCCGGAAATCGCGGATGGTGCGATTGTTCCCCATCTTGGCTGCATCGATGGTGAGCTCGTCGTGGATTTTCAAACCGACGATGGCTTCCGGGAAGCAATGGGTTCTCCGATCGTTCGTGAAGTCGATCGGAGGATGGTCGGAGAGTTGGGAGAGGATGTCGCCGTACTTTGTGATCCACCAATCGTGGTACTCGAGAAGGACGAACACCACCTGTTTGTTGAAATGCCCAGCAGTAATGTACAGTGGAAGTACACCATCATTGAACTCATGGTAAACGTTGCCGGTGTATCCTCCGGTGGAGAAGACAACGGCGGGGACATCGTGCACGACGTCGCAAGCTTGGACGCTGCCGTTGACGGTCTTCAGATGGAGCTCGTCGATGGTGGCCATGGTGTTAGCTTCCCACTTGCGAGTATAAGGCCGGATTAGCTGCTCCTGCTCCTCCGTCGTGGAGTTGCGAGGGAGATGGAGGAGAAGCGAGTTGGAAGCCGAGTGCGTGCGGATATCGCCGCGCATGAAGCAGACGTCGGTGCGGAAGGCTGCGCGATCGCAGCAGAGGGAGTGGTTGGAGAGGGAGGAGCAAGGTGGGTGCATGGAAGGTGTTTGTGGATTTTCCTCGAAAAAGTTGGGGGAGAAGAAGCGCGGGGCGAAGACGAGTGCCGATGAGATGATCGAGAAAATGCCGATGAAGCGGAGGAGGAGTGTGTGCTTGGAGATGGATCGTTTGGCCGAGGCTACGCCGAGGCAGTCCGAGCATGCGGTCGAGAGATGGTGGTCGAGGAGCTTGTGCTGGTGCGGCTGCGCCGCCCGGTGGTGGTGATGAACCATGACGCTGGTTTGATGAGTGAAAGGTTGGAGTTTGCGGTATATGAAGAAAAGAAGAAGACCGGTGGCGTTGCTTTGGTGAAAGAAGGGTTGGAGACTGCGTTATATGAAGAAAAGAGGAACAGTGGTGGGCTGGGAAAGAAGAAGGTTGGGTCTTAACGGCTAGCTGGCTGCCTTGGGATTAGGATCTTGCACGGATCTTGAGATGGATTTACGGTGTTGGAAGGAGGAGGAGTTGATCTTTGAATTGAGATTGGTTGGAATTTTGATGATTTATTTATTTGTTTATTTTTTGATTTTCAGGGAAAGCGTGTAAGGTTGAACACGGAACGATGACCGAGGACGGATGTGGCCGGGTTTGCCTGACAGCTGACAGGTTAGTATGTGCAAATTGATTCTTTATTTTTTTAGGGTTGTTTTGGCGATAAATGTCATGTGTTAGGAGTCTGTTGGAGGCTGTGCAGTGGTGGACATTCTTTTTTAAGTTGATGAAATTAGATAATTTTGTTTTTATATGGTTACACATGATAGCATGGAGCAAGAAATAGAGACAGGTGAAAGATGTGCTGAAACTTGAAAGGGACTTTGATGTCTTACATTGGTTTTATTAGGGTTAATTATATTTAGTCTAATTTCATTTCATTTAATGAGTACGTAAGTCTTGGCATGATAATTTTTTTGATTATTTAGGTTGGTTGCTGACTGTTTGGGTTGAGCTTGGCTTAGGCTAATTCAAAATTACTAAATTTGAGTTTATTAATTATTTTAATTAATGGGCTCAAATCTAATTTGATTATTTGAAATTTCAAGCCTAGCCAAGCTCAAGATAAGCACTTGTGCAAAGTGGTAATTTAATTATAGTTATTATCATATAATTATATTAGGTAAAATCAATTCTACATAAAATTTAATTAGTTTTTTATATATCTGAATAACTCACAAGATTGTAAGCTCAAATTTTCAGTTAGGAAGAAAATGAATTATCAACTCCCTAATCATAAAGGTGGCTATATAAAACTTGGTCTGACTTACTAGAGTTATTACGTTTTTGCCATTATATATAATCTATTTTATTTTGTTTCATATAAAAATAATATAGTTAATTTTAAAAACATTTCTTATCATATAATTAGCACAAAAATTTTAAATTTTAAACCATAAATTTTAAGAAAATATTATTTTTTTTTTATAATGACCATAAACATGGGCTCATTAAAAAAATTGTTAAGAACTAAAATGGTACAATAGTGCATTAATCACAGTGGTTTATTAATCATTTAAAAATTTATTAAACTAGTTAAACATCAATGGGTCATGTGCACATTTAGAAATTTTGTAAAAGTAAAACTAAGTTAATAAATCCTTTTATCATACAAATTCTAAAGAGAAAAATATACAAGCCTTCTCATGAGGAACTCAATAGATTCATTTGATCTGTATCATAAATAATGCTGAAATTCGAAAATATTTCTAAACAATATTTTCAAAATATCATTGCAACTGCAGTAGTATAATAATACTTCGGTGTAGGATAAAAATCCTGTCTTATCCATCATTGTCTTTGTGTCAATATCATTAAATAGCTTGACAGAGAACATTATACAATTCCACATAATTCTTATTTAAAAACAAGGGAAAATCAATAACATGAAAATAAAAAGCCTAATTACTAATTACAAGTGATGGACTGTTCTAAGAAGCCATCCAAAGGTGCTTTCCTAAGGACGAGGGCAAGCAGGCGCGTGGATGTTGGGGTTCCACGTGGGCAAAGTTGGCGGCTAGCTGTGGGGAATGGTGTGGCGCGTTGTATTTAGAATCTTGCCTTCGGTTTTGCTTCCCAGCTTGGGAAACCCTTGATAATAATAATAATATTTCTGATTCATAAAGGTATTCATTTTCTTGGACTTTATTTTTTATTGAATATTTATTTTGGAATGTCCTTTTAGATCATACGTCTTATCTTTGACTCTATGATCCATTCATTACTCGGATGGCTGGCGATGTTGGGAAAGTGACTTTCTAGTTCTAGACGCAAAGGTGGAATACCTAATTTAGGGTCAAGATTTCCAACTTAGATTTTAATATAGTGGGTTCTTGGTTTTTAAATTTGTATTATTAATTCTTGGTCAAATCAATACTTAGCATGCCAAATTGGCAACAGATTTTATTTTTGGGTTCTTCTCATCTAAAGCCAAAAGCAAAAATATTGCAAGGAACTTTTCTTCAGCAATACTTAATAGAAATATCTTTCATTGTCCATTAATTTATGGGAAGGGACCTTCTTTTTAGTAACTTCAAGCCTCATAATATACTAGAATATATCTTCTTTTCAAATAATTAAATTATTCTTTCTTAGTTATAGCATGTTTAATATTGGATAACAATTTTTTTTTTGAAAATATTGACGAGCCCCTTAACTTTGACTTAGGGGCTGTTAGGTTAGATGTAGTTGAAAATCCAGTGGATTTGTATTTACAAATCCCTGAATTTGAAAATTCAGGAAAGTCAAATCTAGTGTTTGGTTGGATGTATTTGTAATACTGGAGTACAGAAATTTGTGTTTGGTTTGAGAGATTTGTAAATCTGGATTTGGAAAACATGTGTTTGGTTTGATGTATTTTTACCTGGATTACATGTTATGGTCACCCATGGTAAAGTTACTCCCATCTGATATTATAAATAATTAATATATATCATAAAATGTACATTTTATTTTATGTAAACATGAACTCAAAATGCAAATATTATAGATAATTAATATAATTAATATTTATTTAATTTATTATAATAACATATAATACGTTAAATATTAAGTAAAATAATTATTATAATATAATATAATATAATATAGCAACTATAAATTAATATTTGTATTTAAAGAAATTTAATGAACTATAAGATGCAAATATTTTATTAATTTAATTATAAATTAATAATTTGATGAACTATAACATTAAACTTAAAACTTAAACATTATATTAATTATATATTTTAGTGACCACGATGAACAATGGCAAGTGGCATTGCATTTTGTTAATACAATTCTCAGAAAACTAACTAAATGCAAACAACATCAACAATTAAACAATTCTCACATTGCATAACATCACAGGTACAGAAATAATATCATCCATGTGAAAGACGCCAAACTCAGTCCAAACCAAAAAATCTACAAAAACTCCAAATCAAAACAAATAATTCCAAACACAACTCCAAAAAAAAAAAAAAAAACAGCCCCAAAAACAAATAAAACTCGAAGCATAACTCCCCAAGCAGTTGGTCATCCACAACATCCTACACACAAAAATAAAAAAAGAGACAATCAAAGCCCACACAAAATGAAAAGCAACATTTGAAAATCCATGGAAATTGGAAAATGGGAAATTCATACCATATTCGCATACTAGAACATTCGATCGCCTGAATTAAAGAATTTGTTCACCCAAGCCATGTGAAGTTCTTGACGCATTCCAAAGAACATGCGAGCCCGTGCTTCGTCACTCATTAAGTGCTCGTACACCATAAGAATTTGATCTATGGAATACCCGTATTGTGTCAGCTTCATGCGTTCATCTTCAACATCTTTTGCAAAGCTCACTGAACGACTAGACTGAACTTTTTCAAAAGCTTTTTCAATACTCGTGGCCAAACGGAGTATTGCATCATCACTGACGGTTGCTTTACGTTTGCCTTTCTCTTTCCTTCTTTGTATCGGGCTTGTTGTTGATGTTGGTTCAGAATTATTGCGTTGAGTAAATGGCGAGTCATTACCATGCCCATCTGGTTCCATGAAAGGCACATCATCATAAGTCTGATTTGAAGGAAATACATATGGCTCGGAGTTATAATCCATTTGTGTGCCAATACGGGTTCCTGAGGTGACTGCATGATGTCCAGTAGCTTGATCGTTACCACAAATAGCTTCAAGGAAGTCGTAATCCTCAATAGGCTTGTTCAAATATGGTTCGTCGTCCTTGTGGATCTGTATTTCAACAAATGTTTGTAACAAATGATTCAGTTAGAATTATAATATACAAATAAAAAACAATAATGCCATAACAAATACCTTGATGTACTCTACATATTCAGCCCCGCCCATGACAATGACTTTGAGGTTATCATCCCAGCCCATGCCACTCATATCTTTTAATTTTTTGATTCTCGCCCATCTCCTCCTAATCGTTCTGAGATGATTACTTACATTGGCCTCAGTGACTGTCACCCCAAATGTATCTTTCAAGGCTCGAATAGCAACTTGAATTGTTTGTGGTTTAAAGCCTTTATCCACCTTTAACCCTTGTTCAACTTGGCTTGCCATAAATCGTATAAAATAACGACTTTCTGATGATGTCCGTCTCTTATTTCCTGTAGCTCTTGAAGTAGTCCTCATAACTGACGATGTATGACTTCCTTGAGATGAGTTATATCCCTCCATTCTACAATATAATATATGATAAGACAAATCGTATGATAATTTAAATCATACATAATATGATGAATATTATATTGTAGAATATTACAAGAGTTCTATTTAAGCATACAGTCAACATGTTACTTCATACAAAATAACAATAGAAGATAACATAACAATACATCAAAAAGTGACCATTCAACAACGATACAAAATGTAACATAAAAACATGATAATATAACTACTTGTTCGCCCACATCTCATTTGCAATTTGATCACGACGAACAGCCCACTCTTTCGCTTCTTCTCTTTGGTCTCGAGCAGTAGTTTGTGAAACACGTTGTGGTATCCAATCTTCCTCTGAAGGTATAAATTCATCATGGCCGCCACTAAGGATGTAGTTATGTAAGGTACAACATGCCAGCACAAGATCCACTTGTGTCTTGAATGGAAAAAAAGGCCTAGATGCAAGGATCTTGAAGCGGCTCTTTAAAGAACCAAATGCACGCTCAATGGAGGTACGTGCAGATGAATGTCGTAGGTTAAATAATTCTTTGGCGTTTGCAGGTGTTCGGGAGCCAAACTCTTTCAAGTGATATCTTACACCCCTGTAAGGGGGTATAAAACCGGGTCGTGTGGCATACCCAGCATCAACCAAGTAATATTTCCCTAATCGCAAGAGTTAAAATAACTTCAATTAGTTTAATTGTTATATTTAATTAATTCTCAATATTTTATAATGGCATGATGAAAAAACTTTAAGATACCTTCAGGAACTTTTAACCCATTTGGTCGTTCTAGTGCATCACGAAGAACTAAAGAGTCATGCGCTGATCCTTCCCAACCAACAAGAATAAAAGTGAAACGAAGATCAAAATCCACAACTGCAAGGACGTTTTGTGTTGGGTACGGTTTTTCTCCCTCGAAAGGCTGCGACTTCAGATGCTGGGACAGAAGCATGAATATGTGTCCCGTCTAAAGCACCAACACAATCCTAGTATTGAATACTATACGTTAGAAGTAGTCCTACTAAAATTCAATTGTTTGAAATCTAACATAACAATACCTTGAAGTAAGGATACAATGTTCTCCTTGATGCTATATAAGGTGGGGTTCCAGAACTTGGTGGCCGCGCGTATTCATGCTGCATTTCGCCGATTGTGAACAACATGTAATTAAAGTATCTACTAACAGTCTCACCGGATCTCAGAAAATTATGTGCAATAACGCGGTTGCGCTGGTTATGTCCTATGGTGTGTAGGAACATTAGTAATTGCTCCTTGATGCTCATGAGCAATGTATCCCGTACAAGTCCTTTTCCTCGTAATATTGAGCATAGATTAAAAAATGTGGACTTGTTCATCCGCACCATGTTAATACTAGTATCATCATTCCCATCTGTCAACCTACTCAAATATTTTGTCCGTATTTCTAATCTTTCACGTGATGGTTCTCTAGGGATTCTATGTCGTTTGTTTTGAATCCATAATAACGCGGTATAGGCGGCAACCAAAACCGTTAGTTGCATGAGGTACAATTCATCATCTTCTTTTTCGACACGGTCCATCTAATACGTGGTGCGTAACAATAAAATAATTAATACGTTATCAACAACATTTCAATTAAATATCTAAAAAAATCAATTAAAATGCCAAGTTGAAAAATATTTAAATGATAAAGCATACCAACTGCTATAATATTTATAACATAATCATCACATGTCCATGTACTTGACCTAGTGCTTACACATAATTATTCTCATAACAAAATCTAACCTTTTCATTCCATGCAGTAATAGTAACTGATTCTAAATTGAGAAACATAACTTTCAAATTAGTGATTGCACAAAAAAACATCAGCAGTCAATGGGAAAAATGGACTTCTAGTGATCGAAGCAGTGCAAACAAACCAAGATGCAACTAATTCTAAGAAACTTGACACAGTTAACTTCTAGTGATCAAATTAAACTCATCATCCTCGTAATAAAAAAAAAAAAACACAGAGACGAAAAAACACTTAACTTTGTTGTTTGGTCTTTTATGTAAAATTAACAGAATGGGAAAAGATTACATCATTGTAGGAAACCCATTGGTCTCCCTGTAGTTGTTTCCAGCATGTTACTGCATTCTCTATTTTTGTAGAATTGATTACATAATGAAATATTTACAAAAGCTCAATCTCTCTCTCTCTCTCTCTCTCTCTCTCTCTCTCTCTCTCTATTTTTGACTGAATCAAATGCTTGTGCAAGTGCTTCACTGGGAATGAGTAAGCAAGAACTTTTGTCCTGCAAGGTTTTGCATTGTATATTTAGACCATTTAATTAAAAACTCTCAATTGAAAGTTCTAGTCAACCTAATTAAATATGAAAATCGATTGTGCTGAATGTATAACAATACTCTCAATTGAAAACTCTTCTAGTGATGTTTATTTATTTATTTATTCATTTATAGGGCATTTATATGGAGTTGTTATTTGGTTTGAGGATATAAAAATGTGATACTTGAAATGTTCATAGTTTGGCTGGTGGCTTTTCATTCTGCACCTACTTTCTTCCAAGCATGCTATTCAAGGGCAAAACAAAAACCCAGCTAAGATCACATTTCAATCATGGTACAAATTAACACTTACCGTCCTTCACTATCTCAGCAAAATAAAAAATCCAATATCTAAAAAACCAAATCAAAATCACAAATTAAAAACTTTAAGCTATAAGATAGAAGACCCCTTGATATCACAACAGATGACAACACTGAAATCATGAGATGTCAATTTAAATAAAATCAGAATGATATCTTTCAGAAATCAAGATTCTATCTAGAAAATAAATTATATAGCTAATCCAATATATAATTCAAAAATAAAATCTGAAGATATTATTCTGTCCAAAAAACAATATTATATCTAATCCAATATATTATCACAAGTGATGTTAATAAAATCAGACATTAACAGTAAATCTGTAGATAATCCCACACACGAGAACAAATTTTCTCAACAAATATATGGCTATATCTAACAAATAATATTCTATCCAACACTTAACAGAAAATCTGCAAATCTTTTGAAATTTATAAAATATGTTGTTTAAAGATATTATTCTCATCTGTTTCAAGGTCGCCATCACTTCTGAGACTAGTTTCATGTACGCTGATTATTCAATGATAAACCTTAACTGCGAAAGCTTAGCCACAAGTAAAATACTAACATGCAGAGAGACTTGAAGCTTTTTATCCAGTACAAAGCAAAAATTGGAGGACTTTCCTTCTTGACTGCTAGTATAGAAGCCCCAGGATGTAACACAGAAGGAACACCAGATCTAATAGCCACACACTTCTCAGGTTATCATAAAACAATAAAATCAGTTAAAACCTAAATCTAAATATCACAAAAAACCAAAAAAAAAAAAAAAAAAAAAGAGAGACAAAGACATTAAAAACTAGACATCGTGCTCCATGAAAATCAAACGAAAAAGGAAAATAAAATAAAATAAAATCTCCTAATCCTAAATCTGAGTAATGACTTACCAGATTTTCCTCACAGTCCACACCTCCACCTCTGATCTCACCGTTGCCAAGAACCTGAAAAGCAAAAAAAAAAATGAGAACCACAAACTGAGAAAAGGTGATGAAGAGAGATGCAAGGTAGTCCATCGACGCCACCTCAAGTAGATGAGCAAGGCGCGACCTCGGGGAGATGGGCAAAGCAAGATTGGAGAAAGGGATTAGAGAATGTTAGGAGATGAAGATGGGCAGAGATTGAGGAGAGGATGGAGAAATGCGGCTGGAGAAAAAGAGAGGTGGAGAACCAGCATCTCGTTAGAAAGCCCGTGAATCTCTCACTTGCAAGTTGCGTGAGAGATTTCACAAGTGGAATTTTTAAATACCAAGGATGTTCAAAGCCCTCCAAACAAACATGGGATTTTTAATTTCCAGGGATTTTGAAATCCAAAGCCCCTCAAATCCAGTCAAACAAATAGCTCATTAGAGAGGGAAAATACTAATAACATGAAATACCAATTTTCTTATTGCTTAGATGGTAATCTCCTGAAATTGAGAATTTGGGTATCTAAATTTTATCATAAACTTCCAATAGGAACTTCCAATAGGAATTTGTACTTATATTTTAAACTCATATATATATATATATATATATATATATATATATATGTATATATATATATTACAAAGATATAATCATCTGAATGGTCCTCTGTTATAGCTAGAGGTGGGTACGGGCTGGTTAACCGGCCCGATCCGCCGGGTTGCGGTTCACCTGCCCCCCAACCCGGACCTTGCCCGGAAGGGGTTTGGAATCCGCCGGGCCGGGTTGTCCCGTCTGACCCGGCGGGCTTGTTTAGGCCCATCTATAAAAAATTTGAAAAAATCCTTAAAAATTGCAGAAAATTCTGAAAAAATAGGGAAAAATTAAATTTAAAAAATATAAAAAAAAACACCCAACGGCTCCAAATTTTGAATTTGTAGCCGTTGGGCTTCTTTGATCATTGGTGGCCCGGTTTGGCCCGGCGGGTGGCCCGACGGGTCAACCTGCCGGGTCACGGGTCAATGAACCGGCTGGCCGATTCCGGGCCGGGCTCGGACTGGGGCTGGTCCGGATTTCTGGACGGCCCGTGACCCCCTCTAGTTATAACCTAAATATCTCTTTCAAGAAATCTCCTTATTATTCATTTTGAAATGTGTTTTTTTATGGGATTGTTGATGTGACAGTAAATAATATTAAAATATTAATAATATTAAAAATTCCAACAATATTATTAAAATTATAAGTTAATAAATAACAATTTAAAAGGAGTCATTTATATATTTTTATTTATTTATTTTATTGAAATATTTATGTAATTACACAATCATGAGGTATATACCACAATAGAAATTATATTTTAATTTCTTTTATGAATTTCATAGCTATCCATCTAAGCTTAATTATGATAAATAAATTAGAACATGAATTCTTTTGTTGTGTATCCATTGTTGTATAATTAAATTAATTTTTTAATAAAATAAAAAAATATAAACATAAACATAAAAATTACTCGTTTTAAATTTTTATTTATTAAATTATTATTTTATCTTACATATTTTAAAATTTTTAATAACATTTACTTTTTATGATTTTTTGGAATTTTAATATTATTTAAAAAATTTATAATATTTAATATCATTTAATGTCACGTCAGTAATTCTAATAAAAAAAATAATAATGGTTACGGGATAGGATCAATTTTTTCAAATTAAATAATAAAGTAACGCTATGAGGAAAAAACAATAGAGAAACAAAAGGATATTTTTTTTACTCAAAGACCGTTCTATCATTGACTTTTAAAACTAGACTTAAACTGCATGTATGTTATTATGATTCTTTTGGTTTCTACGTGTATTTCTATGGGATCAAAATAAAGTAATTGTATTTGTTGGGTGGGGGTAATTCCTCTTAATTTCTACCGTCCTCAGGTCAATAAAATACGTTAGAAGGAGAGCCTAGGATCTATTAAATGTATTATAAATTATATCTAAGAGGGTTCTGTACTAGAATAGGGTCCATAATCCTCATAAATATTTCAAATTTCTTCTCATATATTATATAAAAGCTTTAACTGTGGCAATAATGAGGTATCTTGACTAAAATGGTATATATATATATGTATATATATTCATACACCTTCTTTATCATAATAATTAATAATTTACCAAAGGAAGTGACTATGGAGAATTTGAAAGAAATGTTGTACTAGAAATTAAAAGAAATATTAATTACTAAGTAGAAACTAAGTTATGCAATAAATTTAACTGCTGTAATAAACACAAACTATTAGCTTATATATATACTTCATGGATTTTTGCCGTGGCTTAACCCAATGGAGTTAATAGTAACTGCTGAAATTAAAATAACTACGGAAATTAAAGTAACTGCGGAAATTAATAATATGCAAATATAAAATATACATTCCATGGGTTCTTGTCGCAGCTCAACCCAAGGGAATTAATAGCAACTGCTAAAATTAAAGTAACTACGGAAATTAAAGTAACTGCGGAAATTAAAGACACAGAATAAACCTAACTAATTACAGAAACTAAATTTATATTTACTACTACTGGAATAAAAGGTGTTAAAAGTATAGAAGATGCCATATGAAAATTATCCTTACTTAGTACTCAGGAATGCTTTTTAGAGGATAGATCCTTGTTCCTTCCGTCTTTGCAAAATACCTTGCTCTTAGTTTTTCTGCTGTAACTTTTGATCCAGGATTTACCAGAAATGAAAGTAGAAATCTACTTAGTTATATATGCTCAGAGACATCATACCTACGTTACTCTTTCTCCTTACGGCATCCACTCGCCTCAGCGCGTACTTCTTCTCCGGTCCTTTAGCCTCTGGCAGATATAACTTGAGTAGCTCTTTCTTTCAAATATTCAATTCGGTCAATTGTTGTCTAGCATACTTGCCTTAGAGCTCCCCATAGGATCTTACCATTAACCCATACAAGGATCTTTCCTACTAAGCTTCCCTTTCCCTTTCAGGAAGAGGGTCTAAGCTATCATAATAAGACTACTGACTATGTATTTCTTACTACTACTTACTAAATATTCTTTGAAGAAACTACTAACTTTTATTAAAAAGGAAACTCACTGATTACAAACTAAAGACTCTCAAGAGAAGCACACTTCTTACACACTTCACTCTTTTCATTCATACCTTCTTATCTTACAGACACCCTTCTTATATAGAAAACCAAACCTAGTAATTTACAATAATACCCTGCCTTTATATGAGTATTTATGAAAATTGGAAAATGTTTCTGTACAGTTTTTCTCCTTTTTAGGAGTAGTGACTAAAGACGGAATCTTATCCTTGCATAGCATTAATTAAATTCTCTTCCCCTATTTCATCAAATGCATCGTCATCCAGTCCCCTAAAATCATAGAAATTTTCTTAGGTGTGATTATCTCCAAATGTCCTTTCTTACCAGACAGCTTGGGTGATCTTAAAATGTTCAGTCATCTCTGGCTAAGTTATTATTACTCCTTGCATTGGTGACTTGTATTGCCTATTACTACATTGGGAGTAAATCCTTAAGTTTCTTTCTTCTCAAGCAAGGTAGCATCCTATGAATCTTTTTGGTGTCGCTCCTATGGCGTAGGCTCTCCAACGTTTTATCCTTTCTGCTACATGTATCTGCACCTGATGTGAAAGTAGTTCTTTATCCCATTTAAACAGCCTTGGCCTGGCATATCTGTATAAATCAATTTTTATATAGTGTTGCACCGGAGCAGGATAGCTTTTGAAAGAAGGGGGAACACTTGCCAATTCTAGGACCAAATAATATCTGTCATGAAGTTCCATCAGTTTTTTGATCATATGAGTTAATTTCCATGTAAGGTCCTTTAGATATCTTATTTGGCTTTGTTCTGTTATCAAATCTTTCTTATCAATCCATGTTCATAGAGTATTTTAGGTGTGATTGTTATGTCTTCATATGTATACTCCTTCCATTCACTCAGATTTAAAGTGGCTTGTAAAATAGAAAATCCTTCCTTGCAAATACAAGCTTTGGTGTCTTTGTGTTCTGGTCCTTCAAATTTTGTGATGCAAAAACTGACATTTTCTTGGACTATATCTGAGGCAGCAAGATTTTCTAAGGCTAGCACCAATTTTTCCATTCTTTTTTCTTTTTCTGAGTAGACCATCCCCATGATTATGCTTTTTATTGGGGTTAATTTTTCAGGGAAGTTTTCATATGTTTTTTCTTTTTCTTTATATTCTTTTTCCCATTCATTTTTCATTATCTCATTTTCTTCTTTTATTTTTTCTGTTTCTTTTTTCATTTTTTCCATTTGTTGTTGGAGATCTCTTACCTCTCCTGAGAGGATCTGATTGGTCTGTTTGTAGCTCGAGAAATGCATCCAAAGACTTGGGTCGTAGATTTGGGTCATTGAGCTGAGTTTTTAGGTTTTTTGAGTGGAGGTAGTCGCTTAGCTAGGTAAGGATTTTTGGGAAAGCAGGATTCCTATTATTTGCCCAAATATTATCAATAAGATTTCTTTCTTGAGGATCTAAAACTATGGTTAAAGGAAGGTTTGAAAGATAGATGAGAGCCAATGGGGTACATAGGGAGTTTTGTATATGGATGTACTGGAGCCACTATCTTCTGTTTCTCCATCTGTAAGAAATTAATTGTTAGTTTTTTCAAGGAGGTTTTTCTACCACTTCTTCAAGAAAAAGATACCTGGATAACCTATCAGCTAACTCATTTTCTTTTCCTTTAATATGTTCAAACTGGATTTTATAATTTCCATTTAGAATGCGATCTTTAAAAGCTAACCATCTCCTTCGGCTAATTCTTTTCCTATTTTTATTTTCAAAAAGTTTTACAATAGCCTCACAATCTGTTCTTACTAGGATTTCTTTTTTATTGATTAAAAATAATCTAAAACTATCTAAAGCATATCCTACTGCTAATATTTCTTGGTCAATACTACTATTTACTCCTTCTTCCATATATTTTCCACTGCTATATCTACAGATTATTTCTTCATTTTTTGGGGAATATTTATTGGGGTTTGACTTAAGGACAACCCCCATCCTAATTTACACCCATCTGTTTCTATTATTAAATAATCATTATCTAAGGGTAATTTTTAATCTGGCAAGTTTCTTACTGCTTCTTTTATTTTATCAATATGCTTATAATCTTCTTCATTAAATTTTTGCACTAATGTTAATGATGTTTTACTATAAAGAGTTCCTACCATTTTTCCTAAATTTTTTATAAAGGGTCTTGCATAATTTAGTAATTCTAAAAATTATTGTAATTCTTTAACAATAGATATATAAGGGGTATCTAGAATTTTCTTAGTAATATGAGGTTGTAATTTTGTTTTACCATTCCTATTTCTACTCCTAAAAATTCTATGTTCTGTCTAAAAAATTGGCCCTTTTTACTACTAATTACTATTCCATTCTTTATGAATTCACTTAAAACTAACTTAAGATGGCTAATATGTTCTAATTTATTTTTACTGTGTACCAGGATATCATCTATGTAAATACAGGTAAATTCTGTATATTTTCCAAAAAATATTATCCATTTTCCTTTTAAATATGCTAGGTGCATTTTTTAATCCGAAAGGCATTACTAACCATTCAAAGTGTCCTAAGGCGCAAGTGAAAGCAGTCCATTATATACTTTTAGGATCCATTTTAATCTGCAAAAATCCAGATTTACAATCAAATTTACTAAAAATTCTACTTTCTTGGATACTATTTATTAGTTCAGATTTATCTGGTATATTATAAGCATCATCAATAGTATTATCATTTAGTCTTCTATAATATATCACCATTCTACTTTTTCCTCTAGCTTGTTCACTATGCTTATTTACTATGAATGCTGGACTCCTGTGCCTACTAGTGCTTCTTCTAATTGCTCCTAGTTTTAATAACTCATTTACATGCATTTCATATTCGTTAATATTTTCATTTGTAGATTCTATTTTTTTATTTTGCATTCTAAATTCGGGATCTTTAACTCCTATTGTACATAGAATCTTATTTCTTTCCCAATGTTTAGTAGGATTTTCTCCAATGATTTCCTCTTTTTCTAATTTACTTAGGATATCATCTATTTCTATATTTCCAGAGGATATTAAATTATAAATATAATTTGGATCTATTAATTGTTGAAAAGAAGGTTCAGATAATATTGTATCAAATAGCTGGGATGTGCTAAATTCTTCTAGTATATCGTTTTTATTATTATTACCTAATTCTAATTTGTTAGATGTGCAAGTGGTGTAGGTCTGCTGGCCCATATTTGTATATTTTTTAAAATTAATTAATATCGTAATGGGTATTAATATAAAAAATAATAACTTTGTTTTAAAAATTTCTTTAACTCTTAACCGTCAACATGCAATTCATGTGAGCATAATGTTTTTTTTACTTTTTGTGAGATTTAAGATGGTTTGGTGAACATAATAGGATAAAGACAGATAGGTTATAAAAACCATGTAGTAGTAGGAAAAAGATATGGCGATGACAAGCCATATCCTACTTTATATTTGATGCACACCAAATAAGCTATTGAATAGGATTTTGTTATCCTATTTTATGTTTGAACTAAATAATAGCAAAGTATGATATAAATTGTATGTAAATAGACAAAATTGTCATTTATGATATATATATATATATATATAATGTTGGGGAGAGGGTTAAAGTGGGTATTTCATATCCATTTCCTTTTAGTCCCTCCATTCTACTCAAAAGGGGAAGAATGGTGATTATCTCCACACAGTAATAAGATACACAAGTGGGTAATCATTATCCTCACATTTATGATAAAACATGGGTATGCAAAGGAGTAAGCAAAAATTCCCTCTAAGAGGGGAATCATGAATACCATCCAAAGTCACCCTCAATACTTTATCAAGTATGATAATGATCTTTAATGATTCTTCTTGACACGCAGATAAATAGACAACCTCACTAATTGAATAGATCCTATGTTCTTGAAAATCCTAGTTCCATATGGAGTAAACAATAGGATGGTGATTGTCTAATTTTGAAGAGTGGTAAGGGTCAAGGGGGGCATTGAAGACTTTTAATTACGGTGAGAATTATTGTTCATTCAAAATTAAAGTTAAATTTCATCTGTTAATAAGATGTGACTTGCTTTTACACGAGTTGGGGCTAGCCATGAGTTAGTCGTATTATGAGTGGGTATGGAGCTTTGCTCTTATTTCAATTTATATCAGAATGAGCCTAAGTTTTAATTTGATTGTATCAACAGAGAAATTGGGGCTTCTCAATGAGATTGTAGTGGCGTGCATGCTAATGGTCCACATCACCTGCACTAGTGGTTTGTGCCACATCAGCGACTTATACACATGGTATTCCTAGCTCAAACCTAGAGTGACACGTTACTTTTTTCTCTTAGGTGGCATTTGGTTGAACGTAGTTGAAAATACAGTGAATTCTCACTTACAATGTAACTGTAAATACATGAATTTTAAAATGCAGTGAAGTAAAAACTAGTGTTTAGTTAGATGTAACTGGAAATCTTGTATTATAAAATTTTGTGTTTGGTTGAAGAGATTTGTAAATCTGTAACTGGGAAACATGTGATATGAATACTTAAAGGTAAGGTTACTCCCATTTTTTTTGTATATAAATTTTCTCTTTATATAGATATGCATGAATGATTGTATTAATTATTTTAACAAATTATTTTATAAAAAATTTAAATATTAAATGTATTACTTTTGCAAGTTTACTTTATTTTTTAATTTTTTAATTTTAAATTTTTATTAGTTTTATTAATTTAACAATTGTTTTGTATATGTATATGTGTTAATCAGTATAATTATTTTTTAAAATATTATATGAATGTAACACTAATATGCTCACGAACTCTTCAATTTTTTTAATACAATAAAAATATAATAGTGCACTTCACATGACAAATACAAAATTTAAACAACATAGAAACATCCATACAACCTTGACAAATACACTAACAAATTGAGTAACATCCATCACAATAATAATAACACACAAATGATATATAACTCAAGTTCTTATGCACTTTGACACCTTGAAATGAATTTATCATGCACTTCCTTTTTGCACATGCTTAGTAAAGACCTGATAAATAATCTCCATATACATTTAGCAAGGTAAAAACTATGAAACAAAATTAGAAAATCATGGTTCAAGACGCAAGGTAAACCAATAAACAAAACAAAAAAAAGGTTTACAAGTCTTAAAATAAGCTCATGTAAGCTCCGAATACTCACACAAGTACATGGTTTGTTTTTCAAGTACATTCATCACACATAATTATCATATAGCATAGAAAATAAAAACACATAAGCGGTCCTAGTAACACAAGATAGGATGTAGAGCATAATAGCATATAAATGATAGAAACTTGGGAGTCAATTGTGGCTAATTGTCAATCCCTTTCTCATTGGTTGTGGAGTGAATAAAAAAATTCCTCTGCCCAATACGTCCTTAGCTCTTCATCTTTTGCGTGGAAAGATACAGCTCTACCATCATCGGCCATCAACCAATCATAAAGCCTTGTTAATGTCACGACCAGAATAACCATATGGTTTTAACGTCATGCATTCATCAATCAATTTTTTAGCCTTGTTAATGTCATTCCTTTTTTTGTTTGGCTAGAAGTTGTTGTTCTTGGTTCTGAGCGCTCAGTTTGGTTATGGATGGGTGTTGGCACACTTACATGAACATCTGTTTCCTCAAAAGACATCTCATCGAGACCACTAGTTTGAGACATTGGGTAAGAGTCGACATTAGTATACATATTCGTGCCAATTTCATCTCCAAAGTGAACAGCACGTCGCCCAGTTGCTTGATCATTGCCACAAATAATCTCAAGCATGTGATGGTTTTTAATTGGCTTGTTAATAAATAGTTCATCTTGGGGATGCATCTGATATGTAGTAAAAAGTTAGTGAACAATTTAAATAAGAACAAAAGTTAAATCAAACATAGAAAAAAATTCAAAATAAATTACTACCTTGACATAGTCCCTGTATTCTGCCTCTCCCATGATTATCATCTTCAAACTATCATCCCACCCCATTCCACTTAACTCTTTCAGTTTTTTTATTCTTGCCCATTGCTTACGAAGTGTTCTTAGATGATTGGATACATTTGCTTCAGTGACCATGACACCAAACTCATTTTTTATTACAGCAATAGCAGCATGGACTGCTTGGGGTTTGAAGCCTTTATCAACTTTAAAACCTTGTTCAACTTGAGAAGCCATAAATTTAATAAAGAAACAACTTTCAGCTACTGTCCATCGTTTATTGCCACCTGTTTTCTTTGTAAGGGTTCTCATTATTGATGTTTGACTATCATTCGACATCATTATACTGTCCATTATCTAATTCACAATCACATAAGCAGCATTTAAAAGAAAATCAGCTGAAAATTTTGGAAGTTATTATTGAGTGTAACACAATCAAGCTTCATACCAAAAGATATGAATAACATAACAAATGTCAAATTTATTCAAAGAAACATGGAAATTAGTTAATAAGTATAATAGTAGAATATTTAATAAACAACTAAATGAATAATACTGTTAGGTGCTTCTCTACTTGTTTGCCCATATATCATGTGCAATTTGTTCTCTACGTGCCACCCATTCTTGGGCCTCTTCCCTTTGCTCCCTTCTTCTACTTTCTGAGTATGACTGATGTGGTGTCCACTCTTCTTCAGAAGGTATGAAGACATCATTCCCCCCACTTAAGATATAATTATGTAAAATACATGATGCTAATACTAATTCAGTTTGCGTCTTGAATTGAAAAAATGGCCTCGAAGAAAGAATTTTAAAACGTCCTTTAAGAGAGCCAAAAGCACGTTCAATAGTAGTACGGGCCAATGAATGTCGAAGGTTAAAAAGTTCTTTATAATTAGCTGCTGTTCTCGAGCCAAATTCTTTGAGATGATATCTAACACCCCTATAAGGTGATATAAATCCTGGTCTTGTAGCGTACCTAGCATCAACCAAGTAATATTTACCTAAAAATAAAATAAAAATGATAGTTGAGAAAATTATAATGGTTAGATTATTCTTATATATTAACCTACACATTAAAGCTAATTAAAACAAATACCTTCAGGGACTGATAAACCATTTGGTCTTTCAAGTTTCACCAGACCTGAGGAAATTATGTGCTATGACACGATTACGTTGATTGTGCCCTATAATGTGTAAGAACATCAATAGTTGCTCTTTGACTGTAATATGTAATGTATCTTGCATAAGACCTCTCTGCTTCATTATGGCGCAAAGGTTGAAAAATGTCGACTTGTTCATACGGACCATGTTGATACTAGTAGTGTCATTTCCATCTACTAGCCTAGATAAATAATGTTCTTTAATTTCTAACTGATTACGTGAAGGTTCTCTACAAACTCTACGCCGTTTACTGCGCAGAACAAGTTTAACAATGAAAACTGCAACCACTATTATAGCTTGAGCGGCATATAACTTACGCTTCTTGTCAAACCCAACCATCTTCAAAATTTGAATCCATTTAGGTAAAACTCATGTCGTTGTGCATCGTCATAAATACTTAAAATGTTTAACGTAAATTTAGATATATTAAAAAGATGATCTACAAAATCCTTACTCAGAACATGTAAGTTATGAGATTGATTTATTGGTCAACTTAAACTAAAGTCATGGAATGTGAAACTTAAAGATTCATGTTTTGGAATTTTAGATTGATGGGATGTCTTCAAGGCTACTATTTGCCAATATTTATGCAATGCAATTCTAGTAAAAACATTTCAGAATTTAATGCAACTGAATGGTGAATTGTTTACTTGTTAATTTATGAATTGGAGGTAAAGATTGAACTAGTTTGCCGTATGAATGCATTATTGGCAACTGCAATGGTTAGTGTTGCAATCTTTCGAAAATCTAAAAACTTATTAATGAGTTAGAGTTTAAATTTGAATTGTTACCAATAGCTTCAGATTAATGGAACTTGATGTTCATTATTTACCAATGGGCATGAGAAAAATTTTAAAATACCATGTGTTAAAATTTTGGACATGGGACAACATCTAAAATTAGAAAACCCCGAAAAATGAAAATTGGACATGCTAAAAAAGAATTAAAAAAAATACATTGAGATTCATAAAAAAAAAAAAGCTCATTCAAGATAATTTGAAAAAAAAAATATTCGAGGCAACCACAAGTTAATCATCGAAATTTAAGGCTTGCAATTTTACATCTCTAGTTAAAATATTTAAAATATGGATAAGATCAAATAACCAAATATTTGAAGATATAAAACTATTTAAAAATTATTATCTTAGATCTTAGCTTCATTTTATACTGAGAGCAAGAATCAAAATTAAAAAAAAATAAATTAAGAATGAACAAATCTTACTGGCTTTGAGACAAAATGGTGGAGACGTGGGATGATGTTGTTGTGAAGATCTGAGTAGAAGATTGCCATTGCTGTGCAAGATCTATATCCACACATTCAACAAGAAATAAAAAAATATAAAAATAAAAATTAAAAAAAACAAAAAAAACGAGAGAGAGAAAGAGAGAGGATCGGATCAAATCTTACCTAGACCTGATCCAGTTCCGTGCGATGATGTGGTCGTGGAGGCAGAGAAGATGAAGTCTGAAGAGGAGGTCGAAGAGTGAGAAGAAGGTCACGGGAGTTACCAGATCTTTCCCAAGCAACCTCACATGGCATTCACTTGATGCTGCTGTTTTTCCAAAACTTTGGATTTGGACTTACGCCCAAGTCGGGCGTTAGTGCAAATACATCCAGTAGGTAATTAAAGTTACCTAGGTATTTTAAAAACCTCTAAACCAAACACAAGATTTTGAGAATGAAGGACTTGAAGTTACAAATAACTTCAAAAACATCCAAACAAACACACCCTTACTCATTTTCTCTCTTTTCTTTTCAGATAGCCTTGCCCTAATACCTCACCTACATGTTAGTTTAGTCACCGTTGTCTGATGGCGTTCGAGAACATCAGGAGCAATTCTCTAAGAAGCCCACAGTTCTAGATTAGGAAACTGATGCGCAGTCTCCTGTGGTTTGCCTCTCCTTATCCTCAACAACCCATTTCACTGTTTTATCAAGTCCCTCCAACCACCTTATCGACCATCTCATGTTCAATTAAAACAAGCCTTGAAACATTCTCTGGCGATGACAATGATAAAGAACTCTTCTCCCTTATATGACCTACTAATGCCTCGAGTATTTCCATAAACAACATCAGCTCCAGGAACTTTCTACCAAACACATAATCACTTTCTATTTTAATTGAAATTGGCGATCCAATTGCTGAACCTTGTAACAATGATGAAAATACCATTACTCTTTGCAGCCAATATGATTGTAGAAAGACTCTTATCATGTTTTTATTTCTCATCCTTTTAATGGCATCATTGAACTACAGGCCTTCAACCTATCATGTTGCTGATGAACACTATATGAATACTTTAACACCTGAACAACAACTTTGTAGAAGAAAACTAACACTTAAACTTCTTATTTTGGTTACGAAATTCTGCAAAGTTAGGTACTTTCAATAAAAGCAAAAAACAGCAGAACAATACTTATTTTGCCATTTCAGCATAGATAGTGGACCTTAAACTCTGAAAATCACTAGACTTAACCTTTGGCTTTCCAGGAACAAGATTATAGTACAAACTCAGGGCTAAAACTCCATAAATTTTATAGGAAAATTCATACAAATTCACTTGTTCACCTAATACAAACAATAGAACAACTAGAAAAATAACAAAAACAAACTTCTATTGTTACATAACTAGCTAACATGATGAATCACCAGGCCATGTGTAACTTTGTACTTGATTCAACCGCTTAATGTGTCAGTCGTTCGATTTGCCTTGAGCTTATACCAGCTGAAGATGATGTAATCCTGGCCATTTGTAGACTTCTATTTAAACAATCAGCTTTTGCCTCGAACTTAACCCTTTTACTTTGATGATGAAATCCTCACAGTTGCTTCTAAAGTTTCAGCTTCCCTCCTTCAAACTAACTAACAAAACAGTTTTTCAAACATACTGAAAAACAGCCAACTCACAAAAGCTTCAACTCCTTCAACCTTTCATCCAATTCAGCAACAAACCACCTCAATAACTCCTGCAAACTCCTTCACAGACTCCTCTTCTTCAATCACACTCTTAATAGCTTCCCCTTGATTGAAGACTACATAAACCAAGTGCCTCACAAAAATAAACTTGCTTCTTAGCATCTAAGCTTTTTGTGAACAAATCAGCCAGTTGATCTTCAGATTTGCAGAATAACAGATTCACAACCTATTTTGAAACCAATTCGCGAATAAAATGATACTTCACATTGATATGCTTGGTTCTACCATGCATCACTGGATTTCTAGCCACTGCTATACATGATTTATTATCACAATGAATATCAATTGAATCTTCTTGTTGGATGCCACACTACTGCAACAATTTCATTAACCACACACCTTGACAACAGGTAAAGCATAAAGCAATATACTCAGCTTCTGTAGATGATAAGGCCACAATTTCTTGTTTCTTGGAAGCCCATGAAACAACTCCATTTTCAACCATAAAAACCATTCATGAAGTGCTTTTTCAATCTTTCATATCATCACCCCAATCATTGTCAGAAAACCCAATTAAAACACCACTTGTGTTTCTTTTGAACATAATACCTGTGTCTATTGTACCAGCCAAATACCTTAAAATATGTTTTGCAGCTCCAAAAGCGCTTTTAGAAGGAGTATGCATGAATCTACTGAGAAAACTCACTAGGAAAGCTATATCAAGTCTAGTGTGAGTAACATACATCAACTTACCAATTAACTTTCTATATTCAGTCACATTTGTCATACCTCCATCCCAATCTCCAACTGATTTATAATCAGAATTCAAAGGAGTAAGATCATGCTTACACTGCTGCATCTGATAGGTGAATAATAAATCCTGCACATATTTCTTTTGACAAACATGGATACCACTGTGATCTTGCTTTACTTCAAGACCTAGAAAATAAGACATTAGACCCAGATCACTCATTTCAAACATTTTCTTCATGTTCTGCTTAAACTCCCTCATCATCACTTCAGAATTACCCAGATAAATTAAGTCATTAACATAAATGCAAACTAACATAATTTCTCTACCTTTTGCAACCTTTTTTATAAAGAGTATGTTCACTGCTATTCTTTTCAAACCCCTGCTTCAAAAAGTATTTATCTATCTTTCCATACCAGGCTCTAGGAGCTTGTCCCATACTAGGCCTTGTGTAATTTATACACACATAACTCCTTTCTTGAAACTTCAAAACCTCTTGGCTGTTCAACAAAAACCTCTTCTTTCAACTCTCCATTCAGAAATGCTGATTTTACATCTAATTGATAAACTACCCAATCTTTTGTTGCAGCAATTGCCAACAACAGCCTGACAACCACCATTCTAGCTACTGCTGCATAGATTTCATCATAATCTACCCCATATTCTTATACATATCTATTTGCAACCAACCTAGCTTTATACTTCTGTATCTGTCCATCAGGTGTATATTTGGTTCTATACACCCACTTTACTCCAATAGTTTGCCTTCCTTCAAGTAACTCACATAAACTCCAAGTTTTATTCTTTTCAATAGCCCTGATTTCTTCCTTCATAGCTTCTCTCCAATTACTCAATTTAACAGCTTCATCATAAGTTCCTGGATTAGTTACAGCCAAGGCAAAGGAACAACTTTTATAGAGTTCCTTTAAAATTCTTACTTTTTGTATTAGTGATTCATCAACACTTGAATCACTTTCATGCTCAACATGCCTCACAGGTGATTCACTTCCTCTATTACTGCCATTCCTCTTTTCTGTTGTATATAAACTACCTGTTTCCTGTTCTGCAGATAAATTGTCACCCTACTGTAAACAAATTTCATTATATGTAACTTTCTGCATTTCTAGCCATTTCCAGACCTCAGTTTCGATAAACTTCACATCCCTACTAACTACAACTTTTCCAGTATCAGGAATAAATATTCTATAAGCTTTAGCATCTATGCAATAACCAATAAAAATTTCTTTCACTGCCCTTTCATCTAATTTCTGTAAAGTTTTAGCAGGAACATGAGCAAATGCCACACAGCCAAACATTTTTAAATGTGATACTTGTGGTTTTACTTAAACCAAGCTTCATGTGGTGTCTTACCAGGAACAACATATGTTGGAGAAATATTAAAAAGATATGTTGCAGTTACAACTGCATTTGCCCAAAATGATTTGGTAATTTACTAGATTGTAGCATACTTCTTGCTTTCTCTACTACAGTTCTATTTTTCCTTTCTGCAATCCCATTTTGCTGAGGAGTGTAGGGAGCTGTCAACTCATGTTTAATACCCTTCTGTTCACACAAATTCTGAAACTCTTTGAACATAAATTCTCCACCCCTATCTGTTCTGAGGATTTTTATTTTTTGACCAGACTGCCCTTGAACATGAAACATAAACTTCTGGAAATAATTAAACACTTTATGCTTGAACTTTAGTATAAATATCCAACTCATTCTTGAGAAATCATCTACAAATAACAGAAAGTACTTACCTCCACCAAGTGATTCTGTCTGCATTGGTCCACAAACATCAGCATGAACCAATTGAAGTTGGTATTTGGCTCTCCAAGATTTTCCAATTTGAAATGGAAACCTCGGCAATTTCCCATAAATACAATCTTCACAATGATTTAGTTTTTGTATTTCAGGCAAACCGTTTACCATGCATTAGTGTGCTAAATCTAGTAACCCTTAAAAATTCAAGTGCCCATATCTTTTTTGCCAAAGTGCTGCCACATCTTCCTTTTTCATTAGCAGATTTATCTGACCATCACCAGGAAATTCAACAGGAAATAAATTATTACCATTTCTCTGCACATTCAGTAAAGTTCTTCCAGTGTCTGCATTCTGAATTACACAGCCTCCTTTGCTAAAATGCACATCATAACCTTCTTCAACCAACTGACCCACACTAAGAAAATTGTGTGCTAACAAATTGAACACCATGAATTAACTTTGCTTCACCTCCATGTGCTCTTACTAAAACTGAACCTTTACCCTAAACATCCACTTCTTTATTGTCTCCTAATCTCACTGTATGCTTCAATGTTTCATCCAACTTGTAGAATAATTCTCTTCTACCAGTCATATGATTGGAAGTTCAACTATCAAGCAACCAAATTGAAGAATTATCAATTTCTCTTCCAGTATACACCATAAATAGGCTCCCATAATCACTAGCACTTGCAATAATTGAAGAACTCGCTCCTTCATCACTATTCTTGCCTTGTGAAGCCCAACAATGTGATTGATAATACCCAAATATTTTGCATTTAAAACACTGTATATTTTGCAGAACCCTCGACTATACCTTTGAGCAAACTGCCTCTGATCTCTGTTAAACCTGCCAAACCACCTTGAACCACCTCTTCCTCTTTCACAGACTGTCTGCTACCTCTGAAAGCTTTGTCTTTGATCACAACCTCTAAAATTCTCTCTTCCTTTGCTTCTAAAATTTCTGTCTCTTCCTCTCACATCAAACCTACCACTTCTTGAACTTCCTTGAACCACAAAAGCTCTATCTTCATGTTTTTCAAAAAACTGATTAAATCTTGCTTTATGAGCTTGTAAAGAACCACTCAGCTCATCTAAAGATATCTTTGACATGTCTCTAGCTTCTTCAATTGAAGTAACCACATGGACAAACCTTGAAGACAAACTTCTTGTTATCTTTAATAGTACCTCTTCATCTTTTAACTCACTACCCATGCCTCGGATTTGATTCATCACAGCAAACACCCTTGTAATATAATGTTGAACTGTTTCATCTTCCTTCATTTGTAACAAATCAAAATTTTGCCCCAAGGTTTGTTGCCTAACTGTCACCATCCTTGAAGTTCCCTGATTTTCATTCTTAATATGATCCCAAGCCTCCTTTGCAGAATCAAACCTGACTATCGTATGAAGAATGGTTTCATCAACAGCCTGTTGCAACAAAAACAAAGCCTTTGCATCATCCTCTATTTCTTTCTCAGTTGGCATCTCCTTACCAATACCACTTTCAATGATTTTCCACAACCCTTGTGATCTGAAAAATGTTCTTATTCGATAACTCCAGTGCTCATATCCATCCCCTCTGAATACAGGTAATAAGGCGGGTGAAATCTCTGGAGTTGCTCTTGAACCAGAACTATATGCCATGTTCTTCAACTGAATCACAACCAAACACCTCAACCTGTTCCTCACTAGCAAACAACACCAACCATGGCTCTGATACCACTGATAAACACTTTATGAATATTTTAACACCTGAAGAACAACTTTGTAGATGAAAACTAACACTGAAACCTCTTATTTTGGTCACGAAAAATTCTGCAAAGTTGGGTACTTTCAATAAAAGCAGAAAAACAGCAGAACAATACTTATTTTGCCATTTCAGCATAGATAGTGGACCTTAAACTCTGAAAATCACTAGACTTAACCTTTGGCTTTCCAGGAACAAGATTGTAGTACAAACTCAGGGCTAAAACTCTAGGAAAATTTATACAAACTCACTTGTTCACCTAATACAACCAACAAAACAACCAGGATAAAAACGAAAACAAACTAATATTATTACATAACTAGCTAACATGATGAATCACCAGGCCATGTGTAACTTTATACTTGATTCAATCGCTTACTGTGTCAGCCGTTCGATTTGCCTCGAGCTTATACCAGCTGAAAATGATCTAATCCTGGCCATCTGTAGACTTCTATTTAAACAATCAACTTCTGCCTCGAACTTAACCATTTTACTTTGATGATGAAATCCTCACCGTTGCTTCTAAAGTTTTAGCTTCCCTCTTTCAAACTAACTAACAAAATAGTTTTTCAAACATACTGACAAACAACCAACTCACAAAAGCTTCAACTCCTTCAACCTTTCATCTAATTCAACAACAAACCACCTCAATAACTCATGCAAACTCATTCACAGACTCCTCTTCTTCAATCACACTCTTAACAGCTTCCCCTTGATTGAAGACTACATAAACCAAGTGCCTCACAAAAATAAACTTGCGTCTTAGCATCTAAGCCTTTTGTGAACAAATCAACCAGTTGATCTTCAGTTTGCAAAACCGAACCACGTAAAATTCATGTGTCTCCTCGTGTGTATATGCTTTCTCTTTTTGTCATTGCTCAGATTATCCGATCCTCAACATTAGTGCAAGTGAGTGTTCACACAAATATTCCAGTGTCCACCTCACTAAAATATTACCGAAAAAACTCAATTTCTTTGCAGTTGCAATCAAATAAGGACTTGATGATATTTTAATACAAATTGACAAAAAAGGAAAGTGAGGTACTTGTTCACAAAATTTACCTTGTCAATTCTGTGAAAATAATTGTTGATTTGCAATAGGAGATAAAAGAGGAATAGATACTTTATCGAAGAAGTTAAATAATGCTGGTAATTTAAAAACAAAAAATGAAATGGAAATTTTAAAAACATATCTAAATTTTAAATAAAAGTCATTTTTTAATAGTGATGTTATGCCAGATGCATAAAGGATTACCGATATAAATAAATAAATAAATAATATTTATAAATATTTTTACCATGGCAAGTTTTGATATGGACTAAAATGTAATTTACTACGTAAGCTATTAATATGGTGCATCATGCCAACTACACAATGCCATAGTGACTATTGAATTCAAAGGGGTGTTTAGTTAATGGAATTTTATATTATTATGTAGAATGGAATTTCCAAAAATATGATTCTTAAGTTATATGAATGGAATACTTCAAATTTGCAAGTTTGGTGAGATAGTACAAATTATCATTTTACTTGAATACCATGTCAAATAGAATACAGTTAATTACATTTATTAATTCAAATAAGAAAGTTGTTTAATAATAAATATTTATTATTAAAAAATTAAAAATTAATATTAAAATATTTAATTTTATTAATATAAAATTTTGAAATGATTAAATTTTAAAAAGTAATCATTAAATAAATTAAATTATTTTAAATAAATATATATTTCCTCTAATTTAATTATATAATGTTTGATATTTAGTTTTAACCTCAAATGCCTTTTTTTCTCAACCAAAATATTTTAAATTTTATTTTTAAATTATTAAAAATTGGTATTTTTGGAATTATATTGAACTTGAGGGGTATTATAAAAACAAATACGTCACTGGAATGTGAAATTTCCACCTCTCCAAACACTAAATATATTTCAAATGATGTTGATTAAATTACTATATTCCAAGAGTTTGATATTCTCATCTTAAAAAATCATACAAGCTAATGTAAAATTACATATTTCGCATTCTAAGGATATCTTCAAGGGTAGTGAGGGAGTAATAGAAATTAAGGGGAGTTGAGGAGAATTGGGAATGAAGAATGTGTTTGGTTGGTAAGACATGAGAGGGTAGTTTTAAATATGGTAAAATGACCTTCATAACTTTTATAGGAATAAATAACATTATATAAAAATAACATATTGTAACTATTTTTAAAATATTTCAAATATTGTTTTATTTTCAATTTAATTATTATTTATAATTAAATTTATTTTTTAATATGAAAAACAAAAAGATTAAATAATAACTATTTTTTAATTATAAAAATTTTGAGTATTATTATTTTCCATTATTATAATTAATTATTTGAATTAAATATTGCACTTAAATTATTAAGTATTATTAAAATTATCTATTTACTTATCATTTGAATTAGATTATTATTTTTAATTATTAGTTATTGTTAGTTCACTTTAGTTATTACTTAATTATTATTTGAATTAAAATATTATTTTAATGGTTAGTAATTATTGTTTTCACTTTAATTATTTTTATTATTAAAAATTATTTATTTAATTATTATATTAATTAAATATAATTTTAATTATTAAATAAAATGTGTAAATTTAATATTTCACCCCAAAAAGTGAGCAAAGAATAATCCTCCCATTTTTGAGAGGATTGCTCACTCTCCACTCACTCCTCACCCACTCCTCTCCCACTCTCTCATTCTCATTCATGGTTGTCCAAATTAAGGGAATGCGTTCATAAAGGAGTGATTCCCACTCGGGCCACTCCAATCCAAGAACCAAACACCCTTTTAATTGAACCCTCCAAAACATAAAAAATATATATATATATATATTCTGTAGGATATAGTACATGAATTAATGATATAGACAATTTTTACATGTTTTTATCCTTATTTTTAAATTGCAAATTTTTTTTAAGGAAAAGTATGTAAACAAAAATAGTGTAAAATTTAACAGATTTGTTGATTCTGTTATTTGTTGAAATTTTACATAATGCAAAATCATGTTTCGCATTTACAGATTTAATTTCAAAAGAAAAAAAAATACTTAAAACACATGGCATGATCAGACTTGTGGGCATGTGATGCTATTTAGATAGGACAAAATAGATCTAGGTACTTATTCATACACTAAGGGATTAATCTTCACTAGTAACAAAACTCATGCTTCAATCTAATGGAAAAGATGGAATCTTAAGTGGTGGTTGAATTGGGAGGATTGGAATGGGATTGAATCTTTCTTTACGTTGAGTAAGTCTTTGTTTTGATGTGAAGTAATAGGATTGGGGAAGGAATGAAGGAGGAGTGGGGAGTGTTTAGACAAGGATTCATAATCATCCAAAAAAAAGAGGGGATTGAGGAAGGAATGAATCATAATAAAAGAAATGTCCATAATGCCCATGCTTTTAAAAAAAATCTCTCATCTGTCTAATCCCATTTTGTTGTTAATGTTTAATTGTTATTGTAATAAAATGTTGAATTTTTAGTTTTTTATGAAAAAATAATTAGATATTTTAAAAAGTCAATTAATATAGTTAGTAATTTGTTTTTTGCATATTTATATTTTTGAAAATGTAATTAGTTCCGCAAACTAATTACTAATTACAACCAAAAAATTGGATATTAAAACGCCGTTAATTAATTATTAATAATAATTATATTAATAAAAATTTGGAGATTTTGTGATCTATTAAAGTTAAATATTTATGTATAACAATTATTTTATGGTAATAATTAATACTTAAATAATTAATACCTAAATATCTCAATAAATAATTATCACAACTTATTATTATTATATATATATATATAACAATATTTATTTGGATAAAGGGCATAATAGTCATTTTCTCATATTCTCTTCTTTTCACTATTCCCATTCCAAATAAACAACCTCTCCAATCCTTCCAACCAAATATAGTTATCGTTCCCATTACTTTTCCAATCCCCCTCATTTTATTACTCTTCCACTCATCTCCTTTCTATTCTTTGCAACCAAACGCCATTGAGTAAAAACTCCTAAAGGAGAGTTTGATCGTGGTCTTCACTTAGGCATAGGAGAGTCCCTTGAGTCAAAGGCTCGTGCAAACCTCAACAATATCTAGATTAAATCATACTTAACATGTAGAAGATCACGAATGGGCCTTGCATGAATATTGTTGCGAGTTCCCGGTACAAAGGATGGTGAAATTTCTCCAGTATAATATTGTAGCAAAAGCACGGTAATAAATGCCCTAAATTGATTTCAACCCTTCCAAGTGCTATGTTAACTCCCTTTTATGATCTATAATGGAGTAATAACATCTAATGACACATTAGATATAAACAACAATGCAAGACAACAATTTTATTGTGGAAAATCTATCAAATCGAAGGAAAATCCATAGAACTTCTTAGAGCCACTTGAAATATTTCCACTATGTCAACAATCAGATAACAAGAGTTTCTTTCTAGCTTACTAGAGGCATACAATTGTAAGAGATGGATCAAGAAGATATGACTCAATTACTCAAACAACATCATCATCATACAAAGATAAATCACAATGATTTCAAAGAGAATCGGAAGAAATCAATCCGGTGGTTTTGTAGATCTTTTTCCATGGATGCTCTTCTCTGAAATGTGGGTGAAATCTGATTCCAATTGTTTTGCAAGACCAAACCTAGCCTTTTCTCTCTTCTTCCTTTCTTCTTCTTCTTCTTTCCTTTTTCTCACAACCCTATTATACTCACAAAAAATGAAGAAGCATACGGGCATGTTCCTGTCCATGTATTTGGTCGTCTATCAGGTCTGTGGCTACATGGGCATAGTTCACAGCCATGTATTTGGCCGTGCAACTCTCAGAATTTTGTTCTGCTTTGAATTGAGAGGATGAATAGACATGTAACCGAACCGTGTACAAATACACGATTGTAGATGAGAGTCATTTTGAAAACTCATTTTTAGTGAATAGAAATTATTCTTCATGATCACCTACCCTCATGAAATTCAAAACATTTGATGGGTTATCCTCTTTGTGACAGTTTTTACTTCCTCTTAAAAGTCATTTGAGTGAGTAGAAATCCCACTTGAGAACCCTATGTTTCAAAAAAAAAAAGAAAAGTCTCTCAAGTTAACTAAGAAATCAAAATTTATCAAAAAACAATAAGAAATAAAAAAATACTTTCAACTAATGAAAAGAAATGGCTTTCCAAACAAGGATAAACAAGTTTTATTTCAAATGATTAAAAAACGGTTTCATAAGCCTAAGATGTCGAATCCTTGAAACATCAAAATCCAGGAAACCAAGTTTGTGATTCATAAATAAAGAACACAACTTAAGAGTTATAAACACAAATAAATCAAAGCAGTCAAATTAATGACCCAATTATATGAGTAGTCATGAAATGACAATGTACAAGTCAAGGCTCAAAAGCATAAGAAAATCGAGACTTGAAAATCTTAAGTTAGTAAATAAATGATTTCAGATATTAAGACATCAAAAGTAAAAGAGTCAAAAAGCTTCACAAGTCTAAGGTTTGAAGGCTTCACGAGCATAAAATGCCTAAGTTTTTCAAAAGTTTAAATCAGATGAAACCAAGTTTGTGATTCACAAATAAAAAACTTAACTTGGGACCTATAAAAAAGTTTTAAAGCAAAAAAATCAAAACAGTCAATTTAGTGGCAAATCATATGAGTGGTTACGACATGACAACACACAAATCCAAGAGTAAGAGAGAATCGAGGCTTGAAAAACTTAACTTTGTAGATAAATGAACTCAAGACCCTCAAGACATCACAAGTCAAATAATCAAATTAAGAGCTTTACAAGTCTAAGACCTGAAAGTTTCACAAGCATGAAATGCCAGAGCTTTCAAAAGTCTAAATCAGATAGAACCAAGTTCTTGATTCATAAATATGGAGAAATCACAACTTAACGTCCAAGATGCAAACCAAAAAAGAAAAAAAAACCAAAGTCAACAAAATTAAAAGAAATACCCATGCATGATTTTTGGAGAAAGAATTGAGATAAAGTCTAAGTCACAGCAAACTCAGGTTATGTGAAAAAAGACTAAAAAAATAGTGTTGAGTAAAAGAATTAAAGTTCCTAATTCGAGTTCATATAATCATGCAATTTTATTTTTTTTAAAATTAATGACATTTAATTTCTTTCATTTGTTTATTTATCTTTTGTTCACATTTTTTTTTAATTAGAGGTTCTCATGAATTTATTTGGGTAATTAACATTAGAAGCTTGCCCCTAATAGAAGTAATGAATCCACAATCTTTTTAAGTTATAAAATAATTAAAATTTGATTTATAAACTAATATTTTTTGAACGACCGATGATATTAAAAGTCAATTGAGAATAAAAGAACCCACACTATCAAACACCAAAACCATCATTTTATTATTAAACCCCTTAAAATAAAATCTAAACCCTACAATTCCCACTCAAAACGCTCAATTAAGAGCATCTACAACACCCTTGCAACCAAAAACAAGACACGCACAGAATATTATATATATATATATAGAAAATCTAAGAAACAGTACAAATCTCACGAGCAATCCCGACCCTACGATTGGGCACATCAAACAAAATTCTATGGTTCTGATGTTGCATGCTTCCGATCACGTTGAGTCCAGAGGCATCATTCTCCGCGGCGCCATACATGGCCAAGCAAGACAAGCTCCCGGAACTACTATGTATCATGACATTCTCCGGCGGTAACTTCACCTGAAACCGATCAAACACTAAGGTCACCGCCGGAGGATTCACCGGTCCGTCGTAGCACGTGTCAAAGCCTCCGAGCGAGGTCACCGTTCCGTTCACGTATTTCCTGTTGGTTGGTGTAATAGTTATTACTTCAAATTAGAATCAATAATTACTTTAAAAATAAGTATTACAAATTTTTTATTTTAATTTATTTTCATGCACATTAGATCTTTGGAAGCGGTCCTTAGGTCTAAAAATCACTTACTTATTTATTCAGTGTTGATATACGAACTAAAATTTTGATTTTTTTAATAAAAAATATGTTAAGTGATCTTGATTGATACGATGGGATTAGTTTCGATTAAAAAAATATAAATGGATTTCATTTAGTTGTTTTTAAGAATATTATTATTATTATTATTATTATTATTATTATTATTATTATTATTATTATTATTATTATTATTATAAGAAAAAAAAAAGACTTTTTTTAATGAAATTTATGAACTATAGTTATTGTAAATATCTCATCTAATTGACAAATAAAATAAACTAAAAATTTTTAAAAGTACAAAATAATTTAAATACAATTAAATTACTCATATTATTTTATTTAAATTAAACACTATCAGAAGTCTTATTTAATATTAACAAAGTATACGTTAAATCCCAACCATGCATATGAAAAAAAAACCCCACACAAATCCCTAATTATTATGTTTAATATATATATATATATATATATATATATATATATATATATATATATATACCTGAAAGCGTCACGGACGGCGGCGTAGTCCGGGGAGGAGAGGCGAGTGTACATGGAGCCAGGGTCAAGGACAGTGCCGGCGCCGGAAACAGCGTCAAAGGGACGAACAGGGACGAGCTTGTGGCCGAGGCGGATACCGGTGAAGTTGACGTAATAAAGAGAAGGGCGGCGAGGGTTGATGAGTAAGGGCATGGTTTTCAAGTGTTTAGGTTGAGAAGAAGGCCCAAGAAGGAGAGAACCAGAGAAGTTGGCGGAAAGAAAGAAAGGAAGGCAGTAAGAGAAGGTGGATGAAAAGATGGAGTTTGTTTGGGAGATGAAAGAGGAAGGGGAGGTGGAAAGGGAAAGAAGGCCCTGAGAAGGGGAAATGGAGGTGTTGGTGGTGGTGGTGCAAGAGAAGGTGAAGTTTGGGAAGGTTAAAGAAGGGGAGAAGGAGAGGGTGTCTTGGGAGAAGGAGGAGCATGGGGAGGATGGAGAAGGGCAGGAAGAGGTGGAGAGAAGAGGGCAGGAAGTGGAGTTGCAAAGGAGAGGGAGGAAGGTGGTGGAGGAGGAGGAAGGGGAGCAAGGGATCCAAGAGAATGAAGCGGTGGTGGAGAGGGAGAGAAGCAGGGGTTGAGGGGGTGAGCCTAGAGAGGCGGGGAGGATGTAGGTGGAGGAGTGGAGGAGGAGACGGCCGGAGGATATGGGAATGGATGTGGTTATAATCTTTTTTTTGGATTTGGTGGTGGTGGTGGAGAAGGAGGAGGTGGTGAAGAAGAGGAGAAGGAGGAGGGCATGGAGTTTGAGAAGCATTTTGGAGTGGGGGATATTATTAGGGATGGAGAAAGGGATGGGGATGAGGATGGAGTTTTTGTAGGGGTGGTGGTGGTGGTGGTGGTGGTGGTGGTGGGGAAGAACAGAGTGGAAGGCATTTTGGAGGGCTGTGGGGGTGGGCAAGAGAAGGTTGGTGGTGGGGATGTGGGAAGTGACTTTGTGGTTGTTTCCCATTTTGTTTCTGACTTCTCCACCCTTCTTTGTTGTGGTGCATATATTTGTTTGGAGAGTTCTTCTTTTCTTTGTTAGTATTTGTTTTTTTATTTGCTTTATTGGTTTTTTTCTCATTATGAAAAATGTAATTTTGGGGCATGAAGAAATTGAAGTAGGGGGCTAGATCTTAGACTAATTAATGAGGTGAAAGATTTTAACCCATTTTACAATTTTAGTGAGCCAATATAATTATGATACATATAAGTTTAAATACATTTTTATTGTCCAATGATTCAAGAATTTCAGAATTTATTTGTAGTTATTTGGAATTGCAATTGCTTGCTTTAGATGTGATTAAAAGATACAAACTACAATCCTTTAATTTCTCCTGGTTCCAATATAGTTTCTCCAAAATTTACTACCCCTTGAAATGAACATGCAAGTCAGATAAATGAAGAATGTTTAAACTGAAGGAATATTATCAAGCGGTAATTACTTATAAATCCCCCACAAGTTTGCGGTTTCCCGGATGGTCCCTGACATGTTTCACTTTCCTATTTAGTCCTTCCTTTTCAATCTATTTCCATTCAAATCCAAAACCGTGAAACAGCCGTTATGATGAAGCTGACGTGGAGTGGAAATGTCTTTTTTGCCCCTTGCGCAAGTTTCAAAAAAATGGCGTGGAAATGTCGATAATACCCTCAAGCATTTGGGAACCGCCGAACGGTTGAGATAAACCACCGAGGAAAACCGTTCAAGCGGCTCTTTTGCTTCTTCTTCCGTTTTTTCTTCTCCATCTTACGCCTACGACTCTCTTCTCCTTGTGCGGTGTTCGAAGACGGTGTTATTCTCTTTTGCGGCGACGACTGAGTTGCCATACGTCCGCCTTCGCACTCTCGGCCTTCTGCAAACACTCGCCAGACTTCCTACAACAAAAAAACAAGCGAAAAAGGTAAGAAGAAGTTGGGTAAGGAGAAGTCGACCGACGTTTCAGTGTATCAGTTTGGGGTTTTTTGGACTTTCTGTGTAATTTATCGTCTTCCTGTGTAACATATCCATTTTCGGTGTAACATCTGATCGTTTTGTGTAATTTGAATTGAATACATAAATGGCCGGAACTCTGGTCAACGGTAGGTGTTGTTTGGCCCCTGTCGTGGATACCATACAGGGATTGAAAAAAGTAATGAACAACACCCACTGGAAGTTACTCCGGCAGACTCCTTTCGCGCACCTGATGGACCTGCCGGCCGTGGTCCAAGAAAGGGGGGTTATGGACGCACTGCTCCGTGTATACGATGCACGAACCGAAAGGTTCAAGATCGGAGAGAGCATGCTGCAGTTCAGGCCCGAGGACGTCGCCCTCGTAATGGGCATCCCCAGCGTGGGCGAGATTGTGTCATTCAGGCCTGAGGAGGAGGAGGGAGCCTCTGAGTTTGAACTTTCTTATCTGAATAAGTTACACAACCGGTATCGCGATGCTATCAAAGAGAACTTGTTCAGACTTGTCAACGGGAAAACTGGAACGGAGGAGACTTTCGTGAAGCTCCTCGTGGTATTCTTGATGAGCACCATCTTCTTCCCCAACACCTCTCTGAATGCACCCACCTTCTTGGTCAGGTATGCCGACAAATTAGATACTATCGGCGACTACGCCTGGGCGCATGCCATCCACAGATGGGTGATGGATGATCTTCCTAAGACTGCCGCACGGGTGCAGCTGCGCTGCCAAGGGAAGATCAAGAGCAGTGGAATACACAAGAAAGCATTATATTACACAGGGAAGCTATATATTACACAGCAAATACATATATTACACAGAAAAGACATATACTACACAGAAAAGCTGTAAGTTACACATATAATCAATGTAATACACAGTAAATCCATAAAATACTCTAGATTACACAGAAAAGCAATATGTTACACATGAAACGTATTCCTGCGGGAAATCAACAGTAATACACAATACACACGAACATAGTAAGAGCTATCTTTGTTGCTAGATTACGTGGATGGTAAGGAGATGTTATTGACTGTTTCCGCTGCCCCACTGACTTCGTCAACGATGATGTCCACCACATTCTTCTTGAAGGTATGATGTATTTGGCACATGCGTTGGAAATCCACATCTGACTCAATTGGGCAAACCGTGCTGCACGCGTCGGGCGTGACAAACTTCACAACGACTCGAGATGGATCCAAAGCCCATCGCTCGCAAATCTCTGCGACAACAACCTCCGAGGCTGTCAGGACCGTGAATTGTAGTAGCCGTCCTTCGTCTTTGAAGCGAGCAACGCCACAAAATGTCTCCATCGTGGCTAACAACTGCGTAGATGTCGGTTTCTGGGTAAAAAAACAAAAAAAAAAAGACAAACATGATGGAGCCCAAGTGCAGACAGTGCTTACCTGTGGATTAATCTGTGAGCACGACGACAAAATCACTGCAAGAGAACAGAAAAGAACAAGAGGAGAAATAGAATGAAAATGGAGATGAAGATGAAGTATAGTGAACATGATGGAGAAGAGCTTCCAGAGAATTCTTGATGTGATTGGGCGGGAATGAAAAGCAAGGGCACTTTTGCCATTTTAAAAAAAGTACACTCACGGTTGTCACGGTAGGGACTAAAAGGTATTACGCGTGAAAAGCAGGGACTGCAGAGGAAGTGCAAAAGTCAGAGGGACTGCAGAGGAAAATGAAAACTATCAAGGGATTTATAAATAATTTTCCCTATTATCAATTACTCTATATTTTTGGTTGTTGTAGCAATATTGACAATACAAGTAAACCTTTTTTACCCTATTTCATCCATATACAGATCAAATTAAGAAGATAACAATTACAAGAGAGAAATCAGTTAATTAGCTACGTAAAAAATAGGAAGCACTAATAATTAATTAGATAAACCAGTTAATGTCTACACAAAACCCTCTATAGAATAAGTTGGTCATTAACGAGAAGAAAACTTTTTCTTCAAACTATATATATATATATGTGTCTAAACAAACTCTAGAATGGAAAATCATTTCATCTTTGACCCAAGTAAATATATATGTGTCTAAACAAAAACTTCAAAAACATAAAATAAATAATCTAAAAATAAGTAAAAACAATTAAGAAAAGGAGAATAAATAAATATAATATAATATAAAAATTTAAATAAAAAAAAATCCTTATTTAAATAAGAGAAAAAAAAAAAGCATGGGAAGCTGGGAACAATTTATGGTTGAACTTGCATGTTGATAGATTTACATTGTCACATATATTTTTGGGTTAGAATTTAATATTTGCTGAGATGCTTTGATTAGGGAGTGCTCCATGTGCTAGCCATTCCGGCATTAATTTTTTGATGTTAATGTGATGGTGATCAGAATATGATGATTAAACTTGTGTTAAATGGAATTTGGGATGATATTCATTGTCTTCAGAGAATCTAGGAACCAAACCTTCAAAATTAAGCATGACATTATGAACAAGGACATGAATGGAAGTATTGACATCATATTTCTGTCTTTCCAACCCAAAACAAGATATCTTGAACATACATGCTTAGTTTCACCCATAGAATATTACGGAAATGCACCCAACAGGATCAACAATTTACCCCTCGCTGTAAACTGACCATGATACATACTGATAGCATCAGCACCATTGTTTTGAAACATCACTCTACTTCTTCTATATCAGTACATATGCATTCTCCGCCATCATCACCATTGTTTTGTCCTCTTTGGTCTTGTAATTTGTATTCAACATCTAACCAATCACTACGAGAAAAACAGAAATTTGACATGGTAATTTTGTCACGGAATTAAAACAGTGCCAAATGTGTCACAGAAAAAAAATTATGACAATAATTGACACCGGAAAAAAAACCATGACAAAGTTTGCCACGGTCATTGTTTCCGTGCCAATGTTTGTGCTAAATTTGTCACGGTATTTAGCACGGTACTTACAATCCGTGGAAAAAACCGTGACAAATACAAAAAAAATATTTTCACAGTTAAAACCGTGACAAAAACAGTGATAATATAAACCAACATAAAATGGTCTTTTAGTAATATTACAAAAAACTAAAAAAAATTTAAAAAAATATAAAATTAACATTGATTAAAGATATGAGTACAACCCTCCACAAGAGATGTCAATACACCCGGCCCCAATAGGGAATCCGATTCCCCACCCCGTCGGGGCCAGGGTAGAGGAATTTTTTCTGGGATCTAGGCCGGATCCGGAGAAAAATTCCCAATCGGGGTCGGGGAATATCCTCCCCGCCCAGCCCCGACCCCGCACTAGTAAATAATTAATTTATATATATATATATATATATATATATATATATATATATATATATATATATATATATATGTGAAATATTTAAATTAAAATTGAACAAAAAGTAAAAGCTCACATATTTATTTAATTAATAAATTATTAATAATTAAATGGACAAGATATAGATAAAATTAATATGCGTTAACTGAATTGAATCCATCAAGCCAAACCATTTATTAAGCAACAACATCATCCAATCCATGCATAGCAATATATCACTCTCAAACAACCACTTGCACTTGCAAATGACCACCTAAATAATAATAAATAGTAATATATCAATGTCTCATAACATGAATCATTGTAGCTAACCAATAGTTCATAGCAACATCAATTGAATCAAACTTTTATCTAGTCACTATGTGTATGCAACATCAATTAATAGTTGAGATGGTCAAGGGCTTGGGCTTTAAGCTTGCCAGTAAACCATTATATAAACCACAATTACCTTTCACATAATAGTTAGAAAGTGTAAATTAATTACAAAACAACCACGATTTGGATATTGTTAAATCAAAACCATCCATGGTTTTCATTAGAAAAAGATAAAAACTATTAAAAAAAACCATAATAACAAGAAGACACAATAATAAGAGTGAGATGAGAACTCGGCTCGGAACCTCGGAGTCGGAGTTAACCTGAGGAAGGTTGTCGCCTTATTAGTGACGGTGTGATGTCACCGCTGCTGCTAAGAGAGAGTGAGTTACCACCATTGGTTGAGCCTTGTTTGTGAGTGAGAGGAGAAAGTTAAAAGACAATTAGATATAGGGTTGAGGCTTTGAGCTTATATAGATATTGGATAATTGATGGTTTAATTTGAAAATTAGTATGGATTATTGGCTTATTTGGCCTTGTTTTCCATCATTTTAATTATTATTTTTTTGTTTTTAAAATTTTTAAGCTATTTTTGTATAGAAGCCCATCTATAAATATGTATTTACCTTGCTTCAGTTACTTGTCTTTTGTAATTAATTTTTTAATTTTTAAATTTTTTTATAAATTAAAGGGGTGGGCTAGCCCGCCCCAAATAAGCCCACAATTTTCAAACCGATGACCCAAACGGGCTGGCCCATTTAAGCTCGCCTCCAAACGGGCCTACAAAAAACCAACCCAACCTACTTATTGCAATTGGCGGGGCGGCCTGGCCCGGCAGGTGAGGCCCAACTTGATAGCTTTATCTAAGATTTTTCATTTTCTTCATATTTCTAAGAGTCCCTAGCTAGTTTGCATAGTTTCATATGGCATTCTTCTTCTACCTTATTCAACTTTTCTATCTATACTTTATTTCTTCTCAAAATTATACCGAGGCATTTTAACAATAATATGCTTCTATTTGATTATATCTTATTTTTAACCCTTGTTTTCAATTTTTTAAATGATTTATATAACGTCTATGCCATCTTTGGGGGTAATTTTTTTGGTGGATACTAAACTTAGATTTGAGCACCAAATTTCGATTTGTATCAATATGAGCACTCAACTTCGATTTTCTTTCGACGGGAGGATACCATAACTATTCTGATGAGATTTTTCTGACGTGCACGCCGGATTTCTGACGATGCCGTTGACTCGCCACGTCAAATAGATGTTTGAAATGCCATGTGGACAACTTAAAGACGTGGCTGAGGCCTTTTCCACGTGAAATACCACGTCAAGGGCTTAAACACTCTTTCTTCCTTCCACCTCTCCCCTCTCTCGACCCATTCCCTGCATTGGTGACCCCTAGGTCTAACTGTGCTTCACCAATCTCTGCCCCGGAAAACCACCGACCGTCTGCGGCCAACATCATTCATCCCCAGCGACTGCGTCTGAAAGCAAGCAGCCAAGGAGGGCTGCAAGAGATTGGAGGAGGCCTGCAGATAGAGCCTAAAGGAGGCCTGCGGAGATAGGAGCATCCCAGATGGAAGTTCATTGGGTGATAAGGCCATAAGATGTTGGCGAAACAGTTTATTGTAAATAATTACATAAATTTCTATAAGGAATTTTGAAGTGTTCAATGAATTAGGGTTATTGTGGTTGTGGGTTGTAATTTCAAATTTAACCTTGATATTGTACATACACACATCTGCTGAGCATATATTTGTTTATTGTGCAAAGGATTGTGTTGATTTGAAGTTCCTTTCGAATTTGTGTTTATGGTCTAGACTATGGGAATTTCGCAATTTTGAATTTTGCTGAGCATAAACCATTAAACTTGACTTTGCTTTTGTGGTCTGAACTGCAGGTTTTGGGTTAAATTTTGTGCAGTGTAGTCATAGGTAGCCTTCTTGCAGTGTCTATCAAGATTAGGATTTCTAGCTCAGTTTCAGAATAGCCAGTTAGAAGCAAGTGACATAATGAGGCTCATGAGAGAAACAAGATCAATGGTTATTTACAATGAAATGAAAAGTTAACATAACATAACAAAGTCCATTAAGTCTGCATATTGAAATGGACCTGCATTGGTGCAAAATAGTGACTAATTAGATCTAGCATTTCACTGATATTTTTCCCATTAATATACTTAACTCCATCTGCAATTCCTTACCCTGAGCTTAAATCCTAGGTCTACAACCTACAATAACTGATGAGTTGGTGTGAGCATCCAACATTGGTGGATATATAAATATCTTCATCCATAAGTAAATCCAATATATATAACCAAATGTGAGGCCATACATGATTCTAAATAAATTAGACAACATCTTTGAAGCAAATACAATACAGGCAAAGATATTAAGGAAGGTACTCAACTTTGTCATGCTTCTTATCATTCCTAACTAGGGTTGTGCTAATTCAGTTAAAAATACACTGTTAATTAACATAAACATAGTACATGTGCATTGAAAATATTATACATATACAAACAATTCACTTCCAAAGATTGGTGAGGTGCAAATGACTAAATTCAAAATATGGGTGATTTCACAGTGTCAAATTTCTGGTATCTTACATGGTAAATCTGAAAAAAAATCCAATCTTTGGAAGCTTTTAAAAGAATATAAGCTACACACATTCCTCCTTCAACTTCCATCTGCGATGCTCCTATCTACGCAAGCATCCTCTAAGGCTCTATTTGCAGGCCTCCTCTAATCTCTTGCAGCCCTCTTTGGATGCTTGCTGATAGACACAGTCACGGGGGATGAACGATGTCAGCCGCAGACAGTCGGCAGTTTGCCAGGGAAGAGATTGGTGAAGCATAGTTGGACCTGGGGGTCACCGGTGAAGGGAATGGGTTGGAAGAGGAGAGAGGTGGGGGAAGAAAGAGTGTTTAAGCCCTTGTCGTGGCATTCCACGTGGAAAAGGGCTCAGCCACGTCTTTAAGTTGTCCACATGGCATTTCAAACATCCATCTGACATGGCGAGTCAACGGCCTCGTCAGAAATCTGGTGTGCACGTTAGAAAGATCTCACCAGAATAGTCCTAGTACTCTCCCGTCGAAAGGAAATCGAAGTTGAGTGCTCATATTGATACAAATAGAAATTTTGTATTCAAAATGAAACAAGGCCAAAGTTTAGTACCCACCCAAAAAAATTACCCCAATCTTTGGAGTAATAAGCTTTGTTGATATTTAGTTTTTCCTTCTTCTTCTAATCTCCATTTATAATTTAGGTATTCTTCTACTTCTCCTAAACATTCTAACTTCTGCCATTTTATTTTTCCTATTAATGCATGTTCAATTATTTTTTTTCTTCATCTACGATTTATTTTTCTAAATATGAATAAAAAATACTCAAATGTTTTGCTTCTAAAATGCTTTTCATCTTATGTTTTTGGTGAATTTTAACCTATAATCTGAATGTTTTTTTTCAATTCTTCCTCCGTCTATACCTTGAATACATAAACTGGCTTAGCAACCTTTGGTCCATACCATATTTGGACGCTAGTTATTTTTGACCAAATATTATCAATGTCTACATAATTGGATTTTATTTTGTCTATACTGTTTTTAATATAATCTATATTGCTAACATAATTTTTATTGTAGTTAATTGATTTTTTAAGGCGACTAATTTTTTAAAGATCATATCTAATTTTGCGTCCATAATATTTTTATGAAAAAAATAAATTTCTAATAAGATGAATAAAGATGAACTCTTATAAACAAACAGAATCCCCTTTATATATTCTGATAAGTACAATAAGCAATTGCTTTTATCTCTGTCCTTTTCTTATTAGGTTTTTAAGTTTTATTTGATCTTATAGTAAGTTCATATATGAAAATTATGAGGGACGATCATTTCAACTCTGTTGTCCAAAATTACCTATTAATGTTTTTTAAATATACTAAACATCCACTTAACATATTAACGTCTTTTATATAGAGAATTTATTTTTTTAAAAAAATTAGAGAATCCACAAGGGAAATCATGCAAAAATAAAAAAAGCAAGAAAAGATATACACAAAATTTACGAGATTTAGTGATTTGTTTACATCGATTTAAAAAAATTAAAACCCAATATCAAATCTCAAAAATTACACAATATATTATATAAATATTTATTGAATTTGCTTTATACACGTACTTGATTTTTTTTAAAAATAATATACACTTATGAGATATTCGTATAAAAAAAAAGTTGAATGTAATTCTAAATACAGTGGATTTCTAATTACAGTGTAACTGAAAATATCTGGATTTTAAAATTCAGTGAAATTAAATCTAGTGTTTGGTTAGATGTATCTGAAAATAATATATTATAAAATTTAATATTATTTTAATAATTTTAAATGCATATTAATTACTTTAACTATTAAATTTAAATTCATTATAAAATTTATTAAAATTTTATTATATTTTAAAATTTTGAATTTAATTATTAACCCATAAAAAATGAATTTCTAAGATTTTCATCTAATTTTAACAAGTTATTTAGTATTTTTAATTATTAAATAAATTATTAAATTTATTATTAAAATTTATAAATTTTTTACTATTTATAAATATTTAATAATATTTGTTTTTCTTAGTTCGTCACATATAGGTCACATGTGAGGGAGTAAAAAAATAAACGATTTCGTTTTAAGGTCAATTTAGACGTAAAACTAAATCCCTTATTAGATATAATTCGAGTTACATGAGTTTTAAAATCATATGAAACAAACATGAGATTTTCAAAAACACAGTAACTTAAGTTAAATGTAACTTTAAATCCCTGCAAACAAACATTACCTCAATTTTGCTGGACAAAACCAAACGGGCTAAAGTCAATAATATAATGGAAAACCATCCACAAAATGTTGATGATGCTGATGATTCACATCAAAAAAAAAAAAAAAAAAAGAAAAGAAAAGAGAGAACGATGGAATTACCTCCAACTACTGCTACCACCGTTCCAGAACATGAGGAGGAGAAGAAGGGCCAAACAAGAAGCATGATCAAAGTCATCGCCATCTGCGGCTCTCTTCGCAAAGCTTCAATGAATCGTGGCCTCATTCGCTCCGGTGAGCTACCAACGCCTACTTTCTCCAGATCCCCAATCCCATTTCAAATCCTTAATTTCTCTCTCTCTCTCTCTCTCTCTCTCTCTCTCTTGTGATGGAATGGATTGGTTTAGCGATTGAGATTTGCGAAGAAGGGATTGATGGAATGGAGATAGAGGAGGTGGAGATTGATCAACTACCTTTCATCAATCCGGATCTGGAAATGGAATCAGAGGTGAAGTTCCCTCCGGCGGTGGAGGCCTTTCGCCGGAGAATCCATGAATCCGATGCTCTTCTCTTTGCTTTCCCTGAATACAATTACTCACTTCCAGGTTTTTTTAATTCCATTATTTTTTTTATTTCTCTTTTTTTTTAAATTGTTTTTTTCTTGATTAATTTGATGAGTTTGTTGCTTTCAATTATTATTATTATTATTATTATTATTATTATTATTAGAGATATGGTATTTGGCATGTGTTCTCAATTGAGAATTCTTGCTTGCTTTGTAGGTAATGCATTAAGTGGGGTGCAGAATAAATTTTGCATTTTTTGTTATTTTATTTACTTAAATTTAACTTAATTGATATTAATTAAAATAAATATTTTATGATTAAGATTATTATTATTATTATTCTAAATTATCTCTTAATATTGATACTTTTTAAAAAAAAAATAATTATTAAAATGTTTTTTTAAATTAATAATTTTTGTGAAAGACAGTTGAAAGGATAATCAATAAACTCCAGTTAGCCTTGTGCTTGCCTAGGGTTGGGGTGAGCCCATCCCACCTCGGTGAGCTTGCCCAGCCCAAAAAGGCCGACTGAGCCCATCCAATTAAAGGAGCGAGCTTGCGGCCCAATAGGTTTTTGAGGTTAGGATAAAGTTGCCTAGTGTCTGATCCCAGTGAACTAGCTCGTCTAAAGAGCTCTATCAGGTGGCTCCTGTGATCAAGGTGATCTCATTGGGGCCAGGGCTGCTGGTCTAGTGCAGGGGGACCTTAGGTAAAATTACAAAAAATTTAAATAATTTTATTAAATAATAAATTATATAATAAAATAAATTGCAGAGATTTATTGAGCATGGAAATGTTGTAGAAATCTTTAGGTGTGTCATGGGTATGTACAAATGTTGAGTTAATACCTCAATGTAGTCGTCTATGGTGTCATTCTGTGTGAGCTGAGATTTGAATCCGTTTCTCAGTAAAAATATAAATAACATTCCTTATAAGAAGAATCTAGTGTGAAGAGCAAAAAAGTTATTAGATATTATTACATATTTAGTTTTTTTAAAATGAGTTCATGTGGGTTTGTGCTCTGTTCATCAAGAATGTAAACCTTGCTCAATCTCAACTCATTTATTAATGAACGCAAATAAATGTTTTTATATATAATTCATCTTTAAATTACTATCTTGAATATTAAAAAAAATGATTATCAACTATGAAGATTTGATTTTTTTTTTTTTTATTTATTATTGACAGCTCCATTGAAGAATGCAATTGATTGGGCATCAAGACCGCCAAATGTAATGGCCGGAAAAACAGCAGCCATGGTCAGCGCCGCCGGCGGCTCGGGCGGAAACCGGTCACAGGCTCACTTACGGCAAATTGGAGTTTTCCTGGATCTCCACTTCATTAACAAACCGGAAATGTTCATCAGAGCTCACCAACCTCCAAAGAAGTTTGATTCTGATGGCAACTTGGTTGATGCTCACATCAAGGAAAATTTCAAGTCCCTTCTCTTGTCTTTGCAGTCTTTCACTCTTCGTCTACATCCAAAATTATCATCTTCTTCGTAAACTTAATTTATTAATTTCAAAAATTATTATTTTTTCCCACTGGCATTTTTATTTGGATGGAGGAGCTCTTTTTCTACGCATGTTTTGTAATAATCCCATACTTGCAAATCGAGAAAGAAAATATTATATCATATTCTATATATATATATATATATATATATATATATATGTAGAATATCCTAATTGGTCCCTTTATTTATAGCAATCTGCCCTTTTAGTCCTTTTACTTTAATTTGACTCCGATTAGTCCCTCTACTGTCAATTTGAGGCAAATCAAGTCCAACAACTGACCGACGTTAGTTTGTCCGTCTGAGTTTGCTAACGTAGTTTTATAATGGAGGGACTAATTAGGGTCAAATTAAAGTAAAGGGACTAAAATGACATATTGTGACAAATAAGAGGACCAATTAGGGTAGATTGTGACACATAAAGGGACCAATTAGGGTATTCTACCAATCCATTATAAAGCCACATCAGTAAACTCAGACGAACAACCTAACGTCGGTCAGCTGTTGGACTTGATTTGCATCAAATTGATAATAGAGGGACTAATCGGGGCCAAATTAAAGTAAAGGGACTAAAAGGGCAGATTGTGACAAATAAAGGGACCAATTAGGGTATTCTACCATATATATATAATAGTAAAGTGTATCTTATGGAGTTGGGAGTGGCTGGCATCTTTTTGGGTTGTTGAATTATGAACGTGCCATTGCTGCAGTAGGTGACTAGTTGTGTGATTATGAATCATCGGAATAGGTATTCTTCAGTGAATTACAAGAGCTAATCCGGAGGCAATTGGTTATAAAATGAAGTTAGGTGATCTGATGTGTAGCTTGAGTAAGTAAAGCAATGCGTTTGTTTAAAGCTCGGCTCATAATTAGGGCTAAACTTAGTTTAAACATCGCCAAACTCGGCTTGTTAAAATTGGTAATGTCACTGCCTCAAGCGATCACCTTCGGGCGCGTGGCACCTGATACGCAGCAAATGATAGGTCAGCTTTCCTTGTTAGAGTAACAGTGAATCAACACCTGTATGCAACACAAACACAGCATATAAAAAAAGTGAGCAAAATCGGAAAATATTTACGATACGAAAAGACGACACAAGAAATCAGTTTTGAAGAGAAAAAAACATAAACTCTCTTAGATTGAGAAAAGTTTACAATCATGGCCAAAGACCCTCACCAAGAGGTCTTGTCCCCTCCCAAAGACATAAAAGACCATATTACAAGAGCTACCCCATATCTCCAAGGTTAATTGAACCACTTGCCCAATATAGGTCTTGCGAGAAGTCCCAGACTTCCACCTAGCTTGTAGTGTCCTATGATGTTACTGTACCTTTAGCCAGCTACCCTTGGTTAAAGCGCACGGTAGTACCGTCACGCGCCGTAATACTACGTGCCGTCCTCGCCCTTGGCTCGGCTACGCACTCGCTCGTGTGTCTACTAGCATACACCTGCGTAATCCCCCGACAAATCCGGAATCAGCATCTGGGTCTCTCAGTATGATTATGTGTCCCGCCCCGCCTAAACTTGCCAGAGATCTACTCTCTAAAAGAATTTAAATCAGCAACACTTGACTCTTGGTATGGGTGCGCATGCCCCATGTGCTCATCGGCCATGTGAGGGGAAGACCCGAGAACACGCGGAAGCGCGGGGCGGGGCGGCGGTGCGGGCGGGGGGCGCGCGCTCGAGCGCCGCGCCGCGCCGCGAACCGCGGGCCTCGCCGTCCCCGGCCGCCCTCGTCGAGGGCGGCCGGGGGGACACGACCCCACCGGCGCGGGAAGCGCCAAGGACGACCTGGTTTGGGTTCGTCCAATTGTAAGTTTTACTGGTATTCTATGTGTTTGGGACTAAAATATTTGTAGGTCAACTCCAATATATAAGTCCGAAAATAGGAGACGTTTGACATGGGCTACCATACAATAAAGTTTCAAACTGATTGAGGTTTTGGGCATTGTCCTTGGGGACTCGACGACGAGATGGGGAGCGATTTCGACATCAAAACAGCGTTTTCGAGACGGGATACTGCAGCACGTACTGTAGCGTTCACTGTAGCAGTTACTGTAGCTCATCGCGGACTTCTTGGCGATGGCAAGCGCCGTCACCGCCGAGTCCTGCTTCAGCAGCGTCTGGGAGTGCGCGTGCTTCGTTCCCTTCCCTTGCAGCTCCCGCTTCCACGCTTTCACCCTTGAATTACAAATTCAAAGTATAAAAAATACAGAATCTCAAACAGAGGTACAACCTCAAACCCAGAGATACAAGAAATCAATCACACAAGAGGGGATTGATTAGCCCTTATAAGAAAAGAAGTCCAGCGCACACCTCAAATTCTCAACACATGATCGTGCGGGATATTTCACCCACTCTTGGTCATAACACAACACATGTCTCGCGGTCCCCCGAGCTATCCAATCCATGTAGTTGTGCATCCTTGTGTCTTGGCCTATGTTACGTTGTTCTCCTAATGACCAAGTGTAAGAGTACCGACCCTTACAAACCACCCTCATTAGTTGAACCCGATGTCCTCATCTGTCATGAACTCAAGAAGTCTTGAACCAACTCCTCAAACTACAAAGAGTAGTATTACATTCCCAGCTTGCCTCCGACATGGGCAAGTCCTTCTATTGGACAAGAAAAGAACACCCAACAATCCTTCCCAACTTGCCTCCGACATAGGCAAGTCCTTCCTGAACTCCCTGTGAATAGTAAGCAGGGCCAGACTCTTCTTTACCCTCGATGGATCCGTAGGGTCTTCGTGTCATGGCTTCAAGAAACTCACATGAAAAGTTGGATGGAGTTTCAGCCGATCGGGGAACCCCAACCAATATGCCACGTTGCCCATTCGCTAGATAATAGTGAAAGGCCCATCATACCTTGTAATTAAGCCTTTGTGTACGTCCTTCCGATATAATTTCTTCCACACCTGTAGAGTGAGCTTCAATAAAACCTTGACCCCTACTTCGAACTCCAAAGGACGCCTCTCTTAATCTGCATACTTCTTCATTCGGCAAGCAGTCTTGGTGAGGCTATCTCGAGCACTCTCCATCATCTCTTGCCAATCAATGGCAAAGTGATACACAACAGGGCATTTCCCTCCTGTCCTCCGCTTCACCACCTCTGAAGGAGTAATAGGTTGGTATCCATATGTAAAGCTCAAACGGACTCTTCTCTGTCAATGAAAACCGATGAATATTGTAGCTAAATTGCACCACATCGAGCAGACTTCGCCAATTCTTTTGCGAAGCAAAATCATAATGCCGAATAAACTCTTCCAACATAACATTGATCCTCTCGGTCTGCCTATCTGTCTGCAGATGGTTCACAGTTCAAAACTTCAATTCTGTACCCAACAGAGGATCTAGATCGCTTATGATGTGTTCCAGTACCCCAAAGTGTTTCACCACATGCTTTAGGAGCAGCTCAGCAGCCACTTCTGCCAACATACTACCAGTACGGATATGAATACTGTATACTTCATGAATCGGTCCACGGCCACCATCACAGTCGACATCCCTTCCACCTTAGGAAATCCCATAATAAAGTCCATAGAAATTGACACCCATGGCCTTTCTGGAATACTCAACGGCTGGACAAAACTGGTCTCCTGTCTTCTTTCTGACTTGTCTTGTTGACACATGAAACAAGTTTTCACATATGCTTCTGTGTCTTCGCCCATATCCGGTTAATAGTAATATTGTGTGAGCAAGACCTTCATTCGCTCACAACTGGGATGTCTCGCCCATAGAACATCATGATGTTATTTAAGGAGCTCCTGCTGAATTTTTTCTCCCTTCGACACATGGAGTTGATTACCTTTGGCGTAGAGAAGTTCATCCTCCACCCAATACTTGCGCACGACTTCATCTTGGGCATTTTTCATCAGCTTCATATGCTGAGTGTCCGTTTTTGCAATCTCCTTAATACGACTTTATAATGTATTCTCTACTTGCGTCAATACAGCCACATACTCAACCATCTATTTTCACTCAACACATCAGTCACCTAGTTGTGTCTCCCCGGTTTGTGCTGTCATTCAAAGTCATATTCCTGCAAGAGCTCTTGCAACGAGCTTGTCTAGTTGATAGTTTCTTTTGAGTAGCATAGAATGTATTAGTAATGTTATCTGTTTTAACAAGAAACTTAGTGCCTAGAAGGTACACTCGCCATACCTGTAAGCAATGAATAACAGCGAACATTTCCAACTCATGCGTTGAATAACGCTGCTCCGCGTCTTTCATCTTCCAAGTCTCGAACACCACCAAATGCCCATTCTGAACAAGGACACCGCCAACTGCCTTGTCTGATGCATCTGTGTGCACCTCAAAAGTTTCATCAAAGTTAGGCAATGCTAAGACGGGTTCACATGTAATTGCATCCTTAATCTTGTTAAAAGCAGCTTGTTGCCTCTAGGTCCAACCTCACGTTTGGTCCGTCTTCAGCAAATCAGTGAACGTCATGACCTTTCTTGAATATCCTTTAATGAATCGGTGATAGTAGTTAGTTAAGCTAAGAAAAGATCGTAACTCCATTACCTTAGACGTTGCAGGCTAGTCCAAAATCACAGCCACCTTAGCCCAATCCATTTGGACTTCACCCCAAGAAATGATATGCCAAGGAACTTGATCTCATGTTGGGGGAACTGACCTTTCTCCAGCTTCACATACAACTGATGCTCTCTCAGTTTTGATAGTACTGCTTCAAGTGAACAAGGTAATCCTCCAAGGATTCACTATAAAACCACAACATCATCTAAGTACACCACCACAAAATTATTAATGTAGTCCGAAAACATTTGATTTATTAGGTAGCAAAATGTTACCGGAGCATTGGTCAAGCCAAAAAGCATTACAAGGAACTCAAACGACCCATTACGCATAACACACGACATGTTAGACTCGTCTCCTTCAGTAATCCTCACTAGAGTAGGATTTCACGGGGTAGTTCAGACGGCGTAAAGTTTTGAAACTCTTTCAAGACTCCAGCAACAGCTGGGGATAGATCACCCATCAAATCATCTTGCACTTCCAATACAGCAGCAACATTGGGTTCTCTATGTTTCAACCCTTGCACCACCTGGTGTGCAGAAAGCATCACTTCCTTCCCCTTCTTCTCCTTTACATCAACTCCAACTATAAAACATGGGTTCTTCTCATTCATTATGAGTAAACCACCCAAATAAGGAACAATTGTAGCTTTGATGGACTTTAAGAACTCCATCCCAAGAAAAAACTCAAAATCATCCATTGTAACAGCTAGTAAGTTAATCTTCCCTTGCCATCCACCTATATGAACGGGCACGCCATAAATCTTCCTAGTCACCACCCGTGCTTAAGAATTGACAACATTTACTCGGCTCGTGTGCGCTCCAACGCTTAGTCCCAACAGAGTAGCCACATCTTTCTTGATGAAAGTGTGAGTTACTCCTGTGTCCACCATTCCTTGTATGGCCTTTCCATTCAAGGTCAGTTCCACATAGATAAGGGATTCACTGAGCCATTACCCTTGACAGCTTTTAAGGCACCCAATAATTACAAATAACTCACTCTTGTTGGACACTCCGAATCACTTTCTGTTTCATTCACAAACGCGGCCAACATCTCGCATTTGGTGCAATCCCATACCAAATGCAGTCAATTACAAATAAAGCATCCTCCTGTCTTACTGCTTGAACCACCTGCTACTTGCCCATCAGTCTTAGGTTTATTTCACTTGGCCTAGCCGTTGTTAGGCTTCTTCCTCTAGAACCCATTTCTGGCCCATTTCTCCATAGGCTTCTTTTCCTTCGGTATAGACTTCTCACCCTCTCCTCTAGGTAAAGTCCGCAAGTCCACAGTGCTTCAGCTGTAATGATTATGGAGGCGAGATCCTTCATGCCTTACCTCAGTATCTCAATCTGGGTCTAACTCTGTAGTCTAGTGAGGAAGGTAAATAGCTTGTCCTCCTCGGACATGTCCCTAATGTCCAACATCAGCGATGAAAACTCTTTCACGTACTCCCAGACTATGCCCGTCTGTCGTAGCTTCTTCATATTTGAACGAGCCACCCAAGCAGTGTTCCCATGCAATAATTACTCCCGCAACTCATCCTTCAACTCTACCCACGAGTTCAAAGTTGTTCGACCCGTGCGAGCATCATCTTGTTGTCGAGTGTGCCACCATAGTTTTGTATCTCCTGTCAGATACATGCCCACTGATGAGTGCATTTTATATATATATCCTACCCATTTTATACCTATTATTTTTTTGTTCTCTAGCCGCTATATTCCTAGTTCGGTGCTATTTGAGTTATTTTTAGTTCATTGTGCAAATATTTAGGTCCCAGAGCAATTACAAGTGTTTTTGAAGAAGTTTCATAACAAAAGGATCTAAAGGGAGATTCGTCAAAGCAAGCACGGCCCAAGCACAACTGTGCTCCACAGCCGTGAAACTTACAGGAGATTCAAGAAATCATAAGCACGGTCACGGTTCCTAGAGCACGGTCGTGCGGATGAGAGCACGGCCAAAGCACGGGTGTGTTCCAGCCCGTGCACTTCACAGCCTGGTGAAAATTCAGAAACCTCAATTACCCGTAAACTGCACGCCCGAAGCACGGCATAAGCACGGCCGTGCTCGAATCGAAAACGAGGTTAAAAGCTCTGAAAGTTAGGTTAAGGGGGGCCTTTGGCTTGGGAGCAGCTAGAGACAGAAGGGATGAGCTATTGTACATAATTCATCACCTTCAAGGGAGGACTCAGGCGCAAGTTATAGGCCAATTTCAGGGGTGCATTCTCATCGCCATCAGGACCTCGGATCTCAACAAGAATGCAAGCAAATAGGAAGTCTTTGATTTCTTTTATATTTGTTTTTCTTGGTACTCTCTTGTTGAGTAGACCTATGAGGGGCTAATTTCATTGGGTGTCCCGGATTAAGAACTTGGTAGTTATTGTACTTAAATACATTTATTGTAATATTTATGGAGTCTCTTATTCTGTGTTAAACCTTGTGTTGTATGCTTGATAAGCGGTTGATTAGCAAAGCTTGAGTGTATTTCAATGCGTGTTGATCCCTTAGCAACCACCTTAGTGATTACCCTCTCAAGGATTAGAACCCATGTAGGCTTTTAGAACACTTAGAAGTCTTGAGATGTACCTGGTAAACCTTGCACGAAATTGAGTACAATTGTGATGTTTCAATTTCTCCAAGGGTGTGTCGTTGTCTAAATTGTTTAGATAATAATGTGTCTCGAGTCTCAACATGTTTTAAGTCATTTTGGGCATAGAACGCTGATAAGTGCTTGTATACATATATTTTATAACATCATTTTGCATGCATTGAGCATCACTTTTATCAGGTTGTCTCACTAATAAGGTATATATTGTTTTCTTTTGTGTAAACAAGGCTTTGGAGGTGTGAAATATAAGAAAGGAAGCAAAAATAGGGAGTGATGACACATTTCAACACCAGAAATAGAAGCTGTGCTCGCATACATAGAAGTGTTGCCAACTTTCGGAGGAGCTCAAGTCATCATATGAACCGGAAGGGCACAAAGGCAGTAGTACGTCAATGTCCCAGCTTCTGTGCGCAAATAGGAGAAGGTTTTGAAGGTTTCAAATAACAAAAAGCCACACACCCTACCACACGGAGGTGTACCCGACCATGTGGACTCGAAGAATGATTTTGGAAAAATCACTGTAGCAATCCACCTAGCAAAAACGTACTGTAGCAAACTCAATGTTCACACCGTGTGAAATTTTCACACGGGCGTGTGGCTACAGTACATGGGCGTGTGAGTACCCGTGTGGATGCCCGTGTGAAGCCCCGATTTAAGTTTATAAAAGCTGCATTGTTATAATTTTGAGGGATATTTTCGGCTACTTTTGAGAGACAAGACGGTTAGGGCTTAGAGAGAGTTCTTTGCGGCTTTAGGAAGCTTTCCTCACCGACTTGGATCGATTTCTCCTCCGTCATAGCATCAAGGAAGCCATCGGTGACCTTGCTTCGGAGTGGATTCAATCTAGACGTGGAAGCTAACCCTGAAGACCATCATCACGGATTTAGGGGGGTTATTTTCTATGGCTTGTGAACTTGTTTATCATTATTTTATTTGCTTTGTGACTGGCTCCATGGAGAGCTAAACCCCTAGAGGGTATTCAGACATGTAAACCCTAGGATTCATATTTTCATTAGATTTACATTATGTTTCTATTCGAATTTACTACATTGATAATGCTTGCTTGTGCTTTAGATTCTATTGTTAATTGTCTTGCATGTTTTATTCAATCTAGTGAAGAGAGAGATCACCACTAGGTTTAGAATTACCAAGAGTGAAGAAGGTAGAGAGGGTGAGCCGTGAGATAGCGGAGTGTCCCCTTTCCCTTCTGATAGATATTTCCTATCTTCATATTCCCTAAGTCTTAAGCAACCATATGTGGTGAGAGGCGTTGACAGAATTCTCCGTTGGGACCTCGTAGGAGGTTAGGGATCTTTCACCTGGAGACAGGGTCGGATCTAATTTTAGGAATTTGTTATATCTTTAGGATCCCTAGAGTTTTAAGCAGTCATATATGGTGCGAGGCGTCGAGAGAATTCTCCGCCGGGGCCTCGTAGGGGACTAGTTATCGGTGACCTGGAGGCAGGGGCCGTTATACCTTAGGATACCCACAACTCATTGTTTTCGTTTACAAACACTCGTAATCTACATTTAACACCCGAGTTTTAAAGGAAGCATTATCCGGATACCCCACTTTTATTGATTGATAACTCCCTCTTACTTCAGGCCCTGTGCACTTGTAGTGACACTCTCAGGCTTTGCCATTAGATCATCACACACCATACTCATTAGGCTAGATAACAAAAGAGGAGCAACTACTAGTACTCTTATTCCCTGTGGTTCGACAACCCTACACTTTGGGGTCTACTTTATTACTTGACGACCCGTGCACTTGCGGTAACGCAAGGGGTTGACACATCACCCTGTGTTGCGGAAATGCAATCAAGTTTTTAGCGCTATTGCCGTGGAACAGGATATTATGAACGCTAGTATTTTGTTACTTTAGCCATTCATTTATCTTTTACTATTTTTCTATTTCATCTTTCTTACTTTCGCCGTTCTCACTTATCTTTGTGTATATCTTTTGTGCAAGGAACATGAAGAATGGTTGATCCAATTATAGCTTTGTCCATGAAAATTGAAGCTTACAATGCAAGGATTGATAAACTTTTAGGTGCAAGACAACAAAGCTATCCCTACTGTAAAACATATCATTCAAGTTGTATGAGTTCCTCCAACATCTCGTGGAATGTGTGTACACAACAATGACAAAGCCCACAATTCTGATTTGAAGAGCACATTCCACCACAAGAGCATGCTCCTAACCTAAAAAGTCTATTGGCAAGATTTAATCTATTTGAAGAGAATCGAAAATCACTGACAATTGCTAGACCTGCTCAAGGATTTGGCACATAAATTAGTTGAGTAAGGAGAATGTGGAAATAAACGAACGAATATAAACTCACAACCAAGGCAAAACGACGAACGAGTGAGCCGCTGGAAGGCGTAGAGATTTCTTGAAGAAACCCCCTTCACAGCAACAAGATTTCGTGGAGGAACGAGTTTGCCATGTCGTACCTTCGCAGTGAAAAACTCAGAGGGATAAGGGGAAGGGGCCGGGGTAGAGGAAAGTAAAGGAGGGGGAAGGATGGGGGTGAGTGGAGACGTGCTTGCACCGGCGAGATGTCGACGGCGGGGACTCCAGAGGGGCGGCGGCGCAGAAGGAGCCCTACGTCGTGTGAAGATGCATTCTAAGAAGTGGAGATCCTCGCTCGGGGAAGTGGAGGTCACGATATCTCTCACGTGACGTGCACATGCACGGAAGTGGGAAGCCGAAGTGGTGGCTTCGGGCTTTTTTGGGTTGAAGTCAAAGGCCGAAGTGGTGGAGTTTGGAACTAGTCACATCACCACTTCCAAGCCCACCTCAGTGAAACAAACACACTGAAGTATGAGCCTAGAGTTTCACAAAACTCGAGAGCTCGAGCTTAGTTAAAATAAGCTTCATCTTGGTTCAGGATCTAATAAAGTAGGCTTATGCTTCATTAAAATAGTGATTGTCCAAGCTTCAAGAAAACCACACTTAACTAGGGCAAACGTTAAATAATAGCAAATCCAACTTGAACATAGGCAAACTCGATCAGCTCAATTACAACCCTATTTATAATAATAAAAATTCAAAAACTTCAACAAACAAATACCCCATTATTGTACTCAATTTTTAATATAATTAAATTATTTTATCCCTAGTTGCCCGGGGTGTTTTTAATTTTCAGTTTTCTAATAAATGTGTATTTATTTATTTATTTATTTATTTTTGTTTATTTAGTTTGAGTATGTTCTTTCTTTTACAAATAATTACAAAATATGAAAAATCACAGTATAAAAATTTTTTATTCTTTAGAGTTGAAGACAATACTCAACTTTTTAACACCACGGAAAAGTCATCTTTTGCTCTTGTCACCATGAGCATATATATGATATATCTCAAAACATGAACAAATACAAGTCACAATTAAAACTAATTAATTCAATGAATATATATATATATATTGAAAAAAGAAACAGCAAATCAAAAAAATAAAAAAATAATAAAAATAATAATAAAGTATGAATTCCCTCCAAATCCTAAGGCCAAGCTTTTGCTCCCTCCAAATGGTTGGTCTTCTCGCCAATGCAGGCGCCATAAACGGAGACATAAAACCCCAATTCTCTTGTTCAAACAAACCCAAACTTTCTCTCCCTTCTCCCTTTCCAAATTCTCCCCCTAATCCAAATCAATCCAAACAAAACAAGCACAAATCCACCACCAATGGAAGAAGAACAAGAAATTTCATATCCCAAACCAATATCATAATAATTACAAGCAAGCACATACATGCAAGAGATATAGGCAACAAGATGTTCAAGGAGCAGCTGCAGCAACGTGCAAAGGCTTGGGAATCAACCGTGAGAAAAACTCAGCTCCAAGCCGGTCGGCGGCGTGGCAGCGTCTTCCCCACCACCACCTCCGTTGCTCACGCAGACGATGCCGATTCCCCTGATAAAGAAACTTCGTCACAAGTCACTAATGAAGAAATTTTCTTGGTCGAAAGATTACTCCCCGGCGGAGATTACTACACCGGGGAATGGCGTTGTTCGGTGCCTCATGGCACCGGTAAGTACTTCTGGACCGATGGGTGCATTTACGAAGGTGAGTGGCGACACGGTAGGATTACTGGCCGAGGGAAGTTCTCTTGGCCGTCCGGTGCTACATATGAGGGTGAATTCAAGTCAGGATTCTTGGATGGAGTAGGCACTTATACCGGCCCCTCCAGTGATACTTACCGGGGGACTTGGTCGATGAATGTTAAGCATGGGTGTGGCCAACGGTCTTATGTGAACGGAGATTGCTATGACGGTGAGTGGCAATGCGGCGTGCCAGAGGGAAATGGTCGGTATACATGGTGTAATGGGAATGAGTATGTCGGACAATGGCGCAGCGGAGCAATGCACGGAAAAGGGATATTTTTGCAGAGCAGCAATGGGGATAGGTATGAAGGGAATTGGGAGGAAGGGGAGCTCAGAGATGCTTCAGGAGAGTGCAGCGGTAATTTGAGTGCTTGTCAGGTGTGTTCCGATGAGACCTTGTTGATACTTCCTTCGCAAAAGGTTATGAATTGGACTTGTGTCGAGGATGGAGCGAGAGCAATGGCGAAGTCGAAGAGAAGGGCGTCGGCGGATGGGTCGGGAACGGGTATGAGGAGAGCGAATGGGCATACGAAGACGATGATTGGACTAGATAAAATGTGTAATTGGGAGTCGGACGATGAGGGTGAAGGCCAGAGCGGGGAATCGCATTTGGTTGAGATGCCGGAGAAGAGACTTGGGCGAGGAAGATGGCCGGTGAAGGAGACGAAGAAGCAAGGTGTGACTATTTCTAAAGGCCATAAGAATTACGAGCTCATGCTTAATCTTCAACTTGGAATCAGGTGCGTTTCCGCAACTGAATATATATATATAAGCCTGAGTTTCTCATCCTATTCCTTTCCGTTCTAGACATGCGGTTGGAAAACAAGCTTTGAATGCTTCATTTGAGCTCAAAGCGTCGGCATTCGATCCTAAAGAAAAAGTATGGACAAAATTCCCATCTGAAGGATCAAAACATACACCTCCACACCAATCCTCGGAGTTTAAGTGGAAAGATTATTGCCCAAAGGTCTTCAGGTCATCTTTTCAAATATACGAGATTTCTCTTTTGTATGTTCTTCGGTTGTTACTTGTTCTCGGCTACAATTAATTAATTTTACTTCCTCATCAATAATCAGAACACTTCGCAAATTATTCAAGGTTGATCCAGCAGAATATATGTTATCTATATGCGGGAACGACGCACTCCGAGAGCTCTCATCACCGGGGAAAAGTGGGAGCTTCTTTTACTTGACAAATGATGACAAATACATGATAAAAACTGTCAAAAAGGCCGAAGTCAAAGTTTGTTTTCGATATAATGTCGATAATTTATTTCTTAAATGCGCCTCAATTAATCATGGATTTTTTTTTTTTTCTTTTATCTGTCGGAAAGGTGCTTTTGAGGATGCTTTCAGCTTACTATAACCATTTTCGCTCTTTCGAAAACACTCTAGTGACCAAATTCTATGGCCTGCATTGTGTTAAAGTGGCAGGAGCTAATCAGAAGAAGGTTAGAATGTGTGTGCACAAAAGGATGAATACTTATTGTTACATACATTTCCAATTAATTATGCACCAAACATCAAAGAGCATAATTCATCAAATCTGAAAGTTTTTTTCTTTTTCGTATTATTGGTGTTGGTTCAGGTTCGATTCGTAATAATGGGGAACCTCTGCTGCACAGACTATGTCATTCATCGTCGTTATGACCTCAAAGGCTCTTCGCATGGCCGAACAACCGATAAGCCTGATTCAGAGATCGACGAGAACACGACATTGAAGGATCTTGATTTGAACTTTATATTCAGATTGCAGAAGTCATGGTTCCAAGAGTTTGAAAGGTATTAAGCAAGCCTTAAATTTTCTTGAACTTAGGTGAAGGAAAACATAAGCAATGTTTATCTGCAGGCAAGTAGATAAAGATTGTGAGTTTCTTGAGCAGGAGAGGATCATGGATTACAGTCTTTTGGTTGGCATTCATTTCAGAGATGCATTGGCTGATGATGTGATATCAAATGACAATTATTCTCAAACATCAAGTTAATTCTCTCAAACTTCTCTTCGATATTATTATTATATATATATATATATATATATATATATATATAATTCATCTAATAATAGACACAAGTGATTGATCATTTCTTTTCATATAATTTCATCTTTTATTTTTTTCTTTTGCAGGTAGCAGTGATCTTGCAAAATCAAGAGAAGCATCTCCTCGTCTTTCAAGAATCAACATGGATCACACTAATTATAATCCATATAGGTACAATTAAAAATATTATATATATATATATATATATATATATATATATATATATATATATATATAAAACGATGATATGATATGCAGGGAAATAGTAATTAGACTGGGAGTAAACATGCCAGCAAGAGTCGAGAGCATAACAAAACGAAGCGATGTGGACAGTCAATTCCTTGGAGATCCGACGGGAGAGTTCTCCAACGTCGTATTATTCTTCGGCATCATAGATATACTTCAAGACTATGATATTAGCAAGAAATTGGAACATGCTTACAAGTCTATACAGCATGATCCAACCTCAATTTCAGCTGTTGATCCAAAGCTTTATGCAAAACGTTTTAAGGATTTCATGCATAGAGCTTTCACAGATGAGACTTCATGATGATGATGATGATGATGATGATGAACATTTGGACAAGAATTGAAGCACTTCATGGATGAATTCAAGAGTCTGAACCAAATTTATTGTGAATTTAGATGAGTAACTCATACATGTGGGAATACACAGAAAACAATGTTAGATGTTCATTAACACATGATAAGATTCAGGGTTCTAATTGATGTCATACTCCAAATGGAATGATAGATGTGAATCAAAGCTTGTTCTTCTTCTAACAATCTTTCTTTTCTTTTTTTTTTTAATTTGGTTTGGCTCTCTTATGGTTTTTATTAATTGCTTGTGTTCTTCGGAATTTGCAAAAAGAAGTAAATTATCTGCTCATTTGGATGTGTTTATAAACGTAAATGTTTAATTTATGTTTTTTTTGGAGAGGTTTAGCTGATGAAGTTTTTAGTTTAAGAGAAAATTAGCTTTAATTATTTATTTTAAATAAATCACACTAATTGAAGAATGAATATTTCACATTTCTATTTTTATGATCATTTACACGGTGTTTACATCGACATTAAGATTTAATTTTTAACTTAATTATACTTGAAAAAAAAAGTCTAAATAAAGAGAGAAATATCAAATATAATTATGTCTAAAATATTTTAATAAATCCCCACAAGCTAAGGGCGGGACATGACCTAATGCTTGGACTTTAGAAAGTCAAAACGCATAATGAAAACGGCCTTAGTAAGTATTTCAGCCAGCTGATCATGAGTAAAGAAGAATTTGACTTGTAAATCATGTACTTTTTCGTGAACATAATGAAAATCAATATCCACATCGGATTAGCAAAAAGGTATGTGACCCCAAGATTATCACTGCAGGGTTAGAGTAGTAGAGAGCGGGAAGTCTAAGTTCCAGAGACAAAGATCGTACCCAAGAGAGTTTGGCAACAATGTTAGCGAGGGCTTTGTATTCTACTTTTGTTGAGAAATGGGAGACCATACACTACTTATGAGAACTCCAAAAGATTAAGTTGAGCCCAAAAAAAAATAGCAACACCATCCGTGAACTTTCGATCATCGAGACACCTTACCCAGTTTGCATCACAAAAGACTTCAAGGGAGAGAGGAGACTCACGGTGAAGGTAGAGTCTATAGCTATGGGTTCCACATAGGTATTGAAGAATACATTTAACAGCAGACCAATGAGCATCAGTAGGTTGGTGCATGAATTAACAAGCCTTATTAACAGTAAAAGTCAAGTCTGATCTAGTGAGAGTAACATACTCCAAAGCACCAACAATCTAATAATATTTTGTAGGGCTGGAGAATAGAGAACCTGATGAAGTGGAGAAAGTCATGGATGGAGAGAGCGGTGTTGATACCTGCTTGGCATCCTGAAGACTGGTCCCACTAAAGGAGCTCAAGGATGAATTTCTGCTATAATAATAACAAACCATCACCACATGGAATAACCTCAACACCAAAAAAGTAGTAGAGAGGTCTAGGATCCTTAAATACAAACTCGGAAGAAAGAGTATGTATAACACGTATGACATGAGGCAGACTATTCCCTGTACTAAAGATATCATCAACATAAAGATCCAACCAAACAGGAAATACTAATAATTCATCATTAACATAAACATATATTAGTTTTAACAGCATTCTTCTAAAATAAAATATTAGTCTTTTTTTTTTTTTTGTAGTTGTACATGGTCTACTTTTGTGATGATAAAAAAAAAAAAAAAAAAAAACCACATGATTATTGTAAAAACTACTAATAATTCATCATTAACATAAACATATATGTAGATTTTCATAAATAATATAGGATAATTATGAAAAAATATATAAAAATATTATACAAGAGGAAGAGAATAATATAGTCTATTTCACCTCTTTTTATTTTTTTTTCTTCTTTCTCTTTATCTCAAAATACAATAATAATGAGGTATTTATAACTATACAAAGTATAAATAGACAAGTGGAATTAATTCGATTCAATGATCCAAAATACACTGTTAAGTGTAATAATAAAAATATGGGCGGATGCTAAGGTACCAAGTGGGCATTTACTACAGTATAGACTATGCTACAGTGCCAGTCTAGTGCAATATTATTTCTACAATACCGTTGTTACAATAATGTCAACTATTATAGTATATATGCATCCATTATTTACATATTTTATAACATTGATTATTTAAAATAATTTTTATTTTAGTTTTAATTACTTATTTTATCTAAGTTAACAAAGGAGAGTGACATCACTCATAAAAATAGAAATAAATAAATCACATGATGACCATGATCATGCTCATCATCAATACATTGAAAAATACATTAAAATAGAAATAAAATTTTGCAAAATGTCATAAGATAGTGATCACATGTGGAGACATAGCCAGACAAGAGAGAATGATGTAAAGGGGAGACAACCCTTTTGGCTCATGCTTTCATTGTGTTTCCTCTTTCTATTGCAATCAAAGATGACATGCTTCTCTCATATCCACTACTAGTGTTTGTAGCCATTGATTACATGCTATTCCTTTATATATATATATATATATATATATATATATATAATCAAAAGGTTATGCAGGTTCCTAGATCTCATATTACAAAATTCACAGTTAATGAGTGAATATAAAAAAACACATAAATATACACACACTAGGAAATTTAAAATTTCTAATTATAGGAGCATGATGTCATTATTTATGGAGAAATTTGGAAAATACTCACAAAGTTTTTCATGGTGATATTTGCATTTGGATCAATCCCAATCCATTGAGTTGTGTACATTGAGTACAATAAATATATATTGTTTAATTATGATAAACCTTTTCTCTATAAATTCTCTAACTCAAACTCTTTGAGAAAATAGATTTTATTATTATTATTATTATTATTATTATTATTATTATTATTATTATTATTATTATTATTATATCGTCCGTCTTTGATTTGAGAATAAAATGAATTACTAACTAGTGTGGTCACCACTTAAAAAATCAAAAGAATAAATATTTATTCATATATTTTGGTATTCCAATCCAATGATCCCTGAGACATTTTGAAGCACACCATTAAGTTAATGGATAGAAAGGAATATGAGCAATTGAGGGGGGAAAAATAAATTTTTAAAAAATAAAAATAGAAATAGAAAGATCTTCAATTAATTTTTGGTGTCATTGTTTCATTGGTGGGCTTGATAAGGAATATGATATGAATGGGATTCTCAAGGCAAGAAAAGTTGAAGTTGAAGTTGTTGTTGTTGTTGTTGTGGATCTTGGAGAATAAAATCAAACCTACATTTTATTCATGTGATCTTCTTGCTCTTAATTATCATCTTCTTTTCTCACTTCATTTATTATTTATTTATTTATTTCTTTGTTTGTTTGTTTGTTTTATTTACTATCATGGTCCCCTCACTTCAAAAATATCACATGTGGCTGTCCCATGGATTTTTCTTTGTTTTTGTTTCTAATTAATACACATTTGAAAAGTCTAGTTTTTGCTTGTTTGCTCATGATGGAATTAAAATTATTCACATACCTTCAAGAATATTTTTATTTTGCATTAAAAAATTAGTTTTTTTTAAATAAAAATAAAGAGAATTAAAAACAAAAAAATTTTCATATCCTTACAATACTCTTTTTGAAGTGTCAAGGAAGTTTGAGGGAGGTAAAAAAAAAATAGATGCATTAATCATTTATTCTTTTAATTATTTACTATTATTTCATATTATATTTATTATACATATACATAAACTATATTTTCATAAAAATATATAATTATGTGTATATTATTAAATCATGAAATTACACATGCATTTTTAAAATTATAGTAAGAATTTTCTCCTTTTTTACAATCATAAAGTTTTCCTTTTCTTATCTTTCTCTCAAATTCTTTTTGCTCAATATCCCAATCTTGCCCCAACTCACATAATAAGCAAACAAACACAAACATTAACTCAAGAAAAATATAGAAATAAAAACATCAAATCTCTTAAAAAATATATATATATATATATATTGAATTTCTAAAAGAGATTTTACACATACAAAATTGAAACCCTATTTAATCAGACATATATTAATTTTTTTAAAAAAGAAAATAAATATATATGTATGTAAATAAAAATCAGAAGATAGAATGAGCAGTTGAAAATCTAGTCCTCCTCTTCTCTGGTAAAATCTCATCATCAATAGCTTTCCTCTTGTTTCCATTATTACCCATCATCCTTCCTTGTTCTTGATCTTGATCTTTGGATTTTCCTTTCAATATGTGAGGCCTCAATCTTTTCATGTCTGATAACTGCACTGGCTTCAGAAAAAATTCATCTGCTCCTTCTTCCAAACATCTTCCATTTATCACATTTAAATAATTTCAGAAACTTTTATTCCAATCATAATCATTAATTTCTTGCAAACCAAAAAATATATACATATATTTATATTTATATTTACCTGTTGATTCTTGAAGGCACATTTTCTGAAGACATGATAACAACAGGAATGTCTTTGAGAGAAGATGATTCCTGAATCAAACAAGCAAACCAAATAAATAAATTGATATTGTTATCAATCAAAAAGAAAGAAAAGAAAATGTTTAATTTCTTTATACAAATTAATGAAGTATATATGCACCTTGATTTTCTTGAGCAAATCATAGCCAGTCATTTCAGGCATGCAGTAATCAGTTATAATCAAATTCACTCCAATTTCCTACATAAAAACAAATGGACAAACAAATCAATAAATTAAAAAAAAAAAAAAAAAACATTTCAAACATCATTCATCAGAAAAACAAAAAGAAACAATTCTTTACATGTTGTTGTCCATCTAAGAACTCCAAAGCTTTGCTCACAGAATCAACTGTTGTCACTGAAAAACACAACCCCCAAAACAATGAGAAAACCAAACCAAACTAAAACAAAAAACAAAACAAAACAAATGTTATTTTTTAAAGATAAAAAGAAAGAAAGATAGAAAGAAAGAAAGAAAGAAAGAAAGACCTTGATAAGAAGAGGTTTTGAGAAGTCTCTCAATGAGCTTTCTATCCATGAGACTATCATCAACAGCAAGAACATGAAACTGGGGATCAGCAACAATGGCCATGCTTCTTCTTTTTTCTTTGCTCTCTCTCTCTCTCTCTCTCTCTCTCTTTTGCTCAAGAAGAAGAAGAAGAAGAAGAAGAAGGAATGGATGATGATGGTGAAGGAGGTGGTGGTGATAAAGGAAGGAGAGAAGAAGAGAGGGGGTTGATATAGGAAGGAAAGGAGAAAGGGAGGAGATATGGAGAGGATTTGGTGCAAATCTCAATGAGAAATCTTTCTTTTGAAATAGAAAGAGAGGGTTTGTGTGCCTGTGTTTGTTTGTGGGGGTGAGAAAAGGAAGGAGCTTCCAAGAAATATATGCAACACATGGACCATTTGTTTTCTATTTTTATTTTTTTAGCTTCTTTTTTTATTTTTTTTTTATTTTTTTCATGTTCTTTGGGGATCTTCAAGAGCCACAAAAAATGCAATTATTTAGTTGTATTATTATTCATTTAATAATGTCTCAGGACTCTCTCTCTCTCTCTCTCTTTGTCTCTGTGATCAGCTTGACTTAGCTTGTTTTGTGTATTTATTTGTTTGTTTGTTTGTTTATGGATGAGTTTTAGTTCTACAGAATGAATATTTTAGGAACTTTCTTATTTTCATATTTTATAAATTAAGATCAAGTCAAGGGCAAGAGCATATTATCAAGTTGAAATTGGACCTTTCTAGGATTAGAATCATAATTGAATTTTAGTTTTTTTTTTTCTTTTAACTTTTTTTTTTTTTTTTTTTTGAGATAGGGCGACAAGCGCCAATTCTCAGGAGCGTACACATGGCGAGGGATTGCCTACAACGTCCTCACCCTTTTGGAACGGGAGAGCGCGATTCGGAGGGATTGAACTCGCGTCTCCTCCCACGAGGAGACCCGAGGTACCGCTGGGCTACAAGCCCTTTGGTTATTCTAACTCTTTTAATCTACATCCAAATATACTATATATTAAAGATAAAATTGATGTCAAACTGATATAATCCAATTGATGTTTTTGAAATTAAGATCAAATTAACTTTGAATAAATATTTTATCGGTTTAAATTTCAAACTCGAACTTAAATTAGATGAGTTATAAGTTGTGACAAGCTTCTGTCTATTCTAATTTGCCACATTAAATAAATATCTACTAACTCAACATTAATATTGATTTTAAAATATTCTCATTTAATATTTTAAAAATAATATATGTTTTCTCTGTGCATACTTTAGCTTTTTAAAATCTAGAGATATTTTATAGTGAATATTTAATAATCACCATCTAATGATTGTTATTTGCAAAAATGATGTGTAGATTTTACAGTTATGATTATTAATTATACTGTACATTAATAGACATTGAATACAAATCTAATGACTTTTGAGAGAAGGTGTTCATATTTCAAATTTAAAGATATCCCTAAAGGACTAGCCACAAGCCCTCTTTTTAAAAAAATTGATATTAATTAAAAATATATTTATTTGAATACTTGAATCTCAAAATTCTTAATTATATAATAATATTTTTTTTTTATGAAAACACAAATGTGAAAAATAAAAGGAGACAGGTCTGCTGCCCTTGAGCCAGAGCCAAAGAAACTAAAAAAAATTAAAAAAATTGAAAAAAAAAATCATAAAAGAAAAAGGAAAGAAAGATATGCAAGAGCATGCAAGTTGGTTTTTTTTTTTTTTTAATAGAAAATAAATAAATAAATAAATAAATAAATAAAAATAGAAATGGAAGAAGTCCAAGAAGAATGCCAAGTGTTGTGGGGCCCATCCAAATCTCAAATAGAGATCCTCTGACATAATGCTCCATCTCTCATTTTCATGCTTTTCCTTTTATTTATTTATTTATTTATTTATTTAGTTATTTATTTATTTATTTATTTTAATTAATTATTTAATTAATTATTGTATGGTCTTTTGTGGAAGAATCATATGATATGTTCCCAACTGTCTCTTTGTTGAGCTGGTTCCACTCAATCACTCTCTTTTTCCTTCTTTTTTTTCCTTTCCATATATTTCCTTGTGATCTTCTCCTTGATTTGTCCCCCTCTTCCAAATCTTCCCCTATCTAAATTTCATTAGTATTAGTACTATAATATTAATATTAATATTAATATTAATGAAAAAAAAAATTGCACCTACAACCCTATACTCTTAACTAATATTATTGATGCAAAATAAATCAAATATATTTTGACTTAGCAGGTATATTTATTTTTAAAACATAATAAAGCCATCACGCAGATACACCCGATCTACACTTCAACTATACATTGATCGATAAAAAATTAAGTTGTCATTTTATATTCCAATCTGCTCAGAGCATCATGGTTTATTTTCATAATATAATCAAATAGAGTCATTAAATAAAAATTTTCTCTCCAAATTCAACATTTTAAAAAAAGAAAATTTTAATTTCAAATTCTTATCTTCAATTAAACATTTGTTTGTATTTTTTTAACATCAAGTAACAATGAAATAACACATCTTTAAAATAATATTTTCTTTTTTTTACCATTTCCACCAAAAAAAAAATTGTTGTTCTATTTTTTTTAAAAAAAAAATCAAAAATTGCAAGTTCAAAATGTCAAAACCTACCTTTAAAAGAAAAATGCTCAAGTCTTCTTCCAATATAAATAGTGGTAAATGAATATTAGTACAAATTAAGAGTGTAGGTGATTTATATTTTGTATAACTCAGGGGTGTAGGTGCATTTCTCCACTAAATATCATCATTAATAAATACATGCTTAAGGTCTAATCACATGCACTATCTCTCTTGACTATTGATTTCTTATTGTTAATAATATTATGTGCCTCTTGATTTGGCCCCCCACTTCAAAGTTCAAATCTCTCTACACACACTCTCTCCATTGTTAAGAAGATATGATCCTATCTAATTAAACTATTCAAAACATCATTATAAAAGTCATTAAATTATTTAATGTGTTTGATGAAGTATCAAAGATATGCTTCACAATGGGCTAACAATTCTCCAGACTTGAAGCCCTAAAATATGTATTTTTTTTTTTATGTGGAAAAGTACTCAAAGTACTCTGACTTGTGTTTGGCTCTTTTTAATTTTCTATTTTACTTAAAAAAAATACAAGTATACTCTTTGATTTATATTTAAGTATAAAAAACAAACTTTAGTCTAGATATTCATCAGCTTTGTTAAATAAAAAAAAAATCACATATGAACAAACAAAGATGTCACAGTTGAGAACTGAATACGAGAAAAAGTTGCAAATTCCACCAATGATAAAAGTAAAAACAGCTAAAATCATAGCATACGCAAATTTAAAATCGTTTTATAAGAACAGTGGTGAGTGAACCAAAACAACAAAGGCTTCATTTCCAGAATCATTCACCAAGAACACTGATAAGTGAACCAATTAAAGCTTTGTTTTCAGTATCATTTATTATGGCCATTGTTTCACCCGAAACAGCGATGAGTGAACCAAAACAATGAAGGCTTCATTTCCAGAATCACTCATTATAGTCGTTGTTTCACCCGAAACAGTGATGAGTGAACCAAAACAATTGAAGATTCATTTAATTGTAAAGACAAAGTTTTCTGACTTATAAATTCATTTTATGTTAAAAGTTGCAAATGTCTAAAAAAACAAATATGCGATGAATTTTTATTTCCATCAAAATAGACAAGAGAGAAATACAAAATAAATTTTTTTTCCCAATGTTTATATTTGATTCAAAAAAAAAATCAAGTAATTTCAATAAATACAATAATTCGCACTCATGCAAAACCCCTTTATTCTTAAAATCTTATGTCCACCCTTTTGCAAAAACAAAAGTTGTCATCATGAAGAAGTATATCATTAGTGGAAGGAGATAGTTTAGTAGATAATGATATATTTGTTAGTCAAATCCCTTTTTTTAAGAAGGTTTGAATCAAGGATTGAGATAAGACATCATATTAAATAAAATAACTTGAAAAAAAAAAAAAAAAAAAAAAAAAACCAATGGTTGGCTTTTGTGGATGCAAAGAAGTACAATGGAAGGGCAGGACTAATACAGGTTAAATGAATTTGCATATTTTGCATGCTTTAATGACAAAGTAAAGAAAAATGGCATAAAATAAAGTGGTTGGATTTGGAATAAAAAAGGATCTTATTAGTTTTAGGACATTGCATGTCTGTCCAAAACTTGGAGATATATCAATTCACCTGTTATTCTCCCTCCACTCATCTTCTCTTTTTTTACTTTTTAATAATAATAATAATAATAATAATAATAATAATAATAATAATAATAATAATAATAATGTAGGAATGGAAAGCAGATATATTCATAGAAAATAAAAATAGCAAAAGGCTAAGGAAAAATAAGGTGAAATGTATACATTTTTGGTGTATACATTATAGTATATTATATACCTTTATATTTATGAGAAAATTAGGAAAGATTTTTTTTTATTTTTTTATCACAAACTAAAAAGCAAAAAAAAAAAAAACTTAAATAATAATTTTTTTTAAAATAGTGTGTATATATATAACAACCTAAATGTTATGCCTAATGTATCAACAATTTTATATAACATTACCCTTTTTTCAAAAAATAATAAATAAATAAATAAATAGTTTAGTTGGTGAGCAATTTCTTTAATTTTTTATCTTAATAAATGAAGGAATAGAAGTTGTGTTTAATGCCATGCCTATTGTTACAAATTTGGGAGACAACAAAATAATGCCAATCAAGCCTTTTCTCCACTTGACATGAACATTAGGGCATCCATTCATTGAACCCAGAATTTTCAGAACCACTTAGTGAAATTAGAATAAAAAGATAATATAAATCTAGTTAATAAATAAATAAATAAATATTTCTCTATGCCCAAGTTTGGTGGACTTTTTTGTCAAAAACTAAAAAAGTTTAATAAACTTTCTTTTTTATCATTTAATTTTTTTTTTCTTTCAGAAAAGGATTGAAATTTTCATGCTTAAAAAGTTGAGATATTTATCTATTGTCACTTTTTTATCTTTCTCCAAAAGGGTGAAACCCTAAAAATAAAAGAAGCCATCTCTTCAACTCTAGTTGATACTTATTGACTAATTAAGAGAGCTTTTTTAATTTTGTCATGTTATGGTAGTACTTTTTTAGTTTGGTTCTAAAATGTGGCTGGATATATTTAAATGTATGAAAATACATTGCATGTCTATTCATAGACTCAAATCAACCATATTTGCTTGCATTAAACATTAATCTACTAAATGTTTGGGTTTTATATGGACATTGACGTCCATGCAAAACTAGTAACCTACAAAACATCAATAACATATAAATATATATGAAAATGAAAATGAAAATAAAAATAATTGCATGTCTATTCATAAACTCAAATCAAATTTTGTTTTCTTGCCTACAACATTGATCCACCAAATGTTGTGTTTTATATGAACATTAATGTCCATGAAAAACTGGTAAAGCAACAAAATATCATAATTAATTATAGATATATAAACCCTCATAATAAATCATATTTACCTATGCATATACCCAACAAAAATAACATTGAAATTATATAAAAATAAATATTTATAAACATAATCAAATAAATTCCTTTTATGCATATATACAACCTTCCATTTTGTAAAAAATACAAATGGATTGTTCTCATGCACTCCTATAAAAAAAACATATTTACTTCAACACCCAACAAAGAGCAAGAGACATTTTTATTTACTCATATTCCTCTAAAAAATGTATATATATATATATATGGCAAAACGTCATCTGCAAACATTACTTATAATTACTGTTATCTAATATAACTAAAGATATTTGATGATAACTATTTAATCATTAAATGGCTATTACTTAAATTTGAAAACTACACAAAATTATTGTTATCTACTACATAAAACTATTCCTCGATTTTTCAATACTATTTGATATTATATATAAATTAACAGTAGTCATTAGATACAAATCTAACAGTTACAATTTAAACATGCCTAGATAAACATGCCTATATATATATATATATATATATATATATATATATATATATCTTTGATCTTTAGTTTGAAACAAATAAGAAAAAAAAAAGAAAACGGTATTTTGGTTTGCTCATATTAATTTCTAGTTAAAATGAATAAACAATAATGAGAATATTGTTTTATAAAGGAACATAAGAAATACAATTTCAGCCAGGATACATACATAATTATGAGACAATCCATGAAGTACAAGCAAAAGTCACTCTCAAATCAAAATCCCTGTGCCATTGGAAGGTAGCCAGTCAGAAATGTCTACTCTCTCAACAAAAACAAACCAAAATTGAGTATGCTCACCAAGTTGCATGTGTAAAAAGAAAATAAGTTGGGCATAAATAAAAATGCCAAGCCAGCTGCAGATGATAAAGAATAATACCTAACAGAAATTACAAAAACATTTGGTGGGAAGTATTCAAAGTTCAAACAACCAAAATGTTATCTTTATGAAACATATGACAAGCATTGGACAACCCTAGATCTAGACATTGAGAGATGCTGAGGATATATTTTGCAAACTAAATTTATTCATTTTTATTGGAAATTTTGTAATCTTACATGAAATCTACGTCGTCGATTCGGCAGAATACAGCAGAACGAACTAGAAATACATTAGAAAACCTGAAACATCAAAACCGTCCTCTGACATACATGCAGTCCAAAAATTTCATACCAGAACGATTTAATCGATAGATGAACGAGCACAAACCTGTTCACAACAATGTAAATTCTCCATCACCTTTCTGAGTTTGAGTTACTGGGAACTTTGCGATGTCTGACCGGCAGCAGCCTTATGTGCAGCAAAGTCTTGGAAACCCAGCATTTTGTTAAGAGCACTGATATATGCCCGAACACTAGAGACAACAATATCCATCCCTGCACCGCTTCCACTGAGAGTAAATGGAGATATCAGTATAAACACAATTGCAAGAGGTTGCCATCACTGATTTTGAAACATTATAGATCAGGAAAGGAGCAATAAGAGATGACCTGAAAGTCCGTTGGACCGTTTCTCCTGTTGATGCATTTGTGGTTGTGGGCCTGTTATCCCCGCGAATTACAACTCTTGTGGTGGCAATAGCATCAATACCTTCTGTGACTGCACTCAGTGAGTACTCCTGAAGGGTTACTGGTATCTGTAAATATTAACGCAGTGTTAAAGCACAATAAGATGTAGATGATTCTTTGCTAACTGGACCATAAAAGTTATTTCAAAAAAAAAAAATTACAGACAGCAGTACGAATGATATGAGAATATTTGTTTGCTCCTTTTTTCTTCTTTTTGGTAAAGAACTGCTGTGAGAATGTTGATAAATCAAGAAAATCATGAAGTCCATGTCAAGCATATGGTTAAAAAAGGCACACTCATCAAATTTTAGGAGTATCAAAGGTAACATCCCAATCCACGAGAAAAGCAAACTTGTATCAAAGCAAGCTAGAAAAAGAGAAAGCATAAGGTGAGAATATCCTATTGCATGATCACCTCGACTATTTTGTCAACAGCTTTGTAGGCAGCATCCACAGGCCCTGTTCCAATTGAGCATTCAATCTTCTCCTCGCCATCTGAAGCAATAAGTTTAACTGTTGCTGTAGAAAGACCAAGTGTTCCACAAGTAACCTGAGAATGGCCTCCATAGGGATCCAAATTAAAAATCCAACTATGATAATTTTAATTTAGGCAGCCAAGAAAATTTTAATTTAGGCAGCCAAGAAAATGACAATTGACTTCACCTGTAGATCACCAAGGGACCATACAACTTGAGGCTGGAATATCTCATCAGAAATAAGGGCTTCGATGTCATCATCAGTCACATGCTGCCACCATAGAATAACTTGTTAAGTACAAAATAAATTGAAGAGTATTCTAGGTTTCTCTGAAGAAATACACATCCTAAACAAAATACAGGGAATATGCTATAAAAGATGTATTAGAGAAACATGTTACAAAAGGAAAAGAATTAAGATACAAGTCCATATTCAATGAAAAACAAAACAACAGGTATACCATCGCAGCAGCCACCTAGACATGAAGGAAGCTAAAAACAAAAAATTAAAATAAAAATTAAACATGATGGTATCTAAAATTATAAGCAAATGTATCAGAAAGAAAGCAATAAACACAATAGTAGTGGAGACATATGCCAAGTCTTATAGCCAGTTTCTATTACCAGATAGAGAGAACGAACCTGATCTTTTGGAGCTCCTAAAAAATGTAACCAAGTGAGATTATGGATAGTGTGTCAAATGGGCCGGCATGGTCCAGGCCCATAATCGCCTGCGCATTGTGCCTGGGCTAGCACGGCCAACCTAGTCTTAAGGACAGTCCGGCATGGGGCACAGCCCATTTTTCTTTTTTCTTTTTTTTTAAATTTAAATACCAAATTTAAGAAAAAAACCTAAAAATACTCAAATGATTGCAAAAACAAATATAGACATATAAATAGCTAGAGGTAAAATTATTTCAAAAGTTAAACATTATATTAATTTTTTTTAATTGAAAAATTGTAAAAATGAGAAATAAGTCTTAAGTTATTAACTATCAACTAATAAGATGTTAAGAACCAATTTTTTTCTAAAAAAAACATATTGCATAATTGATAATAAGAAGCGGAAACCTAAAAACTTTATGATCTATTTGTCCGATATTATAGTAAATATCTCTTTCATTAAAAGAACAAAAAAAATATAAACAACAATCAAGGAAAAAACCCCATTGCACGCCGTGCCTTGCTGGCCCAAGATGGCTGCGTGTCAACACAGCCCATGGGCCACAAACCCCAGCCCAGAGCAGCTGGGGGTCTGTGCCTAATCCTTAGAGATGATACTGTAGCACTGTGCTTGGGCCAAGCGCAACCCGCATCGTGCAAGGCCTGGCCAACATAACCGGTTGATAGCTCTAATTATAGATAAAGGAAAAAAATAGAAACGGCGAAAGAGAGCACCATAAACTCACAAATTGAAAAACTACTACTTCAGCAAGACATAAAAAAGAAGGCTGAAATGAAAAAGAAATTATGAAACGATAGAAAGATTTGTTTCAAGAAGAAATGAGCCCTTCTTGAGGAACCAAGAATTTCTATTTTTAGGGTAAAGCAATCTAGTAAAGGTTTGAACACCCCCACCCCCATGTCCTATAACACCAAAAATAAAAAGAAACAAAAGATAGAAGCCTTGTAATGTACAATGCAGGCAGAAAGTGTTTCCCCCCTTTTTCTTTTCTTTTCTTCTCTTCTTTTCCACTTTTTTTTTTTTGAGTTTTTTTCTAGTACTCAAGCTATGAGCCACTAGGAATCTGTCCCTTAATCAAAATCATTAAGCATACCAACCTGTGTAGACTTCCTTCCAATCCTTAATCATTACAACTAAATCAAATTTATTATCAAGTCCTGGACTTGAAGAACTATGACCTTCATAAATTCATAAAAAATTCATTGTAAACTAACCCCATAACCTAAAGGTAACCAAAAAGAATGAACAATCATAGTAAGTCAAGAAATAAAAATACAAATATTTAGGAACATTAACCTTTTTCTTCTCTGCAACTTCTTTGAAACGCTTGAAGAGATCATCAAGTTCTTTCCCATTTATGTCATATCCAAACTGAAAAGAAAAGTGCCACATGAATAATGATGTTACAAAACCCAAAGAACACATGCATCCATCACAATAAGGCAAAAGTTTTACAAGTCTGTACCTCCAAAAGCCTAGATCTCAAAGCGTGGCGACCACTGCAAAGAAAAAAAAAATAGAAAGCGACATCTAAGTATTAGCACAGCACAAGAGAGAAATATCATCAGGCATATGCCTTTTTTACATCACATAATGGACATACTGTTAGACATATACCTTGGCTTTTTTACAACACATGATGAAAATAATTTAGGTACTAGGCCACTTAGAAAAGTATGATAATCACTAAGCTAAGGTCAGGAAAGGAAAAACTATGAGAACTTAGACAATAGTATGACTTTATTCTTTACTGCTGTATTTTCCTTGTTCATGAGCCCATCCAAACCTTTAAATAGCGCCAAGAGTGAACATCACATATGGTGCTCCACAGATATCTAAACACCCTCAAATGATTCCAAAAGTAAACATTACTCATATGATGCTCTACAAATATCGAAGTGCTCATCATATCAGACCCACTACACGATCAAAGCAAATTATCATTATGCTTAATCAGTGTTTATCTTTCACTGAAAAAATACACAGAAATCATTGTGCTATAGCAAAACAAGATGATGCCATAGAGAGTGATATAAATTTATCCTCTGAAAGAAGAAAGGAGAAATAGCAATGAAACTAAATCAGTTGGTATCCTAGAACTAACGAATCGAAAAAATTATCAAAAATTAATGTTGACGAGCAAATGCAGCTACCAAATGATATAGGCATGATTTGTTGCTTTGTGCTTCATTACAGTAATTTCCATACCTAAGCTTTCCAAGCACGATCCCAGATTCATTAGCTCGAGCTAATCCAATATCTTCAGGAGAGATTATCTCATATGTACCCTTATATTTAAGCATTCCATCCTGTTAATTCGACATTAGAAGATTTATAATGTGCATACAGAAATAATAGGAAACATTATCAGAAAAACAAATGGTGCAAATTACATGGTATATGGTCTTGGAACATGCATAGAAATTCAATGCTGTACAAGTATGCAAATGTTAAATAACCCTACCCATGGGTTCTATAACACCCTATCTATTCTTTTGAATATTACACATCTTACACTTCTAGGGTAGTAATACCCTAACCATCACAAGTGAATGTGAGAAACAAAATAGCTAAAGAAACTAGGGTGCTTAGTCATTTAGCCACTTGCAAAACAAGACGATAAAGCTCCTTGTTCCAGAGTTGAAAACTGGCCACCTACAAGGGTAGCAATGCAAAGGGCTCACTGATTTGGAGATCAAGCAAAACACTTATGCTTCATGATGACAGATGACTTTGGCTACAAGCATCACAGATCTCCTAAACATATGAGAATCAAGCTTAGATAAAATGCTGACGTGAATCTATCAAGTTAGTGCCTAAACAGCAAATAATAGCTATGGTATACAGCTGTTGTAATGGATAACACAGTCTTCGACCTGCCTGGTGTATACCACTTTCATGAGCAAAAGCATTAGCTCCAACAATAGCTTTATGTGGTTGCACATGTAAGCCTGTGTACTCTGCCACCTGGAACAAAGTTAAACAAATTATGTAACGACTTAATATGTATTTATATATATGCAGCTGAACCATAGAATAAGATGCATTAGAACTATGAAGCTACCATCTTGCTAGCCCTGACAATATGCTTAGTGTTGATCCCAGTATGAAGACCACCCACAAGTTCCTTACGACATTTTATAGCCATGACGACCTGTAAAGAACCCATAAAAATTCCATCCGAAGGTTAAATAGGAAAAAAATCGGTGTTTCAACAAAGGTTGCGATCAAGCAAGCTCTTCTCCAATTTATACATAATACAAAATCACCACAGAGAACCTCTCAAATACAGGGAGTCTAAGTAAAAGAGGAGATTTGTTTACTTAAATTAATATACCAAGAACCACCACATTAAAAGACAACAGCTATCACACGCTCTCAAAGGCACCTTGTTCATGAAATCCAGTGGTATATCATCTACAAATATAAATTGCATGTGTTTTAGTAAGATCATTGGCGCAATAATACTGCCATGATCACGCTACTCTACCACTATATACTATTACAGAAATTTGCATGATCAGGCATGTCAATCTCTTCACTGAGACTGAAAGCATGGGTACAGCTGAAACTTAAGATGTGTCCAGAAAATGACTAATTGAATAAAAATAGAAATGCTACTTAACTTAGTAATATAAACTTGGAGAGAAAGAGGGAGAACATATATCCTTCAACCAAATCGGCATATTTATCTCCATATAAGTAGCTTATTGGTTGAAAGAACCCCAGTGATAAAAGAAATCATGGCAGAAAGTTGAAATTCTAAACATAGTAAAAAAGACAATATCGAAAGTGTATGCAGCGCCTTAATTATTCAACTTATACCTCCTCCAAAGAAGCATTTCCAGCTCTTTCACCAATGCCATTTACTGTCACCTCAAGTTGCCTCGCCCCTGCATAAGCGCCCTAGTTTAGATTGCCCAAAAAGTGAGTGTCTTACACCTTTAAATATCAAAAGGGAGGTTGAATGAATGGTGGAAACAAAGAAACATACAGCTAATGTATTGGCCGTTGCAAGTCCAAGGTCATTCTGACAGTGTGTTGATATGATAACATTCTCTATTCCACGCGTATTGGCTTTTATATCTGCAATTAACTTTCCAAATTCAGAAGGAAGAGTATAACCAACAGTGTCTGGAATGTTGACAGTTGTGGCCCCAGCTTTAATAACTTCCTCCAGAACGTGATAAAGAAACTCCCTATCGGACCTGAGAAGCAAACATAAGGATCACAGAAAACGTTACATGGATCAAACTTGAAATTCCCAGTTGGAAGCATGGAACTTTCCACACAACTTCTTGATCCCTTGAGTATAGAGCACTAATACCCAATGCTCACAAGCAAACATTTAGGGGAAAGCCAAAGTTTAATAGAAGGAAAAAAGACGAAGCACAAAATTTACCAAAATTTGAATGAGTAATACAACCATATGTGATGTAGAGACCCAGACGGTGATAAAAACTAAAGCTAAAGATTGAGTTTGTGTAACAACATGACAATCATGTCCAATGATTAACAAAAATTATCAAAGAAAAATAATCCAGACTAAGTATGGGCTTAATTAGTATAGGAACAAATAATACAACTATTACAATGCAGAGCAAGCAAAGCAGGGAAGCAATGTAAGACAAATACTGACTGATCAATATAACATCTAAATCTCCCTCATCTCAACAATTCATGAAGATTAACTGAAAATATATATGCATTTTAGCCAGCTCCAAACCTTAACCCAAATAAGCCAGAAGGAAATACACCACGCCACTCTCTTTTCAGTAAGTTATCCTTCTTTATAGGATCAGAAAGCCACTCAAAAAACTATAAATCTATGTTGATGAGTCATCTCTGAACCTCCAAAATCCTAAAATCAATCCTTTGGAGTTCCTAAGGTCTAAAACGATTTAGAATGTCTTTCAATTAAGTGAAAATGAGGCTAAATAAAAGAAATTGAATTATAGATGCTCTACATTTTCCCGCCCATCTTACTTCCCCAAGAAAACCAAGCAAAAAAACAATTTTCATTTCTGTGCTCATCTCATTATTATTCTTTTCCTAAATTCAAAGATGCAACCTTTGCACGGCAGAAAAAAAGGTACCTCCCAGCATCCTCGGGACTAAACTCAACATCCTCGCACCCCAAACTCCGCGCATACGCCACCATTTCACTCGCGATCTTCACAACCTCCTCCTGAGACTTCCTCAGCTTGTACTTCATGTGAATCTCGCTTGTCGCAATGAAAGTATGCACCCGAGGCCTCTTTGCATGCCGCACGGCCTCCCATGCAGCATCAATATCCTTCTTATTGCACCTCGCAAGCCCACAAATCACCGGTACATGGCCACTCTCATCGGCAGGGTTGTTACCGACATCAATAGCGATGGAGCGGACGGCGTCAAGGTCATCAGGAGAGGAGGCGGGGAAGCCGGCCTCGATGATGTCAACGCCGAGACGGGCGAGTTGTTTAGCGACGGCGAGCTTTTCCACAGAGGTCATTGTGGCGCCAGGAGACTGCTCGCCATCACGGAGAGTGGTGTCGAAGATGCGGACGTAGGAAGGGTCGTCGATGCGGTTGGGGATGTAGGCCGTGCGGGGGAGGATAGAGCAGCGCGTGGCGAGTAGGGGGCGTGCGAAGGAAGGCGACGGGAGGGATCGGCGAGAGAAAGATGGAAATGTGGAGGAGATGCATGGCTTGGAGAGGAGAAAGATCGAGGGGCGAAGGTTAAGGTTAGGGTAGGGATTTGAGGATGAGAAGGAGGAGATGTGAATAGGGTTTGGCTTTGAGACGGAGAGGGAGGAGAAGGCCATGGCGGATGGGAGGAGCATCGAAGGGAGATGGAGAGGGTTAGGGTTTTAGAAAAGGGAGGTTGTGGCGCACGTGTTTAGGAGTTTTGTAGGGAATTTATTTATTCGATAAGGGTTTTTTAGGTCAAAGCAGCGAAATCCCCTTGGCCACTAAACTAAAACATAGGCGTGTATATAGTTGCAACTTATGCTTTGGGGCCGAGTACATATGGACACGAAGACCATTCATAATTCGGGTTCATAATTGTACACACTTTTTTTTTATGGAACCCAAATATAAATTAATCCAAAGACCTTTAAAATTTATTAAAAAAGAATTGACCTCCATCTATAAATTCTATTTTCACCCAGCAATTAGATATATTTATTTATTTATTTATTTATTTATTAAAAAAATATTTGCAAAATTGATTTTAGTTTTTTTGTAATTTTTATGTTTATTATCTTCTTACTTTAATGTATTATTTATTTTGGTCCAAAATATTTATTCCAATTTGATATGAATATGGCTTGAAAATTTCCTAACGGTTTTCTATTCAGGTGGGCACATTATGTTATTGTTCATGAGTGTGTTTAGCCTTATCAATTAGGGATCGCCTAGAAAAACCAAAGAAACTTGGCTTGTTTCTTAAAACTACTCGGCAAAATCCAAACTTCATCTAAAGGAGTGTTCATTTGGGCGTAAGTGAGGGGAAGTGGAAGGAAGTGGGTTGACTTCCTCCGCTTCTGATATTCTTTTTCTTTGAAATGGAAAGTGGTCACCTCCCCCACTTCAGACTGAAGTGAGTTTTAGTTATAACTCACTTCAGTATTTTTTACAATGAAGTGAGGGAAATGAGTCATTTATAAAGCTTACTTCCCCCATTTCCAAAAACTCTTCAGAATGACACCACTTACACCGAAATGAACACAATTAGTGGGAAAATGAGCACTTCATGGAAGAGACATTTTCGGCAAAATAAACACAGGAAGTGATAGAAGTCATATTACTTCAACTACTTCAGGAAAGTGACACTTCCTCCACTTCCTGACTTCCTCCCAGTCAGGAAGAGACACTTTCTGCAAAATATATATTGTATCAATGATTGTAGCTACAATTTGGTTTATCTAAAAGGACAAGTGTAATTTCTAAAGGTGAAAATTTAGATTTTGGGAGAACTACTAGAAACGCAGCAGAACAGGTGATGGATTTTCATGTCAAGAAGGCTTTCAGATGAGAATTCTTTCTAAATGGCTTTACTTGGGGTTGGCAGACCATTTGTTTATTTTCAAATGCATCTTGGTTATACGAAGAAAACACAAGTGTTGGTTTTGTTAAAGTTCGAGCTAATTTTCAAATTTATCTTGCAAGATGTAGCAATGGAACTGAGAATGAAGTGTGCTAGGGATTGGGATATTTGAATTGGGAGTATTTTCACCAACTCCAACAATTGTAACAAGCGTTCATTTCGGAGTAAGTGGAAAGAAGTGGGGGGAAGTCGACTGACTTCCTCGACTTATGATGTTCATTTTTTCTGAAGTGGGTTTTAGTTAAAATGCACTTCAATATTTTTACATCAAAATGGGGGAAGTAAGTGTCACGGCCTCAACCGATCACCTTCGGCCGTGCGGCACCTGACATGCACCATAGCGACAGGTCAGCTTTTCCTTGCAATAACAGTTAGTGAATCATGTTTGCATTACAAAGCACAGCGAAAATAAGAAGAAGCAAGCAAATCCGGAAAACCCCTCGGTACGAGAAACACGACACAAGGAAACCCATTTTGAGAGAGAAAAACATAAAACTCTCTTAGATTGAGAAATGTTTACAACCATGGCCAAAACCAACACCAAGTGGCTTTGCCTTATCCCAAAGACACATTTGACCCTATTACAAGAGCTACCCCAAATCCAAGCTTGATTGAGCCCCATGCCCAATACAGGTCTGGCGTGAATTCCCTGACTTCACTTAGCTTGCAGTGTCCTTTGACTCGACTGTAGCTTTAACCAGCCACCCTTGTTCACAGCGCGCAGCAGTACCGGTCACGCGCGGTAATACCGCGTGCCATCCTCGCCCCTGGCTCGGCAACGCTCCCGGCCACGTGCCTACTTGCATACGCCTGCTTAAAGCCTTATCAGATCCGGAATAAGCTCTCGGTTACCCGGCCTGATCAAGTGTCCCGCCCCGCCTAGACTTGCTAGAGATCCAACACTCTACATGATAAAAGTCTTGCGACACTTGACTCTTGGTATGGGCGCGCCTGCCCCACGAGCTCATCGGTCACACGCACGCCCACGGTCCAGCACGCGCGCGCCTCACGGTCTAAGCCAATGATCATGCGGGGTATTTCACCCGCCCTTGGTCCCGATACAACACAAGCGCCGATCCACCTGCGCGCGCTACCAAATCCACGCAGCTGTGCGCCCTCGTGGCTTGGTCTATGTGATACTGTATGCCCCCTGACCAAGTGTAAGGTCATCAACCCTTACAGTAAGACCCTATAAAAGCTTACTTCCCCCATTTCCAAAGGCTCATTTGATATCGTTGAAGGGGGAAAATGAACACCGAATGTGAGAAAAATGAACACTTCATGGAATGGTACTTCCTGCAAAATAAACACAGGAGTGGTAGAAGTCATATCGCTTCCCCCACTTCAAGAAAGTAAAGCTTTCCCCACTTCCTGACTTCTCTCCACTTACATCGAAATGAACGCCCCCAATGTGGATGAATATTCACTTGAATAAAATGTTAAGACAGCTACAAATGGAAGTTATATGCTCTAGAATTGAAATGATTCCCAAAGATTGGAACAAGTTAACCAGGATGCCCGATGAATATTCACTTGAACAAGTTATATGCTCTACGTGATCAGCTTGAGGAAAATTATTTATTACAAACCGAAATATCACGTCGTCTTGAACTTGAGGAGGAGGTTCAAATGGTAATTTATGCACTTGGCAGTTTGGAGTACTCTTTTGCTTCTCAATATCAATTTGCTTTGGCTCTACTAATGAGGGAAGACATTGGTATGTTGAGGATCGGAAAAATAGAAGTGTTTGATCCATGTCTTACCCCGGTAGATGCTAACTTGATTCGATCGTTTGGATGCAATGTGCTTTCTGTTAATGAATTTGCTAGAAGAAGAGTGGCGATGCCGCCATTATTATTTCTACCGCATGCACCATACGATCTCGTGGCTAATCTATTAGAAGTGAATTGGGTACCTATCAAGTTGGAGAATTTGATAATTCTAGGAACATCCATGCATCATTGGGCCACTTTGAAGGAGCAACCTGATCCACCCAAGCCACAATATGATGAACTAGAAAAACTTTGCTTAAAGGATCGTGTGAGATACATGCGAGCAATCTATGAGTGTAGTGTTAATTTTACCATTGACGAAGGGGAGGAGTGTTGGCCATTTGATAGCTTTCAATGGGTATTCTTTAATGCTCATCCCAACATCAATATCAATTCTCTTTTACCAAGTAAGTTTGTCAAGCTTGTATCATTTTACTTCCACAATTGAATGGTATATGTTACATAAATAATTAGTAAGTATTGAATTCTTTTTTTTGTCTTTAGAATTGGATTTCTCAACAGCAGATAAGATTCAAGTTCACTACTCAATTTCGCACTCGGGAGAAGATGTGATTAGGTGAGTGATTTTTTTGATAAATGCATGCATTTGAATTAAAATAGGCATAATCTTTGCGTAAACATCGTTTTCAATATAAAATAGCTTGTAATGTATGTGATTATTAAATGGCAGTGACTTACGTAGTTCCGCGGATGAACAATACTGTGAGATGTTTTTGCCGGACCAGGAATGGAAAAATAAATTCGATAGTAAACAAACATCTCGTGCCCCGTGTAAATATCGCAAAACGTGGAGTAGACCACAACAGGGTTGGATTAAGCTTAATTTTGATAGTTATGAAAATGGCCAAGGGAATTATGGATATGGAGGCGTTTTGTGGGACAGTGACGGAGAATCATTGGTTTCATATTCAGGACCTATGAGCCATAATGATGTTGATATCGGTAATGGTGATGCTACACTAGCAGTAGCAGCTCAAGTGGAAGGATTAAAACAAGGTATCATATGCTTCAAAAAGTGGTTACCTACCACTTATGGCGATCCAAAGTTGCTCATTGAAGGCAGTGCACTCAGTGTGATTAAATGGGCTAGAGCTTTGCTTCCACCGCAGACCATGTTTGTCGAGGCTTTCAAGGAGATGTGCATAATGCTAGATCAAATCACATGCGAGGTGCACCACATTTATCATGAAGCTAATATTGAAGCCAATCAATTAGCACAACAGGGTGTCACAGTCTCCTAGCTCCTCAGCACATGGAACTAGATAGTTCGCTATATTTTTTTATTTTTTTAATTTTTGAATGCATTCATTCGGTTATTTTTTTTTAATTATAGGATTTTTTTACTATCAAAGACCAAATAATTAGATTGTTATTAATTTGAAAAGGTAGATTTTTTTTTTGAGATAAGGCGACAAGCGCCAACTCTCAGGGGCGTACGCGTGGCGGGGGGATTGCCTCCAACGTCCTCACCCTTTTGGAACGGGGGAGCGCAGTTCGGGGGGATTGAACTCGCGTCTCCTCCCACGAGGGGACCCGAGGTACCGCTGGGCTACAAGCCCTTTGGTTTGAAAAGGTAGATTTATAAAAATATTTTTATTTATAATTTTTTTTTTTTTGAAAAGATGGATAAACCATTTAAATAAGTGCTATGGTTTAATGAATTGTAACTAATCATAAAACAAATAACTTTGATAATGAAATTCAAAGTTCACCTGATTCATTTGAGTGGTTGTGTTGATTAAGAATTTAAAAAAAAAAAACATTAGAAGGCACTATGGATGCCCATCGTTAAACTATTCTTTTGGGAGGAAAAAGTTATTTTTAAATTACATACTGTTAACTTAATTTGCAAGTTTTGAGTTTGTCTTTTATGATAAAACATAGAAAGATTTCATTATTTATATTCTATGACAAAACAAGGGAATCGAACTCTTCCATCTAAAACCAATTCATCAACATAAAATTCTACAATCAAATTCCAATTACATACCAACCTTCAGTTGTTCTACTCTTCTTCTTCTTCTTCGAGCCAATAAGAATTAGCCTTTTTTTTTCTCTTTTAATTTATTTTTTTTAAAAGAGAAGCTTATTAGGAAAAATGGAATGACGTGTGGACGCCAGATGGGAAGCCACGTCAGTCCGTTGGTGAAGTCCGGCGGAACATCAACCAATGATATACGATTGATTACAATAGGAATTTTTTCTTTTTTACTCTTCTTCAAGTACAAGTACATGTTGTTGCTTTGACTTGCTATTACTATGGTCCAGTTGCTATTACTAAGAAACCGGCAACATTGGATACTTGATGCATTCCTATCCTCCAATTTAATCCACATCAATATATGCTATTAGGAAGACCTTCTCACTCACAGGAGAGGGCAAATTACATATAATTGGTGGGGTGGGATTAGCTTCCCATGTCTACAGTTCCACAGACAAAAAGCTAATATACTTTATGGTATCATCAGGAGATGAATTAAATCTATAAAATTGATGCAATAAAAGATTACATGTAACACGCATACAACATGGAACTGTTTAGTTGGACCGGACATGGATTAGACTTTGCTTGTTGCCGGTATAGATTTTGTTCCTGCCCTCATCATAGAACAGAGCTCTTGCATCCTCTAATGGTTCTCTGATGGTGCTTCTAATGGAAGATCTTCCGGTCTCATTTCTACCATGAAGATTGATACAGAGTTGGGGATCGTTCGCACATATCTTGGTGATACATTTGCCAGTCAGGATGTCACTCATGTTTATAGAACCAACAGCAGAAACTTCTCTCTCATCCTCAACAGTATTCTTCAGCTTTACAGTAGCATATCATCAAGTCTTGGTCACTGGTAATGTGGATGTTGTTGGTGTTACAATGTGGGTGCCAGAGTAAATGGTCCTCAAAGGAAGTGACTACCTCTTTTCGGAAGTGCCAGATAGCAACCGTCCCGTTTCGGAGGAAAAGATGATTCTTGTAAAGAAATACAAATGGTGACGAAGTCATGAATTCAGTCATGCTGACTTCAGTCAACTCTGAATTTCTCACATCAAGGTTCTCATTCTCTTGTTTGACCAGAAGCTTCACATTGAACTGCTCAATGAAGTCGACCTTCTTGTTGCAGTGTAACAAATGATTGAAAGACTTCAATACTATTTATTCCATTTTCAATTGAGAGTATTTTTAATGGAACATAACCAGGAGTTCTGTTGAATATAAACAACATAATTCCTGGGCTGATTTGGATCTCTTGCACGTTCTTATCATATATTGAGTACAAGAAAAAGCAGTTCTTCAAGTCATTGACTATTTGACTTTGTAAATGCCACATGTGTTGAGAACGTCAGTACTTTGCCATTTACATCATCAAATTCAACAAAAAAACCAGGACATTTGAGTGATTCAGTTTCGAAAAGGGGGAAACTAGCATCCAATTGATAACAATCCTAATAGACTCTACCGGAGTTGTCTTATTTGTCGTATGAGTAAAAACAACACAAAGACCCGACTGTACAAGAGCAAATATAACACAATGATCTCAATAATTTCCGACTTTTTTTTTAAAGGAATTGTAGCCTAAGGAACCAATGAATGTTGTCATCATAAGTAATAAACTCCCATGGTCCTGGAGCTAAATGTTGCGAAATTTCTCAGAGGCATTGGACGAGGTGCTACAGGACATACGTGGCAGCCCCCCGATCTTTAGGCGCATGAGCTTCTTCACCGAATTCAGATAACCTCGTTCACAGAGTTTCCTCAAAAACTCTCTGCCTACAGAGAGGGATATTCCACCCTCGCTGCCGTCGGCATCAGCGGTGGATGAGCGGCGATGGCGGTGATGGTGGTGGCTCTTTATATATATATATATATATATATATATATATATTGGATACGGGCGAGGGATATTCCACCCTCGCCAGTCTAAGTAGCGGCGATAATGCGTGGCAACGACCAAAGAAAGAGGAGAAAAAAATAGAGAGAGAGAGAGAGACTTTTTTTTTTCTTTTCTTCTTCTTCTCTGTTTTCTTCATCTCTCTTCCTCCTCCTTATTCCTTTCTTTCGATCCACTCACACCCCTTATTAAAATGGCTCTTAATTAACCACCATGCCTCCACGTGATGATTAATCGTGGAGTAGGTCCCATGTCCCCACGTTTCAATTTTATTTTTTTAAATTCAATTTAATTAATTCATTATTTTTTTAATTTATTTAATTTTTTAAAAACATGTAATTAAGATAAACATATATTATAATTTTTTAAGATAAACTTAGGATACTGGAATTTTTAAAATAAACTTATTCGGATTAAAATTAGAATATCAAAAATTTTATATAATTAATGGTTATTTAAAAAAAAATTTGATTTGAATATTTATTTTGTGTTGTTTTGAATGTCTATTTTAATTTTTATTTAGTATTTTAATTTTATTTTAAATATGTTTTAGATAAAGTCATAACAAGTATAATAAATATATATACATAATCAGCTTGAAAAACCACACTATGTTAAACATGAGATAACATGAACAACTGGTTAAGCAATTAAATAAGAGTTGCAACCCTTTTTCATTTGTTTTTTTCAGCATTCCCTCCTCCCCTGTAGAGCTCCCTCCGCCAGAGTTTCCAGAGCTTGTAGAGCTTCCAGAGCTTCCTCCGCTAGAGTTTCCAGAGCTTCCTCCTCTAGAGCTTCCAGGGCTCCCTTCACAATTCCCAGTATCCTCCTATGTTCTTTTTGGTTTTTCACATCGGGGACACTTGGGCCTTTTACTAGCATGGGTATTAAGGGCGCTCAAAGAAGTAAATTTTGCACCACATCTGCCACAATAGTAAGTCACCATGGTTGAGAAAATAATTGTAATGGTGGTGGTGAATGTGGGATTAAATAATCCTCACTCTCATTGTTAGTCAAATGATAGTACTACATACAATACATGTGTTTGAGAAATATTCTGGAGGAAAAGAGAAGGATAGAAAGAAAAGATGGCCACATGACAATGAAAAAACTACATGTGTTTATCCACTTTTTTTCAAAAAAAAAATAACATGCAATTCATACGAGATAACAAATTTTTTCTAATTATTGTGTTATTTTATCATAATAATATTTGATCATCATATAAAAGCATTTTTTAATATTAATTATAGATATATCATTTAAAATTCAAAAATTATCTGAAAGCTTTTGATTTATTAGTATTAATTTAAGATATTCATTTTGAAAAAAAAATTTCAAATTAAATCTGTGCTACACTAATTGAGAGTGCAGATATAATGAGATTGCCATATTTTATACGTGCCCTGGCATGTGTTTTGTTGAATGTGTAATTTATGAAAAAAAAATTTTAAATAAAGTGGATAAATTAAAGCTTTATTAAAATTAAAAAATAGGAGAAAACACAAGGGTTTCACTCTCACTTCGGGTGAGGAAAAAATACAAGAAGATAAAAGGGCAAGTAAGAAAAAAAAAACTGAAAAGAGCATCTCAGGCCTGTTTGGTGGAACAAAAGGAGCATCTACTTGAAAATTCAAGGGCAAACAAACAGGAAAATATGCTTTATGTGAACTTCTAAAGAACCATAATTGAACAGAAAAAGGAACACTCTATTAATTATCGCAAGGATATAATGAGGAAGTACCTTGAAAGTACCAATACCCTGCCGTCTATCACACCCAAAGTGTGCCCATTCTCCGCACAAGCCACAGTTCACCCAATCTCCAGGAGCACTATTGTCAACGGCTTTTGGGTCAATTGGCACTTGGGTCCTCTATGAGGACACCTCGCAAGTGGCGAGAGTTCGAATCCTTGGGGTGAAGGTGCATGTCTGAGAGCTGTAAGCATAAACTGTGGGTGGTCCCAGCGCTCACGTGTGCGCGGACCCTACAGGCCGCAGTCGAGGTGTGTGCACGTCCCTGTCTTAGTTTAGCAGGCCCATTAGGAGTTTCGTTCTTCTTTAACACAAAAAAAAAGAAGCTTGTTTGTTAGTATAAACATTCCATTCCATAAGACTTCTAAAAATAAAAAGGAATAAGCAGAGAGGTAATAACAAGCCACAAACCTGTGGCATAGCAAGCAGCACTCCCCATCAACATCATCAGGCGCTAGTTCATACTCTAACAAGTATGTTTCGTAATGCTGTTTTAGTGTATTACCAACACCCTGAAAAGCAAAATATGAGCAAAAACTTTACACAGAGATATAATACTTGGCAGTATATAACAGAAAGAATGTGATGTTTGAGTGATTTGATCAGGAATAATCAGCTACAAGAGTAAGAAATATTGTTTAGGTGCATATATATATATATATAGTCATGTGATACAATGGATTTCCTTAAGCATGTGTTCTTTCTCCTATGCAGAAGATAAGAAGGAAGAACTAAACAACACATTTTCCCAGAAGATTCTGACCAAATGTTGAGGAAATTAAAAAGTTAAGTGACATTAAGAAAATAGAAACATATATACTGTCATTCTATTGCTCATTGTATGGTTCCGCATCTTTGAGAACACTTGTCCTTTCCGGTTTATCCCATTTCCAACATGAAAACCTCCTCTCGAAACCACCCGAAATCCAAGGAAAAATCTCACAGTAAGCTTTCTTTTTATTTCATGAATAATAAGACATATACCAAAATAATTTTAAAAAACATTACCTCTCTATATAGATCTTGATACTTAGGAGCATCTTCCCATCAATTACGTCAACACAATCCTTACATATAAACATAATATAAAATATAAATATCAAAATGCTTATCTTCATCAATTGCGTGAAATAGATATATATATATATATATGCTAAAATATTTAAAGATTTCCTTAAAGTAGGGGAAAAGTATTTTATTATAAAATATCTCAAGAGGGACTATTGCTCTATTAAGCTGGATAAGGAATTTATCTTCTAATTCAATTATTGCTTGTACGTATCACATTATGTGAATGGCAACTAATAGTCTCTTTTGAACGTCGAAACCAGAAGTTCACTTCATGATCCTTGGTACTATGTGTAAGTATATATAAGATATTCGAATCTTGTTCTTTCACATTTGCCCATAGTATAAGTCTTGGGCTGTCTTCTTTCTCTAACATTTCAGCTACCTTAAAAAATGTAGGAGGTTCCATTCTCACTATGTTACGACTAGTCTCACTGTTCATAATACGAGTCATTATCTCATCTTGAATCCGTTCTCTTTCGAAGATGATAGTATATGTCATTTTTCTTCTACGAGAATGCCTTTGGATGAAGTACCATTGAGCAACAAGACAAACAACATGAGCTATCATATTTTGCACCATAATCCACTAGTCTATAATTTCATCATTATCAATCTAAATTTGATAAAAATATAAATGATAAGAATTATTAGATTAATCATATGCAAAAACTAATACGCCAAATATGTCTGCATAAACTCATCAAAATTGTATAGAGCTAAAAACACAATGAGCTTAAAGACGGTTTACAAAGAAGTAGTACACTAACTATAGATAACAATTATTTTTACGGAATTAAGAAATGATGAAAAAAACTGTAACATGCCTATTAAAATCTTCATTTGTTGTAATTATTGAATGGTATATCTTATTCAACTATAACAAAGAAATTAAGAAATTTTTGGTTGGCCTTGCAATAAGATATACCCTTAAATAAAAGGGTGAACAACACAATGGCTGCGATGTAAGTAATAATAATATACATAAATAAATAAATAAATAAATAAAGGATGAATAGATCATAGTAAAATTGAATAATATTGATGTAGAAGGCTAAGGATTAAACCCCTTCTTTGGATCAATGTTGTTAATCTAAACAAAGTTTCTTTTCTTAAAGATCCCTTGGTGTTTTAACATCTCATTCAAGGTTAAACCTTTCTATTTAAACGTGGATGATAATATTACTAGTCTCCAATTGTCTAAAGTGATCAGTAACTCTCCTTGGTATTTGGAAGCTTCAAAAAATTATTTTGAGAACTCCTTTAACTTGCCTTTGTTAAAGATGAGGCTGGTGGATCCAAATGTGAATAATAGTTGGTGTTGGCTCCCATCTTCAAATAACAATAAAATTCTTTGCTTGGCTTGTCATGCATGAAAGGATCAAAACCTTTCAATATCCCCATTATCTAAACTTAGGCCCTGATAATCCATGTGTATTCTTTGGTCTAGAGAAAAAAATCATTGCTCCTTTTTTTTTTCAATGTTAGAAGAATCATTAGATTTGGTTACGGGTGGTGAGGTTCACTAGTCTTAGGCTTCATCAAGTTCATAACCTTCTCAGTGGTGCTTGATTAGACTCTCTTAACTCCAAGAATGCTATATATATATATATATATATATATATATATATATATTGTATCAATGATTGTAGCTACAATTTGGTTTATCTAAAAGGACAGGTGTAATTTTCAAAGGTGAAAATTTAGATTTTGGGAGAACTACTAGAAAGGCAGCAGGACAGGTGATGGATTTTCATGTCAAGAAGGCTTTCAGATGAGAATTCTTTCTAAATGAATTTGCTTTGGGTTGGGAGACCATTTGTTTATTTTCAAATGCATCTTGGTTATCTGAAGAAAACACAAGTGTTGGTTTTGTTAAATTTCGAGCTAATTTTCAAATTTATCTTGCAAGATGTAGGAATGGAACTGAGACTGAAGTGTGCTAGGGATTGGGATATTTGAATTAGGAGTATTTTCACCAATTCCAACAATTGTAACAAGCATTCACTTCAGAGTAAGTGGAAAGAAGTGGGGGGAAGTCGACTGACTTCCTCCACTTATGATGTTCATTTTTTCTGAAATGGGTTTTTAGTTAAAATTCACTTCAATATTTTTTGCATTGAAATGGGGGAAGTAAGCCCCTATAAAAGCTCACTTCCCCCACTTCCAAAAACTCATTTGAAATCATTGAATGGGAAAATGAATACCGAAAGTGAGAAAAATGAGCACTTCATGGAATGATACTTCCTGCAAAATAAACACAGGAGTGGTGGAAGTCATATCACTTCCCCCACTTCAAGAAAGTAAAGCTTCCCCCACTTCCTGACTTCTCCCCATTTACATCGAAATGAACGCCCCCAATGTGGATGAATATTCACTTGAATAAAATGTTAAGACAACTACAAATGGAAGTTATATGCTCTAGAATTGAAATGATTCCCAAAGATTAGAACAAGTTAATCGACATATTAGGATGACAAGGCAGGATGTCAAGTGATATTTCTCCATTTCATAGAGGTTTAGAGTTATCTAAATGGCTCAATGGCTCATGAAGAGGATTAATGATCTAAGTTTGTTTCTAATTTTTGTGTTCTTCATTTGTGATCTGGTTCATAGACTATTTTTTATTTAATTTATGGAATAGCTCATACAGCTCTCTTAACAAAAGAATCACTACTTTAAGATTACAAATATCACATCTATCAAGGGGCAAATGGAGGGTTATGGAGCATCTCCCAGTGTCTTTGATTCATCTTCTCATTCAACTCATGGAGGATTGATGCCGCAATTAGAACCAAGTAAAGGGTCTCGTATTAGTTGACAAAATTTGTCTTGCCTAAAAAAAAAAAAATTAAAAGAAGTCAATATATATTATTATCTAATAAAATCAACACCTTATACTAAACAATAGATGTGAATGTTAAATAGATAAAATGAAAATAGTAATATAAACTTGAGCATGATAAATGATTATTGAGTTTGGTAAGGAGTAAAATGAAATATTAAACAGAAATATATAATATGAGATATGTAGTGCTAATAATAAATATAATCAAGTAAAATGGTTGGAAAGAGATAAATCAAATTACAGACATTCAATACAATGATATATCCCCATATTCTGAAAATAAATTTTGGCAGAACCATTCCCAATATACATCTCCTCCCGAGAGCTCACCATAAGGGTTGTACTAACTCGTTATCAATCCTTTCCTGAACAATGAGTGATACCATGCAAGCTTGCCACCCCTAGTCATGAGTCATGCACACATTTGCCGGAGTACAACCCATGTCTTGCTCGGCTAGGCCACAATAAGCCACTTGTTGTGGTTGGTCAAGCATGCATGGTAAGGTTGAGTTGGCCAAGCCACAATGAATGATGAGATTGTCTTACTGAAGCTCACTTAGACATGAAGAAAATTTGTGCCCTAGTCAAGCTCACCGAGGCTGGGATAAGCTTGCCATAGTTTTGGGGAGCTCCTTGTAGGGACAAGGGCAAGTTAACTCAAGGAGCTCTCACAAGAGTGAGCAAATTAGCTTTAAACCCCACAAGTTTGGGAAGGCCAAAATACGCTCGCCCATTGACATAATTAGGCCTAGCCACAACAGGTAATGTGCCTAGCTCACTGAAGCAGACATAAACTCAATTGGCCACAACCTTGCTTGGACCTGGCTAGCTCACCCAAGTACGCACAAACTTGCTTGGCTTCGAGTCTAAAGCAAGCTTACTGTAAAGGTTGATGACATTACACTTGGTCAGCGGGCATACAGTATCGCATAGGCCAAGCCACGAGGGCGCACAACTGCATGGATTTGGTAGCACGTGCGGTTAGCGCGACGCATGTGTTGTGTCGGGACCAAGGGCGGGTGGAATATCCCGCATGATCATAGGTTGAGACCGTGAGACGCGCGCGCGCCAGACCGTGGGCGTGCGCGTGACCGATGAGCGCGTGGGGCAAGGCGCGCCCATACCAAGAGTCAAGTGTCGCAGGACTTCATCATGTAGATTGTTGGATCTCTAGCAAGTCTAGGCGGGGCGGGACACTTGATCAGGCCGGGTGACAGAGAGCTGATTCCGGATCTGACAAGGTTTTACACAGGCGTATGCAAATGGGCACGTGGTCGGGAGCGTGGCCGAGCCAGGGGCGAGGATGGCACGCGGTATTACCGCGCGTGACCGGTACTGCTGCGCGTTGTGACTAAGGGTGGCTGGTTAAAGCTACAGTCGAGTCAAAGGACACTGCAAGCTAAGTGAAGTCAGGGAATTCACGCCAGACCTGGATTGGGCATGGGGCTCAATCAACCTTGGATTTGGGGTAGCTCTTGTATTAGGGTCAAATGAGTCTTTGGGAGAAGACAATGCCACTTGGTGTTGGTTTTGGCCATGGTTGTAAACATTTCTTAATCTAAGAGAGTTTTATGTTTTTCTCTCTCAAAATGGGTTTCATGTGTCGTGTTTCTCGTACCGAGGGGTTTTCCTGTTTTGCTCGCCTCTTATTATTTTCGCTGTTCTTTGTACTGCAAACAGGAATTCACTAACTGTTCTTGCAAGGAAGGCTGACCTGTCGCTATGGTGCATGTCAAGTGCCGCACGGCCGAAGGTGATCGGTTGAGGCCGTGACAGCTGGTATCAGAGCTACGAGTTTGTGGCTTGAAGCGAAGCGCGAGAAGACACATAAGTGAAGACGGTGGAAATGGTGACTAGCAAGAAGGATCGTTTGGATCGCCTTGAGGAGACAGCGGAGCGGTTGGAGAACGTCGTCGGGAGTGTCGATGATCAGCTCGAGAACCTGTCGAAGATGGTGGAAGATCTTGCGAGTAGATATCGCGAGAGCCAGATGACTGTCGAAGTGCTGAAGACGACTGTGGAAGTCTTGAAGACGAGGGTGTAGTCTCTGGAGGCCGAGGTCGACCAACTTAAGGAAGCTAGTGCTTCACCTGTCTCGTGGGAGGCGCCCACGAGAGTGAAGGTCCCCGAACCTTCCCCATTTGATGGCGCACGGAGTGCCAAGACACTGGAGAACTTTCTTTGGGACATGGATCAGTACTTTAAGGCTACAAGAGTACCGGGCCATGAGCAAGTTCCGTTGGTCGAGATGTACTATACTGGCGATGCGAAGCTATGGTGGCGAACTCGTTAGCAAGAAGACGCTCAGGCGGGTCGGACAAGTTTGAACTCGTGGGTCGAGTTGAAGAAGGAATTGCGGGAGCAATTCTTGCCTGGCAACACTGCTTGGGTAGCTCGTTCAAATCTGAAGAAGCTACGGCAAACAGGTACTGTCCGGGAGTACGTGAAAGAGTGTTCATACTTGATGCTGGATATCAGGGACATGTCCGAGGAGAACAAGTTGTTTAACTTCCTTACGGGACTCCAGAGTTGGGCCCAGATCGAGGTACGGAGGCAAGGCGCGAAGGACCTCACCTCCGCGATCATAGCAGCTGAAGCACTGGTGGACTTTGCAAACCTTACCCGGTGGAGAGGGTGAGAAGGCGAAGTTCAAATCCAAAGACAAAAAGCCAGTGGAGAGAAGGGCCGAAGATGGGTTCCCGAGGAGGAAGCCCAACGGACAGGACAGATGGAATAGACCCAGGAATGATGGGAAAGCAGCGAGTGGTTCCGTCACACTTGGAGTTGACGGAGTTGAGGATATAACTCACAGAGCTTGATAATGGCTTCATTTAGCCACTTGGCTTGCTGGTGTTGTTCCAGAAGAAGCGGGAGGGCTATCTTCGACTGTGCGCGGACCACCGAGCGTTGAACAGAACACGGTGTTTGTAGTGAATCCTATGGTAGATCACATTGTTCACTTAAAGCAGGGATTATCAAGATGGAGGGAGAATCAGCTGTATGTGAAGTTGGAGAAATATCATTTCTCGGGGTGAAGTCCGAATGGATCGGGCTAAGGTGGCGGCGATTTTGGACTGGCCTGCACCGTCCAAGGTACCGGAGTTACGATCTTTCCTCGGCTTAGCCAACTACTATCGCCGGTTTATCGAGGGATATTCAAGAAAGGTCGTGCCGCTCACCGATTTGTTGAAGAAGGACCAGCCGTGGGGCTGGGCCGAGAGGCAGCAGGCTGTTTTTAACAAGATCAAGAGTGCAATTGCAAGTGAACCAGTCTTAGCATTGGCCAACTTCGAAGAACCTTTTGAGGTGCACACCGATGCATCATACAAGGCCGTTGGCGGTGTCCTTGTTCAGAACGGGCATCCGGTGGCGTTCGAGAGTTGGAAGCTGAAAGACGCGGAGCAGCGCTATTCGGCGCATGAGCGGGAGATGCTCACCGTTGTTCATTGCTTACAGGTATAGAGAGTGTACCTTCTGGGCACCAAATTTCTTGTCAAAACAAATAATATTGCCAATACATTCTTTGCTACTCAAAAGAAGCTGTTGGCTAGACAAGCTCGTTGGCAAGAGTTCTTGCAGGAATATGATTTTGAATGGCAGCACAAACCGGGGAGACACAACCAGGTAGCTGATGCGTTGAGTCGCAAACAGATGGTTGAGTACATGGCTGCGTTAGCGCAAGTGGAGAATGACTTGCAAAATCATATCGAGGAGGTAGCAAAGACGGACAGTCAGTATGGGAAGTTGATCAAAAATGTCCAAGACGGAGTCATGCGCAAGTACTGGGTAGAGAATGGGCTTATCTACGCCAAAGGCAATAGACTTTATATGCCGAAATGAGGGAAGATTCGGCAAGAGCTCCTTAGAGAGCATCATGATGTTCCATGGGTGGGACATCCCGGTCATGAGCGAATGAAGGCCTTGCTCATAAGACATTATTATTGGCCTGATATGGGCGAAGACATTGAAGCATATGTGAAGACGTGTTTCGTGTGTCAACAAGACAAGTCGGAAAGAAGACGGGAGGCCGGTTTTCTCCAGCCGTTGAGTATTCCGGAAAGGCCATGGGCATCAATTTCCAAGGACTTTATCACCGGATTTCCTAAGGTGGAAGGGATGTCGACCGTGATGGTGGTCGTGGACCGATTCACAAAGTATGCGGTATTCATACCCGCACCGGTAGTGTGTTCGGCAGAGGTGTCTGCGGAGCTGTTCCTGAAGCATGTGGTGAAGCACTTTGGGGTACCGAAAGACATCGTAAGCGATCGAGATGCTCACTTTACTGGGCGGTTCTGGACGGCGTTGTTCGGGTTGTTGGGCACAGAGTTGAAGTTTTCAACAGTGAATCATCCGCAGACGGATGGACAGACGGAGAGGATCAATGCTCTGTTGGAAGAGTATCTCCGGCACTATGTTTCGGCTTCGCAGAAGAATTTGCTAAGTCTGCTTGATGTGGCGCAGTTTAGCTACAATCTTCATCGGTCTTCATCGACAGAAAAGAGTCTGTTTGAGCTTGCATACGGATACCAACCTATTACTCCTTCAGAGGTGGCGAAGAGGAGGACAGGAGGGAAATGTCCTGCCGCGTATCATTTTGCTATTGATCGGCAAGAGATGATGGAGAGTGCTCGGGATAGCCTCGCCAAGGCGGCTCGCCGAATGAAGAAGTATGCAGATGAAGGGAGACGTCCTTCGGAGTTCCAAGTAGGGGACAAGGTTTGGTTGAAGCTCACTCCATAGGTGTGGAAGAAGTTACATCGGAAAGATGTACACAAAGGCTTAATCGCGAGGTATGATGGGCCTTTCACTATTGTCCAGCGGCTGGGCAACGTGGCATATCGTTTGGATCTCCCCGATCGGCTGAAACTCCATCCAACTTTTCATGTGAGTTTCTTGAAGCCATGCCACGAGGACCCCACGGATCCATCGAGGGCGAAGAAGAGTCGGGCTCCGCCGACTATTCGCAAGGAGTTCAGCAGGGTGGCTGAGCGGATCCTAGACCGAAGAGTAGAAGGCTAAAGCAAGAAGAACCGCAGGGTATTCTTTCTTGTCCAGAGGAAGGACTTGCCTATGTCGGAGGCAAGCTGGGAGCGTGATACTACTCTTTGGCAGTTCGAGGAGTTGGTGGAAGACTTCTTGAGTTCAATACCGACGAGAATGTCGGGTTCAACTAGTGGGGGTGATTTGTAAGGGTTGATGACCTTACACTTGGTCAGCGGGCATACAGTATCACATAGGCCAAGCCACGAGGGCGCACAGCTGCGTGGATTTGGTAGCGCGTGCGGTTAGTGCGACGCGTGTGTTGTGTCGGGACCAAGGGCGAGTGGAATATCCCGCATGATCATAGGCTGAGACCGTGAGGCGCGCGCGCGCCAGACCGTGGGCGTGCGCGTGACCGATGAGCGCGTGGGGCAAGGCGCGCCCATACCAAGAGTCAAGTGTCGCAGGACTTCATCATGTAGAGTGTTGGATCTCTAACAAGTCTAGGCGGGGCGGGACACTTGATTAGGCCGGGTTACCGAGAGCTGATTCCGGATCTGACAAGGTTTTATGCAGGCGTATGCAAGTGGGCACGTGGTCGGGAGCGTGGCTGAGCCAGGGGCGAGGATGGCACGCGGCATTACCGCGCGTGACCGGTACTGCGGCTCGTTGTGACCAAGGGTGGCTGGTTAAAGCTACAGTCGAGTCAGAGGACACTGCAAGCTAAGTGAAGTCAGGGAATTCACGCCAGACCTGGATTGGACATGGGGCTCAATCAACCTTGGATTTGGGGTAGCTCTTGTATTAGGGTCAAATGAGTCTTTGGGAGAAGACAAGGCCATTTGGTGTTGGTTTTGGCCATGGTTGTAAACATTTCTCAATCTAAGAGAGTTTTATGTTTTTCTCTCTCAAAATGGGTTTAATGTGTCGTGTTTCTCGTACCGAGGGGTTTTCCGGTTTTGCTCGCCTCTTATTATTTTCGATGTGCTTTGTACTGCAAACAGGAATTCACTAACTGTTCTTGCAAGGAAGGCTGACCTGTCGCTATGGTGCATGTCAGGTGTCGCATGGCCGAAGGTGATCGGTTGAGGCCGAGACACTTATCGAGGTGAGACTTTGAGCTTGTTAGCGAGAAAGAAGGGAATCAAAGGACAAATATCGGAAAACTAATAAATTTAAAGCAATATAGTTAAATTTAAATAATAAATGATTAAAAGGTAATGTTTTAAAAAATATAGGGATGTTTGGGGTAGCAAAGATTGATAAGTATTATTGAGATATGTAGAAGGACTTTGTGGCCATGTGTCCCAAACTTAGACTAGACAATTTAGGCTCATATTTGGCAGGCTTGTAGGTGCTCGCCAAAATGGACGAGCATGGAGACACCAACTTTATATATATATATATAGCTTTAAGGAGTGGGCAAATAAGATATATTATATTGATATCCACATGTTTCCAACCATAAAACGACACAAAATGCGAAAGATAGAGATTGAAATGCATGCTTTCTATTACAATAAATTAATTTCTAAAAGAGAAAATTGTTTCCACCCGTACGGAGTGAGTGTCATCGATGCAATACACCATTGCATATACAAAAGCTTTCCGTGTTGCTGCCCTCTGCTATCCAATTAACCAGGGTGAAATGAATTAACAAATAATTTACTTTAAGAAATACATATATACAGTTAGCAACGTGTGCATGAGCAGGGAATTTGATTATTCAATCTTGTTCTTTTACCCAGCAACACAGGTTTAGACTGCAAATTGCCACCCACAATCGGAGATCTGTTACCACCACTACATCTAATAGAGCTTGAACTCAGAGCTTTTAAATCCTTACACCAATACCTTATGATGCAGGATCAATATTGCTGAGCTATGAACTCTTTAGCTAACATATTTTTTTTTTCCCCCAAAATTATAAATTATATATTTTATTAGTTAAAATTTCAAATATCAATATTAACATTTTCTTTACATCAATCAGATAAATATATAATTTTGAGTATTTAGCCTTAATTCTTTTTGTTATTTCTCAATTTTGATAAAAATTAGGTTTTGTCTTAATAACAAATTCAAACAACCAATCAACCATGGTCTACACCTAGCTTAACTAATGCTTTAGCAACCGCAAGCATTATATTAGGAATATAATTTTTTATTAATAAGTTTAAAACTTCTCTAGGGGCCTATTTGCAAATACAGGATCAATATTTTAAAAATAAAGGACTAAAACGCTCAACTTCCCGTTCAGGACAAATACAGTTTAATTATTATTTAATTAACGATACTGATGATTAATGCCACTCATGCCTTAATTATAATTAAAAAGATAATTACAATAATTAAAATAATTAAAACACACACCGGCCCAGTCAAAGTAATGCTTATCCACGCCATCTCAACTTGAGAGGAACCTTCAAGAACCCCCCCAACCTTCTTAAATCTCAAACTCAACCCAAATTCACCCCAAATGAAACCCAGATTCACTTCCAGCCAATCACAGCTCCGCATTTGATAGACCCTCTATCCACCACGAACTCAGGATGCTCTCGGACACGTGTCGTCACCTCGCCCACCCCACTCCAAGAGGGCCCCACTAACCCAACTCCTTATGAACACGTGTCCACCTTCTCAACAATTCACCCACTAGCTCTCTCTCTCTCTCTCTCTCTCTCTCTCTCTCTTTGAGACTGCGCTTCTGGAAACCTCCGGGACCCCGATTACTCGCCGGGAAAAGGGTGAAAGATCGCCGATTTTTTGCAAGAGAATCGAAGACGAAGACGTTGCTCGAGGGTTTTAGGGTTTGGCTGTGGATTTTTGTGTGGGTTTTGCGATGTTAAGCTTGGATCGTGGGTGGTCTGGAGGTTTGGCGCCGGAGATCGTTTGCCGCTTTGAAGATGTTTGATTGGGACGAGGACCGGGTGATCTTATTTTTCCTCAGTTTTGATTCCTTTTTCTTGTGGGGTTTCCCCTTGTGTTTTGGGATTTGTGTGGTTTTGATCCTTGTGGGATTGGGGAGTGAGATTGGTGGTTTATTTGGTGTTTTGCTTGTTTGAAATTTGAAGTTTTCTTATATTTTGAGCTAGATCGAAAGAGAAATTGAAATTTTTTTAGATCAGCAAAAGTTAAACTCGGTCTTAGGCTTTGATTGCATTGAAGATAGATGCTTTTTTTTTTTTCCTCTTTTTTTCTAAAAGATTCTACTGCTAAGGTGGAACAAAGGCTCAGTTTTTGGATTCTCTCTGTGGTTCTTGTTTTGATGTGATTCTAGGTTTTCTAAGTAGATCCATAAAGGAAGTCTTGGGAGCCTGTTAATGAACAGTTGAATTTTCTTATCCTATGTTCTTTTACTCACAGTCCTTGGTCGAATTCTATTGGACACAAATTATTGAACTCCCAACTAGAATGAATAAACTTTGATAATGTTATTCAAATCGGACTTGTTTGCATCCTCTTGAATTTCAGGAAGAAAACTAATCAACCTGGCTATTTGATAATTTTTGTAATTTCAATCTATAACTCCTTCAGCAGGGGCGGAGCTACATGCATGCTTGTGGGGTCATCTGACCCTACAAAAATTTTAAATTTTTTTTAATATATATAATATATTTATAAATTTTGACCCCACAACCACAACAAAATGTTTCTTAATATATATAATATATTTATAACTTAAGTTCTGACCCACAACCAAATGTTTTTTAATATAAATAATATTTATATATTCTGATACAAAGATTTTAGTTACAAAAATATTAGGGTTGATTTTCCCCCAACCGGCCCAACCTTTCCCCATCTCTCTAATCTCTAAACTCCATCCATCTTCTTCCCCATCTTTTCCCCATCTCTCTAATATCTGACCTCCAATTGTTTCAAAATATGAAATCTCGCCGTGGACAATTGTGAATGATAGGTATGAGTTTTATAAACAATTTTTTTTTTGTCATTTGTATTTTTTATAATGCTTTAACTATATCTATAAATATATACATGATTTTCTTGTATTATAAATGGTAATATTATGTTTAAATACTTATTGTAGGAGCATATGAACTTTTTTATTTTTTATTTCTACATAACTTTATCTGTATTTTATAAGGTCACATTTAACATGTTCAAGGAAGTCGTTGGAAACAATATCTTTTTATGGTGCCATTGGACTTTTGCAATTTAAAAAATGATATATTTTTTATGCATTTCCAGGTAATATATGTGGTTTGTGTTAAAAACTTTTTTTTTTTTGTTTATTTGTGCTTCATATAATGGTTTAACTATGATTGTTATATATAGATAAACATGTTTGTATGTCGTACATATGATAATATTGTATTGATTGATCCCACATCATAAACTTTCTGGCTCCGCCACTGTCCTTCAGTCAATCGGGTGGTGTCAGTTCATAGGGGAATTCATTTTCTATTGTAACTGGTAACCGGTAAGTATGATTAGATTGTAAGGGAAGGCAAGAGGAGGTTCGAATGCGATTATTACATCTTCTAGTCCCAAACAATTTTTTTTAATATTGATGTTATGTGCTAGGTGACATAAGCAATCTTTAATCTGTAGCTTTTTGGTGATAAACGTTGATACATAGAGGATAAAATTGTCTTATTTGTATGAAATTGGAACTACGGTTCATCCAATGTTCTTAATATCATCATGTTCTTGTTACATTCCATGTTAGGAAGCAAATTTATCCATTCCTAAAGTTGAATCATACTATTTTATATATATTACCGTTCGGTTTTTCATGCATCTTTTTGTTCCATGAACACAGTACAGACACCTGATATCATCCTATACTATGATGGTACTACTCATTAACATAGAAATAGACAGATATATTCTAGTGTTACTAAGTGATATAAACATTTTTTCTGGATGGCAAAGACACAAATGAATGTATCAAACAACTACTGAAAAGTTGATCCACTCTTTGCATTATTTTGGCACTAATAACTGTGTCCAACTTTCATTTGCATCTGTACTTTACAAATTTTGATAGATCCATACAAAATGCACAGTATGGCATCCCTAACAACTTAAAATATTATATCACTATCAACTATTGTGACATTATATTTCCTTCATTATTAAGGTGTTTATGGTACCAAGAATTGTGTCTATCATCGAGGTCATATTTTTCTTATCATATCTATGGATCTAGTTAAATGAGCTATATAATAAACAAGTGGCCCAGTGAGTATGCATTCCATAAGATAGTGGTAATAGAGCAATAACCTCATTTTGTTCAGATTGGTCAATTTTGAGGGAAACCACCGCATATGCATACTGTGTGTCTGTTATTCTAACCATCAATTGAATAAAGTTTTTCAATTTTATTGGAAAAACTCATTCTAAAGCATATGTTAACCAAGTATATCTTCACTTCATGACAGTTAAAATGGTACTATGACCATTAGACAGAAAAGAAATTCTATTTTGTTGCACACAAATATATATATATGTCAAACCATCGGAATGCCATTCTTACCTCAGTAGTTTTGAACCACCTCTTAAATATGTTTCTTCAACATTAAAAGAAGGTCATGCATGAAGAGAAGCACAAAAAGAGATTGAAGATACAAGGGAAAAACTGTGCACAGTCAGGCTTAGGGTGTTTTGGATTTTCTTCCATCAGGATGTCACAATTGCTATAAGCTGCGTTATTGTTTCAATTACACAGCAAATTGTATTCTATTCATGCCTCATGGTACTGAATCATTGCCAACCTTCTTGTCCCACCCATGGTTGCACCCACCTATACTCCTAAAGTGCTTATCCAGATTGAATAACTGACAATTTTTTTCCTCATGGTTGGCTAAACCGTGGACCATATTAATTAGTTTTTCATTTAAAAGTTTTGGGGAAAAATTTGCCAGGTTTTTGGGTATTCATTCAATATTAAGATTTATGAAAATAGGCATTGATGATTAGATAGTTAATGTCATGTCAGATGTCTTGTCAGGGATTTAGTAAGTTATATAAGTTATATGGCATAAAAAAAAGTTTTCGAGTCAAACTTTTTCATATTTTCCTTTTTTTTCTGAGATTTTTATGAAACTTAACTGGTTTGTTATTATGTCTTTGTGTTTCATCTTGGAGTAAGTATTTATTGCAATGCCTTGCTCCTATCTTTCAGGTTGGGGACACAATATGGGGCGAATTTAGTGACAGTGAAGACCATATTGTTCCTTATCCTAAAGAAGGTGAACAGGACACGTTGCTTATATGTGATGATTTTAGCAAAAAGCAGAAGAATGAAGAGAGCGCAACTGATATAAAGTCTGCTCAACAAGCTTCTGAAGACAACAATGATTTACCTGGATGTTATTTGGAAAACAGTTCTAGTTGCAACACAAATAAAGAGTTTTCTGCTCCAAACCTTGACTTGGACTCATGGCCTGATTTACCTTCCATAAGTGCTGCACTTAGTAAAGGGTACAATGATGAAAATAATGAGAGCTCATTGCAGGCTGGATTAATGGACTTTCCTGAGGCATCTGACTTGAACAATGTTAGAGGTAACATGAGAATTTTTCTGATTATTTTTTGTGATCACCATAGGATCTAATTATCTCTAAAAGCATCATGTAGTTTCTCAACTCATGGTACAGTGCAGTTAGAGGGCAATCATGAACTCTTCAATAATGAGCATGATGATAGGGAGGATGACAGTTTTCTTGATTGTGATTGGGCTGATATGGGAGACTTCGACGATCTTGATAAAATCTTTAGGTATGAATTCTTCCTTCGAACTTTATCAACAAAATACCTATGTTTGCCAAAAAGGTATCTGTGTTAAATTTCTTGTAGTCTAAGTACCTTAACAATGTATTTTAAACTCTTCATCCTCGCACGTTTTGATGTTGCAGAAGCAATGATTCCATATTTGGACGCGATATTGGCAGTAATGCAGATGAATTTCTCTCTTCATCTGCAGATGTTATTAGTGGCACTGCACAGTCAATTCCTATGCCTGTAAGTCTCCCTGCCAGAAACTAAGTTAATCCATTATGGCAGTAGGAAAAACTATAATGATTTTTCATGCAAAGTATTGCTTTTTACTGGTGACAAATAGTGCTAGTTCATATGGTATACAGGATATTCCTATGAGCAGGCACCAGCCGTCTGATCAAGAATGTTTTCCATATCCTTTTAGTGAACATTCTGATGGGATTAGGAAGCCAGAAGAGAAGGTATGCTTATCTATACTGTTTTATATGAAATGTTCTGAGATGTTCATCCACAGTCTACATTTCCTTATCATCTTTGGCAGACATCTGATATTACTGTGAAAACTGAAGAGCAAACAGTATCTCCGAACAGTCTGACTAATCATTCTTCTGGAATTCAAAGTCAGTCATCAGACAAGGTATGTATTTAGCTATTAGTGGTAATGTGATGTCATGAAGATGGGAAGAATATTGTAAGCCCGTAAGCTTTTATGAGCCAGAAGCTATTTGTTTGATCAGTATTGTGCAACTTCAGATAAACCAAAGACCGCCTTAGAATTTTCCACAAGGTTATCTAGGAGATAGGCATTTAGTTTTATTAGGGATGTCTTTAAGAACCCAACATCATAATTGACGACATGATAATTTTAGGTTTCCACTACAATCACACGTATTTTTTTGAAACCTTGTATTCAAATTAAAATACATTTTTCATGAACAAAATTCATAAGAAACCATTTCTTTCTTCTTTTGGCTATCCTCTTTATGCATGAAACATTAGTCTGTTGATGGAAATGCAATACAAAATCTGCAGAAAAATTGTATGCTTATTCCATAAGACACATGTTTATGAACGGATATATTGATAAGGATTTGTATTGTTTTTCACTTGTTTAATGACACAATGTGCAATATATGTTTTTAGGTAGATAAGCAATCAAAACCAGCGAAGCCCCGCAAAAAAGCAGAAGGTAGAAGCAAGAATAATTTCTCACAGAACCTGAATGGTTCTTGGTCCAATAGAATCAGCCAAAGCCAACAATTTCCAAGTCCAAAAGCACATCCTTCTCTGTTAACTTCTCTACAAACTTTCCAGCATCCAGCTATCAGTCAGCAAAGGCTGGCCGAGTCTGAACACATGGGGTACCCAATCTCATCCAGTCAGTTTATGTTCTCTGGATATGGATTTCCTGCGTACTCATTTCCGGCGATTCCTGTGCTTCCATGTGCTCCTGCTGAAAGGAACCAGATGGCACCAGTAGTCGTTGGCTACAAATCTAATGTGGATCAATCTAAAGGTTCCAATAGTTTAGATAAACTGCCAGAAAGCTCAAAACCATTGACCATGACGCCTCAAGAAAAGATAGAAAAACTAAGACGACGGCAGCAGATGCAAGCAATGCTTGCTATTCAGCAGCAACAGCAGCAATTTGGTAAGCAAATTAGTGGTTCGGACAGTCTGGCCTCTCAAGCTTGTTCGCAGAAGTATCAAAATCAGGATGCTTCAACAAGTGCTAATGGAGTTGAAGAAAGTGCAAATAAGATGCTGTCATCAGAAATGAGCATGCTAGGTGAACTGGATGAATCGAATAGGATATCTATGTTGATTGATGATCAGTCCCTGGAGGAAACAATATATTATCAGCTTCAAGATGCTCTGAGAAAGGTTATAGTCAATTTTCTACACAGAAATTTGTTTTGTTAGAATTTGGAACCCTTTTTACCTATATTTATACTTCAATGCAGCTTGACAAAAGAGTAAGGCTTAGCATTCGAGATAGCTTGTTTCGTCTGGCCAAAAGTGCTATGGAAAGACAAAGTGCAAGCGACAGAAATAGTACCAACAAAATCAACAGAGAAGATGACGACGTTCCTACAAATATAGATGGGAATGGTCTAGACAGGTTCGCTCATTCAACATTTTTTTTTCTCCCTGCTCTAAATGCATCTGAAGCCACCTGCAACATCACTTGTCTTATGGATTGCTCTCCAGCTACATGTCACCATCATTAATCCTAGAACCTTTCTGACATGCAATTCTAGAATGATTTAAGTTTAATTATGTCCATATGGATATGGTCATATGTAAAAGGTGCTATTTATGTTTGAACATACTTTTATGACTTTCTTAGCATATGTTTTCCCAATCAATCAATGTAGCTGTCATGAAAATAACATGTTGTATTAGTACTGTTGGTATTTAGATAGAATATTGAGTGAATAATCATAATAAAAAAATTTTTTAAATAGAAAATGTCTATACAAACTTAAGGGACTAGAGAAAAGTTTTATAAGGATTGAAGTAGATGAGTTGATGCCATGTGTTGACTAGTATCTAAAGTTGCAAGTTTATATTTGTGTTCAACCTAGGATCTCTTCCCCTTAATTTATTAAAATCCTCAACGAACTTTATAACTGACTCTTTCATTCAAGCTTCATCTAGAAGCTATGTAAGCTTTGAACTCCCCTAGTTTGTTCTAGAAGAGTGTTAACTCTTTAGCCATCCTTACACATTCTTCAGGGCTACTTCTAGAAAGCTGAGTTCTTCAAATTTTGGCATTTGCATTGTCATGGTGAAGATGTCTACAATTTTCTCCTGTTGTTGGACATACTGAACTCTAGTGGATGTTTGTGTCATTGACTCTTGCTTCCTTGAAGCCCAAGAGAACGTATAAGTATGATGTGAAGTGCTCTTCACACCGTCTATAGACCTTGGCCCAATAGTCTGTGTATATGTAACCTTGAGTCATCAATAGACTTGCAATGTGCACCATCCAATAATATTCTTTATAAATGTTTTGGGTTTCACTTTACTGCTCAAAATTTTGACACTGCATGAATGGAGAGCAAACTTGTGATTGTTATTCCAGTTTTGCATTAATCAGATGGAGCATGCTTTCAATTAGACTTGTGTAGAGAGTGTCATCTGCAGTATCTGTGTCGAGTTTTCTTTTGGATCTTTAAGTTACCAACCAGGGGCTATAAATTCTATCCATTCCTTTTGAACTTCTTTGTGTTACATGGACTCCAAAGAGAGTTAGTGGGGTGGGGGAAGTGATGGATGTGAGGACAATTGAGTATAAGTGTCGTCGCAGTTTTGCCCATGGTGGTTACCCTTGTGTGACTAATGTTTCTTCATGCTTTTGCAAGGACCCTTAAGGATTAAGGCTGTCTTGGAGACCCATTTGACTGCAGTTGTCTTGTACTTTGAGCAGTCCTTCACCATTTGTATGTGTGTGTGGGCACAGGCTCGCACTTATTTTCTGTTCTTCATGTAGTGCTCTTTTGCAATCTTCTTGTTTAGAAGAAACGTAACTGCTATGGGTGCTGATTCAACTTCAGTTTCTTCTTTGAAATTCTCCTAATACCTTGGTTGTTTTGTGATCATTATAATTTTTTTTTTACTTTTCCTTGTGCTTTCCCTTTTGCCAGAATTATTAAACTCGACGTCATGGTTGGTTATCTACTTCTTGCTCTTCAAATTGTTGTTAACTTGATACAGTTACCCTTGACTGGGATAGTCCAAGAGTATGCCTTTTCCCTGGTCTTCACAATTTCTTCTTTTGATGATATGAAAAATGAAAATAGTATATTGAGTGGAACGCATTGAGATGGATTTAGTTGAAAGCTTCTTTCCACTTCAATCTTGCTTATGAACCTTTTTTCTGAAAAACTGTATTGGCCATTCATTTAGTATATAATTGTATGTGTTGCGATAGATGATTGGAATATTTTGGGCAGTCATTCGACATTGAGGATGGACCTGTCATCTCTGTGTTCTGTTCTATCCTTTTTTTTCAGCTCTAGATTCTTCTCTGGAGCACTTTGTTGCATCATTTTCTTAAATGAGATTCCTGAATTTCTTTCAAAAGTTTGAAAATCTTGCAATTCTTACATAAAGTGCCAGCCAAGTTGTCCTTAAATAATCATCGATGTAGAGAATGAACTACCAATTTTACTTGATTGGAGGAGTCCTCATCGGCTCACGAAGGACTGTATGAACCATCTGTAGTGGTTCTTTGAGTCTCCAGATTGAAAGATTTCTTGTTCTCTTTGACAACTTGGCAACCTTCGCCCCAATTTTGATTCCTTGAAAGTGTGGCATTATAGTTTATTGATGAAAGATCCAAAACCCTTGAGAACTTAGATTATCTGTTTACTTTTTTTTTTTCTTCATCGGAGCTATCACCCGTCATCCAATATATCTCTATCACTGTTTGAGCAGCATAACTCAAATATATCAAAAAGATCATTATCATAATTCATTTTTTGCTTCCCATAATGCCTGGTTTTCCATTCTTTTATATTATATAGAGTTCATAGATCTCCAGATAGTATTGTCAGCCATTCATTACCATCTCGAAAATGTGAGAAATTGTCCCCAGTTAGGTACTAAAATAACTTTAACAAAATTGGCACCCTTCTCTGTAGTTTAGAAGCAATTGGTTGGATTATTAGTGTAGCAGCTACCCCAAGTAGGGACTGGAGTAACTAGTTTAAAAAACTTCTGTGGTGTTTTACAACGCTTAACACACTACAGCTATGCATGTTTAGATCATGGTGATCTTAAAAAAGATTAGCTTAGAATGAGTCGTACTGAGTAGAAAAATCAAGCATTCATAGAACTTAGAGAAAAAGTGCAAAATTTTAGTTTAGTGCATGTCACTGACCAGAAAAAAACATGCTTGCACACTACATATTGCATACTGATCGAAGTTTCAGGGCCTGATAACAGCTTTGATATGTTATTTACATGGATTATTACTTGGCAATACTTTCCCTTGGTTATGCATTTATTTGACTTTTTTTTTTATTCTGTCATTTCTGTCATTTGGAGACAGCCCATTGTTAGTCGTATTGATTTCTTATCCAATTTTCAACAAATGATCTGCTGTCTTGTGTTATTTTTGCAGATCAGCAAGGTCCTCAGATACAGAAACAATTACAAATCCAATGGATCGAATGGTGGCCCATCTACTCTTTCACAAACCATCAGAGTCAACTACTAAACCAGTGAAAGATGAGCTTCCTCGTTCACCTACTCTTTGTAGCACAGGCAAGGCATCTTTTTGAAGTTTTCTTTTTAACCACTTGTGCTCCAAAACAATGTTTCACAAAAGTGAACAAAAGGGAAAAAACTTTACATTATTTTCTTATTGTTCAACCATATGATCTCTAGTGTCATTGAGCACGCCGGGAAGCATATCTGAGGAGCAATCAGAGAATGCTGAAGAAATGGAGGTGCAACCTTCACTGTAAAGTAAGATGTATTGAGAGAAGTTTTTCCAGTTAACTTGGCATCTTTTTCATGCTCATGCCTGCTGAACTCTTGTTCAGACTGTTTTTCTGTTAATGAGTTGTTTTCCATCTCAGGGTAGCTAATTTGGTACTCTCCGGCCATTCGCATCTTCCAGAGCCCGGTCAACCTTGTGATACACTGGAGTTTCATGTCACATATTCGTACAACTGATATTATATATATATATATATATATATATATATATATATATCCTGCTACTGCTGTCCTGTAGTGAATGCGAATTCACTAAGATGATTCAGATATCTGTGCATAAAGCAACCGAAATAACCTAGTTCAGGCTCTTGTATTTTTGGCCTTGTATCAATGGGGGGGTTCCATCAGGATATACTTCTAAATAGCGATAATTGTTTGAGCATGTTGGTTATGTACTAGGATAAAACCATTCCTCAACTCGTAAACACATTCCTTGCTAAGTATGTCAGGCTGTTTACTTTTGGCTAAACTTTATGCAGAAATCCTCAGATGTGTTTAGTTTTGTTCATTATTGTGAAGGTGGTTGTAGCTACTAGGCTTCAGTGAATTATGACATAATCTAACATCTCTGTTAATCTATTTTGTTTGTTTCATGATTTTCATCTTTTGCTTGCAGTTCAATTACTCGTTTTTTTTTCTTTTCACTCTTTGTCTTTACTTAATGCATGCAATGGCTTCATTAGTGAGCTCTAGTTTTGCATTCCAGAATGTATTTTTGCACTAATGTGTCTCCAGGGTTTTATTCAAATTTGTGTCTTTGTCCTGAGTTTTTGCATGTAATGACTTCATTTAGTAACCTGAAGTTTTGGAGGATTGGTGTCCCTATAGAACTCAAAATTTTTACTTGAATACTGTTAAGAGTGATAATAATATACATTTAAGACATTAGGGTATTAATATCTATTGGGTTATATTTAGACATTTCTGTTTATTATTTTATATAGTGGCGAGGAAAAGAAATTACAATTTTAAATTGAGAAAATTTTCACTTATAACCCTCATAAAATATGAAATTACAAAAATATTTCTGAAAAAAAAACACAACTGCATGTACATCCAGAAAACATCATTATTTGCGCGGACATGTTTCTACATTTAAAGTCGAAGTAGTTTATAATATATATATATATATATATATAAGATGATTGTTTTTTTTCCTTTTCTTCCATCTCTTTTATTTGGGATTAACAACTTCTTTTCTTTCCTCTACAACTCCACCTTTTATATGAGGGAGCAAAGAAAGCAGAATTGCCCCCTCATTTCTCTAAATCAATCCTCCATTTAAAAAATTAAAAAAAAATTATTCTCAATTTCAGCCTTCCTCAAATTTCCCCTCATTTCTCTAAAAGCATTCTACATTTTTTGTTAAAAAAATAAAATAAAATTCTCAATTTTAGCCTTCCAATGATTTTGTCCCAGTGGAGATGTTGGAGACCATTTTAATACATCCTTTTAGTTTTACATTAAAATGGACTTGCTGGGAGGCCTAAAAAGGTGTGATTTAATTATTTCAGATGGTCAAAGATATACAAACAAGTATGGAACCACAACTGAAGATAATGAGACCACTCCATATGATGAAAAAATTTCTACTATTCAACTAAGATGCCCATGAGTAAACATCACTGAATGAACCTAATGACCATCAGTGAAACCTTTTTACAGTGTATTTCTGCAAAGCAAGATTGAACAGATGGTAAGTAACAATAAGCTAAAACAGGCAGTAAAACAATTTTTCCTGACGCCAAGTATGAGTTAGATTTTAGAAGCCACCAAAACTTTTCATGCTAAACAGATTCCATTAGATTCATGTACATTTTCTCAGCGTCAGTCTAGGTTTACAGGAGGGAGACCAGCATCACATAACACATCGGTAGGAAACATGGTTCCCAGTTAGTTCTCCATCATATGTGACCTTCACCACCTGTCCCTTCTCCAGCCCATAATAACGAGCAATTGCATCGGTTAGAAGCATGCGCGGCAGCTACAGGAGAAGGGAAGTGAGTGATTATTTTTGCACTTGAACAATAACCGAAACAATAATTGCAAATATGCACGTTTCCGTGACAATTAGATTGCATGAATGTTGATGCACTCTACTTAATATATCTAGTCTCAAAAATTATGTTTAGTCTCGACTTCGGCATTAGATTCTTAATCAGAGGCACTTTCACCCTCAAATCTAAGAGTCCAAAGTATCCAGCAAGTCAGATCCCACCTCATGTTCAACATCCAAAGCATGATTCAAATCGAAGATATTCATGATGCATTAAATGTGTGTTAAGCAAATAAATAATAATCTTAAGTCGCTAATTTTGTGCACAAAACAACAAATGGGAATATCTGCACTCAACATATGAATAGTGAACCAACCAGATTTTTCAAGTTTGTTCTTGAGTACCAAATATTTTAAAGATGGTCTCTTTTGTAACCATTGATTAGAAACATAATTTTAAAGTTAGCAAAGATAAGTAAAACATATCAGAAGCTATACATCTTTCCAATCTGAAGAACTTACTCTCTACATATATGATTACAGATAAACTAGCATAGCAAATGCCTCGTATAAATGTCAAGCATGTTATCTATATCAGTATCCATTCAAAATATCCCTACTCCACACAGTGTTTACATAAATTCACTCAACAAGCTAAATATAAACATCAAATAAATATAATATTCAAAATAATAGAAGCAAAATAAGTTTACATACTTGACTAAAAAATATCGTAAACAAATACAATGCACAGACATATACGGATGCCTACATAAGAAGTCATAAACAGACCGATGCATTACTAGAGTTCTCACATGTAACTTCTAGGACAACTGTGAAATAACATTACATGCAACTTTTTTTGATGTTAAAGGCGAAATGAAATATTTTGAAATTTGCCTAGAATGCAATTCAATACTGCAATCTTCTAACAGGGGGAAAAGATAACTGAAGATGCAATAGAAATAATATTCCAGAAGGATAAGATAGCAATGTTCCGTTCTAAACTCTAGAAAAAGACAACACCAATAAATTACAACTTACAAACAAAAACCGTACAGTTATGACCGATGCATTTAACACTCATGGAAATCTTCCACCATAATCAAATTAACACTTCGAAGGAAAACATTCAAGTAAGATCTTTAATCTGGCTGTGGAAAACTTTGCAGTAAAGTAAAAGAAATTTAGAGAAATTAGAGAGAATAAAAATGACAGATTATATAATACAGTGAGGTAGAAGAGACTGGAATAAGAAATAGGCTATTGTAGCTATTTAAGAATGGAGAAATATGCCAAAGGCAAGAAATTCAGTAAAAATTAGGGGCTGGGAATTACTAATATCTATGAACAAATAGTGATGAAGTATTTTGATGGAAAAAAAACTTGAAATACCTGGCTTTCCTCCACATTGTATTTCTTCAAAAGCGCTTGCTTCTCTTCTTCAGTTAGTACATCATGCTTTGGCTTCAGAACATGCTTTGTGACATTAACCAAAAGTTCGGTAATCTAAAGCACAACATGACACATGAGAAATCAGCTATAAACAATTAGACATGTAACTAAAATAAAGAAGGAAGGGCTTAAAACATGGTTAGCATGACAATTTAGCTTCAACTTTGACCTTATTTAAATTTAGTTAAGGTCTAATTCAACATAGATCAAGACACATGAGCTTAAAAAGATTCTACTTGGAAATGAAGTTGAGCACAACATAGTCAACTTATGCCCTAATGATTCAATTAATGGAAGCAAATAGCAAACCATGTCCTCAATGTCATAGTAAATTATGTACACTTTTCTTCCTAGGTGTTCCTGTTTTAAGTATTTTTCATTGACAAGCACTTTCTCGACCTGCTCCAGCTCTTGCTATTTGACGCTAAACATATGCTCTATGCCAATAGCTGATTGCCCCAAACACACCATGCTCCTAAGGAATTCATGATTTCAAATCAAACCTCTGATTATTAGCCAAGGATGTAAATGTCCTTAAGCAATTAGATAAGCCCGTGAAAGTATTCACACAAAATAAATTCGGTGATCAAGAAGTCCTCATCAGAGTAGGTGAAGCCTAAACTCGAAGGATGGAGTATCATAGTTTCCCAAACCAGAATTTAGTTACTAGAGTCTGAGGAATACAAGTAAAAAATTGGAGTTTGTTTGTTTGCTAGATCAGGAGGGTGTTAGCAGAATCGTAGGAATAAAACTAAATGATTAAAGACAATTTGTTTGTTTCCTTAATTCCAGAATGTTGTTGAAAGTGGCTATTGGGTAATTCTATTTAAAGGCAGGAATGCTACCCAAGAGGCAAAGAATTTTAGTATCCAATTCTCTTGTTCTAGAGGTTAGTTCACTTCATAAGGACTTTCTCAGCTTATTGTGATAAATGCCCTTGATCCCGCTCCCGTGCTTCGGAGCCCTCGGAGCCCCAATGTTTGCCAGATTTCACACCGCCTTCTCCCTTTCTTCTTCTTCTTCTTCTCTGCTTTATTGGAAAACAAAACTAAGAGAGAGAAAGGGAGAGAAAGAAAGAGAGCGCAAATGGCAAATGAAAAAAGGAATAGAAAAGATCTATGGGTGTTCTTGAGCACGAATCTTGAGAAACACGTGGAGTGATACTGACTCTTTACAAAACATAACTATGGTTTCTTATTATTCTACGAATTTAGTCAATTGGGTCAAATTTCAATTTGGACCTTACTAAATCCGAAACTAAATTGAACTTACTAAAATAATAATAATAATAATAATTAATTATCATAAATTAATTGTTGCTAAAAGTTCCACTCTTCTAGAAAAATGAACATGATTTTGAACCATTTAAAGAAAAAAGATTCTAAATTATTTTTAAATTAACTTACATTTTTTCAAAATAAAACTAAATGATTAAAGACAATTTGCTCGTTCCCTTAATTCCATAATGTTGTTGAAAGTGGCTACTGGGCAATTCTTTTTAATGGCAGGAATGTCACCCCGGAGGCATAGAATTTCAAGTATCCAATTCTCTTGTTCTGGAAGCTAGTTCACTCCATAAGGACTGTCTTAGCTTATTTTGATAAATGCCATTAAGCCCATTACTATTACAAGGCCAAGACCTTCACATTAGCTTTATAACCAATCTTAAAATTCATACAGTAATTTATTTATTAGACTCTCACGTGCATATTTATTTTCATTAGCTTTATAACCAACCTTAGAATTTGTAAACTTTTATTGGAATAATACATCAGAGTGGTGATCTGATTTGATAATCTTCATCAATAAAGGTTAGATTCCAATTGTTAGATTGCTAGAAAAAATTCGATGACTCAATAAGAGGTCCCTTATTTAAACGTAAATAATCATGGATTACAAAATGTTCTAAAGATAAACGAATGCAAGCCTTCTGCAATTAATGTTGGAAATGCAAGACCTTTTTGTTGATATACCTGCGTTATGTATATTAAATTATAAACAGTAAGTTTTAAGGGCATTTGCACGTATATACTATGCCACAAAAAAAATCATTTGCGTGTATATCCCAAAACAACCAAAATTTGCATACACCCCAGGGCTGAAATTGAAAACAGTTTATTTAAAAAAAAAAGACTAGAATGTCGCTATCTTCAACCTCTCCCCCCTTCTTCCCTTCTTTTTCTTCTCTTTCTCACTCTCTCATATCTCTCTTAAGTGCAAGATATCAAAATAAAAGAAGGAAAGAGAACGGAATAAAAAAATGGCAAAGACTTTTTTCTTTGCAATAATAATATTAATAATTTGACTTTGATGCTGGGTAAACATATAAATTTTGGACTTCTCGGGGTAATCATGGAATTTTATGAGGGGGTTTTCTCAACGATTAATCTACCACCACAAAAACAATATTAAGACAAAGCACACCGATCATCATCAATCGGATCATCTACCCGATAACCTTTGCAGGGCAATGTACAAAGAAAATCATAAAACTAGTTGACGCCTTTTCAGCTACATGTTTGATCATTTTCTAGGAAAAAAACACAAAGGTTGCAGTGATAGAAAAATTCAGACTTGTATAAAATCAACTATTGAAAATGAAATTATGTTCAATGAGTACTCCTAGCACAGGTTACAATAGTGTCGCACATCTAAGTAATGGACAAATGAAATATCACAACATCTTGTGATAAACAAAACCCAAAAAGTCCCAAAGTCTTCAAAATTATTAAAATATAAGAACACCTACAAATGAAAAAAAATTGTCTGGACATGTAATTATCATGGAAAAACTTACTTGAAATGTTTCAACTTTGAACCGGAAGATCTCCTTCATGGCTTCCCGCGCTTTGGCAGTTGCCTTGCTTTGCAATACCAAGATCAACCTTGTCAAATTTTCTTGAACGAGTTGATTATAAATGCCACGTATGTATGACAGTTTTACTCGCTCAGCTCCACAGAAGATAACAAGAATCTAAAACAGAGAAGATACAACATCAGTGCATTATTGTCATGAACAAGATTATCAACATGAATTTGTGAAATAGTTCAAGGCATTTCCCATCTCCATCTTCACAACCAAGACAAGATATACAATGGACCTTTTGTGTGTCATCATAAATTCAGAAGAACTAAAAAAAACGAAATCACAATAACAGGGATGAATAGACACACCATAATATGCACTGCTATGACAAGAATAGACTTTTACATGGGCATGTTTCAATCCTGGAAAATGTAAGAAAAGAAAAGAAGTAATGGGAACTTATATATATTATTTGTTATGCTTATACATCAAGTTTTGCTTATTCAACTGAACACATGAAACAAATTCGAATCTCATTTGCATTCTTTTCTCTTCCCTTTGAAAAGAAAATGACATGCAAAATGTTGAAAGGAAAACGAAATATAGAATTATCATTGTAGTTTATTTCGTGTACTAATCCATCTAATGTTATTCATTCAAATTTCAATTTTTCCTCAAGCTGTACTACAATCCAAATAAAAAAGAACATAATGGAAACCTTTCCAGCACCCCCTTAAGTTAGTATTCATTTCTCCTTCCAGGTCATTAAAAAAAAAATCCTTTGGTTATCCCTCAACCTAAACACAACTCCGAAGGTCAAAATAAAACCCTAAAAAGGTTCACCTTTTTTACTTCCACGATCGAAAACACAGCTACAAACCCTGAAATCATGATTCCAGAGTTAGAAATTTTTCAAAAAAAAACAAACAAAGACACAACAAAAACTCAAACAAGCCTTGCAAAACAACAAGCATCATCTCAAAGCACTTTGAATCTAAATCTAGTACAACTCCGTCCGATCCAAACCACCACCAGGGTTTCACCACAAATCAGACACAAGGAAACGAAATTTAAGGGACGAGAAACGAAATGTAGACCTTGTTAGTGGGGTTGGAGATGAGGGAAGCTGGGATCCGGAGGCGGTCAAGGTCAGGGCTTTCGCCATACGTTTCACGGAATTCGGAAAGCGTCATCGCCATCTGGGTCACCGAGACGGCGTAGCCACGATCAAACAGCATCTCGAGGACGGTGCGGCGAGCCAAGAAGAGCCGATGGCTCTCCTCACTCCCTTGATCGATGTAGGAGTTCAAGCAACCCTCGATCTCCATCTCTCTCTCTCTCGAGAAGATGGGAGTGAATCCTCGGTTCTTTTTCTTTTTGTTTGTTAGGGCAAGACTAAATTATTTACAAGCCCTTGGTATTTATTATTTTAATTTATTAGTCCTCCTAAGTCCTGTAATTCAGTAATTGCGCAAGAATGAACTGTTTAGCATTTTTATGGAGGAAAATACGCTTACATTTTTATTGCTGTGAAAAAAGAAACTATTTTTCAATATCAATTCATTGGTAAAATAATAATACATACGGTGAATTTGATATATGATTAGGTGTGGTAAACCTTATAGGAAAAAGTACTCTAAGTATGCATATACACAAGATTTTAAGATCATTCAGAAGATAGAAGAAAGAAGAACGGCTGGTCTAGAATTAGACATGCATATGTGCTGCCCTAACACTGAAATAATCTCCTTTCCATGCAAGTATAGACGGCTTCCTCACGTGTCAGGATATACCAACCCAATCAGTAGATCACCGGAAACTTAGCATGCTCAGCTCAGAGAATGCACAAGTGTTACCACTCAACGGAGCAAAAGGGAAGAAAGCAGCTGGAAAATGGAAACTTTTCTCTGACCCTGACCAAGGCTGATTTTTGGATATATATATATAAGATAAAGAACCACACACATGGGGTTGTGCGTGGCTGTAGAAATAGTATCCTGATGTATATACTCTAAATCAATATAACAAGATATTTCCGATACAGGACTATAGTTTGCATAAACACCACTTTTGCACATGTTTGTGTGTCCACTGGGTTGGGCTTGGGCCTTAGCCTAGCCCATATCCAACAAACCTTATTTATTTAGGACTTTTATAAAGATAAATATATAATTTAAAGATTTTAAAAGGGTAAATATATTAAAGAAAAAAAAACACATCCGGTAAAACATAAATTCAAAAATTTTATGAAGGTATGTAATAATTTTAGTTTTTAAGGGGTCATATGTAAGAAGCATTCATTATGACTGTTTGTCCCCAATTACATTTTCCTAGAAGCTTACATATGCAAAATTCCTGATATTTAAAAGATATTGCTTAAAAGTACACATAAATAATTTTTTTTAATTTGATTATGATGCTTTATCTAAAATAATTAATGACATTAAATTTTAGGAAACATTAAATCCTAGACCAAAACTAAACAACAAAAATTCTTTTAGTTATAAAATAATAAACTAATTTCAAAAATAAAAATAAAACCTATTTAAGGATGGTTATTTATCATTTATGGAAGAGACCCAAAAAGTATGCTTCTTTTCAGTTGAAAGTTCGTTATAAAGAGATGCAAGGATTTAAATTTAATTACCTAATTTATATAAGGTTATAAATGCAAACTTACCATTTTTTTTAGATATCCCTACTATATTTTACAATTACCATAAATAAACTTCGATTTTTTTATGGTTATCATCATTCATTAAAAAAATATTATTAAAAATTTAAAATTTAAATGATAAACTTTTGTCAATAACTAATTTTAATTTTATTAGGCTTCAAAAGTCAAAATTTAGACAAAACACCAAATCCTAATCCTAAACTAACTATAACAAAGATTTTATTAATCAGAAAATAAGCTAATTTCACCAAATAAAAACAAATATTTCACATAAATAAAAAAAAACTTTTATTTTATTCATTTCCGAATTTCAAAATAATAATCAAAGAATATGAAAGAAATTTAAACATTTCCAAAGGTCCCGGTTAAAAACAATTACATCTTTACTACATGTGTTTCATGTTTGTACACACGTGTCAGATATAATTGGACAACGTGATTGAATTTGCTGTCCTAAACTTGACAGCTGATCATCATCATTGCTTTTCTATCTCAATCTTTAGATCCTCTCTTTGTGCTTATAACTTCTTTAATTTGGGGTTCTACTTTAGATGTCTTCATCTTCTTCTCTATTAAGGATTCAAAGGAGTGTTTCCTTTAAAGCTGAGATCTTTGCAGCATAAACACATCAAGCAAGGCTTTTTAATGGCGGTAATAAGAAGAAGAAGCCCACACTTCTTCAAGATTTTCATGCCCCAACTCCACTCAGAGCAACTGGTGCACCCTTTTCTCAAGCTTTTTTTTACTTGCAGTGATGGTTGATGTTTTGATTCAATTTTCAAGTTGTATGGATTTGAAGTTATGTTTTGTGTTCAAGATTGATCCTTGCCGTCAAATTTGGTGTTTGTGCTGTTTTAGTTTTGGTTTTCTTTGTTTTCATGATTGACTTTTAGTCTTGCTTTCAAAAGTGTTGTGTTGTGAGGAAAAGAAAAATTCTGTTTTTTGTTTGTTTTCTTGAGCAAATTTATAATCTGTTTTTTCTTGTTTAGAAAAGATTTTGATTTTTTCTGTTGAAATTTATGTTCATTGATTAATTGTTCTCTTTTTTCTTTCTGTATACTGAAGATGGGTTTGTTTCATAAGGTCTTGGACCATCTACTTCATTATTTGTACTGTAAGAAGCTTTATTTCTGTGTGCCAAACACATTGTGGTCCTTCCATGGAATTTATTGTTCATTAAGGAATTGTTATGCTGTTCTTTTCTTCTTTTTTTTTTTTTTTTTTTAATTTTTGCTTTGTTTCATTGACAAAATTTATTGTCTAAAGAAGTTATGTATTTGCATTGTAATGACTTATGTGTATGTTTTGTATAGAAAAAGATTTTGATTCTTGTTGTCCAATTTGTTCGGTTGATTGTTGTTATTTGCTTTAATGTTTTGGGATTCTAATTTATGCTTATGCATTGCAAACAATTCTTTGTATGTTTTGTTTAGAAAAGCTTTTGATTCTTGCTATCAAATACGTTGTTCAATGATAAAATCTTATGTTGTTTATTCGGGTGATTTATGTATGTGCATTGCAAGTAATTCTCTGTGTTTTTGTCCTAACATGATTTCGTCTTTGGTCGTAAGATTGAGGCTCAACTCAATACAAACCACAGGAGAGAAGTAGGGTGTTTTTCTTCTTTTACTTATTATGTCTTGTGTGTCGACTTTAGGTCGTACCTTCGGGGTTTTTGAAACACATGGAAGGAGAACATGCTCAGACTTTATCGTTGTTTGGTCCAAGTGGTAATCAATGGGATGTGAAGTTGATGAAGAGAGGTAGCACAATGGAACTAGACAAAGGTTGGAACAAATTTGTTGTCGATCACTCCTTGACGACCGGGGATTTCTTGGTATTCCGGTACGGCAACGATTCACACTTCACAGTGTTGATCTTTGACCAAAATTCTTGCGAGAAGGAAACGGCTTTTTCTGTCAAGCCAAGTGAACCGACCATTGATCATGGGGGCAGTAAGAGCAAACTGAAAGTGAAGATGCTGGAAGAAAATCAAGAAGCACAAAATAATTCAAAGAGGAAAAGAGAAAGTGAAGAATGCGCAAGTGTGACGAAAAACCTTAATAGCTCTGATATATCTATTGAAGGTTTAAGTCGAAAAGCGTATTTTCAAGATTGTTGTTCTTTTCTTTGTTGTTTATTTATTTATTTGATGTTTGCAGATCTGACTTCTTCAAGTGATCAAGATTTCATAGCTCCTCTATCAATTTCTAGTTCTACCGATGCTAGTGATGAATCTAAAAGGAGAAAAGTAGGAGCAATGGTTTCTAGTAAAAAGGGCACAAAAGAATCACCAGGTGAAATTCATTCTCACTGTTTGAATTTGCTATTCATTTTCTAGTCTCAAAGATCAAGCCTCTTATTAGTATTATTATTATTGTTATTATTTTCTAGTAGCTTTGCAAGGAGAAAGTTTTTCGGCACCTTTAAAATCACAAAGACGACGGGTTACACAAAACGAATTGGATCGAGCCATCGAGATGTCCAAGTCATTCAAGTCGGCATATCCGTTCACTAGACTCGTCATGCAAGACTCCTATTGCTACCATCATTTTCAAGTGGTAAGTTTTCTGTAACACTTCTCCTCATTCTCTTATCTCAACTACATGTCTCTTTTTTGCCCAAAATTTTCTTGAATGCGACTGCTCGAACATTCTGTTTCAACAGGTTCTGATAGAATCAATCTCTTTTGAGCATGAAACTCCACCTTGTGACTCATCAAATTTTTTCTTTTTCTTTTGTCAATCACTATCATTGCTCATTGTATTATATCGAGGGGAACTTTGATACGCATATGAGTAGTTCAAATATAGAATGTATTGACATCCTATAATTAATAGGTTAAGCTAAGAATTTGATTGCCATGTACTTTTTTGGTCTTTGTACTCTAGACTTTATACGAAGTGAAGTTTCGTATTTTTTACTGAATGTGTTCTACAACTGTGAAACATGCAGAATCTTCCATTTTACTTTGCGAAGAAACATATGTCATTGGTTAATATGAAAATGACACTTTGGGATCCTGAGGGGAGGCCGTGGATGGTAGCTTACCTTTATTATCGACGTCGAGCGGGTTTAAGAAGCGGATGGAACAAATTCTCTTATGCAAACAATCTTGAGACCGGTGACGTCTGCATTTTCGAGCTCATTAAGCCTAATGAAATGCGGGTACATATTTTCAGAGTCGTAGAGCCAGTCACACCTTTGATTCGATTCAATCCTCGCAAGCGGAAATGAGCAATCAATGATAGTATGTTTTTATAGAGTGAATAATATATTGAGTAATTGTGACAATGTATGTTAAATTTGTTTGTTTTGTACAGAGTTGCTCAAACATTTTATTTGATCTTCAATTGAATTGCATTGTGATGACACTTAAATAATGAATAGGAAAATTATGGGGCAAATTTTTGTGTAGTAATGCCTTTGTTTATTATTTTATTATTTATTTTTAATTTTTTTTGCTTTTTTTTCTATATTTGAATATCTTCTTTCATTTAAAGTATTTTTTATTTGTTAAATTATTGCCTATTTGAATTACGAAAGAAATAATAAAGTCAACCATAGTGTTTATATATGAATCCTTATGTTTCTTTTAATAATTCACACCCTTGAACACTTCGAATAATATATATATATATATATAGACATGGCCACGGTTCAGGAACCGTCGGTTTCGGTTCAAAAAAACTTTGAACCGGAATTGACTCGTCTAGACAAGGTTCTTGGTGGTTCAGTTCCAGTTTCAGTTATGGCGGTTCGGTTCAACGGTTCCGGTTTAGCGGTTCAAATGGTTCATGTTTTTTTTTTTGTTAAACTAAATAATTAAATATTCAAATTAAATGAACACAAAAATACAAGAATTAATTTAATACAATATTTTATTAAAAATATAAAAGCATTAATAATTCAAAACAATATTTTGCAATAAAAGTACAATAGGGATGAAATTAAAAATTAAAAGGCTTGAACTTAATTATATCAAAAGCCCACGTAGTTATTTTATTTTTATTATACATATTTATCAAATTTTCATAATGCCTAATTGCTTGTATAATCGTCGGAAGAGTTGGAACTAGAAGCCGCCGTTGTTGTACCAAAGCCATCATTTGCCCACTCGTCTGATGATGATGAGTGTATAAGGTCATCTTGACTTTGTAGTTTAGCTATTTCCCAATTAGCAAGGCAAGTTTGTGCTTCCAATGATTCTGGACCTAAGCTTGATCGTCTTTCATCTAAAATGTTGTTTCCATTACTAAATGTTTGTTCAACTGCGACGGTTGAGGCGGGAACTGCAAGGAGTTGTTTACCAATTTTGGCTAAAGTAGGAAAAGTCTTGGTGTGCCTAGTCCACCATTCCAAAATTGAAAAATTTAGACTTGTATCATCACCAAACTCAAAAACTGTTGTTAGATAAACTTCAAGCTTTGAATATGTGCCGGATGTTCTAGGCCTCTTCCTCCTTTCTAAAATTTTGTTACCCCATTTTGTGAATTTCGAGGAGGATGGAGGTAGTGGAGGCTCCACTTCTTCATCATGAGTAGAAGGTAGAAGAAGATGTCTCACATAACTCATTACACAAAGTTCTAATTCTACTAACTATTAACATTACATCAATATTTTCATCATTAAATCCCAACATATCAAAATAATAATTGTTCAACATCTCTACTAAACCTTCAAATTTACATATAGGATAAAAAATCATAGTAGTAAGATAAATATCGGGAATAGTTTTATAATAACTCAACCATTTTTGTCTCATGCCATAAATTGCATCATAAATAGGATGATGTTTGAGTCCTTCCATTAAAGCACCACTAATATTTATGGCTTCAATTAAAAATTGATGAGAAGTTGGTTTGTATACACCACTAAATGTATGAGTAGCATCATTAAAAACACAAAAAATATCTAAAATAGTAGAACATATTTCTCATTGGGTTGGCAAAATTTTATGATGTTTAATATAAATAGATGCAAAAGAACACAATAAATTTCTATACTCATAAGATTGATCAAGTAATTTAAATGTGGAATTCCAACGAGTATCTTTTGAAAAACGTTTTGGTTTCATTCCATTTGTTTACAAAACTTTGCCTATTCTTTCATAACTTGTGGATGCACCAAAATATATGAAATTACTTTTCTTATTGGAGATATATGTTGATTGAGCTCATGAGCCAAAGCATCTTGTACACATAAATTTAAAATATGACATGCACAACGTATATGAAAACATTTTCCACCAAAATTCGGTTGACAAGTTCTTTTTAACTAAAAAATAGAGGCAGTATTAGCCAATGCATTATCAAAAGAAATTGAAAAAACTCTATTAACCAATCGCTATTCTTGCAAAATTTCCAAAATCATTTTACAAGTATTTTCAGCGGTACGCCTATCATCAAAACATCTATATGCAAGTAATTGTTTTTGTAAAGCATTATTTTCATCAATCCAATGACAAGTTAAATCCATATAAGAATGTTCACACCAATGATCACTCCAAATATCACTACAAAGAGAAACATGAAAAATATTGTTTTGAAAATATTGTATTAATTCACTTTTATGTTTTTTTATATAGTTTCAAAAGATGCCTTTTCAAAGTATTTCTAGAAATTTTGTTGAAACTAAGATTTAAATAATTTTGACAAAAATTATTGAAACCCAATTTTTCACCAAAGTTAAAAGATAAATGATCAATAGAAACCATCGTAGCTAATCTAGTTCTATAGTCGTTTTCAATATAATGAAATAATTGAGTAGAGTTAGAAAAAGAGGCAAACCCGATCATCTGAGATTGTCCTTTGCTCAATCCAACCTTAAGTAGATGCTTTGTTTGCAAATGTTTGGTGAAAGTCCCATAGCTACCTCCTTTTGAATATTTGTAAACTTTATTGCAATAATTACAATAAACATCGAACTTGCCATCTCCTTTCGCTGTCTTTTTTAAATGAATTTTGAAGAAGTCGGAATTTGAATCTCTCCCACTTGCCTATCTTTTCGGTTGTGATGACGGTGGTAAATTACTTTCACTCTCTTGGGTTGAATGTTCTATCTCACAACTCTCACCAAAACCACTTCCAAAGCTTGCCATTTTTTTTGTTTGAAACTTGAAAGCAATTATCAATTCAGAAAAATTCAGTGGGAGTGAATTGGATATTGAAGTGAGGTATTTATAACCAAAGAATTAAAGATTTGGAAGAAGATGTGAATTATAAAAATAAATAAATAAAATGCAACTGTCAGACAGGCTGCTTTGGCATATGGCCACCAAGTTGCCAACGGTTAATTTTGGACCGTCGGCAAACTTTCTGATTCTCATTCACTAAAGTTCTAAAAAAATACAAAGTAACAGAGTTACATATACTGATATACAGAGACAGTCAGACAAAGTTACAATTATAAATATTACAAATAAAAACAAGATCATTGACCATGCCGGTTGCCGGCGCTTGCAAGTTGCAAAGAAAAACAATCATTCTGCAAAGGAGACCGACGCTGCTCCACCGGAGTTTTCGATTCAGCTGATCTCGGTGAGCGTTCAGTGGAAGGCCTAGCATTTTGCAAAGGAGACGCTGGATCAGGCTCTATTTTAGTCGTCCCCAAGCGGCCTCTCTTGCTAGCTCTTGGTGTTGCAGGAGTAGATTTGTTACTGGAAGCATCAGACAAACCAGATCTACTACAACCCCAGACAACAAAATAACACAAAACAATTCAAACAGAAACTTTAAAAAGATCACAACTTTGAGATAGAAGGCAATGAAGATGAGATCCAGGGAGGAACACAGAGTACTTACTTGGACTTGGATAACATTCTTGCGCCCAAAGCGTCCCTTCTGCCTGACGGCCGGACGGGTAGTTGGCACTCCCATTCATCAGTTCATCCAAGAGTTCCCCATCGGTAATTTCGCAGTCAGAAGTCTCGATGGAGAGCCTTCCACCTTCTGCTTCTCAGTCGGCAACTTCCCCGTCGGCAGCCCTGCTTCTCCTTCTCTTCATCCCCATCTCCTGCATGGTTCCAGCCTCTAGGCCTCCCCCATTCGCGGCCCCGCCCTTATTTCCGCCGCGCCGGGATCGGGAGATGGATTTAGCTATTTAGGGTTTTTGAGAGGCCAAAAGACAGTCAAGAAACTATAAGGGGGCGTTTGGATGGAGCTTTGACTCCCAAGGAATGGTAATGGGACTCCTTACACAACTCTTATCCCATGTTTGTTTGAGGGGAATGAATAGGGCCAAGTAATGGTAAGCTCAATAGTAGAGGAGTCCCATTGATCTTAAATTTGGGGGTAATATGATTCATGTGGGGTAAAATTACTTTTTTGCCCATCTATGGTTACTTATACAATAATTATCTATGGTTACTTATTAATTCATTATATATACAATAATTATTAAAGTTGATTGTTTCTTTAACTTAATAGTTATAATAATTTAAATTAATAATAATAATTATTTAAAATTATTTAAAATTCAATTTGATAAATTATAACGAATAATAATTATTCTTGTTTTAATTATACTTATACAATAATTAACTTATACAATAATTATTAAAGTTAATTTTATAATTTAACTTAATAGTTATAATAATTTAAATTAATTATTATTATTATTTAAAATTATTTCTAATTCAATTATTTAAATTATAACAAATAAATAATTATTCATATTTTTAATTATGCTTATACGATATTTATTTGTAGTTTCTTATTAATTTATTATCTTATACGATACTTACAACCATTAATTAACTAAAGGGCATATAAGTAATTTACACAGTTTCTCTCTCATACTTTTCCCCATTCCCAATATACATTCCTTCAAACCAAACATTGTTTTCTCATTCCCTCCTTCTCATTCACCTTACTTCCATTCCCCCCATTTCCATTCCCCCATTCTCATTCCGTGATCCAAACGCCCCCTAAGTCTATATAATATACCCAAACCCAAGGTTTCAACTTTCAATGTTTCATTTATTTTGTTGTTATTATTTTTAATGTCCACCCACTTAAGTTAATAATGTTATTTGTTTTTCTCTAACTCTAAGAATTGTTTTTTTTTTCTTTTTCTTTTTGGTTTCTAGTATATTAATATAAGTTGCATGGTTTATAAATTGAAAATCTTGGGAGTTTTATCTATATATATATATATATATATATATATATATATATATATATATATATATATATATATATATATATATATATATATATATATATATATCTTTAAATCATCAACAAAATCAGGCAAATCGATATATATATTAATATATATTCATGTTTATTTTATTTTATTTATTTATTCATACGTTTTTTTAATGATTCAAATGTCTTACATGAGAGCATTTTACTCATTATATTTTCATTTATATAAAATAAATATAATTTAATATGAAGTTATGAACTACGTTAATTTTGTAAGTTTCAAAACGGGAGACATATAAAGTCTAGTCTTTGTTTTTTTACTTTCAAATAAATTCATCATCTATTCATTTTATATAAAAAATATAGTTTATAATTAAATTTGCTCATGCATATATATTAAATTATAAAAATAATATAGAAATCTACTAAAAAATTGAATATTTTTTTACCTCAAAAGATTAATTTGGTAAGTGATAAATCACAAAAACAGCCTAGTTATATATGTCATATTAAGTTCTCTACTCTCCAATAATTTATATTGTCATATGTCTCCTTGCAAATGTCTAACATGCTATAAACCTATAACTCAAGGCCACAAAGTTTGGTTTCTTATAACCGGAAATGAACAAAACATCCCTCAAAAGTTTACATATTCACAGAAAATCTCTCATAGTTTGGATATCCATAAGAAGTCTCTTTTTTTGGGGTTTACTTTTATCTGGATCAACACGTGGGATGACACCGTTAAAAACCATGTAAAGTGACAGTTACACTCCTCCACTCACTTACAATGGTTGCAGGTGGAGTGATGCGTTTTCTGATGTAGTAATGTGGATGCATTTATTGCAGGTAGTTGTCTTTTATTTTAGAACAAAGATAGGGAATGTGAATGCATTTATTACACCTAAATGTTTTTTATTCCATAACATCAACAAGAGAAAACACTGGTCGCTAAGTGAAAACCCAATGATGTAAATGAAAACAACCAATAGTAAACGGGAACTCTCCAATCTATGTAGAAACATACAATACTAAATGGAAACTCTCCAATCTAAGTGGAAACAACCAATAGTAAGCGGAAACTATCCAGTATAAGTGGAAACATACAATAGTAAACGGAAACTCTCCAGTGTAAGTGGAAACATACAATATTAAATGGGAACTCTCCAGTATAAGTGAAAACAAACAATACTAAATCAAAAAGTTTCCGCTTAGTATTGTATGTTTCCGCTTAGATTGGAGAGTTTTCGTTTATTATTGTATGTTTCTACTTATATTGGAGAGTTTTCGTTTAGTATTGTATGTTTCTGCTTAGATCTGAGAATTTCCATTTAGTATTGTATGTTTCCGCTTAGATTTTAGAGTTTCCGTTTAGTATTGCATGTTTCCGCTTAGATTTTAGAGTTTCCATTTAGTATTGTATGTTTCTACTTACACTTGAGAGTTTCCGTTTAGTATTGTATCATAAGCAAAGATATGATATTTACGATAGTAAAGAGCAACCCAGGGCCGCATTCACTACATCCACCGTATCCTCAATTGTGTCAACAAAAATGTTAACGGCTGAGCAGTTGAACATATGGTGAACGTGGGATATTTGTTCAAAATCAACCTCATAGTCAATGGGGCAGATCGTTCGCTGTGCATCCTGCCTGACAAACCTCACCCTAACACTAGAAATTTCAACACTCCATATCTTACAAAAAATAAACATTTTTTCACCACATCCTTAAATGATATCTTTGGTAGTAACTCCCCTACGGGTAGAAGACAAACTTATCCTTTGTTGATACATGACAGAAGGGAACAAAAGGATTTTTGGAAGATGAAGAAGAAGAAGAAGATGGGAGGATTTCGTTTAAATTACATAGAAAGCATGATTGCTAAGGGGTTGTTTGGTTGCCTGCATTTCAAATTACAGTGTAAATCAAATTGATGTATTTTAATTTACATCATGTTTGTTTGGTTGCCTGTAAATGAAAATGCCGCATTTACTTTTCAAGCGTTTGGTTTGATGTAATTTGTTGGTTAAAATCACCATGTTAAGTAAGTGGTGAGATTACCTTTTTTTTACATAATTATTTATATTTTTAAAATTTTTTAATATTTAATCTAAAATATATTTTATTTATTTAAAACAATAAAAAAATTTTATTTAAAATATATTTCACTTATGGATTTAAATTGACAGAATTTATCTATTTTAAAGATACTGCTGATAAGATATAACAACACAAAGTAACAACATTGAATATAATTCCATAATACAACCAGTTTTTTAGTTTATTGAAGTTATACAAAATGCAACAATCCATAATAAAAGTAACATAAATTCTTCATAATGTTCAATACAAAAACATTTTACAACAGATGAAGTACAAACACTATCTACTGTTCCACATGGCCTCCGTGATTGCATCAGGTTTTGTTAACCATTCTCTTGCTTCATCTGTCCTTGGGGTTGAGTTCTCACCTCTTGCACATTAGGTTCCCAATCTTTTACTTTCGGTATATAAATATCATGACCGCCTTCTAAAATATAATTGTGCAAAATACACCACCTCACCACGATATCTACTTGTGTTCGAAATGGAAAAAATGGTCTAGATGTGAGAATTTTGAAGCGATTCTTTAATGCTCCAAACGCTCGTTCGACAGTAGTGTGCAATGAAGAATGTCTATAGTTAAATAGTCCCTTGTTATTTGAAGGTGTGAGGGCACTAAATTCTTTAAGATGGTAGCGAACACCACGAAATGGTGATATAAATCCCGCTCTTGTGGAGTATTCCGCATCTACGAGATAATACTTACATACATAGATATTTGTATATCAATTTTTCCGATAACGCTATGAAAAGAAATTTTAATTTTAATAAAACAACAAAATACCTTCATGCACTGTAAGCCCATCCTCCCTTTCTAAAGCATCATAAAGGACAAGTGCATCATGTGTCGAACCCTCCCAACTAGTTAGAACATAGGTTAATCTTAATTCAAAGTCAACCGAGACCAACACATTTTGAGTTGGATATAGTTTTCTTCCACGGAAACGAGCTACAATATCATTTGGGACGGATGCGTGGATATGTATACCATCAAGTGCTCCTATGCAATCATATTTGTTTTCTTCCACTGAACATATATGCATTTATGATGTTGTACGTATAGTAAATATTAAAAATTAAAAAAAGGAAGAAGATGAAAAGAAATTTCAGGTAGTGTTTGATATATAAGGACTTAAAATCAAGAAGTTTCACTTGACAGAAACATATAGAGAAGGCTACATGTATAGGCCAGATCAGTGAAGATAGCATTACTTAGGATTAAATAGTGTTGGGACTAGAGAAAATGAAAATAACAATCAACAATGGAAAGCAACAAGAATATGAGATTAATTTGCTTCTCCAATATAATCTTTGTAATGTTTAACGCTAAACAGAGCAAAATGGTTCATTGGAGAAAACTTCACATTAGAAACTCTATGTATTTGCAATGCACATAGAAGCAACCAGGCATGACACAACATTGATCATCCGGAAGGAAGTAAATGACTTCATCTTTTGCATTCAACTCCAATGATAATTTGAAAAATTATATTGGACGATTTGGATCAAAACCAAGGTTAGACATGGCCATGATTTTTTTGTAGTCAGGAATCCATACATGAAAAGCTATTAATTTGGATTAGCTGCAAGCATTTAAGCATATTACTGATCATTGTTGCATAAGCCAGATGTGGTGAACCAATTAGTTCCCTAACTGAATAACTAGGCATGCCTTATAGCCCTATCAGGAGGTATAAATGACATAATTTCAATTAAAGACACTATCTAAAGAAACAAAAGTAGTAAATTACCTCTAAAGTTGAAGACAAGCACAAGTCAGTGAGTGTTCGTACTTTGTGCCCTCTTCGATCCAACCTATATAACCATGATCAAAAAACAAAAGACAAAAAACAAAGAAAAAATAATTAATGAAATTGGAGCTTACAGGCAATTTGCATACTTTTTGCAAATATATAAATACTAACAGTTTTGAAGTCATCCAATAAACTAAAAGCATTTGAGGATTTTAAGAAAAGGAGGAAGAGAAGAAAAAGGCAAACCTGATCGGACGGGAGAAGCCTCAGACAAGAAACTCCACAGAATCTTACAGATCTGGAATATCGCTGAGAAGACGAGCTTTTCCTCGCCGGACAAGGTGGTGGGATTAGGGAGCAAGATGGCGATGGTTTCTATCGGGCAGCAGGGCTGTTTTAGCAAACTTAGTTGTCAATCTCTATAGGCCGGCAAAATTATTTGATAAATGAGGCAAGGGAAGAGGCTATGAGGATTTTAAGAAAAACGAGGAAGAGAAGAAGGCAAACCTGATCGGACGGGAGAAGCCTCAGATGAGAAACTCCAAGGAATCTCAAAGATTTGAAATGCTGTCGAGAGGACGAGCTCTTCCTCGTCGGAGAAGGCGGTGGGATTAGGGAGCAAGATGGAGATGGTTTCTATTGGGCAGCGGGTTAGAGTAACCCATGAAAATGCAGCATTTTGAATTATGGCCAAAATCCAACAAATCCGTAATTTGAATTACGGTAACTTTACTTTTACAGGTAACCAAATAGCCCATGTTGCCATTTTACCTGTTATTCAAATTACATTACACTTACTTACGAGTAACCAAACAGCCTCAAGTGAAAAGCTACCTGAAAAGTCTGTTTTTTTCTTTTCAGCCGTACGTTTTTTCAAATTGTGATAAGATAGGGAGGACCTTTTCCCACCAAAGCCAAGAGCAAAGTTGGTATTATGCAAAAATGATGCTAACGAAGTTGGACGGAGGAACTGAAAGGGAAGATAACTTAAAAAGTAAGGTCTGATAGTGAAATTCAAATGTCAGAGGGACTGATCGGGATATTTTGAAACTTACAGGGACAAATAATTCATTTTCTCTTCTTATAAATGCTCTCGATCATACTATTTCAAAGACAATGCAAATAAGCAATTCAATTAATATTAAAAATTGAGATTAACCTCTATTATATATATATATATATATAATGTCATGAATGATTAGGTTTTATTTTGTTAATATCATTAATTATAACTTATCTTCCTGCATGAGTAACAAAGTTTGGCATGATACAATACTTATAAGTCGGATGAATGTCACGAATCAAACCTAATCGGCTAATCAAGTGTTCAGAATCATACCTAATCAATAAATAATTTGGTTAATATATTTAATTATTTATTTAAAATATCTTTAAACATGTAATTACTTAATTAATAATTTATTAATGATATTAACAAAATAAAACCTAATCATTCATGACATTATATATATATATAGAGAGAGAGAGAGAGAGAGATTTAATTGGAACCGGCGGTTTGAACCTCCGTTTTGAATCTTTGGTTGAACCGCCGGTTCCACGGTTTTCAAATTCTAAAACCGGAACCAAACCTTGCATGAAGGTTCAGGTTCCAGTTTTTTGACGGTTATGGTTTTGCCGGTTCCGGTTTGGTTCCATGGTTTCGGTTCAAATGGTCAAGTCTATATATATATATATATATATATATATATATATATATATATATATATATATTTGTTCTTAATTGAACAAAAGATGATCTAGTTTAATTATTCTCTCATGCTGTTAATTATGTAGCATAAAGCAAAGTAAGTTGTAAAACCACCATTTTAAATCCCAATCGGATTTTTTTTAAAAACCTGTTTTATTTTTTTTTTAAATTTAAAACCTCCTAGCCTTATCCTGTCTAACAGAGAGATCCGGAAAAAAAAAACTATCGGCGAGGTTTTTACCTAAGACCTAGCTCGTTTCTTTTCTTGGTTCATGAAGTGCTGGCGATGAGGAGAAGTGGAGGATCTCACGTCAAAATTTTGTTCCCTACTTCTTGAAGTAAGCAGCCTGTTTCTCGAAGCTAGGGTTTTGTTGTGTAGTGTATGATTGAATGGGCTGAAAACTGGTTTAGAGATAGATATGGTATGTTTTTATGTTCTGGTGTAAGAGTTTGATAGCTGAAATATTGGTTGATCATTTTATGTCTTTTTGGATCACAACCACTGCTAGCTGAGTCAATATCTGTGAGTGGTAAAAGATCTTATTTTGCTTCCAAGATGACCTCATTACTTTTTGTATCTTTCTGAACCAATTTTCCTATTGAAAATCTGACAAATATAATGGTTGAATTGGTTATATGGATGTATGATGTGGCGATGAAAACAATGACGGAGTTTTAAGCATTTGCTTTGAAGATCTTAGTGAATGTTTGTGACATGACTTTTATTTTGGAGTAAGAAACTTGATAGGAATATATGTATATTTTTGTAGCATAGAGGTGAAAGCAAGATTGGTAAATTGAGATTGCAGACATTTTCTGATTAGCAATGTCGTCAAGAAGCTTTAGGGCCAATTTAATAATTAATCGCTAAGTGTAAGTGAAGCCATCCAAGGCAATAGGTTTGAATATGCCTTTGTGTTTGACATTACCATGTTGGCTCTTGTATCAAATTTGTTTTTGTTGAACATTCTAGTGCATAATCGTAGGCTCGTAAAATCTTACGATCAAATGTTGAGAAATTAGCATAAAAAAATTTATAGGACTTTGGATCTGTGCCTACCAAATACTAGGTAAAAGTCTGAGATAATTGCAAATTTGGTTGGATGACGGGGGGTTTGGTTGCTTGATCATTAGTGGATTTTCAATGACTCGGCATGTGATAAAAATTGTTCAATTACTTTTCATTTTCTAAAACAATTTATACTATCCTGTTGAAGCTTGAGTTGTTGAGTGGCAGACACACACACAAGCATAATCAACGTGTGCTCTGTCCGTCATTAGCATGCACGCATATATAAGCATATTATTCATGTCCACCACTATATATATATATATATATATATATAAAATAGGTTTGGCTTGGTTTTAGGGTGATTGTTAGGAGAAGAAGTAATACATTGTAAATTCCGGCGTTTTTAGCATAGTAAGTGTTAGAGCCTGAATCATATTTGTATTTAAGTTTGGAATCTAAGGCAAGTGCAATGTTCATGTTATAGAATCTGTGCCCGAATCCTGATTTTTGTGTCCGAGTGGGTTCCGTAGCTTGTGGATATTTTCAGGTAAGTAAACCACGTATAAACCAGTATATTTGTATATATATAAAAAAATTTTATTTCTGAAAATAATTTACATAATTATTTAATTATTTTGGGTTTTATTGTGAATAAATTTTCATGATATTATGTATAATTGTTTTGGGTTTAAGATATTATGCGTATTAATATTTTCAAACTTACTATTATTTATGCATTTATTTATTTACTTAATTTTTATTTATTTAATTTATTTGAATATTTTAATCAATTACGTATTTATTCAGTTATTGAATATTATATTTTAATTATTATTGTCACATATTAACATTATATTTTTGAATTAATCTAAGTTATGTTTATTAGAAAAATGGAATCATCGAATTTCATTATTTTTGTGTTGACACTGATTTTGAACCCGACATAATTTGACACAGTAACTTGTAGTCCCTAGTTAACTTTGCAATAGCCCTGTCATTGGGGGTTAAACATTGACCGTGTCGACATGAATTCTGATTCTGATTCTGATAATAAACTATAGTTTCACACCGTTACGTCGGTGGAGAATAACGGCCTCTGATAATCTGGCTCGGGTCGCCGAGGGTAAATAAATGAACTCTAATAATCTGACTCGGGGTCATTGAATTTAAATATATGAATTTGGTTATTTTGTTTTCGGCATTAGTTATTTGGGGGACATATATACATGTTTATTGAAAATTTATATCTGTATGAAATGTTCCAAAGTCGGGTTTTACTTTTGACAAATATTGTACAACGTTTATTGAATTATTACGTTACACTTAAATGTGTTTTTGAAATTACTAAAATTTTTGTGATCCTTATATTATTGGTTTTAGTGGTTTCCTACTGGGTTGTTTAGCTCATAAATAGTTGTTCTATTTCTTACAGATCAGGAGTAGGTGTATGGTGACTAGCTTAGCGGGGACTTTTGTGTGATCACCAGGTGGTTAGCACGAGGATAGTTCCATTGTGTTTAATAAATTTGTTATCTCTTTAAGAATTTGGCATTTCGCTTTTTGTTGTCTGTGAACCTTAGTTGTGAACCTCTTTATTTATTCCTTAAATTCTTTGGTTTTGTTTGGATATTAGTGTGTTGTTATGTTTTATACTTTGAGAGACAGGTATTGAGGCCTTACATGCCCACTGGGTTTTGGCTTTGTGGGTATACGACCGTTTATCGACGCATCGAGTTCGGTGAGCCGGGTTCGAGGCGTGACATAAGTATTGATCCAATGATTTATATATCATATCACTTGGTATTAAAAAACATTGTTGATAATTTTGTCTTTTGGAGTTACTAGCTTAATATGCTTATATCTTTTATAAATGAGGTGAGGTTTGAACATGTTTTTTGAGCAATAAATAATCTAATACCACTAGATTAAAAAATCATTTATTTACTTTAAATAATAATAATAATAGAATAATTTAAATTTAAATTTTTACTTTTAAAAATAATAATGTTTGTTTTATTAATGTTAATAAATTTTAATTAATGAATATATTTCTTTTAGATAATTAAGTATTTATAAAATTATTATATAACACCTAAGGTGGGCATATGACAAAAACCAGTACATAGCATATGACGTGCAAAACACGGCATCATCACCGCATATTTGAATTTATATCACATGCGACAAAAAAACATTGAGGGAGTAATCATATTAAATAATTAATGTCAAATTGAAGGATTACAATAAACAATCATGTTTAGCCCATAGGTTTTTTATTGATTGCATTTCTAAATATTATTTGAGATGAAATTTAAGCAAATAAATTTTTTATTTTTATAAAAATAGAAAAACCATAATTTAACAACTGAATCGGGGAAAAAACTCAAAAAATGTTTTCTTTGATAAAAGCCACATACACATATTAGTATTTTTATCATGCATGAGTTATTCGTCTTGAACATGTCTATCAAGAGACGTGCGCGCGTGAATTTTTGTTTCTAATGTGGTCTCGCCAACATCACTAGTAAGTTCTTTTTTTGGGCAAGAATCAGAACCCTTACCACCCCACACACCACATGAAAAACCCATATTAGTGTCTTTAATTACTTGAATTAAGTAATTTTAGTGCTCAGAGTTTATTGGTGATAAATATTTCTATGTATTTCCGTTCAAGTGAACTTCATATTTGTCACTCATTCTTAGTATTTACCTGCGCATTTATTTTTATTTTAATAAATATAGTTTATTCACTTTTTTAAAAAAAATTTAAAAGATAAACAGATGAAGAGCAAATAATTAAAAAAGGGGCAATTATTTATATGATTTGATTTCAACTATTTTATTATCTCATCATTTGGATGCACCCAGAGTGGCTAAATCTTTATAAACAAATTATTTCCATTTTGTAAAAAATAATTTTCTATTTTTTTCTAGTCCTCAACCAGAACAACACCATGCGAAAAAAAACCTATACAGTATTGATTTTTATTAAATGAAACTAAAAAAATAAAATGAAAAAACAGTTGAATACAACACAAACACAGAAATCAAAACTTCAGCAACAATTAATGCCAATCAAAATCTATCACATTATTCGAATTCGAAATTACATAAGCTCCGAATCCGAACAAAGTTCGTATTCAAATTCGAATTCAGAGTTACATGAGCTCCAAATCCAGCCAACCGAAAAACTGTCCGAAGAGAGTGAAACAGAGATGTGTGTCACTGTTCCTTCCAAATTTTGCCGGTTACTCTGAGCTTCAACTCCTTCCTATCGCCCCCGGAGAAGAAGAGAGCCATGTTTCTCTGAATTATAAGCCCATCATAACTATCACGCACTTTCCGGTGGCTGTCTCTGATGCTGCGAGGCACGCCTTGAAATATCATTTTCCGGCCATTGGCCCCTACCTCGAGGCTGTAGCTGTAGTTCTTTGCCTCAGTGTCATCTCCCATAAACCGTAGGAATGCTATGTATACGGGTGCCATCCCGAGCTGAAATGCTTCGAAATGCAGGCAAAAGTATTGTCCGAAACAGCTGAATACCTGAACATACAAGATGCAATCAGCAGACAATGGATTGCACATAAGAAACAATGTGCTCATAAACTAAGACATTAGAAAGTACTGTAAGCATCCATGTCGCATTCTCGACTTCATGTGGATTTGATTTGACATATCGGTGGTTGAAAGTGCTTCCATTGTGCATGTCCACCTTGTGATCGTCTTTCAGGTGGTTAACCAAAAATGGAATGTCACCGACAACGGAGCACTCTGAACCCGCGTACGGGCAGTTATAAGGTTTATACGCACACTGTGATTCATGTTTCAGCTTGTTGAAGTACGGGAATATGCCTGAGCAACCAAAAGTGTGGTACTTGCAGGGTAGTTCAAGAGTAGCTGCAACCTTCTCCAAAGCAAGACATCTTATGTTGCCCAGTTCATGTCTGCATGTTGGACAGCGATTATGCACTTTCGGCTTGCATGACGAACATATTGTATGCCCATTTGAACACTGTCAATAGGAGATTAATAAAATCAGATTCATCCAGAGAAGTTCAGTTCCACAGTTCGATAAATAAAACAATCACAAAACAGTTAGGGAGGCGAAGAGCACTAAGATCTCCCATTAAGGCAGCAAATGATAATGGTTCAAGAATATATATATATATATATCAAAGGTATTTGCATCTACCTAAACAATTCAAAAATATCACATTAACCTACAAATATAAAACAGTAGAAACAAAAAGCAAGATTTATGTATAAGGCAGTATTTATTATTAGGCATCAGGATGTATGACAAAGATGCAATGCAGGATGGTATCAACAAAACGATGTTTCATATTAATGATTTTCCTTCAGAAAACCAATGGGCAATAACAGCATCAGAAAAAGCAGGTCCCAAACTCAAACTTTGGAGAAAGAGAAGCAAAGGAAACAGGAAAACAAGATTGAGGATTTCAACTGAGACAAGGCAATATATAAGTTTAAAATATTATCAAGGAATTAATAATGAATTCTCCAACATTTGGTTTAACCATCAGATGTCATCTATGTCCAAAGCACATAACAGAATATAATATATCAAAACTAATGCGACAGTAAATGTTACAAAATTTAACATTTATATCTCACAAAGCATAGTTTGCCATACTGGTTAGAATACTATGATTTTCACAAAGTTTCAACTTCCAACAAACAATGATTAACATGGATGACCCAGATATGATGCCATATTGCATATTGATAGTTCAACATGACAAAAGACATCAGCTGAAAACAAGTTACTATTATACTTTCAGATATAAAATGACTCATAAAATATCACATAAATGGTAAGAACTACGAAAAGTGATCATGGTAATTATTCAAGCTATTCTAAAGAAATGCAGAAAAGAACAAAAACATTAGTAGAAACTTTAATAAATGTTTCATGAGTAGGTGGGAAGCACAACACGGACCTGATGTATTGGTGGATACATGGCATTTAAGCACACAGGGCATTCAAGGAGTTCATGAACACTGCTAGCAACAGTTAAATTTGGTTTAAGTGCTTGTTGATCAGGATCATTGACATCTTCACTAACTTCCACCAAGTCTTCATTTTCAGGAGGATCGATAACCTCAGGCTTAACTCTTGAATCATCCAAATAAATATTTCCAGATGCCATTATGTGATAAAGAGCACTATCCAAGTCCTAGTAATAGAACAACACAAACAAAGTAATGTTTCTAAATACAAACATTCCCACAAGCAAATGAAAATGTTTATTTAGCACAAAATCACAGGGATGCAGAATCTTCATTCTAAAATCCTTGAAGCATAGCACATAAAGACAAGCTTCTTGATAGAAACTAGAATAAGATCCATTAGCAATTATAATTTCCTTAACATACATTCTGACTTTAGAGAAAAAACTTCACGTGATGCCCATAAAACTATGCTTAATAGATTAGCATATTAATTCAGGGTAAAGTATTTTGCGAATCATCAAAGCGTATCACACAGAAAAAGCTTCTTGAGAGAAGCTAATATAAGGTTCACTAGAAATGGTGATTTTCTGAACATGCACTTTGAATTCAGAGATAAAACTTCATGTTAAGCCCATAAAATATGCTTAATAGATTGGCGTATTGGTTAAAGTAATGCATTTTATGAATCATTGACACATAAATCGCACAAAAGCAAGTTTCCTCAGAGAAGCTAATAAAAGATCCACAAGGAATGGTGATTTTCTTAACATACATTCTGAATTAAAAAAAAATCATGTTATGTCCATAAGATACGCTTAATAGGTTGGCATATTGGTTCAAGTAATCCATTTCATAAAATTTTTGAGGCATATAACACACACAAACAGGCTTCTTAAGGGAATCTAAGATAACATCCAATAGGAATGATAATTTTCTCAATATACATTCAGAATGCACAATAAAAAAAAATATCAAATCTTAGTTTAATAATTTAGCAATTAAATTTAGTTCACCCAAGAATGAAGAATGGTAATATAAACAAACAAAAATTATCTTCAAATTGCAACGGTTCACATTCCATCATCTATGCATGCAAAAATAAAAAATAAAAATTGAAAAGAATCAGCAAAAATCAAAGAATCAACCCAACTGAAGAAATCTTTCCTCACAAGACATCAAATAGTCAACAGAAGAAATCAATGCAATGTTGAGACCAAAAACAAGGAAAGAAAAATGAGAGAGCATACAGATCCTCAACAAATCCAATAAATTCGGAAACAAAATCTCAAATTTCCAACAAAATAACGCATCATATTTCCCCCAAAAGACCTCAACTTTCAAACCAAAAGAAAGACAAACAAGCATCAAATCCAACAACATTTGCCAACAAAATCACTCCAAAATAAATCCAGATCCAACAAGTTCACAACTTTCAACAATTAATCAAAGAAAAAAACCCAATCAGATAAAATCTAACACAAAAAAATTCACCAAAAAAATCCCCAGAAAAAAAATGCATCAAATTCATACACAAACGACATGAATCCATACCTTCTAATAAGAAGAGAGATTCAAAAGCCCAAATGCGAAGAACAATCGCTAAAAAATACGAGAGGATTCATCGCAAGGGTTTCCGTGGAAACGCGAAAGCGGAGAAGAATTCGAATTAAAGCCCGTTGATTTCAACACCAAGAGACACTTTTTCGCTTTTTTTTTTTTTTTTTTTTTTATTTCTGATACTTTTCGTCGGAAAAAGACAAAACAGGTGAGATGGTTATGGTGTCCCGCGGCGGTCTCTTACAGTTGTTTAACCGGTTCCAGCGGAAGTCATCAAATTGAATCATTTCTCTTTTGGGGCATTCTTTAGGTGACTAAAAATAAAATAAAATATTAATGAATATTTAATATTATATATATTTATATATTTACTGTATATAGAAAAAATAATTTTTTTAGCATTTTCAAGTAAGTAGTTGTTAATTTGTTTGTAACAAGGAAAGGTATTTTTTTTTAACATACTTATGGAAAGCTAGATTTTTTATATCCTGAAATATGTATAATATATATTAGATTAATTTTACATACCTACATAAAAATTGTATTATTCTCTTTGGTATTGAAATACCTTTATTTTCAATAGTTTTTAGGACTACATGATTGTTTTTATATTAATATATCAACTGAATATTTATATTTCTAATAAAAAGAGTCATTTATTTTAATAAGTAATAATATGCATTATAAAAATATTTTATATAGTAAAAATAAAATAATATTTTTATTCAAATTAAAATTTAAATTTTTCAAAAAGAGGACAAGTAAAATAAAACTTAAAAAAAAACACAAGAAATAATTTCATTATATTTTATGGGTGGCCAATCAAAGCATATTTAATTTCTCTTATAAGAACTTTCTTTTTTGTTGTTAATTATAAATTTGAAAATTTAATATTTTTTTTTCTAAATAAATTATATTAGATGTGTCATACAATAAGTTATATTAAATATGTCATATTGTCATTATTTTATTTGTTTCAAAAATTCCTTTTTATTGTGTAAAAATAGAAATGATTTTAAATAATGTATTCTAGTTATTTTTTATTATTAAGACTTAAATGAAAGTTAATTTCTACGTTTTTATTTTAATTAAATAATAAAATTTCAGTTCTTTCAAGGCTGTTTATGGTTTTTAATTTATTATTATTAATTTGGCAAAAGCTTGTGTTAACATGACTGCTTAAGGGCTGCTTTAATGAATAAAATTATTCTTAAGGCAACTGGGGTAAATATAAAGAAGAACAAGGCTAAGTTAAAAAAAAAAAAAAAACCCAACTAATTTCAATGAAGAAAACTTGGAAATCAGTCTCTTGTTTTTTTATAATTACACAAGAATGAACAACCAGTACATATATCCTGTGCAACAGAAGACTATTTTGCTTGAAGTTACAACACTCACAGTTGATCCCATCTTGACAGTGGTACAACTTGTATAAAAATGTACAAATGCCGAAGATTTATTCAACAAACAAACATCACCCTTTCGAACAACCGTCTTGTCTTGAAGTGTCGACAAAAAACACTCTACAATCTCCCGAATGAGTTCTCGAGGATATACACCGTTGAATCAAACAAGCAGCACAAAATCTCCATTCTTAATAGTATCTTTTCAACCTTGAAATGGCAATTGTGAGACGGGGATTGTCGCGTTTTGGTACGAAATTGCTCCATTTGTCAATGTTTCTCAATGAAAATTGTTTTAGTATAGCTCTTGTCTTCTCAAGCAGACATCTTCAGCAGATGCCATGTCTTCCTCAACATGCTTCATTAACTCCCCGTTGTTGCTGGTACAAAGTCTAGTTGACAAAGACGGCGATAATGGTGCATAAATGCCTGCACAATGTTAAAATATCAGTCAATGTGGCTTGATTTGATTGTGAGTATACAAAATCAATGAGTTAAAATGAAGACAATAATGGGACTAAATTTAAGGATGAATGTTTGATTAATTCACGCACTTCGTGGGGTTCCCCGATCATAGTCTTTTGTGGTATGCAACAAGATAGTTCCAGAGAGAACAACAATGAAGCCGCAAATTTCAGAAATGATACTTCCTACAACTTGGCCATCCCAATCCTGAAATAAAAAATAAAAATTCAGTACTATGCCAAGATCATGGATTGAGAAGCATGGTCATTGTCAAAAGTATAAAATTACCTATATAGGATTGAGACAGTTCTAATAAATGAAGCGTTATTGCTCGTTTTGATGAGAGGATTGTGAAGAAAATACCTTGAACATTATGACACTTGCAAGAATTGTAAGTGTGGTGAACATGACATAATAAATTGGGGATACAATAGCAGTGTTGAAGGTATCAAGAGCCTGAAATATCAAAGAAATAACTTGATTAATGCAAAACAATTGGAAAAGAGAATCAATTCTAGCATTCTAGAATAAGACTGACATTCGGAAGATCAACAAAAAAAAAATTTCAAGCTATAATTTCAATTATCTGAGTATTCTTGGTGAGGATAAGAGTTTCTGCTCAGTCTAACACATACAAAAACATTTATGAGCATTATTTTCATATGGACTAAAACTTAAGTATTCTTGGAGAGCATAGGATGTTTAACCGAACACTTATATGAGAATATATTGGTCTTTAGACATCCTATGTCATCACAGTGGCATACAAACATACAAATACAAAAATTAGATAACATGTCACATTCAGGGTAAAAAACTAAACTGAACTAAGAATTGATACTCACCTTGTTGAGATAATTCATTTGTGTAATCACGCATGTAAGCACAACTACCATAAAGAACCATGTTTGGGGATAAATTAACTGATTATTACCCTCAAAAGTCAGCTTTAGAGAAGTTCCCAAAGCTTTAACACTCATAACCTGCACAATATAAGTGTTTCAGTTTGTATATCAAGATACATAGCCTCATAGCATTTCTGAATCCTATCAGTGACCGTGTAATAAAATACAGAGAGGTTCATACATATAGTTAAAAAGTGAACATAACATTACCGATAAGGATCCCATCAATGAGCAAATGCCCACGTAAATCAAAACATTTGTATGCCCATATTGAGGAGCAAAATGAAAAGTTAGCACAAACACCAGCACTATAACCGAAGCCACATAAAGCAAAAAAGCTGTAAACAACAAAAGAAAATTTTAGTAAATTACATGAAACAGAGAAATGACATAACATTAAAAAGTTAATCAAGAGAACCAAAAAAAAAAACAAGTTTTACCTGTTTGAGTTGCCATGCTCCAAATTTCCTGAACAGAAGTTATTGGCTTTTCCTGCGGTGCATGAATGACAATCACCACAGATCCAGCAATGCACATAACACATCCCAGGACACCAAGATGATGCAACTTCTCTTTCAAAATAAAATGCGCCAACACAGCACTAAACTTGCAATGAGAGTATAATCACAATCTTAACAAAGAAAACCTCGGAACTTCATATCGAAGAAAGCCAATAATTACCTAACTATAATGCTTAGAGCACCGAGAGGTGTCACAAGGATTGCTGGTGCAAATGCATAAGCTACAAAGTTGGCAACCTCTCCCACTATCACTGAATCAAATAAACCTCTTCTCATTTAATTGCTTAAACAAAACTCAATTATACATACCAACAAGAATCTAATCAACAAATATTATAATTCTGCATTTTTCACACTCTACTGATGGTTCTTCTTAACAAAACTCAATTATAGATATACCAAGAAGAATCCAATAAAAAATGATTACTATACAAGTTCTAAACAGAGGGGGAAAGTTGCATCTTTTTATACTCAATTGCTTGAACACCAGTGAGAATTCAATCAGAATGAAATCAAGCAGTTAGAAATAGAGCTAAAAATGGTTACTGGTGATCATGCCAGCCCACCAGAGAGGCTCCAAAAGGTAAGAGTAGCCACCCACACCTGCAAACACGAATCAGCACAATAAAATCCATTAAAAGACTTTATTAGGGCAAACAACAACACCTAAATGGAATAAAAGCGCGAAAACCAAGAAATACCAGCGCGAACACCGGAAGCAGCGGCGGCTCGGCGCAAACCCTTCTTCTTGATGATGAAACTGGCTCCGATGAAGGCACTGGAAAGGAGTGCGAGGATGAAACCCTTGAGATTGTCGGGAGAGAAGCCCATAGCTTGATGGAATTCCTCAATCTCTTCTCCCTCGATTCCAATCCAAGCTGCCCATATTGGACCCGAATCAATCAAACCCCTTGATTTTTTTTTTTGGGATTTTTTTAAAAGTTTTTTAATTATTTTTTTGGGATTTTAGAAAATTAGGGACCCACTCAGAATCCAACCAATGGGGGGATGAGTTTGGAGAATTGAGCCTTAATGGGCCGGGCTTAGAGTTTGGGCCCACATATCTAATTTTGAATGTTTAATTTGGGATTTTTTTGGTTTTTAGTAATAATAAAATTATATAAATGCATATATTATAAATTATATAAATGCATATATATAATATATACCACTACCCTAAACAATGATCTTTTTTCCTTTGTTGTGTATAAAATTTTTAAACTTCTTCATCTAAAATGATATTAAAAAAATAAAACTATATATATTAAAACTATTGGAGTATAGTATATACACTAATGAGAAACCAAAAAGAAGTGGATGCCTTCTTGGTATCCATGCCATTCCCTCTCTGTCCTCTTCATCATCTTCAAAAATAAAAAAAATAAAAAAAAGAAACCCTAGCCGTTGCATCCATGCTACCATCCCCCTCCCACACCCAAGATACCGAACCCTCAACATCTTGTCATCCTGGTTCCCTCATCGGCTTTTTCTTCATCTAATTTCTCTCCGTCCTCTATGTCCTTATCCCTAGCTCACACTTTTGCCTCTGCTTCTCTCGATATTCAAGCTAGCTCTTATGTTGTAGAGGGTCATGACGTCTTGCACTTGCATAGAAGTTTGAAAGCCATAATATTGATTTGGGTTTCAAGTTTTTATTCGTATGCTGCTACCTTGTCTTCCTTCTTGTTCATACTTTTCCCAGCAGGCAAATTGGCATCACCGGGAAAGCGCCCCATGAAATAAGAATGATAGGGAAGGTTGAAAACAATGATATGCTCTGTTAGGGTTTATTGTATATACATGTATTATACGTATATATATACGTATACTCTTCTTTCTTCCTCTATATATGTAATCTTCATTATCAATACATGTTCAGCCTTATTCCCTCTCACATGGTATCAGAGGGCATTATTCCGGTCATAATGCCGGCAGCTTCCGTTAAACTCGCCTGAGCTCCCGACCCCCCACCGCCGCCCAACTCCCGGCCCACCTCCGCCTAGCTTCCCAGTCCCGCGCCTCGCACCCCATTTCTCCACAGCCTCGCCCAAGCTCCGGCCGCCTCCCAGCCGCCACCAGCGCCACTCCCCAGCCTCGCCCAAGCTCCGGCCGCCACCAGCGCCACTCCACAGCCTCGACCAAGCTCCGGCCGCCTCCCAGCCGCCACCAGCGCCACTCCACAGCCTCGCCCAAGCTCCGGCCGCCACCACCGACCAAGCTCCAAGCCCACATCCGTCTCCCAAGCTCCCAGCCATCGCCGCCGTCTCCCAAGCTTCCAGCCAGCCGTCTCCCAAGCTCCCAAGCTTCCCGCGCCCTGCCACCACCTTTCCCAGCCCGAGCTCCGCCGCACCTCAGCCTCGCTCCGCCGCTGCTGCAAACTGCCACATCTTTCAGCCAAGCATCTCTCCGGCGAGCTGCCGCTGCCGCTGCAAAACTTCTGCTGCAAACTCCGGTCGCCCCAACATCTCTCCGGCGATCTTTGGGTTCCGTGCTCAATCCTATCATGGCTGCCATTTCCAAGAATTGTCCATGTTTTATGCTGTCTGGAATATTCACTCCAGACAAGCATATGCTTTCATATACTTTTATCTAATTATATATATATATATATATATATATATATATATATATATATATATATAATTAGATATATATATATATATATAAAAAAAAAAAAAAAAAATCAGTACTGTTCACAAAAAAAAAAATCATCAGTACTGTTCAAAAAAAAAAAAAAAAAAAAAAATGACTTCTTCTACTTCTCCTAATTTTCTTGCCCCGGTTGATGTCAAATTAAATGGCTCCAATTACAAAGAATGGTACACAACTGTGCGTATCATTTTACTTGGAATGGAGTTACTTGATCATGTAGACGGCACATCCTCTCCTCCTGAAAAGACTGATAGTTCTTCTACCTCATGGTTCACAGCTGATCATCGAGCCATGACTCTCATCTGTCAGTCATGTGAAGTTGATATTCGCATGGAGATTGGACATCTTCCGACTGCCTTTACTATGTGGGATCACTTACGTCATATGTTTGAGCAGTCCAGTTCCGCTCGTCAGTATGCTATTTTACAGGATCTCACTTATGTCCAACAAAGGGAGCGTTCTGTTCGAGACTATGTTACTGAACTGCGATCTTTGTGGAGACAGCTTGACTCTTTGGAGCCTTCCACTTGTATGACGTGCAAGTGCTGTAAGGCTCGGCTTCAGTCCCGCCAGACACAACGTACCTTTGAGTTCCTGATGCGTCTTCGTCCCGATTATGAGGCTGTCCGCAGCCAATTACTTAATCGCGACCCTATTCCCTCCTTTGACGATGTTGTGCGAAGTGTTATAACTGAAGAGACTCGGTTACATGCCCTTTCGTCTTCTAGCTTGCGTCCTACTGATACAGTCCTTGCTATCACAGCTTCGCGCTCCCCTCGGCTATCTCCTTCTAGTACCCAGTTCTCTTCTTCCCCTGGGTCATCGTCCTTCTGTCGTTATTGCAAACGGCAAGGACATGTGAAGACTAACTGTCCGAAGCTTCAGAACCGACCACCGCAGCATTCACATCCTCGTCCTCCTCAGCGATCTTCTGGCTTCTCTTCTTCACCGCATGTTGCCACTGTTGAGGCTGTGACTCCTGATTCTTCTGGTACTCTTGCTTCTCAGGTTGCTCAACTTACTGAGCAAATTCATGCTATGCAGCGTGCTATGCATTCCAGCTCTTCTGTCATGTCTGCTGCTTCTGGTATGTCTTCTTCCTCCTGGATTTTAGACTCTGGTGCTACTCATCATATGACTGCGGATGCTACCACCCTAGTTAACCTTTCTAGCATTCAACCTTTTTCTAGTGTTCGAACTGCTGATGGAAGTCTTCTTCCTGTCACGCAGTTCGGTCACCTTCAGTCCTCTTCCTTCACTATTCCCACAGTACACCATGTTCCTACTTTAGCTTTAAACCTTATTTCTGTCAGTCAGCTCACTGATCATGGATTAACTATTACTTTCTCCTCTTCTGACTGTTCTGTGCAGGACCATCTTACAGGCCAGAGGATTGGGACAGGACGTAGAGTTGGCGGGCTTTATCACCTAGACTATCTTCATCTTCCTGTATCTTCTTCTCCCTCTACTTGTAATCCCGTTATTTTTGCTTCTGTTTGTTCTTTAGATCGCTGGCATTCTCGCTTAGGTCATGTATCTAAAGATCGTCTAAAACTTTTAACTAGTTCAGGACATCTTGGCTCAGTCTCCTCAGACTCTTTATCTGCTTGTACGAGTTGTACACTTGCTAAACAATCGGCGCTTCCTTTTCCCTCTAGTACTTCATTATCTGTTTCTACCTTTGACTTAGTTCATTCTGATATTTGGGGACCTGCTCCTTCTTCTTCTCTCTCTGGATTCTCTTACTACATAAGCTTCATTGATGATTTTTCTCGTTACACTTGGCTATATCTTATGCGATCTCGATCTGAAGTATTTACCGTTTACTCTCAATTCACACAAATGATACATACTCAGTTCGGTCATCGGATTAAAATTCTTCGAACCGACGGCGCTAAAGAATACCTCTCTACATCCTTTCGTGCCTTACTTTCCTCTCATGGCACTCTTTCCCAGCAGTCTTGTCCTTATACACCTGCTCAGAATGGTGTCGCTGAGCGCAAGCATCGCCATATTCTTGACACTACTCGTGCTCTTCTTCTTACCTCGTCTGTTCCCCAACTTTTTTGGGCTGAAGCTGTTCTCACCTCTATCTATTTGATCAATAGAACACCCTCCTCTGCTCTTTCTGGTCTTACTCCTTATGAGCGTCTTTTCTCTTCTCCACCTTCTTATGGTCATCTTCGAATATTTGGCTGTGTCTGCTTCGTTCTTCTACCCTCAATTGAGAGAACTAAATTCTCTCCACGTTCTGCAATGTGCATTTTTCTTGGCTACAGCTCTGAACATAAAGGCTATCGTTGCTATGATCCTACTTCTCGTCGTCTTCGTATCTCGCGTAATGTTACCTTTCTTGAAGACACACCCTTCTATTCTTCTCCTTCTTAAGAGTGTTCTATCCTTAAGTCTTCCTCTTCTCCTACACCTCTACCTTCCATTATTTTACCTGCACCTTATCCTTCTTCCGCCTCCCCCACTCCACACACAGCTTCACCTGATGTCATTGGCACTTCCCCACATCCCCCCATCATTTCCTCTTCTACATACCCCACTACCTCTTCTGATACTTTAGGTGATTCTCCTGCTCTTTCGCCTGCTCCTGCCTCTCCTGAGGATGCTCCTGCTATCCCTCGTCGTTACCCAGATCGTGTTCGTCATCCTCCAGCTCGGTATGCTCTATCTATCTCTTCTACTTACACTCCTCCTTTTCAGACCTTTCTTGCTGCTATTCACACTCATTATGAGCCACAGTCATATCGTGAGGCTGTTCAGCATCCCCATTGGCAGCAAGCTATGACAGAGGAACTTGGGGCTCTTGAGCGCATGCATACCTGGGATCTTGTTCCACTACCTTCTGGTATTACTCCTATTAGTTGTCGGTGGATTTATCGGGTTAAGACCCGAGCTGATGGCACTATTGAGCGCTATAAGGCGCGCCTAGTTGCTCGCGGTTTTACTCAGGAGTATGGCGTTGATTATGAGGAGACTTTCGCTCCAGTGGCCAAGTTGACTACTGTTCGTATACTTATTGCTATTGCTGCAGCTCGCCAGTGGCCTCTCTATCAGTTAGATGTGACTAATGCTTTCTTACATGGGGATCTTTCTGAAGAGGTTTATATGACTCCTCCTCTGGGTTTCTCTCATCGTTCTCAGCATGTTTGTCGTTTACGTCGAGCTATTTATGGGCTCAAACAGGCTCCTCGCGCCTGGTTTGAGCGTTTTCGTAGTGTGATTATCGCACTTGGATTTACAGAGAGCTCTCATGATTATGCCCTTTTCACTCGTCAAGACTTCTCGTGGTCTCACTATTCTTCTTCTCTATGTTGATGACATGGTTATTTCTGGTGATGATGCTGATACTATTCTTTCTCTGAAACAACGGTTACACACCGAGTTTCAGATGAAAGATCTTGGCCCTCTCCGTTATTTTCTGGGTCTTGAGATTGCATATTCACGCCGTGGTTATTTGGTATCTCAGCAGAAATACATTTCTGATATTTTTAGACGAGCTGGCATCTCTGATCACCGCACTGCTTCTACTCCTATTGAGCTACATCATCGTCTCTCCTTTACTGATGGAGAACTTTTGGTTGATCCTACTCGCTATCGTGCGCTTGTTGGAGCTCTTGTTTATTTGACTATCACTCGACCCGACATTGCTTATGCTGTTCGAGTTCTTAGTCAGTTTGTGAGTGCTCCTCGCTCTACTCATTACACTGCTCTTCTTCGAGTTCTACGCTATCTTCGTGGTACTCTCACTCGATCTCTGTTTTTCTCGGCCACGTCCTCCTTTGAGCTCCGTGCATATTGTGATGCTGATTGGGCAGGTGATTCTACTGATCGTCGCTCTACGACTGGTTTCTGCATTTTCCTTGGTGATTCTCTTATCTCTTGGAAAAGCAAGAAACAATCCACCGTTGCTCTTTCCACTGCCGAGGCTGAGTATGGTGCTATGTCTTCTACAGCCAAGGAAGTTATTTGGTTGCGTCAGATTTTGATGGACTTTGGTGTCTCCATATCTGCTCCCACTCCTATCTACTGTGACAACCAGAGTGCCATCAAAATTGCAGCTAATCCAGTGTTTCATGAACGCACCAAACATCTTGAGGTTGCTCTTCATTTTGTTCGTCATCACTACCTTGCCGGCACTATTTGTCTTCCTTATGTTCCCTCCGCACACCAGCTTGCTGATTTTTTCACTAAAGCACATACTATTTCTCGTTTCCAGTTTCTCATAGGCAAACTTTCGGTTTATGACCCACCGTGAGTTTGAAGGGGTGTGTTAGGGTTTATTGTATATACATGTATTATACGTATATATATACGTATACTCTTCTTTCTTCCTCTATATATATAATCTTCATTATCAATACATGTGCAGCCTTATTCCCTCTCACATGCTCCAACAACATAGGAGCTTGAAAAAGCGGGAATCCAACAACAAACAATGTTGAGGGTGATGGCATCGTGAGAGTGATGGCGGCGTGATGCAGTGGCTAGGGTCTTTTTTTTTTTTGTTTGAAGATGATGATGAGTAGGGCATCCATGTCATTCAACATATCAATTCAGCCTAGAAGTTTGGCATGAATAGAATTTCTCAACTTATTTTAATACGCAACTAGGCAGAAGGTGTCAGTCATTTAAAAAAATATTGAAATTACCTTATGGTCCATATTAAACTTGTAATATTCAACAAATTCATGTACGTTTTACAATAACATCCTTAAAGGCCTTGTGAAATTTTAGTCAAAAAATTTAATCCCTAAGTTTCTGGAAAAGACTATAATCCTTTTTTTGTTTTGAGAGTGTCATTTATAAAGACAGTTATTTTTTAACTGGGGCAAACCGACACAAATGTTCCTAAGTCAATTGTTGGATAACTGACTCACAGTGATTCGAGGATGTTTTGCTTTTACTCCAGCATGATTTTTGGGGCAACTGTCCTTTTTCCTTCCATCTTCTTTATTTTTGGCTGTTAAGGTTTTTATCCTCTGTCATTGATTGCAATCACTGACAACAAATAGAGCTTACGTTCTTAAGGCCGAAATGATGCTTGAAAGAAAGAAATCTCATGGCACCAAAAGAATAACATCAATCTTGTTTGAAAAATCCAAGTCACATATCAATTTAGAAAGATGTTGAAGGAGGCTTCCTTAACCCTAATTACTACAAGGTGTTATTTAGCTACCTCATGCACATTTTCTAAACTAAAGCTGCAAGTAACGCAAGGGCATGTGAAAAACTAAAGGATACCCTATTTAACCACGTCTTAGAGTTATTTGTAGTTATTGGTAGCTATTTCCCCTATCAATATTGTCATTAATTATTGTTTTTATATTAATAAATGAGTTTTTCTCATTATTTATCATATTAATGTTTAACTTGATAAAGAGTCTCATGAATAGTTGATTTCGTTTAATGGTCATCAAGTACATAACTTGATGGTAAAACCTTATGGCAATAAGAACAGTATTCTAAGCGGTCCATCGTAAATAATTATCGATGGAAAGATAATGAACTAAAACTAGTATGTTATGTGACTGTGATCACATTTTACTAGTCATAAATATGAGATATTAAGTCAGAGCATAGATACATGTTGGAGAATATTATATTGGACCGACCCATCATGGGAATACTACATGGATTAATATCTTAAGTATTTCTTGTAGAGTTGTAGTGATATATCAATCCTTTCACTTGAACTCACCATGGATTCCTACATAAGGAGTTCTATGTTTTGATGTAGTCAAACACCAATTTTAAGGAAATGGTAAAAACAAATTAATGTAGTTGGACATAGATTAAATTATGCAGTGGAATGTGAGTGATAGTCAAGGGATTTGTCCCTATCATATTTTAAATTAGTCTACTTAAGAATCAAGAAATCGGATTAAGCAATATAAGGATAACATAATCCATGTCGTATGCTTAATCGATATATCATGTGAAAATAAACTAAATATCATAATGTGAGTTAAGTATATTCGGATCATCAAACTCATTTAATTTGGGTGGTCATAATATCTTGCTAAAGGCTTCTTTATGACTTGTGGGTCAAATTTGTGACATTTGGAAGCAAAATACAATTGCAACATTAACTATTTGATTTGATAAACACTCTAATTAATTCATTCTAATTTTAATAAAGATTTGAATAATACTTTTCGATATTCCAGATTTTTTCCTTGGTGTGCTAAATTTATTTCTTGGATAGTCCTAGATCTTCTACTATCAAATAAAAGTTTCACATCTCTAGATCACATGCTAAAATCTAGAAACAACCCCTTCTTCCTCTCTAAAACAACGGCTAGAGCTAGAGAGGAAGAAAAAGAAATTGAAAAAATAATATCACAAGAGAGTAAAATTTTTATTCATCCACTAGGGTAAGAAAGGAGTCATAACTATAGAGACTTCATAAAACATGATAAACATTATCCTATAATGAAACATTAATAGAAGTATGAGTCTTAAAGCAATTAATAGAACTTTTGTCTTCAAGTTCTTATAATTTTAATTAATTATTAGATTAGATTTATTTGAATTTTAATTAAAATTAAATTTAAGACAAACCCTTAACCCAATTTTTAATTTCACTTCATCCCATGAAGTAAAATTATAAAATGACAATTGTACCCTCTATACTTAAAACGAGACTTAACTTTAATTTCTTTAAGCATTACTCTCTAGGTTCATCCCAATTGGTAATGTAAGGATACAAAAAGATGTGGGTGATACCTAGCCAAACACTGTTATCCCACATCATAGCCCAATCGAACACAAATGAATAGATCATTATGAGCATTTCTGATTATGATTACTATATGTGTGTAAACTCTTTAGTCTAGTATTCCAACCGAGTAAGAGCCATAGATAACGTTAAATCACTATACTCAATCATATGCTAATAATTATAGTAAAGTAAAATTATCAAATTATTCTTTATAACACGATTAGTTTGACTGCTTTGTCGAAAGTCTTCTAATCTCACTTACACATGATCGCATATGATACTGACTCATTTATTTCTCGGAAAACGAATTCACTTTTAGTGAGCACTCATAACTGCTACTTGTCTAACATAGCCTCACTTTGAGATTGACCCTAATAAAAGGTCATCTAGGCCCAACTACTCTATTAACAGACTAGACGTCACAAGCACATCATGATCATGGTACTTTAAGTTAAATATTGACTCATATGATCATAATCAATAATTCTAAGCATTGACAGATCAAAGAGTAAAACCCATATGATTAGATTGCAATGCGTCATATTTGTATACACCAATCCCATCGATTTATCTATAATACATGATCCCATTATCCTATAGTGTTCAACTGTCACTCTTTGTTGAAACATATGTCATACAAATCCTTGTTAATCTATAATATCCAATTAAAAATTCTCTAATTTATGAACTATTTAAGTATACAAATATTAAACATTTGTATTGTCATTCTCATTATCGCATAATGAGCAGAAGATTTAACTTAGCACATATGTACTATATACTATTCAAAACTTATTAAAAATACTAACACAAGTTTTTGGTGAACATCAAAATTGATGCATTTATTAATAATAAAAATGTGTAATACAAATATTTTCATTGACATTCAAGGGCATCCTAACTCTAAAATGGGATTCAAAGTTATATTGTCCAAGTTGATTGGAATTGACAAATGAGCTAATTAAAACTCCCTCATTATTTATCCTTATTTTAAGGTAGGTTTGTGTTTAAATGGGATTTTAAATATAAAATTATTTTGTTTAGATTTTAAATGAGACTCTAAAGTCCAATTTATGTTCATGATTTAAAAGGTGTATTTGGCTCTTGATAATCATCTTCAAAGATCATTTTAAAGATAAATAAATATTTGGGTTTAAAAAAATTTTATTGTGACGCTTGAATTCCCAAGATGTTTGTGGCTCTTGAATTTTCAAAAATTTGTAATTCTTGAATTTCTAACAGTCCGTTTGGATGCAAGTACATAAAATCATTGCTTGGTTTGGGAAAAAAAGAGAAGGCATGGTTACCCTTTTATAACTGAATACACTTTACCTTCTTCAGCAGAATGGGCATCCCCCCCCAAAGTGGTTGGAATAACCATTACCTTCATAGCAAATTACACATATAACCCCCCCAAAGTTGTTGGAATAACCATTACCTTCATAGCAAATTACACATATAACCCCCCCAAAGTGGTTGGAATAACCATTACCTTCATAGCAAATTACACATATAACCCCCCCAAAGTGGTTGGAATAACCATTACCTTCATAGCAAATTACACATATAACCCTCTACAAATGCCAAAATTCTTCAGGTAAAAGATCTTCTACTTTCCCTTGCTCCTGAACCTACTAATGACCAGCTAATCATCCTTGTGCTCTTGCTGAACCTAATGGCCAGCTGATTGTTCTTGTGCTCTTGCTGCTTGATCGTCGTCCAACAAATTGGTGCCACTTCCTCTTCTCTACTCAAACACAATCAGGTATGCAAAAAAAATTTTCAATCAGAAGAATCTTGCAATTTGGTTTTCTGAATATATATATATTTTGTTTCCAAATGTTTGGGTTTTTTGTGCATTTGATTGATTAGATGATTAAAACTTTGAGCTTTCCTTTTCCAATTTGATTGCATCACTGCTAATCTTATACCTTGCAAAACAATTCAGAGAACAAGAGGTTACAACACAATTACCTTTGTGATATTCATCCAATAATTGTTCCACCTTATCATTCTTTTCTCCAACCTGTTCAAATCCAATTTAAATGGTGTTAGAAATCTATGCGGGAACACAACTGACCTTTTCTATATCATGATAATTTGAGAAGCACAAACCAAAACATAAATTCTATGATGAAATATATACATAAATTAAAAAAAAAAAAAAAAAAAGAACAAAACAAAACATCATCAAGCTTGCTCTAAATATCATTCTTCTTGGCCATGAGATCTTTCATGGTGGTATTGAAATCATGAAGTTTCTCTTTGGTGGAGAATATGTTGCTCATGTCCTGGCGGCCAACGAGGCTTTGCACGCAAGAACACAAAGGGGAAAGGCAGAGCTTCACCTGATCCATGTGTCTCAGAAAAGGGTAAGCAAGAAATCAAAGCAAACACACCTTTTAATTTAGATTAGTGAGAGATTATGCCCCCCCAAAAATCAATCCTTTCAGTGGGTTTGGAATAAAAAAGTTCTTATTTTATTAAATTTTGAAGTCAAAAGCTACAATAGGCTACTAACTATTTTATGCATGTCTGTTTTTAGCTATTGTCAAGCTTTTTAGGTGGAATTTGGATGTGAATGTTGATATCAATTTTTATTCATTTTGTTTAAATGTTTTGATGAAAAACTTTTGGCTTAAAAATGTTCTCATGAAATGTTGCTTTGTGGTATTTATCATTAGATTGTTTTTTAGAGGTGTTAATCTTTTTTAGTGTTGTAATAATTTGGGTGAAATTGACATATTTGTGAGGTGTTAATATTTTATTTTAGTAAATCTTGAAGTCAAAAGCTACAATAAGCTACTAACTATTTTATGCATGTTTGTTTTTAGCTATTGTCAAGCTTTTTAGATGGAATTTGGATGTGAATGTTGATATAAATTTTTATGCATTTTGTTTATTTATGACTGATGAAATGTTTTCATGAAAACCTTTTAGCTTAAAAATGCTTTCATGAAATATTGCTTTGTGGTATTTATCATTGGATTGTTAATCTTTTCTAGTGTTGTAATAATCTTGGTGAAATGTTTTCATGAAAAACTTTTAGCTTAAAAATGCTTTCATGAAATATTGCTTTGTGGTATTTATCATTGGATTGTTAATCTTTTTTAGTGTTGTAATAATCTTGGTGAAATTGACATATTTAATTGTCATTTTAGATATGGACGAGTTTGATGAAATCCACATGGCTTTCCTAATGTGTACATGCTATTTTTACATTCTAAATATCATGATTGTTGTATGTGCCAAAAAACAACGTGACAATCAAAATAGAATTATTCAACACGAGATTGAGTCAACATCAGTTAGGCGCCACCGGCAATATGAGTACTTGAATCAGGTGGTTTATTGATAAGTATACAATTGCCCATATTTTATATATTGAATTGTATACTTATCAAGTTAGTATTAGAGTGATTTAGTGGAATACGAGTCTAAATCGAATATAAATTGTCTTCGCATGCATCAAGTGTGGATTAAAGCCAAAAGAGAGCCGAAGCAAGTAAATGGAAAAAAAAAACATCGAAGATGGCACGCTCTTGCACTAGCACTTGGAAGACTGCAATGGTTACGGGCTCCTTACGGGCGGGCTTACGGCCGTAAGCCACATGTAGAGAATCTTACGGTACCCTTATGCCTGGAAGTAAAGAGGTCCTGTAATACAGAGGAACTTACGATCAGGCTTACGCCCGTAAGTTTGACCGTAAGCCAAAATCAGAGGACTTTATGGGGGAAACTCCATACCGTAAGTGAGGGCGTAAGGCACTGGAAAAATGAAATCCCGACGCTTACGGCTATTTAAGCCTTTACTGAAGAGAGAAAGGTTTCGTTTTTTTTAGGTTTTCTTTCGAGGTTTTCTTGAGTTGGAGGGAGAAGGTGGCTGGAGGAGAAAAGGGCTCTATTGCAAGATCAAGAGGGAATTCCGTCAACAAAGACCCAAGGAATCGGTGTATGCTCTGATCGGTACCAATCTCATCATCTACTAGGGCATCATCGCGGCAGGAGATCGCATAACCCGCAACGTTAAGGGGAACTTCAGGGCAACCCTTGTTTCTTCGGTTTGAGGGAGATTTCCACTTCATTTCTTTATAATGAATGCTTGTAACGTCTTGCTTGCATTATTTTGCATCATGAGCTAATCCCTTCTTAGGGGAACTTGGACTTTAACCCTAGGGGAATTTGTAAACTCTTCTTTTATTCCTTGAATGACAATTATTTGTGATACTTAATTTGTGGAATGCATGTGTGAATTGGTATGTGTCATTTATACATTGCGTGATTGTTGACGAGCGGTGAAAATCCGCTATTCATTAGATTAGTGTACGGTGAAAACCAGTCAGTCCTTGAGGCTTGGCATGCTGTGAAAACCTGTTATATATTTCTGATTAGAGTGCGGTGAAAACCCGTCTTACCTTCACATTCCTGTAAGATTGCTTGTAATTGAGCAAGGTTTATCTGTTGAGTTAGTATCTCACTGTCTAATCCCCGAGGTAGTACTGTCCAAGTGTACCAGTCTCTACCATTGATTCTCACAACTCTTGTTGTTTCCAGTCCTCTAGTTAATTCTAGACTTTCCAACAACCACCCTTTCTAGGCTAGATTTCTTAAGCTAAAATTAATACTAGTACGTGTGCTCCCTGTGGTTCTACAACCCAATTCCATTAGGGGATCCACTTTATTACTTGGCGATCCGTTCACTTGCGGTGACGCAAGAGGCGTGTTATTTATGAAAGTGACATCAAATGCATTGATAAACTACGCATGGATCGTTGTTGTTTTCATAGTTTATACCAATTGCTGACCACCATTGGCGGGTTACGATGCACTAGAAATGTCTTGGTTGAGGAGATGATGACAATGTTTTTAAACATTATCGCACACCATGTCAAAAATAGAATAGTTAAATTTGACTTCGTACGATCTGCAGAGACACTTAGTCGACATTTTCATGCTGTCTTGAAGTCGATTATTCTATGCCATGAAGTTTTGCTGAAAAAACCCGAACCAGTCCCAGGAAATTCAAATGATCCTAGGTGGAAATGGTTTAAGGTAATACCTAAGTTTTTAGATTTTTCTTTGTTTCTTTGTACATGTGCCTAAAGTACCAATTGTTTTGATCACAACGTAGAATTGCCTTGGAGCATTGGACAGGACACATATTCGAGTACAAGTGCCTAAAGTTGATCGGCCAAGATATAGATCTAGAAAACCTAAATTACTACCAATGTACTTGGAGTTTGTAGCCGAGACATGCAATTTATATATGTTTTGGTTGGGTGGGAGGGTTCCGCGCATGATGGCCGAGTTCTTAGGGATGCCGTTACAAGGCCAAATGGATTAAAGGTCCATCATCACTCTTGAATTTTTTATTTTAAAAAAATTATACCAAACAAACCATGTTAATTAGGTCACTATTATTTGGTTGATGCCGGGTATGCAAATTGTCCTGGATTTCTTGCACCTTTTCGAGGTCAATGATACCACTTGAGTTCTTGGACTGATGGACATCCACCATCAACGCCTGAAGAGTTTTTCAACATGAAACATGCTAGTGCTAGAAACGTAATTGAGAGGACCTTTGGCCTTCTAAAAATTCGTTGGAAAATTCTAGCAAGTCCAAGTTTCTACAACATAACCACCCAACGATGTATTATTCATGCATGTTGCTTGCTACCCAATTTTATTAGGAGAGAGATAACAGAAGATCCTGCCGAGGATGAAATTAATGCTTTGCCCTTGGAGGACAACACGCAATATGATATTGATAGCATTGCAGCTATTGAACCATTAGATGAATGGACTCAATTTAGACTTGATGTGGCTACCGAAATGTTTAGCTTGTCAAACTTAAGTTGACTTTGTTATTAAATATCTATTGCTATGGACACCTATAAGTATTACTCTTTTTTGGCTTATATCTTTTTTTGTATTTATACATTTTAATATTAATATCATGCATTTGTGTGCCAAATATATTTGAATCACTTTATAGCTATGCCTTGAATTTAAATATGTGATAGTGTTGTGTTTTATTATTATTGTTATGTCTTATCATTGTTTTCTATATATTATGGACGCAGAGTCACAACAAACGGTAGAGGACAAAACAAACGTTATTGGACCCTTGATGAAGATAAAGCTCTAATTGATGCATTGGTTGAGGTTTCTATGGACCCATTGTGGCGGACTAAAAATGGGTTTCAGGGTGGGTATCTCTTTTAATTAGAAAAGATGATAAAAGAAAAAATCCCACAAACCATGCTAAAAGCTACACCAAATATCGAATCTCACGTAAAGCTATTGAGAACTAAAATGGCTACCATATGTGATATTCTACGCATAAGCGGTTTTGATTGGAATTATGAAAATAGCACTATCATGTGTGACAAAAATGCTTATGATGAATATGTGAAGGTAGGGATAACGATATTTGGTAAATTTTCTTTTTAATAAGATATACTTGTTGTTAATATGTTTGATTTTCTTTTGTAATGCAACACAGACACACAAGGAAGCAGCTGGATTATATGGCAAATCTTTTCCATTTTTTAATGAACTTGCCCCTGTCTTCACCAAGGGTAGGACATTTAGCAGTAGTGCGTGTGATATCGAAGACGATGCAAGCCAATATGAAAATGAAGTTAACATTACATTGGAAAAGGGTGTAGGCCTATCTTAAATGCCCATGGATGATTTCTTCATGCACACGCAAGAACCATCGCAAGAGGTAACTGAATCCCCATCCCCTATTCCATCTGATAGCAGCGCCTCAAAGACATCAAGGCGCTGAAAAAGGAAAAGCCTTACTGGGGATCCAACAATGGAGCAACTTTCAACAAATTTTCGTAGTTTTGTTGATATGGTTGGTCTAGAGTTCAAAGCACTAGCAAATGCTGCAAACCACAATGTTAAATCTACTGCTCGCAATGTTGAGATTCCATCCTGTAATGAAGCAGCTCATGCAGAAATTGAAGACAAAAATAAATTACTAGGTGAAGTACTTTTCGCGATTGATGGACTTACTGATGATGAAGCATTATTTATGTTACAGGTCTTGGCAAAAGATGAAGATCAACTCAAAGTATTTTGGGATCTTCCAAATGACAAGAAGCTACGTTTTTGTCGAATACTCGTGACACTAATGTCTTTTTACCCACCAAATGTGTAAACTATTTTGGTAAGGATGATATTTATTACTTTTGTAAATATAAAATTCATGTTTGTAATTCATGATTCTCTTTTATTGAGTGTTTTACAGGATATGCTGCTTGTCGAAGCTTAACCCATGCATTGAACGACAACTACTTCACTCACTTTTGGCGACAAATATCGGTGTAGAATTTTAAGAGAAACTTTTTTGTATCATGAAGCATATGCTTCTATACCTTATGGTGTGTGTGTGTGTGTTTTTTTAAGAAAATGCTTTAGCTTGTGGAATTTATTATCCATGCTTGTTTAATATTCTCAAATAGCTATTGTCAAGCTATTCAGCACAGTTTTACACTCACTGTTTTTTTCTCCAATCTGCCTCTTTTCAGGTATGATGTGTTTTTATGCTCGTTGTTTTTTATTTAAAAAACAAAAACTGGACACATGCTTGTCTCATTCATTTGTTATCAAATTGTTCATTTTCATTCATTTTGTAAGTTTCAAATTGTATATTTCATTCAATTTTTATGTAATGTGTTTAGCATAAAAATTGTTCATTTTCATTCATTTTGTAGGTCATCAAATTGTATATTTTATTCACTTTTTATGTAATGTGTTTAACAGTCACATAGTGGTTTTTTTTAAATTAACCAATAAATTATTTGTGTAAGAATATAAATAAATAATAAACTTAGATTTCTACTTTTACAAATTTAAGAAAAATAAGTTAAAAATATGTTAAAAAGTAATTTATTTAATTCAGTTAATTACATATCCTGATGAATTGAACCTTGTGGTTGTTAATTTAACAATTAATTATAATATTTAAAATAATAATTAATTAAATTATTTTGTAAATAAACATAAATACATATTTATCACTTAAACATACTTAAAATATCTATTATACTTAAAATATCCCTTATTTTATAATAAGGGTATAAAAGTAATTTTATACTATATTATATTTTCACTTTTCCCATTCCCAATAAACTTCTACTTCATTACCCTCCCATCCAAACAAAGTTTTCATTCCCATTACCATCCTCTCATTCTTAGGTAGTGTTTGGATGGGGGTAATGGTTCCCATGCCCATGTTTGTGTTTTTTTTTTGGAGGTAATCATTACTCTGGGGGGGTCACCATTACCCCTCCCAGGGTAATGAGCCATTCCCCCCAAATTGGGTGGAATGAACCATTCCCCCTAGTAAAAGACCCTTATGCCCTTATTAAACTTCAAAATGACACTATATAAAGTAATAGTTATTTGAAATTAATTTTTAATTAAATATTAATTAATAATAATAAAATAAATATTTTTGTTTTCATTATTTTATAAATAATAATTATTTGAAATAAATATCATTTGTGATTAATTAAAAAAGTATAAATAGGTAATGACATTTAATAGTTATTTGAAATTAATTTATAATTAAATATTGATTAATAATAATAAATTAAATATTTTTGTTTTCATTATTTTATAAATAATAATTATTTGAAATAAATATCATTTGTGATTAATTAAAAAAGTATAAGTACGTAATGACTTTTAATAGTTATTTGAAATTAATTTTTAATTAAATATTAATTAATAATAATAAAATAGCTATTTATGTTTTCATCATTTTATAAATAATAATTATTTCAAACAAATATCATTTGTGATTAACTAAAAAATTATAAGTACATAATAAAATTTAATAGTTATTTGAAATTAATTTTTAATTAAACAATAATCAATAATAATAAAAGACTATTCACATTTTTTCATTATTTTATAAATATTAATTATTTAAAATAAATATTATTTGTAATTAATTAAAATTATAAGTACGGAACCAAATTAATAAGACTTTAAAATTAATTTTTAATTAAATATAATCAGTAATAGTTAAATATATACTTATGTTTTCATTATTTTTGTAAATAATGATTATTAAAAATAAATACCATTTCTTTATACAAGGGATAAAAAGGTAATATTAACACAACTCCATTTTTTACTTTTCCCATTCCCAATGAATAACCCCTCTAACCAAACACCTTTTTCATTACCATCCCTACCCATTCCTTTCCCCCCTTTTTCATTACTTCATTCCCCTTCATTCCATTACCCCCATCCAAACGCACCCTTATCTCTATTCTCATTCCCATTCCCCTCTCATTCCCAATCCGTGAGCCAAATGAACACTAAATGTATGCGACTTCCGAATTCTCAAACATCTCTTGAATTTATAAATATTTATAACTCTTGAATTCTCAAATGTTTGATGTCTGTGCCTTTTGGACTTCCAAACATTTAAAATTAGAGTTATAAATGTGTAAGTTGTATAGTGAGGAAGATTATAATATATATAATAAGAGAGGAAGTTGTTCTTCATTATGTGCTAGCACATTGACACCCATCCCTTTTGGAAGTACATTCTTGTGCATTCTAGTAGAGGGTGTTCATCATCGACAATGCATATGATTCAAAAAAGAATCGAGGTTGAAGTACAAGCGGTTTTTGTTTACAGAAAAGTACCATAGTTGCACTTTATAATTGATCGAATTGAAACACTTGAATGTGGCTAAGAATTTGAGGGGCCAAAATTTTCATTTTCATTATGTTACCATTGTACAATCATCCTCTAATTCCAACACAATTTTGATTTAAGGCCCAAGGATGTGGCATTGGGCCATGGCTTGTCTTGCAGATGGAGTATTGAAATAATTGATAAGAAGGACCTTGTAAAGGAGGAAAGAAACATTCTTTTCCTTATGGAGCAATTTCGTAGAACATCTTACCAATAAGGACTCTATGCACAAAGAACTACTGTGACATATGAAAGAAGGCCTTTGTTGCGAATGTGGCAATGAACCTGGTCAAAGAGGAAACGGTAAGCGAAGTCACTTGAAATAGAAAGCACATTAAGGGGCTGTTTGTTTGGCTGGATTTGCAAATACTTTGATTTAGAAATCTTTAGATTTCAGAAATCTTTTGTTTGTTTCAAAGGATTTCAGAAATCATTGTATTTCTAAATCCCAACAATAAGAGATTTTGGAATTCGGCCAAAATGACCGAATTCCAAAATCCAAGAGTTTGAATCTCTCACATGAGACTCACGTGAGGGATTCAAATAGATTTTATCTTTAAAATTTTTTTAACAGATTTATCTAGTAATATAATATAAAATTGATTTATTATATTATATTCATTATTTTAATAAATAATTAATACATTATATTTTATTATAATAAATTAGTATATATTAATTATATTAATTACTCATAATATTTGAAATTTGAAATTTGAATTCATATTTACATAATATATATTAATTATTTATAATATTAGGGTGGGGTAATCTCACCATGGGTGACCATAGGATGTAATTTAGCCAATAATACATTCAACCAAACATTGGTTTTGACCCTCCTGAATTTACAAATCCAAGGATTTTCAAATACAAATCCACTGCATTATCAACTACATCCAACTAAACGTCCCCTAACAGGATGACCTCTCAATTCTTAGACTTGATTATGTGATGGATTATAGTATATTGCTTAGAGAGTATTGAGCTTGTTACTACTATTTGTGGAGTCATGCATTGCATGCATGTAGTAGAGTCCTAAAGTTGGTTATAATTGTCAAGTGGCAGCATTTGTATGAATGATCCATATTCAATAGAATCAATATAGAGAGTATGGTTAATCCTCTTTAATTTCTCTTTCCTTATCCAAATCGTATATTATTTCTTTCCTTCTTCTTCTTCTTCTTCTTCTTCTTCTTCTTCTTCTTCTTCTTCTTCTCCAATTAATCTCTCTTCTCTTGAACACTTATTTTTCCCATGGTTGTCTATTCATCTTATGAGCCCACATAAATCTTGCAAAGAAAGAGGGCTTTGTTTAACTCTTTATTATTCCTACATTTTTAGCATGTTCCTCTTGCTAAGTTAACAACATCGATAGCAATACGGTGCAATTGTATGTTGCCTTTTACGGAACCAATTTGGATGAAATGGGAACCTTCACTTAGGATTTGCTTGTTTTTTGGTGGATGATGGAATTCATTTTGAAGGTGGTTATAAAGAGTAATAGAGTGTCAAATGAGGAATAAGCATAGGGTGAGATTTATGTTGAGTTATGTGTAGTGGTTGATCTAGATGTTAGACGTAGGGAGAAATTTCAAATATAAATATAATGAAAGTTTATATTTCTAACCTTGATAATTGTATTGTGCTTCGAAAATGTTAAATTCCACCTACTAATACGACCTTCTACCATCTATGAAAAACGAAACTAAAAATAAAAATATAACTTTTCCACATAAAAGTTCACATGAGCTAAAATAAATAAATATAATAAAGATACAATTAATCTATTTAAACAAGTCGAACCTTTTAAATTGCAATCTCCTTTCTTTCATGTTATAGAAGTTATCAATAATTGAAGTATCATCATAGGCTTGCGCAATTTCTTTTACAATGCATGTAATTAATAATATGATTAATTGCTTGTGGTTATTTGAGGAATCTAGTACTATTGCAATATAAGGGACAATTTCATGTTGGAAGACACACAATGAGATAGGGTACATGCACATAAGGAAATTTAGCTAATTATGGATTTACATCAAACTTCTGAAGGCCCCCAAAGTGGAGGCCATTACTTTATCATATCATCCTAAATATATTTGTCGTCTTTACAAAGCTTTTCATGACATTAAACAAGTCCCTCATACTTGGTTGCATTGGTTGTGCAAAACTTCTAGGACCTTAAATTTGCTCCCTTTAAATTGATACTTCACTCTTTATATACACTCTCTAATCTCTCATACTACCTACATCCTTGTCTACATGAATGACATATTGGTTACAAGTCTTTTTACCTATCTTCATTTCATTTCTTCTACATTTAACTTTAACTCCACTTTTTTCTCCAAAGACCTTGGTCCTATAGATTATTTCTTGGCATTAGGACTACACCAACACTTTATGGACTACTTCTCACCAAAACCAAATATACTCGTGACTACCTCCACTGTACACATCTTGACACATCTTAAAAAAAATAGACCTACGCTAATCATCCCAATCCTACCATTATCTAAAAATCACGATATCCCTCTGTTTGATCATGATGAACACAATAGCATCCTTCCTGCTCTTCGGTACTTCTGCCTTACTAGCCATGACATATAATTATAATAACCAAATTATTCCACTTCATTACCCTATTAATTTTTACTGGGTTGCATTAAAAAGAATTCCATGATACTTGTGATCTACAGCATGTCATGGCATTCATCTAACCAAAGTCACCACATTCACCATTCCTGATGACTCTAATGTTGACCGGGGTAGCTGTTAATGATATATTACTCCACTGTACACTACTATATTTTTTTTGGGTTTTAGCGTTATTTCATAGAGTCTAAGAAATAAGTTATTGTTGCTCGTTTTTGCAAAAAAGCTCAATATAGGGGCATTGCTCTTGTTATAACTAAATTTTATTAGATCATTTTATTACTTGATGAGATTGATTTATACAACATGAAGCCCACTTTGTGGTGTTACTTTTTTTTTTTTTTTTTACAAATGTTGTTTTTTATGTTCGGGTGAAGCAATATCTATTTCATTTGCCATTTATTTATGGATAATTTATATTTGTTTTTAGGAGAATAGTTTTAATATGAATGATTTTCTTCTTTTTCAACACAGTTAATTGTATATTTTTTAACATAATTATAAATATTCTGCTTGATTTTAATTTGTTAATATAACTAGAATAATTACGTATTAATTATTGTAAAAGCAACTAATAATTCATCCTCAATATAAAAATATATATATATATTTCCATAAAATAAGATAAAAAGAGAGAAAGAGAATATATGAATACCCACAGTTCAACCTCTTCAATTTCTTATTTTTTCTTCTCTATATCCATAATACAAGAATAAGAGGGTATTTATAGCATTTCAAGAAATGGATGAACGATCGGGATTGATTCGATCCGACGGTCTCGAACAATTTGGTAGGCAGAATAGTGAAAATTTGGCGATTGCTACAGACCCCTCCCCCCCCTCGATGGGCGGTTGCTACAGTTATAGGGCTGCTACAGTACTGGTTTGCTACAATAGGCATCCATTATTTATATGTTTTATAACACTCCCATTTGGATGCCTATGACCAAAGAATATGCCTCATTAAAACCTTACTAGAAAAACCTAGTAGGATAAAAACCTAGTCAAGGAAAAATAGTACATTATCCCTGGTAAATGTGAGAGTTATTGCCTCATTAAAAACCTTGCCTTGGAAAAACCAATTGGGGTAAAAACCTTAGCGAAGGGAAAAACAAGATAGTCTCCCCCTCAAATAAATAGCTGAATATCTTAGAATCTTTTCATACCGATGTTGCGAACAAGCCGTTGATGTATACATTTGGGGAGCGATTTTGTAAATAAATTTGCTTGATTCTCAATAGATTGAATCTTTTGAACTTCTATGACACATTCTTTTTGTAAATCATGGGTGTAGAAAAATTTTGGAGAGCTATGCTTTGTTCTGTCTCCTTTAATATATCCCCATTGAATCTGGGATATACAAGCACTGTTGTATTCATAAATTACTGTAGCATTTGTTGTAATTGATGGTAGTTTGTATGATGATTGTATATGTCCGATCATAGTTAGCAACCATTGGCATTTCCGGCTTGCTTCATGAATAGCCAGAATTTTAGCATGATTTGATGAAGTAGCTGTAAGCGTTTGTTTTGTGGAACGCCATGATGTAGCCATACCATCATAAGAAAATATGCACCTGATTTGAGATTTTCCTCTGTGAGGATTTGATAGGTACTCGGCATCAGCAAAACCTAGGAGATTGGATGAAGACTCTTGGGGATAAAATAGGCCTAAATTTGTAATTCCTCGTAAGTAATGCAAAACATCCTTCAATCCTTCCAAAGTCTTTGTGTTGGTGCAGAGTTGTATCTTGCTAGAAGATTTAAGGCAAAAGCTATATCAGGTCTTGTATTATTTGCAAGATACATTAATGTACAAATTGCACTAAGATAAGGAGTTTCTTGGCCAAGAATTATCTCCCCCTCATCTGGTGGACGAAATGGATCTTTCTGGGCATCGAGCGTTCGGACGGCCACTGAAGTACTCAATGGGTAAATGTTCAATCTGTATGCCAAGACAAAATCTGGTCTTTCCCAGATCTTTTATTTCAAATTCTTTCTATAAACATGATGCTGCTTTGGTAATTTCATGATGAGTACCTACAAGATTTACATCATCCACATATACTGCTATTACAACAAACCCGTTAGTGAGCTTTTAATAAAAACACATAGGCATATATTATCATTTTGACATCTTTCTTTTATAAGATAATCACTGAGATGGTTATACTACATCCTTCCAGATTGTTTTAATCAATAAAGAGATCTTTGTAATTTAATAGATTGCAACTCCTTACTGGATGTAACTTCTGCAGTTTTGTATCCTTCGGGGATTTTCATATATATATCATTTTCAAGTAATCTATAATGATATGCTGTAACAACATCCATCAACTGCATATCTAATTTATTATTTGATGCCATGGCAATTAAAAATTGGAAAGTAATTCCATCCATTACGGGAGAATATGTCTCCTCATAGTCAACACCAGGCGTTTGGGGAAAACCTTAAGCAACCAGTCTTGCTTTGTATCTTACAATGTCATTATTTTCATTTCTTTTCTCACAAACACCCATTTATAACCGACTGGTTTTATTCCCTTTGGTGTAAGCACTATCGGGCCAAACACCTCACATTTTGAGAGGGAATTTAACTCAGCCTGGATAGCTTCTTTCCATTTTGGCCAATCATTTTTTTGTCGACATTCGTTTATGAATCATGGCTCAGGATCATTATTTGTATTCATTTCTATATGTATAGCCACATTGTAAATGAATACATCATTTACTTTGGTTTCATACCGATTTATTATTTTATAATCACCTGCACCATAAATTAAATTTTCAATATTTGCAGGAATATCTTTTCCCATTGCCTCTTTTTTATTTTCATATTTTGAGGATTTTGCATTTTCCTCTCTCATCTCACGTGGGAGATCCCCCTCTTCAATATTTTTATTTTTCTACTTGCTTTTTTTAGGAGCTGAATCTTTAGCGCTAATTTGTCTTCTACGTTTTTGACGTGGTTTATCATCTGCTTGTTTATCTTATAATGGGATTTTAAGAATCTCAATTGTTGCAGGTGCATTGGCAGCTAGTATATATGATTTGGTTACTTTTTAGTATCAGTGAATGCATCATATTAATGATTTTTTGAATTTCATTTTCACACTCACTGGTGTGAGGATCATATGTATTTAACTGTAATACATTCCAATCAATTTCTTTCGGCTCATTTTAATTGATTATTCTTCCTCCTAATAAAAGGAAGATAGATTCATTAAAATGACAATTTGCAAATCTTGAAGTAAATACATTTCCCATTAGTGGCTCTAAATATCGTATAATCGAGGGAGAGTCATAACTAACATATATACCAACTCTGCGTTGCGGACCCATTTTTGTACGATTTGGTGGTGCTATTAGCACATATACTGCACAACCAAACATTCATATATGTGAAATATCAGACTTTTTTCCCATAACAAGTTGTTGTGGTGAATATAAATTACTTGCAGTGGATCGGATCCGAATTAATGCTGCAGCATGCAAAATAGCATGACCCCACACACTTGTCGGCAGTTTCGTCCTTAATAACATTGAACGAGCAATAATCTGGAGTCTTTTAATTAATGACTCCGCAAACCCATTTTGGGTATGTACATGAGCTGCTGGGTGCTCAACTTATATGCCAACTGCCATACAATAATCATAAAATGATTTTGATATAAATTCACTAGCATTATCAAGACGAATCGTCTTTATGGGATAATCTGAAAATTGTGCCTTAAGCTTGATAATTTGGGCTAATAATCTTGCAAAAACTATATTCCTTGTAGACAAAAGTGAAATGTGAGACCATTTAGTCGATGCATCGATTAATACCATAAAATACCTAAATGATTCACATAATGGATGTATTGGTCCACATATATCTCCTTGTATTCTTTCTAAAAATCTAGGAGATTCATCAGTCACCTTCGTTATAGAATACCTAGTTATCAGCTTTCCTATTGAGCATGCTGAATATGCATATTCAATATTTGTCAGGATTTTATAATCCTTCAATGGGTGTCCATGAGAACTAGTAATAATCCGGCGTGTCATAATAGCACCCGGATGTCCAAGTCTTTCATGCCATATTTTGAATATTTTTGGGTCATTAATCTTCCAGGGTTAAGACAACATGTGATTTCATCACTTTAATACGTGTAAAATATAATCCCGAAGATATACAGGGAAAGCTTTCAAGTACACTTTTTTGGCATGAAACGACTTGAGTGATATTAAGATATTATTTTTCTTCTTTATTAACCGTCTCTAAATGATATTCATTAAGACGTATATCTTTAAAGCTAAGAAGGTTCCTCATGAACTTAGGAGAATAGAGAGCATTTTTAATTTGCAAAAGTGTCCCATTTGGCAACACCAGTCCTGCTCTTCCTAATCCTTCAATCAGGTTTGATAACCCAGCTATTGTGGTTATATATGCTTTCCTCATTGATAAAGAGATAAAATATAGATTTCTTGTCAAAATAGTATGTGTTGCCCCGCAATCAACAATACATTCATCATCTGTCATTTTTCTAAAACAATAAAAGAAAAATAAAACTTTATTATATAATAAAACAAAATTTAGTCTGCTAGAAAATCAAATACATCTAGATATGTATTTTCTACATTATTTATACCAGTAGTATGATCATTTCCTGTAGAGTTTACTATGGAGTTATCAGCAAAATTTGTCTAAGAATCTTTACCCTTTTTATTTTTGAGTGATTCCTGGTAAGGATGGACAAAATGCTTAGGGGTTGTGCAAATTCTGGACTAGTGACTTTCTAGCCCACAAAGATAGCATGTGTCTTTTTTTTATTTCTGACCCCATATTGTGGTCTTGTGATTTTTGTTGATGAACATCAACTTTACCATCACGTGGTCTAAAATAATTTCGGTCCCCATCACGACCACGTTTTCCACGACTACCACGATTTTCTTGTCCATCACGGTTTTTATAACCGTCACCACGACCACGCCATTTTCTTTGCACATAATTAATTTTAGGCAGTGGTGTTGATCCAGATGGTCGAGCTTGATAATTTTGCATCAACAACTCGTTATTTTGCTTCGCTACTAAGAGACAAGAAATTAATTCAGAGAATTTTGTAAAAGTCTTACCTCTGTATTGTTGTTGTAATATTAAATCTCGAGGATGAAATGTAGTAAAAGTTTTCTCGAGAATCATATCGTCTGTTATTGTTTCTCCACAGAGGCGTAATACCGAGACTATTTTAAAGAGCTCGGAATTATATTCCTGCACGCTTTTAAAATCTTGAAACCTGAGATTTGTCCAATCATTGCATGCTTTTGGCAGATATACCAATTTGAGTTGTTCAAATCTCTTTCAAAAAAATTCACAATTCCTGGGGATCCTCAATCGTTAAATATTAATTTTTCAGGCTATCATTAAGATGATGGCTTATGAATATCAAGGCTTTTGCCTTACTATCATTGGGTTCATCATTATCAGACTCCGTGCCTTCAAATGTAACTTGGCATCGAGGCTCCAGGAAGTATAATTGCTTCCGGTAATATGGAGAAAATGACCCGGTAATTAATTTTATTGCCATCTTACCTTTCTAGAGGTGCAAGCTGGGCTGTGCCGGCCCGAGCCCGGCAAGACCCAGAACGATTTGGGCCGTGTCAGCCCGAGCCCGGACAGCTACAGTGCCGGGCTAGGCTGGCACGACCCACATCATTGGGCCATGCCAGGCCAAGCCATGGCGGCCCGCGGCCCGCCATGGGCTGGGCTGGCCCGAGCACGCGGGCCAGCCCGGCACGGCCCGGCGGGATTTTCTTTTTATTTTTTAACTCAATTAATTTAAACATTAGAAAATGACATTTTTAGCCCCTTTAACAACTATAAAATGGCTAGTTTTTAAGGGTATTTTAGACTTTAAAATATAATTACTTTTTTACCCTTTTCAACAACAATAAACGGCTAGTTTACAAGGGTATTTTGGGAATTAAAAAAAATTAAAAAAACCTATAAATACCCACAAACATTTACATATTTCTCCACACCAAATTACTCATTCTTGTTCTAATCTCTCAAGCATTGAAGACTCTAAGCTCTCTTAATTCTCAATCTCTTCAAGTTCAAGATTTGAAGTTTATAGATTAATCAAATAAAGTTCCAAGCTTGTAATTTTCTAAATTGTTGTCATAGTTTTTAAATAAATGCCAAAATTTTTTCTATATCTTTTTGTAATTTATTTTTAGTTTATCTTTATTTTTTCTATGTAATCTTATAATATTATGTTAAATTTGAAAAAATTATCTTTTCTTGTATAATTGTATTCATGTAAATTTACTATATTTAGATTTTTTTAAAAAATATTTTCTTAATTTTGAGTATTTTTAATAAATTTTATAATATTTTTAAAAAATATGGTCCGGCCGGCCCGGCCTAGATGGCCTGGGCCGTGCTTCGGGCTGGGCCGACCTCCCATGAAAGGTGGGCCGTGCCGGCCCGGCACGGTTGCAATCCGGGCCAGGCCGGCCCGAGCACAAACAGTGCTCGGGCCGCACCGTGCCCGGGCCGTGCGGGCAGGCCCATCTTGTACCTTTTGGGTTCATCATTTTATTTTAATAAAAGGGTCTTTATGAATTTTTGGACACAATTGAAGCGTGGATTAGTAATTTTGCATACTACCAAGGAGCTTCTGATTGTTTTTCAGATCCTATTACCCCCATCGAAAAAATCTTGTATTATATACGCATCGACCATTCCCCTCTCTCCGCCGCGCTCCGCCGCCCCGCCGTACTCCGTCGTACCCCACCGCCGTTCCACTGTCCCACCGTTCTGCGGTGCCCTCCCATGCAGCCGCCCTGCTCGAACTGTGCTTGAATTCTTGGAAGCTCCTCCTTCAATCTGCTTGCCAAAACCCTAGATCGAAGAAGCTTTTCGACGCACCCGCTGATGTCCGCTTCGCACAGCCTTACCGATCGATACGATGGCCGTCGGGGATTGGATGAGAGGGATAGGGAATGGCGATCCGAGGATCGTCGTCACCGGCGAGAGAAGCATTGCGGGGAAGAGGGCGAGGCTAGCCTTCGAAGGCGTGAGAAGGATCTAGAGATAGATTATCGCCATCGACGAGATGGAGATTCCGGTGAAGAAGGCGAGGCTAGCCCCATAAGACGGGAGAAGAATCATCGCCGGGATGGAGAACCCGAAGAAGAGGGCGAGGCAAGCCCTCCAAGGCGAGATGACGGCGGCCGTAGCCGGCGAGAGAGAGGCACTGGAGAAGAAGGCCGAGAGAAGGAATTGGAAGACTACGGCCGCCGCCAGAGAGAGAGGGAGACTGGCGAAGAAGGTGACACCAGTCCACGAAGGCGCCAGAAGGATCGCGACGAGGATGGCCGCCGCAGGAGAGAGAGGGAAACTGGCGAAGAAGGTGACACAAGTCCTCGAAGGCCGCAGAAGGAGCGAGACGACGATAGCCGCCGCCGGAGAGAGAGATGGACAGGCGAAGAACGTGACACCAGTCCTCGGAGACGCCAGAAGGATCGAGATGACCATGGCCGCCGCCGGAGAGAGACAGGGACTGGCGAAGAAGGTGACACTAGGCCACGAAGAAGGCAGAAGGACCGAGACGACGATGGCCGCCGCCGGAGAGAGAAAGGGACTGACGAAGAAGGTGACACCAGTCCCCGAAGGCGCCAGAAGGATCCAGACGATGATAGCCGCCGCCAGAGCAAAGAAGGCGACACTGGCCCTCTGAGGCGAGAGAAGCATCGGGAAGACAATGGTCACCATAGGCGAGAAAGAGGTAACAAGGAAAAAAGTGATGCTAGTCCTAGAAGACGTGAGAAGCACGAAGATGAAGATCGCGGCCGTATCAGCTCCAGACGCGATGAGAATGGCCGGGGAAATAAGGTTGTAGATGGAGAAGATGAGAAGAAACCAGAACACATCCAAACAAAGCCAATGGCAGATGCTAGCAACCTCAGGACCGGCGGTGTCTACATCCCGCCGCATAAGATGGCTCAGATGATGCGTGACGTCCAGGATAAGAGCAGTGAGGCATACCAGCGTCTGAGCTGGGATGCTCTCCGGAAGAGCATCAATGGGCTTGTCAACAAGGTCAACGCCACCAATATCAAGAACATCATCCCTGAGCTGTTCTCTGAGAATCTCATCCGTGGTCGAGGCCTCTTTTGTCGGTCCTGCATGAAGTCCCAGATGGCTTCACCTGGATTTACTGATGTTTTTGCTGCTTTGGTTGCTGTTGTGAATACTAAGTTCCCTGAAGTTGGTAAGCTTCTCTTGAAAAGGATTGTCTTGCAGCTGAAAAGAGCATACTCACGAAATGACAAGGTATTTTATTTGTATGTTGTGCTGATTCTTCTTGTTCAATTAGTGAATATGAAGAAATGGCTCATTTTGATTGTGAATTTTGTGTTGAAGCCCCAATTACTTGCTGCAACGAAGTTTATAGCCCATCTCGTGAATCAACAAGTAGCTCATGAGATTGTCGCCTTGGAGCTGCTCACTGTGCTTTTGGAAAATCCTACTGATGATAGTGTTGAGGTGATGTGTTGCTTTGATTGAATTTAGTCTTGTTTCAAATATCATACTAGTCATCTGATGTTCTTGTTTGTTTCACCACAGGTGGCTGTGGGCTTTGTCAAAGAATGTGGCTCATTGCTTCAGGACTTCTCACCCCGTGGTCTTCAAGGTTGGCACAGATTGTAATTTGATGATTTTATTTCTGGATGCATAATCCAAAAATTGTAGTGGTGCTCTCTTAGTTTTAGTTATATTTTAAGTACTTTTTAGACTTAGAATTAGTGTAGGAGACTGATTCAACTTAATATTAGAGGTTTCATATTTCTTATATAATTTGCAATAATTAAAAACATTAAGGATTATCATGGAGAGGATAAATGTAGAATAGCTGTGTAGGCATGAGTAAAGCCAAATTCTATAATGTATGTCATGGAAAAGATTGAAGAAGTTCGACAAAGTCACTTTAACCTTTAGCTCCTTTACTTGAGTTTCTGGTCTTATCTTTCATGGATGTTTGAGGTGAAGCAAAGTATGAGATTGATCCAATTGTTTCATACCTATATGGATGCTATATCTCTACCTATATCAGCTAGAATGTTTCATACTTACCTTCATTGTTCCTAAACTCCCATAAATGGTAATAAAAGCAAGTGTTCTAGACAAACCTATAAATAAGGTTATAACTAGCTGAAGGATTCTTAGATTAATCTATAAAGGTAGGAAAGGCCCTCAGCCTGGAGCAAGTGGAATTGGATCGAAAGAATGGTTTAAGCTGCAGAAATAGTTAATTATATCATTATTCATAGGTGATGCTTCCACTTTGTCACTTTTTGGTATAGATTCTGTATCTTTTGGTTTGTGTAGCACTTTCCTGATTAATTTTGAGTGTTGTGCAATTATCATTAGAGCAGTAATTATAAGAGTAATAATGTCTTTAATGGTAATAATAATCTTGTTGTTGTTTGGTGAGTTATAGTTAGAAGTTAGGTTCATTTTCAGGGCTACTAGGGCAATTATATAGCAGAGACCGATAAACAAATTTTTTAACCAAAATTTTTTATATCTGTTGAACTGTCTGACTTCTTTAATTGATAAGGATGCTTCTATTGTAATTGATTCTAGAGAATCTCATCTTATGAAAATGATGTAGTTCTTGCAGAATTGTTGAATTTTATTTTTTTTCTTTTCATGGTTTTAAATATATCCCTAATTTCACAGGTATTTTTGAACGTTTCCGTGGTATACTTCATGAGGGAGAAATAGACAAACGTGTGCAATTCTTGATTGAAGGTCTTTTTGCAATACGGAAAGCAAAGTTTCTGGTATAATATGAAACTCTGAAGTATTATTTGCAAACTGTGCTTTTTATGTTCACCTCTCGTTAAGTGCAGATATGGAAAAGTTTATTTGGTTTTACGTAATCGTACAGGGATTTCCTGCTATCCGGCCAGAACTGGACCTTGTGGAGCAAGAGGACCAGTTTACCCATGAAATATCCCTTGAAGATGAGGTTGATCCAGAGACAAATCTTGGTATATAATGGTTATCAAATTTACTTGTTCTACTGTGATGTACTGTGAGTTCTGATTAATGAGAAGCTCTCTTTCTTGGCAGATGTTTTTAAGCCAAATCCAACATTTTTGGATGACGAAAAAGCATATGAGGATCTCAAGACAAGTATCCTTGGGGCGGAGTCATCTGAAGATGAAGATAACTCGGATGCTGCCTCGGATGATGAAGATGATGAAGATGATGAGGATGAAGACGAAGATGAAATGATGAAGATAACAGATGAGACAGAGACAAATCTTGTTAATCTGCGAAGGACAATATATTTGACAATTATGTCAAGTGTTGATTTTGAAGAAGCTGGTCATAAATTATTGAAAATTAAGCTAGAGCCTGGTCAGGAGGTAAGATTTTTATATTTTTAGAGGTCCTTTTTGTTTTCCCCTTGAAATGTGCAAAAGAAGTCATGAAACCTTGCCACAACTTCTAGTAAGATGCTTCAAAGAAATTGCTTTCACTCAAGCATCTGTTTTTGTGCTAATTGCTATAAATGAGTAGTCTTCATTGGTAGGGATTTAACATAAATGGTTTTGTTTTTGGATTTCCATATTCATCATGCTACGGTATCGATTTCCTGCCATACTATCATATATTATGTTCATATACTGTTAGAGGGATAATTATTCTCCCCTGCAACATTGTGTATGTGGCTAGTTTATCTATACAGTAGTTGTGCCTGGCAGTGTTCAATTCAGCTATTTTTTTTTCTATTTAGGTTAATGCGGTCAATGCCTAGATTTTCTTCTCTGATATCATCTCACATTTCTGATGCATGTGCTTGCTTTCTTTGCTCTTTGTAGTATAGCTATTGGCATGACCAAGTCAATGGGGAAAACTGGAGATTTGATATTTCTGTAAATATCTTGGCCATTGCATTTTAGAACATGAAAACAGATAATAGAAAAGTAGTTGTGGTTGTTTTTTAAATGTCTCATAGAAGGAAAGGACAGTCGGTTGATGGGGCCTATCCAAAAGTGGGTTGAAATTGAAAATTGCAAAACGCCACCAATGGAAGTTTATCAATTAGCTTCATTATTTCTTGATGCACGTTACATGTATACACTGTTCTGCAAATTTATATTGTGTCTAGTTCTATACGGATGCACCAGAGGTTGCCTTTGTCTTCGTTACGGCATAATGAACTTTGTATTCATACACATTGTTTAGAATATTTTTAGTGTCTGGTTCTCTATGAATGCATTAGAACCTTCCTCTGTCGTCTTGATGTGTATTACTTATATGGCTTTAAAATAGTTGAATCAACATAGATGCAAGTTTGGAGAAATGTTTTGTTCTTTTGTGCATGCATAAATTAGAGTCAGTTGCCAAAGCATAATTGTTTTTAATGAACCCCTAAGAACTTATCATCTTAACAACTGTAAACTATGTTGTTGGATGAGATAATTAAGGAATATTTTAGAAGTGAAGGTTGATTGCCACAATAAAGGCAAGTTTAATCAAGGGTCTGTGAACAGCTATGTCCAGATTTGATGAGGTGGAGGGATAGCTTTATTAGATTTTTTTTTTTTCGTCAAGACTTTGCATGCATCTTTTTTCAATTTCAAGAGCTGTGAATTATCTTGATCTTGATTGTTTAAGAGATCGAAATAAAAAGATATGAAGGCAGCAGCTTGTCACAGTGGCTGCAAGATGCCATGCTATGAGAAAAATTCACTCTCTCGTGGTCATTAAGATAAACAGATTTTCCTTTTATGTGATGCATCATAATCATCTACAAAAAGGGTTTAAGTTTTTATCATTGACACTGCAATCTTATTCTTGTACTGCTAGTTTATCTCTTGAGAATATAAAGTCTTTTAATTTCTGCAGTCCTGTTATGAGTTCATTTGTGATCTTAGAAGTTTATAACTGTGACTTTTTTTTTGGTTGTTCACAGATGGAATTATGCATCATGCTGCTAGAGTGCTGTAGTCAGGAGAGAACATATCTTCGATATTATGGTCTTTTGGGGCAACGATTTTGCATGATCAACAAAGTCTACCAGGAGAATTTTGAGAAATGCTTTGTTCAACAATACTCGATGATTCACCGTCTTGAAACAAATAAACTCCGGAACGTTGCCAAGTTCTTTGCTCATCTCCTGGGAACATCTGCACTCCCTTGGCATGTTCTAGCGTACATCCGTTTGACAGAGGATGATACTACCTCTTCATCTCGAATTTTTATAAAAATTCTTTTCCAGGTATAATCACTTGCCACCATGACTAATCCTTTTGTTATTTTCCTTTTGTATTCAAAGGCTAAGCTTTCAGCAAATTGAAACATTTTTAATTACAGGAATTATCAGAGCATCTGGGCATCCGCTTGCTCAATGAGCGTCTCAATGAACCCACGATGAAAGATTCATTTGACTCGATATTTCCCAAGGATCACCCGAAGAACACCAGATTTGCCATTAATTTTTTCACATCCATTGGTCTTGGAGGTATCACAGAGAGTCTGCGTGAACACTTGAAGAACATGCCACGCATGATAATGGAACAGCAGAAGCAGGTTACTGAATCCAATGAATCAGGAAGTGATGATGGATCATCTTCTTCACAAACAGGATCAGAATCTGAATCGGAATCGGGTTCGGGATCAGAATCAAGCTCTGATAGCAGTGAAAGAGACAGGAGACTAAGAAAGAGAAGGAAGAGGTGACATTTGTACTTCAGTATTTTCAAGTTGTGCTACTCACTTGGTTCTCAAACATTTTGTAACATGTTACTGTATGCCTTTGTTTTTTGTGTGCCCTATAAAAATTAGCGAATTTTATGTTGTTTTCATCCTTCAGTAAAATTGCTGAACACTTTAGTTGATACTAAGATGAGCTAGACGGTCCATTTATTTATTTATTTATTTATTTGGTGAATTATCTAATGATTTTGATGGAGATGAGTGATAGATTTGTACTCATAATCAAACACCTCAAGAATTGATTATGTTGTATGAGCAATTTAATGGTCTTTTTTTTTAAATATATTTCCTGAAAAATTAAGGATTTAGTATATGTATTATTTAACATTTAGAATTAAAAGTTAACCTTGGGTTATTGAAGGCTGTTTTAATCATAATCTTCTGTTAGTGCATTGATTTGGGGGTAAACAAGGGGAAGAAAAGGGCACCTGATTTTCTTTTTTCAGGTGTTCTTTTGTATGTACCAGGGTCAGTCAAAATGAACCAAAGTGAGGAAAGGAGAAAGACGGTGTTTTTGGGCCCCATTTACACTCGATTATTTTACTCTTCATTTCACTCTTTTCTTTTCTTTTTTTTTTATTTTTCAAATTAGCTGAGTAGGAGAGATAAGCACCCTTCATGTCAATCGTGTAAGCATTTATGATAAGTGCTATTTTATCTATATTTTACCGATCATTTGTAGAACTTATTGAACCCTAAATTGTGTATTGTGGTGATATTTGGTACTTAATTACTCCATTGTACTCCATAGGTGAAGAGAAGCACAATGGTGGCTAGAGGAATGAAATTTGGAGCAAATCGGCTCAAAAAATGCAAAACAATGAGTTACAAGGGTAAATTACATGCCCGTGTAATTGCCGTGTATTTTTCAGAAGAATTTCAGAGGAAAAGGCACGTTAAGTGTCATTAGCGTAGCTCCCATTTCTCTCTCCTAACATGGAGGTACACGGTTTTGCGGTTAAAGTACTCGCCGTATACATTTGAAGAACAAAGGGAGCACGTCCCACGACAGCTACACGGGCGAAGGAAGAATACATGACCATGTAAACTGCGAGCAAAAGCGAGAGGAAAAGCCCGAGAGTTGCATGGGCAGAAGAAAAAAAGACACACGGCCGTGTAGTTGGCCGTGCATCTCATGGACTTTATTTTTTAGGTTTTCTTGAGAGTCGCACGGGTAATTACATGCCGGTGTGCATGCCTGTGTACCGATTGGTTTCAAGAGAGAGCAGGGTGTTCGGAGTTTTGATTTCTAGACGGGATTTAAGGGTTTTCTGGAGAAGGATGAATACCTCTGGAGGTGATTGAAGAAAGAGGAGAGCTCGAGGGAGTCATAAGAGATCCATTCATCGGAGACAATAGTGGCTCACACTTGCTCCAATATCATCATAGCCATAGAAGGGGGTTTCCATTCAATGTCTATGTTTTCTAGGATAGAGATGAGCTTTGTTTTGATGAACATAAGCCTTATGAAAGGCTAACTTTTTTGGGTGCCCGGATTAATGTAGTTAGGAATACTCTATATGTTTTGATTGTCTTTTTAATGTAAGTTACTTTGTGTTTTTAGATTCATTCATGTTTTATTGATTGGTTTGATGTATCGAGAGAGATCTTACCATCTTGTTATTACTTGAGTGTCGAGAGAACCATGTGATTAGAACACTCATGAATGAATAGGTATTGATAAACTTCTGGTAGAGATAGTAGATGAGTCATATACATTTCGGCTAGTATCAGGTATTCCATTGCCGTTTCTTGACATAAGAATCCTAATGTCATGCCCGTCCAGTGGGACCAACATGTGACAACTGCAACGACAACCCGAGGAGGGACACCCATGCCACTCATCTCTCGAGTCACCATAAGGCTAACAAAATCTGGGAAGAACAACTTTGAACAGATATCACAAAATCAAAATATACAGAACGAAGTACCAAAAAATAAAATATGCAGAGGAAGCACAAAGATAGCGCAGAGGAAACCAAAACTTGAACACAAGGTTCAAAGGAGCATATTGTCATAAATACAATAAGGTTTCCAAGAAAGTAGACAAGTATACAAGCTATGCATTAAAAGTAACAATTATACTAATAGATCCATATTCTTATACAATTCATATGATCAAAGAAAAACATACATGAAATAGAGATTGAGAATAAAATAGCTGAAAAATGCACAACACTTCAGTCCGCCGCAACGCCACTACTAGCTAAAGCCTGGAAGGGAGAGAGAGGGTGAATAACCAAAGTCGGGTCCACCTGGAATGGATAGATCAGTTGGGTCCACCACACCACATCTAAAGGATGGACTGTGGGGACCCCTTATAGCAGAAGGCGGGTTCCAACCCCATCACAAACAAAACATCATGAAGTGTGTTATCAAGATAGTTTAAGTAATTCATTTCACAGAATCCTTGTCCAGGACAAATATCGACATATCGGTAATAAACATCACTATCAAATAAATCAAAGCCAAAAGTGTAATATGTATAAATGTTCAACCGTTTATCTCCATCTGATATACCAACGTAGCTAAAAGTATTTTCATTGATATTAAGAGCTTTGCTTATAAAATAAAAAGTATGAAAATTCCTTTCAAATCATCAATTCACCAAGAGTTTCATTAAACCAAACCATAAGTATATTTATATAGTAGAACACTAGAATGTGCAATCATAACCCACCCACAACTTGGCGATAAAACCTCAAGTGCGTTACTCCTCCACCGGCTCTTTGCCTTGAGTCGAGCTCTCCCCACCAATTAAAACACCAACACACACACACACACACACACACACACAAACAAGCAAAAAAGATAAGCAAAAGAAAACATAAACAAGACCCTAAGTCTAAATAAGTAAGGCAACCCTAATGAGACCTAGGGTTGGCCAAAAACAAGGTTCCAGAGTTTCCAAAGAGCTCTTAAGGGTTATTTGCTTTTATTCAAACCAAGGAAATAAGGAAATGAAAGAGATTTACCATTGCTACAACAATGGTACAGTACCATGATTTCAAGGATGAAGGTTACTCAAAATTTCTACAAAATACAAGTAGAATCAAACTCTACAACAATCTAGACAACAAACAAGAATGTATTTCAAACTTAAAGGTTAAAAAATCATCATCCATCACAAGCCCTAAATCTACTCAACCAAGATTAAAAACATGAAGTAAAGAGAAGAAAAAAAGACCTCATACCTTGATGATTTCAAGAAGAAGAAGAAGAAGAAGGGAAATCTTTCAATCCACAAGCAAAGAGAGGTAGAGAAAATTGATGAAAGCTCTCATTTAAGGGGAAATGAAGAGCAAATGAGGAAGAGGGGTTAAAAGTAAAGAAAAACGCGTAAAAGACCACCATACACTTGCCTCAAAACTCTGAAAAATGCTCCACATGAGCGTGTGAAACATCCATAGGACCATGTGACATTTTTCACACGAGCTTGTGCGTTTCTGGCGATTGCTGCAATACTACTGTTGCACTAATTCTGCTATAGTACCATTGCTACATTGTTCTCAGAAAGTCAGAAAGGCACAAAGGCACCCACACGGGTGTGTGGTTACCCGTATGGTCCCTGGAAAGCCACAAGGGTACCCACACAGGCGTGTGGATGGCCGTGTGGCCCCTAGAAAGGACACACGGGCTCAAACACTACCGTGCACAAGCTTGGAATGACTCCTGACCATATATTTTGCAAAAAACACGCAGAAATGACCATTCTACAACGCATAAATAAAAATTGGAAACAAAACCGAACCAATGTCCTTAATATCACACCTAGTTTCTATTACATAGCATTAGGGCGTCTTGAGAGAGCACCTATTTCACATTTGATTATCTCCATTCTGATTAACCTTGGTCAACCTATTGTAATTCGCAATCATATTTTAATTGTAATTTCCCATCGAAGTTAAACCGGGCACTTCTTATTTTTATTGATTTTCACCTTTTTCCTAGTTTCAGCTTTAAATCCTATTTTCTTTTCTGTTTCTTAATCGAATTCAAGTGTCGTTATTAGTTAGATAGTAGAAAAGGAGTGAGTATGTATGTACAAAATCTCTGTGAATTCAACCTCGTTTTGTACAAGTATTACAACAATCGAGCATACGTTTGCGTGCGAGTTATTTTGTATTGCGTGACAATCCTTCGATCAATTTCGGACAATTCATTCGAACTATATAACATTAAAGTGTGTTTGTGTGTGTATATATATATATATATATATTAATGTAAGATATTATAACTGAATATATAAACCATAAAACTAAAAATATTTTTTAAATACATAATTTTTTTATTATAACAAAAAGTATTTAAAGAAAAAAACACACACACACACTCTTATTATTTACCAAGAAGTAAAACAAAACCCAAGCCATGGAGCCATCCGTTTATAAAGCCCCGCCCATTCGCATCATCCTCAGGAAATCCTCAAACCCTACGAGCCCATCCCCATCGGCATCCACTTCTCCGATAATCCTCTGGCAATCCTCCAAGCTACACCACTCCTCTCCGACCACCTCCAACATCGCCTTCAACTCCTCCGCCGAGATCCTCCCATCCCTATCGGAATCAAAGACCGCGAACGCCTCTCGGAGCTCCATCCCCGCCGTCGATCTCCTCCCCGATCCCCCCAACGCCCCGATCGCCTCCAGGCTCATCACCCCTCCCTCCGCCTCCGCCATCATCGCAGCCACCTCCTCCTCGCTAGGCGGATCCGGCCCTAGCCTCCTCAGCACCGCCTCCAACTCCCTCCTCGAGATCACCTCCGATCTCGAGCTTGATTCCGATGACGACGAGGTTTCGGATCCGGAGATTTCACGGGTTCTCGCCCGCTTGGCTTTCTTAACGGGTTTCGTGGAGGATCCGAAAAGCGAACCGAAGGTGAACTTCATCTCTTCTTCTCTCTTTCAATTGGAAATGGCGAGGAAAGTGGGAGGAAATGGGGGTTTATATGGAAGTGAAGGGAAGTGAGTTTCCTGGAAGTTTCGGAAGTGGAATCTCATTTTCGGCGTTTGTTTTTTCTTGGATTTTAGTCACGGAACTCACGTAAGTCTATTTCCTTTTGTTGGCTTTGCATGGTTGATCTGAGATCCGGGAAATGGAAAAAGGGGAAAACATCATGGAAATGAAGACGTAAGCGGTAAGTTACGATTTACTTGTTGCTAAAGAGAAAGTGAAAGTTAGCTTCCATGGAATTTCATGTTTGAATGTGGTAGTGTGGATGCAGAGAAATAAAAAAAGGAATTTGTAGAATAAAATAGGACTTATAATTAATGGATTAAAAAAAAAATATTCAAATCAAATCAAATAAAATAGGTAAATAACATTACCTAATTTTTTAAATAAAAAGGATAATATTAAATTAAAGGTAATAATTATGTGGTAACATAAGGACCATAATCATAATGAGGGTGTGTTTGGTTCGCAAGTGGTACACCAAAGTGATGGAAGTTTGGAAGTGTGACTTCGATTGAAGATAACTTTTCATTTAAAAGTCTTTAGTTCCATGTGTTTGGTTGAGAAAAGTGTTAAATTATAAATTTTTTTTGTCTTTGTTAAGAGTGAAAAAATGAAAATATGGTTTATAAATAAATTATTTATTATATTTGATGTAATGCAAATTTTTTTTTAAATTAAAATCTTAATTTTATTGTAAAAATAAAAAAATAAAAAAATAAAAAAATAAAACAATAAAAAAGGTTTAATACCCAAAATGGTCCCTCTACTTTTCTCTCTCTTCCCTTTTGGTCCCTCTACTCGAATTTGATCCTAATGGTCCCTCTACTTTTTATTTCAGGCCGATTTGACCCAAGCCCGTAACGACGTTAGATTTTCCGTTTCAGACCGCTGACGTGGGCGTCGTCTGGATAGTTTATTATTAAAGAATGCCAGCTCGACGCCAGCGTGGCATGTTTTTTAAAGTAATCGGATCCGGATCCGGTCATTACATCCGGATCCGACAATCCAAAGAAGCCATCCTCCCTCCACTGCCGTTGCCGAGCCTGACCGGAAAGCACCAGCTCCTCCACTACTGCCGTGACCTTCACCTCCCCCGCCACCTCCCCCACCACTTCCACCACCACCACCTCCTCCACCACCTACACCACCTCCTTCATACCATTGTCCATTTCCACCTCCGCTTCCATGACCTTCACCTCTCCCCCCACTTCCACCACCTCCTCCTCCACCACTCTCCCCACCTCCTCCATACCCTTCTCCATTTCCACCTCCACTTCCACTTCCACTTCCATAACCAGCTCCTCCACTCACTCCTACAACAACTCCACCTATGACTCTCTCATAACCAACCCCATAAACTCCTCCCTCTACATGGAATAGCCCTCTAGCGGCGGCAGAACATATGGTAATACCAACGCACAGTGCAAACAAGAGTACTGCAAGTGCAACACGGTTAGTACTCCACGTAGCCATGGAGGAAATGCTACCTGTGTGGTCTTTATGAGAGTTAAGAAGAACATGAAGAGTGATAGCTATTTATAGGGTTTGCAAATGTGCTTCTCTGCTTTCTATTCTATATAGTTGATCAGTGCGCTATAGCTCTAGCTTTTAGGGTTAGGTTAATTTTGGCGCATGGGAAGACATGCACATGGGGGATGAGGATCAGCAGTAGAAGGTTTGTGCCCCATTGCATGCATGGGGACCCATCCTTTCTTGTTGCGCTCTCTCTGGCCTGCACATTCCTTGTTATGCATACATTAATTATCTTTCTCTTGACCCTCTTAAGATTGATCATCCACATCCTCTTCATTGATCTCTTTCCCACCATGAGTTGGAATGATCCTGTGCTTTTCAATTTGCTACATCTTTCTTCTTCCTTGAATTGCTTCTGAACCATTATTATATATTCATTAAACATAAAAATTACTTGTTTCATAGACACATAAACACAATATAATTAAGTTGATATATATATATATATATAATAAAAAGAGAAGTGGATGCTGCTTTTTAAAAGCAGGGAATTTTGACAAGACATTGCTCATATTGGTGTCCAACTAAGGATCAGGAGCTTATAAATCCTCCCAAAACCTTATAAATCCTCCATTCTCACTCTCCATTCCATGCAACAAGAGCTTCTTTCATGGACACTCATAACAGAGCTCTTAGTGCTGCACTGCTGGTTTTGTTAAGTGCGACCATATGCCTTGCTTCTAGAGCTCTGTTAACTCTAGATTTACCACCCTATGGCACTGGCCATGGTCTTGGTGGTGTTGGTTATGGGAGTGGAGGAGCTGCTGCTTTCCACGGCGGTGGCGGGGGAGGTGAAGGTCACGGCAAGAGTGGAGGAGCCGCCGCTTCCGGTCGGGCTCGGCAACGGCAAAGTGGAGGGAGGATGGCTTCTTTGGATTGTCGGATCCGGATGTAATGACCGGATCCGGATCCGATTACTTTAAAAAACATGCCACGCCGGGCGTCGAGCCGGCATTCTTTAATAATAAACTATCCGGACGACGCCCACGTCGCCCGTTTGAAACGGAAAATCTAACGTCGTTACGGGCTTGGGTCAAATCGGCCTGAAATAAGAAGAAGAGTGACCATTAGGGACAAATTCGAGTAGAGGGACCAAAAGGGAAGAGAGAGAAAAGTAGAGGGACCATTTTGGGTATTAAACCCAATAAAAAAAAATAAATTATTAAAATAATAAAAGATTTATAAAAAGATACAAAAAGGGTGATGTGGGATACCGAAGTCTCACTTTGGGAAAAAAATTCTTGAAGTCAAAGAGTGAAGTGGTAGATTTTGGAAGTAGTTACTTCCCCACTTCGGTTTCTAGTTTAGTGAACTAAATAAATAGAATTGTCACATCGCCTCCCACTTCGCCTCATTTCGGCTCCACTTCGGCAAAACAAACACACCCTAAGAGTCTCTTATTTCTTGTAGTATAGAATATAATAGATCTAGTTGAGATTATAATATTATACTTTCATTTATATCATTAAATTCTAAAGAAATATCTAATTTTAATAGATAGATATTTCTAATAAAAGAATAAATTAAAGGTATGCTATTGATACTACAAATGTGAAAGAACTATAACATATTAGGTAACACTTTGATGATCTAGGGATATATCTGTAGATTCCCTACAGATAACTGTTACTACTAATTCTATAAAGGTAATTATTAAGTTAGGACATAAATTAAAATCTATTTTAGAGTAAGAATTAAGATCGGAATTAAAATTTATTTTAAAACAATAAATTCTAAAGCAAGTGCTACTTTAAAAAAAGAATTAATTTCTACTTTAATTAAATAACTAATTTCTGCAATCATAATTTTAAAATTCCTTACTCGGTAATGAAAGGAACAAAAATGAGTTCAATTCTTACCATCTTTTCTTATAATCTTACCATGCTCGTCTTCCAAAGAGTATAGATTTTCGTTGTTCTAAAGACACTCCAATCCACATCTCAAAACTCTACTTTAGGTTAGTCTCTAGTTTTGATGCTACCGTCGCTCTTTTTCCCCAAATGGCCTCCCCGCCTTAGTAGGTATTTTTATGAGCCTCACACTTAGACAAGGGAGGTCGCCTATTCAAGGTGCTTTGGAATGGAACATAATTAGAACATTTGCTTTTCTGGTTGGTGAAAACCCCTAAGCGAAACCTCTTTTACCCAAGGCAAGAATCAAGATCTCATGGCCTCCTTTTCCTAAAAGGGAAAGGGAAACTACTCACTCATGGAAAGAAAATTCAGTAGGGAAAAAAAAGAGAAATTCACACTTTATTTACTTAGAACAAGAGAATGATTATCACAAGGTAGATTTTGTAGGAGAGGGTTTCCTTAGAAATCTACTGATATCTCTTCTCAGACTCAAGACTAACTTATATAGGCAAAAACTCAAGCATAGGGGTAGTAGATGGAAAGATAAAGTAGATCAGAGTAGTTCTTGTTTGAACCTGATTCTTTTATCTTTATTTACACGTAAGCAATCCAAGAGACAGTTTTTCCCAAATCTCATTAGGTAGTGAGTAAAGCTCTCGGATTACAGACAAGCACACTTATTGGACATAAACACATTATACTACTAAAGAAACACACTTCATTCAAGTTTCCATCATATTTTCAAAATTTATCGGGCCAATATCATCCAAAGAGGTCTCTTCATTGTCATTTACCTTTTTAGTTGTTAGATCTTCTTCGTCTAAGTGAAGGAAGCTATCTTCGACTCCTATCATGGCCCATTCTGCCCTATGTTGTTTATAATGTTCCACCGACTGATGGTCATGAACCATTTTTGCCCTTATCGGTTGTTGCAGAAATCGGAGTTCATAAGTTACATAAATTCTTAGGTTGAGTTCTTCAGTTATCAGGTTGTGGGATTTGTGCAAACTGTTTCTGCAGTCGGTTTGAAAACACCTCCATTGTTTAATCCTTTCAGTTGTAGTCATGGATGTAATTAGTCTTCATTCAAGCTGTGGCCCATTCACTTTTTCTAGGGATACTATACCTGATTCTGTCGACGAGGACATAATGTTGAGCTTGTGTCGGGTAGCCTAAGTAGTTTGGGGGAGTGCTTGTTAGGTCAAGATCTATATAGCCTATTTTTGAGTAACGATGGCTGAGTAGGTCTTTAATAACTTGTTGAAGTCTTATGGGTAAGTGTATTAAATTTAGCTAATTTTCTCTAGTAACAACCGGTTCTTTTAACAAGCTTGTGTCAAATAATAAGATTGGTGTGATGTGGAAACTTTCAACATTGAGATCTTGCCAGATTAACAGATTAATTATTGCCAATATCATGCAAAAACCTTGGTTGCAAGGACAATTACTAAGGTTTTCATGTTTTCCTGTTTTGTAGCGTATCATTGAAAAGCCCAGTCCTTCATGTTTAAAATCTTCTGTCATGGAGAGCTGTTTAGTGTTCCGACCATTTTTTCTAGTATAACTCTTTCTTCTTCAGATATAAGATCCATTATTTTTACTGCACTTGTTCTCAAGTCATCTAAAATATTCAAATCCCATGATTAAATCTCAATATCAGCCGAGAGCACATATCTCAAAGCGATCTAAAATATTATCTATCATGATCAGCCGAGAGCACAGATCTCGAGTCGATATAAAATATTCAAATCTCAAGATTAGCTGAGAGCACAGATCTCAAGGCAATCTAAAATATTAAAGAAAAATCAAGATTCGCCGAGAGCACAGATCTCGAGTCGATCTAAAATATTCATATATAATGATCAGCTGAGAGCACATATCTCGAGGCGATTTAAAATATTCAAATATCAAGATTAGCTAATAGCATAGATCTCGAGGTAATATAAAATATTGAAAAACCAAGACTAGTCGAGAGCACAGATCTAAAATACACTAATCTCAAGATCATCCAAGAGCACAGATCTCAAGGCGATCTTAAATATTCAAATCCCAAGATTAGCCAAGAGCATATATCTCGAGGCTATTTAAAATACAAAAATTTCAAGATCACCCAAGAGCACAGATCTCAAGGTGATCTAAAATATTCAAATTTCAAGAAAAGCTGAGGGCACAGATCTCGAAGCAATCTAAAATATTCAAATCACGAGATGAGGCAATCTAAAATATTCAAATCACAAGATTAGCTGAGAGCATAGATCTCGAGGCGATCTAAATATTTAATTTTCAAGATCAGCCAAGAGTACAGATCTCGAGGTGATCTAAAATATTCAAATCACAAAATCAACTGAGAATACGGATCTCGAGGCGATCTAAATATTCAAATCTTAAGATCAGCCGAGAGCACAGATCTCGAGGCAATCTAAGATATTCAAATTCCAAGATCAGCCATTAATACAAATCACGAAGCAAAAATTTAAAAAAAATCAAATTAGATAAAAAAAATATATAATAAAATAAAATAAAATTTAAAATGAAAATAAAAAATCTAAAATTAAAAATATGTATATATATATAATCATATATTAAAAAAATCGAACTAGATAAAAATTGGGTTAAATATAAAAAAAATAATAATATAAAAATTTTTATATAATAATAATAATAATAATAATGATAATATGAAATAATATTAATAATAGTGATGATAATAATAAGAGATAAAATAATAATAATAATAATGATATTATTATTATTATATAATTAAAAAAACCATGGGGACATGGCATCGTGTCCTTGATCCACCATTTGTCATTATTATTATTATCATATAATAATAAAAAATTTAAATAATTAAAAAAAATATGAAACAAAAAAGAATTGGCAACGTGGGGATGTGAATGGTGTGGTTCCACCTTCATCAAGATGTGAGGGTGGTTATTAAAGGGGTTTTATTTATCAGGAGGAGGAGGGGGGGGGGAGAGGGAGTGGGGGCTGGAAAAAAAATAAGAAGGAAGACGAGAGAAAGAAAGAAGAAGAAGAAGAAGAAGAAGAAGAAGAAGAAGGGTCTCTCTCTATATCTTTTCTCCTGGTGTATGTGTCACGCCCTAGCTCAGAGCCGGGCCCGCAGACAGATCGACTGCATCCGATGGAGTTGGGCCCCACCGAGTGCAAAGCCTCAGATCTCAATCTAGTCAGAATCAACCCCAATAGACAACACAGGAAGTAATAATACATAACTACAAATAGAACAACAGTAGCATAGCTAATATATGTATGGGCTTTAGCAATCTTACATAATACAGTACGACACATATAGTTTGCGAACAAAATACATACAAGATACAAGTCTTACTCACACAGAAAAATTCTATATAAGATCTACCATCAAAGACAGAATACGACTCCAAGATGAACCCCGATCCTAGGCTTAATCTTCTCATGCGAAGGAGGAAAATCGCAAAGTGTATGAGCCACAAGGCCCAAAAGGGATTGCGAAAAAAATTATAATCCGTACATAAATACAAAAAATGTTCGAATACATAAATAATTAGAAATACCGAAAATACGCACAAAACAAATGTGTATATCTCTCGACTAATAACAAAATCAACAAACTCGAGGCCGGATTTTCGATTGTAAAGTCGGAACAGAACGTGATATATCAACAACCAAAGCCGGATTTTCGACCGCAATCGGATGGTATCGCTACTACGTAAAAACATGTGCACATGGCTAAGACTTACTCCTCCTACCTGGGCAATTTACCAGTAATTGGAGATGTACTAAAACCGCATAAATACAGAGTACAGACAGAGAAAATACTAAATAAATCACCTCGCAAAATAATTAACTTAACTAATTAAACAAATAACAAATACATAATAATAAACATAATGGCAACACAAATAATTTAAGAACATCATAAATAAATAAAATAAAAATAATTAATTAATTACATAACCATCCACCAATAATATAGAGTTATATTATACGGGTGTGAGAGCCTACCTGGTTCCGAACTACGAAATTGGGTTCACCAACTCTCGCGAATTAAGGCTCGCTACAGGATTTTGGAATGGAAGAATTCTAGGAGCCCGCAAGTGACAACTTCCAAATCAATATTGCCTAACCTTTTGCATACTTATATTTGATCATGCAACAATTTATTGTCACTAACATATTCAGTGAACAATGCATCTTCAAAGGTGAAACCACTCTCTTATAACAAGGATAGTAGCATTCAAGTCTATGTCACAATCTTTGGACTATTAAGCAAAGTCTACAATTCAACAGAAGCTTCAGTGAAGCTACCACTGAATACAAGTAATAACATAATGCATATCAAAGGGTGAATGCCATCTACTACAACAAAGATGGCTATTTTCAAATCCAAGCCACTTCAACTTTTTATCAGAAAACAAGCAACTGAAGGACAAGAATCACTGGATCAAAAGTCTGGAATTTTTTTTTAAAAGATATGCTGAAGGCGTTGGATTAAACAACTTTTAAATGTTTTTAAGATTAAGACTAGTTGTCCTTAAGCAACCCCATGCATGAATCAAGCTAGCTGGCTAGCTTTAACCATACAAATATAAACATGATTAAATATACTAATAACAATAACAATAATAAATCCAAACCTAGGAGGTTCTCAGGATGAGTATAGCAAATGCCATTTTCTCCTTCAATTGTTGGAATGAAGTGATCAATTAGAGGATGAAGCTTCTTGAGCTTCAGCAGGTCTTGTTTTCCCTTCAAGGTGCTCAAGCAACTCCTAATCACTTGTGTCCCTCTCTCTCTCTCTCTCTCTCTCTCTCTCTTATAGAAGAAGAAGAACAAAAATAAATACAAGAGGGTTGATTTCCGTGATCACCTTCTCACTCACATGATTAAGTTTTAATCATGTTTAAAATCTCATCAAAATGCCAAATAGTGGGGCAAAGTGTCAAACATGTGGGGCGAAAGCATTGGTATCCAATGCTTCAATAATGCAAGATGTTACAAATGTGTATATATATATATAAAATAAGAAAGCGCCGTTGCTCCTCACTGTTGTCGATCGTTGCCATCGTCGCTGTCATCTCTCGTTGCCGCTCGTTGTTGCCGACGCCAAGACTAGCGATGGTGGAATATCCCTCCCTCGTCTCCGATATATATAGAAAAGAAAAGTCGTGTTATCTATCGTGGCCGTCACCGCTCGTCATCGGCCGTCGCTCGTTGCCATCACCGCCGTCGTTGCTTGTCCATGGTTGATGCCAACGGCAAAGCAAGGATGGAATATCCCTTGCTCTGTCGGCAATTCCAAGCGCTCTCTCTCTCTCTCTCTCTCCTTAAGAGGAGACCTCACCGCCATATCACCATCTTTGCCGATCGTTACCCGCCGTTACTCGTTGCCGTCACCGCCGTCGTCGCTCGTCCACGGCTGATGTCGATGACAGCGATGGTGGAATATCCCTTGCTCTGTCGGCAATTACGAGCACTCTCTCTTTCTCTCTCTCTCTGAAGATGGAGACCTCACTGCTATATCACCACCTTTTTCGATTGTCACCACCGATGCCGAGGTTAACAAGGGTGGAATATTCCTCGTTCACCTCCCAACTCTGGCCACCTACGAGTCGCAACTCTGGCCGACTCTCTTGTGGCTGCTACTGAAATCATTGCACAGGAAGTTGCTGGAGATGTCAGGATAAAGCAAAACGTGGCATCAGAATTAAGTCTACTGGAATTTCTCTCTATCATGCATGTATGGCGTTCCTATAACTTATTTGTGTTAGTGTAGTATGTGTGAATAGTTATAAATAGTTTAGTCCCACATCGGATAAAGAGAATAATGAACATATCTTTATAAAATACAAGATAACAATCAAATCAAATAATTGGATTTGAGAAAAGTGCAAATAGGCCCTCTAATATATATATATATATATATATATATATATATATATATATATATATATATTTATTTATTTAATCTATGAATGGGTACTTGGGCACTTGAGGCATCTTGGGTTGAATTAAATAATTTATTTATTTATTTTATGAAAAGATGTCACAACTCTTCATCCTTTTTAAATACAGAAGCGTTCTTAAAGAAGATTATTACTTTTCTGTAAAGTTTAATCTTGGGATTTTGTTGTATCCTGAGGGAATTATTCTAAAACCTGGTGCAGACTTGAGGACGATAAATTCCTAAAAGACAGTGTTCCTATACGCCTCAAAATCCACGAAATTCTTCTTCTTCAATATCTGCTTTCTTTAACAATTTTTAGGAATTTATCATACTGTTTTTGCAATGGAGAAATACCCCAAAACTTCCTTCAAGGTGATGAACCAAGACTTCATGAAGCTTGATCGTTTTGATGGCACCATCTATACTCGTTGGAAAGACAAGATTATGCTCTTTCTCACTGCTTTGAAGATTTGGTACGTGCTTGATGCAAATATGCCAGAAGTTCCAGTCGCTACTCCTGATGAATCTACAAAAGCTAAGGAAGAACGTGTCAAGCGTCAAGAAGATGAGTTGTTGTGTCGTGGTCACATCCTGAACACTCTTTTGGATCGTTTGTGCGATCTCTTCCTTCTGTTCAATCACCATGAGAAATATGGAAAGCTTTGGAATTCAAGTACAATACTGAGAAACAAGGAGCAGATAAGTTCATTATTTTAAAATTCTTTAAATTTACCATGTTCGATCATGTTTATGTATTAGATCAAGTACATGAACTACAAATCCTAGTCTCTAAATTAAAGGACTTGAATGTTGAAGTCAGTGAAGCATTATAAGTTGGGGCGGTCATAGCCAAACTTCCTCTAAGTTGGAACGATTACAGAAAGAAATTGTTATATTCTTTTGAAAGTTTCTCTCTAGAACAACTCCACAAGCATCTCAGAATTGAAGAAGAAACTAGAATTCGAGATGGAAAAAAATTCGGAAAAAAATCTGACTCCAATGTGAATTTCTTTGATGTGAACAAGTCCAACAGATTTGGAAAGAAGAGGAAATTCGTGGACGTAAATTCAAACTCAAACAATTATGGTTTCAAGAAGAACAAGACATGTTTTCATTGCAAGAAAAAAGGGTATTTGAAGAAGGAGTGCAGGTTTTGGAAGAAAATGAAGAAGGATCATGTTGTTGTTGGTTCAAATAACAAAGTTAGCATTGTTGAAGAACAAGTAAAAGACCTTGTGGCTATTGTCTCAAATTTAAAGATCTCTATGATAACAGAAGTTAATATGGCTGTGTTTTCAAACACCAATGGCTGGTGGTATGATTCTGGAGCAACCATTCACATTTGTAATAATAAGAATCTATTCAAGACTACGAGATTGCTGCTGATGGACATGAAGTGTTAATGGGCAATCATAATGCTATTAAAGTTCCTGGAAAAGGGACTGTACAGAAACTTACTTTGATAAATGTTATTCATGTTCCTGAAGTTAGAAAAAATTTAGTGTCTGGAAATTTGCTTTGTAAGGGAGGATTTAAAAAACTGTATTAGAAGCTGATAACCTTATCCTCTCAAAGAATGGCGTCTTTGTTGGGAAAGGATATGCTTGTGATGGAATGTTTAAACTTTCTGTAACTTCAAATATTAATAATACTGAGAAAGTTTCTGCTTATATGATTGATTCATCAATTACTTTATGGCATTCACGTTTAGCACATGTTAATTTTAAATCATTAAAGTTTATGGCAAAACATGGATATATATCTTGTGAAAATAGTGATCATGATAAATGTGAAATTTGCATTCAAGCAAAAATGACTAAATTACCTTTTCCTAGAATAGAAGGAAATTCTGAATTGTTACAAATTATGCATTCTGATATATGTGAGTTAAATGGACATTTGACTAGAGGAGGAAATAGGTACTTTGCCACTTTTATTGATGACTACTCTAAATACACTCATGTTTATCTTATGAAACATAAAGATGAAGTCTTTGATAAATTTAAATTATTTAAAGCTAACGTTGAAAATTAGAAAGAAAAACGAATTAAAATCTTTAAAAGTGATAGAGGTGGAGAATATTTTCCAACAGAATTTAATTCTTTTTGTGAACAATATGGAATAATTCATCAAAGAAGTGCACCATACACTCCATAACAGAATGGATTGGCTAAGAGAAAGAATAGAACCCTTGTTGATATGGTAAATGAAATGTTGTTAAGTGCTAAATTATCTTATTCTCTTTGGGGAGATGCATTATTAAGTGCGTGTCATGTGCATAATAGAATTCCCTCAAAAGTGACAAAGACATCTCCATATGAATTATGGAATGGTAGAAAACCAAATTTAAGTTATTTTCGTGTATGGGGTTGTCTAGCATTTTATAGATTAACAAATCCTAAAAGGACTAAATTAGGACCACGAGCTATAAAGATTGTTTTTATAGAGTATGCTGAAAATTCTAAAGTCTATAGATTATTAGACTTAGAATCTAATGTCATTGTGGAATCGAGAGATGTTCAATTTATTGAAAATAAATTTCGTCATAATTCCACAAGTGTGTCAACTCCTAATACAACATTAGATGATCATAATAAGAAAATTAAAAGAACTAGCACAGTCAAAGAAGTTGAACCAAGGAAAAGTCAAAGAACTAGAAAAGAAAAGAACCTTCATTCTGATTTTATTTCTTCTCAAGCTTTAGTCTTTTTAGTCAAAGGTACAAGATCTGAAATAACAAATAAAATTCCTTTTTTATTAAATATAGAAGAAGATCAAACTCCTAAAGCTTATAAAGAAGCTCTTGCTTCAAGAGACTCGGCATTTTGGAAAGAATCTATTAATTATGAAATGGATTCTCTAATATCTAATGGAACATGGGTTTTGGTTGATCCACCTCCTGGTTATAAGCCAGGTTGATGCAAATGGGTATTCAAAATTAAAGATGGAAATATCTTTAAATCCAGATTAGTGGCAAAAGGGTTTAAACAAAAGGAAGGAATTGATTATTTTGACACATGTGCTCCTGTTGCTAGAATTACTTCTATTAGAGTGTTATTCGCATTAGCATCTATTTATAATTTACAAGCTCATCAAATGGATGTTATGACAGCATTTTTAAATGGTGAGATTAATGTAGAGGTATATATGAAACAACCTGAAGTTTTATTCTAGCAGGAAATGAAGAGAAAGTTTGCAAATTAACAAAATCATTGTATGGACTAAAACAAGCACCAAAACAAAGGCATGAAAAATTTGATTATGTAATTTTACAATATGGCTTTAAGCATAATGGTGTTGATAGATGCATTTATTCTAAGTTTACAAATAATTTTGGTATAATACTATGTCTCTATGTTGATGATATGCTAATCATTAGTACTAACATGGAAGGAATAAATAACACTAAGGCATATCTATCCTCAAATTTTCAAATGAAAGATTTAGATGAGGTAGATACAATCTTTGGTGTCCAAGTTAAAAGACATAGTGGGGGTTTTGCACTATGTCAATCTCATTACATTATGAAAGTGTTAGTTAAATTCAATCATCTGAATATTAAAGAAGCAAATGCTCCTTATGATGTTTCCATTAGTTTAACTGAAAATCCTGAAAGAGCAATAGCTCAACTCGAATATGCTAGTGCTATAGGTAGTCTTATGTATACTATGCATTGCACTAGACCTGATATAGCTTTTGCAGTTTGTAAATTGTCACGATTTACTAAAAATCCAGGTGTGTTACATTATAATGCAATAAAAAGAGTACTAGGATACCTTAAGAGGACAAAAGACTTGGGTTTATTCTATGATAGTTTTCCTACTGTATTAGAGGGATATTCTAATGCTAGTTGGATAAGAAATACTCGTGACAAAATGTCAACAAGTGGATGGATTTTTACATTAGGAGGCGGGGCTGCCTCGTGGGCATCAAAGAAGCAAACATGTATAACACATTCAACTTTGGAGTCTGAATTTATTGCCTTAGTAGTAGCAGACCAGGAAGGAGATTGGTTGAGAAACTGGTTATTAGATATAAAGTTGTGGCCATAACCAATGCCAGCCATTTCCTTACACTGTGACAGTCAAGCAACTATGTCAAGAGCGCTCAATAAAATATATAATAGTAAGTCAAGACATATAAGTATAAGGTATGAATTTCTGAGACAATTGATCACTGATGGTATTATTACCATAACTTATATGAGATCTTGCAAGAATCTAGCAGATCTATTAACTAAAGCTCTACCAAGAGATTTAGTAAGAAGCACTGCTGCTGAGATGGGTCTACCACCTTTCAGCTAAACTTATTATTAACAGGAACCCAACTTTTATTTTAGCATTGCCACTGATTTAAAAGTTTAAAGGGTAATAACAAGTTAGTGATAAGTGTTTTGAGTACTAGGTTTTGTTGATTAGCAAATTAGTACCATGGTCATTAAGAGGGTGAGTGTAGAAATTAAACACTCTTAAAGAAGTAAAACTTCACCTATATAAAATTGAGAAGTGGTGTCGCTTCTATCAAAGCTAAGTACAGATTGTAAAATTTTATGAAGTCAGGATAGAGCACATGACCTTAATAGTGTTGTTTTCTCATTTGATAGAGAACCTATGTTTGAATGTCATTAATAGCAAACCATGTGTGACAATTCCGATTTGGCAGATAGAATCACAGTTTAAGCTTGAGCCACATGTAATTTTGCTAAATTCTTGAATTGCTTCCACTACATAAAGGTTTAAAACGAAAGTTACCTTTATAAATGCATATAGCTATAATATGACTGTATTAATTTCATACATACTAAGTGGGGGATTGTTAGTGTAGTATGTGTGAATAGTTATAAATAGTTTAGTCCCACATCAGAATAATATTATAATAATATTATAATAATAATATTATATTTATTTATTTAATCTATGAATGGGCACTTGGGCACTTGGGGCATCTTGGGTTGAATTAAATAATTTATTTATTTATTTTATGAAAAGATGTCATATGTTAGCTGTTTTCTCTAACAGACACATCTAATCAAATTCAACCGTTAGTTCACAACTCTTCATCTTTTTTAAATACAGAAGCGTTCTCAAAGAAGATTATTACTTTTCTGCAAAGTTTAATATTAGATTTTGTTGTATCTTGAGAGAATTGTTGCAAAACCTGGTGCAGACTTGAGGGCGATAAATTCCTATAAGACAGTGTTCCTACACGCCTCAAAATCCACTAAATTCTTCTTCTTCAATCTCTGCTTTCTTTTACAATTTGGCAATCGAATACCTGGTCATAAGGAATTCAGAAAGGCATGGGCACAAGATGTCGATGAGGAGGACTGCCTTTGGACGGGCAGTGATGAAAATGAAGACAATGGAAACGTTGATGGTAAATCAGAGATAGAGATTAAGAAGCTGAAACAGAAGGCGAAAGAAAATTCAAATCTTATAGATGCAGATAATAATGATGAATTGAGAAGCATTTGCTCTGAAAGTGATGAAGAGGTTACCCTTTGGAGTGGTAGTGAATGTGATGATGATGATATTCCTACATAGACACATCCAAATGAATGAAGTGATCTTTATATTGACAAGCTGTTTGAGTTTGAGGACTCACCAAAGTATCGAACAATTGAAGAGCTACTGAAAGCAGAAAGGGAACCCCCCAGAGTTATCTCTGGGAAAATAAGCTTGGAAACTTGCTGTAGAAAATGCTCTGAAGAAATTAAAAAAAAAAAAAAAAAAGAAGAGTCCGGACGGGCGATACATAAACGGTTGGGAGGTCATGAGTGATTCTGATCGGAGCTTTTGAGAATATAGTTTTAGGACCATAATATGGAGAGCTACGTGAGGGCGGTCCTAAGAAGTTAAACATGCAGTTCTTCAAGGACATACAAACACGAATGAGGGATCTGAACTTTCAATTCTCGCCTGAGTTGAAAAATAAAACCAAAGAGCAAATTTGTTCTCAGAAAAAAAAAATTGCAGAAATCTCAATCCAGACGAAAAAAAAATTAGAAGCCTTTGAAGTAGAACAATTATATCAAAGGAGATTCTAAAAGTGACGTGAAGCTAAAATAATAATAATAATAATAATAATAATAATAATAATAATAATAATAATAATAATAATAATAATAATAAAATTTGTTGTGGCATTAGTTGCTGATCTAAAAAATTGGAAGGTTTCCTTATGCACACATGTGGGAATGAATTTGATGATCTTATAATTCATGGAGGTCCAAAGGAACATGGTTTATGTTTCACATGATCAGAAAATTTTTGCGTGGTGATGCATCTTTAGTTCTCTCCATTGTTTTGTCTTTTTTATGTATCAGGTGAGACAAGTAACGCTTCAATTGAAAATACAATATTATGGGGACAACTACAATTATCTTGATGGAAAACACACTGCTTGGACACCTTGGCAAAAATAAATGAAGTATATGCTGATGATAAAAGTCAGCCTTTTAAAGATATCAGGTTCAAACATACATATGTTCAGGAAATGATAAAACAATATACCGATTTCGAAGCAACAACAAAAAAATGTTTATTTCGCAGTAATGAGATATATATCTCAAGACAGCAATGAGGCATGCAACGCGAGGATGAGGCACAGGCAACAATATATATAAATATGTATACATAAGTGCTGTAATAAATATTTATATATATATATATATATATATATATATATATATATATATATATATATATATATAATGAAATTCAAAATTGGTAGTATGTATATGAAATAAATAATGAAATTTATAGTTTGCAATATTTTGCCTTTACTTGTCTCAAAGCTCTTAATCGGAGGTTCCCAAGATTTTAATATGATGTAATTAATAATAGAGGTTTGCCTCTATTAGGAATGAAAGAGTCCACAAAAATAAAAAAAAAAAATAAATTAAACAACATTTGTGATTCAATATATCGCCCGGTGTCTCTTCACCGACACGACGCCAGGGCGGGTATTTTCAGTCCCACATCTATGGTATACTGTAGGTCTAAAAAGGCATCTAGTGATTTTGGTCTCAAATTTGGATCATTTAAAGAGGCCCTGACATTTTTGGAGTGAAGAAAGTTTGTGATTTTTGAAAGTATAGTTGTAAATGTAGGTTTATTAGCATTTAGCCATACATTATCGATCAGAATTTTTTCACTTCGATCTAGTTTCAGATTTTGAGGTATGTTGAAAGAGAATGGGACTTTGGTGGAATAATGGGAAGGCCTTTTCGACATCTATTTGGAATGCCATCTAAAAAGAAATTGTTATTTTAGTAACTGAAGTAAGTAAAGAATTACACGAATAACTTAGATAACTAATTAAATAGGTAAGGAATTGAAGTTCAAAAGTTGTCACTGTTATTAACTTATCTAAAGCTTAAGTGGTTTCTCTTAAGCTAGTTAATAACTATTCGGATAAACCAGCTAAGGGGTTACTAATCTTCTTACGGAGGATTTTTTTTGTAATTGTTGAGAAAACATAAATCTAGATAATTTGTTTGCGAGAGAATTATCAAATCCTTTAATATGCTCGAATTCTTCTTTATAATTTGAATTAACTATTCTATCTTTAAACCGTAGCCACCTTCTTTCACTAATTCTTTTACTAATTATATTTTTAAAGAATTTTATTATCGCCTCGCAATCTCTTCTTACTGAAATATCTTTTTTGTTGATTATAAATAGTTTAAAACTATCTAACCCATATATTAAAGCTAAAATTTCTTGGGCAATGCTAGATGTAATATTTTTCTCTTTAAACTTCCCTGAACTATATCTACATATTTGTTCTTCTAACTTAAGAGAGTATTTATTGGGTTTTGTTTTTAGTACTGCTCCCCAGCCTTTCTTGCATCCATCTGTTTCCATAATTGGGAAATCTATATCTAAAGGTAATTTAAAATCAGGAAGGTCTTTCATTAATTCTTTTACCTTTTTTATTTGATTATGATCTTTCTTATTGAAAGATTTTACTCCTATTACTCCTATTTTACTATATAAAGGTCCAATATATCTTCTTAAATTTTTAATGAGTGGTCTCGCATAATTAACCAACCCTAGAAATTGTTGAAGTGTTTTAATATCTATAACTTCAAAATCTGAAATCTTCTTTGAAATATGTGGTTGTAGTTTTATTTTTCCATCTCCTAGCTCTATTCCTAAAAACTCAATATTTTTTTCTATAAAATTGAGCTTTTTTAGAACTTATTATTATACCATGTTTCAAAAACTCACTTAATAATTTTTTAGATGGTTGGTATGTTCTTGCATAGTTTTACTATGTATGTTCTTGCATAGTTTTACTATGTATAAGTATATCATATATGTATATGCATACGAAAGTTTTGTATTTTCTAAAAATACTATCCAACTTCCTTTGGAATATTCTTAGTGCATTTTTTACGCCAAAGGGCATAACTAACCATTCAAAGTGTCCCAGAGGGCAGGTAAATGCAGTCCATTCGATAGTACCTGGATGCATCTTTATTTGCCAAAATCCATATTTACAATTAAACTTACTAAAAATTCTACTATTTTGAATGGTATTTATTAGTTCGGATTTATCTGGGATGTCATATCCATCATCAATAGTATTATTATTAAGCTTCCTATAATCTATAACCATTCTACTTTTTCCTCTAATTTGTTCGCTGTGGTTATTTACTATAAATGTTGGGCTTCTATGTTTACTTGTACTGCGTCTTATTACTTCTAGTTTCAACAGATCGTTAATATGCATTTGAAATTCTTTAATATTATCATTAGTTGTTTCTGTCTTGTTATTAATTATCCTAAATTGAGGGTCTTTTAATTCTAGTTTACAAATTATTTTGTTTTTATCCCAATGGGTTTAGGGGTTATATATTACCTGTAAAATTTTCCTTTTCCAGTCTACTTATAATGTCATCTATTTATAAATTACCACTAGAGATTAAGTTATATAAATAACTTGGTTCTATCGTTCTACAAATTGGACAAAAATCTAAGGTATGGAAATAAAATGTGCTAGTTGTAAACGATTCTTCGTTCTCAGTACTATTTGGTGCTAAACTTATATTATTATTGTTGGAGCAATTTCAACAACATTGTGGGGGGTCTATACCACCATGCTTCGTAGGGAACTCTGAGTAGGATAAAAGAGGAGCAGCTAAACAATTAAGACTAGTGGGAAGGATGAGGCATCCTTGGAACAATTGAAATATAAAGTTTAATCCAATAATAAAACGAATATGACGGAGGTTGAGGGTGCGTAAAGAGACTAGCTTAGGAAAGAAACCTAGGGGAAAACACATGCAATTAGAAACAATAGACAAAAAATTATTAATCGACGATTGAAGAATTTTAAATTTAGCAGCTCATGATCCGCAAAAATGGCCCATTGTCATAGAAATATGGAGTCATTTAGTAATAAGAAAATTTGATGAATTAGAGATAGAAAAAACAATAACATAAATGTATAATTATTTAGAAAACTTTCTCAGAGAGACAGCGAGAGCCACATGGGAAGCATATAAAGCCAACTTTCCTACAGACTTCTCTCAAGATTTAGCATTAGGACCAAATCAGTAGAATTTTATGAATAAAATATAATTATTATCGTTAGGATATTAGCCAAATGTTTACGATAAAATTCAACAAATAGAAGCCATTAGAAACCTAGAACAACTACAAATAGCACAATGGATTTATATTAAACCCTTTCTTCAAGATTTTATATACTATAGCCTTAGTAATTGTCCTTGCAACCAAGGTTTTTCCATGACATTGGCAACAGTTAATCTATCAACCTGGCGAGATCTCGATGTTGAAGGTCTCCACATCACACCAACCTTATTATTTGAGACAGGCTTGGTAAAAGAACTGGTTGTTACTAGAGAAGATCAACTAAATTTAATACACCTACCCATAAGACTTTAACAAGTTATTTAAGACCTACTCAACCATCGTTACTCAAAAATAGGCTATATAAATCTTGCACTAACAAGCACTCCCCCAAACTAGAGAGGTTGCCTGACACAATCTCAACATTATGTTCTCTTTAATAGAATCAGGTATGGTATCCCTGGTAAAACTGAATGGGCTGCAACACGAATGAAGACTTATTACATCCCCATGACTACAACTGAAAGGATTAAACAATGGAGGAGGTTTCAAATTGCCTGCAGAGATAATTTGCACAAATCCCACAACCTGATAACTGAAGAACTCAACCTAAGAATTTATGTGACTTATGAACTCCGATTTCTGCAATAACTGATAAGGGGAAAAAATGGTTCATGACCCTCAGTTGGTGGAACATTATAAACAATATAAGGCAGAATGTGTTAGAAATCTAAAGTTCAGAGTATGGTATATGGCATCTAAGCATCCAAATCTGTCGTATACCAAAACCAGAGTACAACATCTAATATGTTGTATTAATCATATAATTGATTATAGTGGAAGCAGGAACACATACCTCCAGCCATAGCAAGTTAGATAGGAGTTGAAGAAACCGAGATATATACTTTTCCACAGGCTTTCACTTGAGGAAACCAAAGCTGCACTTTCGAAAACCTAAGCACTTGATGAAACCAAAGGCTCTTCCAATCTATCCCGTTCTGTCCGTCGATGGAGCTGGGTATATTCGAGAACGATAGATTGGGGACCCCTGGTGCTGTCCTATATATAACCCTTACCATCAAAGGATTAACTCCACTTAAAAACACTAAGTAGATCAATATCCAAATTGCCAAATTAGGATTAACTTAGGATTCTTATGATTAAGTCATTGACCACTTAATTCAATTTGAATTCAGATTAGATTAATATCATCACGAAGTTATTCTAATAGAATTCAAACTAACATTCTCCCACTTGGTCCAACTTTATCATAGGAAACTTAATATCCATACACATTAACCTGTAAATCTGTATGCCCATATTAAAGAAATACATTACACGAATCATAGCGGTAAGTCATCATTAAAACAAACGAGTATTACCTTCCATGTATTACGATGCAACTTCTCTCTTCAATACAAACCTTTATATGGCATTTTATCATAATGAATAAGCCCAATGCTTATTCGGGTCCAACACATAAATAAATATGCATAAACTTAATAATTGTCATTCTCAAACTTAATGTATACGCTTAAAGAGAAGGCAATATAAATACTAGAGTTTCATATTATAGCGATATAAATTGTTCATAGAGAAGAACCAAGTCCCATATGTTCTACATGATCTCTAAACAATTTTGGTGGCATGCCTTTCGTCAAAGGATCTGCAATCATCAACTCTGTGCTAATGTGTTGAATGGTTACTTCATTGGCGGTCACACGTTCCTTTAGCGCCAAATACTTGATGTCGATATGTTTACTTCGACTACCACTCTTGTTATTCTTGGTAAAGAACACAGCAGCAGAATTATCGCAATAAATTCTCAATGGCTTGGATATAGAATCAACGATCCTAAGCCCAGATATAAAACTCTTTAACCAAATACCCTGAGAACTAGCATCAAAACTTGAACTGAACTCGGCTTCCATGGTGGAAGTAGCAACTAAAGTCTGTTTTGCACTTCTCCATGAGATAGCACCACCGGTCAACATAAAAATGTAACCGGATGTTGATATCCGAGAATCAAGACAACCCGCATAATCCGAATCCGAATACCCAACGACCTTCAAGTCATCTGATCTTCTGTATGTAAGCATACAGTCTTTCGTACCCTGAAGGTACCTCATCACTTTCTTTGCAGCTTTCCAGTGGTACAACCCTGGATTACTTTGATATCTTCCTAACATCCCCACAGCAAATGCAATGTCTGGTCTTGTGCAGACCTGAGCATACATAAGACTTCCAACCGCCGAAGCATACGGGATGTTTTCCATTTGTTCCATTTCCAAGTTGGTTTTAGGACATTGGTCCAAATGAAACTTATCACCTCTCACAATAGGTGCGACACTGGGTGAACAATTTTCCATACGGTATCTCTCCAAGACTTTATTAATATAGGTTTCCTGAGACAAACCCAAAACTCCACGAGATATGTCTCTATGTATCTTAATGCCAATGACATAAGACGCCTCACCCATATCTTTCATATCGAAATTCTTAGAAAGAAATTGTTTTACCTCATGTAGCATACCCTTATCATTGGTTGCAAGTAAAATGTCATCAACATATAGAACTAGAAAACAAAGTTTACTCCCACTATCCTCATAGTATATGTATTGATCTTTAATATTCTCAACAAAACCGAATGAAGAGATAACATCATGAAACTTCAAATACCACTGACGGGAGGCTTGTTTCAATCCATATATAGACTTATTAAGTTTGCAAACCAAGCTTTCACCTTCACTAGAGAAGAATCCTTCTGGTTGTTTCATATACACCTCTTCCTCTAGATCTCCATTCAGGAAAGCCGTCTTCACATCCATCTGATGTAATTCTAAATTAAAATGGGCAACCAATGCCATTATAATACGTAATGAGTCCTTTTTCGAAATAGGAGAAAAGGTCTCAGTATAATCGATGCCCTCTTTCTGAGTAAATCCCTTAGCAACCAGTCTAGTCTTATAACGCTCAATGTTGCCTAACGAGTCTTTCTTAGTTTTATAGACCCATTTACACCGTATGGCTTTCGCCCCTTTAGGCAACTTGACTAGATCCCAAACACCATTATGTGCCATGGATTCCAACTCATCCTTCATAGCATCATACCACAATTTAGAATTACTACAACCAATAGCTTGTGAAAACGTTTAAGGGTCATTAACGGCTCCAAAGTCATAATCAGATTCTTGTAAGTACACGAGGTAATCACTAGATATTGCTGGTTTCTTAATTCTAGTTGATCTTCTTAATGCCACATCATCGTCTACATGATGAAGTTGTTGTTCAATAACTTCTGATTGATGTTGTGCGATTTGATCCACTAGATCAGCAGGATGTGGTTCTTCAATGATTGTTTCTTCAATGTTTTCCAGGTCTTCATGGTGTTTATCTGAAGCAATCGATCTTAGACTAGTGTCTGGAGTTACTTCATGATCTTCTTCAAGACCTAAGTCTAGAGATTGATCACTCCCACTAATCACATCATTCTCAAGAAATTTTGCATTTCTCGATTCCACAATTCTAGTGCCATGTGATGGACAATAAAACCTATAACCCTTGGACTTGTCGGCATAACCAATAAAATACCCACTAACAGTTCCTTGGATCCAACTTTCTTTAATGTGGATTATAAACTCTCACCTCAGCTGGACAACCCCAAACGCGCATATGTTGCAAACTCGGTTTCCAACGTTTGAACAACTCAAATGGAGTTTTAGAAACTGCCTTGGTCGGAACACGATTTAATATATACGCTGTTGTTTTAAGAGCCTCAGTCCACATAGATCGAGGAAGTTTTGAGTTGCTAAGCATACTCCTAACCATGTCCATTAAAGTGTGGTTTCTTCTTTCAGCTACACCATTTTGATATGGTGAGCCAGGCATAGTGTATTGGGCCACAATACCATGCTCTTCAAGCAACCTCGCAAACGGACCTAGTGCTTGTCCATCCTCGGTGTACCTACCGTAATATTCTCCACCTCTATCTCGATCTCATGATCTTAATTTGCTTGCCGCATTGTTTCTCTACCTCGCCTTTAAAGATCTTGAAAGCATCTAATGCCTCACTCTTATTATCAAGCAAGTAGAGATACATGAAACGTGAGTAGTCATCAATAAAAGAGATGAAGTATTTCTAACCATATGAGTCCATCTCTGGACTACAAATATCTGTATGTATGATTTGTAACAAGTTTGAACTCTTCCTAGCACCTTTCTTAGCTTTATTGGTATGCTTTCCCTTGATGCAATCCACACAAGTTTGGCAGTCGGTAAAGTCAAGGGAATCAAGGATTCCATCTTTCACCAACTTTTCAACTCTCTTTATGGAGATATGCCCCAATCTCCGGTGCCATAACATGGAGGAGTTTTCATTAATAACACTACGTTTAATACCAATATTACATTTATCATGCATCACATTATAAGAAACGTTACATCGTAAAAGAATTTGGAAAAGACCATCACACAATGTACCATTCCCAACAAGAGTAGACTTATAAAACAAATGAAAATTTGTCTCATTAAACTCAAAGGAATATCCTAATGGTACAAGCTGTGAAACTGAAATTAAATTCCTAGAAAAACTGGGAATATAAAATATCTTTTCTAAATCTAAAACTAATCTGCATGTCCCGACAGCTCTCACATGTGAACGTATCTTATTCCCAGAATAAATAAATTGTTCACTTTCCGTCGGTATCCTTCGGCTTAAGAAGCCCTGCATGGTATTAGCAATATGGATTGTAGAACCAGAGTCAATCCACCAAGTGTTATCACAAACATTAGCTATGTTAGATTCATAACAAACGAAAGAAATTTCAGTACCTTTCTTCTCAAGATGACTCTTGAGTTTCGGACAGTCCTTCTTCATGTGCCCTTTCTTCTTGCAAAAGAAGCACTTGGACACTTTCTCAAGTCTGAACAGGTATTTTGCCTTTATCCTTTCTCAGCTTGGTTTGTCCTTTCTTCTTACCTTGAAAAGCCATATGTGCACTTTCACTCTTTTCTAATAATAACCTTTCTTCCTCTTGAACACACATGGTCAAAAGTTCATTGATAGACCATTTATCCTTATGTGTGTTATATGAGATTTTAAAAGAGTTATAATGATGCGGAAGAGAGTGCAAGATAAAGTGCACAAGGTAAGCATCTGAAAAATCAATCTGCTCTAAAGCCTTAAGTTGAGCCGCTATGTCTCTTATCTTCATGATATGCTCTCGCACACCTTTAACACTTGTGAGCTTCATGGATAATAATTTGGTCATGAGAGTGTTAACAAGAGCCTTATCTGAAGTCTCAAATTGATCATCAATTGCCCTCAGCAAATCTCTTACATAAACACACTCAGGGATTGAACCACGAATGCTAGGAGATATACGAGTCTTAATGTACATCATGCTTAAGCGATTAGATCGCTCCCACCGTTCATACAAGGCAATCGCACCGGGAGTGCTATTGTCATTCGGCACGGGTGGTTCATCTTTCCTTATAGCATAGTCAAAATCCATGCATCCCAACTGGAGAAGAATCAATTCTTTACAGGTTTTATAATTATCACCCTTTAACATGGGAACATCACATTTTTCATCAAAAATAACTGATTGAATTGATGCATTAAACAAATAACATACACATCATTCCAAAGTTCGAGGCAACAAACGAGCTAGTATGCTTACCAATGCAAGCCATACCAAAACAAAACAAACATGAATCAATTCGTTATAATAATCTGCCTGTGGGCCAAGACATAGATACAAAATAGATTCACAATCACCGACAAAACTAATGGATAATTCAAATTACTTAATACCTGTAGGCGACTTAAGAAATAAAAATTAACCATTATTTCATCCTGATCAATTACGTAAATACAGCAAAATCCCTGTGGGGCAAAATTACTACATCAAACATGATCAATCACAATTTACCACCTGATAAAACTAATAAATAATCAATATTCCTTAATACCTGTGGGCAACTTAAGTAATAAAGATTATTTATTATTTTATCCTAATTAATTATGAAAAATATAACAAAATCCCTGTGGGGCAAAATCATTATATTAATCATACTTAATCACAATTTATGTCTTTCAAACTAATTGTAATCAATCACACACTTAATGTGATTTTAAAGAAAAATCATGGTTGTGGTCAGGCCATAATTGAGAAAATTCAATCGATCACAAGGCATGCTAAATGACATGAACAAATTCAATGCAGAATAATTAATTATACAAATTATAATTAATCCACTTAATGTATGAAAGACTCATACAAACAAAACCAAAAAATTAAATAATTATTTGGCACTTAATATATGAAAAATTCACATAAACAAACCCATTTAAAACAAATACATAATTAAACAGGGTTAAATATACAAAATTGCCCTCAAATATGCAAAACCAGGTAATGTGCAAAAACATCCCTTATTTACTTTATTCATACTTTTCTGAATATTATAAAATAAAATAAAATAAGAATAATATGAATAAAATAATAAAATAAAAAAAATTAGGGTTTTCTAACCCTAGCCGCCGCCGGCCACAAAGCCACGCCCAGCCGGCAGCTCGCCGGCCATGTCCTCCGCGCAGCCAGGCAGGCCGCGGAGGTTCGCGCACCGGCCGCGCCCGGGGCCCGCGTGCGGCCCTAGCCGGCGCGCAGGGCAGCGCCGCCCGCTCGGGCCGCGCTCGCAGGGCAGCCGCCGCGCGCGGCCGCGAGGCGCGCGCGCGCGCGCGAGCCGCCGCCCCGCGCGTAGGCCGCCGCGCGCGCCGTGCTCGCGCGCTTGCCGTGTTGGCTGCGCGCACGCATCTTTCCTGCGTGGGGCTTGCCACGCAGCCTAGACCCGAGTGCAAGCCGCGTGGCGGGCCGGACACGGCTCAGCCGCTCGAGTGGAAACATGCTACGCATGCAAAGACCCACCCTTCGACACCCCATGCACAGTCACACTTGCCGGTGTCACTTTCAAAACCTAGGCATGTGATATTTATGACATAAATTAAATAGGTCAAATTTATAACCTATAGAAACTTAATAATACATTGTTGAACATGATCAAAAACTAATGATATCATGTAAACATAATATGTATTAATTAAAATTAGAATCACTAATATGGTTATGAAATAATCATAGCCTATCATAATGCTAGGTAGAGATATAATGAGGCTCTGGTACCAACTGTTAGAAATCTAAAGTTCAGAGTATGGTATACGACATCTAAGCATCCAAATCTGTCGTGTACCAAAACCAGAGTACAACATCTAATATGTTGTATTAATCATATAATTGATTATAGCGGAAGCAGGAACACATACCTCCAGCCATAGCAAGTTAGATAGGAGTTGAAGAGACCGAGATATGTACTTTTCCACATGCTTTCACTTGAGGAAACCAAAGCTGCACTTGAGAAAACCTAAGCACTTGATGAAACTAAAGGCTCTTCCAATCTATCCCGTTCTCTCCGTCGATGGAGCTGGGTATATTCGAGAACGATAGATTGGGGACCCCTGGTGCTGTCCTATATATAACCCTTACCATTAAAGGATTAACTCCACTTAAAAACACTAAGTAGATCATTATCCAAATGCCAAATTAGGATTAACTTAGGATGCTTATGATTAAGTCATTGACCACTTAATTCAATTTGAATTCAGATTAGATTAATATCATCACGAAGTTATTCTAATAGAATTCAAACTAACAGAATGGGCCATGATAAGAGTCTGAGATAGCTTCCTTCACCCAGATGAAGAAGATCTAACAACTACCGAGGCAAATGACAATGAAGAGACCTCTTTGGATGCTATTGGCCCGATAAATTTAGAAAATATGATGGAAGCTTGAATGAAGTATGTTTCTTTAGTAGTATAATGTGTTTCTATCCAATAAGTGTGCTTGTCAGTAATCCGAGAGCTTTACTCACTACCTAATGAGAATTTGGAAAAACTATCTCTTGGATTGCTTACGGGTAAATAAAGATAAAAGAATCAGGTTCAAAGAAGAGCTATAAGGCCTACTACTCTGATCTACTTTATCTTTCCATCTACTACCCATATGCTTGAGTTTTTGCCTATATAAGTCAGTCTTAAGTCCGAGAAGAGATATCAGCAAATTTCTAGGGTTACCCTCTCCTACGAAATCTACCTTGTGATAATCATTCTCTTGTTTTAAGTAAATAAAGTGTGAATTTCTCCTTTTTTTTACCTACTGAATTTTCTTTCCATGGGTGAGTAGTTTCCCTTTTCCTTTTAGGAAAAGGAGGCCATGAGATCTTGATTCTTGCCTTGGGTAAAAGAGGCTTTACTTAGGGGTTTTCTCCAACCAGTGGTTAAGAAAAGCAAATGTTGTAATTATGTTCCATTCCAAAGCACCTTGAATAGGCGACCTCCCTAGTCTAAGTGTGAGGCCCGTGAAAGTACTTGCTAAGGGAGGAGGCCCATTGGGGAAAAAGAGTGACGGTAGCATCAAAACTAGAGACTAACCTAAAGTAGAGGTTTCAAATGCGGATTGGAGTGTGTTTAGAACAACGAAAATCTATACTACTGGAAGACGAGAACGGTAAGATTATAGGAAAAGATGGTAAGAATGAACTCATTTTTGTTCTTTTCATTACCGAGTAAGGAATTTAAAATTATGATTGCAGAAATTAATTATTTAATTAAAGTAGAATTTTTTTTTTAAAGTAGCTCTTAATTTAGAATTTATTGTTTTAAAATAGATTTTAATTCCTGTCTTAATTCTTACTCTAAAATAGATTTTAATTTATGTCCTAACTTAATAATTACCTTCATAGAATTAGTAGTAACTGTGGGGAATCTACGGATATATCCCTAGATCATCAAAATGTTACCTAATATGTTATAAAATGTTACCTAATATGTTATAGTTCTTTTACATTTGTAGTATCAATGGCATACCTTTAATTTATTCTTTTATTAGAAATATCTATCTATTAAAATTAGATATTTATTTAGAATCTAAAGATATAAATGAAAGTATAATATTATATTTTAAACTAGATCTGTCTATACTAAAAGAAATAAGACTCTTATTATGATTATGGTTCTTATATTACCACATAATTATATTTATTTTATTTGAAAAACTCTCTCTTCTCTCTCTCTCAATTATTTAAAAAATTTTTTAAATATATCAAATATAAAAATTATTTGTGCTTTTTAAATTTATTTTTAAATTTAAATTAAATTAAAAATGCCCCTAATTTACCCCCTTCGGACACCCGGCCATAAGGAATAGATTCTGCCAGAAGTACTTTTGAAATTTTGTTACAATATTAAGTACACATAACCGGATAGAAAAAAATTAAAAAAAAAATAAAAAAGTAAAAAAATAAAAGAAAGATTAAAAGTAAATAGAAAAGTAAAAAAAAAAAAAACTATATGATAAACATGAAAAATATCCGATAGTTTTTATTAAGTTTTTCTTTTACTTATCATTTGAACAGAAGAAAAGATGATGGCTATTTTTAACTTTTCTTTCTCTTTATTTTTACTTTATTCAAACTGAAGGATAGAGTTTGACTCTGCCTTGCAATATGAGTCTGCCACATCAGCCCTAATAGGATCATACTGCAAGACGAAGCATGGACAGGGTTACTCATTTTATCCCCCTAATTTTATTACAAATCGTCATTTCATTTAGAGAGTTTATTGGATTTGTTTTCTAAATTTGTTTTTGGTGAAAATATTTGGGTTTGGGTAAACTACTCAGTTACTAAACTTTTTGTGATTTTTATTTTGGTCTTAAACAATTTCAATTGGGTCACTAATGTTAATTTTTCTTCAAATTGGGTCACTCCGGTTAAAAGTGCTGCCTGACTTGGTAAGTGCAAGCTACAAAAAAAAAAAGGATAATGAGGTTGAAAGTTATTGGTTGATGTAGAATGCGGTGTCAACAAATTGAGAGAGATTTACGAAATCAATAAAAGTTGACACATGGCAGGTGAGGTGATAGGGATGGCAATGGGGCTGAGCGGGGCCACCCCCGTCTCGCCCCGCCAACTGCATGGCTTGCCTCGCGCCATGCCCCGCCCCGTCCTTTTTTTTTTTTTTTTTTAACAGTCTCAATACCAAAACTGCCCCGTAGTTTTTTTCACTGGCCCTGCCCCGCCCCGCCCCGTTTTACTAAAATTACTATAAAAAATAAAAAATTATATACTCCAACATTAATTGATAAATTTTTTATTAAACCCCTTATAATATATACTATTTATGAATAAGTTAAAATGAAAGTAAATAATATTTGTGAAGTATTATATTTTGTAATTAAATCATTAATACATAAGTTTTAATCATGATACACAACTATCATAATTAAGTGAATATAATCTTACTTATTTTGATTTATAAATTGAAAAAATTTAAAATTATATGTATATATTAATATATAGGTGTATATATGCAAATTTTTAACAGGACGGGGCGGGGCAAGGTAAAACCGAAATAGCCCCACCCCGCCACCTCACCAAAAATCCTCGCCCTGTTCTGAGGGGATCGGGACAAAAACCACGAGACCGATCGGGTTTTGCCATCCCTAATAACAGTCCATGTTAGCATCAAAATAGCACACGAGTGACGCAATTGCAAGAAAACACTAACGTTAGTGACTTAATTGAAATTTTTTGTAATTTGATATCCACAATAGGAAAATAAAAAAAAATTTAATGACCAATCAACAAATTCACCCAAAAGATATATATGCACACACATGATCTTGCTTGAAAGCATGAGTTCTATTTTCTTTTTGAAGTTTTGGTCACTATTCTTTTGAAATCATCATTAGGACCGTATGGAAAATATCATTTTTCATCAAGGTCCCTATACTCCTACTTTGTCAATCTTTCATTCTTTCCAACATTTCTGACAGGATAACCTTCGAGTTGGATAAGATTTCACTTTCAAGAAGATTAGACAGCTTATTTGAATCTTTAAATTTTATTAGAAGTTTTTAAAAAAAAAATTAAAAATTCTATGGTTTCATCATCAATCACCCAGTAGATATTGTTGGAGAAAAATGCAGTAATTCATATAGTAGTATAACACTTTTAGGGTCATAAGGTTTTTGAAAGAGTTGAACTTGGATGTGCACCAAAAATTCCAAGCCCAAATCAAAATTAAGAAATATCTAGGCAAATAAAAAGTGAGGAAAAGAAAGAAAAATAAAGTTAGACAGGAGTAGGTCAGCTGGTTATGTTTGAAATATTTTCATGTTATTTTTTGTAACTTGATTTTGCTAAGGATGGAAATTTCATTGCTTCAGTTCACTGAACATTGTGAGACCTGTCAGGAGTTATAATACAAGGTGAGATATGGCACATTGATGAGCAATGTTTTCTTTGGGTGAAGCTTAGTACAATGGAATGGTTGTTCCCTGTTTATATGAAGCCAAAGATTAGTGTACCAGTGAGAAATTAAGGTTTTGAGTATGCATATACCTCCTATGGTTGAATCTATTATTGATGATGAGCAAACAAATTTATTAATATATGCTTCTTATTGTGTTTAAATTGTCAAATATGAAGAACGTATAGGGCCTTGTCTAGTTCTTGATTTTAAATTATGAAAAGTTGCTTCAAATTTTTTTTTTTTTTTTTTTTTTTTTAAAATGAGTGTTTGACATGATGTTGTTGAGATACTGATGCCAAGATGTTGTAATAAAAAAACAATATACAAATATGGTTTAGTTTCTTCACTTCTTTTAATTTATTTTTTTCCTTACTGTTGATTCTTGAAAACCAAAAGATGATAGATTCAACTCCAGGTTGAAATGCAATTTTGGTTTTGAATTATATTGCTGCGGAGAATCTTTTTAAATTTTGGGTTAGAGTTTTAGAATTAAAATTTTACATTTCTGAGTAATACTAAATATTTATTGATATTAATAACTTTTGAAATTTCTTATTAACTATGTTTATTTAAATAAAAATAGTACTTATGAGAAAATGCCACGTATCCTCTCTCCAACGAAACGTCCTGTGTATCTATTTTGATGTTTGAACTAAGGCTTGATGCATGATTCTTAGATTATAAAAAAGAAACTTGAGCAATTTGGGTTTCTACTTGAAACTGTTTCTAATCTAATCTTGGTAGCAAAATGACTATTTCTTTTTTTTTTTTTTCTTTGGAGACTAAAATAAATTTTCCAGTATACTTCTGGATAAAATTGTGCTTGTAGGTTAACATTTCTATGTAATTCTGCTTATAATAGAATGTGAAGTAAATCAACTTTGTTTGATATTTGAATATCTCATCTTCAAAGAACATCAAAGAGGATGGATTACCAGGCTTTTCCTACAGAATGACCCAAAATATGCATAGCAAATTTTTGAGATGCGCTTGGCCAGATTCTCTCCGAGTTCTTAGGTGATGATAATTATGGTTCATTAGAATTGCAGTAGTTGCTTTCACAGCTGATAAATTCAGCAATCTTGACTTCATGATAAAAAATGCAGCAATCTGAGACAAACGGCGCATCCGACATTCAGAATATCAACAGATTTCATCAATGATTTCCAGAAAAAAGGGTGTGTGGTTCGTTTCGAGCTTAAGTATATCATATACAATACAAGGTAAGTACAATGTGAAATACAAAATTCAGTACCAATCTGGATCTACTTCATCACACTTTATTAAGGCTCCCCGTATTTTCATCTTCATCGCATTCAGAAAAACTGGCATCAGAATCATCCAGTTGCAGGTTTTCAACATCTACTTCGGTCAAAGAGCTTTGTTGCTGCTCTGAGTCGCTGCCCCTTGGCGTTCGTATTATGGTTTCCTTCTTAACAACATTAAACACAATCCCATTGTGAACTCTTTCAGGTTGCAACAAGTCACCCTCGGACACCACGAAGCTAGTGGATGCTGGCGCATTCTGATCAGAGTCAGTGTTATCTGAACTTTGCTCAGGAGTTGAGACTCTGGAGTCACTGTAACCAGTCATTTGCCTTGCCGCCAATATGTTATCATTCTCTGTATCTAGACTCTGAAGTAATGCTATGAGTTTGTTAGCAGACATTGTTCTCATTAGAGGCCCACCACACCTTGTCCAAGAATTGAGGTCTATGCTTTCTGATTCACTATCACTTCCAGTGGGAAAGCTTCTCTGGGCGACACGAGTCTGGCTGGATGTTCCTCCGGCAAGATTAGGTCCTCGTTGGGTTGAAGCAGCCACATCTGCAAGGCCATCCTCCTCAAGAGATCCTGATGAGTTCTCTCTTGAGATGCAGTTCCATGATGGTATCCGCCTAGATGCATTGAATCTACTCGCGTTTACGAGCCCATGGGAAGCAGCCGCTCTTTCAGCGCTTCTCTTGAGCCTGCGCATATGGTTGAGAAGGGCAACACTTTCATCTAGTGCAAGTTCGATGGCACAATTAGCTTTTATAGCAGCGAGTTTCTCCCAGGTGCACCGTCTGCCTTGGTTAGCGGCCTTTTGGAGCTCTAGGTATGATGGATTTTGGATGATCTTTGAATACTGCATACACAGATGAATTGTAGGATTAAGGAACCAGACATTCACAACTTCAAATAAATCAATTTTACAGTTAAAAGATGGTTTTAGGATACCTGTGCGAGTGTAGCCGGCATGACCACTGTGACATCACCTTCCCAATCTTGAGCAAAGAGTTTAGCAATTCCCCCAAGTCGAAAACCAAGTTCTAACACTTGATTAAATCTGTGTTTGACCTCCATCTCCGCAAGATGAGCAAGCTACATAGGTAACAAAACCTCTGATTAAATTTGATGATTCTAAACTTCCTTTACGTTGTGAAGCATTTGGTGTAAGAGATTCAAGATTTCAAGCATGCATAGGAAAATATACAGGGAGTGAAGAAACCGTACCTTGGCTGCAAAGTTACCTCCGTAAGCTCTAATGAGTTCCTTAAGCCTCAAAAGCGGGGCAATATGAGGATTAGCTTGGCTAACAATGAAATGGTTTACATTGAACAATTCCTTCAACTGCATCATTGGCAAATCACTTTCCAAACTCCCATCTCTCCACCGGCGAGCAGAAGGTGAGGTCTTCTCACCTGGGCCTGCTGCAAAAGGTGCGTGGTAAGGCACGATTTCTCCAAACCGATCCTTTGCCATCAGCTCCTGAGCCTCAAAGAGGCCGGGAAATGCACAAGAGGCAGCTACAGCACTCCATATAACCACATGGGGAGCCGTCAAGTAATTGAGACATCTTGGCGGTTCATGCTTCCTAGGCGAGCAGACGGTAATACCAAGAATACGACCGGTCATGTCATAAGCTTCTTGAAAGGTTAAGTTGCTAGTGAGATGCCTCAACAACCTCTGCAGTTGCCTAATATCATGCACTGCTCCTTGTGTCACAACCCTCCGAACCACTGCAAAGATCCCACCCATATGATCAAAGAACTGCAGTGAATGCCAGGAGTCCTCAAAGAAGCTCTCAAGTTCGGGCCATGACCGTGTCGCCACCACTGCACACATGATTGATCCTACACTAGAACCGGCAACTATCCTTGGCAAAAGCTTATGTTCCACCAATGTTTTCACGACACCCACATGGAAAGCTCCTAATGACGCACCACCGCTCAAGAGCAGTGCCGTTCTACCGAAGGCGTGTCTTGTTTCATGCATAAAAGCAAGCTTCTCTTCCAAGAGCAACTCTTCTGACTCAGAATTGCAGACCAATTTGAGCTGAGTTGAGACCTCATCGATGTATTCTTTTATCAACTTAGGAACCTGCATTTCCACAAATCAAAGACATTAGATTGATAGTGATCCATTTTCACAATTCAACTCAATCAACACTTATATCATTGCAGGGAAAATACATACTCAAGAACAATGGCAGAGTCATTACTAAATGGTTAGCTTTTGTGATCCCAGTCAATCAACAGTTACAACCAGTGCGTAAAAAAATACCAATCTGATACTAATAACAACACATAGAAAGCACAATGCTCATTGATTTTCATACACAAAGTACAATCTAGTCTAAAGAAACCAGCGGCTTTCATGATTCAACTCCACTCAATATTAAATAACATTTACTAAATGGCTTACTTGCATCCAACATTCATGAAGGAACTCGACTCAATAAGTGATGGGCAAAGCACACAATTCATTTCTAAATGACTAGTTTTCATGATCCAACTCAATCAACCCCACTATCAGTTCATGAGGAATATACTAAGGGGGCGTTTGGATCACGGAATGGGAATGGGGGAATAGAAATGGGGGTATGGAAGTAGGGTGAATGAGAAGGAGGGAATGAGAAAACAATGTTTGGTTTGAAGGAATGTGTATTGGGAATGGGGAAAAGTATGAGAGAGAAACTGTGTAAATTACTTATATGACCTTTAGTTAATTAATGGTTGTAAGTATCGTATAAGATAATGAATTAATAAGAAACTACAAATAAATATCGTATAAGCATAATTAAAAATATGAATAATTATTAATTTGTTATAATTTAAATAATTGAATTAGAAATAATTTTAAATAATAATAATTATTAATTTAAATTATTATAACTATTAAGTTAAATTATAAAATTAACTTTAATAATTATTGTATAAGTTAATTATTGTATAAGTATAATTAAAACAAGATTAATTATTATTCGTTATAATTTATCAAATTGAATTTTAAATAATTTTAAATAATTATTATTATTAATTTAAATTATTATAACTATTAAGTTAAAGAAACAATCAACTTTAATAATTATTGTATATATAATGAATTAATAAGTAACCATAGATAATTATTGTATAAGTATCCATAGATGGGCAAAAAGGTAATTTTACCCCACATGAATCATATTACCCCCAAATTTAAGATCAATGGGACTCCTCTACTATTGGGCTTACCATTACTTGGCCCTATTCATTCCCCTCAAACAAACATGGGATAAGAGTTGTGTAAGGAGTCCCATTACCATTCCTTGGGAGTCAAAGCTCCATCCAAACGCCCCCTAACTATACACATCGATACGAAGCACAAAGTAATTAAACAACATATTCAAAGAACAATCAAGTTCAGAGCGATCAACTTTCATGATTGAACACAATAAAATACCAAAACATTCTATCAAACACAATCCAGAGTGAAAAAAAAATGATAGATAAAGCCAAAAGAACAATCCTCAGGCCAACCCTAACCGCCAAAGTTTCTAGATAATTAACATTCATATTTCAACTCAACCAACATTTATTATTGTAAGTGTTTGAGAAATACAATTGGAATAAGGAAAAAAAAAAAGCAAAGGAAACATGATTCATTTCTAAAGGTTTAGTTTTCATGATTCAACTCAATCAGCACTCATCATCAGTTCAGAAGGAATATGAAATTGATACTAATTATAGACATAGATACAAAGTTATCAGCCACAAAGATTCACCTAAATTAATTCAAGAAACAACAAGCAAAACACATAAAGGAATTCCTGGAGAACCTTACCTGAAGCCTGCCCTTATGAAGGTGAGGATTGCACATATTGCCAAGATTCCTAAGCAAATCTGCGCGCATATGAAACACAACATCCCTCAAAGAACCTTCTTCTCTCCGATGCCGGAGTTCTCTGAGCTTGTTCCTCACCAACTCCTCGTCATAAAGATCAGCTTCATTCATCTTGGGTGTCTCCTTCTCGAGCATTTTGGCTGCATGGCTCCATTCCTCATAGGTCAATGAGCTTCTCATCATGCTTCGCCAGAACTTTCTCCGGTAGGCTGATTCAGCTCGGGACCGGACATTGGTGAAGCGTTTCAATAAGAAGGCAATAAGGGTAACCATGAGAAGGATTCCCTGTGTGTTCTTGGGGTGGAACCAGGACAGCGCTGGGAGAGTGGTGTTGCGGAGGTGCCGGAGAGAGCGGATGAGGAGGTGGAGGAGCTGGTGCCGGAGATGGGACAGTGAGGTGCAGAAGAGCACACGGAGCGCGATCGTCCGGCCAATGATCGATGACGGGCCGATAGAGAATTGCTCTACACTTGCTTCGTTGCTGATATCCATTGATGGAACTCTGGAAATTGCGACAAAGATTGTTGGAGTTTTAGAGTTCCAATTTTGAGATGAATGGATTGGGAATCGGTAAAGGTTAGGGAAATTGATTGGAAAACTAGGGTTTGGGTATGATGGAAAGGATAACCGGGTTCAGCTTGGAAAGCCTAATTGATCCACACCAAAACTCAAACTTTATCAAGGATTCAACCTCTAAACAAGACAAGCAAAACAAATGTTACCTGATTTGAGAGCTTAAAATGACCAAGAGAATCGATTGCTCGAAATTAGTTGAACCTCGCCAAAAAAAAAGCTAAGAAGGATCAAATCCGCGCAAAAGACTCAAATTTTACAGCGGATTCAATCTCTAAACAAGAAAAGAAGCTCGAAAGAAGATAACAAGGATCAAATCCACACCAAAACTCAAACTCAACCACGGATTCAATCCCTAAACAGGGCGAAATTGCAACAAAAACCACCTGATTTGCAAGCCCTAATTAAGACTAAAAACCACCAGAAAGATTCGATTATGAGCTCGAAATAAGGCCGGAAACCCTAATTGAAACTCTGCAAAGAAGCAACCAAGGATCAAATCCACGCCAAAACTCAAATCACTCAAACAAAATGAAGAACAAAAGATATCCAATTCCAACTTTGCTCCCAAGAAAATCAAAGATCGGTCCTTTTTCGATCACAAGATGAAATCATAAGCAAATCGAAAGACATATGGAGAAAAACGGATCAATTGATGAATAAATAGAAATCCAAATAAGAACCCCTTTGAAAAAAAAAAAACCCCCAAAAAAAAGGGAAAAATTCGAGAGTGACGCTGATCCGAATCAGCAAATGGATAGAGAGACAGAAAGCCACGGGGCCTGACCCACATGTCCAGAAGTAGACAAAAATCAGAAGAATTCGGTTCAATCTCTGGTCCAATTGAACCGGTTCATTACCAGGTCTAATTGAACCGGCTCAAATACATTAAATTCTTTTTAAAGGATTAAAAATTGATTAAGTTTATTTAACAAGTGGACAACAATTACATAATCAATAAATGATCATGATTTTATTATTTACAAATATATTTATATGAATGAATTAGATAATACATTATTTTCTTATTTCAATTTAACATAGGTTTAAATTTTTAAAAATAAATTGAATAATTATTCCCCAAAAACAAAAAACAAAAAAAAAAGAAGCTGGCATTTAAAACGTGGACTATATGTCTACCTAAACAACTAGCAGGAATTAATTAAAATCTGCATTTCAAATATCAACTTGGACCTTAGACATGGTGGAGCCAGGTTGGTACCGTGAACCTAGACAAGACCCAGCTCAGACCATCTCCCGAAATCTCAGACCATACCAAAACTTGCTAGTTCATAGGACAGTTCTCCTGATTTTATTTTTTTTTTTTAAAATACGTCGATTCATAAGCTAGACCGGCGTTGTTTAATTATTTTTTAAAAATAAGATTATAAAAATATAATTTACAAGTAATAAAAAATATTATAAAAAGGATTATGGTTTTAAAGTAACAACATCTTTATATTCCTGTGCACAATTGAAATGATGTTGCTTTATAAATTTGTATAACAATATCTTTCTATATAAATAATCTGGTATAAATTTTATTCATTTTAAATAATAGGCGAACAATGAATTTAAAAACATTGTAATGTTGAATGATGAATTTTTTTTATAAAATTTCTAAATAATAATTTTTAAGCTGTGTTTGGTTGTCTTTTTTCTCTAAAAAAATTTTCAATGGTCATTTTCCAGTTAAATAGGCTGTTTATTTACCGAAACTTTCTGTGAAAAAATTTTTCATGAAAAAATTTTGTTTTCCACATATTTTCTATGTTATCAATCAAACACAGTCTTAAAGTAAAAAAAAAAATAACACTATAAATGCAAAACAATGGGATGAAAATGGGTACATATAGATTGAAAAAAGTGAAAATAATTTGACAGAACTGAACCTAATTTTTCTATCAATTAAAATAGTAAATTATTTATCTTCCATTTTTTTAGCCATACTTAAAAAAATCTTTTTTTAATTCATATTTTTAAATGACATTATTGTACAATCAAACCAATCACGTCTCTTGTGTTCATCAAGGAAGGTAATTGTTTTTGCATTTATGAAGGTTTTATATAGTGATATTAGATTATTTGTATTGATTTAGTTAGATGTATATAAAATATGATGTTATTATATTCAATTGATGATCTACTATATAACTAGTAGTTGTGTATCAATACATTGTTTTATTAGATTGATAATCTATTGATTAGTAGTTATTCCATTATGATATATTATTATGAAGTATCTCTTTAGATGCTCTCTAGGAAGTACTTTATTACATAAAAATCTCCTCATATCTTCTTCATCTCCATGTCTGTTATTTTATTTTTCAATATCTAAAAATACAAAATTTAATGCCTAATTTCATGCTAACAAAGTAGTTAACCGGATAGCTGAAGGAAAGTGTTTGATAGATTACTAACAAACCATTTAATAGAACACCTAACTTCATGTTTCAAATCTTGTGTATCTTCATACTTCTTATTTTATTTTCTTCAATGTCTACGCATGCAAATTTTAATGCTTGATTCCATGCCATGATATTTTTATTTTAATTTTTATTGGTTAGTTTGAAATTAATTAATTTATAATTTTTAGCAGTGATCAAGTTCTAAGGTATAGATATATGTATAATCCTATATGTGTCTCTTAAATCATGGGCATACTAAAAGAAAGTGGGTTATGGAATGCAACTTAAATTTGTCATTTCCAAATTGATTCTGGTTTATTTGAAATGCACATGTTTCACCTATCTCCTGTAAAACAACAATCACACTCAAAGATGTGATATTGCTTTGTCCCTGGGACAATAATTGATCTCCAAACTAAACAAGCATATGATGGAAATTACCCGGTACGTGATACTAATGTTTTCCATAGCCACTTTCGGAGTTCCTTTTCATGTGTGGAGGCTTTCAAATATTGTAAACCGGTAGTGCAAATAGATGGTACACATCTTTATGGAAAATATAAAGGGACTTTGTTGATGGCCATTGCACAAGATGACAATAAAAATATTATTCCAATTGCATTTGCCATTGTAGAATGAGAGATGTTAGATGCATGGTGTTTCTTCTTAGAGCATCTACGAGCAGACGTGACACCACAGGAAAGCATATGTTTTATTTATGACCGTCACCAATCTATTAAAGGAGCATTTAGAGTAATTGGCCGTCAGATGAATCCTCCTCACGCCTATCATGTTTATTGTATAAGGCATATATCTGCGAACTTCATGCGTCATTTCAAAAATAAAGAAATGCAACGAATAGTTGTTAACATTGGCAAGTCATAAATCTAAATTTTGATAATTTCAATCGCTCACTATTATTATTATTATTCTTTTTTAAGATTTTTTTTGCTATTAATGTAGGTTACTCGAAAACAACTCATGATTTTAACTATTGGTATGACGTACTTCGAGACCTTGACATAATGGCAACAAGGTGGTTAGATAACATATCGCGGGAGAAGTGGGCTCAATCATTTGACAACGAAAGTCGACGGTATGGCCATATGACCACCAATCTAGCTGAATGTATTAACTCAGTGTTAAAAGGGACAAGGAACCTCCCTATAACAGCTTTAGTTAAGTCAGCTTACTTTCGACTTGCTGAGTTATTTGTAAGGAAAGGTGTACATGCACAAGCTCAGATTGCATGAAGTCAAATATTTTCGGAAGTGCTAATGAAGACAATTCAAGAAAATCAACAAACAGCATGTAGCATTTATGTTCGTCAGTTTGATCGTCAAGAAAATTCTTTCATGGTAGATGAAATGGCACCACCTCAATGCGGTGGTATAGCTGGCAGTTACCGTATTGATTTGAGAAAACGATGGTGTGATTGCCTTGAGTTTCAAACGTTTCATTTTCCTTGTCGCCATGTTCTTGCAGCATGCGCATACATTCATCTACATTGGAAGGCATATGTAGATAATGTTTATAGGCTTGAGACAATTTTCAATATATACCATAAACAGTTTCAGCCAATGTCAAATGAGATTGAACCCATATAATGGTGCACGTCTATGTCCTGATCTTACAATGCGAAGATCACCTTCAGGACGTCCAAAATCCATTAGAATTCGCAATGAGATGGACATAAGGGAAGGCGGTCAACCAAAGCGTTGTGGTTTATATCGCAACGAAGGTCACAGCCGTCGAAATTATCCAAGTGCCGCTGGTCCAAGTCGTATACCATAAAGTAACCTAAATATTGTACTTGGTTAATTCTTTTATAATATATGTAATTGTTTTAGTTCATTTAAAATATCAAGTGAGTTTGATTTAGTTATGGGAGTAATTTTTACATGTTAAAACTTTTAATATTTGATATTTTGTTATTATAAAAAATTATTAAAATTATTTATTTAAATTATTATCAATTGGTTATGGTTATAATTAATGAAAGTAAAAAATAGCAGAGTATAAGTATAAAAAAAACAAATTATAAAAAAAATTAATGGCAATGATAAGGTGTTAAATGTAAATTTTTTTTAATTTAAAAACTCTCGGGATCCACAGTTTTTAAAAAAAAAATTTAATTTTAAAAAACTAATGGGACCCCTGATTTATTAAAAAAATAAAATTTAAATATTAAAAAAGTGATGGGACCCTTAACCTTTAAAAGAAATTATTAAAAAAATAAAAAATGCTTATTTACGTAAATAATTACGGAAATGTGTATTTTAGTAATTAATTAAAAAAAGATAATATTTTAATCAAAAAGCCTTAAACTTACCCATTAATATTAAGAGGTAATTACTTATAAATCCCTCACAAGTTTGCAGTTTCCCGGATGGTCCCTGACATGTTTCACTTTCCTATTTAGTCCTTCCTTTTCAATCTATTTCCCTTCAAATCCAAAAACGTAAAACGGCGGTTATATTGAAGCTAACGGGGAGGGAAAAGGTCTTTTTTGCCCCTTCTTCAAGTTTCAAAAAAATGGCGTGGAAATGTCGAGAATAACCTCAACGGAAGAGACATTCGTGAAGCTCCTCATGATATTCTTGATGAGCACCATCTTCTTCCCCAATACCTCTCTGAATGCGCCCACCTTCCTGGCCAGGTACGCCAACAACTTAGACACCCAGCCGGACGTCTCATTCCTACGTCTTCAATACGTCGCGCGGATATTGCTCGACGGTATTCGCCAGAAGGCCAGTACAATGGACAAGGGACAGAAAGATGTTGAGTCAGGGCAGAACGACGATGCACAAGGACGAGGCACGGAGGACGACAGGCAGACTCTGGTGGACAACGAACCCACAAGGTTGCAAGCGGCCATTGCCCCCGAAATTGAACAAGGACAAGGCACAGAGGACGAAGTAACCCCCCCCAAACTGAACAATTTAACAATTCATATCAAACATTACATGTAATAGAATTACTGGATAGTTATGTCGTAACCCTTGTGGACATGTAATCTACTTAATATCATTAGTCTTGACATATGTGTGCATCTTGGCCCTGCCTATAATGACGTATATTACACATATAATGAATATATTACACAGTTAATGATGTATACTTCACAGATACCAGTATTTATTACACAGATAATAGAGTATATTACACAGATAAAATGTATATTACACAGATAAGATGTATATTACACAGATAAGATATATATTACATAGGTAATAATGTATATTACACGGAACGTACCGAGTTTACATGGTTAGATAAGGATAATACACAGCTAGTAGTACAATCTACACAATAGTTTTATCCGTTGCATTCGGACGAAAGCAGCGGTGAAAAAACATTTTAAAAAAAACTTTCGTCAACAAAAAAAAGTAGGACTTCAATAACTCAGTCCGCTATGACCGCGTTACACAAACGACGATTATGGTCAGGTTCGTGGCACCACCTATAATATAAATCGCGGACTTCTAATCCCTGTGACTCAATTTGTTTCTTTCGTGGACTGCCGGGCCGTTTTCTAGAGATTGGTGGCCGGATTCGCAGTTCTCGGTGCTCGTCAGATGGTTTGTCTATGTCGGGGATTGGATATATAGGTTCAGAATACGCACGGCGGTAGCATTCCACTGCGAAGTAATCTACAATGTATCAGTGCACGTTCGTGTATGTTTGCATGATCGCCGCACATGCGTGCTTGCATGGGAGCCCATGGGTTTCCCATTTTCTGCAAGAACACTTCCGCTGTTGAAGACTGACTGAATTGTTGTCGTTGTCAACCATTTTCTGCAGATCTCTGCGACAACAACCTCCCAGGCTGTCAGGACCATGAATTGTAGTAGCCGTCCTTCGCCTATGAAGCGAGCAACACCACAATCCATTGTGACTAACACCTGCGTAGACGTCGGTTTCTGGGTAAAAAAATAAAAAAAACCAACATGATGGAGACCAAATGCAGACAGTGCTTACCTGCGGATTAATCTCTCAGCAGGACGACAAGAACATTGGGAAAACAATGAAGAACAAGAGGAGAAAGAGAATGAAGATGGAGATGAAGTATAGTGAACATGATGGAGAAGAGCTTTCCAGAGAATGCTGATGTGATTGGGAGGGAATGAAAAGCAAGGGCACTTTTGCCATTTTAAAAAAAGTACACTCACGGTTCTCACGGTGTGAAAAAGGTAAAAACAACTACTCCAATAAATCTGGTGTATTCTTGTCCACATCATGCGCCTACGTGAGTTCAGAATTTTCAAGCTAAATTTCGGATCTAAACCCTGAAATTTGTACCCCCTGTGTCTGCGCGCGTAAGAGAGCATGACCCCAAGACAATAGTTGTAGGCTTAGGAATAGTATCATATATAAGGTGACTAAAAGTTTTCTTAATAGGCAATGTAGGACTAAAGTTATTTGGAATGTTTTGAAATATGATGGGCCATATTTATGGGCCTCCAACAGTTACTGTTTTGGGGAATTTCACAAAAACCAAAAGACAAAGTTGGTCATCAGCATGTTGAGTGAGTTACAAATGTTGCTATGCCGTACATGCAACAAAGTTTTGAAGAATATTAGTAGACTTATAATATTGCTTCAATCATGGGCACGATATAGGATTTTTAACTATCTTCAAAGGCTCAATCTATCGTATTATTTCCTTTAACCCGTAGGTAAGAGCAGGGACGAAACCAGAACTTATTAATTTGGGGGAGGGGCGGGCTGAGGGCAAAATGTCAAAAAAAGTTTTTAGTCAACAAAACAATTGTATTCGATACAAAATAGTGAGATATTATGATATTTAATTAAAACAATAAAAAACATAAAATATTTATCTATACACACTCGAGCTAGAACTGCCATCTCTGTGACGCATGCTACTCAGAGGATGTAACTGAATACGACGAGTGTGCATTTTTTGAAAACATTGTATAATCGCCTCATTGTCAATAGTTAATGAATATTTATGATTCTATGAATATGAAACCTTTGGTATAGCTAGTCTTATTGAAACCTACTTTCTTATGCATTTTGCTATATAGATTTAACACTAAACATTATTTACTTATACATTCATTATGATACATATTAATATTTGATATTTTATATTTTCAACATATTAAAATTATTGCAATAGATATCCCAAAACCGTTGCAATAGATATTATATAACCGCTGCAATAGATTTTACAAAACTGATGCAGTAGAATTATATAACCGCTGCAATAGAATTTACCAAAACTGCTGCAATATACATTAAACAACCGCTGCAGTATATAAAATAACCATTGCAATGCAAACCTCTGCTATATATGAACCAAACCGCTGCAAAATCATAACCGTTGCGAAAAATAATAATAGTTAGAGTGTTTTATGCAATGATGTTGAACCACTGCAATATATTATATAAAACCACTGCAATAACCTATTGTAACGGGAGCAGATGCAGCAGGTGGTAAACCGCTGCAATAAGTCTTATGCAGCAGTTATAAGACCTTTTGCAGCGGTTTATGACCGCTGCATAAATACAATTATGTAGTAGTGAAACTTGTTCATAAACGAAGTTGTTGATAATTATGTAGTTTATTATTTGTTTTTTTATTAACAATATTGTGTAAGTTTGTTGCTATAAATTTTAAATTTTTTCAATAATGATCGATCCTGCTTAACAATAATTAAAATAAAATCATGTCATATTGGAAAACAATATATACATATATCATAAAAAGATTTCTATATTTACAACATTTAGACCACATTATGATAGACTACTTGAACCAGTCACATTAGAACAATTTTGATGACTATAACCTTCATTTGGATATAGATTACAATGATTAGGTTTACTGCCTTTCTTAATTTAACTCCATTTCATTGCAACTTCTCATGGACTTTGGGTGTTGTATCAAAGGATCAAGATATAAATGTGGATTGTTATAGGACTTCAGTTATCCTTTATTTGATACTGCTTAAAAATCTTTATGATATAAATTAAAAATTGTCTAAACCCTATAAACATTATTAATGTATTTCTACCGATGTATAAAAATGCATATGCAACGATAAAGAAATTAAAGTGTTCACACTCACTGCAGGTATACCATCACCTTCTAAGATCAATGAGCTAATTGCCATGTATACCACTCTTGTGGTGGTATTCCATTTGCCATAAAAGAATTTTTTTTTAAGATCAAATTAATGAACATAAATATTGTTTATTGCTTGTTATCTCTCATTAATTATCTCCATCAGTGCTTTGAAGAAGATTTTAACTTGATGCAATATACGTATGTACACCTTTCTTTATAAACAATTCAGTTTGTTTAAGGTAAATTGACTTAATTAAAGCTAGTATAAGAAGGTTTTTTATACCCTTTAGCAAGTATTAATGCATTCATCAAGGTTGGCAATTATATGACTATATTTTTAGGCTGTGTTTGATTGGCAACATAAAAAATTGGTGGAAAAGAAAGTTTTTCAATGGAAAACGAACAAATAGACGTTTGATTGTTATTATTTTTTAACTAGAAAATCAAAAAATTTCTATGAAAAATTCTGATTTTGTTATTTGATTGCTTATATTTTCATATAACCCCTTCTATTTTCCCTGAAAAAGTTTTCCTAGGGTTGAGGCTGAAAACATTTTCCCTTGTTTTGAGAAAAAATAGGGTCACGTGACAACATTCATGGAAAAATTTTGCATAGAAAATTTGGGCAAACAAACAACTTATTTGATTGAAAAATTTGAGCAATCAAATACAGCCTTAACTTTTGGTGTCAAAAACTTCAGCGTACTTCTCCAATGGTATTTTGCAATGATAGAGAAATTTAAAGTCAAAACAACCCCAGTGAATGTAAATAACTTGGCTATAATAGGAGTACATGCAAGCATGTTATTAAGTGATAAGTGTTATGATTGATATTCGTGGTATTTTAAGGATCACTTTCATGGCCTTATACTTGTTTATTCATAAATTAAAGTGGACTAATAATCTTGTTAAAAATTTGAAATATAAAAAAATATTTTATGCACAGAACTTTTTCTTTCTCAAATGATAATATTCACTGTATATGTAATCCTATTATAAAAATTTTAAAAATCAAAATATTTTGAATATTAACTTATTTAAATCTCAATAGAATTGGTAAAAATATGTATTATATTAATTTTTTTTAAAAAAAACTAATAAGGTTGAATTTATATCAACTCGCAAACTAGACAACAAAAAAACATATGGTTAAAAATCCACTCCATCCAATAAAATCATGGTCCAACTGCCTGAGTCAAAGCATGAGCACCTTGTTAGTTGTCTCCCAAAATGCGCACACAGAATAAAAGCATATCAAGAGTTAAACAATCACCGAGCACTATTGCTAACAAATAGCCCAGAAAAAAATAGAATTGTGATGGAGTAATGCTATATGTCCCGAATAGGTGTCCCGAATCTAAGCCCAGAGGTGTGGAATGCTAACCGTGAAGATGTGGTTCTGCGGGTTTAGCATTCCCACCTCCGGGGTTAGCATTCCACACCTCTGGGGTTAGATTCGGAACACTTATTCGGGACACCTAGTCGGGACATATAGTATTATTGATTGTGATGAAAGCCTTCCATGACAGCCTTCAAATCAGATTCAAGCGCAAAACCTTTTTGATGAAGCATTGATCAAAAGAGAAAGCAAGAGGCCCATGAACGAAGCTATAAACGAACTGTCAACGTCTTGAACCACCGCACCAAAAGCAGAATGAGAAGTCCGAGGATGAAAAGTAGCATCCATATTGCACTTGATGCATCTTGAGACCAAGTGGCATGTACCAGATCTACACGAGGGGCAGGAGAGAGAGAAACCTGTGAACTTTGCCAATGATGCAAGAGCTGGTAAAATTATGATGCGTTCATTTCGGGAGAAGTGAGAGGAAATACAGAAGTGGAGGAAGTACCACTTCTTTGAAGTGGGGAAGGTGATATCATTTCCAGCACTTCCCATGTTCATTTATCAAAATGTGAGAATAAAATTAGAGAGTTCGGATGTTAGATAGACTTTTATAAGTTCAAAAATGGTTTTGGACTTGAGGAAGAATGGATTTATATGGTTTCACTGTAAAAAAGGGCTTATTTGAAGTAAGAGGGCTTTTGCTCTATAAAAGAGACTCTTTTGTATTTTTAAGACATCCTTAGCCACCCACTAGTACTAAATCAATAACTTTTTTTCTTCAAATCCCCGTCTCCACTCTCCCCCTCTCTCTTCGTTTAGAAAACTATAATCTAACCCTTACTTCGCCAAAGTCTTTCCAGCAAGACATACATCCGTAAACCCATTTCAGTAAAAAATTATTGAAGTAAACTTAGTTAAAAATTTGCTTTAGGATAAATGCACAGCAACAGTGAGGGAAAGTTAGACTGCTTCTCTTCATTTCCCTCAAAATAAACGATACCCCCCAAGTGAAACTAAAAGTTGAGAATAATATATATATATATATATATATAATATTATTAAAACAATTTTAATAACAAATACAAATAAGATGACTAGATCATATGATTAAATATTTTACAAAAGAGAGCTATTTTAATAATTATTTACAGTAATGCTGTTATTTAAAAAAATTTAAAGATCAATATTGCTAAGGATAATACATGAATTTAAGTAAAATTCTATTTTTATTATTTAATTATTTTAATAATTATATAACTTATAACATATTTAAATAATGTATCTGGAATGGAAGAGTATATATATAAACAAACTGAGTTTTTAGTGTTAGTGGGAGGTACACATTCTTTTTATAAGTATGCAGACAAAAATACTCTAAATAAATAAGTAAATAAAAATCCAAATTAAAAAGGAGTAACTAGTTGTTATAAAAAAGGGTAAATTATCTAAATGGTCACCCACCTTTTCGCGTACTCCTATTTAAGTCACCAAACTTTAAAAAATTTCAATTCGGTACCCGAACTTTAAAATCATGCTTATTTGAGTCACTTGGGCTAACTCCGTTAACGGCGATCAAACGTGTCATGACATGTGTCACGAAAACATACACCTCATTTGCCACTTTGAATGCCACGTGGGAGGGTCATTTTATTTATTCTCCCTTCACGTGGGATGGTGCACACTGAGCGAGCTAAGAGAAGGACAACCTTATCAAAGGTCTGGTTTTGGAGAGAGGAGTCACAGAGCTGGCACACATCGTGGTGCTGCCATTGGATCTTCTGGTCCAGAGGTCGGTGAGACTCGTCGGTGGGAAGTATGAGCTTCTTCGCCGATTGCTTGACATTGTTCAAGGCCTCGGGCTCTGCGGAAAAAGCAGTGGTGGAGGCGATGAGACGCTCCATCTTGCAGACGCATCTTGCAGACGGCGTCGTCGATGTTTTGGTAAGAAAGCCGAGGCGGGCGAGGTCGAGGCAGGCACAGAGGAGGTCGGAGTAGATGTGCTTGAAGCAGGAAAGGGCATGGTGAGAGCGGCGGCGGCAGGGACGTGCGGCGACGGCGGCAATGCGGTTGAGAAAGTCAAGCTTCTCGGCGAGGGTGAGGGACAGGAGATAGTTCTCGTTGGAGGCGACGAGGGAGTTGATGGTGTGGGAAGCGAAAACGTCAGAGTGGAGACGAGAGATCTCTGCGTCGGAGAGGGAGCTATAGAGAAGCACAGTGTGCGACATGGCAATCTCCACCTCGAAGAAGAGTATGCTGATGGTGAAGTTCTTCTTCTCAGCGCAATTGGAGCCGGCGAGTTCGAGCTCCTCCCCCGCATCCTATGCATCAAACTCTCTACAACCATCAAAGATTGGATTTTTTTTTTACGTATTGGTTAAAATTATAAGTAGAAAGATTGAAGCTTTGCTTAGAAATTCAAAGAATGACGTTGGAAAGAGAAGATATCTCGAAATATTTGCTGAGAAAATCAAAAAATGAAAGAATTTTCTTTTGGATTGGTTGGGATTAGAAGTGAAAAAATGGCCCTCCCACTCGGCATTCAATATGGCAAATGAGGTGTATGTTTCGGTGACACATGTCGTGTCACGTTGGATCGCCGTTAACGGAGTTAGCCTAAGTGACTCAAATAAATATGATTTTAAATTTCGGGTACCAAATTGAAATTTTTTAAAGTTTGGTAACTCAAATAAGAATCCCGGAAAAGTTGGGTGACCATTTAGATAATTTATCCTTAAGAAAATGACCCATTTGTTGCATGCCACTATTGACGACAGACGTCATTTTCACATTTATACCCCTACAAAAAATTTATTTATGTATAAACCCGGTGGCAGGGGACAGACCTCATTTTCACATTTATAGGCCTACAAAATTTTATTTATGTATAAGTCTGGGGGCAACGCCAACGAGGTCATGAATTTGCTTTTGGACATGTGCTCTTATTTATCTAGGGGCGTTTGGTTGGATGTAATTGAAAATGGAGTGGATTTGTATTTGGAAATCTTTGGATTTGTAAATTCAAGAGAGTCAAAACCAGTCTTTGGTTGAATGTATTATTGGTTGGATTACATGCTATGGTCACCCATGGTGAGATTACCCACCCTAATATTATAAATAATTAATATATATTATGTAAATATGAATTCAAATTTCAAATATTATATCTAATTAATATAATTAATATATACTTAATTTATTATAATAAAATATAATATATTAATTATTTATTAAAATAATGAATATAATATAATAAAACAATTTTATATTATATTACTAGATAAATCTGTTAAAAAATTTTTAAAAATAAAATCTATTTGAATCTCTCATGTGAGTCTCATGTGAGGGATTCAAACTCTTGGATTTTGGAATTCGACCATTTTGGCCGAATTCCAAAATCCCTTATTGTTGGGATTTAAAAATACAAAGATTTTTGAAATCTTTTGAAACAAACAAAGGATTTCTGAAATCCTTTGATTTTCAAATCCAAGTATTTACAAATCCAGCCAAACAAACACCCCGTATATTGAAAGCAAACCATAAATAATTTAACATGTTCTTATTTATTTGGTTAATATGATAACATTTTATTTTGATATTTTTATAGCAAAACATGATGTGCTGTTGTGGTTAACGACATAGCTTGAGGTCGTGCAATTTGTGGATGCGTGGTTTGAAACCTCCTTGGGTGTGAATTTTTTTTTTAAAATATCTATTATTTATTTTAAATTTATCATAAAAAAATCCATAAAAGTTTTTAATTTCAATAAAAATTTTAAAAACTACTATTAAATTTATAAAAAGAAAATAGTAATTAAATTAAAATAAGTTCAAGATATGCCATGTCAATTACACTGTAGTTGTTGTAAATAGTTCAATTATTTATACGAGTCTAACACTTTCAAAAAATACAAATTTATAAAATATAACTACTTATTTTTACTCATAACAATAGTAATAGTTCAAATTATAATATATATATATATATATATACCCCTTATACGGCAAAATAAAAACTTAATATGCACTTCCGTGATACACACCCCATATCGAAGATGCCCCCATGAAGGAGCCGTTGAGTTCGGAAGTGAATTGTCGAAGTGGTGGAAATCTGGAAGTGGCACTTCGGTGAAAGTGAACAGTTCAGCTGGAACTATCCACTTCAGTGTGTTTGGTTTAAGCTGAAAACTAGACTTCGGACACCACTTCCTGTGTTTGGATGGTTGAAGTAGGAATATGATCACCACTTCAGTGAGGGGATAAAGTTGTCCTTTCATGCTTTTTACATTTATTTAATTAAATCATATGATTTAATTAAATGATTTAATTACTTTGTTACGATGGTAATAAATAATTTATTTATTAAATTAAAAACTTTGCATATCACATAATTAATTTAATACCATGCTATTAAATTAAATTAAATCGGTTAATATATTATGCTTAATTATTAATTAGTGAGAGTAGTTATTTAATTATTTTATTACCATGATAATAATTATTTTATTTATTATTGAAAAATATTGCAAAGTGGGCTGAAGTGGGAGGCTAAAGTGGTGATTTCGGGACTTTTCCAGCTGAAGTCAGACACCGAAGTGACCGAACTCAGAAGTTGTCACATCATCACTTCCAGGTTCAAATCAGTGAAACAAACACACCGAAGTGGGCTGGAAGTGGCCACTTCGGCCACTTCGGTGAAACAAATGGCCCCTAAGTATCTTGATTTCAGATTAGCATATATGCAATTGTAAGGTTTTGTAAGGGTATAAATGCCCAAAAAAAACCTTTTTAACAAAGTCACCCAGATAACAACACCATTCACTCCTACAACAATGGAAATCAAACCATCTTTTGAAGAATCTCTTGTTGTTTTTGTTGTTGTTTTTTGCCACTGCACTTAACTTCATCCTCAAAACCATGACTTCTTTTCTTGCACCCTTTGTCCTTCTCATCTTCTTATCCTTGCATGATGGTGCAAAGAAAAGCACCAGATAAACCTCAATCACACTCTCACCTTATCAACCATGTTGTTAAATCACATTGCCATGCACCACCACCTTCCTCTAATCAACAACAAGCTGCACAAATTAAGGGAGGAGGAGGAGGAGATGATATCAAGAAGATGATGATGAAGAACCTAATAACAAGCACTTTGCCAAACTATATGAAACATACCTGCAGTTCAGGTAGGAAAAATTCATGTTCTTCGAAGCCATCACACTCTGCTTGCAATGTTTGTTCTTATACATATTGTTGTTTGAATGGTCATGGAAGACGTGATGAGCTTCAGCGGCTTCCATTGAAACAATTACTGTCAGAAAGAAGGTCGATGAACAATAAACAGGATATAGAGTTCAGCAGTGACTTCTTTATAGAGATTCATGATGAGTCACCACAAGTGAATGACATAGAGTTGCAGAATTTAGAAGAAGTGAATGGCATGATGGCCTTTCCAGCCTATGACTTTGGATCGGTTTCCCAGACCCTGGAAAACACAGAGGAAGAGAGTGAAGAACTAAATGAAATGGAGGCTGACATTGAAAACCAAGATGCAGATAGAGTTAAGGATGTAGAATCTGTAAACTCCGACCAACATCTCACTCAGTTTGATTACATAAGGAAGAACAGGAATGAACCACGAAATTTAGAAGTAGAACCTGAGCCTGAAGGAGAGAAGGTTGATCTCAAACATCTAGTGATGGATGAAAGGAGAACAGCCGAGGAGTGGATGATAGATCATGCTCTTCAACAGGTTGTGAACAAATTGGGTCCTGCTCGAAAGAGCAAGGTTGAACTACTCGTTGAAGCTTTTGAGATTGTAAGACCATTGCCAGAGTATGAGCTACCATCAAAGCATGCTCAGCAAAGACCTGTACAAGCTTGAATATTAGAAATTTTTAAGGTAAGAAGAATCATAAATTTCCTAGTTGAATGGAAATCAAGATACTTATTAACTACTTTTTTATTTTTTTTTATTTTCAGAAAATACTCAGAATTATTCAAAAAACAAAAAACTGCCGTTCTAGTGATGTTCTGCAGCAACAAGTTACTGATTATGCGACAGAGATAAAAACCAAGTCAGCTTCTGGCAGTCAGAAGTTCTGGGCAGCCATAGATTATTTAAACATAAATCAATAAACAAACCTTTCGTAGAACAAAATTTGATCATGACCTTGTTCAATTCAATCAATAGAAATGTGAAATTATTGTATTCAATATTGCCCTCATTTGTCTCTGCGAATGTTTATCACCTACAAGCTTCAGAAACCTAAGTTTATATAGAAGAACATCCAGCTTAATCATTTATGTTAACATTGTTTCACAAAAAATAACATGTTAAATCTTCTGTCTATCAGTGAACATTAAGGCAGCACTTCACACATTAGACATAAAAAAAAATATAAAATTGCCCACCTATATATTTAAAAGGCCTGCAGCTGTGTATCCCAATTAAATCCGCACAGCGGAACATAAAGTTTAATTACAGAGGCAAGAAACACTTGTACAATGCGATATCGTAACAGAGTAAATACTGAGACAATTCTCCAGTATTTGAAATTGAAGTTTGAGTCGATAACATCTCAGCAACAGTGGAAATTCTTAGATAATCTAGAAATCAAAAAGGATGTTGTGGGTCAGTGCTGGACGTATAAATAATCTAGAGTACTTCGAACTTGTGATTTTGTAGTCACCTAAGTCCTGACAATAGAACCGTAGCAGTTTTGGTTAAATAAAGATGTGAAGCATCTTCAAACCCAGAAACTAAAGAAAAGCTGAGAGATTTGGATCTTTACCTTTCAAATGGGTAAATAGTCACCAGTGGACCCTCCTCTACTTCAAAATGGCCATCCTAGTAAACAAAGTGTTTGCAAGCAGTAACAGAAATGGGGCTGGGACTCATGTATTAAATACCCAGTGAAACCATGTGCAGTAAATTGCATAAAAGAAAAGGGAATTACAAATAAAAACATGGTCATGATAGAGTATATCTGATGCAAGCAAAATTCAATCAGTTAATGTGCAATGCCAACCTGCAATTTGACGGCAAGAAATAAATAGTAAAGGCAAACTCAGCATAGTTGCCAAACAATTGATGAACATGTGCTTAACACGATCAAATATTCCACTGATTAAATTTAAATAAAAAATGGTTTCACAATCCAATTAACTTCAACAAGAAGATGAACATTGACCGGAAGACTTTGTATCAACTTGAACATGATAGAACTGAACTACATATGGAACAACAACTACCATTTAATAAAATGGTTTTGGTACATGACATCTAACACAATAGGCCACCATAAACTGTTTAGAATAACCACAATTGAAGTGATTTAATAATAAAAAGGCAACATTTTCATAAAATTTCTGCCCATATTCATCACAAATCATGTTACTCGAGGACATGAAACCATGTTCAACATAAACATATGGATGTTCAGCTTCCAACCAATCTAAACTCAAGAGAAAATTTTCTAATTTAACCTGAAGGTTGGCCAACCATTTCATGTCTTATTTCTGCAGTAACCTTGATTTGTGGACATTCAGATATAAGCAACATGAGCTTTTTAAAATGAGTATCCAACTGGTTGTTGCTGATCCCTTGACCAGTCACAGTCAGTTGTTGGAGATCTTCTACTAGATCAATGGATTGTGTAGATCCCGAATGCTTGATGCTATTGTAAAACATTTTAAGTGCATCATTAGTTGTAACCTTTTGCACAGATGAGTATAAATTTTGAAAACTCTCTCTTTTCTCTAAATCTCCCACCAGCTTTTCTTTCAAGTTATCTGAAAGGCTGGATAAGGCACTACATGAATTGAAACATACAATTAGAAGGAAACATCAGGGAAAATTTGATCAAACCTTGTGTTTAGCCTGAAGCAATCATCACAGAGTAAAAACATTAGATGAAGAATAAAAATATAATTTTACCTAGTAATGCCCCGAGCAAGACCCCAGTTATATCCAATGTGAACAGATTGTTTAAATCCTTCATTGAAGCCTTCCTGAGCGGAGGCCTCCTTACCCGCTGCAATCCCATCTCGGTAACCCATCTAGACACTTGTCAAGAAAATAACTTAGCTTTATGTTGAAAATAAAGTAAATATTCTCCCCCTCATTTTAAATCAACAAGGATACTGTGTGGAATTGTTCATGCCTTCTCTGCCATTCCCGGTTTAAAAGAGATGCATGGTTGAAGCTATCATCTGAACCTTCATTTTCATCTTCCCACCAAAGATCATCAGAACCACCATCTTCTGAAATCAAAACTCAGTGAATAAACGGTATTACTTTCTGATATAACAACTATGATGCCTTTATTTGATTTCAGATTAGTCATCACTAGTTAAATTAATCATCGTTTATCTGAAAGGAAAGAAATTTGGTACTCATCATCCCTCGTTCTCTACAATTATATCTAAATGGCCCAAACACAGTCAAAGAGTATGCAATGAAAGCTTCATAATTATCAAGAGCTCTGAGCAACATTTCAACAAAAGATGTTTCTTTTGCATCATTAGATATTTGAACAGAAAATCCTTAAAATAGAAATCCAAATTTCTCAGTGGTCATCAACAATCAAAGACAGCCTCAATGAGAAGAACTCTCAATACCATGTGCATTGCTCTGATCATGTTGAATGGCCAGTGAAAAGGATTTTTCAGCATTTGGATGCTCTACTGTAACGGTGAATGGTTGAAGTTGTTCATGACCCACATCTTCCATTTTGCCTAAACCTTCAAATTCATTATCGAACACAGATTACCAAAAACATACCCAAATTTTTTTTTAAAAAAAATTAATCATTAAAAGCACAGACTTTTATTATTCTAGGGCAATAATCATAGGCATAATAGAAATTTTACATAGTTCAACATTAGCAGCAGAAAAGATTAATCATAGAATCCATAAGCTATCAAATATACAGATTACTACCAAGTCATGAAACTTCAACATCTAACAAGCTCAATGAGAAGGCAAGAAACTCAAAGAAATAAGAAAATCAAGTTATCTACATCAAGTGCTTCTCAACTCAGAGATATCCAAGCTATGATTCCCTTCTCATCCACTCATTGGAAAAAGTTTTATGCATTCACAGAAAGAGTTAGCAAGTACCAGCAAGATGGAAAAATTAGAAAAATATTCCAACCAAATTCATCAAAAATCGCAGTTTGGAACAAAACTTTCTCCACAAATTACACAAATTAGAACATATTGATCATAATTCAAACATACTCCAAACACCTCTCCAATCAAAACTCCAAATTCAATAAATTCAAATTCCAAACTGGAATTCTTTCAATAGAGGTAATCGCGGGAATCAAGGCAAGATTAGGGTTTCTCACTCACTACCAGCTCCGATGAACGAATGATTAAAGGATTTACTACTCGCCGGAGGAGATGATCGGCGCCCGCCGGAGAGCGAAGAGGATAGAGAACTCCACGGATGATCACCGCTGTCGCCGGCGCCGCGGAATTTTCTTCCTTTTTTTTGCTTTTTTTGAATAACAAATATTGTTAGGCTATTTTCATAAAACTCCCTAAATATATTTATAATTATGTCCATCTGAATTTCAAATAAAATAGAGTTAAATTTGAATTTATTTTTAATTTTAATATATTATTAAATATATTATTAAGTTGTATCTTAGCTTTTTTATTAATAAATAACATTAAAGCCGGAAAATTAATGGTTAAAGATAAGAAATCTAAAAACAAGGGCATTTGTTTGTCTAGATTTGAAGTTAAATATAATTAAAAATATTTAGTGACTTTAAATAGTGAGTGCCTTCATTAGATATCACTAGATATATTAATTGAATATTACCTACAAAATACGCCATGTAAAATATTTGATTTTATAATCAAATTAGCTGTAAAACAAAATGGAGGAAATTACAATTTTTTATTTACATAAAACTCAGATTTACAAAATTATGAAGGAATAATAATGATATCCACCTCATTGTTTATAATTTATAAAATCCGAATTTAGTTATATATCCTTAATTTTAAAATTATTTAAAGTTTTATCCAAATATTTTATCTTATATATAACTAACTTTTTTTTATTTGTTTTCCCTCCTTATTTGTTTTAATTTTTAATTTTCAAAAAGATCCATTTTTAATTACAAATTAATACTTAGGCTGTGTTTGATTGGCAAAATCGAAAATGGGTGGAAAAAAAAATTTTTCATGAAAAATTTTTCAAACAAATAGACGTTTGATTGACATTATTTAGAGAATCATAGCTTGGAAAACACAGGCTTATAATCTTAGATGAGGTAAACACCATTATCCAAATCCATATTTACAAATCTATGTGGGAAAATACAAAATCCTATAATCTAGCATTTCCGATATATCTAACTAAGCCCAAACAGTATATTTAACTTTTTGGTATTTAAAAATAAGATTTACAATTACACCGTAATATGAAAACTTCTGCATTTTCAATCATATCTAATCAAAAACTATTTTAGGATATAATAAAAGTTACACTTATCTTGTTATTCAGCATGAGCAAAAGGGAAAGCTTGTACATCATATTTATACTAAGGTCATGTTTGGATAACCAAATATCATGCCATAATCTATACATTATGGCATAATATAATATTTTCACAGAATTATGCCATAATGGCTGTTTGGGTATCTAATTTACACTACAAAATTATGTCATCATATGAGAATTATGGCATAAAAAAATATTCTACTCGGAGTGGAATATTTTTTTATTTTGAAGTGTATGACTTTTTCTCATTATAAAGTGGGTAAAATATTTATGTGATATTTTTTTATTTTGTTAACCAAACACTCATTCTGTAATAATAAAATATGCCGCAATTTCTGTAATAATTACTTGTATTTCCTATATAATAAAATTATGCCAGTTTTTTTTTATTTTGTAACCAAACATGGCCTAAAACAAAACAACTAGATGAGATAAACATAGAAACTTTGACTATAATCCCTCAAATGAAGCTAGAATCAAGCTAGATGTATCCTTGTTTTGTAATATTTGTGTAGTTGGAGTTGAAGATGGCTGAATTATGTTAATATCCCTTACAAAATGTCCCCAGGTTAAAGGCAAAGTTTGTGATCATGAAGAGGAAGAGCACCTTGAGACATTAGCTTAGTAAAGATGTACGTGCTACATGATATGAAGTATATATATATATAGTTATAAGAAGAGTGAGGGTGACTCGTTCATATATAAAGTGATAATCAAGTTCGATGTGCTTGCTTCGAGCATGAAAGACTAAATTAATAGTCATATATGGAGCACTGATATTATCACAGAAGAGTATTGGAGGTTGAGGCTGCTGAACACCAAGATCCTCGAGAACATAAGTTAACCATGTAACATAACTTTAGTTGTAGTGTACCATGGCTCTATACTCAGCTTCGATGCTAGACCATGAAACAATTTATTGTTTTTGTACACCAAGAAATAGGATTGTGCCTAAGAAAAGCTCATTATCCAGTAGTTAAGTGAAAACTTGTCCAATCGGAAGCTAAGAAGACACAAAGATCAAATGTAGTGTTTGAAGTAAGATCAAGACCAAGATTGACTCTCCCTTTGACATAACCCATAATGTGAACACCCATTTTAAGATGTGACTGGTTGGGAGCATGCATAAATTAAGACACAAAATTGACACTGCATGCAAGATTAGGCTGAGTGAGGGTGACATATTGCAAAGAGCTAACAATGCCACAATATGGAGTAGGATTAGTAAGTGTAGTAGTATGTTAAGTCTTGTTTATGCTTTAAGTGTTAAGGATAAACCGAGACGATCAAAGTCACCAAACGGCGCTTTTTCCCTAAAAGTATTGTAACACCAGTACTGTAGCACTTGCAATATAGCACTTAGAAATTCATAAATCTGTAATCTGCATGGGATGAAGCACAGTCACTGTAGCAGCCGTGCATCTCACGACTTCATCCGATACTGTAGCATAATTACTATAGCACTAATATTGTAGCATAAGTACTGTAATAAAAGTACTGTAGCATTCGAAAATTCAGAAACCTGCAATATGCACGGGCTGAAGCACATGCACTGTAGCAATCGTGCAATTCTTTGTTCTGAATTTTGAGGATCAAATCTTTCCCTCTGTTAGTGTTTATATTTGGTCTCCTTGATTTATTCAATCTTGTATATTTGTCATATTTATTTTTGGTCACTTGTATATTTGGTATAATTGTATTTAGCCAACTATACATATAAGGATCTAGGAATATGCTTAGGCATATACAATCTTGTATTCTTATATATATGTTCTCAATATACATGTAGGCTCATCAAGCCTTATTCCTCTTCACCCTCTTTGAGTACAAATTTGGAATCTAAATAACACAATGAAAACATCAAACAATAACAAGCAAAACTCGCAATTTAGGGTGGAAACCCCCTTCAATCTAGGGGTGACAAAAGGAATTGACAATCTAGCCTAGGATTAGACGTGCAAAGTACTGCCCTAACACGGAATTGACCCCTTTCATGTAGGTTGGATGGCCTTACTCCAATACTAGAGTATACTAACCCACCTGGAAGATCCCCTCATCATAGTGTGTTCGGCGAGGAGCTTTTCATTAAATATTACCAAGGTCAGACTTCTAAAGGAAAGGAGATCGGCTGAGGAAAAAATGAATTTGCGGTAGCTAGGGTGGGGGTCTTTTAGTCCTTTTATAGCGCAAAAGAGAGATTCATCAGACAAAAAAAAGGCTTATGTTGAGTAGATCAACACTGCAAGGAAAGGATCAACAAATTCATTTTTTCCTTTCATCTCTTAACTATTCCATTATGTATTTTATCATAAACATATTTATTTAATAAAACATTAAATGTTGCTAATAAAATAATTAAATAATACATTTAAAAATATATATTATAAATACATATTAAAATAAAACGGTTTAAAGATTTGACTTTTTTTTTTTAAGAAATACTTAATTAAAAAAAGGAATTTAACATTTGAAATTAAAAAATAATCATTTCTTGTAATTTTAAAAAAGTTGGGGACCCCAAGGATTGGATTTAAATTGACTGCTCACTGGCCACCCATCTTTTTTTTTATGGTTTAAATTTCTCCTTTTTTTATTTTCACGGATTGTTTATGAACTCTAATTCCAAGTTCATGATGTTACAAAGACCAAATTAAATATTTTTATTTTAAAAAAATTCTTACAATAACATAAATATATGAATATAATTCAGTAATAAAATACCACACTTAAGAATATTCACTATTTATTTTATTTATTTCTACAATAAAATTCTACATGAGTTTTTTTTAATTATGTAAAATTATTAATTACGTTTTGAGTAAACCTGAAATTTTTATTGCACACCAATATCAATTTTTTTTTTTATTTATTTCTTGATTTCATTCTTCTTTCTAATTTTGTAAACACACAATATAGATTATTCACTCTTTTTTTTTACCTAAAATTATAAAAATTTTCACTAAACGGTAGTGGATTTATGTACAAATAAAAAATAAATACTAAATTCTAACCTACAATTATATTTATTTGTTCAAATAGATACAAGAATAAATTTTTCTTTCAAATTTGCATGATTTTTCATCCAAATTAATTTTTTTAAAATTTGCTTGAATGTTTTTTTTATATATAATTGCACATAAGTTCTTGAAAGTATTTCCCCGTGCATATTCATCCTAAATAATATTGCCTTGGATCTTACATTAAATCAATCATGATAAATAACTTATTACTTGTAACTTTTAAACGAATTATATTTTGTAGATTGGCTAAAGAATAATCAACAGTAAAAGTGAAAGACAAAGGTAGAGAAATATTTTTCATTGATCATTTGATAATATAATCATATACATATTTATACAAGAATCAAGTATTTACAATAGGAAACTAAATGAATAGAAATATTACAATTGTTATATTTATATAATTGATTGATTGATTATCAAATCATACCAAAAATTTATAATTGATTAATCCTCAAATCATACCAAGAATGTATAATTGATTGATTCACAATCATACCAAAGAATGTATGATTGATTAATCCTCAAATCATGTCATAGAAGATTATGTGATTACAAAGCAAAATAATTAATTAAAAAAAAAAGTTTATAAAAAAGCTCTTGATTATTTTCAATTTTTTTCAAATATTTTTCAAATATTTTTCATATGATTTCTCTTGTGCCAGTATTTCTATATCTATAAAGGCAGATTAGCACTTTTTTTTCATCTCATTTTGAATTAAAAAGATTAAAGTTGTTGAAAAGTTAAAAGTTTTTCTAAGGGATGTAGTGGTACTTTACTTTGGGAAAAGAAAGCCACTAAGAAAATAAAAGTCAAACATTTAAAACCCCGGAAATAAGAACGGATTAATTTTTTAAGTAAGGCATCAAATAATGGCCTATTTTTATTTTGGTGTAATTAAAATGTTTATTCAATTTTAATTTTGTTTCATCCAGTGTTTATCACAAAGATTTTGACATATTTTCTATAATGTAAATACCAGAAATTATTTGTCAGTAATTACTACAGAATTGTCAACTAATAAGATAATGTGTCATGTACATGCCAATATAACAAATTTGGCATTTACATAAATAAAAAATACTCAAAATTTCTCGAGTGATCACCATCGAAACAAAATTGAAGTTGGGTAACCATTTTGATTTAAACTGAAGTTTGGACCACCAAATGAAAAAAATAATAATAATTTGATGTTTTATAAAAAAAAAAAAAAAAACAATTACCCAACATTTTATTCAACAAGCAGTGACCACAAAGAAGTCAAAAACTTTGACAAAATCCAACGGAGGAGAAAGGAGAAACATTGAAAAGCATTTAAATTAGTCATCTAGAAAACTTATCCTTGAAGCACTTGTAATTATAACAAATTAATAAACAAATAAATAAATCACAAAATAAATATGAAAGGGAAACAAAATTTTCTCTAATTTGTACAACGCCGTGCCTTTGTTATATTCAAAATCATATATATCCTTTTCTTCCTATCTTTTTAGTCAATCTTTTGTTCGTCCTCTTGTTCCAAGTTCAATGCCAAGTCTTTATCCAAATAGAAAAAAATAAAATAAAATTGTTTTTATTCGAACTTGTATTCATATATTTGAATGTGTTGCATTCAATAGATTTGATGAAAATTTTTATATTATGTTTCTTCTCGTATTTACACTATTTAAAGAAAATATGCATAATTGAACTCGCTCCAGTCGGTTATATTTTTGTATTTCGTTTATTAATGTATTTAAATTAGATTGGTTAAAAGCGAGTTTAACTAATTGAATTCGGATGATCTGATTATGCTTTTATATTATATGTATTATTATGTTCATATTTGTTTTGATGGAGATGTCCAAATAAATTTATATAAATTTTTGGGTTCACATTATTGAAAAAGATGTACATAACCCAATTCAATCGATTCGATCGTAGCTTTATGTTTCGATTTGTGTTCATACTTTCAACAAAGATTACCCTATGTTTAACATGCTTTTATTTATATTATCAAGCTTTTAATTTTTTTTTAAATATGTGTTAATTTATTAAAATATCATTATTATTACATGACTAGCTCCCTATTATATTTTAAAACTTTGTTTATAAAAAAATAAAGATTTTAATGAACTAATTTTTTTATAACAAATGATCATATATTAATAATTTTGAGAGTTTGAAACTCAAAATTTATCTTTGGAAATATTTGAGCCAAAAATTTAGACTAAAAACTTAACTTCCCTAATATTTTTCTCAACACATAAACAATAATAAAATTTGAAGATATCCAACTAAAAGAAGTTGACATATATTTCAAAACACACAACATGAGCATTTATTTGTAAAGTATGATCATTTTGGACATTTTGGTCCAAAGATTTGAACATTTTTTTTCAAAATGTTGGCGACTTTATGACCTCTACAATTAATACTTTCCCATTGTTATATACTCCGTGTCAAACTAATTATTCATTTTTAATCATATCAATTAATAATTTAAAAACCTTACTTTCTATTTATATTCCAATTTCTATCAATAACTTTATTCATATTGCTACATTTTTCACCCGGAAGAGATATAATGATATAATTTATTTTTTATTTTAGATCGGATATATTTATTTATTTCAGTCTCTTAAACAAATGTGATAATTAATAAACATGAGAAGGTATTCAAGAGCTTTTTTTTTTATAAAAACTCATTTAGGTAGTGATTGTTTGGAGGGTTTTGGAATTACATGTAACTTGAGTTACTGGGTTTTTGAAAATCCAGTGTTTGTTTCATACGATTTTAAAAACTCATGTAATGTGAATTACATCCAATAAGAGATTTGGTTTTACGGCCAATAAGAGATTTGGTTTTACGGCCAAATTTGGCCGTAAAACCAAATCCCTTATCTTTTTGCTCGCTCACATGTGACCTATATGTGACCAATTAATGAAAACAAATATTATTAAACATTTATAAATAGTAAAAAGCTTATAAATTTTAATAATAAATTTAATAATTAAAAATATTAAATAACTTGTTAAAATTAGATGAAAAACTTATAAATACAATTTTTGCGGGGTTAATAATTAAATTCCAAATTTTAAAATAAAATAAAATTTTATTAAATTTACTTTACTAATAAATTTAAATTTAATAGTTAAAATAATTAATATGCACTTAAAATTATTAAAATAATAGTAAATATTATAATACAGTATTTTCAGATACATCTAACCAAACACTATATTTGATTTCACTAAATTTTAAAATTTAGGTATTTCTCGTTACACTGTAATTAGAAATCTACTGTATTTAACGCCAGCTTAATTTAAAAGTTAAAACAAATATATTTTATGTTGAGAGGTATTAATTTATATAGTAATAAATGATGATATAGCCCAACAATTAAGCACACCTCACGCGTGGTATGCAGTGTGAACTGTATGAGTTGTCTTCTTTGTTCAAAAAACGTTAAATAAATAATAATATTTATGATTTAAATATAATAACATTGATGCTATATTTCTCAAGAACTCAATTTGTTTTATGAAAGTACCTAAAATAACCTTCATAACATGGAGTAAACACCATACTTTATTTTCTTAACAAATATATATGAAATGTAAATAATACTTCATTCATATTTTAAAGGTTTTTTTATTCACAGAAAATTTTTTACTTTTCACATAATCAGATAAAATTCTTTTATATATTCATTCAGATATCTCCTCAAATTAAAAATATTTCAGATTCGAGAATATTTGATAGTTGAAATTTTCCCAATGTTGTTCTCGATCATAATTTAAAATTTTGATAATTTTGTTCCAATATAAAAAATTGGAGAATTAATGTACAATTTTTTTTTTTAAACAAAGTTTCCTTTCTTCTTATCACTCACATTGGACAAAAGACAAGTCCCGGCTGGATGGTTTTGTTTTGTTTCTTTCAGCTTAATTTGAGGGCATTAAGGTCATTTCATATTTGAATCGAAGTCAACATTAATAGATTAGGTTAGGGGTTAAAAAAGACATAATTATATGTAATTATGAAAAAAAAACCTAAAGCAAAATATTTAAAAAACCAATAGATGAAATATTTCAAAAAATATGTATTTTTTGAGATATTTTATTTATTAGCACCAGAATTTCGGTATGAGATGTTCATCAAAATTCCAGCTTACATTATAAATAAATAAATAAATAAATAAATAAATAAATAAACCCATATCCCATAAACATGCAAACAAAGGAAGAAGCTTGATATTATAATTCCAATAAATATAAAAGTAAATAACCGAATGTCGCCACCCAAGCATCTCCAACGGCACGTCTCTTCCTTGATCTAAATTGTCAACTTTGTTATACAAAATATCTAATATCTTATTAATTAATAATCTTATTCCCAATATATATATATATATATATATATATATATATATATAATTTTATAATTCTCCGTTTATTCCAACTCTATCCCTTCTCTTTCCTATCGAAGCACGTCTCATTCTTTTAAACGGTTCCAACGGCAAAACCTTAATATTAATTCCACCTTCATATACATAATTATATATACACACCAACACACACCATCCTAAGTATCATAAACAAAGTGAAGTGAAACAAATATCATGGAGGAGATCATGAAGTCTTTGCTCTTGTTTTTGATCATCCTCTTCTTTTCCGGCTTTTTTTTATCATTTTCTTCGGCTTTTTCCTCATCACCGTCTTCGATCATTAGCGAAAATACGATATCAGAGTTGAAGAACCACACGGCTATCTCAGATTTTAGACTCATCAACAGAAGGTTCTTGCAAGACTGTCTGGACCCGAACCCATTTATCTCTATCAATGTATCAAGTACTTCTGGTTTGGCCGACGAGGAGAACGTTACGGTCACCGTCTCCGGCGTTGTCGCCCCCGATGAGTCGGATTGGATTGCCATGATCTCCCCTTCCAATATTGAGTAATTATTTATATCGATCCATATGCTTAATTAAATGCATGGTGATATATTTTGTTCTCATAACTTTTATTTATTTATTTATTTACTTGTTTGTTTTGTCTAAACAGTGTTTCATCTTGTCCTTTGAGCACCATTTATTACAAGCAAACAGGAGACCTCAGTGACCTGCCTCTTCTTTGCCATTATCCTGTCAAGGTTGGTAGTTACCAACTAATTAATCATCTATATATATATATATATATATATATATATATATGTTTGACCTTACTAGTTTAGATATGTTTTGTGTGTCTATGAATTTATGTATATATTAAAAACAGGTTCGAGTTTGATCTGGGTGAAAGCATAAGTGTTGATTGATTAATTTTAGAGCTGTGCACCTAACTGATGTAGTTTGTTCACTTTGTCAAATATATATGTATATATATTTACAGATAATCCATAAGCATGTTTTTTTTTTATTTTTTTAAAATAATATGAAAAATATTAATTTGATAGTTATGTGTATGAAGTTATTTTTAAAATGGGAAATCAAGAAAAAAATTTTATTAATATTTCTCTGTGTATTTTTTGTTATTTATGAGATTGAAAGCATGTAATTTTAGTTAAAGAAAATTAAAAATTCTATTTATAAATAGTTTTTTCAAAATACTTTATATACTTTATCAAATAAGTAGTATAAAGTTATGAGAGAATTTTTGTGGTTTTTACAACAAGTGCTTTTTTTTAAACATTAATATAACAACCTATATATAAATATTTTCTTGAAATACATACATATATACTATTTTTAAAATCCAAATTAAAGATAACACATTTTATTGTATTTTCATTTGTTTTAATGACTAATATGCCCTTGTTTTTATATTCTTACATATCCTTACAAATCACAATTAGCTTATATATATATATATATATATATATATTAGTTTAAACTATTATAAGAAAATGAATAAACTACCCTTTTCATTTTCTCTCAAAGAAAACCATACTTTTTTTTAAATAAGTTTTTTAAATCGACTCTTTAACTACAGAAGTATATATAAACACTGATAAAGAACAATTTTCTCTTATATTATTGCACTAAAATACTAAGAAAAGAACCCCATACTATTTTGCCTATATATATTTGACAACATTAACTTGCAACCTCACATTCATGCAAATTTTTTTTTATCGTTATATCTCAACCATACATTAAGAGAGAGTCAAATCTTCATATTCTCACGTAAGAATCAAATATTTTACCACTTACAATTTTTTGTACGCATATTTTTTTATTATTATGTCTCAATCATGCATTATGAGAGAGTCAAATCCTCAATTTCTCACATAAAAATCAAATGTTTTACTAGTTAGTTATTGTGTCGGTGACATCAAATATTAATCATATGAGTGTTTATTATTAGATAAATTGAATAAAAAGATATATTCATATAATTTTGTTTTCAGGGGCAATACATGAGCAATGACCCATCCTACTTAAAATGCAAGAGCAAGGAATGCAAAGAATCAGGAGAAGATGGAGAGTGCTTGGTGCACACATGCAGTGGCTCAATATCTTTTCATGTTATCAACATAAGAACAGACATTGAGTTTGTGTTCTTCACCGGAGGCTTTGACACTCCATGCATTCTCCAAAGAACTCAACCCATCACCTTCTCCAACCCTTCTTCTCCTCTCGATGCTCATCTTTCCGGCATCGACTCCACCGGAACTTTGGTAAATTCATCATTTATCGTCTTTATCATTATCATTATTATTATTATTATTTTGTTCCGTATTTGTTTTGGGATCTCTAAAATGGGCAAAAAAAAAAAGTAAAAAATAATGTTATTTTTGACTGTTTCATTTAGTAATGTGTAGGGTTGTAAACTAGCCGAGCTTGATCAGGTAAAAAAATTATAAAAAAAATATTTTGAGATTTGCCCAATTTGACTTTGAATTAAAATAGAATTAATTTATTTTTGAGAATTGAAATACGGTCTATTTTGTTTGAAATTTAAATCTTTTAGCTTGGATTACATTTTCAATGATAAATGACACAAATTATATAATTTTTTTAAAAAATATAATAATATATTCTATATAAATTATAATACATTTATATATTTCACCCTATTGAATTGGTATTGATTGAGACCCTCTTTTCAATCATATATATTGCATGATTGATCAAAATGAATAATGAGCCATTTTATAAGTATTTGAATTTTCTCTTGCTTGAATCTCTGAATTTGAAAAACATATTCATTTACATTCATTTAGTCTAAATATATAATATACTCTTTTTTTTTATGTTTAATTAAATTTTTTTAAAATATAATTTTTGTAGATGAGAGTGACATGGGTAAGTGGAGACAAGCACCCTCAAAATGTCAAGTATGGAAATGGAAACTCTGCAAAGTCTAAAGTTTCCACTTTCAGTAACAATGATATGTGCAGTGAGTTCCTCCCCTTTTTTTTTTTGTTATTTTTCTAATTTAATTCTCAATTAATCATCTGAAAACTCTGTTAATTAATTGATTAATTTGATTAATTTGATTGGTAGGTGGAGTTCCTGAGAGTCCTGCCAAAGATTTTGGATGGCATGATCCTGGCTTCATCCATTCTGCAGTAATGACTGGCCTTCAACCTTCACATACATACTCTTACAAATATGGAAGGTATTATGTAAATACCATTTTACTGATTTAATTAATGCATTTTATGTTGAGTATGTGGAGTATGATGTATACCTTAATCATATATGACCATATCGTTTGCGAGAGTCCAAGGGCTCGAGCGTCTCGCTGCCTGATCAGAGACTGGGTTAAGAGGGTAGGGCTCCTTGTGGGGTTTTCCAGGGGTAATGCCCCTGAAAAAAAATTTTATTTTAAGCCCTAGACCCATATGGGAATTTTGATTAGTTTTTATTTTTTTTTTTATAAATATTTCTATAATTGTAAAATTCTAAAATAATTGATATTTGTGCGGCAGTAAGCATAGGAAAATTCTTGTGTCTTCTTGTGTATATGTGTGTGCTTTCTCTTCTTGTTATTGCTTCCAATTCTCAACATTTTATTCATTAATGTAAATTGATTTTCAGTTTTAATTTTGCAGTGATTCTGTTGGATGGAGTGATGAAATTCAGTTTACAACTCCACCAGCTGCAGGATCTGATGAACTGAAATTTCTTGCTTTTGGTGACATGGGAAAGGCTCCATTAGATCCTTCTCTTGAACATTACATTCAGGTAATTTTTTTCCCTTAAAAAAAAAAAAAACGAAATCACTTATTTGGTCAGAAATTTATTGATTAATAGGATTTAAATTACTGAATTTTCTTTTTTGGATGGAAATTTTTGCAGCCAGGATCATTGTCTGTAATTAAAGCAATGGCAGATGAAGTTTCATCTGGGAATGTTGATTCAGTTTTCCATATTGGTGATATCAGTTATGCAACTGGTTTCTTAGTGGAATGGGACTTTTTCCTTAATCTTATCACTCCAATTGCATCCCATGTATCTTACATGACGGCAATTGGTAACCATGAAAGGTATGAATCTCTTCGGCTTTTAAAAGCTATTTTTTCTGTCCATGTACTTTGCCTAAATGTTCATTTTCAAACATGAATTACAGGGATTATGCGGGGTCGGGATCGGTTTACTTGACACCAGACTCCGGCGGAGAGTGTGGAGTTGCTTACGAGACGTATTTCCAAATGCCGACTTCTTCAAAGGATAAGCCGTGGTACTCAATCGAGCAAGCGAGCGTTCATTTTACCGTGATTTCTACCGAGCATGATTGGACCGAGAATTCCGAACAAGTGAGTCATTACATTTCACTAACGTATCACCGAAACTTTAATTTTCTAACTTCTCCTTTTCATTTTGAATCATTTCGTAGTACAAATGGATGAAGAGTGATTTAGAATCAGTTGACAGATCAAGAACACCATGGGTTATTTTCACAGGGTAAATCAAAACTCACACAATGTATAATATATATATGTATATATGTATATATGTTATTTGTAATCAATCATTCGATGTACTTACTATTCAAGCATGTTACTACATTTCTAGACATCGGCCAATGTATTCATCGCAAGATGGTATCCTACCAAGCGTAGATTCTGATTTCGTTAAAGCTGTCGAGCCGCTTCTAATGGACAACAAAGTATAATCCTTGCATCTCGTTTGTTATTAATTTATTTATTCATCGGTCTTTTTTATATAGAGAAAATAAGTTGATTCAAACAATTGGTAGGTGGATTTGGTTCTCTTTGGTCATGTACATAACTACGAGCGAACATGCGCCGTTTTCGACGGCGAATGCAAAGGAATGCCGATGAAAGGTGAAGATGGCATTGATACTTATAACAGCAGTAACTACACTGCACCAGTTCAAGTAGTTATTGGAATGGCAGGCTTCACTTTGGATGAATTTCCACATGATGTAAGCATTCAACTGAATTCAATACTCAAATGTTTTTGATTTAATTGAATGATTTGGAAGTCATTAATCTTTCAATTTTGTTTCAGGTTGACAACAGTTGGAGCTTGAAGAGGATTTCTGAATTTGGTTATGCAAGGCTTCATGCAACTAAAGATGATCTAAAATTAGAGGTTAATTAATTGCAGAAAAGATTTTTTTTCATTAGATTTTAATAATTTCTTTTTTTTTTTTAATGATTAATTGACTGATTTTGTTTGATTTTGAATTGCAGTTTGTGAATTCAGAAACAAGAGGAGTGAGGGACAGTTTTCATTTGGTCAGAAGAAAGTGAGGATGTTTTTATTTTTCTTTATTTTATTTTTAGAAAAAAAAAGGATACCACTTGTATTTTAAACCAATGTAATGAAATATTTTCGATGAATGAAAATTTGAAGATGTTGGGGGTCAGATGTAAAGTTAAAGTTGATAAGATGAGCAAACCCAGGTATACACCAAAAAAAAAAAATTTATTCTCCAAATTAACTGATTAAGATGCATCAATTACTCTAATAGAATATAAATTATGTTAGATTTTGTTTTTAGAAAAAATTATAAAATTATGATGTGTGGTATACTCTAACTTGATGAGGGCAATTTAGGGATTTAGTGACTCGCTTATTTGTTATTTATCTTTTTGACTGCACAAAAATGAGAGTTGTTGTGAATATATTCTCATTTGTTGTGACACAGAATCATCATTGATTCTACATTGTGATCGGATGAGATGAGCTTCAAGTTTTGCACTTTTCTCTCTTCGTTGATGTGTGCCTACTGGCTGAGATTTCTTTTTCTTAAGCTTTTGCAATTTATTCGGTTTTTTTTTTTTTAATTTTGTGCTTTCTCCCATGAGATGAGCTTCAAGTTTTTCTTTCTTTTTTTTCTCCCAATTTTTGCATCACAATATTTTTCTTTCCAAGATCAATTTGCCAAGTTAATACGACTTAGGGCATGTTTGGTTCACTAAACCCGGTCTTGAAGCAGTGAAATCAGTGAGTTCCATGCCATTTTTGCCTGTTTGGTTCACTGAAGTGGGTGCCGAAGTAATGATGTGACAAATCTGTTTGGTTCACTGAAGTGGGTGCCGAAGTAATGATGTGACAAATTTGAAGAAAGCTGAGTTCAGTTTTTAACTTCGATTTTAAAAACTCTAAAGTAGGAGTTCAGCATCCCACTTCCAGCACATACTATCAAGTGGTGATGGATACACTTACCCAATTTAGCTTTTGCTGAATATATATATATATATATATATATAAACTAAACATTAAAAAAAAAACAAACACAAATCTAACATAAAAAAATAACTACTATAATTTTAACATAAAAAAGAGCATGTTAAAAATACCCCACCATGCCAAATATCAACTAATAATGAGAAGTAATTCATGTTAAAAAAAACTAAATATGTAATTTTCTAAATTAATTTTAACTATATAAGTGTAAATTGGGACATTAAAAAAAAACCAAACACAATCCTAACATAAAAGATAACTACTATAATTTTAACACAAAAAAAACATGTTAAAAATATCCCACCATGCTAAGTATGACCTAATAATGAGAAGTAGTTCATGTTAAAAAAACTTAAACATGTAATTTTCCAAATTAAATTTAACTATATAAATGTAAATTAGGGGGAGGGGGATGAGGTATATGAACTGTTGAAATAACATTTTACAGACTTTAACTTCAACCAATCAAACACTAGAAGTAATTACTTATGTGACACTCTCACCAACAACCAAACACATAGAAACTCTACATCTTCAACTGAATGTTACTGAAGTGGCATTTTCAGAATTTAACCACTTCGGTGGATCACTTCCAAACTAAACACGCCTTTAATGAGAGTGACAATTTTTACCTTTTTTTATAAATTTGGGAGAAACCACACAACATAGAATTGAAAGAAAAAATCTCTATCTTTATTCTGCAAATCCTGTAAACCACATAATATTTTTTTGATAAATAAGCAAAAATCACCCCATTTAAAGAAAGTTAAAAACTTACATAGGCATAGAACAAAGCTGAATAAACACATGTGTCTCATGTGTAAACCATTAGTTAACTTATGTTAATTTGGCTCGAGTTCCTCATTAAAATTATTCTTTAAAAAAAATATTAGTTAATGATGCTTTCATAGTCAATTTAGGTTATCAGTCCTTGCTCATATATATCATTTTGAGTGACAAACCAATGAATTGAGTAAGGAAATTAAAATCCAGACAAAAGCAATGGTTAATGAAGCAAATTGAACCATATAAAGTAAACAAATATTTATTTAATATTAAATAAATAAAATTACTTTTTTTATATTTTAAAATAAGTTAAAATCATATTTAACTTTATGACTCTGGCTTAATCACATTTACCCTTTCATAGTTAATATTTTCTTTTAAATACTTTTTGACTTGATATAAATACTATCATTCTATTACATAATCAAATTATAAAATAATAAAAGCATAAAAACCATTTCTAACTCAATTGGTTAGAAATGAAACATCCCCCATTACATAATAAGTTTTGTTTTATTATGAATTTCAAAGGAGAATGTATTATTATAATTATTATTATAGGAAAAGAACAAAACATCCCTCAGAAGTTTGCATATTCATAGAAAATCCCTGATAGTTTGAATATCTACATGAAATCCCTTTTTTTTATTTGCTTCCTTATGAGTCCCTGCGTAGGATACGCCATTAAAATCCATATAGAGTGACGGGTATGCCCTTCCACTCACTGGTTGCATGTGATGAAGTGATGCGTTTTTCAAAATAGTGATGTGAATGCATTTATTGTAGGTGGTTATTTTTTATTCATGAACAAAGGTAGTGAATGTGAATGCATTTATTATAGATAATGGTTTTTTATTTACAAACGATACTATACGAAACTTCCAAATGTAAGTGAAAACAAACAATACTAAACGGGAACTCTTGACTAAACAAATAATACTAAACGAGAACTTTTCAGTGAAACAAACAATACTAAACTCTCCAGTGAATGTGAATGCATTTATTATAGGTAGTTGTTTTTATTTACAAATAATACTAAACTAGAACTCTCCAGTGTAAATGGATATAAACAATCGTAAATGAGAACTCTCTAGTTTAAGTGGAAACAAATAATACTAAACGGGAACTCTCCAGTGTAAATGGAAACAAACAATAATAAGCGGAAACTCTTTAGTGTAAATTGAAATAAACAATAGTAAACAGGAACTCTCCAATGTAAGTGGAAACAAACATTAGTAAACGGGAACTCACTAATATAAGTAAAAACAAACAATACTAAATGAGAACTCTCTAATGTAAGTGAAAACAAAAGTTACTAAACAGAAACAAACATTTTGTTGTGTATACCAGAAGCAGGGATTCAATTTAGAAGAGCTTATCACTCAATCGATGCATATTATCATTCAATCGATGTAAGTAGAAACAAACATTCTTAAACAATAACTCTCCAGTGTAAGTAGAAACAAACAATACTAAACGTGAACTCTCCAATGTAAGTGAAAACAAATGTTATTAAATGGGAACTCACTAATATAATTGGAAACAAACAATACTAAACGGGAACTCTCTAATGTAAGTTAAAACAAAAGTTATTAAATGGAAACAAACAAAAGTTACTAAACGGAAATAAAAGTTACTGTTTAAGAATGTTTGTTTCTACTTACATCGACTGAATGATAATATGCATCGATTGAGTGATAAGCTCTCCAAAATTGAATCTCTGGTTCTGGTATACACAACAAAATGTTTGTTTCCGTTTAGTAACTTTTGTTTTCACTTACATTAGAGAGTTCCCGTTTAGTATTGTTTGTTTCCACTTATATTGGTGAGTTCCCATTTACTAACGTTTGTTTCCACTTACATTAGATAGTTCCCATTTAGTGTTGTTTGTTTCCAATTATATTGGTGAGTTCCCCTTTACTAACGTTTGTTTCCACTTACATTGGTGAGTTTGAGTTCTTGTTTAGTATTGTTTGTTTCTACTTACATTAGAGAGTTTCCGTTTACTATTGTTTGTTTCCATTTACACTGGTGAGTTCTCGTTTAGTATTGTTTGTTTCTATTTACACTGAAGAGTTCCCGTTTACTATTGTTTGTTTCTATTTATACTGGAGAGTTGCCGTTTAGTATTGTTTGTTTCCACTTACACTGGAGAGTTCCCGTTTAGTATTGTTTATTTCCACATATATTGGAGAGTTCCCGTTTACAAATGTTTGTTTCCACAAACATTTACAACTCGTTTATTAACATAAGGTAAAAAATAAAACCTTCTTTCATCACACCCTTAAATGGCAACAAATGCAGCTGGCCTTTGGCAACAACTAGCCCACGGGTAGAAGAGACAAACTTATTCTCTGTTAATGCAAGACAAAAAGGAACAAAAGAAATTCTAGCAGATGAAGAAGAAGAAGAAGAAGGGAGGATCTCATTTAAATTACATAAAAAACATGATTGTTAAATGAAAACTACGAAATAGCCTGCATATTTTCCTAGTAGCTGTACATTTTTTCAAATTGTGACAAGATAAGACGGGCCTTTTCCCACCAATGGCAAAGGCAAAATTGATATTATGCAGAAATGGTACTGACGGTGTTGATTGGAGGAACTAAAAGGGAAGTTAACTAAAAAAAATGTCTAACAATAAAATTCAAATGTCAAAGTATTTGAAAACTTTCATAAACTAATAATTAATATTCTGTTATTATTATCATTTTTTGTTTTTTTTCCTTGCATATCATTTGTAAAAATAATATTCTTATTTGAAACTCCTTTAATTAAAAAACAACTGAGAAGTTTTATAAAAATAATTTTATTATTTATTATTTATTTTCAAAATTAATTAAAAAAATGTTCATTTTCAACTATAAAATTATTTAAATAAATATAATCTTATGAAGGTGTTATTGCCCCCTGGTACCCAAGCAATTATTAGTACTACTTTTATTATTATTATTGGAATTTCTAGGGAGTTCTCTGCAAAAATTACAAAACCCTCCTCTGATAAGCATTCTCGTGCTCGGCCGCCGACCATTTGATCACTCTCCTCCTCCGTCGCGCGAGAGAGATCTCGGAGCTCCCGCAATGGCGGCCGTGAGAAGCGCTGTGCTGAAACACCTCAGGGTTAGGGCTTCGCTTTCTCCTCTGCAGGTTCCGGCCCTATCCATCTCTCGTGTCTTCGCCGCCCGGCGATTCTTCTCGGAGGAGGTGAAGGGTTCGTTCCTTGACAAGTCTGAGGCTACCGATCGGGTCATCACCGTCGTTAAGAACTTTCAGAAGGTCGATCCTTCGAAGGTGATAATCCCACCCTAATTGCTCACTCCTTTCGATATCTAGGGTTTTGGTTCATGTCATTCTGGTTTTGCAATTGAAAATTTTAATTTATTTTGCGGTTTTATTATATTGGGTTGATTGATGGTGTGGAGATGATTCAATTTGTTGGGTTTGGATTAATGTCTGTCAGATTGAATTAGCCTTTGGTTTTAGTGAATTGTTTGCAAAGCTAATAAAAGTTTTTGAACTTGCATGCCTTAACTTTCTAATTTTGAGGCTTATGGAAGGATCTGGCAAGAATTTATATTTTTTAATAATTTGATATTAGATTTGGTTTTGGATCAAGAATTTTTTTTGTTTTTGTTTAATTAATCTGCCAGGAATTTTGAAATTGAAGTGCATATGCATTTGTTTTAGATTGAATAATTTTGGTCATGATCTATATGGTTGCTTTAGTATTAGACTGTGAAAAACATTGAACTTGAGAAAGTAAATCATTTTTTTCACTCACTTATTTAAGGCCTAAAAGATTGAATTATGTATTGCTATGGATTGCCTTTAAACTTGTTTCTAGAGATTAGGCAAATTCAATTCTCAGTTTGTGCAATTTCTAGATACCCAATTTCCAGGTTTATAATTGGCTTTCTTTCTTTGATTATCAATTGCCAATTCATAATCAGTGAATTAGTTCTGCTCTTTTCCATGCACTAAACGTTTGTGCGATGTTTTTGTTGATTTGCAATTTGCTATGTGCTATACTATTTAAGATTTGAATAGAAGTAGCATTCATTCATCGTACCCAGTTTGAACTAAAATATCAATTGCACCATCTTTAACTAGGGAGCAGTTTGATTTTTTCTAGTATGTCTTTTTACTGCAAGGATAAAATGTGGGCTAGTTTAATGGTGATTAAGCTGAGTTTCATTGTTCACCAAATTTGCAAGAGCTTGTATTAAACTTGGTGTAGTCCCTACTTGCCCTAAGTCATGTTTTTCTTTCTTCTTTTTATTTGGAATATGCCATTATTTAGGTGGCGTAAATTACCTATAATGCTCAAGCTATTGATGCTTCTTTTGAGGTGAAACTTTTATCTAATGGTCGGTGCCTTCAAAGAATTCCACCTTGAAAGATCCTAAGTAGATCCTTGTCAGAATGTTTCCAATTGTTTGGGTTGTATGATTTTCTGACATCCCATAGTGTGGAGTCCAGTCATTTCCAGCTGTAGCTTCTGCTCGGTATTATTCATGCATACATTGTTGATCATCTGATCATATTTATTTGATGGTGGACACCTAGTGTGTAAAATGTGCTGTAATTATATTGACTAATTATTCGAATCGAACATTTTTTTATCATTTTCTCTGGTTATGCTAATTTTTATGTGATTTTGTTTTACTAGTCTTTCACAGCTAATGATTTATTCATCTTGTCTTCTACATTATTTTCATATTTCGTCTCTTTTGCAAGAGGCAATATCTTTTATAGATGCAACCCAAGTATGTTAGCAAAAACTCTATCGCGTGTTATCTTATATTAACTGACAAGTACAAAATTTGTGTATATGTATATATATTTATCCTACTTGGACAGCCAATCTTTTCCATAAGGAAGGTTGTAAATTGTCATTCGTAACAAGATTGCTCCATTCTTTTGGCTTTTGCAGGTCACTCCAAATGCCCATTTTCAGAATGACCTTGGTCTTGATAGCTTGGATGCTGTAGAGATTGTCATGGCTTTGGAAGAAGAGTTCGGGTTTGAAATCCCTGACAACGAAGCAGATAAGATCAATTCAATAAACTTAGCTGTTGACTTTATAGCATCTCATCCACAGGCAAAATAAGACATTATGATCATCTTTTATTCTCGTTCTTTTTCTCTGTTAAAAACTCCCGTTTGTTCAAGGAGTCCTTTAAAACAAAAAGAATGGGTAGCTAGTAATTGTTAAATTCTGAACATCAAGTTTTCTGAAGCTCCATTTGACGGTTACCGAAGAAGTGTGGAAACCTATATTAAGCTGTGTAGCTTTTTTTCGTGTTTTAAATAACAATGTCAAGAGCTTTGTGCTCCCTTGCTGTAGCTCCAGGCGCAAGTGCTTGCTAACTGATGACAATTCCGCATCATTCTTATTCAAGGCCCTTGTTTTGATTATATCAGTTAATCTGACTTGATTTTGCCAACCTTGAATGTTAGAGTAGGAATTCAATTGAGTTTTGGGGCTTTTTCTTCCCTTTCTTTTTTCCCCTTTTTCTCTTATATGGAATTTGGGATTAGAAATTATAGACTTTGTGAGTCTTATGCCAAGTAAAATTGTATGACTGGGTATCAAGTGTGTGACTGATGGTCATGATGTTTTTGGGTAAATGATTGCTCCTAATAAATAGTTTATCTATGTTCCATGGGTTTATATTATCTTATTTGTAATCATTCACCATTGGGATGGATTTTGAATTATAATTTAAAATAAATTGTAATGTAAACTATATTAATATGTTGGAGGAAACCCAAATAATAAATGAAACTCATAAACGAATACAAATCATAGATTAGAATAGTTTCATTTAAATGAGTCTAAAGTTTGTTCTTTGGGGTTGATTTTATTAATTTTTTTTAAAAAAATTTCTTTAGAAAAGCACATAAGTCAATTTATTGGTGGCGCTTTTGTGGTGTGGTTTGCATAGCTTCACTAATTAATTTTTCTTACATGCAACTCTTTAAATTGACATGATTTGGTAAAGCTACATTTTTTAGCATGGATGAACAATTTTTTTGTTATTTTTTTCTTTGGAACATCAAAATATCAATATTGTAATCACTTTGAAATTACTATAATAATGTGAAGAACGTATTTTTAATTGAATAATTCTTAAGATTAACACAATGCTTACAGTAATTTTGTTTATAAAATTCAATAAAATATGAATCCATTTTATGTGAATTTTGTATAATTAAGAGGCAATAATTTTACTTTCATATTTTGTTAGTAGACATGTTACTGTATTATCTTATAAATTTATATATATGTATATACATATATTGTCATACAGAGGTTTATATATATATATATATATATATATACTCAATGTCCTAAGGTTATTAATGTTTTTTAATCTTAATAAGAAATCTCAAGTACCTATCAATGTGATATTGTGATGTATTTGTTAAAAAAACAAACAAAACAAAATGAATTTTACATTCTTTTTCAAACATTAAGAAAAATATATGGTTTTTGAATTCAGAAATATTGAACGTAAAAAATCTTTTTTTTTTTATAAAAAAGTATTTCATTCAGTTCAAATCATATGTTATATTTAAGCTTTATACAAATATTAAGAGTGCTACTAAAACTTCTTAGAAAGTGGTATGGCAGGACAATTTAATCCTTGTAAAGCAGTCTCCAACTCAAAACCTTATATTTGAAGTTTGAATATACAAAAATACAGTTTATACAGTGAAAATTTTTTCAAATACCAACTGTATTTTTAACTCTAAAACAGAATATTCTAAATATATTCTTCGCATTTCACAACTTATATATTTCTACCATTAATAAATTTAATTAACTTTTAATTCTTTTTCACTTTTAAGTATTGAATTTAAATATTATATTATTTAAAATATATTTTTTTACCTTTTATATTTGTTACAAATATTTATATTTTTTTTTGTTATTTTCTGTAATTTTTTATTTTTATTAATTAAAAATAAAACTTAAATTAAAAGTTATTAATTTCTTTTAACTATGAAATTACAAATACAAATTTTATAATGATGTATATTTGTGTGGTTAAAACTAGACCAAAATTATAAATTAATGACTCCAAATTTATTAAACAACTATTAAACCAATAAATATAGAAAAATCAAAAATCAAAAAATTAAAGCAAGCTACAGTGCTGTCGATTGGAGTGCCGTCCTGGGTGACATTTGAAATTTTGAAATTGCGTTGGAGATGGCCTAATAGGATTATTTATGCCTATTGATAAAGCCTTTCTCCTTAATACTTAGAAAATTATTAAAAGTGACAATTACATTTAAACAAAAACAAAATCTGTCCATGCAGTGAAATTGGAGTGTATTTGAAGCAGCACAAACAAATAAAAACAACATATTAACTCCAAAATTTCTAATGATCTTATTTATATGTAAAAGAATATGATGATGATGAAAAATATTAATCGTTTCGAAGTAAGAAATACACAATTTATTAATTTGGAGATACTTGATGGATCTTTTATTTTTAAAGATTCACCAAAAGTAAATTAAGAGGGAAAAATGATTAATGAGATTAAGGTGAAAAAATCACATGCAAATAAAAATGACAATGATGATCTTTTATAGTTGAATAGAGGATATATATTTACTTTTTTTCCCATCATTATCTTTCGTTGTTTGTTTGTTTTTTCACAGAATTGTTATTCCTTATTATGTACATATTAGTGTTTTGACTTATGAATTAATTCTTTTAGATGTTCATATTTTGCTGTTTTAATATATATATTTTTTTTTTACTAAAACGATAGGCTTTATATACATCAAGAGTTTGCACACATGCTTCGAGTTGATTGTGTGGCCAATACATTCTCAACTAGGGACAAGAGGTTTGGATGTGAGTCCACACCCATAACGGACAATCTGTTACCACCATTGCTTCCAACGAGTTTTGAGAGATATTTGAATATTTCATCTTCATTTTTCACATGATTTGGTTTATATATATATATATAGTTTCATGGCGTATTTTTGAGATAAAATGTAAGAAACTCATATAAATAGTTTCCTGTCTTAGTTTAGCGGGCCCATTAGGGGTTTCGTTTTTCTTGGGAAAAAAAAAACTATTTCTCCGGCTTGCTCTTTTTGGTGTGTTTTTGTGTTTTGTTCTTTTTATTACTTCCATAGTCTCTATGTATCCCTACTCCATTTTTGGTGGATGTTGTATTTTTTTTACATTCAAGTTTCTATTTACTTACTGTTGTAGTTTTATCTTGTCCCGCCTCGCTCAACCTCGTCAAGAAATTTGTATATACGCCCCTATTTTAAAAATTTTAATTTATAAATCAAAATTGTTAGTATATAAATTTTATCATTTTTATTTAATGTAGTATTACATATTTTGTAATTATTAATGTAAATAAACTAAAAATCGTTAAAAATTATTTTTTATGGTAACTTCGGTAAAAGTGGGGCGGGGTGGGTGAGTGTAAAAGTTGTGTCTCTCCCGCCCAGCCTCGTCAAGAAATTTGTATATACGCCCATATATATTAATATATACATTTAATTTAAAAAATTTTAATTTATAAATCAAAATTGTTAGTATATAAATTTTACCATTTTTATTTAATGTAGTATTGCATATTTTGTAATTGTTAATGTAAATAAACTAAAAATAGTTAAAAAAAAAGTTTTATGGTAACTTCGGTAAAAGTGGGGCGGGGTGGGTGAGTGTAAAAATTCGTGGAGCGGTTACGGTATTGAGAAGATAAAAAAAAGCGGGACGGGTGGGATGCGGGGCAAGGCATATGGGCGGGGCAGCTCCACCCCGCCTCCACAAAGTAGCCCTGTCCCCACCCCCTCCCATTGCCATCCCTAAGCCTGTATGTGGTGTTGGGGGGTTATTTGGGAAAGTCACTCCCATGTAGTTAAGTGCTAAATAAGTTCTTTGTTATCTTATTTGCAATTTCCATGGCCTTACAACAATTGTTTTTTTTTTTTGGAGAAAGAGAGCTACAAAGAAGCTAAAAGACACTAAAAAAAAACATGATTAAAGATAAATTCCCGATCGCTCCAACGCCTCCATTAGCCATCTTGGAAAATCGAGACCTTTGTAATATAACGACAGACGTGGATTCCTCCTGCCATGCCCAACTAGAGCATCTACAATCTCATTGTGTTCCTGTCCAACAATTTTTGATCTTCATCAAAGTATCAGACATTCTATAGTTAATTCGATCATCCTCTCGTTGTAAGCTAGAGACTAAGTAAATGCAATCGCATAGCATCTTCATTTGTCTCAGATTGCATTTCCTACATTGGTCCTGCGCCAGTTCCAATCCCTTAGCTTTAGCCTCCATGCTAGTTTTTGCAAGTGTTCCCATCGATCCTGCAAGGGAAAGATACTCATAAATAGCAATAATCACAAACCCATGAAGCATCTGATAAAACCATTAGAGAGAAAGAAGAGGGTAGAGGTAGCTCCCTGACAAGAGTGGCACTCTTGAAGCTGGTAACCCCTATCTGTTGCAGGCCATTTAAGAAAATCCTTTTTGTATCCTGAAAATCATTCCTGAAAGTGTATGCACATTGAGCTTGCCAAATGGTCCACATACCAGATGCTATCAAACCTTTGGAAAAATTAGAGCTAGCATGATAGCTAAAGTCTCCCAACAACCAGTTACCAGCAGATGGATTGCTCACATTTAATTCATCAATACAAAGATACTCCATTACCAACTGCCAAATTCTTTTCATAATATGACATTCCCAAAGTAATGATCAGTAGTTTCCAAATGCAGTTTACAAAAAATACACACATTAGGCTGTCCAATATTAAGGCGATAAAGAAAAGAGTATGTGGGAAATTTACCAATGTAACAACTTCCAAATGAAGAATTTAACTCTAGGAGTTGTTTGAAGCAATCAAATGAGACCCCAACCTTCCTATCTACTGCCTGATTATTATCAAGATTTAAATGCTTATATATAGTTCAAACAATCTTACCACCGCTTGAATTTGACATCAAAACCCACTGATTGGGGTCATTTTCAAAACTTTTGAGTTTGGATAGCCATTGCCAATCAAGATGATTTCCAAACAAATCCTGCAGAAGATTATAGTTAAGAGAACTCCCCGAAGAAGGTCAGAAAACACTATGGTGTCCACAGGCCAATTCATATTAATAAACTTAGGTTTGAGATCAATCGGCATCTCAAAACACTAAGGATCCCTCCATATATCAGTTTGAGAAATATTGAAAACATTCATCCAAAGATTATTCTTAATAACGTCAGCAGCTTTACAAAAATTGCTATAAAACCAAGAAGATTTAGGAATTCAATTACGATGCCAAATATCAAACTTACCATACTTCATGTGGAAAATCTGAATCCAAATTTTATAGTCATCATTAAGAACAACAAATACATTTTTTGACATAAGAGCTGTCTTCAAGCAATGAAGGTTCTTGATACCCAACCCCCCCTCAGATAGATCAAGTGTAACAGTGCTCCAGCTAACAGAGTGAAGGCTACTACCAGCACCACCCTTGTTCAACAAGAACTTTTGAGCAAGCTTGGCAATTTCATCAAGAATGGTGTCAGGAATCGAATAAACAGTGAGCATATGTATAGGAATAGCCATGAGGGAACTACTGATTAAAACATTCCTATCAGCAGTTGAGAGACTATTTTGGTTCCAAGACCCTAAGGCAATACCAGCTCTATTAACAAGGCTTCTAAATTGGGAAACAGGTAACCATTTTGGGGAGACAAGGCCCCCTAAGTACCTAAAAGGGAAGGTCCCAACCTGGATATTAAGAATGACCTTGATAGCCGATAAGATTTTCTTGTTACACCAAGAAGGAAAGAAGACAGTAGATTTTAAAGGATTGGGCTTTTGATCAGTTAAGCTTTTATATAGATCAAGGCATGCAAGACAATTCTTGGCAGCGGCTCTAGATGCTTGGGTAACAATTATGAGATCATCAACATACATTAGATGATTAAAGTTCCTAGGGAGCCTACTGTCAAAACCCGGCACAAGATTCCTACCTAAATTGAAGTTAAGAATGGAAGTGAGGTTTTGAGCTACCTGAATGAAAAGGAAAAGTGAAATTGGATCCCCTTGTCTAATACCTCTTTTAGCCTTAATCCATCTACTGGCTTTTCCATTGATAATAAAGGAAAAACTACTTGAAGAAATGCAAGCTTGAATCCAAGTTATCCAAAGTGCAGGAAAGCCCATTCAAGAAAGGGTGGCAAGGATAACCTCCCACTAAGGTGTCATATGCCTTTTCAATGTCTATCTTAAGCATTATCCTAGGAAGAGGGGGGTGTGGAAAAATCATTCTCTAATGAGTGAACCATTTCCTGAACAACCATTATGTTATCATGAATTGAACAACCAACAAGAAAACCCAATTGCTCAGAACTAACAAGCTTGGACATAACACGTTTAAGATGATTAGACAAAATCTTTGAAATGATTTTATATGAAAAATTACATAAGGAGATTGGCCTGAAATTAGTGACAACTGAATGGGAATCTTTTTTAGGAATTAACACTACAAAAGTTTTACCCCAAGATTTGGATAAGGAGGCAGTTTGAAAAAAATAAGTAACATCACTACATAAATGATCCCCAATATCTTTCCAATAAAATCTATAGAATTCAACATTAAGCCCTTTAGGCCCATGGCTTTTGCCATTAGCCATAGAATACAAAGCAGCATAAATTTCATCTCTAGAAACAGGAGCGATAAGATTCATTCTGTCAATATCATCTAAAGTATTGTGATCAGGGAGATTATTAAGCAAGCTAGGATTAAAAGTATTATTATGGGTAATTTTTTGGGTGGGTTACCGAACTTTGGTCGTTTTTCACTTTGGTTACCGAACTTCAATTTGTATCTTTTCAGTCACCATAGATTGATTTGGTTACTCCGGGAGGTCACTGGTGGGTTTTCCAGTGTTATTTGTCCACGTGGCCATCGGAAACTCCACGTCACTGCCTATTTCAAAGGTGACAACACAACCATGTAGGATACTTGCCACGTCAGCTGATCATCCCTCCAACTCAGACGCACTTTTGGCTTGCCCCTTGCTACGTCAGACCTTCATGTGGCTGTGTTCTCAGTTGACGTGGCAAGTATCCTACGTGGTTGTATTGTCATCTTTGAAATAGGTCGTGACGTAGAGTTTCCGGCGGCCACGTGGACAAATAATACTGGAAAACCCACCAGTAACCTTCCGGAGTAACCAAATTAATCTATGGTGACTGAAAAGATACAAATTGAAGTTCGGTACCCAAAGTAAAAAATAACCAAAAGTTCGGTAACCCACCCAAAAAATTACCCGTATTATTATCATTCATCTAAAGCACATAATAGAAATTAATAAAACAGTTTTCAATGTCTTGTTGAGCAATATGTGCAATCAACTAGTTCTCAACAATAACAGAAATTCTATTCTTATGTCTACGAATGTTAGCAAACTTGTGAAAAAAACCAATATTAAGGTCACCTTTTTTAATCCAGAGAAGTTTTGCACGTTGAGCCCAACAAACAGAATTTTGAGCAAGTAGAGCATTGTGTCTATGATAAGGAGCTCTAAGTTCAGTGTAATCATGGAGCATAGAATTGTCAGTAGTATCAAGATGCTCTAAATTGATAATAGCGTTCTCAGAATTTTTTATGGCTACATTCAGGGGAAAAAGATTCTCATTTTTCCAAGTAAGAAGATTAGATTTAGTACAAGCAGCTAAATGGGAAAAGGCATGCATCGGAGAAGTCTTAGTAGGCAACTTCCAAGTATTAGCAATAGTATCATGATAGTTTTGATATTCAAGCCAGTAGTTATCAAACCAAAAAACATATCCAAAACATGGATTATTCAGAATAATAGTAAGAAATAAATGACTATGATCAAAATTAGTGCGAGCTAGGTGACGATTAAGATAAGATTTAAAATGAGTGATCCATGACACATAAGCCAAGAATCTGTCATGTCTTTCCCATTGGCGAGCCAAACCTCTTTGGCCATTACACCAAGTGAAGTCTAGCCCAATGTATCCCAAATCCAACAAACCAGTTTTAGAAATAAAATCATCAAAAGATCGAGATTTAAGAGAATAGTGAAGGAATGACCCTCCCTTGTGCTCTAGATCAGAGGTAATAGCATTGAAATCACCCACAATAACCCAGGGAAGATCTAGACCAGACATACCTGATAGGGATTCCTAGTGTATCTTCTAAAGGTACAACAATTGTGGGTTGTAAACGACTGAAATGACCCATTCCTCAAGAGCAGATGTGGTGATGATCAGGTGTAGGGAGAACCGCATGTGGGCCACTGACATCACCATCCCCACTTTCGGCCTCCATAGCACAATTATTCCTCCTGACATGCCAATAGCCGAAATGGTAGCCCATACGCAGTTCTTATGAAATTTCTTGCAAAAACTAAAGGAGCATTGCTTATTAGCTAGAGTCTCAATAAGACAAAGCACAATCGGTTTAAAGTTAGCAATCAGATCCTGCACTCTAAGGACAATCTTGGCACTAGACACTCCCCTACAATTACAACAAATAATATTAAGTTTGTTCAAAACTATAGGACACACTACTCAAAAGGGTAAAAAAAAACACACAAACAGAGAACAAAAAAGTAGAAGAAATACAATATAAAGGAAAGGATACATATGCTCCTAAGGGAATTCGTTGCGACCCTTCTTTGGCCGTGATCCCATTCAGTTTTCCCCTCTCTTAGCAATAGCCTCTAGTTTCACATCAGTTTGATATTGTTCCAAAGTCATATCTTCATCTAAGTCTTGAATCGCCATGCCATTTCCAGCATCTTCCTCCTCCTCCTTAGGCTCATCTTCCATATCATCATCATGTAGGAGCTCACCAGTGGTATCGGGAATGAGCGCCATCCAAACCCTTTTCACCAATGCTTGGTGATCGCCTGCCACAACAACCTGTGAGGTCCCTTCTAGCCTGTGATCAAAAGAGTGTAAAAGATTTTTAGAAGAGATAATTAAAGGTTGAGCACTAGTTCCCTAAAGAGCTTCTCGCACAACTGAAGCCTCCGGCTCCTCACGACCCCTGGTGGGGGCTCCCGAGACTCCCCTTTTCCACGCATGATCGGAATAGATTTGTGAATCATCAGCTCATACGACCTCGAGATTACATGTCTCTCATTAACAGAAAGAACTGCCAAATCAATTCAAAGATCAGTCCAACTTTTCACTTGCCTCGAGTGTTTATATCTGTCATTATGAGCTTGAATGGAACCCGAGACCTCATGCGTGCTGGCCACATCTTTTCCCTTACCCCCTTTTCGGCTAGAGCCATCATCAGCTAACCCATCTCCTCGATCCGTAAGCCTAATGTCTTCATATTTGTTCAGCTGAGGTCACGTGTCATGATCAGAGCCACCTTTAGCACGATTCCCAACACTCATTGGTCCCCGACCTCGTCCCCTGCCCTGACGCCGTTGAACGACCATTCAGAGCTCAAAATCATCGACCTCCATCACTGTCATCTTCCAGACAATCATCGACCTTGCTTCCTCAACTGAAGAGTCTAGGGGTCCAGCACCACCACTGACATTGATTTGGATGGCTGTTTCTCAAGTATCAACGCACCAGGCGACTGACATCCAGAAGGAGCCATGCCGTCCATTAGACTGTCCGGCAATGCTGAACACTTGTTGGCCCCATGCCCAACCCTACCACAATTGTAACAAAAGACGGGAAGCTTCTCATAGAGCACCATCACCAGCACTTTGTCATCACCATTGTCGATCCAAAACCCTTTCCTCAAGGGCTTCGTCGAGTCAATCTCCATGCAAATGCTTGCAAACTTGGCACGGGGCAAGTTCAAGGTTAAATCATCCACCTTGAGAAGCCTTCTGAAATGAGACGCAATGTGTTCAAGCATGTCTCCATCCCACTGTTCAATTGGGAGATGATGAAGTTGTAACCAGACCGCAGTAGTGACGAGTTTCTCAAACGCCGGTTGAAAATTTTCTCTCCAAGGTGTTAGTTGCAAGACAATACCCGAGATTGTCCACGTACCATGCTACATCACTTTGGTTTGCATCTTGATCGATTCACACTGGATAAAGAAGAACCCATTTGGCATATCCGCAATTGTGAATGTGCCAAAGTTTTGCCAAAGATCACTCAATGGCAGTCGAACTTGCATCAAGCGGTAGCGCCCTCCCAAGGAACTTGCCAAACACGATAGACTGGAAGCCCTCATTTACTCGGATCCGGAAGTCCCTCCCAGTGGTAATCGTTTCCTGAACAGAGCCTTTGATTTTTTCAAAAGCTTTTTTTGGAGCAAAGGATTAACAACATCATCGCTTCCCACCAACTTCACCCAGGACCTCGTCGAGGAAGCATGGCTGTGAAGGGCGTTGCCAATTTCCCCCTGCCATCTTCCCCCCCAGACCTCCAGCAAGATCCTCAACTCATGGTGGACGAAAAAAAACTCGGCAAGCTCACAGCTCTACCAATGCGGTTGTTAAAAGCTCGACTTAATTTACAACAAGTTGAAAGCACAAATAGGTGACCCTATGCAGGATTTTCAAAAAAAGGAAGAATGATGTGGAATAAATCACATACATCTATTTAACAAAATTTGATAGGACCTGAACTAGTAAGTAAGACCAAGGTTCTTAAAACTGGACCGGACCGGCCGGTCCGACCGGTTGAACTGGGACCCGGGCTGCAGTCCGGTCCGGGTTTATAATAATTGTTGACCAACAATTGAACCGGTCAAACCCACCAAACACCGGCGGACCCGCCAGTTTGAACGGAACCGGTCAAAACCTGGTTTTAAAACAAAAAATAAAAAACTCTTTCCTTTCTCTGTACTTTTAAGTTTTAATCTCTTCAATGTCTTCATGACATTCATAATTCATAAATCACGGGTTTTTCTTTTTCACTTCTTCTTCTTCTTCAGTTCTCCTTCTCCATACCCACACACCACTCATACAATGCCTTGAATCAGAATTCCCGATTTGGCTGAAAAAAGACGAAATGAAGCATTAAAATCCTCAGTTCTAGGATTTCTCTCATCTATTCTTTGGTTTTCTTGATTTTGTTGGAGTTGGAGACTTGGGACCTTCTCAGATCCAGGTTTTTGAGTTTTTCATCTTTTCATTTTTCTTTGTTTTCCACTTGAGTGCAACTGTGCAAGATATATTGTTTTTTCTTTTTTCTTTATTTTAACTAATTTGTTGTGTTATTTGAGAAGTGGAAGATATTTGTGATTTTTATTTTTGAATCTCTGATAATAGTTGAGATACAATATTGAAGTAAAAAAGAAGCTTGTGTGATGTGTATTTGTATAAATTTTCTCATAATATGAACCTGTTAAATTTATTTTAATAAATATATCTTAAATTGGGTCCGACATAGGTCATCTCCAACGTTTTTACCAGTATCAGCAACAAATACTTCTTCTATAGGTTTTTCATACTTAATGTCTTCTAATAATGTTATAGTCCTCCCTAGCACAAAGGACTCCATGTTATGATGGACATGAACAACATTGTTCAGAGTCATTGGTGCACTTCCATTGCTAATTTGATCACCTTTGAACCCTTTCTCTTCTTCTTTCATGACTTCATTCGGATTACCAAAGATCTGGCAGTTGAATTGCAAGCCAGAGATGCAAGGAAGAAGAAGAGAGTGATGAGAGAAAGAGCTTTTGCAATATTTGCCATACTATATATTTAATTAAGATTAATGTTGTAAAGGTGTATATATGTTCATGATGATCATGGGGTTTTATAGTGTTTATAGTGAGGGTAGTCTTAATTTCTAGACAAGCAAATACTTTGAAGAACTAGCTCCATTCATTAATAATTGTTTATGACTTGACAGAAAGTACATGTAATGTTTTTAGTGAACTTCTTTTGGTCTTCTCATCAAAGGTCTCTTACCTTTTTAGTGACCACTTGCTTTAAGCACTAGCAAGACTACAACGCCCGGTAAGAATGAAATTACTTTAATTCAATTTTTATGCTAATAATTCATTTCTTAATTTTTATGATTGTTTAATATACTAACATGTTCGTGTTATATATTTTTATAGATGAATGGTGGAAATTTTTTTGTTGCGATGTTCCTAATTTACAAAAATTGGCAATTAGAATTCTTAGTCAAACCGCTTCTTCTTCGGGGCGCGAACGCAATTGGAGTGTATTTGAACGTATACATACCAAAAAACGAAATAGATTGGAGCACCAAAGACTTAATGACTTGGTATATGTTCACTACAACTTACGTTTGCAACATAGGTAAATAAATTTGTGTTATTGCTTTGTTAAAATACTATATATTAGACATTGATTTTATTTTATTTTTTTTCCTTAGGTTGGATCCAAAATATAGACTTTATGATCCAATCGATTATGGGTGCATTGATAAAACTGAATTTGGGTTGTGGAAGAAGAACCTGAAGGAGAACTTGCTTATGATGAATTAGAATCTATGTTAGAAGAGCAACCAAAAACATGTGAAGAATCAACCAACTTGACTAAAGGTTGATTTTATTAATGTTTTAAACTATATATTATTATTTTTTTTCAGTAGTTAATATTGTTAATAGTTGATATTTAATTTTATATCTTTTTAGATGGTAATGAAGATGACATGGTCGCCATCGATGATGATGATAATGCAATGGTTGGTGTTGAAGGAATGACTAGCAATGATTTGGATGAAGAAGATTGGCTTACATCCCCTCCAAAAAAAAATTAAATTAAAACTCTTTTATTATGTTTAGTTATGTTTTTGTAGACTTGATAGTTTTAGTTTGTTGTTTCTCAAAACATTTACTATGTATTTTGGCTATATTTTATTTAGTATGTTTTGTTATGTTGTTGTTGAATTTTCTTAGTTATGTTGTTGTGTACTTGATAGTTTTACTTTGTTGTAACCCAAAATATTTCCCATGTATTTTGGTTATATTTTAGTATGTTTTGTATGTTGTTAAATTTTCTTGTTTCTCAAAACATTTGCAATGTATTTTGGTTATGTTTTAGTATGTTTTATTATGTTATTGTTAAGTTTTCTTATTTCTCAAAGCATTTATTTGATGTATTTTTAATATGTTTTGTTATTATATTGTTGTTGTTAGGTTTTCTTGTTTCTTAAAACATTTATTAGAACATATATTTTTTCATATGCTTTCTTATTATGTTGTTGTTGTGTTTTGTTATGTTTATTTTGAAACAGGAAAACAAAAGTTCAACCAATGCTACTGTTCATGTATGTTACTATATATATATGACATCATCCGGTCCGACTAAAATGGGTCATCCTGTCGGACCGACTGACCTGTGACCCAAATATGAGACCGGTTCGCTCTCCGGTCCGGTTTTAAAAACCTTGAGTAAGACCATAACTTGAGCTCTCATTAAAATGAAAATCTATATTTGAAGTCGGATCAAACTTTCCATCCACGTTTAGTTATACTCTTTCCATGTTAATTATCCCTCTATTTTCGTAATTAATTTCTATTTTATATTTATCCCCATACTTAGTTGCATTTTGTTGTCTATTTAAAGCTAGTATTGTAATTGTTTTGAAGGGAGAAATTGGAATAATCATTATTATATTCTCTACAAAAGGACTGTGAATTTTTAGTTAAGGTAAATATTTCAATAGGGATGCAGTTTTCAAGTGAGAGATGGACTTGGATCCTTGTTTCTGCAATGTTCTAACATGAACATCAATCATCCACCCTGCAAAAACTTAAAAAGATCAAACATTGAAATATTTATTTGGTACAGAATAAGTTACCTTTTACCAAACATATTTACTATATATCTAAAATATTTATTGTTTATTATTGAATTAAAATATTTTTATTTTTTATCATCTACATAAGTTTACAGGAAAACAATTACTGAAATGAAATTAGACCTTTGATAGAATATTTTCTTCTCAAGAACTAATAATTAAGTGCCATTTATGTGATGCCGAAGGGTCTCAAATAAATTTGTGTGTATATATATCTAAATGTTTGTCTTAATTTTATATAATAAAAATTACTTGCAATTAATAATTTTGTTATATTATCTCAATTTTAAAAAAACAAGAACTACTAGATGTCTAGATATAAAAAATAGACTCATTTAGTTCACGGTGTAATGTGAAAAAGTAAGAACCACTAAACAGACAGATACATAAAATGATGGTGAACTACTATCAAACATTCATTTCATAGAAAATTACAATACATCCTCAATCATCTTTGCGTTATTTTTGGCATCTCTTTCTCACACACATTTTTTTTTTTTTTTTTTAGATAGGGCGACAAGCGACAACTCTCAGGAGCGTACGCGTGGTGGGAAAATTGCCTACAACGTCATCACCCTCTTGGAATGGGGGAGCGCGGTTCGGGAGATTGAACTCACGTCTCCTCCCACGAGGGGACCCGAAATACCGCTGGGGGGCTATAAGCCCTTTGGTTCTCACACACATCTCACCTCCTAAGAAACACCTCATATATTAGTCAAGTAATTTTTTTTAATTAATTTTTAATATTTCTTTTTAGGTTCTATGCAAGGTATGTGATGCGAACGGCGTGGCCAAGGATAACAGCAGCACCAATGTCAGGAGGAGCAGTCGGTGGAAGTCGCGGTGTAGCGGGGATCAAGTACAAGGACTTTATTATGAATTGTTAATCTGTTGTTAGTGAGCATTAGCAAAGTGATATATATGGTTGTAATTAAAGGGGTGAAAGTTATTAGGAAGGTTGTTATTGAGATTACATTAATGAGCCTGGCACAACACGTGTTTGTTAAAATGCCCAGGTATCAAGTTTGTTACAATCATTGTACTGGTGGCTATAACAACAATGATGAATGAAAGGAAAAGCAAGGAATATTTGCAAATCTCTCTCTCTCTCTCCCTCTTCTCTCTTCTCCTGTTTCTCTGTAACGGACTCAGAATTAGTCCCACATCGGATACTTGAGAGGGTTGCCATGTGCATATAAGTGGTGGGCATCCTTCCTTTTCAGGCCGGTTTTTTGGGATCCGCTCTCCTCACCATTTGTGTTCATAACAAATGGTGCTTCCGTTGAGAGCCGGTGTAGGGTCTGGGCTGGGGCCCAGGGGGGACTGGCTGGCTTCGCGCTGGGGTCCTCTGGCCTATGCATGAGGTAACGGCATGTGGCCCAGATAAATCGGGGTGGGTCACGTCCGCGTCGGGCATCGAGCGGGGCTGGCTGTGCGCTAGGGCCTCAGAGTCGGGCCAACGAGGGCGTTGGCCTCCCGATCGGGTAGTCCATGTAACGGACTCAGAATTAGTCCCACATCAGATACTTGAGAGGGGTGCCATGTGTATATAAGTGGTGGGCATCATTCCCTTTCAGGCTGGTCTTTTGGGGTCCGCTCTCCTCACCACTTGTGTTCATAACATTCTCCTTCCTCTTTCCCCTTTCCCTTCTCTGGCCTGCAACAGTATGAAAATAAGAGAAATATGTAACATTAGAGAACTTTGTGGTGAAATATATGCTTAGTATGCATGTATAATGATTTCATATTCAATAGTAATCTAAAATAGCAATACATTTTCATATTATTAATAAAGAATAATACTATATATCAGGAACAAACAAGTCTCGTTGTAATCAAGGTTTCCCACGACTTGATGTGTTTTATTATGAATTTAAAATTTATTTGTTGTTGCAAATTTCTCTTATTGCATCATTTTTTGCTTGCATATTTTTAGTTCGAACTGAATGTTGTAGGTTAGTAATTACTCAAACTCTCATGCAAGAATATACACAATTAACCAAACAATCAAAAGAAGGAGACACTTGAAATTAGTAACCCAATTTGGCAAATCACTTGTCTACATCTTGGAGGTCAAACCCAAAGATAGAAATTTACTGTCAACTGCCTTTGGGTCAATTGGCATTTGGGTCCCCCATGAGGACGCTTCGCAAGTGGCGAGAGTTCGAATCCTCGGGTGAGGGTGCATGTCTGAGAATTGTGAGCACGAACTGTGGGTGGTACCAGCGCCCATGTGTGCGCGGCCCCACAGGCCCGCAAGTCGAGGCATGCGCACGTCCCTCGTCTTAGTTTAGCGGGCCCATTAGGGGTTTCATTCTTCTTGACAAAAAAAAATAAGATAGAAATTTACTAAAAGAGGGAAACAAACATGAGTACAACACTCTCACTCATCCTCATCAAAAATGCAAAAACCCTTTCTAAATTACCTGAAGCCCACCCGCTTACCCCGGTGACTCATCCTAAATCTCAAAGCTAGGTCTTTTATATAGACGTTTTTATGCCCCGAATATAGCGCAATTCTCTTTTAGAATCTTCGATGCTTTTTAACTTGGACACTTTTCAAACTTGGACATTGGACCTTCAATTTTGACTAAGCTTTCAACTTTGCCCACTTGCTGATATTGAATGAAATCTAGCTACTCATTGTAATGCAACCTCGCGATGCCTTCAACTCTCCCTGTTGTCCAACTTGAGTCGATGCAGTTGAATTATCCCAATCCGAACATGTTAACAACTAGTTTGTCTCCTCATGTTATCTCAAACATACCCTTTTCAAAGCAAACACTCATGCGGTACATCCCCATTTTGCCAAAGATGGTCTTTAAAAATATTCATAACTCTTTCCAAACTTGATCTTAATTCATCCAAGTGTTACCTTTCAATATTTAAACTTGATATCCATTCATCCAAATTTGATTATTCAATCTTCTTGTCACTATCTTGATATATTTTCATCCAAATTTAGTTATTTATCATCTTTCACATTTAGGGTCTGCTTGGCTGGAAGGGTTTGGGAGGGTTTGGAAGGGTTTATAAAGTAAGGGTTTCTTGAACCCATGCTTGGGGGGAGGGTTATGAAGGGTTTATAAGGGTTATGAAGGGTTTGAGAGGGTTAAAAACCTCTCATTTCCCTCCATTCATCGACCCACCATTTTGGTGGGTTGGGGAGGGTTAACTAATTTATTGGACGATTTTGCCCTTTTAAAATTTCAATAATTACAACTTTGCCATTTTAGTTAGGTCTATTCACTACTCTTCATTTCCACTTCTCTCATTTCCCTTTTAAAATTTTATTATGTATTTTGGTGCTACAGTATTTTTTATTGTATTTGTCGAATTTTTTTTTTAAATTTTGATGTAATTTTATGTTGGAATAACAAAGGCCCAAACCAAAATTTTGATTAGTTATGCAAAAACATAATTAAAAGTAATTCAAATATTTTGTGTTTGAATTAGAGCAATGTAAGGGTATTTTGGTAATAATAACATATAACCTTACTTTCTTTTACTTTCAAACCAAACACAATATGGTTACAACCCTTACTTTACTCTCACTCCCCCCCAAACAAAGTATGTATTCAACCCTTCCTTTACTTTCCCTCCCCTTCCTTTCCATTACTTTATAAACCCACCCCTCACTCCATCCAAGCAGACCCTTATCTTCATTCATCAAGGTTAATTGGACTTCAAGTTTCTCTATTGAAAAATTAATCTTCATTCATCCAAAATTGAACTTCAAGTTTTTCTAACCAAACTAAATTATGTTGATCTTCAAATAATGTTGATCTTCAAATAATTAATTTTTATAATTGATTCACTTGTCTATGATAAATTATAATCAATTCATAAGATAAATTGTAATTTTTTAAAAAATTTTCTGTTTGAGTCACTTGTTATTTTTAAATTTTCTGTTTGATTCACTTGCTAAGAATAATAAACCAGCAATAAAACCTAAACCCTTAATTTAGAAAAAAATATTAAATAAAAACCTATTTCTTAAATATTGAACGATACTTTTGTGCTAAATAAAATTTGATCTTTTACTCTTTATTTTTCAACTTACTGTTTTTCCTTTTTAAGATTTAGTTCATAAACTAGAACTTGAAAGAGGGGGAAAGAAAGAGGATTAAACTCTGTGATGATTCTAAGTAGTTGTATTAGATTTAATTATCCAATTTACTTCAATTAATAAATATAATACTTCAATCAAACACTATGAAGAATAAACAGAACCCTCAAGTCCTGCCAAAAAACATTATCACTCCATTCACCTCCAAAATCAAAACCCATCAACAACATATATACAAACCAAACCAAACAAAAAACAAAACAATAACAACAACAACATACATACATACATACATACATACATACATTATAAAAGAAAGTGCTCCAAATACCTCAAACCATCATCCAAAGAAACATACCTACACCCAAGAACACTCAACACCCCCAGCCTCACCCTAACCATCTTCTTCCTCCCATCACCCTCCACATCACCATAGAACTCCAACCCTACCTCTCCTACCAACCCTCCACCACCACCACCACCACCACAGCCCATCCCTATACAACACCCTCCTCCGGGCAACTCCTCAGAGAACCACAACCCATTCCCTCCCACAACCCTGCCCTTATCCACCCTCTCAATCAATGTAAAAGCCTTCAAACACCCCTCCATAACCACCACCCACACCACCCTCCACTCCCCTTCCTTACCCTCCCCTTCAGCCTCACACCCAAACCTAAAACTCCCACCCTGATCAACCTCAAACTCTGAAGCCAACTTCCCTTCGGACACCACTCTCTCATCCCCACAGAACAAGTCCACAGCAAAGAAGAGTTCATGTAGAGAAATTCGCGGCGGTGGTAGCCGGAGCTGGCGGCGCTGGCGGGTGGCTGAGTTCCGGAGGAGAGAGAAGAGGGATTGGTGGGAGGTTGTGGGGGAGATGAGGTGGAGTGATGAAGGGTAGTGTGATGAGAGGAAGGGTTTCCAGAGATGGTTGGAGGACATGGCCTCATGCCATGACTTGGAGACACATGAGGACATTGCTAGTGACTTTGGGTCTAAGAATTGGGCTATTTGTTGGAGGGATTCCCATGGAGGTTCTCTTTGAAGGTTCATTTGGAAAAGATGGTGGAATAACAAAGGGAGATGGAGAATATTAGATATGAATAAAAATATGGATAAATAAATATATGTGGATCAAAGAGTCTGAAATTTGAAGAGAGTGTTTGTTTTGGGAGCAAAGGGCTGTATGACACGTGGGTGGCAGATGTTTTATTGCATGGTGTTTGAGGACCTGTGGATTTGCATGAGAGGGACACGTAGGTGATTGGGCAGTGGCGGTTGCTATATATGTTCGGTTGTGGTTGGTTTCTTTTCGGTTTTTCAGTTTTATTATTATTATTATTATTATTATTATTATTATTATTATTATTATTATTATTATTATTATTATTATTATTATTTTGTGAAAATGAGGAAAGCCATTTTGGAAGGGAATTTCATGAACTTCTACTGGAGTATATATATGAGTGAAGTTCATTATTTTTTTTACTTTTGTATTGATTAGTTAAATATTACTTTAGTTTTTTGAATTTCTATGTACACAAGCACACACCTTAGTTCAAAATTAAGTTGTTTTATAGCTCAAGTTTCATGATGAATAATAGATCGACATAAAGTTTCAAGTGTTCAAACCTATCTAGTGAAATTACAAGCTACAATGTTCTAACATGGAACACCTATAGCTAGTTTAGTTGGGCGGACCATCATACTGCATGTACTATAAGGTAGCGTTTGGTTAGACGTAATTGTAAATGCAAAGGATTTTCAATTACAATGTAATTGAAAGTACATGAACTTGGAAGTACAGTAGTTACAAAATCTGGTGTTTGGTTATATGTAACTGGAATTACTGTACTGCAGAATTTGGTGTTTGGTTTGATGTATTTAAGAAATGTGGCCACTTAGGGTGTGATTACCTCAAACACCTTTATAAATACCCATTTTTTTGTTTTTATTTTTTTTTTTGGAATGGAGATTATTTTTTAATGTAATTATTATATTAATCAATTTAAATAATAAACTCTTTATTATTGTTATATTATTATCGTTTTTAATTGTTAGTTATATTGATGTAATTGTTATTAAGTTTTAATTGGTTAAAAAAGTTTTGTTAATAAATCTATTTTTAATAAAGATTTGTCTAATAATGTTTTATTAATTTGTGTGCATGAAAATAACCCTAAAAAACAAAACTATTTTCATTAAATAGCTTACTTAATATTTTCAAATAATATTAAAATTTTTGTTAAATACATTGTATTATATAAATTTATTAATATTAAATTACCTTATTTAATATTTTCATGGATTTGCTACAGTGAAGTAGTTGGTTTTACGCCCAAATCGGGCGTAAAACCAATTACATCCAAATGCTCACTATGTGTAAACTCAATTACATCCAACATTTGCAAATACACTCAAACAAACACTAGATTTGCTACAGTGAAGTAATTACAATTACAGGTAAAAGCAAATACACCCAAACAAACAGTATAATAGTATAATCAATGGAATTGTCCCCCTGTAATAATCAGAATACTTTTTTGTTTCCTCGATTATTTTTTTATCTTTAAAAAAGTTTTAATTATTAATTTTCTAAAAATAAGATAAGATAAAATAATATATTTACCAACTTTAAAATATATCAATTTAAAAAGTGTAAAAAGTTAATGTTATTATATATTATGAAATAAGATTGCTTAGCTATGGAAAATTATCTTAAAATAATATAAATGAATTTAGTAATATTGTATTATTAATAGTTTAATTTTAATATTGTTATAATATTTAAAATTTGGAGCGAAAACTTTTCACAGTAACTTGACACGTGGCAAGCAAGTTTCTTACTTTAATATATACACACACAAGTTTATTATGGAATGTTGCAAAATACTAGATTGCTATTTTTTGAGACTTTCTCAAATTCTTGATAGACATGGAAGAATAACCAGAGACAATGTATGCATGCAATATTTGATCTGTCTCATAAATTCAAATTTCTGCAAGGCCCCTCTTTTTCACTCATTGATAGCTAATAAATGCTAACTACTACCAAGGAAAGTTCAGTTTTAAAACTCATAATGGTAATTGTCATGGCTTCAACCAATCACTTTCGGCTGTGCAGCACCTCACATGCACCATAGCGATAGATCAGCCTTTCTTGCAAGAACAGTTAGTGAATTTGCATCACAAGTACAGCAAAATAAAGAAAAACGAGCAAAACTGGAAAACATCCATTGTATGAGAAACACGCCACATGAAACCCATTTTGAGAGAGAAAAACATAAACTCTCTTAAATTAAGAAATGTTTACAACCATGACCAAAGACCATCACCAAGAGACTTTGTCTCCTCCCAAAAACACATTAGACCCTATTACAAGAGCTAATCCAAATCCAAGGTTAATTGAGCTCCATGCCCAGTATAGGGCTGGGGTGAAGTCATTGACTTCACTTAGCTTGCAGTGCCCACTGACGCGACTGTAGCTTCAACCAGCCACCCTTGGTCACAGTGCGCAGCAGTACCAGTCACGCGGGGTAATACCGCGTGCCATCTTCACCCCTGGATCGGCCACGCTCTCGACCACGTGCCCACTTGCATACACCTGCGTAAAACCTTATCAAATCCGGAATCAACTCTCGGTCACCCGGCCTGATCATCAAGTGTTCCACCCCGCCTAGACTTGCTAGAGATCCAACACTCTACAGAATTAAGTCTTGCAACACTTGACTCTTGGTACGGGCGCGCCTGCCCCATGAGTTCATCGGTCATGCCCACTCCCACGGTCCAGTGCGCGCGCCTCACGATCTCAGCACATGATCGTGCGGGATATTCTACCCGCTCTTGGTCACGACACAATACACGCCTAGCACTAACCGCCCGATACCCAATCCACGCCGCTGTGCGCCCTCGTGGCTTGGCCTATGTTGAAATGTATGCCCGCTGATCAAGTGTAAGGTCATCAACCCTTACAGTAATCTCTTTGTTTTTGGTCTGAAAAACTACACAATCCCTCATATATGATTATATGGAAAGTGAGCTTAATGTACTACAGGCATAGTCCGCCTCAGTGCACACACTCAAAAGGAATACAAAGACACATAGAACTTTAACACATCAAACTAAAAACCAAAGACGAATTAATTATATTATTAAAGTAGTCAATTATATAGAAAATATTGAAAATATAAATTGCATCTTAATCAACCCCTTACTCTTAATTTGTGATTTTCAATTGTTGCTGGAACCTTACACAGTTATCCCTTGGAAGGACTTTGGCTAGGAAGTCAGATGCATTTTCATCTGTTGATGAACTCCAAGTGAATTTCACCTTTGTTCACAAGATCACAGATAAAGTGATGTTGCAACTCAATATGCTTGCTTCTTGCATGGAAGATAAGGTTTTTAGTCATAGCAATAGATGACTTATTGTCGCAAAATATTGTAGTTAGTTCTGAAACATTTTGCTACAAATCAATAAGGATTTTCCTTAGGCATATGACTTCACAAGTTGCTTCCATTGCAGCTATATATATTGAAATTCAGCTAATGAAAATGCGATATTTTTTTAGCTTTCTTAAACACCAAGAGATCACATTTGATGTAAGACAGAAAACATATTCTGAAGTGCTTCTTCTACCCTACTACCTCAATTGCTGTCTATGAATCCAACACAATCACATTTTAGGTCTTTCACATACTTGATTCTTTTTTATCTCTTTATCTTCTGCAAATATCTCAAAATTCTCTACTGCAGCTAGATGTGCCTTGCAAGAATTGGTCATAAACCTTAAGATAACACTCACTGATTAGACAATATCTAGCTTAAATTATGTTAGCAAGATAAATGAGAGAACCAACAAGGCTTCTGTAGGCTGTTGCATCCAGGACTTGCTCATGTTCACTCAGCTTCAACTTTTTATTAGAATTCATTGGAGTAGGAATAGCCTTACACCTTGCTATGGGCAAGTTCTTCGACAAACAATTAGAAAATCTCAACTTCCACTTTTCTTCACATAGAGTGATGACTCATTTGGGCTTCTATGGAAAACCATAACATGCACAATAATGCGAGTCAATCTTGTTATTCCAACAGTGCGGAGCTTGTTTCAGCGCATGCAAGGCTTTGTGCAGGTGATACAACAACTTATTATCCTTTCCTTTGATGCAACAGCCTTTTGTTTACTTCACATATACTTCTCGCAATTTCCATTCAAAAAGGGTGATTTTAGGGGAGGAATAGTTCAAATTGTCTCCATTGTTGCAATAGGAGCAAATGTTTCAGTAAAATCCACACAAAGTTGTTGTTATGCATTGTCTTCTGCAACTAAGCAAGATTCTGTATTTTTGAATATTTCCAACTTGATCATACTTGAATTTGTAGACCTGTTCTTGTGGACAAGAACTCATGATTGCACACCCAAAGACAAGAAAACAAGAAGAAGAGAAGGACAAACAAGAGAAAAGTAAAAACTTTGTTTCTAGGGCAATTTTCTTCTTGTTATTTTTGTTGGCATATGTTCAAATTACGAAACTACTGAAAATTAATGGGTCTTCAATTATTGGAAGAGAAAAGGTCACTTATTCTTTATGGCTGAATGTGGGCATTAGTTTTGAACGGATGGAATTCCCATTTAGCTCTTTTATTACATTAAAATAGGGAGGTTGTTTAGCTTGTCTTTGAATCCTATAAAAGGTTGCTTTGTGTCTTTGTTTTGATATGAAAATAAAGTGAGAAAGAAATATATTGGAAGTCCCTTTCTGGTTTTCTCTTATATACTTGAGTGCTTGTTCATCCTCTATCTATTATTCTCCACTTTGAAATAGTGAGATTGTGAGAGTGCCACCCATTTATTCGTTTGTAGTTTTCAATTTTTCCTTTCAAATACAAGTGCTTTAAATAGAGACTAACCAACTTCATATCTAGGTGCCTCGATACACGCCCCATCCAATGAAATCCACAAAACCCAGACAACACACACAACTCAGATTCCACAACTCAATGTTCGCACTAACGTATATCATACTTGCCCAAGACTCGAACGACTTAAGCATATAAGTCTTGATTATTTCCAACAGTTTAGCCCGATCGCTTCCTTGCCTCTTGGAAGATTTGTTAACTCCCAACTATGATTTTTCTCAATGCTTTACATTCATGGACGGAACTAAGGGGGGGCTAGCAAGGGCTTCAGCCCCCCCCCCCTTCAGCCAGTATATATATATTATTATTATTATTATTAATTTATATTATTATTATTATTATTATTATTATTATTATCAATTTATATAATTAGCTTCAGAAATGCGTCCAGTTAGCTGTCTGTGGCTTGAGGATAATTTTCTAGTTATAATACTTTTCAAAAAAAAATCTTTTCAAGTTTGTAATTGATCATTGACTCTTTCTAAAGAAAAAACAATACTAGCTCGTCTCAATCCATTGTTAATGTTACGCAAAGAGAGGGGCATGTTTTGTGTCCATCTCCTTGTTTTATACATTAATATAAAGGCCAGAATCCAAGAGGACTCGTGTCATGCTAACATATTTAATGCCCCATTTGCTGGAAGACATTGAAATACCGTTGCCATCTAAATGGGTCCTTTGATAGAAATGGACGTCTTTCTTTGCCCTCTGAGAGGGAACTTGTCTCAAAGCAGAGAAGCAAATCAAGTCCAAGTCTTTTGTGTGAAACTCGTCGTATGCAGTTATTTCCTCTGAGTAGCATGCGTCACACAGATGGTAGTTCTAGCTCGAGTGTGCATAGATAAACGTTTTATGTTTTATGTAATTGTTTTAATTAAATGTCACAATGTCGCACTATTTTCTATCGAAAACAATTATTATGTAGACTAAAATTTTTTTTTTATTTACATTTTACCTTCAGCTCCCCTATCAATTAATCCTGGTTCCGTCCCTGTTTACATTCCCTCATTAATTGCTTTCCTCTAAACTTCCTTCTTTCGTGCTTCAGAAACATTTTCTCATTTACTCTCAAAGAAGACTACACTGCAAGAAAAATATATGTCTATCAAGAAATGATACCTTAAGGAAGAGTTTTATAAGTTGAATATGTCAATGAAGGACTATACTTTTTTTTATAAAAAACTTATAGGGCCATCATTCACTTGATGATTTTGACTAAGGAATTTACATATTTTTATTTGAGTAAACATATTTAATTTAGATGGTCTTGACCCAATCCAAATTTTAGATGACTAAATGTAACAACACATATGCAATTATTAATGTGATTCGTGTATGTTTACGTGGCCTAATGTAAATATTTTATTATATCCATTCATAGTGTGTAATTCACATCTCAACAATTATCATTTATAGCATTTCAACATCCGAGATGCATAAATATTTATGGGGTAGAGTCAAATTGTTATCAGTAGGTATAAGAGCTAAAGAAATGTGAGAACCAGAGGGATCCGACAAGAGACTCGAGACTACATGATTTTTAACATTGATCCATAAATTTTACTTGCATATATAGAATTTATTAATATGAAAGGAAAGAGTAAAACATAGAATAATATGTCTAAGAACGATGACCACTCTATCCCTAATAAGTGTCTAAATACACTATATTTCATCGAAATATTCCATGCATTTTCATACATTTTTTATAACACCGATGGCCATTTACGCAGTTTCTTTTATAAATTTATTTTAGTACATTGGAGAACCCTTTGTAGCTCATGGAAATGTTTAGACGTGTTTTAGAGGCTACAAATGCCATTTTCGAAGATCATTCGAAGATTATATGTAAAACCCACACTTTTAAATCTCAACCGTCGTATTTTTTGTTAAATTTGTTTTATCTTTTTCTGTAAATTTTTTTTATTTTTTTAAAATCTCTCGATCTTATCCCCGTAACCGATAGATCATGGGGAGAAGGCCTCAGAACTCACGAGAGAATTTTTTACCCGAGGCCTAGCCTCGCCTTCTTCTTGGTCTTGGGAGGTGCCGGCGGTGAGGAGAAGGAAAGGAACTCGCCACCAATTTTTGTTTCCTACTACGTTGAAGTAAGCACCCTCTTTCTAAGATCTAGGGTTTAGATTGTCTATTGTTTGATCGGAGGGGGTAGAAGATTGATTTTCGGATAAATCTTTATGTTTTGTGTTTTGGTGTTAGGGTTTGATTTCGGATCATTATTGTTTGTATTTTTAGAATTATACACACTTTGAATTATATGTTTAACTCACTAGTAATAACTATTTTAAGAAACTATTATTGTTCTTAATTCTTGAGATTAGGCAACGCTAAATAGATGAATTATAATATGTTTAATTGACTTATTTAGATGGTATATAGGCATTTAAAATTAGCTAAAAGAGGGCAAATTAGGTTTTCTGCATGGTTTTATATATTTGGAGCATCCTCTCAAAAACACGCCTGCACGCATATAGACATTTGGCAGTTGGTCAACATGTCACAATCCAAACTCTACACATGTCATATCAATATATATATAGTTGCAATTGCATGAGGAGGAAGATGACAACAACAGTAAACGCCTAATTACAACCCTCCATATGCATAGCAATTTAATTTTTTAAACACAAGTAATTTCCTTATAATTTTTTTTTTAAAATAGAATTTGTCTGGCAACATATTTTATGGATGCAATTCCCTCAGTGTTAATACTCGGAAGTCTTATATTGCGTAGTCATATGTGCACTTTATCTAGTGTAAGTTTCCTGAGGTAATTTGACCACATTCTTTCTCAATCATATTATAGTGCAAGTTGGAGAAAACTCGAACCTTTCCCGGCAGGTTAATAATCTAGTGTTCAATTGGGCATATTTTATGTCTATAAGAATATCCCTTGTTAATTGATTGTGCATTTCAGTGTTTGCTAATATAGTTAGTGTTTAGAGCATTGATCATGGTTGATGTTTGTAATTAAATTTTGTAGTCTAAGACAAGTATAATGTCATGTTTAGGGTTTTTGCTCTAATCTTAATTTTGAGTGTCTGAGAGGATCCTATAGCTCGGGGATATTTTTCCAAGTAAAGAAACCACGTATATACCGTATATTTGTATATATAAAATTATTTATTTCTGAAAATAATTTACATAATTATTTAATATTTTTCGGTTTTATTGTGAATAAATTTTCATGATATTATATTTAATTGTTTTGTGTTTAAGATGTTATGCATATTATTATTTTCAAATTTATTGATTATTTATGCATATATTTATTTATTTGTTAATTATTTAATTGATTTGAATATTTTATTCAATTATGTATTTATTCAGTTATTGAATAATTATATTTTAAATATTGTTGTCACACATTGGCTTTACTATTTTGAAATATTTTAAGTTATGCTCATTGGAAAATGAGATCACCGAATTTCATTATTTTTGTGTTGACACTAATTTTGAACCCAATATATTTTGACATAGCAACTTGTAGTCCCCAATTAACTTTGCAATAACCCTATCATTGGGGGTTAAACATTGACCATGTCGATATAAATCTCTGATTCTGATAAGGAACTATAGTTTCGCACCGTTTCGTCGGTGAAGAATAACGGCCTTTGATAACCTGGCTCGGGTTGCCGAGGGTAAATAAATGAACTCTGATAATCTGACTCAGGTAGCCAAGGGTAAATAAATGAATTTTGTTTTTTTTTTGTTTTGGCATTTGTTATTTGGAAGACATATATATTCGATCGTTTGAATAATTATGTTTGTTTGAAATATTTTGAAGTCAGGGTTTTATTTTGGATATTTATGGTACACTGCTATACTGAAATATATTATTGAAAACATTGAGTTTTTGGGATCCCTATATTTTTTGTTTTTAGTGGTTGTTTACTGGGCTATTTAGCTCATAAATAGTTGCTCTATTCTTTTTAGATCAGGAGTAGGTATGTGATGCCTAGCTTAGTGGGGATCGTTGAGTGAGCACCAGGTGGTTAGCAGGAGAATAAGTTTTCCGTTAAGAACTATGATTTGTTATTGGTCAAAGATTTTGAATCTTGTACTTTTATTTAACTTCGGATCTTAGTTGTAAACTTGATTATTTTACTCCTTGAATTATTTGGCTTTGTATTAAGTTATGATTTATATTTGAGAGACAAGTATTGAGGCCTTGTGTGCCCAGTTGGTCTCGGCCGTGTGGGTATACGGCCGTTTGTTAACGCTTCAAGTCCGGTGAGCCGGGTTCGGGGCGTGACATTATATGGACCCCCATGAATTGCGCTGTGAGAAAACGAGTCATCGGGGCGAGAACGCAGCAGAATTGCCCTAACCAGGGGTTTGTACGAGCCTTATGCGGCTCTTATGTGGTTGCACAGCCTAACTAGAAGGCTGTGTAGGCTGCGTGCGCCTACAAAACACCTCTACAACCCAGCTAGAGGCCTGTGTAGTCTCCGTGTGGCCGCATGGTGCTTGCAATCCACTCAAGTGCGCTCTGTTCGAGTTTTTTGGGCATGATTTCAACCATGTACGGCCCCCTTCCAGCCACACACATGCCCGCTCACCAGGCAACTATAAAAGCCAAACTTAGGTTTTTTGCGAGGCTAGGGAGAGCCGCCATACAACTTAAAGTTCTTGCAACGCACAAATCCATTGGAGAAGGGTAATTTAGGCAAGGAATCAACGGGAGAAAAGGGTGAAACTCATAGGGAGCATCCAAGAACTCAATGGGGCGGATCCGACGAGTTCTCGCCACCATCATGAGTTGGCAAATATGGGGTTTTATAATATCTTCGGATTGTTACTTTCTATCTCTTGTATTCTCCATTTACATGATGCCGAACTAACCTCCCAAGGCCGCCGGCTTTGGTGAACCTTGGGAGGATGACTTGTATGGATAGTGAATTTTATATTAAATTGATGTTTAGCTTGAATTCAACTTTGATTCTCTTCTATATTTTTATTGTTCAATCTATAATGGATGGTTTTTGTAGATTTAATATTGAATGATTTTTGTAGAGCGGGTTGCTTGCATGCATTAGGTCGCACATAGATTAGAGAGGAATCCAGTGTATCAACACACCTGCGGTTTAGGGTGTCAGTAGTCTCTTGCATTAGGGCTTAATCCTAGATAGAGATTTCTTGTACCCAATGACATCGTAGGGGTATCCAGGGATCAGAACTCGTATAGGATTAGGGATATTACTAGAGGTTTCGGGGTAGTCGATTTTACAAACTCTCGGATCAAAACTTCGCCAACATCATACCCTATTAGTTTTTCATCCGTTCTTGTTATTCTCCAGAGGGAATTTTTGCCCGAGGCTTCCTTCTCATATGTATTTCTTTATCAACTTAGCTCGTGTGGTATTTACTTTCCCTCTTTGTTTTTTTTTTTACTTTGCTTTTAGTCAAACAACCAAGTTTGTTTAGTAGATTAGATAGTGTTGTTAACTAGGAAGTAATAGTACTTCTGAAAACCCTAGGGAATATGGCTCTCTCATGGTTAAATGCGAGGGATTTATTATTTGACAACTAGTGCACATGTGGATCGGGGAGCGTTGCAATTGTCACACAACAATAGGCACGCCAACCACCAATCTCATTTGTAAAAATTAAAAATGGCATGTGGGTCAAATCAACAAAAACATTTCTTGGCCATATGTAAATTAACAACTTTTCCATGGTAATTATTACCTGCCATGCATGAATATCCTACAAGTCAACAAAGTGCAACTTCAACGTTGTAATTATTACTGATTCTTAAATGCATTTTGTTAAAAGAATCTTTGGAGATGGGTGCCAATCTTGAAGATATCATATAAGAACCTTCTATATATATCCTATGCCTCAACATAGCTTCCCCCACAATTGAAAAGAGAAACTTAGAGAAGATGGCTAGAGTTCAAGGGCTAGGCCACATTATCCTCATTGTTATGTTGATGATTGGTGTTGTGAGAGTGATGGGAGATCAAACTCCTTTGAGCATGATAATAACATACTGTAAACCATATTTTAAGATCCGAGGACCAGCTTTTCATCCTTCAATCTATTGTTGCATGTACCTTAAAAACTCAGACATGGTGGCAATATGCCCCACCATTACCGCAACGGTTGAGCAGATCATAAGCATGCCCAGGCTAGTTGAGGGTTGTCGGTTTTGTAACAATCCTCTTCCTCGTGGAACCAAGTGCGGAAGTAAGTATATATATATATATATAGTAATGCCATTAATATCACTTGTGTTTTCTAGAATCAATGATCATGGGGCATGATTTGATGCTATTGATGTTTGTTGATTTGGATACAGATTATACAGTTCCTTGAAGGAATGAGAATGTGGAGAAGAAGGTTGAAGAGAGATGGTTATTTAAGTCAATAAGAATTAATTGCCTTTTATAGCTCACCAACTTTCTTTGTGATCTTTTTCTTTTTCATGTTGCTCTTGTCTAGTTGTATTGACATTTCTAGTTAAATTATAATCAAGATTTTCTTTGATCTGGCAGTAATTATATGTATTTATAACATATTAAAATTAAAAAAACTAAGAAGCAAAACCATTAAATAAGAAATTACAACTAGTTCCACATCATATGTTAATTTTAAAAGAAAAGGAACACAACCATTCTTTTTTTCTTTTGTTTTTTCAATGTTCCATCCAACCAATCTAAATTTAAAAAGCGTATCCATATTAAAGTTTAAATAAATAGCATCTTTGATGGTGAGTTTGAAAGAACTTAATAAAGACTGAGGCTCAATTCCAAACTCTCCATGGCTGGGTGTACGCTTTTTTTTTAAACGTTCTCTTTTTTGTGCCATGTCGTCAACATTTCTCATTTTTTAAAATAATAAATTCTTTCTTTAATATTTTGCAATCCAATTTTTTTTATTTAACTTATGTTTGAAATATTTTTAATTTGAGAAATTGTTGCAACTCTTAATTTGTATTAATTTGTTTTTGTTTTTTCCATCAATTTGAAAAAAATATATTTAATTTTCATAAAAAATATATAAACAGTGTCTAATAATTAATTGACAACATTTAATTTTATATATTTGTGAAATATATTAATTTTATTAAATAATGAAACAATTTTGTTAGAAAAATATATTTATTATGAAATATGTAATGTGAATAATTGAAATATTGAATGAAATGATTGTGGGTTCGATATTATAGTATAGTTATTATGAGAGATAGTTTAATAAGTAAAAGCTTAATGGATTGATGACGTGGAATGGGCATCAAACTCTTAGATGCTATAACCAGAAAAATTATCTTGAAGAAATGAGCAATATGAACTAATAAAATGGTTACATGAAATTTAAATCTTACATGTTTTTATAGGCATTACATGACTCCACATTCTACAAGCCACTAATTTGTATTTATGATATATAGTGCAATTAATAAGTGATAAGAAAACACATATTTCATAACTTGCAAGTTAATGAGATCTGATTATTTCTTGTGCCATGGCCTCTAGATGTTGGAATGTGAGTCAATCCTAGGTAATGAGGTTAGGTAGGGATCTTATTAAAAAGAAAACAAGAACAAAAACAACTTAAAATCAATGTAGTCTAATTAGCTCTCTAATTATAAATATACCCTATTAACTGAGTTTTATATCTGAATTGGTTGTGTAGTGGTTACTTGTTTTTTCTATTGTGCATATTTTCTACTCAAGCTTAATTTTTACTTGCTTGGGCTTTTTCATTGAGCCAAGCCCCTTGTACTGAAAAGTCAGTCTTATGCTTGGGGCTTCTACTTAGTTGGACTCTTTGTAGTTATGTTATAATTTCTTCATTGAGCTTCAAGTTTTGGCCACAAGTGTTGCCCTTAGAATTTATTTTGATGATATCTTTATATGCTTACACTAATAAGATGTTAGATTTTCAAAATGAGATATGGTTGCTTTAATTATTTTATTAAAATCAGCTTATATATGGGCTTTATGGTCTTTAAGGTTTGTTTGGATTAACTTAAAAAAGTGCTTTTTTGCAATTTGATAGAAGGATTTTTAAAAAAAAAATGCTTCTCATAGTAAGGTAAGTGCTTCTTTATATTTTATGTTTTGATAAATTAATGCAAAAGCACTTTTATATGCATGAAGTTGTTTGGATGTGCTTTTTAAAATGATTTTTTCAATGGTAAATTACTAAAATAGGTATTTATTGAGTTATTATAATATCTTAACTATGATGAATTCAAAATATAATAACTGCTATTGATAATGATAAGAACAACAACATTAATGATGACATTATTATTATTGTTGTTGTTGTTCTTCTTCTTTTTCTCTTTCTTTTTTTCTTTCTTCGTTTTTATATCCTTCCTCTGTTTGGATGAAAGGGGGAAGGAGAAAATTTGAAAGGGGGGGGTGAAGACACTGTCAATTATTTATTTCATAAGGCTAACTTAGTAATTCATAACCCAAAACAGCTTCTGAAACGTGTTTTTCCCGGAAGTATCAAATGACTAGCTTCCCAAAAAACAGTATTTTAGTTTTTTTATCAGCCTCTATTTCTGCAAAAAAACCAATACAAATAAGTTTTTCAGAACCTAGAAATGCTTAGCTTATAAAAAAAACACTTTTGCACTTTCCGCAAACTAATCCAAATAATCCTTTTTTTGGCTTTATCCAAAAAACCTAAAGCTAAAGGCATTTGGTTTTAGCCTTTCTATCTATCTATCTATCTATCTATCTATATATATATATATATATATATGCCCATTTACACTTGTATCATTATTGGATGAAGAACTACTTCATTACTGTTTATGCCTTAATTTGTTTGTTTTTACCTTTCACCATCTCCATCATATCGGCCAAAACCAATAGCATGGCTTCCAAGTCAATTTAAATTCAACACCTCATGTTGGGCTCCTCAAATGACCCATGAAGTTTAATTAATTAATATACCTAGAATGCTCATTTTCTCCGGTCACTCTCCACTTGGCACAACTTGGGCCATCAGAGGACAACATAGCTTATCCCTTATACTCAGAGCCGGTCTTAGTGGAAATAGGGCCTAAGCAAAATTTTATTTTTTAATTATTTATATTAAATAATATGTTACATAATAAAAATTATCGGTTGATGATATGATGATAAAATTAATGTAATTTAATATCAGTATAAATCAAATAAACAAGATAAATTTAATATTTAGTAAAAATAATTGAGATTTTTTAGTAATATGTATATGTGAATAAAGTGATAATAATAATTAATGTAAATTTTAAATATATATTTTTTAAACAATTATGATTAGTGTCTGCTCAAAGAAATTATGTGCCCTTGATCATAAGATGAAATTTATGTAATATATTATTATTATAAATAAATTAAACAAGGTAACTTTTATATCCGAGAAAAGAACTTAATTAGTGATATGGTTTTTCTTTTTTTCTTTTTTTTTTTTTTCTTTTTTGTTTCTATAAAAGAAGTGTGGGGGATGTTTTGTAAATGTACATTGTAGATATAGACCATAAAGGGAATGGGATTTGATAAGGGATTCAATCATGGTGTTCATATATGAAGACCCACACCCAAGATCTCTTAAAGGAAGTTTATGTCAATAAAGCGAGAGGCGCAATTTTTAAAAATTGATAATATTTTATTTTTTTAATATAATATTTGTTTTCAAAAAACTATTAATTTTCTTTTAAATGACAAGCAATGTTGCATTTTTTTAAAATATATTTGTGTTTTCGTTTGTTTAAAATATATTTGTTCAAAAATTTCTTTACAAAATAGGTTTACAAAAAAAAAAAAAAAATACACAAACATCTTAAACCTTATAAATTTAAAAAAAAAAAAAATCATGCCAAAATATGTCTACAAAATCAAGTTTTGAGGTATCAAACAAATAAAAACACAAATAGATCCTGCCAATCATTTAAGAATATTGGTTGTCATTTTAAAAGCAATAATAATAGCAATAATAATAACTTAACTTGGAACTACTTCTCCCCCTTGACAGTGCCAAGCTCAAGAGGTGTACAAGTGTGTGAGAGGGTAGCATAAGAATCAATGGAGCTAAGATAGAATAGAAAGCATTGAAGATAAGCTGAGTAACTAGATATTAAAAAGGCTTCAAGAGAGAAGAGTCAAAAATGCTGGGTTCCATAATGTTCATGAAGGCTGCAAAGGAAATTTACTTGAATTATGGGTTCCATAATGTTCAAAAATGCTTGGTACATGAAACTTACTTGAATATGGAAATTTACTCTCAAATTTTTGAATTAAATACCAGAATTTGGCAATCCAAATATGGAAACTGTGATGTCACTATTTACTACAATGAGATGGTAGCATTATGTCAAGAGTTAGACTAGTGTTATGATGATATATAAGAAAACACTAATGATTTTGCAAGGTAAAAGAAAAGAGAGGAGAATGATCGTGTTTAGTGACAATCAAAGTTTAGATGAATTTAAAAACCATATCCTTGCCAGAAAGAGGATAGCGAATGGAAGTTTTGAAGAAGAAACTGATGTGGGGTATGAGAGCTCTACACTAGTTGTTTGATTGGTGTTATGGCAGGACTACTTAGACTAGTGTTATGATGATGAATGGGAAAACAGTAATGCTTTTGCAAAATACTAATAAGTAAAAGTTTAATGGATTGATGAAGTGGAATGAGCATCAAACTCTTAGATAGTGCTATAATCACAAAAGTTATCTTAGAGAAATGAACATTATGAACTAATGCAATGGTTGCATAAATTTAAATCTCACATGTCTTTATAGGCCTTGCATGACTCCACATCCTAGAATCCCCAAATTTATAATTATCATGTGTAATGCAAAATTAATAAGTATCAGAAACAAAAATGAAAACTCATGTTTCATAACTAGCAATTTAATCAGATTTAATTATTTCATGTACCATAGACTTATATGATGCTTGATTTTCCGAATGAGATATTGTTCTTTTAATTATTTTATTAAAAACAACTTTTATGGGTTTCCTTTGTTTTTTTGTACAAAGAGGTAATTAGTGTCAATATTACCTTCTTGTTGTTGCACTTGATTTTTTTTTTTTGGTACATTAGAACATACTGCTGTTCCTGCATTTCATTAAAGAAAACAACATCATGTGATATCATCGATTTGCTAGTGCTTGGATTGAATAACTTGTAGCCTTTGGATTCTTAACAATATCCCTTGAAAAATACACTTTTCTCCTTTTTCAATCAAATCCCTTTCTTGTTTGAACTTACAGCAGAGGTTGTCCTCTTCCATAATTTTTGCAGAATGTTTCAAAATGCTGAATTGCTACAATCTTTGTGATAAATTCTCAAGCATCTGATAGACATAAATGAACTGGAGACAATGTATGTAGACAATGCTAATTTGATCTATCTCACACATACATATTTCTATAGAAATCCCTCTTTTCTTTTTTGTTACATTGATAGATAGATAGATGCTATATATATATATAACGAAAGTACATTTCTAAAATTCATGCCCTTGACTTTTGTTTTTTATTTTTTAATTTTATTATCTAGAGAACTTCATGTTCTCTACGTAAGGTGAGCCTAACATACTGCAAACATAATCCACTGCAATACACACATTTAAAGGAACACAAAGGCACAGAACTTTAACACATAATCCATTGCGGTCAACTACTACACCAATCAAGTATATATATTGATCATATTGAAAATACAACTTTTTATTTTTTTTTGACAAAAGCAACAAATATCGTTAGTATTCCTATCATATTTGAGTTATTTGCCTTGAATGTTTCTATCAAGGGATGTGCCCGTCACTACAACAAAAAACCAAATTTGCGACACATTTTTGCGACACAAAAACTCTAAATGTGTCGCAGAATACAATCTCTATGACACATAAATGTGTCGCGTTTTAGATGTCGCAAATTTTTGCGATATTTTTTAACTGTCATAAATTTTGCGACACAGTGTAGACTGTCGCAAAAATCATCGTAATTCATGATAAAATGAGATAATATTTGCAATTAATTTTGTAACGATTTGCGACACTTGTTTTGCAACAGATTGCATGTGTCACAAAACGTGTCACATTTGTGAGGGATTTTTGTGATAAATTTTGCGCCACATTTTGATTGTTGCAAATTGTGTTGCAAACAGAATGTGTCGCAAAATGTGTCCCAATTGTATGACATTTTTTGCGAATATTTTGATTGTTGCAAATTGTGTCGTACATTGATTATTAATAAGATTTAAAATTGCATCACGATTTGCACATATTTGCCACAATTGTTTAAACAAATTTTGCAAACCTGTTTTAATTCTTAATTTACAATACTTTGCAATACATTGCAACAACGTCTATAATATTTTTTAAAACAAATTGTACAATAGAAAAATATCTAATACAATAATTCAATACAACATATAATTGTTCAAATATCTAATATGGCATTAAGAAGATATAAATCCCAAAATAACAATCGAAAAATGTCACATTTACAAGCAGCAGAAGAATGGGACCCTGAGCTCGTAGTTTGCCTAGGATTTGGAGGTACATGCCTTGTAGATGGACAGGAAAATGATGCAACATGCTTTCGTCCCATTTCTCTACAATCACATTCTCCATATAATAGTTGCAAATAAACTTCTAAAATTTTATTATTTGTATATATATGCATCTATGTGTATATATGTATATATTTTCATATTTTCGTATAATGTACATGTACCTTTCAATTAAATAATACTCGGTATATCTTATCCATGTGATTCCAAATTTAATGAAATGCTAGCATTGAATTTAACCAACAAACCTTGACTTGCTTCGCATGAGGGATAGGAACAATGAATTCTCCAACATCCAGATCTCCAATTGACCTTGACAGACATATGCCACCTGACCAACACCTAAGAGGTCCAATCTGTTAACATATGTTCACCATCATGAGTAAATTCAACAAATCTTCACAAGATAACTGCATGCATTTTAGTCTATATATGAACATCAATGAGATTTTTTTTTACTGTGCCGAGGAAAATTTGCAAATGGAGATAGTTTATTCAGACAATTCTACAAAAAAAATGTGATACTAAATAGATATCCAAATCAAATCCAACATCTAGATACCACTGATCGAAGCATAACATAAGAGCTAATTCTTGTGAAAGGGTAGTGATAACAATATATATATATATCATAAGAACTTGAAATGCTACATTCTTCTGTTTGCCTAGCAAGCTCTTTAAACCCCATGTGCTTATTCATAAACCACCGTCACTTTAGTGATTGATTCCAAGTTGTATCAATGTAAGTCAAGTGGATATTGTATTTCGATCAGAGGTATCATGGTTATTTAGAAACTAACTAAGCACCTGTTCTAGCATTTCGTGCAGAAACTGCATTTCTAATTCGTTCACCTGTAATGTACCGTGTCATATGATTTGTGGGGGTTCCATAACTCAGAAACATATACATAATGTCATATGACTAAAACATAATGTAGTATGATATCATGCTGCATGATTTGTAGGATTTTCAATGCTATGAATCATTGATGGATTATATGTATAGTTTCTATGCATCTCAGCATTCACTTAAGTACTTTAACAAAAATAGTGTGATTATATATATATACTACAATCACATTGGGTTAACTGATACTTGATAAGAAGAAGAAAACGTATAAAGTACATGAAATGAGACAATATACTTCGAGTCATCACCATTGATGGACAAAGAACAGGTGAAAGCAATCCAAGAACACTAGCAGCAAATTAACAAGCATGATTTCAATAAGAAAAACATCTTTACCATGCAGTTGAAAAGCTTGAGCAGAACCTCTGGAAGTTTAGCCAAGCATTTACTATGTCACACGAACAAAAACAATTAACCTGGTCTTACTCAAAATGAAATTGTTTTTTCATTACTGGATGGAAAATCAGTACAATCTAATGTAAAAGCTTACATGTAAAAAAACAAAAAAAGAAGCAAAACCCTCAGACATCTTATAGTTGATCTTAGTTTATTTAGATGATTTGGGATTATTAGGACTATGATCTTATTAGAAATAATAAGAAAGAAGCTTTACTATAAGATCACTTCACTGTCCTCTCCAGGTACTTGACCTGTGTGGGAGCTGTCATGGTTCCATTTTGGCAGCTTGCTTGGATCATTGACAGGGCCTGAGAGTGTCTGCCCAACGGAAGCATTTTCACATTATATATATATATATATTGATAAAAGAATTACGATAGATTATATCAATTCAATGTAAATATCAAACAAGAAATGACAAAAGAACAAAAGACTATGAGCTCATAGAAATTTTACCCTTACTTTGCTTTTGATATCAATTCCAAATCCTCAAACCCTGCAAACCAAAATAAATAATAATAGCCATAAAAAATGTGTACCAAGTCTCTCCATCAAGACACCAAAACCAACCTTGATAATTTAAGCAAAAAATGAAGCACTTTTCAAATCAATATTAATGAATGTGTAGAATATTATTCTGCAGAAAACAGAAACAGCATAATGCTAATTAAAAAAAATGCAAGAAGCCTACTCCATTAAACCGACTGCAAATTCAATCTTTAACTCTTCAACTGACTTTCACCTCCTCTTTCAGTCGACCAGACAAAAGAAAGGAATTGACGGGCAATGCATTTGCTGCCAAACTGAATGTATTTGTACAGTGACAAGGACAGGTCAATGAATAGAGAGAAGAAGCATGCCGATCCATTGATGACAAACAAGCCCCAAAAGCTACTCATACGGAGTCAATCAGAGTCCTGGTCATTGTTTGCAGAACTGCAAGCGCTCTTCAAAATGGGAGATTCACAATTTCATGCTTAAATTAAAATACTGGTCACTCCTCTTCCTTTATAAATCATTAGATAGAGAAGAACAGTGTACTTGGAATTAGAAGCCCAAAAATTAAATAAAAATAAAAGTCCAACAACAACAACAACAGTTAACGAAGAAGTATATGAAAGAAAGACCAAAATTGTAAACAATTGCCTTTCAGTATTCAATTTCCTATCGCCCACTCCTCTCTCTCTCTCTCTCTCTCTCTCACACACACACACACACACACACATCTCACAGCAAGAAGAACAATGCATTTTATAGAACTGATTTGCCCTTCATCCATTCTCTCTCTCTCTCTCTCTCTCTAGTCTGGATCAAACATAAGAAAAGAAAGATCCACCTGCAACCTTAAAAAGTATCACCTGAGACATATTTGGGATATTACCTAACATGTCAATGTTAGGGAACCAAAGGCAACAACATCCACAAAAATCAATTCAAATTTGAATATTTGTCTCAAAATAAAAGAGCGGAAAGGCAATCAAAATAATCAGACATATTCAAATAATTGAAATTATAAAATCAGTAACTACCTCAGATCGCGGCACTTGGCGCCAATTTCATCCAGCAGCTTCCCACTCAATCTCCCACAATTGTGAATACAGAGTTCATGGAGAGAAGGCCTCGTGAGGAGCCCAATCTCTAAATCATCAAGCTGTCCGCAATATATCTTCATGCTCTGGAGATAAGGATTCGGTGGCATCAGCGGCTAAAGCACCTCCAAAGTGGGAGCAATCTCCTGAAAAACAAAGGAAATCATCAAAAAAGAGTGAAATCGGATAGACAGAGAAGAGATCAAGGATGATTACAAGGAAATGGAATGAAGGGATAAAGGAGAGCATGTGAGCGGTGGAGGTGCTGAGCGGAGGTCGAGGTAGGAAAGGATCGTAGCGAGGAAGGCGGAGGGAAGGAGGTCAAAGGACATGGACTAGGGCATAGAGGCTCAGGTTCCGCCATTGATGAAGCACACACACACTCTCTCTCCTCGCCCCCCTCCCCCTCTTTTGCTTCCCACCGAATGAAATAAAATTTTAAAATAATATTAATAAACGTCAAACTTAAGGGCAAATTATCCTTCATAATTGCAAAATTGTCATCAAGAGGCTATAACTTTCATAATGACCAAAAATCTTTACATTTTACCTACAACTTCTCTACCACATATCAAATCAATTTTTTAATTTCGTAACACCAAGAGTATCATTGGGTTTTTTTTGTACTATATCATATTTAGTCTTTGTATTTAACTCAATTTGTCTCTTGAGTCTCTTTATTGTAATTTGACCCAAATTGATCATTCTATTGATAATTTTAGGCAAATTAGGTCCAGCCGGTGACGGACGTTCTCTTCTCAGTCATGTACTAGACATAATTTGCCTCAAATCATCAATAGAGTGACTAGAGGGGTAAATTGAGTCAAATACAAAGACTAAAAAGGGTATTCAATAAAACTTTTATATTGCCACATCAGCAACATCAGACGGAAAAAGAGAATGTCTGTCACGGGCTGATCTATTGTGCCTCAAATTATCAATAAATGAACCAATTTTGATCAAATTATAATTAGGGGAATAAAAAGGGCATATTGAGTCAAATACAGAGATTAAATAAGGTATTATACTTTTTTTTACTCACTCATCTTTCATCCTCATCATTTTCTTTTTTATTATATTTTTTCTTATTGAATATTCAAAAGCAAACTTGAATTTATATGGACTGTTTTGAAATCATTATAAAAACACTAAATAGTTGTTTTATCCTTTTCAAATCAGGAATAAGTGTGTGGTGGATAGCTTAGCGGGGACCGTTAAGTGAACACCAGGTGGTTAGTATGAGGATAGTCTTTCTGTTGTGTTTAATAAATTTGATATTTGTTTAAGACCTTGAGTCTTGCACTTCTAGTTTTCTTTGTACCTTAGTTATAAACTTGGTTATTTTATCCCTTGAATTCTTTGTTCTTGTGAAGTTGGTGTTTTGTTATTCTTTGTGTTTGTGAGACAGGTATTGAGGCCTTGTGTGCCAACTTGGTCTCGGCCTTGTGGGTATACCGCCATTTGTGGACGCACCGAGTCCGGTGCGCCGGGTTCGGAGCGTGACAAATCGAAGTGGTTGCTTACCGGGTTCAATGATATATACGATCAATAAAAATTTCAAAATCACTATTATAATGTTGTCACCCTTGATTTGTCAAAAAAAACTTCGAAAGTTATGAAGAAAATGAAGAATGATGACGGTAGAGGCTGAAAATAAGGTAAATAAGGAGGAGTTGTATTATATTTACCGATAAATAAAAAAACACTTTTCTTGTTGAGAGAAATATAGTTTTTTATTATTTATTTTTTTACGACACATATTGCTATGAGACTGGGTTTTTGCGAATAATATGCATGCTTTATTTATGATGATTACTCTTTGACCCGAAATTGTGAGACACATTTTGCGATATTCACAAATGGTCTTTTTTTCCCACACATTTTGATACGTAATATAACGTTTTTGTTTTTTTGTCGCAAATTGTTGCAAAATGTATCACAAATTCGTAACACTTTTATGTATCACAAATATATGTGTAGCAAATACGGTTTTCATGTAGTGAATATAACTGCCACCATCCTAGAATTAAGCTATCCTATTGTCAACAACCATTTCCTATCTATTCTCAAATGGATTAATCATCTATTTCAAGCTATATATTATAACAAACTTTTTCATGGGACATGACATAAGTATAAACTAAAACCCAAAACTACATAAAACTTTTAACACCTATATATATATATATATATAATTAAAAAAACAAAAATCAAAAAAACCAAAAAAGGAAAGAAGCATCTCACTGAGTCAAACTTTCTTGTCTGTTCTCAAACGGATTAGGACTCTATCTATGGTAAGAGATAACCATTATCATAAATTCCTTTTGGTTTGCATTCCCACAAAACTTGCTAGACTTTTGAGTATATCCACATCACCATTTTTCCTATATAAGCTCAATTCATCACTTGCAAAGAAAGATAGAAGAAGAAACAAGAACGAAAGAGAGTGAGAGAGAGAGAGAGAGATGGCAAGAGCCCTACAAGGTCTTGGTTATGTTGTCTTCATGATCATGGTGGTGGTGATGGCTGGAGACATGGTCTCCGGTGACAGGAGAGTGATGGGAAGTGCTGACTGTGGAGGGACCTTGTCTATTGTGATAAGACAGTGTCAAATGTATGTGAAGATTGCAGGACCAACAATGGATCCATCAAAGGAGTGTTGTGATGCAATTCAGAAAGCAGATGTGCCATGTGTTTGTGCTCACATCACTCCAGAAGTTGAAAAGATGATCAGCATGCAGAAGGTCACATATGTTGCTCAGAAGTGTGGCAGAGCTCTCACTCCTGGCACCAAGTGTGGAAGTAAGTAGCTATACATGTGCGTCTATAATAGATATATATGTATATATATTATGAGCTATTTAATGGTTTGTTGATTTGCTTAATTGATTTGGATTGTAGGTTATACCGTTCCTCCAAAGATATGAGCATGGATGGAGAGAGAGGAGGTGGAAGATGGGCATCAGACAGTTAGGGAGGTTCCTGAATAAGATTGTGCATGTGGATGTATGGATAGATGGTGACTATGAAATGCTTGTTTTATGGTTCATCAAATATCCATGTGTTCTTCTTTTATGTGTCTGTTTGTTATCCAGCTAGCTTTTCAAATCAAGCAGGGAAGTAAAATTAAATAGCATGATAATGGGGTTATTTATACATCTATGCATTTATGCATCTATACATACTATCAACTATATTCTCTGCACTTGGGTTCTTCGTGAGGATGTCTTACAAGTGGCGAGAGTTCAAATTCACACAGAGAGGGTGCATGTCTGAAAATTATGAATACGAACTATGAGAGGTTCTAGCGCTTACATGTGTGCAGGCTCCACACACCCCTAACTTACTTTCGCAGGTCTATAAGAGATTTCGCATCTTGACAAAAAAAAAAAAACAAAAACTCAATGCTTTGCACCCTGGCAGTCTAAAAGAATTATAAGTGGTGCACTGGCTATAGCTGCCTCCATCAACAATTCTATAGCTTCTCTTTCTATGGTTTTTGTCGCTTTCTCTATCAGTGATTACAGTTCTTATAAATATAGAAAAAACAAAAAATTTACAAATTGCCGGTCTTGTTCACCTGAGAAAAAACCTATAAATTTGAATACCCAAGTTTTTCTTAAAAAACAAAACATTTCTCCTATTTTATAGAGGCTATCTACTTATTAGTCTTCAACCTATCGTGACAAAGTATTGATTGACTCCAAAAATTAAAAAAAACAAAAAAAAAAAAAAAAAAAAAAAAAAAAAAAAAAAAAGAAAGAGAAAAAAGCACCAACACGATATTTGGACAGAGAAACGGAAGATAATTCAAAATTGGAAGAAAAAGTAAAGGAAATAAAACTAATATTGAACTCTTGTTTAAGTAATAAGATTTTTGTCAAAAACAAACGGTGCTTGATAAGAAAGATAAGAAAAAACAAATGGAGAAAATATATAATAATATAATTTGTAAATTATAAATTTTTATGCAGTAAAAGTTTTTATTAATTTGTCACATTATGGACACAGCTTAGCGAAACTTCATGCAATGATAGATAATTGTAGTCCTACATGATGTGAATCCACTAAGTTTGCTGATGGGGATTAATGTCAACCATTAAATGCAACTACGAACGCTTATTAAATAGTATAATGTGCCCAAAAGCAAAATTGTCAATCTACAAGATTCTTGGAAATACTAACCTGACCATGGTAACTGATGTGAACTACAAACTAAACAAAACTAAACTAATTGGGCATCTACTGCCACAATAAATTCTTTCAGAAAATCAAGCATAAGAGTGGGATATCCTTATCAAGAATCCTATACAATTGTAATTAGCGCTCTAGACTGAGATACAATTGTAAGAGAGGATCAGACCGAGGTATTTCTAAAGAGTGATAATCCTTTTCTCAAGGTAATTAACATCTAGTCCCGCACAATACAGACATCCCTATGACTGCATTAACACTCTTTGAATCCTTATGAAGGTCAATCCCAAGTTTGGAAACGTAAACTAGCCATTCTCTCGAAGCAACCAACCTTAATCCTATACGAATATCAATTGAAATCTCTTTCTAATTCAGTCTCCCTATGATTGCATCACAAAAAATGAACCTTAGAAAGGATTGGAACTATATGGAAGAATTGCGGCAATTTAAATGCAATCCCAATGAACCCAGTCCGTTTGCTAATGGGGATTAATGTCACCCACCAAATGTGTCACGCCCCGTCCCATAGGACCGACACGTGACAACCGCTACGACCACTCGAGGAGGGACACCCCCGTCACTCAACACTCGAGTCGCCGCAAGGCTTACCACATCCTGAAAAATTACAGAGTAAAATACAGGAATACCTAGGATGAGCTGCAGGGCAATAATCTGAGTACAGAATTCAAAAGACGTACATGGCACAGATTCGACAAAGGTCTCAAAGAGAAATACAGTCAATAAACATACAACCCAGTTCTAAGTAGAACAATCACGCTAGTGGATCCATGTCCTTACACAATGTATAACATTCAACAAACAACATACATGAAATAAGATCTAGATGAACTAGCCGACGTATGCCCAGCACTCTAGTCCGCCACACCACCACTACTGAGTAGAGCCTGAAAAGGGGAAGAGAGTGAGTAACTAGAGTCACTTAGTGAGTGGAAAAGTACAAATGTTTCATAGAACATGGATAAATATAAAGAGAAAACCGAATCCAAATATGTAGTAATACATATGAGTTTGAACACCCAATATAGATATAAACACAATTATGAAAATGCCGGGGGCGATAATTCACACCTGACCTAACTTGCACAAAAAAAATTTACATTCCATGTAAGAAGAGCTAGGGGAAGAAGCCATATGCAACTTTTAGCATCGCATATGTGCATGAGGACCGAAGGATACCTTCAAGCATCGTATGCATGTTTAATGTGTTTTCTCCCTTAATGCATGTGACATGAAAAATTACAATTTACATTTCCAAGGAGTCCACACAATAAAGACAAAATGAAATTCAAGTGAAGGACAAAGAGAGGGTACAACTGGAATGGTAAGAATATGATCATTGAAAGAGATGGAGTTGTTGGCTTTTTTATTTTTTTTTTTTACCTCTTTTACAATTCCTGTAAGTAACTTGTGAGATGGGGAAAAACTTAATTGATATCGTAGGCATCCATACAGCAAGGCCAGGTTGAAGATACAGGAAAATCAGTAAATATGCGCACAATTGAAACGGTAAAAACTTAGCCATAAATTTGTTATGTTTTGTAATATACTACCTTATTCTCACTCAGGGGCATATTCAAGCTTCTACATATATAACGACAACACACCCATGTGGAATGATTCTTAGGTGGATGCCTGATGTGAGTTAGTTGGATTTGAACTTCTGCTTTCCTCTTAATTTTTGTTTTGACATGGTTTGCGCATGATAATTCAGGGTTACAGTGAAGTTATTTATTCATAGCAGGGCTTTGTCAAGAGAGTTGCAAATGCAAACCCATGTGAAGTGCCAAAAAGGCCTTCAAGTTGGTAAGTGCCTCCAAGGTACATAACAAGAAGACCCCAAGTTGTAAATGTGCAAAAAAAAAAAAAAAAAAAAAAAAACTACCTCAGTGTGGTGACAATTCTTAGGAACATCACAAAAGGAGGGGGGGTTACGGGCGAATGTTACAGGAAAGGTTGCTCACAATGTGCATACTTCAAATAAAGTTGGACACAATTTTTATTGACATGTAATTTTGTCGAACTTGGAAGAGTTGGAATTCTAGGAGTTTAGAATTTAGTTCCTTCTTGTGCAAGACTGCTAGTTGTCATGTACCTGGATTTTACTCCAATATTTTTTGCAATGGTTTTAGTTGTCATGTGCCCAAAATTTAGTTTTATTTTGTGCAAGAGGTTCAATTGTCATGTGCTATAACTTTTACACTTTTCAATCAAATGGCAATTGTTAAGCTGAATTAATATAACCTTTATTTTTGTTCAATATGAATATCTTTTGCACAATACTTGTATGCTTTATACATATACAATGTTGTTCGGTTTGAGGAAATCTGAAATTCTAATTACATGTATTTGCAATAGAAGATAGATCTTGCAAATTTTATATTTACATTTTAGAAGCAGCATTCATATGAGAAGTCATTTACACCAACTTCTATTCTTAATCAAGTGACAAAAATCTTCTACACAATATATACATATGTACATTACTCGACGGCAACATATTTATGTTTTGCGATTAAAAAAAATTAAATAACAAGCTTGTCTCCATTAAAATAAACTAGGTTAAACAAGAGCAATCAAGCTTATTGGCAAATCCAACACCCAATACAAATAAAATTACAACATCAAATTGGCTTGCAAAACAAGCTTCCCTAAGTCATGTCACTTGCCATATACAAATGGAGAAAAACGAATTTCTCCAAAACCAAAATGAACAGGTTGGGAGAGAATCATGGATAAGCCAGACCTCTGTTGGGATCTCTTCAACTTGACGATATCATCATGAAAGTGATCGTCATCACAAGAGCAATAAAAGCATCATTCTAGGGTGATTAGGGTTCTTCAAGAGATTGTTGGGGGTCACGAGGAGGAAAATAGAAAGGACATGGGGCTAACTCATTGGTGCTAAGGAAGAATAAAACAAAACTCCACCATTTGTCAATCAACATGGCAAATGAGATGCTACAACTAGGAAACGTGTCATGACACTTAGGACTACCGATAACGAAGTTAGACCTAATGACTCAAATAGGTATGATTTTAAAATTTCGGTACTCAATTAAAATTTTTTAAAGTTCGATGACTCAAATAGGAGTACCCGAAAAGTTGGGTGACCATTTAGATAATTTATCTTTCTTTTTTTTTAATTCCAAATATTTATTCAAATAAGGAGAGGGTTGACGGCAACCTTTCTAAACATTCTTTCTACTTTGCCACCCAAATATTTAATCTAACCACACTAAGAACAAAGCTTCTCTTGAAATTTTGAGAGTTTGATACCCATACAATTAGTTCATATTATTCATTTCTCTAAGATAATTTTTGTGGTTATAATATTTCTGAGTTTGCCCATTCTACTTTATCAATGCATTGAATTTTTAGTTATTAGATTATCTCCCATAAAAAAATATACCATAATATGGAACCCACAATCATTTCATTCAACATTTCAATTATTCACATTACATATTTCATAATTAATATATTTGTCTAACATAATTGTTTCATTATTTAATAAAATTTATATATTTCACAAATATGTAAATTATATAGAATTAAATGATGTCAATTTATTAGACACTATTTTATATATTTTTTGTTTCGATGAAAATTAAATATCCTTTTTCAAATTGATAAATAAACAAAAGCAATTTAATACAAACCATATTTCTCAAATTAAAAATATGTACCAACATAAGTTAAACAAATACACAAAAAGTGTTGCAAAAACTTTAAAAAAAGAATTTATTATTTAAAACAATGAGAAATGTTGAAGACAAGGCACAAAAAGAGAATGCTTTATAAAAAACAAAGCAAGGAAAAAAGAGTGCACCCAACCATGGAGAGTTTGTAATTGAGCATTTAGTCATTGAGTCTTTATTAAGCTCTTTCAAACTCACCACTCAAGATGCTTTTCGCTAATTTAAACTTTAATATGGATATGTTTTTTAATTTAAATTTCTTGGATGGAACATTGGAAAGAAAAAGAAAAAGTTTTGAATGGTTGTGTTTCCTTTTCTTTTAAAATTAACATATGATTTAGAACTAGTTGTCATTTCTTATTTTATGGTTTTACTTTTTAGTTTTTCTAATTTTAATATGATATCAATACATATAATTACTACTCGATCAAAGAAAATCTTGATTATGATTTATCTAGAAATGTCAATACAACTGGACAAGAGCTACATGATAAAGACCACAAAGAAGTTTTGTAAGCTATAAAAAGCAATTCATTTCTTATTGACTTAAATAACCATCGCTCATCGACCTTCTTCTTTTGCACATCCTCATTCCTTCAAGGAATTGTATAACCTGCATCCAAATCAATCAATTACCAACAAACATCAATAGCATCAAATCATGCACAATGGTTATTGATTCTAGAAACCAAAAGTGCTATTAATGGTATTACTATATATATATATATATATATATATATATATATATATATATATATATATATATATATATATATATATATTCACCCAGATAATTACTTCCAAACTTGGTTCCACGACGAAGAGGATTGTTACACAACTCACATCAACGAACTAGCTTGGCCATGCTTATTATCAGCTCAACAAGTGCCAAAATGGTGGAGCAGATTTCTTCCATGTCTGAGTTTTTGAGATACATACAATAAAGGATTGAAGGATGCAAAAGTTGTCCTGGGATATGAAGATACAATTTATAGTTTGTTATTATCTTCCCTAGAGGTGTTTGATCTCTCATCACTGTCACAGCACTAATCATCAACATGACAGTGAGGACAATGTAGTCTATCCCTTGAACACTCTCCTTTCAGTTGTTAGGGAAGCTCTGTTGACGTATTGTACATATATAGAAGGTGAATAGTGTTTACATAAAAGGTCCTTATCTAATATCTATCAAAATTGACACCCATTTCCAAAGATTGGTTTAACAAGATGCATTTAAGAAGTAGTAATTACAATGTGGAAATTGCACTTTGTTGACCAATACGATATTCATGGCAAGTAATAATTACCATGGAAAAGCTGTTAATTGACATATGGCTTGTAAATTCTTTTTTGCTGATTTGAAAAGACAAATTTCCCCATTTGCCATTTTTAATTTTTGCAGATAAGACGGAGTGATCTTTTTTCTGGGGCATATTATTCTGTGTTTTACTCTTTTATTTCATATTAATAAATTTTATATATGTAGGTAAAATTTATTGATAGATGTTAAAAATATGGTAGTCTCTAATCGCTTGTTGGATCCCTCCTGTTCTCACATTCCATTAGCTTTTATACCTGCCGATGCCAGATATGACTCTGCCTTCAAAATCTTTATGCATTTCAGATGCTGAAATACTACAAATGTTAAGTGTCGAGATGTGAACTGCACATTATGAGTTGATTTAATATAATAATTACTTTTGGCCACGCAAACGTACATGAGTCACATTTATAATTGCATATGTAGTGTTACCTTTGATCTTTTATTTAAAAAAAAAACAAGTTTTAGAAATCTAAAATTTGGATTCCATCTAGACCATCTAAATTAAATATGTTAACTCAAATAATAAAATGTAATTAAATTCCTTATTCAGAATCATCAAGTGAATAATGGACAAACTGGTAATGAGTCCTATTAGTTTTTTTATAAAAGGGGTATAGTCCTTCATTGACATATTCCACTTACCTCTTTATATAAAACCAATGAAACCCATATAAGTTGTTTTTAATAAAATAATTAAAAGAACAACATCTCAATAAAAAACTCAAAGCATTATATAACTCTAAGTGTATAAAGATATCTTGAAAATAAATTCTAAGGGCAACATCTGAGACTTGAGATCTCAAGCTCAATTAAAAGTCCTAACCTAAGTGCAAAGTGTCCAACATAAAAAAAAGCCTCCGGGAAAGTAAGACCCAACTTGATTTTAGCCTCTTTTCCTTTGTTTTGATTTTCAAAGATATCTACCACACCTCCATAGCTTGGACGTACTCAAATTCCCACATCAAGATTTGATTATTAGTGGATTAAGATTCATAACACTAACGTTAGAGACTATGGCACATGAAATAATTAGATCATATTAAATTGCTGCTGAAATGTGAATTTTCATTTTCTTTTCTGATACTTATTAATTTTGCATTATGTACCATAATTATAAATTGGGGGATTCTAGGACGTTGAGTCATGTAAGGCCTATAAAGACATGTGAGATTTAAATTTAATGCAACCATCCATTAGCTCATATTGTTCATTTCTCTAAGGTAACTTTTGTGGCTATACTATCTAAGACTTTGCCCATTCCATTTCATCAATCCATTAAACTTTTGCTTATTAGACTATCTCCCCCATAATACATATACCATAATATTAAACCGAAAATCATTTTATTCATCATTTCAATTATGCACATTATATATTTCACAACAAATATATTTGTTTAACAAAATTGTTTCCGTATTTAATAAAATATAAAAATTTTATGAAATTAAATATTGTTAATTTGTCAGACACTGTTTTATTTTTTTTATGAAAGTTAAATATATTTTCCCAAATTGATGAAGAAATAAAAAAACTTTAATACAAATTGGAAGTTGCAACAAATTTCTTGACTTAAAAAAATTTAAGTTTAGAAAATAAAAAGATTGACGCTTCAAAAGAGAGTTTTTATAAAAAAAAAATAGAAATAAAGGAGTGGATCCCACATAGAGAGTTTGGAATCGAGCGTTTAAACTCACTATCAAAGATGATCTTAGTTGCTTTAGACTTTCATATGGATTCGGTTCTGAATTTAGATTGGCTGGATGCAACACTGCAAAGGAAAGCAATAATAATATTCTGAATGTTGGTGTGCTTTTTTCCTTTTAAAATTAACATATGATATAGAATTAGCTGTCATTTCTTATTCAATGGTATTCCTTTTATATTTTTAATTATAATATGATATATATAATCAAAGCCAGATGAAGGGAAACCTTGATTATGATTTAACTAGAACTGTCAACATAACTCGACATGAGCTACATGTAAAGGACCACAGAAGGTTGGTGAGTTATGAAAGGCATTTCGTTCTTATTGACTTAATTAAACATCTCTTATTAACCTTCTTCCCTACATCCTCATTCCTTTAAGGAACAGTATAATCTGCATCGAAATCAATCAATCAATTATCGACAAACAACAATGTATATATATATACTTACTTCCGCATCTGGTTCCTCTTGGGAGAGCATTGTCACACCAACGACAACAACGAACAAGCTTGGCCACGCTTATGAGCCGCTCAATAGTTGGAGTGATGGCGGCGCAGGCTTGTAGCATGTTTGCATTCTTGATGTATGTACAACAATTGATGGAAGGAAACACAAATGGTCCTGGGATCTCAAGATATGGTTTACAATTTGTTATTATCTTGCCTAGAGGGGTTTGATCTCCCATCACTCTCACAAAACCAGCCATCAACAAGACATTGAGGACAATGTAGCCTAGCTCTTGAACTCTGGCCATCTTCTCTAACTCTCTCTATTCAGTTGTGGGGAAAGCTATGTTGAGGTATTGCATACATATAGAGGGTCCTTAACTGATATCTTCAATATTGACACCCATCCCAAAAGATTGCTGTTAACAAAATGCATTTAAGTAGGGGTAGTAATTATAACGTTGAAGTTGCACATAGTTGACATGTTGGATATTTATTGCAGGTAATTGATTGTTTTTATTGATTTGAAAAGGCCAGCGTTTCCACTTGTCAATTTTAATTTCAGCAAATGAGATGGAGTGATGATATTTCCTGGGAATATTATTATATGTTTTACTCTTTGAGGACTTATTTATAAATTCTATGTGTGCAAGTAATTTTATGGATCAATGTTTGCAATCTAGTAGTCTCTTCTTGTTGAATGCATGGTCTTAGATGTTAAAATGTTATCAATAATAATTGTTGGGATGCAGGCTATGCACTATGAATGGATATAATAAACTATTTACATAAGGCCATGTAGACATACACGATCACATTAATAATTGTACATGTTTTATCTAACAAAAAAAAAAACTCAACCTAATTTAAGTAATCTAAAATTTGGATTGGGTTCTGACCATCTAAATTAAATGTGGAGTCAAATAAAAATGTGTAAATTCCTTTGTCAAAATCATTAGTCTATGAGAGAGAGATTGGTAATTAGCCCTCTAAGTTTTCTTATAAATAGGGCATAGTCCTTGAATGATGTATGCCAATTGGGTTTTGGGCAAAGCTTATGAAGCCCATGTAAGTTGATTTTAATAAAATAATTAAAAGAAATTCATCTCATTTAAAAAATCAAACATCATATTAGTCTAAACATGTAAAGATATCATGTAGAAAGTATGTAAGAAAAGATCAAACTTGAGTAGAAAGTATGTAAGATAGAAAAAGCCACTTACAACTGAACACAACCAATTCAGATATTTAACTCACTGTAGAGGATGTATACATAACTAGAGAGGTTAGACCAAATTGACTTTAAGCACTATCATGTTTTGTTTTGATTATTGTTTTTTAGTAAGATCGCTACTATACCTCCCTAGGTTGGACCTCTCACATTCCAACTATTGGAAAATACCACAAAATTTTAGAAACATTCAACATCATGCGGAAGTGAAATAAAATTGCCATATAAAATAATTGATTTGATGAATATCCTACCTGTAAGTGAGATCTGTAAAATACCATTATGATGTTTCAAATCTTTTCCTAGATGTGCCAAATTTGTTCTTCGGATCATGTTAGATCTTATAGCTCCAAACAAAAGTCCCACACCTCTAGACTACATACTAGATTCCAGAAACAGCCTCCTCTTTCTCTCCGTAATAGCGGCTAGGGTTAGAAAAGAAGAGAAAGATTGTAGAAATACTCTCATAAGAGAGCAAAATTGTTTTTCACACCCCCATTGGGTTAGAGAGAAGTTTTATTTATAGAAACTTCATAAAATAGGATAATCATCATCTTACTATGGAGTCCTAATAGAAATATAATCCTAGAAACTTCATAAAATATAATAAACATTAACCAATTATGGAGTCCTAATAGAAATAGGTGTACTCAAACAATTAAGGCAACTTTGTCTTCAAGTCCTTATTATTTTCATAAATTAGCCGATCTAATCCAACTTTGATCAAAATTCAAGCTTGAGACAAAATCTAACCTAATTTATAATTATATTTCATCCAATGAAGTAAAATTGTAAAGTGATAACTTTATCCCTATAGTCACAACAAGACTAATTATTTTGAATTTATTTAAGTGTAACTCTTTGGATTCATCCCGATTGGCAATGGGAGGATAGCAAAGGACGTGGATGACACCTAGCTAGCCCCGTGGCCCCACATCATAGCCCAATCAAGTACAAATGAGTAGATCGTTATGAACCCTTCCGATTATGATTATCATATGTGTATAAATCCTTCATTCTTGTATCCCAACTGAATGAGAGTGATGAATAATACTAAAGTCACTAAACTTGATCATATGATATTAACCATAGTAGAGTAAGATTACTAAAGTAACCTTTGAGTCCCACCAAATTAGTTTGATTGTCTTGGTCAAGGACTTCTAATCTTACTTACATGTGATCACATAGGATACTAACTCATTTGTTTATGAGAAAACGAATTCTTTCTTAATGATCACCGATAACTATTACTTGTCTGACATAGCAGCATTTTAGATTGACCCTACCAAAGGATAAATTAGGAATAACTACTCTAATATCACACTAGACATTACAGGTACATTATGATCATGATGCCTCAGATCAAAGGCCTACTCATAAGATCATAATCAACAATCCTAATCATTGACAGTCCAAGAGTAAAACCCATATGCTTGGATTGTGACGAGTCATATCCGAATACACCAATCCCAATCATGCATCTATAACACATACTCCCACTATCCTATAGTGTTTGACTGACACTTTTTTTGAAAACATATATGATACAATTCATCAATCTTTAATGTCTAATTAAAGATTCTTTTATTTCTGAACTACTTAAGTGTATAAGTACAAAAGTCTTATAGTGCTCCTTTCATTATCCCATAATGAATATAAGGTTTAACTTAGCACACGTAGACACTATTATTCAAAACTTATTAAAATGTTAACACAAGTTTTACATGAACATTAAAATAAATGTCTATTATTAACAACAAAAACAAATAATATAAACAGAATGGCCTAATACAAATATCCTCGTTGGCATTCGATGGCATACTCTGAACACAAACATGAAATAATACTAATGTTAGAGGTTGTGGCTCATGAAATAATTAGATCTCCTTAAATTGTTGTTTATGAAATATGAGTTTAAGTTTTCGTTTCTGATAGTTATTAATTTTGCATTATATATCAGAAATTTAAATTGGGAGGTTCTAGAATGTGGTGCCATGTAAGTGCTATGAAGTTATGTATGATTTAAATTTCATACAACCATTCCATAAGTTCATATTGTTCATTTTCCTATGATAACTTTAGTGGTTATGCCAACGCCGTTTCAATAATCAATTAAACTCTTACTTATCAAACTATCTCCCATGATAACTATACTATAATATATAACACACAATCATTTCATTCATCATTCAATTATTCACATTATGTATTTCATAATAAATATATTTTTCTAATAAAATTATTTCGTTATTTAATAACATTTATATATTTTAACAAATATATATATTTTTTATAAAATTATATATTCTTAATTTATTAAGGAACTCTTAATTTTTTGTTGACAAAAATTAAATTTATTCCTTCAAAGATGAAGAACTAAAAACAATTTAATACAAAATAAGAGTTGCAATTAATTTCACAAATTAAAAATATTTACAAACATAAGTTTAGAAAACATAAAAATATTGTCTTGCAAGAAATAAAAAAAAGAATTTATCATCCAAAATATGAGAAATGTTGAAGAGGTGGCGTAGAAAGAGAATGCTTCATCAAAATTAAAAATAAAAAAGTGAAACCTACGACTAAGTGTTGGAATGGCGCGTTTAATCATTGCATCTTTATTAAACTCTTCAAACTCACCATTAAAGATTCCCTTAGATGATTTAAATTTTAATATGGATGCGTTTTTTAATTTTGATTTTTGGATGAAACATTGATAACACAAAACTTTTTTTTTTGAATAATTGTATTATTTAATGGTTTTTCTTTTTATTTTTTTAATTTTAATATGTAATAAATACATATAATTACTGCCATATCAAAGAAAATCTTGATTACGATAAGTAGAAATGTTAACACAACTCAGACAAGAGCAACATGAAAAAAATCATAAATAAGGTTGGTGAGCTATAAAAGGCAATCGTTCTTATTCACTTAAATAACCATCTCTCATCAACCTTCTTCTCCACATCCTCATTGCTTCAAGAAATTGTATAACATGCATCCAAATCAATCAATTACCAGCAAATATCAATACCATCAAATCATGCACCACGATCATTGATTCTACAAAGCACAAGTGATATTAATGGCATTACTAAATATATATATATATATATATATATATATATTCCACGAGGAAAAGGATTGTTACAAAACTGACAACACTCAACTGGCTTGGGCATGCTTATGATATGATCAACAGCTGTGGAAATGATAAGGCATTTATTGTGTTTCGGCTTTTCGTACGTGTGTTGTTGTTTAAGTTGCCTTGGATTAGTTGTATCTTGTGTTTTGACTCATTTTTTGGTGATTTAGGACTGAAAAAAGTGAAAATTTGAGTTTTGTAAAAGTACACAGGCAGAGATTGATTTACGTGACCATGTACTTTGCCCGTGTAACTCTCTAATCGAGTTTTAAAAACAATACATGGGCAGTGGTTGAGGTACACGCCGATGTACTTGCCCTTGTAAATCTACATAAGCAGAAGCTGATTTGCGTAAAAATGTTCTTGCCCATGTAATTTTAAGTATGCACGATTTTCATTCCATTCAGAGAGATACACGGCCCGGCTAGGATTTACACGGCCGTGTACTTGGCCGTGTAATTCAAGGGGTATTTAAAGTCCCAAACTTGACCCCTACTTTTCCCAGATTTATTTTTTCTTCTTCCTCCTACCTTTGTTCCTTTTCCTTTGGATAAGAGAAAACCACCATTGCTTGACCTTTATCTTTTCTTTGGTTGAAGATCTTTGAAAGTAAGCTCTTCTTCTTCCTCTTTTCCCTTTCTTTCATGTTGTTTGGATGAGCATGTTAGCCCTAGCTTTTAGATTTTGAATCTTGGTTTGTTATTGATGAATTTGTTGAATGGCTTGATTGTTTTCCTTCATTCTTTTTTGTATCATGAAGTTGATGTGAAGATCCACCAGTTCTACCATGTTGAAGCCATCTCCTCTTGTTCTTGAAATCGGACTACTGTAGCACCGAAAAAGCTTTTCTAAAATTTCTACTTTCTTCATTGTATTAGGAGTTTATCTTCATGGAAATCCTATGGAACTCTTAGAGCTCATGTTCAGGCCAACCCAAACCTTGTTAGGGTTTTTTGGTTTGTAGTATGAAAAATTCATGCTTGTTTTTCTTCTTATGTTTTCTTTTAGTTTTGAGCCATTGTGGCTTTTGAGTGTAAGTGGTGAAAGCCCGGCTCGAGGCAAGGAGTCGGCGGAGAAGCAGCGGCGTTGAGTAGTTGTTCTCCTAAGTTTGTGAACGGTTTAATTGGATTGCATGGTTCTAATAGGTTATGAATACTTTCATATGCTATTTTTTACATATGTATTTTCATCTACTCGCTTATATTGTATATGAATTGATTTATGAAGTGAATTGCAAACCTAATTTGTGAAAGATTGTGAGAAACCCTACTGTTTATTTTCATACCATACAGCATGTTTTTACCGATATTGAATTTAGTAGAAAGAATTGAACATCTTGGGAAATTTGGAAACTATTTGCGTATCTTATTTAAATTTGGTATTTCTATATTCATGTTTTATGATGAGTATATACAGGTGAGCATATGTTTTTTTATAGTCTAGAATTGTGGAGAGATAGTGTTATTGAAATGCTTATATATGGGATTGATTTGGATGGTAACTGATAAGTGTCTAAATGTAAATATTTTTATATATCTATTTCATACAACTAGCATGTAGTTTATGAGGAATTTATGCCCTTTTTGCATTTAATTGTGTGCTATTTAACTTGTAGGGTACAAGGAAGCCATGGGGAACACGAGTATACAATATTGGGCAAAAAAAAGAAGAAAGCGGTCCATGTGCACTATAGCAGTGAACCCGTTTCATGTTACTATCCAGAGACTGTGCAGGCAGTATGCAGGTAGTATACAGACCATATGAAGGCCGTATGGATCGCGAAGTTATGGACCTGGTGCCCTACAAGACACCCATACGGCCCATATGTGGGGTCGTATGATTCCTGGGTATAAAATGGCATTTTTAGGGCTTTCTTTGGGGAGAGAATTTGGGGATTTTTCTGGGGATCAATTGGAGAGCAATCCGAGGTGAAGAAGGAGAGCAACCATCACCGGAAAGGAGATCAAGGATCCAAGGAGCGTGGAAGCGCTCATCGACCTAGACTTCATCTTCTTCATCACCAAATCATCTAGGGAGTTTTGATTATGAGTTTGCTTTGTGTTTTGCTCAACCTTGTTGTTTATTTCTTGTTGATGGCACACTAGACGCCCAAGGCTACCGGGTGTGGTGAACCTTGGAGGGAATTTATCATGTATTTTGGATGATTATGTTTTATTTAATTGCTTGAGTTGTTTGAGATTTAATCCATTGTTCTTCATGCTTAGAACCACTCTAAGGAGAAAACCGTGGTTCTTTTATGAGTTGTGCAAGTAGATGTGACCTACTCACATGTACTAGATCATGAATGGATTAATAGGGGATTCTTGTATCAATACGCTGAGAGATTGGGTATTGGTAGCCCTCAGTATCTCAAGAGTAAACTTAAGATAAGTTTACTCTTATTTTGGGATTTCTTATACGCTTTGCAATCATATGAATGTTGGTTTGGGAGAGATCCCTATTAGCATTTGTATGGGATTAGGGTTCAATCGCCGAGAAATTGGGGTTGTGCTATTTTAGAAATCCTTCGGTCCTAATCACGCTAGCATCCTTTGTTCTTCATCCATATACCATGATAATCCCACCAATGGGATCCACACCCATAGGCCTTTACATTATATTGATCTCCCCATTTGCTTATTGTTTACCTTCTCGCACTTGTCTTTATTTTCGTATTTAGTCTCAAAACCTTTCACTCAAGATTTCAGTTTAGATAATAGGCAGTGAAGGAGTAATAGGAGATCCTTAGCCCCGAGGAATACGATCCTCGTGTCTTCACACGAGGTATTACTTGACGACCCCGTATACTTGCGGGCGATCCATCAAGTTTTTGGCGCTGTTGCCGGGGAGCTTTTTTGGAATTCTAGGAAACTTTTAGCTTATTGTTCTAGCCATTTCATTTTACGCATTTTATTGTTTCTTTTCTTGTCTTTTATTTTGATCTTAACTTTTTACCATCTTCTTGGTTTTGCAAGGTACTGTGCATGACACGTTCAAATCCATCGAATCTTATTACACCGGATAGTGAAATTGAAAGAACCTTGGATCGGAGATTGAGAGAAGTTGGTGAAGGGTTGGGTGCACAAAACATTGAAATTGAGGATAGCGAGTCTTCAATCATAGCCGAAGAGCGACGCACTTTGTCTATTATAAAAGACCTTAATTCACGGGTGAAGAGTTTAGTGTTCAAGCACCAACCGTGGCGTCCAATAATTTTTAAATTAAAGCAAGTACAATCGGCATGGTCCAAAACTTGGTTCAATTTAATGGTCTTGCAAATGAGGATGCACATGACCACCTTTCCCCTCCAAATTTGCTCTACATTCAAGATAAATGGGGTATCCGATGATGTTATCCAGTTGAGGCTATTTCCCTTCAGCTTAAGAGACGGGGCATATCGTTGGCTTACGTCTTTATCTCAGGGGTCAATAAAAACATGGAAGGATATTGTTGAGAAATTTCTTGGGAGATATTTTCCACCAAGCAAAGCGGCCAAATTGAGACAAGAAATTTCCTCATTTAAACAAGGGGAATCCGAAACATTGTTTGAAGCTTATGAAAGATTCAAGGATCTCCTTAGAAGGTGCCCTCATCATGGTTTTGCTTTATGGATGCGAGTACAAATCATCTACAACGGGTTGAACTATGCCACTCGCCAACTCATTCATGCTGCGAAGGGTGGATCACTTAGCAACAAGTACCCGAATGAGGCCGAGCAACTGCTCAAGTCCATGGCAAGCAATGAGTCGCATTGGTTCTCAAGAGGGCCCCACAAAAGAGTGCGGGCATCTATGAAGTGAGTAGCAATGATGCTTTGGCCGCGAAGGTTGATGTGCTAACCCGGAAGCTTAACATCCTTATGGGTAGCAGTTTGAGGTCAGAATCGGTGATGAGTTGTACCACTTGCAGTGGTGGTCATGAAGTTGACCAATGCCCTATTGCTAGCGCCTCTATTGCTTCTATTGAGAATGTCGATTACATTGGGGGCCAACGCAATCAAGGAAATCTGTACAGCTCAACCTACAATCTGGGATGGAAAAGCCACCCAATTTCTCATGGAGCCAAGGTCAACAATAAAGAGCTCCACCACCATACAAATCACAATTCTAGCAGCCACCTGGTGAGAGGAGATTCACCACTGAAGAAGTTCTTACTAAGTTCATACAGAACACTGATTCGAGATTCAATAGTATTACTACTAGCATGGACACGCAGTTTGCAAAAGTGAATGCCCAACTCACTCAACATGCAGGGCAGTTCAATGAGATCGGTTCTATTCTAAGAAACCTCCAAGCTTCAGTTCAGTCTCTTGAACATCAAATGGGGCAACTTGCCAATGCGAATTCTGAGCGACCTTCAGGTAGCTTTCCCAGCAACACAGAGGAAAACCCAAGAGAACATTTGAAGGCCATTGCCCTTAGAAGTGGGAGGCAAGTCAAGACAAGGGTCGAAGTTGACCTTAGTGTCAAAGAAAAAGGGGTAGCCACCAAGGAAGACCCCAAGGCAACTGAAAAAGTCATTGAGGAGAATGACGAGGGAGTGGTAGATCCAAACCACATGTACCATCAAGATCATCCGAGTACAAGCCTCCAATTCCGTATCCACTGAAGCAAGACAAAGAGGATGTGCAATTCAGAAAGTTCATCAACATTTTCAAGAAACTCTATATCAACATCCCGATTGTTGAGGCATTGACTCAAATACCCAAGTATGCCAAGTTTCTGAAAGAGCTCCTCACTAATAAGAGAAAGTTGGATGAAGAAAGCACCGTAGCACTCTCGGGAAATTGCACCGCCATCCTAGAAAAGAAACTTCCGCAAAAGTTGAAGGATCCGGGGAGTTTCATAATTCCGTGCATGATCGAAGGAGGAGTTCAAGGAAATGCACTAGCAGATTTGGGGGCTAGCATCAATGTCATGCCCTACACTATATATTTGAAGCTTGGCTTAGATGAGTTGAAGCCCACCAGGATGACTCTACAACTGGCGGATCGATCAAGAAGAAAGCCTCTTGGGATCGCTGAAGATGTAATTGTCCGAGTGGACAAATTTGTTTTTCCAGTGGACTTCGTCATCCTAGATATCGATGAGGATGTGGAGACACCCTTGCTTCTTGGTAGACCACTCCTAACAACTTCAGGAGCCCTACTTGATTTAAAAGGAGGGAAATTAACATTAAGACTCAGGGAAAAGGAAGCAGTGTACACCTTACCGGCCGCAATGAAACACTCCTTGGATCATGAAAATGTGCACAAATCATTTTAATTATTGCATATGTGTTGTTACTTTCAGTTTTTTTAAAAAAAATAAATTTTAGTAATCTAAAATTTGGATTGGGTCTAGATCATCTAAATTAAGTATGTTGACTAAATTAAAAATATGTAAATTCCTTAGTCAAAATCATCAAGTGAATGATGGACAAATTGGTAATTAGCCCTATAAGTTTTTTTTTATAAAAAGAGTATAGTCTGCATTGACATATTCAACTCACCTCTTTGCATGAAACAAAGGAAACCCATATAAGTTGCCTTTAATAAAATAGGTTAACGAACATCATCTCATTCATAAAATCAAGCATCATATAAGTCCAAGCATATAAAGATATCATGAAAATAAATTCTAAGGGCAACATCTGTGCCCCAAGACCTCAAGCTCAATTAAGAAAACCCTAAGGAAAATAAGACCCAACTTGATTTTAGGCTCTTTTTCTTTGTTCTTGTTTGTTTAAAGATCTCTACCACACCTCCCTAGCTTGGACAAAGACAAATCCAACATCAAGATTTGATTATTAGTTGATTAAGCTTCATAACACTGACATTAGAGGCTATGGTACATTAAATAATTAGATCTCATTAAATTGTTGGTTATGAAATATGAGTTTTCATTTTTGTTTTTGATACTTATTAATTTTGCATTATATACCATAATTATAAATTGGGGGATTCTAGGACGTGGAAGCATGTAAGGCCTATAAAGACATGTAAGATTTAAATTTCATGGAACCATTCCATTAGTTCATATGGTTCATTTCTCTAAAGCAACTTTTGTGGTTATACTATCTATGAGTTTGAATGCCTTTCCACTTTATCAATCTATTAAACTTTTACTTATTAAACTATCTCCCATAACAATAATACTATAATATAAAACATACAATCATTTCATTCGTCATTTTAATTATTCACACCATATAATTTCACAACAACTATATTTGTCTAACAATATTGTTTCATGATTTAATAAATATTTTATATTTTAACAAATATATAAATTTTATAAAATTAAATATTGTCAATTTCTTAGGCACTGTTTTCTTTTTTGTTGATGAAAATGAAATATATTTGTTCACATTGATGAAGAAATAAAACAATTTAATACAAATGAAGAGTTGCAACAAGTTTTGTGACATAAAAATATTTACGTTTAACAAATAAAAGGATTGACATTGGATAAAAGATAATTTTTATAAAAAAGTTTATAAAAAAAGTGGGCCATGCCATGGAAGTTTGGAATTGAGTGTTTAGTAATTGAGTCTTTAGTGGATTTAGACTTTAATATGGATGCGTTTGTGAGCTTAGATTGGTTGGATGTAACATTGCAGAAGTAAAAAAAAAAATTATTCTCAATGTTGGTGTTTCGTTTTTGCCTATAAATTAACATATGATATAGAACTTGTTGTCATTTCTTATTTAATAATTTTCCTTTTTATCTTTTTAATAATAATATGATATATATAATTAGAGCCAGATCAAAGGAAACCTTGATTATGAATTAACTAGAACTGCCAACACAACTAAACATGAGCTACATGAAAAAAATCACAGAAGGTTGGTAAGTTATAAAAGGCATTTTGTTCTTATTGACTTAATTAACCATCTCTTTTCAACCTTCTTCCCTACATCCTCATTCCTTCAAGGAACAGTATAACCTGCATCCAAATCAATCAATCAATTACTGGCAAACATCAATATTTCACAGCATGCACCATGATCATTAATTCTTCAAAGCACAAATGATATTATCAATATATATATATATATATAGGCACACACACACTTACTTCCGCATTTAGTTCCTCTAGGGAGAGATCTAAGGCACCAAATACAACAACGAACTAGCTTGGGCATGCTTATGGTCTGCTCATCAGCTGGAGTAATGGAGGCACAGACTTCCAGCATGTTTGCATTCCTGATGTTCGTACAACAATTTATGGAAGGAAACACAAATGGTCCTGCGATCTGAATAGATGCTCTACAATTTGTCATTATCTTGTACTTAAAGGTTTGCTCTCCCACCACTTTGACAGCAGCAGTCATCACCATGACTATGAGGACAATGCAGCCTAATCCTTGAACTCTCACCATCCTCTCTAACTTTTTCTTTTCAATTGTTAGAGATGCTATGTTGAAGTATTGCATATGTATAGAGGGTCCTTATCTGATATCTTCAAGATTGACACCCATCTCAAAAGATTGTTGTTAACCAAATGCATTTAAGTAGGTGTAGCATTTATAATGTTGAAGTTGCACGCTGTTGACCTGTTAGATATTTATTGCAGCTAATAATTACCATGGAAAGTTGTTAATTGACTTTTTTGGTTTATTTCAAAAGACTAATTTTTCCACTTGCCAATTTTAATATCAGCAAATGAGATGGAGTGATGTTATTTCTAGGATATATTATTATATGTTTTACTCTTTCAAGACTTAGTTATAAATTCTATATATCCAAGTAAATTTTATGGGTCGATGTTCACAATCTAGTTGTCTCTCCATGTTTGATCCATGGTGTTCCGGCATTCCTTTAACTCTTAAAGTTAGTGATACCAATATGACTCTACGCTTCAATCTTTGGGCATCTTAGATGTTAGAATGCTATAATTGATAATTGTTGAGATGTAGTCTATGCGTTATGAATGGATATAATAAAATATTTACATAAGGCCATGTAGATGTACATGAATCACATTAAAAATTGTGCATGTTTGATCTAGCCAAAAAACAAAAAATACCTAAACCTAATTGTAGTAATCTAAAATTTGGATTAGGTCATGACCATCCAAATTAAATATGTGGAGTCAAATAATAACGTGTAAATTCCTTAGTCAAAATCATCAGTCCATGATGGAGAGACTGGTAGTTAAACCTCTAAGTTGTTTTTATATCCATGGTATAGTTCGTGATTGACGTATACCAATTGCCTTTTGGATAAAGCTTATGAAGCGCATATAAGCTGGTTTTAATAAAATAATTAAAAGAACCTCATCTCATTTAGAAAATCAAACATCATATTAGTCTATGCATATAAAGATATCATGAAAATAAATTCTAAGCGTAGAACCTATGGACTGCGAGCTAAAGCTCAATGAGGAAGTCTTTACTTAATTACAAAGAGTCTAGCTCATCAAGAAGCCTCGGGCTAAATAAAACCCAACTTGCTTACAAGGGGCTCATCTCAATCAAAAATACCAAGCAAGAAAAAATCAAACTTAAGTAGAAAGTATGCATGATAGAAAAAGCCACTTACAAATAAACACAATCAATTCTGATATTAAACTCAGTGAATAGGGTGATACATAATTAGAGAGGTAAGACCAAATTAACTTGAAGCACTTTCCCTTTTTTTTTGGTTGTTGTTTTTTTAGTAAGACTTTTACTACACCTCCTTAGGTAGGACTTACATTCCAACATCCAGATTTAATTTTAATGGTCATTAAGCTTCATAATACTAATGTTAGAGGCTTTGGCTCATGAAATAATTAGATTTCATTAAATTAATATTTATGAAATATGAGTTTTAATTTTTGTTTTTACTAGTTATTTATTTGGCATTATATACCATAATTATAACTTGGGGAATTGTAGGATGTGGAGTCATGTAAGGCTTATAAAGACTGGTAAGATTTAAATTTCATGCAACGATTCCATTAGTTCATATTGTTCATTTCTCTACGGTAACTTTTGTAGTTATACTATCTAAAAGTTTGATGCCATGCCACTTTATTAATCCATTAAACTCTTACTTATTAGACTATTTCCAATGATAATTATGCCATAATATTTGACCCTCAATTATTGGTAGTGAGCTGCATGTTGTTGATCTTGATCATATTGGCAGTGACAACATAAGAAATAGTGGCAGATTGTGAAAAATAATTTCCAGATTTGTTAAGTAGGTGCATATCCTGAATTTTAAGGCCTAATTGTTGATCCTTCTAATGAATGCTATGATGTAATTCAGAAAGTTGGTATGCAATGTCTCTGCTGACAACTCTCCAGGAATTAAGCTACAGATTAAGAAACAAAATGTCTTGCATGTTGCTGAAATGCTCAAAAGTGTCCACCCCCTCTCTCCTAGCTTGCTGCATATGTGGGAGTATAATTTCCTTTTCTCAATTGTATATATATAGATATGTATATATAAATATATGAGAGAGTGTATAAACTACATTTATTTATAATATAAAAGTACAACCATTAGTAAAAGATGGAACTCATACAACAAAAAGTCTACTAGAAGCACAACAAGAGGAAGTGATAGAAAACAAAATAACACATAAAAACTAAGAACATAAAAAAAGAAAAACATTCTCACTTAAAAAACCCTGAACATGAGCAGGCTCGTGGGTATCTCCATAATAACAATGGAAAGGCGTAGCCTCTGGTCTCAATAATCTGTTTGGGGTTACACAAATAGCCCCCTTTGGAATCTCTGAAATCTAGGCTCCTCTTGAATGCAATTATTGTATCCTCCATCTTTTGTTTCTTTTGCTCAAGTATTGAAGAGATCCAAGATAATAATAAATAAGTGACTTCAGCATATAAAGAAGGTAGCCAAAGAAAACAAGAATACAAAATGCGTTTGTTTCTTTCTATCCACAAAATCCATATGAAATTTTTAGCTAATATCACAAATGTTTCTTTATGTGGTCCTCTGAGCTAGGCTTGCCAGGCTCCAAACATATCATGAAGAGAAATTGGGAGTATTAATACATATAGGCTTCATCCAAAGTGTTCTAAGATGCAACAGACCACTGGGCAAAAAAGAAGTAAGTGATCTATTATTTAAATTGCCTCATAGCAAAATACACAGGTGGTAGTTGGAAGTCTACTGCATTTCATTTGGCTAGATTTTCCAAAGTAAGGATTTTATTGTCCCAAACTAGCCATGTGAAAGCATTGACCTTCCTCGAACATATCCCTTTCTAGATTGCAAGGCTGATTTGGCAGCATAGACCTTCATCAATTAAAAAGTTGCATAAGAATTTGACGGGGAAAATGTCTTGTAAGCTTCCAACATTTCAGATCCTTAGATTCATTTCCCAGTCTGGAGTATCAATGTTAACAATAGGTTCTATTTCTCGCAAAAAGGCTGATAACAATGGTGCAAAATCAAATATTGTTTCAAAAGACAGTTGTGAGGTTATGAATGCATTTGGCCATAAAGGCCTAGGAGTTCGACCTCTAACTTAGCCATCATACCAAAAAAGCATAGAAGTTCCTTCTTGGATAATGTGGGAGAGATAGGTCCTAAACTTTGGGAGGCATTGTCGGAGGCCCTTCCAAATGAAATATTTCTTCAAAGTGGTTTGAAAAAGTAAATTTCATAGTGGAAATTGTTGGATATAGTTAAACTAAATGATTTGATGAGTGCACCAATTATCCTATGTTACAATTATCCACCACCATTTCCCTAACAAAATCGAGTTGAAATATGAAAGATTCAAAATTCCCCACTCATCCTAATGTTTGGGCTGACCGAGTCTTTTCCAACTAGCTAGTTTTTAACCGGCTTTGTTAAGATCCATTTCCCGCCACAAAAAATCTTGTTGTATCGGTCTATTATCCATAGAACCCAAGATGGAAAGTTGAAAATCAATATCCAATAAGTGGAGATAGATGTCGGGACTGTTTTAGGCAATGTAATTCTTCCTTTTGTGGAAAGTAATCTTGATTTTTAAGCAGTGAGTCTTGCGACCATTTTGACTAAAATATTGTTTCAGTTTTGATGTCGAGGCCTTTTGCTTGATAAAGGGACCCCCTACATAAGTTAAGAGAAGTCAAATTGAGCAGTTTAAAGTTTTAGGTAGTGAAGTGTCTGGATAGTTTGTAAGATCAAATGAGTACAAACATGCTTTTTGAAAGTTTATGGCCAAAGCAAATAGAGTCTCAAATAAATATAGAATGAGTTTAAGAATGCGAATATCTCCTTATCTAAGGACCTGTTGATATCAAATATTACCATTAATAGTATCATTGACAAGGATGGAAGCTTTAGAAGTGTAAAGAATGCTTGTGATCCATGTGATCCAACGATTGCCAAAGCCTCAACCAAAAAGAAGCCCTAAGAGGAAATTCCAGTCAACCATGTCAAAACCTTTGCAAAATCAACTTTAATAATTATGCCTAGTAACTTCCACTTTGTAGGCTAAAAATTGCCTGTTCTACCACCACAATGTTGCATAGGATACATCCTCCTGCAATAAAGGCGGACTAAGGGGCTTCAATCACATATCCAATGACTTTGCTTAGTCGAGTGGCAAGAATTTTAGAAATAACGAGTATGTAGATTGCCCTCTTTCTCTGACTCTGTATGGGAGAGGATTCCTATTTCCTTACAAGTGTCCAAATGATCTAGTTCCTTAAGGATTGAAAGCTTTTGGAGTTTGATAGAACCAAAGCTGTTTTTGGCCCATGGAGACTTTTATCGGTGAGTCTTCTAGATCGAATGAAAGCTCCACATCCAATGGAGATTTTTATTTTGGTTCTTCCCACTACGTATGTATGAGCTAAGCAAACCCATGTATGGTACACCATATTTGTTCAAACCCGAATGGACATAGTGCAAATGTGTGTTCTCTAGATATTAAGCGAATAGGAGTGTGATGTAAACCAAATCTTAGTAGATTGCATTGTGAAAGTTTTAATGTACAGTGCTAGCCTTTCCAAATTAACGAGGAACCGGTCTAGTCTAACCCATGTTGGGTCTAGCTGACCATTTAAACAAGTGAAATGACTATCGATGGAGGAAGGTTCCACAAGGTTTAGGTCTCTAATTAATGCCTGTGTTTGAAGTATGTCATCTCTATTAAGAATTCCCTTGTTCTTATCTTGTGGGGAAAATATACCATTGACATCCCAGCAAATCACCCAAGGAAGTGATTTATTACGACTATAGATGTTGATTTCACTCCAAAAAAAGTATTTTGAGTTTCATATCATTTGGTCCATATATAGAGGTACAGAGTCAATTGCTATTTGCAAGGACATTTGAGAATCCAACAAAGAAAAAATTGGCTAGAATGAATCACTGTCCTTGGAAACCATTCTAACCTATAGTCATGCCCCTAGAGAATTCTTGGGAGGGAGAAAAGAAAAAAAATATCTAGTCTATGACCACCTATAGAGCTCCAGGTTACTTGATTGATGGAAGAAGGTGGCATCACGCCAAGGTGGTTTCATGCGTCCCAAATGTCATCAAGAGAGTTGTATATTTTGCCATGTTCTAAAATGTGATGTCTCAAAGATGGTAGAATGGCATTACGAGCTTTATTGGCTATATTTTAGTCAATGACGGACTCAGTATGGGCTTGGCTAGTAGTTAAGTTTGATTGCCTTGGATTTAAGTCTAAGCCTTTCTTGGTGATGGGCTCTTCTTGGGAGTTTTGAGTTAGCCTAACAACTAACTTATTCAAATGTATGGGTCCCTTAGGACGAGAAGATTTCTTGTGTCCCATGTGCTAGTGTTGTGCGGATTTAATCCTCCACTCAACACGTGTCTTTGGTTGATTGGTTTACATGATTTATGTATCACTGTGCATTATACTCAGCTCCAAACATGTCATAACATTTCCAGCTTGTGTCTCAGAAACCAGTTGTACAGTGATTGATTTGAACATCCATGGGGAAGCTTTTTATGAGTTGTTTATTGAGTCAACTGAGTTCTGGCCACCCATGTTTCTTTGTTTAGAATTGGTTTCAGCATTCGGTCACGGCTGAACAATCAGCATAACCATTTTCGGTGGTGAATACTCTAAATCACTTTCGTGAAGGGATAAGTGTTGTCTATCTGTGTTTTGGCTAGTGATATCTATATTCTCCTCAACACTTCTTGAGCTAGCCGGTGCTTTCCCTTTTGCATCTTTAGTGAATGTCTGCCTCTTGGGAGTAACCACCAAGAAGTTGGTTGAAGATTTCTGCTAAAACCTTTTAATCGTACAAAATGCGTTGGAGCTCCCCATTGTTAGTGTATCCAGAAGTGACAGTAATTATGAACTCTTTGTGAAGATCAATTTCTGATTTTATAGTCTCCTATGACAAAATAATGAAAAGTTTGGATCATTGCAAGGATAGATGGCTGTCTTTGAAAGTTTGTTGCTATGTTCTTTATAACCTACATTTTGTGGTTTCCGTTTGAAGTTTCTATGGCTGGATGGACTCTCCACCAAGCAATTAGCTACGATGTTGTGGACGAATGATTAAAAGACCAACCATGTGGCATACACTCATTGGTTATAATTAAGTCTATGTGGCATTAGAACGTTGATAAACGTTCATATTATTTTTCAGTTTTCATTAGTAGTTATAACTGCTTGTTGAAGAGGCGTGAATGCCTTATTAAAAATTTGTAATGAGAGGAACCTTGAATACATCAACTTCTTCACTTTCATCTATAAAGAAAACCTTTAGTCTTTAATTTCTTTCTATCTATTCTTCTCTCTAAACCCATCAGATGTGCCCCAGAGCCATGCAATCATGACATGTCACTAGATGTCTACACTAATGCATTGCATGACCTGTACGAAGCCAGCAGCCACATCTTGAGTCATCCGGTGAGCCCTGTCTTTTACCAGCGGGAGTTGGTTTTTAATTTGGTGGGCAATGAGTGTCCGTCCTTAAGTCCTTTTCTATCTATCACCTCTGAGTTGTCCTCATGAGGCTTGGCGAAAGACAAGCTTGCCATTTGGGCAAAAGAATTTTATGGGCAAAAGCTTTGATACTTCGAACGTACAACTTCGAACAGGTTCAAGCATCTACATGATCTCCTCCAACACACACACACACACACACACACACACACACACACACACACATAGAAAGTGAAAGTATTGTTAGTTCATGTCTAATGTTTTGGTTAATTAATTTGGATGTAGTTGATAGTGTTCCTCCAAATTAAGGCATGAAAGAAGATGATCGATGGGTGCTTAATTACTAGTCAAGAAACTCAGAGATTTTGCTATATATGACATTGTAATGGTTCATCTCACCATTCTCTTCTTTTGTTGTTTCATGCTGATTAGTTGATGAAAAGAAAAATTATCACAATAATTTTCACTGATTGTGTTTTTTATCACGAGTGGTTATATGGATCATAATTAATTTTCTGGTGATTGTGCTTGAATTAATTATTCAATTGTAGAAAACGAATAGCATCGTCGAAATTGAAAGAGTGGATAAAGAGTTAGGCCTAAGTATATACCTTTTTTTATAAAAAATGAGACAAACACAATTAGTTAGGAAGAAGGGGACGGGTTGAGAATTGATCATTCAACCCTTATGTTCTTATCCAGTGACTTCTCGTTTTCGATTGAAGGTCTATACCTACAATGGGGTCACGTCACCACCACATGCATCTAGTGAGACTTATATTCGGGACACTTAAATGTCGCTCACCAAGTTTGTCGCAATGGTAGAATACATTTGGGCTAGTAACACTTCAGGTCTTAATATGTAGCTTTCATATGCCTTTAATTTCCCAACCTCATACAAATATCTCTAATTATTATAAACCGTTAATTAAATAAATTTATTATCTCATAATGTTTCACTTGTACATTAACAGGTCGCTAGCAAAGCCAAGAGATGAGAACAAAGACAACTAAGGAAATTTCAAAGTTCCTTATTTCATGTAAAATCAAATGAAACCATTGTTCGTCCTGCTCCATATATCTTTCATTTTCAAACACACTCCAGATTACTATGTGTGAAACCAATCAATTTAAGTTCTAGAGTTCAAAAATAAAAGTGAAGAAATAGAGCAAACAGATCAATTTAATTTCTAGACTTTAAAAGATAAAAGTGAAGAAGAAATGGAGTTGGTAACCAATCTATTAATTCCATTGACTGAAACTCTGCAGTTTGAGTGACAGTTAGTTGTAAATCTAAACCTTCCAACAAAGTAGGAAAAAAGAAAAATGCAAGTAGTGTAGTGGGAACATTTCTATTGGGAGAACTAGCACACTTACAGAACTAGGTGCATAATTCTATGAGGTTCCAGACACAATGCAGTACATGGTCTTGTATATGGCTTGTTATTTTATATAATTACTATTCACACCTTGTTCACACCTGTGTAACCATTAGAATTTAGTTTTCAAAAAACATAACTTTTAACACGGGCATGTTTAAACCCGTGTAATTCTCTGTATGTCAATATGACCTTCAATGCAAGCATGTTTAGGCTCGTATATGTCTCCTTACTTCATGGTGTATATCCCCGTTAAAGAATAAAATGAATGACATAAAAGACATGCCAATACTTTCTAAACTTTACTTTTCTTTACTTGAGAAACCATAGAACAAATATTAGTGAATGTTAACACTCCAATGCTTCTAAACTTCAGTTTTCATCACCTGAAAATACTATGGAGAGAAAATTCAATACAAATGGTGTTGCAACTTTTGAAACACTCAATAAAAAGATTACAAAATGCACACTTTGAGTTCTAGGTGTGAAACACTTTCCTGAAGGATAATTAGCCCCTCACAATGTGTGTCAGTGTTGAAAGCTAAATCTTTAAGATACAAAAAATTCCCTCAGTATGTTGCACACAACATAGTAAGCCTTAAAAAAATGAAGAATGTGTTTGTTGATGCACTTAGAGTGACGTTTTTCAAATGTTTTATATCTCTTCAGTTAACACTTAAGTGTTTTTACATAGAATTCAGATTTGGAATTTCTAACTACCCCTTTAACATGAAAATATGCATTAAAACAACTATAACTCCTTTTATTACACCAAAGGATGGCTTCTAACTATATATAACTCCTTTATTACACAAACAGATGCATCTTAACTTCTCTAAGTTCCTACTTACATGAAAAGGTGTTTCTAATAATTACAATTACTATAGGATATGAAAGGATGTCACAAAAAATTATAATAATCCCCGCCATTTTTAATATTGAAAAAAAGTTACTAAAAAGAAGAGAAAATAGATTACATAAATAATTGTGGTTTGCATCTTGAACCCTTACATAGTGGAAGCCATTACATCATGACGAATGAAATGGTAGACATGTCTTTGAACTATATATTCATATGAAGTGAAGAATGACTATTTCCACGCAACCATTTTTAATTCCTCCTTTCCAAATATAGGGTTGACACATGAAGGCCATGTGTCCCGTATCTTCATGAGTGCTTCAAAGTCAAGTTCCTAACCCCTTAATGCAGCACCACTTCACACTCACATAGGTAGGACCCTTCAAGAGTACCCTCCCCATTTGGTACTCACAAAAAACAAAAAAACAGTTTATATGCCTATTAAGAGTTATTGCTCACCCTAAATATCATAACGACTTTCAAGCACTATTACTTTCTTAGGATGAATTAATATTATACTAAGTGTTCAGTTGAGGTTCTCTCATTCGTGATGAGAATGAATGGACTTAAGTCCCATCCCTTTTGAAGTTCTCTCAATATGGTCCCTTTGTAATCCTTTTGTTGAAGGATTAGCCAAATTTTGACTCGAACGTACAAAATCTATAGTAATTACACCTATAGAGATTAAATCTCTCACGTAACTATGTCTAAGACCAATGTGCTTTGATTTTCCATTATACACTTGACTATACGCCTTAGCTAAAGTAGTTTCAGTGTCACAATGGATATAAACTGGTGTAACTGATTTAGTAACTACTAGAACATCAAACATTAAATCTCTTAACTATTCCACTTCTTAACTAGCGGATGCTAATGATATAAATTTTGAGCCATTGTGGAGTCCATAATACAATTTCATTTCCTTGATCCCAAAAAATCACACCACCTCCAAGCACAAAAATCCATCACTAGTTGAGGAATGATCTCCACTATTAGTGATCCAATAAGCATCCATATAATCCTCTAGAGCATAAGGATATCCACAATAGTTAATCCCATAATTAATGGTTTCTTTTAAGTAGTTAATAATTCTTTCACTCCATGCCATTGCATGTAACCTAGATTACTAATATATTAACTTAGTTTTTCTACTACAAAAGCGATATCAGGTCTAGTGCATGTCATTACATGGATCACGGATCCAATTATTTTGGCATATTCGAATTGATTGGATCACTATTATTAATCGTGAATTTCATTCTAGGGTCAAATGGAGTGGAAATAGCACACAATCGTAATGATTGAATTTTGTAAGAACTCTTTCAATATAATGAGATTAAGAAAGTGTTATAGTTTCTCAATCTCTTACAATCTTTAAAACTAGGATAACATTTGCCTCTCTCATATCCGACATTTTAAAGTTTTTTGATAAAACCTCCATGGTTTTCTCAACTTGTTTTAAATACATACCAAAATTTAACATGCCATCCACATATAAACAAATAATAACACCTTGTTCAACAATAAACTTGCTATAGACACATTTACCACATCCGTTAATCTTATATCCATTAGCAATGATAATCTCATCAAATTTTTGATGCCATTGTTTTGGCGGTTACTTAAGTCCATGCAAAAACATAATTAGTTTGCATATTTTCTTTTCTTGACCGGGTAAAACAAACCCTTCTGGGTTGTTCTATATATACTCTTCATTTAGTTCACCATTCAAAAAGACTGTTTTGACAACCATTTGGTGAATTACATGATTATGAATTGATGCAAGAGCAACGAGCACTCTTATAGTTGCTATACAAGCAAATGACGAGTAAGTACTGAAATAATCAATACTATGCTTTTGTTTAAAGCCTTTAGCTACTAACCTTGCCTTTTGCCTTAAATCTATCTATTGTTCCATCCACCTTCATTTTACTTTTGTAAATCCATTTGCATCTAATAGTTTTAGATCTTGGTGAAAGAATAACAAATATCCAAGTATTGTTTCCCATGATAGAGTCTATTTCATCATCAATGGCTTCTTTCCAAAACAAAGCATCATGAGACTTCGTAGCCTCATCAAAAGTCTTTGGATCCGTTTCCATGTTGAAGCAATAAGATTTGTTTTACTACTAATTTCTTCTCTAGTTCCTTCTACTAGATTCATAAAATAATCATCACCAAATTTTTTTTTTTTTTTTTTTTTGCCTCTTGCTTATACGAAGATCAACAATTTCATTGCCATTTTGTTTATTATTTAATATCATTTCATATTTATTTTGGTCCACTAATGTATTATGTCCAACTTTAAGAATAGATCGGAACCTATTTTCATTAAAAATAATATATCTTGATTCAATGATTGTGTATACTGAAGTCAAATCGTTGGCTTCAATAACCATAAATCTATATGCTTTGTTATTGTGTGCATAACCCAAAAATACACGTTAAATTCTCCTATTACCTAACTTTTTCCTTTTAGGTTATGCAACTTTTACAAGTGCTCTACATTCCCAAATAAAACTCTATGATAGTTAAGGTTTACCTTTTTTTTGTTAAAAAATTCATATGGGGTAATTTTGCTCTTTTTGTTAGGAACATGATTAAGAATATGGCAAGCAGTAAGTATTGCTTCACCCCATAACCATAACTCAAACCAGCCTTTATTAGCATTGACTTACCCATTTCAATTAACACTCAGTTTTCCTCTCCGATATTCCATTCTGTTGTGGTGTATATGGAGCTGTTGTTTCATGAACAATAGGGGTGGATTCAAATTACTTAGGATCATAATATTCACTACCCCTACTAGACCTTAATCGCTTGATAAATATCTCATAATGAAATTTAACTTCATATTTGTAAATTCTGGATTTATCTAAATCTTCAACCTTAGAACTCAATAAAGATGCATAACAATATCTACAATAATCATCAATGAAAGTAATATAATATTTTTTACCACCTTGTATAGGTGAATTATGTGGATCTCCTATGTCACAATGATTGAGCTCTAATATGTTTGTAGTTTTTTCAACATTTGGAAAAAGATTTCTTGTGATGTTAGTAAACATACAAGTGTCACATTTTTTGTTATCTTTTTTCACAAAAGGAATTAAATCTTATCTTGCCATTTCATGCATTCTTTTGAAGTGCCCATGTCCAAGTCTATTGTGCCATAAAAATTCATTTGATTGAAGCATGTAAGATCTTGTTCTTTATTAATATTCAACTTGAACATCCCATTACAAAAATAACCCTTCCCAACAAATATTCTGCCTTTGGAGAGGATGAAATTATCTCTCTCAAATACAAGATTAAACCCAAAACTATTAAATAACCCAAAGATGCAAGATTTTTCTTCACTTGGGGTACATAGTATATATTGATAAGAGTTAGTTTCTTGCCAGATGTGAACATAATTTCTATACTACCTAAAACAGGTATAGTAGTGATAATTGTATTCCCCATGTAAACAACGGTTCCTTCTGGTATGGCCTCTATCGATTTGAATAAAGATTTATCTTTGCACACATGGCTAGTACTTCAGGAGGCCACCCACTAAGCATATTCTTCATCAATCATGTTGATCTCCATGATAACCACAACTAGGTTGCTTTCTTCACTAATTAGTGTTTTTCCTATTGACTTCTTGAAGTGTTCACAATCCTTCTTGAAATGGTTAACTTTGTTACAAAAATAACATGCTATTTCTTACTTCTTTTTATTCTTTTGTTGCGTGCCACCATGAAGTTGCCTTTTTGAAGCATGCTTAGGAACTTTTCCTTCTTTCAAAATATGAACCTTGTTTGAGGGTTTCTTAGGATTCATTTGAATCCTAGAATCTGCTTGAATTTGAAGAGACTTAGCCAATTTTGTAAGAGAAATGACCTCCTTTTTATGTTTTAGACTTCTTTTAAAGTCAATACAAAAAAGAGGAAGTTTATCAATGTTTGTTGAGACCATAATTGTCTAATCCATGTTTAAATCATGTAACTTAAAATGGTTTAATATTCTTTCCAACTAATTAAATTATTCTATAATTGGCCTATCATCATTCATTTTAAAACTACTAAAGCAAGAGATAAAAACTTTTTTACTCGTAACATGCTCTGTCATGTGTTTTCTCACAAACTTTCCAATAAATCCTTTGTTGTCTTCTCTCCATAATGGATGTCTAACAAAGAGTCTTACTTAGCATTGAGGATATACCCGCTACAAATTTCATCATCCATTTTACACTTTTGACATCTACTTTGGTCGGCAATAGTTTTATCGTCATGCTCTAAAGGCTTGGCAGTGTTGAGGAGATATGTGATTTGGAGAGAAACTAAGAGAAAGTAAATCCACTGTTGCCAACGCAAAAAGTTTCTTCCATCAAACCTTTCATGCTTCACGAAATCAGTGATCAAGAACTTTAAAATTGATATCATTTCTTACAGAATAGTAGTTTTCCTTAAGATTATTGTAAATTTTGAAACATTCAACAAAGAAGAATACAAAATACACACTTTGGATTCAAGACATGAAACACTCTCTTAAAGTATAAATAGCCCCTTACAATGTATGCCCAGGTTGAAAGCTAAGCCTTTAGGATACAAAGAATCCTCTTACTATGTTGCACACAGCAAAGCTTTAGAGAATGAAGAATGTGTTTGTTGTTGCACGTAAATAGAATTTTCCAAATGACTTATATCTCTTCATTCAACACCTAAGTGTTCATATATAGAATTGAGATTTTGAAGTTCGAACTACCCTTTTAACATGAAAATATGTATGAAAACTACTATAACTCATTTTATTACACCAAAGGGTGCATTCTAACTATATATTACTTTTTTATTACATAAAGAGATGCTTCCTAACTTCCCTAATTTTCTTCTCACATGAAGCTACAAGACATGAAAGGATGTCATAATAAACAAATGTGCAATATTAAAACTATTATAACAAATACAGCAACTGGTCAAAACTTCACAAGTTTTAGATATGAGAAATAGCCCCTTAGAGCATATAACTTATTAAACATGACTAGTTTCATTATGAAATAATCAAGGAACATCATATTACAAAGTTATGCATAAGAGAAACTTTCACACAGTTGTCAAAGTTCAAATAGCTCATAAAGTGATAAAAAGAAATTAAAGCTTTTGTTATCTCCCTAAATTCAGAGTAGAAACTAAATAGTTTAGAGAAACAATTGAAGTAAAAAATAGTTGTTGCAAAACACTGCGTAGGCACATTAACTAACCGCTAACAACTAGTTTACATTATCTTAATTAATAGCAAAAGATATCCAATAATTAAACAAAGGACTCTTTTGGTAGACAAGATATGATAAGAGCTAATAGGATAGGAGTAGAAAAGTATATTGGCATGATAAGCTCAATTCCAAGAAAGCCCAAGTTCCATTTATTGACTAGTACAAACCTAAAGGTAAATAATTTCAACAACACATAAATTAAAATTAAAAAATGGTGTTGGAAAATGATTTTTCTTAGTGATATGAAAACACAAATATATGACAATGACAAAACATGGCATCACCAAACCAACTTCCACGTCACTGATTACTAGCTTGAAGTTCAAATATACCACCATAAAAGAGGTCAATAGACATTACAAAAGACGTAATCCTGAAGCTGCAAGATGTATAAATAATAATGTCCTTAGTTCATAACAAGAAGTTCCTTTGCCTAATTGTCGACATACTTGAAAAATCACTTGTCAAACAATTTTTGTCATTTAGGAAGCCTAATCCAATAATGAATTGCTTTGAGGAAACTAACAAATTGAACATATTTTTGGACATAAAAAAAGCATTGTTAGTTGTGGCAGGGTGTTATGGGTAAATAATTAGTTCAACTCGCTAGCAAGAATTTACATAACAAGCCAAACAATCAAAGGAAGGAGACACATAAATTGATAACCAAGTTTAGCACACCAATTGTCCATGTTTAGGAGTAAAGCGTGGAACTAAAATTCCATTAAAAGAAGAGAATAAATATGAGTAGAATTAATACTCTAACTCACCCTCACAATGAATACAACAACCCGTTCCAAAGTGCCAGATGCCATCCTCTCACCTTAATGGCTTCTAAATCTTAAGGCTAGGTCTCTTATATTGAAGACTCTATGTACCGAATATAGCACAATCCACTTTTATAATTTCTGCATTTCCTAACTTGGACGCCTTCCACACTTAGATGTTGCACTTCCATTTGCAGTTGCGCTTGCAACACAGTCAAACTGCTAATCAGATTGGGTTATAGCTTCCCACTGTGAGGTAACCTCTCTACTACTTCAACCCTCTCAGTCGTCCAGCTCGAGTCGATGCAGTTGAATCCTCCCAATCTCAATATGCCAACAATAAGCTTATTTTCTCATGTCATCTTAGAAAGACCCTCTTCAAATGTAAAACCCACCATTTTAAATCTCAATCATCGGATATTTTTGAAAATTTGTTTTACTTTTTAAACTTTAAAAACTCATGATCTTATCCCTGTAACCATTAGATCGTGTGGAGGAAGCAACGAGAGGATTTCACCGATACCTAGCCTCGCCTTTCTCTTAGTTTTAGTGAACTTCCAGTGATGACGAGAAAGAAAAGGTCTCATCTATTTTTTGGTTCACGACTCTTTTGTAGTAAGCATCCTCTTTCTCGGATCTAGGGTTTTTATTGTTAATTGTTTGATCGAAGTGGTAGAAGACTGATTTTTAGATAGATCTGTTATGCTTTTGGTGTTTTGGTGTGTTAGGGTTTGATTTCGATAGCTATTGTTTGTATTTTGTTTTATGTTTCTTTATAGGTTTTGTTTGATTTTTGTTAATGTGGTTTGTGATGGATATAGCTTGTCTCAATAAGATAGATCAATGGCTGTGTCAATCTCTTTAACATGGATGAATTATGTTAATCGGGCATGCGCTTTCAACCTCTCGTTATCTATTGCAATTTATTTAGTATGATGTGCATGTCTTGATGTCCACTTAATCAGTGCAGCTTAGTGAGTCTTTGAATATCAATTTTGTTGCCAGTGAATGTTGAGGACCTGATAATGCAATCGAAGAGTATAGACTGACTTAAAAAAAATAAAATAAAATAAAAGAAGCAATACAATAGAATAGGCATATTCTATAGCACTTAATAAGTCCCAGGTTACGCACTTGAAATTTGTGGTGAAGTGATTATCTCCGGGCATTTATATGATTCTGAGAAGCTGCGGGCCATGATTAGGCGACATGACATCTTTTGTACATTCTTTATGTTGGTGAAAAAGGCATCATGATTAGATTAAAGAATAATTCTATTTTCGATTTAAGAAATAATATGGTGGCATTTTAGAAATTTAGGATAGGTTATGGCTATGGTGGAATTTCAAAGTGAACTTCAATGTATTTACTGTTGTTGCCTTCTTTGTACATGGGATTAATTAGTTATTGCACCGAAAATTTATGTTGATTTGAAGGGTAAGGCTTTCATGGGTTTACATGGGGTAGGTGCCTGCTAGGGTGAAAAAAAGAAGAAGAGAAAAATGCATTGTGTATCCCGGTGTTTGGTTGTGTAGTTAGTGTTTAGAGCCTTGATCAGGGCTAACTAAAGACTAATGCTTGTATTTAAGTTTTTGAATCTAAGGCAAGTATTATGTTAATGTTATAGGGTCTTTGCCCGAATCCTAATTTTTCGCGTTCGGGAGGTTGTATAGTTTGGGGATATTTTTCAGGTAAGTAAATCACGTATATACCCATATATTGTATATATAAAATTCAGATTTCTAAAAGTAATTCACATAATTATTTAATTATTTTGGGTTTTATTGTGAATAAATTTTCATGATATTATATTTAATTATTTTTAGTTTAAGATATTATGCATATTAATATTTTCAAACTTATTGATCATTTATGCATATATTTATTTATTTAATGATTTATTTAATTGTTATTTATTTAATTGATTTGAAATAGTTTGAGTTATGCTTATTAGAAAAAGAGATCACCGAATTTCATTATTTTGTGTTGACACTGATTTTGAACGCGACATATTTTAGCATAGCAAATTGTAATCCCCAATTAACTTTGCAATAACCCTATCATTGGGGGTTAAACATTGACCATGTCGACATAAATTTCTGATTATGATAAGAAGCTATAGTTTCGAACCGTTCGGTCGGTGGAGAATAACAACCTCTTATAATCTGGCATGGGTCACCGAGGATTAAAAAATGAACTCTGATGATCTAACTCGGGTCACCGAGTTTAAATATATGAATTCTGTGATTTTGTTTTTGGCATTAGTTATTTGGGGAACATATATTGATGTTTACTTGGAAATTTTTGTTTCTCTGAAATGTTCTGATGTCTAGGTTTTATTTTTTATATTTATTGTATAACATTACTTTTAAGTACATTTTTGAAAGCATTGAATTTTTGTGATCTCTATATTATTAGTGTTTTTAGTGGTTGCTTACTGGGCTCGTAAGCTCATAGATAATTGCTCTATCCTTTTCAGTTCAAGAGTAGGTTTGTGGTGACTAGATTAGCGGGGACCGTTGCGTGGACACCAGGTGGCTACCAGAAGTTTATTTTTTCATTGTGGCTTAATAAATCTGTTATTTGTTTAAGACTTTGAGTTTTGCACTGTTGGTCTTCTTTGGATCTTAGTTGTAAACCTGATTATTTCTTTTCTTGAATTCTTTTTTTCTCTTTGAAATTAGTGTGTTGTTATGATTTATATTTGAGAGACATGTATTGAGGCTTTGTGTACCCACTTGGTCTCAGCCTTGGGGGTATACGGCCGTTTGTCGACACATCGAGTCCGGTGAGCCGGGTTATGGGCGTGACATCAAAGATAGCTCTCGGGGTATTTCCATCTTGCCAAAGATGGCATTCAAAGATTTATGTATCTTTTTTCCAAACTTGATTTTCATTCATCCAATATTGATCTACATAACCTTCAAAATTAATCTTCAGTCTATAAGCTTAGACTTCAAGTTTCAACATTTATAATTGTGCCTTCAAATGAATCCGCCCATAACTAGCTCTAATCTTTTCTCCAACTTTGAACTTCAATTTTCCTTGTTAAATATGGTCTTTAAGATCTTGTTTGCTTGCACTTGTTTTTTTAGTTTGTGTCTTCATTGATGTTGATACAAAACTTGACTTCAATAGTTGATTCGCTTGCCAAAGATAGATTATATCTTTATTTCAAGAAATATCCTTTAAGTTGATTGACTTGTTAAGAATAACTCCTCCAAAGATATCATCATATCTTCATATACGTGTCAAACGATGTCAATTGTAGAGCCTAAATTCTAACAAATGTCATTAATTTAACTGGATCACCAACTTAGTTCCTGGTCATATATATATATATAAGAAGTTGGTGTATCGAACAAAATGTTCAACAAGGTACATAAAGAAAAAATGATTTGTGCCTTGAGTGAATTTCCAACATGGTTTTTAGAGCCCATTCAAGTTTTTCCTTTCTTCCAGATGGTTTGCTATATATCATCCAACAAGTCACTTTAATGTGCTAGGACCTTGACAATGATCACACCATAGCCTCTTTATTTTGTCACTTATTATGTAGCCAATCAAACAACTAGAGTTGATCTCTCATGCCCCGCATCCGTTTGTTCTTCAAAAAATTTCATTCATAATCTTCTTTCATCCAAGGATACGGCCCTTAAAGTCATATAAACTTCGATTGACACTACCACATGTAACCACGATCATTCTCCTCTCTTTCCTTGTACATTGCAAAATAAATTGTGTTTCCTTATTTATCATCATAACACTAGTCTAACTCTTGCCATAATGCTAACATCTCATTGTAGTAAACAGTAACTGTTGAGAATAATCCTTGGGTGCTAAGTTTAGTATTTGCTTTGTTTGGTAGATAGCTTAAATTAGGCGTGTGATTGTTTGGTAGATAGCTTAATTAGGCATGTGATTATTTTGGCTTGATTGAGAGGCCTTGATTTCTTTCCTTGTAATAGCTTATATAAACGGAGCAATAGAGTCCAGAAAGAGTGCCAATTCAGCAGCACCATAACAAGATCGTGTGCATTGTGTTCGCGTGAGTTTCTTGTGTGTGTTGGCCGTGATCTCGCCGGCAACGTGTGTGTGTTGTCTCTCCGGCGAGGTTCTAACAAGTGGCATCAAGAGCTAGGTTCGGGCCGGGACCTGAGAAATGACGGGAAAGAAGGCCGACGACAGCACCTCCAAGGACGGCGTCGTGATCCAGCGGGTGATTCGTGAGGTGGGAGGCGGGAGTAGCTACCCTGCTCTCACCAAGACAAATTACTCCGATTGGGCGCTCCTGATGAAGGTGAAGTTGAAGGCGCGAGCTCTCTGGAAGGTCATCGAGGAAGGAGGTGCCGATCAGCAAGAAGAAATGATGGCGCTTGACGCCTTGTGCGGCGCGGTGCCACCGGAGATGGTGCCGACGATCGCCAAAGAAGAAAAGGCGAAGGGGGCTTGGGACGCGATCGCCACCATGAGGGTCGGGGATGATCGCGTGAAGAAGGCGACGGCGCAGCAGTTGCGTCGGCAATTTGACCTCGCCACGTTCAACGACGGCGAGACCGTGGAAGACTATGCGCTGCGGCTGAACAGCATGGCAGCGCACCTCGCCACACTCGGCGAGGAGGTCAAGGAGACCCAAATCGTGGAGAAGATGCTCCGCAGCCTGCCGCCTCGCTTCAAGCAGATCATGATCGCAATCAAGACACTGCTCGATGTGTCGACCATGTCCGTCGCCGATCTGACGGGGCGGGTGAAGGAGGCGTTCGAGGAAGCACCGGCGTCGCTGCAGCACGAAGGGAAGCTGTACCTCACGGAGGAGGAGTGGGACGCGCGGCGGAAGAAGCGCGAGGCGGAGAACCACTCCGGCGGCGGCACAAGAGGCGGCGGCGGTGCGAGCAGAGAAGGAGGCAGGCGCTGGCGCAGCCGTGGGCGCGGTGGCTCATCGTCGAGTGGGCCGTCGAATTCAAACAAGCCCACCGGCGACGAATGTAGGCGCTGCGGCAAGCTGGGCCATTGGGCCCGTGAGTGTCGGTCGAAGCCCAAGAGGGAGCAGGCCCATGTCACGCAAGATGAAGAGGAGGCTTTGCTTCTGTTCGTTAACTCCTCCCCAACCCTATCCACATCACCGCCTCCGCAATCCGCAGGCGCATCGCCGGCAGGGTCATCGGCGCCTCCCTCATCGAAGGTGGTTCCGCTTCTGCTGGCTGAGCTGCCCCGGGAAGCGGGACAGGAGCATGGCGCCGGCGCGTCCGAGGTGACGGCGGCAGGACACAGCGCTCAGATCCACATCCGGGAGTAAAAGGTGTTCGCCCACCTTGACGAAGAGAAGGAGCGCGAGGCCGGGACATGGGTCCTGGACACCGGGGCGACGAACCACATGTCTGGATCCCGGGCTGCGTTCGCGAAGCTCGACACGGCGGTGCTCGGCACCGTGCGGTTCGGCGACGACTCGGTGGTGCGGATCGAGGGCCGAGGAACCGTCATGTTCGTGCGCAAGAACGGGGAGCTCCGGTCGCTCTCCGGGGTCTACTTCATCCCTCGGCTGACAACCAACATCGTGAGCATCGGTCAGCTTGACGAGGTTGGGTACAAGGTCGACATCGACACCGGAGTGATGCGGATCCGGGAACCTGGTGGTCGGCTGCTGGCGAAGGTGAAGCGCGAGGGGAACCGCCTGTACCTATTCCACTTCAAGCTTGCGCAGCCGTCGTGCCTTGCGGTGCGCGAGCGCGGCGACGAGGTGGCATGGCGCTGGCATGAGCGTTTCGGCCATGTCAACATGGCGGCGCTGAGGAAGCTGGCTCGAGAAGAGCTGGTGCGCGGCCTGCCGGAGATCAGGCAGGTCGACCAGCTGTTCGAGGCGTGCCAGGCCGGCAAGCAGAGGCGGACATCGTTCCCAGCGCACGCGAAGTACCGAGCGGAGCGGCGCCTGGAGCTAGTGCACGGTGACCTTTGCGGGCCGATCACGCCGGCGACCTTGAGCGGCAACAAGTACTTCTTGCTGCTCGTAGACGATCTTACCCGTTACATGTGGGTAGCCGCGATCCCCTCCAAGGATCGTGCAGCGGCTGCCATCAAGGACATCCAGGTGCGGGCGGAAGGTGAGTCCGGCGTCAAGCTCAAGGCGCTCCGGACTGATCGCGGAGGCGAGTTCACAGCGGCCGAGTTCGCGGAGTACTGCGCGGCTGAGGGCGTGCATCGTCAGCACACGGCGCCTTACAGTCCGCAGCAGAACGGCGTTGTCGAGCGCCGGAATGGCACGGTGGTGGCAACGGCGAGGAGCATGCTCAAGGCCAAGGGCCTGCCCAGCTGGTTTTGGGGCGAGGCGGTGAGCACCGCTGTGTACGTGTTGAACAGGCGCCCGACGAAGAACGTGGACGGGATGACACCGTTCGAGGTGTGGCACGGGAAGAAGCCGGCGGTGCACCACTTCAAGACATTCGGCTGCATCGCCTATGTCCGGAACACGGCGCCGCTCCTGAAGAAGCTCGACGGCCGCGGCCGTAAGATGATCTTCATCGGCTACGAGCTTGGCTCTAAGGCGTACCGCACCTACGACCCTGTCACAAAACGTGTCCACATAACGCGTGACGTGGTGTTCGACGAGCAAGCCCAGTGGGACTGGGGCATCGGCGGTGACGACAGCGAGCCGGACGGCGGCGATGACGTGTTCACGGTGGAGTACACCACCATCAACCAAGCCGCGCCAGAGGCTGATGACGCCATCGAGGCGCCTGAAGGAGGTGTGCCTGGGGAGCACTCGCCGCTTCCCGGCGTGGCTGGTGGCGAACCGGAGCCCGGCTCACCGGACGGCGCGCCTCTCTGTTTCCGCAGCGTCAATGACATCATCGGGCCGGCCTCGCCACGTGGCTTCGCACCGCGCGTGCTGGTGATGGAGGAGCTGCATGCGGTGAGCGCCGACGAACCTGCCTCATTCGCCGAGGCAGAGCGCAGCCCCAGCTGGAGGAAGGCGATGATGGAGGAGATGGAGTCCATCGAGGAGAACGGCACGTGGTGCCTCGCCGACCTCCCACCCGGCCACAAGGCGATCGGGGTGAAATAGGTGTTCAAGGTGAAGAGGGACGAGCACGGGGCGGTGTCCAAGCACAAGGCGCACCTCGTGGTGAAGGGCTACGCATAGCGACACGGCATCGACTACGACGAGGTGTTCGCGCCGGTGGCTCGGCTAGACTCGGTGCGCCTTCTCATCGCCCTCGCGGCGCACGAGGGGTGGGAGGTGCACCACATGGATGTCAAATCGGCGTTCTTGAATGGCGACCTGTAGGAGGAGGTCTACGTCGAGCAGCCGGCCGGTTTCACTGGCAAGGAGCACAAGGTGCTCAAGCTGCGGAAGGCGCTGTACGAACTACATCAAGCGCCACGCGCCTGGAATGTGAAGCTGGACGACACGCTGTTGTCGCTCGGTTTCAGGAGAAGCCCGTTGGAGCACGCCATCTACGTCAGCCGTAACGATGACTTTCAGCTGGTGGTCGGGTTCTATGTCGACGACCTCGTGATCACCGGTTCGAACTGTGGCGACATCAAGGCGTTCAAGGAGGAGATGGCGGCCATATTCAAGATGATCGACCTTGGCCTGCTTCACTACTACCTCGGCATCGAAGTGAAGCAGGGCGTGAGGGGGATCTCGCTGAGCCAAGGCGCTTACGCCGGCAAGATTCTAGAGAGGATTGGCATGGTGGGGTGCAATCCCTGCCAGGTGCCTATGGAGGCACGCTTGAAGCTGAGCAAGTTCAGCTCGGAGCCGCCGGTAGATGCAACTGCGTACAGAAGCATCGTTGGGAGCCTGAGGTACTTGGTGAACACTCGTCCTGATTTGGCTTTCGCTATTGGATATGTTAGCCGTTTCCTGGAAGATCCACGCGAGGACCACCTTGCTGCAGTGAAACACATTCTGCGTTATGTGGCGGGAACCCAGAATTGGGGACTTTGGTTTGGCAGGAAGGAGGAAAAGGAGGCTCGCTTGACGGGGTTCAGCGACAGCGATTTTGCTGGTGATGTCGATGCAAGGAAGAGCACGACCGGCGTGATGTTCTTCCTCAGCAGCAGCCCAATCACCTGGCAATCCATGAAACAGAAGGTGGTGGCACAGTCGAGTTGCGAGGCAGAGTATATAGCAGCTGCAAACGCTGCTTGTCAAGCATTGTGGCTAGCTCGAGTGCTGGCAGAAGTGCAGGGATCAGCACCAAGAGCGCCGGTGCTGCGGGTGGACAACAAGTCTGCCATTGCTTTGATCAAGAATCCAGTACTCCATGGACAGAGTAAGCACATCCAAATGAAGTATCATTTTGTCCGGGAGTCTGCTGAGGATGGCCTGATCAATGTGGAGTTCATCAGGAGCGAAGAACAACTAAGCGACATTCTGATGAAGCCGCTTGGTAAGACCAAGTTCCTTGAGCTACGTTCAAAGATCGGCCTCAATGATGTTTATAGCACGCACCACAAGGCTTAGGAGGAGATTGTTGAGAATAATCCTTGGGTGCTAAGTTTAGTATTTGCTTTGTTTGGTAGATAGCTTAAATTAGGCGTGTGATTGTTTGGTAGATAGCTTAATTAGGCATGTGATTATTTTGGCTTGATTGAGAGGCCTTGATTTCTTTCCTTGTAATAGCTTATATAAACGGAGCAATAGAGTCCAGAAAGAGTGCCAATTCAGCAGCACCATAACAAGATCGTGTGCATTGTGTTCGCGTGAGTTTCTTGTGTGTGTTGGCCGTGATCTCGCCGGCAACGTGTGTGTGTTGTCTCTCCGGCGAGGTTCTAACAGTAACATCATAGTTTCCATCCTTGGATTGCCAAATTTTGGGTTTTCGTTCAAAAATACGAGAGTAAATTTCCTTATTCGTGAAAGTTTCATGTACCAAGTCCCATACCTCTTTTGCAGCCTTCATGAACATTTTGGGGCTCTTCTCTCTTAAAGCCTTCTTAATATCTAGTTACCCAACTTATCTTTAATGCTTTCTCTTCTATCTTAGCTCCCGTGATTCTTAGCCTACTTGCTTTGCTGCTTTAACTAGCCAATGTTTGGAGTTAAGTCTTCACAAGTGCAGCCCGACCCTTCTCGCACACTTCTACACCTTTTGCTTGTCACTGTCAAGGGGAGAAGTAACTCCAAGTTCAAGCTATGTTCTTCTACTGGCTAGGTTATTAGTATTGCTATTATTATTGTTTTTAAAATGACAACGAATATTCTTACATGATTGTGAGGATATTTGTGTTTTTATTTGTTTAATACCTACACACTTGATTTTGTAAACACATTATGGCATGGTATTTTATAAATTTATAAGGTTTAAAATGTTTGTGTAGGCTTTTTGTTAACCTATTTTGTAAAGAAATTTTTGGACAAATATATTTTCAACAAATAAAAAGACAAATATATTTTAAAAATATGCAAGATTTCATGTCACTTAAAAGAAAAATAATACTTTTTTCAAAACAAATATTATATCAAAAAATAAAATGTGGACCCCACACTTTATTATTGTTTAGTTTATGTTTTTATTATCTCTTGAGATTCTTTCTTATCCTCTTAATAGGATTATTATTATTATTATTATTATTATTATTGTTATTATTATTATTATTATTATTATTATTATTATCTACTTTATCTTTTTAATTATCAAGATATCTTTTCTTATCTTCTTAATAATTATTCTATAAATTATTGATCAATACTACCATCGCCATGAAATTTCTAATCGCGGTATTTAAGGAAAACAAGGTTCTAGTTAAAATTACAGATTTGTTTCGTTGGGGAGATGTTAGCAACTAGGCATGAGAAACCCCATCAGGAACTCATTTATCGGCATATGTGACGTAAGTAACTCCAGATTTTATTTGGCTTGCAAAAATTTCAGATTTTATACCATTGAAGTTTATAAAATATAACCCTATTAGTGTAGTTTAGTAAAATAATATTCTCTGCAAAACCTGAAGATTAACGGGCATAATGCATGACTTTAGTTGCTGAATCAAGAAAAGTAAAAAATAAGAAAGTTATATGGTTCATAATCAACTAAGTACATGCAAATTTTCAGATTTTATGCATTTGCATTTTATGAAATGCAGTTATATTAGGGTAGCTACGTCAAATATAATTCAGTGCAAAACTTGAAGATTGATTAATATGTTTCATGGTTTTAAAGGTTGAATTGGGCAAAGTACAAAATACGAAAAATTGTTCTTTTTTGGATTAACTACCTACTCCTAAAATATCACGTTATGTGAGGATATATACTGAGATATGCATGTTAAAATGGTCATGTCAGATTTTACTCGTTTGCTAAAATAGATGGAAATTCAAATGGATGCTATAAATTTAATATCAATTTAATTATTGTGAAGTTTGGATATGTCATAGCCTCATCTATATAGTTTTCTCAGAAGAAAGAATTTTGTGATTTGGAGGATGATAGACAGAGTTATGTTAGTTTTACTCCTTAATGGTCATGTTAAAATAGTTCATATCTACATTAGACTTGATAATTGATATTATACCCTTCTGACATATTCTTTTATAGTACCTTTGCTTCTTAGCCCTTAACCTAATTAGCATCATTAGAGTCTTGAAATCTTTCTTGTTTACCCCAGATATGTTGTAGATTTCTATTTTAGTGATTTAATAGGTTTTTTTTCCCAAAGTTAAGACATGGCAAAGCCTTGAGTTGCTGTCAGAATTGAATTTTTTACATTAGTTATGTAAGTAAACCACATGTAAATTCTGGTATAAGTATATATTTTCCACACTTGCTAAATTACTATTTTGATTATTTCTTGTATTATTTTTAATAATTATATTTTTGAATAATTTTATTCATTAAATCCTTAATTATTACATTCTTTTAATTTATTAAGTATTTACTAAGTTTCTAGTTATTTATTTATTCATTCAGGATTTTTATAAACTATGTATGTTATATATTTTGAGTTATTTAAATTTAATTTACAACATGTTTGTCAAGTTATTTGATTTGAAAATAATTGGCTTATTTTGATATACGGAAAGTGGGAACATGTGTATATTAATATTTTTTCTTGGTGGATTATTCTGGTTTCAATTAGTCTTAACCTTTGTATTCTGTTGTTTGCGAACAATAACTATTTGATCTATAAATTCTAGTCTCCAATTAACTATGCACTAACCCTATCATTTGGGGGTTAAACACTAATCATGTCGACATGTAACTCTGTTAAGTGACTATAGTTTCGTACCATTCCGTCGGTAAAAAATAATGGCCTATGATATTCTGGCTATGATCACTGAGGATAAACAAATAACCTTTGATATTTTATTTTGATCATAGTGAATTGGAAAGCATATACTGTGTTTATCTGAAAATCAGACTCTGTTGAACCGTTTTGATTTGCTTCCAAATTGTATTTTGGAAGATGTTCTATTGTATCATAGCAATGATTTTTTTATGGATTTTGACACTTATATTTGATCCCAAATGCTTTTAGTAGTTACTTCGGGTCTCGAGCTCATTAAGTTTGTTCTGTTTTTTTCATAGTTACATGGATAGCTTAGCGACCTCGTTGAGCAAGTTGCAGTCTCGTTTAGTAAGTTATTAAATTCTCCTTCTTCGTCTACTTGGAACTTTATATTGATTAAATATTATTCTAAACATTCGATATTGAACTTTTGTAATTCGTATTTTATAGCTTCTTTAATATAAGAATCTATTCTTTTATTAGATGTTATTTTTCATTGTGAGACAGGTTCTGAGGCCTTGCATATCTACTTGGTCTGGGCCTTGTAGGTCTACGGCCATTTATCGACACTCCGGGCTTGGGACGTGACATAAAATATTATCAATTTTTAAAAAATTGTGCTTCTCTCTTTATTGACAAAAACTTCCTTCAAGAGATCATGGGTGTGGGTCTTAATATATAAATACTAGGATTGATTCCCATTTCAAATCCCATTATTAAAGAAATCTTAATTAGTTTTACTAAATATTAAAATTTTCTTGTTTATTTGATTTTTAATGATATTAAATTACATTAATTTATCTTCCTTTCATCAACCCATGGTTTTTATTATGTAAGGTATTATTCAATATAAATAACTAAAAAATATAATTTTGCTTACGCCTTATTTCCACTAAGACAGGCTGTGAGTATAAGGGCTAAGCTATGTTATCTTCTGATGGCCGAAGTTGGGTCAAGGGGGGAGTGATGTGAGAGTATGAGCATTCTAGGTATATTAACGAAGATTCATGGGTGATTTGCGGGTAGCCCAAAATTAGGTGTTGGAATTAAGTTGACTTCGATGCCATGCTATTGGTTTAGGCTGATATGTTGGAGATGGGGAAAAGTAAAAACAAACAAAGATATAAAATTCAAAAGGGTAGTTCTACATCCAATAATGATACAAGTGTAAATGGGCATATATATATATATATATATATTGAAAGGTTAATACTAAATGCTCTGAGCTTTAGATATTTTTGATAAAGCCAATAATTGTTGTTTGGATTAGCTTCTAGAAAGCCTAAAACTGCGTTTTTGTAAGTTTAGTGTTTCTGGGTTCTGAAAAACGTATTTATCTGGTCTATTCTGCAGAAAAAGAAGCTAATAGGAAAGCTAAACTACTGTTTTTTTCATAAACTGGTCATGTGATGCTTCGAGGAAAAGCACTTTTCAGAAGTTGTTTTGGGTTTATAAAATTGCTAAATTAGTCTTATCAAAAAAAAGAATTGACTATATATATTTTTTTTTCCTAATCTTTTCAAAGCCCTAACAATTTATTCTGCTTTAAACTTCTTTTTTCAAGTTTTCTCCTATCTCTTGCCTTCGCCTCCTTCATCCAGACAAAGAAAAGATAGAGGAAGAAGAAAGAAATAGAGGAACAATAAGAATATCAACAACAATGACAATAATAATATTATTATTATAATCATTAGTGTTGTTGTTATTATCATTATTAATAGCAATTACCTAGTTTTAAATACATAATTATTGAGATATTATAATAACTCAATGAATGTCCATTTTAGTAATTGGCCTTTGAAAAAATCATTTTAAGAATGCATGATGAGTGCATTTCATATATATGTATTGCATGCTTTACCCTCATCATTATTTAAATATTTTGGCTTTAACTCTCCAAGTACAGTGCTATTTGAGGTATTCGTTGTTTGTCATGCAGATATCAAAGTCCTGAAGCAAGAAGAAAAGTTTTGGAATAATTTTAGAAGCTAAAGGACTTAGAAGAAACCTCATCAAGCTCAGCACGGCTTGAGCACGCTCGTGCTGTACCCCGTGCAAATTGCAGGAGAATTCAGCCAAAAGTCAGCACAGCCTGAGTTCGCTGAGCACGGTCGTGAAAACCTCAGCACGGCCTAAGCATGCCCGTGTTGTTCCCCGTGCAGATTACAGGAATGTGAGTTTTCTGGAGATTTATTTGGTCGTAATCTGTACGGCTTGAAGCACGGCTTCAACACGCCGGTGCTCACATCGAGAAGACATTAAAACCCTAGAAACTCTGTTTCTAAGGGGACTTTTGGTGGGCGAACAAAGGGAGAAAAAAAGGGAGAGCTTTGGGGGTTCATCCTCCTCTTCATCAAAGGAATGCCAAGCTTATGGTAGGCCGATCGGGAGGAGATTACACGGCATTGTAGATCCTTCGACAACCACAAGGATGCAAGAAATTAGGGAGTTTTCAACTTCTTGTCTTTCAATTTCTTTGGCATTGTACTTGTTGTTTGTCATCATGAGGGGCTAAACTCTTAAGGGAGCCTCGGGGTTGTTTGTATGACGTTGTAGCTTGAACTCTTAATCTTTACTTGCGGCATTTATGAGTATCTTGTTCCCTTCATTAAATCTGAGTTATTGGTTATTTTGTGTGTTGTCTAGTGCTTGATTGCTTGGAAGTTAGGTTCTCTTATCTTGGTTTGTAAATCACAATCGATAGTTACACGCAGTGAGAGTGCAATTTAGAGTATCGGCAGCACTAGAAACAACACCCTTATAGCATAGCTAGGTTTAGAACTGAAGATACCTTTGATAAGTGCCGAGAAAGACGAGTTAGTGAACGTCGGAAATCCAACCCCGGGGCCCAATCTCCTCCATCGAGTCAAACCTCAGATCTTCCCTTGGTGAAATTCCCTTCCATTAACCTCCTTGAAGTTAATCTAGAGTCAATTCCATCATCTTCTGTCTGGTTAGATATTAAGCAGGACGTTAGTATTAGAAGCTATACCAATCCCTGTGGATTCGACTACCCGACCTAGAGGGTACACTTCACTACTTGTGCGACCCATGCACTTGCGGATACGCGTTGGTCGGGCCCATATCAAGTTACGAGTGTCTACCCGTATGGGGCCATCGAAATATCTCATCCTGACCATGGCACTTTCAAGGTGAATGGGCACCGGCTGAAGCACTACATCCGTCCCACTATTTTACCAGATATCGATGGTGTGCAGAGCATCCTGCTTGTTTCACCTACTTGAATTCCAGACCAGTCAAGCTCGGGACTGTAAACAAGCGCTAGTGGGAGGCAACCCATACTTTTCCTTTCTTTTCATGTTTTCACTTTGCTAGCACAGTGAGAACACGCCCGTTTTACTCCCCGTGCATTTTACAGGTTTTCTTTTCGTTCTTTTTGCAGAAGATCAGCACGGGCGTGCTCCACACGAAGCACAGTCGTGCTTCCTTCTTTTTGCAGGTTTCCGATTCTCCTTTTAAGCCGAAAAATCCCTGTTAACCCTAACTTTTGCTAGCCGTTCTCCGCTGTCCTTGGTGGCTATTTCCCCGGCCTTTTTCCACTCTCTTCCATCATGGCCACGAAACGGGTAGCATCAAGACCGCCATCTCGCCATCCTCGCCCCACCTCCATTCCTAGCTTTCCTCCATTTTCCTCAGCTGTATAGAGGCAACGATTTCAGAGGCTTCTTCAACAACCATTTGGGGATTTTCGCATTTTTGAATGGCAGGCCCTTCGGGAAGCACATTTGGCCGACGAGATCGACCGGCTACTCCACGTGGGATCGTGGTACAAGGTTTTCTCCATCACCGAACCTGCATATCATGAATTAACAGCCGAGTTTCTAGCTACATTTGAGCTGAAACGGGGGCAAATTAGTTGGGAGGATCCAACTGCCTTGCAATTTCAATTGCTAGGGAGGCTCTTTACAATGAATTTTATGGAGTTTGCTATCCGGATGGGGTGTTATGACGAGCAGTTCACTTTATCTCCGGAATATCAATCTTTGACGTTCTATCTTCCTCCTGGTGAAACTCAACAGGAATGTTGGCGGCGGGTGAGCTCTGGCCATCTGTTATTTCAACCAGCTCAATCTAGAGCCTCAGCGCTCAAATCTTCTGCATTGCGAGTCATTCACATTCTCTTGAGTGGGACCATCACGGGTCGGGGCAAGAGCACGAGTGTCATCACCAACTCTGAATTCACATATTTGGTTAGTATGTGGAATGGCATTCCATTTCATATGGGTTATGTACTTGCTAAGGCATTTAAGCATCAGTCTAAGGATCACCGCACGAAAGCCATTTTTGTCGGACCTTACATCACACACTTGGCACGTCGCATGCATTTGTTGCCAGTTAACTGTTCGTTCACTGTTAGCGGTCGGGTCCATCCTATAAATGCGCGCACTTTGCGGAGTATGGGTTTGTTTCCATCCGCGTCTGCATCAGCTCAACCGACACCACCTCCATAAACATCTCGGCCGTCCAATTCGGATTCTGATTCCTCTAATGTTTCATCCGACCGTGAATTTTGCCAGTGGATGTTGCGGAGTTTTCAGAAAATCATTGATCATTGTCCTCCTTGCTGTGCGGCTAGACCTTCTACATCCCGGAGTGTAGGCGTCGACACCACCGACCTTCCATCGGAGTCTGATTCCGATTCTGAGAGCTTCGGGTTTTGATGTTCTGCTTTGTTGTTTTGTTTTGTATCTGTGTACTTTGTTTTTACTTTTGTTGTCTTTTGTTCTCCTTGAGTCAGTTAGCAAGGGGATTCCCCTACTAAACTGATCTCTTTTCAGTGAGTTTTGTTATTTTGTTTATTTTCTGTCTCTAATGCTTGCATGTGTATCTTAGGCGTTATGAATGTCTATTTTGCTGGTTGTCTCAAACGACTCCTCCCTAACTGGCGATCAACACACGCCCTTGTGTGCCATGGAATTTTGCTTCGGCACCTCTCCCTTAACTTGGTGAAACTTTCCCAACTCTCACTTTTACTTGAAATCATTTTCTTTGCTTTGCATGATTAAATCTTTAAACATTGAGAACAATGTTTCATTCAAGTGTGGGGGAGGGTTGTGTATTTGTGTTCTAGTATGAGTAGATGTTGTGCATGACTTAGGACGATCTATGAAATTTTTGGTTGAGAATTGCTAAGCTAGGAGTTTTTGAGCATATTAGTGCACTTTTGTTGAACTTAAAGTTTTATTTTGCTCTTACTTTGGAAACCTTAATCTGAACACTTAGCCTTTGTTGTTTTGTCACTCTGTTAGAGGAAGGGCGAGTTGCAAGGCTCTTCAAAAAGTTAGTTTCTGGCTCCAAACTCTAGTAATAAAAAGAAACATGAAAAGAAATTTTAAAACGAGAAAAAGAAATAATGGTGACAAGTCGGATTCCTTTTGGGATGCCCTGTCAAATTTTGTGAGAAAGATGGTAGAAAGAGCTATCACTTTAGAAAAAGCGAAAGCTGCACTTGAGTAGTCGGATCTTAGGCATCATAAATGTCATTTTTGATGACCTACCAAGTGAAATAGCTGCCTCTAGGGTGTATGAAGCTACTACCCAGTTTAGGAGTCAGCAGTGAAAACAGTGAGAAGAAAGAACTTGTACTAGACCCCCTCAAGAACAATTTGACATGCTCCATGAGGCGACACACACACACATTAGTACGGAGTAAGAGTAAAATCTTTCACAAGCTTTCAATTGACTAAGTCACTAGTTCTCGGAAACTCCTTAAGCTTCAGTAACTCATTTAATTTGTTGAGATCAGAGGTCATGCACTCATCACTTTATTAGGGGAATAAGGTTGCTTGAGGACAAGCAACAATTCAAGTTTGGGGGTATTTGATGAGTGCATTTCATATATATATATATTGCATGCTTTACCCTCATCATTATTGAATATTTTGGCTTTAGTTCTCCAAGTACGGTGCTATTTGAGGTATTCGTTGTTTGTCATGCAGATATCAAAGTCCTGAAGCAAGAAGAAGTGTTTTGGAATAATTTTAGAAGCTAAAGGACTTAGAAGAAACCTCATCAAGCTCAGCACGGCTTGAGCACGCCTGTGCTGTACCCCGTGCAAATTGTAGGAGAATTCAGCCAAAAATAAGCGCAGCCTGAGTTCGCTGAGCACGGTCGTGAAAACCTCAGCACGGCCTAAGCACGCCCGTGCTGCTCCCCGTGCAGATTACAGGAATGTGAGTTCTCTGGAGATTTATTTGGCCGTAATTTGCACGGCTTGAAGCACGGATTCAACACGCCCCTGCCCACATCGAGAAGACATTAAAACCCTAGAAACTCTGTTTCTAAGGGGACTTTTGGTGGGCGAACAAAGGGAAAAAGAAAGGGAGAGCTTTGGGAGTTCATCCTCCTCTTCATCAAGGGAATGCCAAGCTTATGGTAGGCCGATCGGGTGGAGATTACACGGCATTGTAGATCCTTCGACAACCACAAGGATGCAAGAAATTAAGGAGTTTTCAACTTCTTGTCTTTCAATTTCTTTGGCATTGTACTTGTTGTTTGTCATCATGAGGGGCTAAACTCTTAAGGGAGCCTCGGGGTTGTTTGTATGACGTTGTAGCTTAACTCTTAATCTTTACTTGCGGCATTTATGAGTATCTTGTTCCCTTCATTAAATCTGAGTTATTGGTTATTTTGTGTGTTGTTTAGTGCTTGATTGCTTGGAAGTTAGGTTCTCTTATCTTGGTTTGTAAATCACAATCGATAGTTACACGCAGTGAAAGTGCAATTTAGAGCATCAGCAGCACTAGAAACAACACCCTTATAGCATAGCTAGGTTTAGAACTGAAGATACCTCTGATAAGTGCCGAAAAAGTCGAGTTAGTTAACGTCGTTAATCCAACCCCGGGGCCCCATCTCCTCCATCGAGTCAAACCTCAAATCTTCCCTTGGTGAAATTCCCTTCCCTTAACCTCCTTGAAGTTAATCCAGAGTCAATTCCATCATCTTCTGTCTGGTTAGATATTAAACAGGACGTTAGTATTAGAAGCTATACCAGTCCCTGTGGATTCGACTACCCGACCTAAAGGGAACACTTTACTACTTGTGCGACCCGTGCACTTGCGGATACGCAAGGGGCGTACCAATGCACATCCAAACAACTTCATGCATATAAAATTACTTCTGCATTAACTTATCCAAAAATAAAATACAGAAAAGCACTTAACTTTCTATGGAAAGCACTTTTTTTAAAAATCATTCTATCAAACTGCAAAATAGCACTTCTTTTAAGCCAATACAAACAAGAACAAAGGACCAAAAAGCCCATATAAGCTGATTTTAATAAAATAATTAAAACAACCATATCTCATTTTGAAAATCTAACATCTTATTAGTGTAAGCGTATAATGATATCATGAAAGTAAATTATAACGGTAACACTTGCAACAAGAATTGACGCTCATTGAGGAAATCCCAATAAGTACAAAGAGTCCAACTCAACAGAAGCCCCAAGCAAAATAAGATTGAATTTCAGTACAAAGGGTTTGGCTCAATGAAAAAGCTCTAGAAGGGTTTGGCTGAGTGAAAAAGCTCAAGCAAGAAAAAATCAAGCTTGAGTAAAAATGTGCATGCTAGAAAAACAAGTAACTTCTGAACACAACCAATTCATATATATATATATATATATATATATATATATATATATAGAGAGAGAGAGAGAGAGAGAGAGAGAGCTATTTAGACTAAATTGATTTTAAGTTTTTTTTTAAGTTTTTCTAATTAAGATTCCTACCAAACGTCATTAGCTTGGACTGACACACATTCCAACATCTACATTGGATTGTTAGTTGATTAAGCTTCATAATACTAATGTTAGAGGCTATAAAACATGAAATAATTAGGTCTCATTAAATTGTTGGTCATGAAATTTGAGTTTTCATTTTTTGTTTTTGATACTTATTAATTTTGCATTATATATCATAATTATAAATTGATGGATTTTATAATGTGAAGTCATGTAATGCCTATTATAAAGACATGTAAGATTTAAATTTCATGCAACCATTCCATTCATTCAGATTGTTCAGTTCTCTAAAGTAACTTTTCTTGTTATACTATCTAAGAGTTTGATGCTCATTCCACTTCATCAATCCATTAAATTTTTACTTATTAAACTATTTTTTTCATAATAATTATACTATAATATGAAACCCAGAATCATTTCATTCAACATTTCAATTATTCACATTACATATATTGTAATAAATATATTTGTCTAACAAAATTGTTTCATTATTTAATAAAATTGATATATTCCACAAATATATAAAATAGATAAAATTAAATGATGTCAATTTATTAGACACTGTTGTGTATATTCTTATGAAAATTAATATATTTTATCAAATTGATGAAGAAACAAAAACAATTTAATGCAAATTAAGAGTTGCAACAAATTTCTCAAATTAAAAATATTTACAAACATAAGTCAAATAAATAAAAAAATTGTGTTGCAAAAAATTTAAAAAAAGATTTAGTATTTAAAAAATGAGAAATTTTGAAGACATGGCACAAAAAGAAAATGTTTTAAAAAAAAAGTACACAAAAAGCGTAAACCCAGCCATGGAGGGTTTGGAATTGAGCATTTAGTCATTGAGTCTTTATTAAGTTCTTTCAAACTCACCATCAAAGATGCTATTTATTCAAACTTTAATATGGATACGTTTTTTAATTTAGATTGGTTGGATGGAATATTGAAAAAACAAAAGGAAAAATTTTAATGGTTGCGTTCCATTTCTTTTAAAATTATCATATGATGTATAACTAGATGTATAACTAGTTGTTATTTCTTATTTAATCGTTTTTCTTGTTAGTTTTTCTAATTTTAATATGTTACAAATACATATAATTACTACTAGATCAAAGAAAATCTTGATTATGATTTAACTAGAAAGGTTAATACAACTGGACAAGATAAACATGAAAAAGATCACAAAGAAGGTCTGTGAGCTATAAAAGGCAATCCGTTCTTATTGACTTAAATAACCATCCCTCACAAAGAAGGTTGGTAAGCTACAACCTGCATCCAAACCAATCAATTACCAACAAACATCAATAGCATGCCATCATGCACCATGATCATTGATTCTAGAAAACACAAGTGATATTAACAGCATTACTTACTTCTGCACTACGTTCCATAAGGAAGACGATTGTTACAAAACTGACAACACTCAACTAGCTTAGGCATGCTTATGATCTGCTCAATAGCTACAGAAATGATGGGCCAGATTGACACCATGTTTGAGTTTCTGAGATACATGTAACAAAGGATTGAAGGATAGAACTGGTCCTTGGACATGAAGCTATGATTTATAGTTTATTATTATCTTGCTCAAATAGGTTTGATCTCCCATCACTCTCACAACAACAGTCATCAACATAATGGTATAGACAATGTAGCGTAGCCCTTGAACTCTCTTTTTTCAGTTGTAAGGGAAGCTATGTTGAGGTATATTATATATATAGAAGGTGTATAGTGCATATATAGAAGGTCCTTATCTGATATCTTCAAGATTGACACCCATTTGCAAAGATTGTTTTAACAAAATGCATTTAAGAAGAGGTAGTAATTACAGTGTGGAGTTGCACTTTGTTGCCCTGTAGGATATTCCTGGAAGGTAATAAATTACCATGGAAAAGTTGTTAATTGACAAATGGCTAGGAAATTCATTGAGTATAAAGAGTTATTTTTAATTTCAAAAGACAGAATTCCCCACTTGCCATTTTTAATTTCTGTGAATGCGATTGGTGCTTGGCTTGCGTGTCATCATGCGATAGGCGCAACGCTCCCCTATCTGCAAGTGCATGGGTCTTCAAGTAATAAATCTCTTGTGTTTAACTGTGAGAGAGTCGTATTTTCTAGAGTCCTGACAAGTACTATTACTTCCTAGTTCACAGCATTATCTAATCTACCAAACAAACATGGCTATTTGACCAAAAGCAAAGTAAAGAAAAGAAGGAAAGTAAATATGGCATGAGCTAAGTTGATAAAGTAAAACAGAGGAGAGGATTTGGGTAAGGACTCTCTCAGGAGAATAACAAGAATAAATGAAAGCTAATAAGGACTGTTGGCAGCTAGGCTTTGATCATCGAGACTCTAAAGTCAACTGCCCCGGAACCTCCGATAATAGCCCTAATCCCATATGGGTTTCGATCCCCTGAATGTCATTGAGTATAAAGAGTCTCTATCTATGATTAAACCCTAATGCAGGGACTACTGACGCCCAAAACCTCCGATGTGCTGATAAACTGGATCTCTCTTTAATCTATGTGAGGCCTAATGCATGCAAGCAACCCGATCTACAAAAATCATTCAATATCAAATCTACGGAATGTAACCATTGTATATTGAACAATAAAATGATAGAAGAGGATCAAAGTTGAATTCAAGACAAACATTAATTTAATATAAAATTAACCATCCATACGAGTCATTCTCCAAAGGTTCACCAGAGCTGGCGGCTTTAGGAGGTTAGTTTGGTATCATGTAAAATGGAGAACACAAGAGATAGGATGTAACAATCTAAAGACATTTTGAAAATCCCTATTTGCTTACTAATGGTGGTGGCTTGAACTCTCTGGATCCTTGCTGTCGAATTTTTGGATGCTCCCCTTGAGTTTTACCATCTTCTCTTATAGATTTCCGACTGAAATCACCTTTCTTCAATGGATTTGTGCGTTGCAAGAACTTGGAGTCCTATGGCGGTTCTCTCTTCTATCAAAACCCCTAGGTTGGGAATTTATAGTCACCCAGGTGTGTGGGCATATGTGCGGCCCTTCGGGGACCACATAAGGTCAAGATCATGCTCCAAAACTCAAATTAATTGCGCCCGCATGCAGAGAAATAGCCGTATGTTTCTGGCTGGGTTGTGCAAGTGACATGTGGGCGCATGAAGCCTGCACAACCATGTAGTTAGGCTGTGCGGTAACACAGAAGCCGCAGAAGGCCAGCATAGCTCTTGGGTGGGGCTATTCTGCTACGTTCTCGCCCCGATCACTCGTTTTCTCTTCGCCCGGTGCCTTGGGGTCCATAAGATCTTTGAATTGTCTTCGAAAGTGGTATTTTTAGCCTCTAAAAACACCTCTGAATATGTCCAAGAGCTTCAAGGGTTCTCCAATGTGCTGAAATAAATTATACAAGAAATGTTGCTAACGTCATCGCTGTTAATAAAAATGCATGAAAGTGCATGGAATATTTGGATGAATGTATTTAGACCGTTATCAAAGATGGAGCGATCTTCATTCTGGAGCATATTATTCTACATTGTACTCTTTTCTTTCATAATTAATAAATTCTATTTATGCAAGTAAAATTTATTGATTGATGTTAAAAATCGAGTAATCTCTAGTCTCTTGTTGGACCCCTCTTGTTCTCTCATTCTTTTAGCTCTTATACCTCCTGATACCAATATGACTCTATGCCCTAAATATTTATGCATCTCAGATGTTGAAATTCTATAGATGATAATTGTAGAGGTATGAACTACACAGTATGATTGGATATAATAAAATATTTATATTAGGACATGTAAATGTACACAAATCACATTAATAATTTTAGTAATCTAAAATTTGGATTGGATCTAGACCATCAAAATTAAATATGTTGACTCAAATAAAAATATGTAATTTCCTTCGTCAAAGTGATGAAGTTAATGATGGAGAAATAGGTATTCACCCTACAATGTTTTTATAAAAAGGGTATAGTCCTTCATTGACATATTCAACTTACCGCTTTGTATAAAACAAATGAAACCCATATAAGTTGCTTTTAATAAAATAATTAAAAGAACAACATCTCATTCAGAAAATCAAGCATCATACAAGTCTAAGCATATAAAAATATCATAACAATAAATTCTAAAGTCAACATCTATGGCCCAAGACCCCAAGCTCAATTACCCTAGAGAAAATAAGACCCAACTACATTTTAGGCTCTTTTTCTTTGTTCTTTTTTTCTGAAAATCTCTATAACACTTCCCTAGCTTGGACCTACTCAAATTTCAACATCAAGATTTGATTATTAGTTGATTAAGCTTCATTACACTAACGATTAGAGTCTATGGCACATGAAATAATTAGATCGTACTAAATTGATAGTTGTAAAATATGAGTTTTCATTTTTGTTTCTGAAACTTATTAATTTCGCATTATACCCCATAATTATAAAGTTGGGGATTCTAGAAGGTGGAGCCATGTAAGGACTATAAAGACATGTGTAATTTAAATTTCATGCAATCATTCCATTAGTTCATATTGTTCATTTCTCTAAGGTAATTTGTTTTGGCAATACTATCAAAGAGTTTGATGCTCATTCCATTGCATCAGTCAATTAAACTTTTACTTATTAGACTATCTCCTATAATAATAAAACCATAATATAAAACCCACAATCATTTCATTCATCATCTCAATACTTCGCATTATATATTTCACAACAAATATATTTGTCTAACAAAATTGTTTCCTTATTTAATAAAATATATAAATTTTATAAAATTAAATATTGTTGAGTTATTAGACACTGTTCATTACTTTGTTGATGAAAATTAAATAAAATATTTTTTACAAGTTGATGAAGAAAGAAAAACAATTGACTAAAAACTTAAGAGTTGCCACAAATTTTTCGATCTCAAAATATGTAAGTTAAAAAAAATAAAAAGATTGACAGTTCAAAAAAGAGAATTTTTTATAAAAATTTTAGAAAAAAAGAGTGGACCCCACCATGGGCCGTTTAGTCATTGAGTCTTTATTAAGCTCATTCAAACTCACCATCAAAGATGCTCTTAGTTGATTTAGACTTTAATATGGATTCGTCTATGAATTTAGATTGGTTGGTTGCAACATTGGGAAAGGAGAAAAAATCATATTTCGAATGTTGGTGTTCCTTTTTCCCTTTAAAATTAAGAAATAATATACAACTAGTTGTCATTTTTTATTTAATGGTTTCTTTTCTCGCTTGTTAATTATAATATGATATATATACTCATAGCCAGATCAAAGGAAACCTTGATTATGATTTAACGAGAACTGTCAACACAACTGGACATGAGCTACATGAAAAACACCACAGAAGGTTGGTAAGTTATAAAAGACATTTCGATCTTATTGACTTAATTAACCATCTCTTATCAACCTTCTTCCCCACATCCTCATTCAATAATATAACCTGCATCCAAATCAATCAATCAATTACCGACAAATATCAACAACTTCACATCATGCACCATGATCATTAATTCTTTAAAGCACATGTGATATTATTGGAATATATATATATATACTCTTACTTCCGCATCGCGTTCCTGAAGGGATAGTCTTACGACATGAAATACAACAACGATATAGCTTGGACACACTTATGATCCGCTCATCAGCAGGAGTGATCTGCGCACAGACTTGTACCATATTTGCATTCCTAATTTGTGTACAACAAGTGACGGAAGGAAACACAAATGGTCCTGTGATCTCAATAAATGGTCTACAATTTGTCACTATCTGGTCCTTAGCTGTTTGCACTCCCAAAACTCTGACAGTACTAGTCATCACCATAACAATGAGGAAAATGTAGCCTAATACTTGAACCCTCACCATCTTCTCTAACTCCCTCTTTCCAACTATGAGAGATGCAATGTTGAGCTATTGGATATATATAGAGGGTCCTTATCTGATATCTTCAAGATTGACACCCATCTCAAAAGATTGTTTGTAACAAAATGCATTTAAGTAGGGATAGTAATTATAACGTTGAAGTTGCATGTTGTTGACCTGATGGATATCTATTGTAGGTGATAATTACTATAAAGGGCCCTTATCTGATATCTTTAAGATTGGCACTCATCTCAAAAGATTGTTGTCAACAAAATGCATTTAAGTTGGGGTAGAAATTATAACGTTGAAGTTGCATGTGGTTGACCTGATGGATATTTATTGCAGGTAATAACTACCATGGAAAAGTTGTTAATTGACTGTTTTGGTTGATTTGAAAAGATCGATTTTTCCATTTGCCAATTTTAATTTTAGTAAATGAGATGGAGTGATGTTATCATTTGGGCATATTATTATCTGTTTTACTCTTTCCGGACATATTTATAAATTCTATATATGCAAGTAAATTTTAAGGGGTCAATGCTCGCAATTTAGTAGTCTCTCCTTGTTGGATCCATGGTGTTCCCACATTCCTTAAGCTCTTAAAGCTATTGATAGCAATATGAGTCTACCCCTTCATTCTTTGTGCATCTTAGATGTTAAAATGCTATAAACGATAATTGTGGGGATGGAGACTATGCACTATGAATGGATCTAGTAAAATCTTTGCATAAGGCCATGTAGATGTACAGGAATCGTATTAATAATTGTATATGTTTGATCTAACGAAATAAACCAAAGTGAAAATCATTAGTCCATGATGGAGAGACTAGTAATTAACCCTCTAAATTTTCTTATAAGTAGGGTATAGTTTTGGACTGACATATACCAATTGCCTTTTGGGTAAAGCTAATGAAGCACATATAAGCTGTTTTTAGTAAAAATAATTATAAAATCCTCATCTCATTTAGAAAATCAAGCATCGTATTAGCCTAAGCATATAAAGATACCATGAAAATGAATTCTAAAGGTAGAACCTATGGTAAAAGACCTAAAGCTCATTGAGGAAGTCCTCACTTAAGTACAAAGAGTCTAGCTCATCAAGAAGTCTTAGGCAAAATACGACCCAACTTGAGTACGAGGGGCTCTGCCCAAACAAATATCCCTAGTAGGAAAAGATCAAACTTTAGTAGAAAGTATGCAAGATAGAAAAAAAGCCACTTACAATTGAACACAATCAATTCAAATATTAAACTCAATGAAGAGGGTGTATACATAGTTAGAGAGGTTATACCAAAATTGACCTTAAGCACTTACCCTTTTTGTTTTGGTTGTCGTTTATTTTAGTAAGACCTCTACTACACCTCCCCAGGTAGGACCTACTCACATTCCAACATCCAGATTTTATTGTAAGGATTATTAAACTTCATAATACTAATCTTAGAGGCTGTGGCTCATGAAATAAGTAAATCTTATTAAATTGATCCTTATGAAATATGAGTTTTCATTTTACTTTTATTTATTAATTTTGCATTATATATCATAATTTTAAATTGGGGGATTCTCGAATTTGGTGTCATGTAAGCCCTGTTATTGATCACTCTCAATTATATTATTCATCACCTCAGTTATTGACATTATATTTTTCAAAATAAATATATTTTCCAAACAAAATTGTTTCATTATTTGACAAAATTTATATATTTTAATAATATACACTACAAAAAAATTTCGTTATAGCGGCTAAATTTAACGGCAATTTTATAAATTAGCCGCTTTAAATCTCTATAGCGGTGGATTTTAAAATCCATCGCTATAGATTAACAACATATCATATTTATAGCAGCTGATACGTCCCTTGCGTATCCGCAAGTGCACAGGTTGTACTATGAATAAAGTGTACCCTAAGGTCAGGTAGTCGTATCCACTGGGACCGGTGTATCTTCTAATACTATCGTTCTGCTTAACATCTAATCAATTAAAAAAGGATTGAATTGACTCTAGGTTGGACTAAAAGAGATTGAAGAAAAGGTATTGCACTAAGGGAAAGGTAAGGATTGGCTCGATGGAGGAGATGGGGCCTCGGGGTTGAATTACTGATGCTCACTAACTTGGACTTTCTCAGCACTTACCAGAGATATCTTCAGTTCTAAAATCTAGTTGTGCTAGACGAATGATGCACATAGTGCTGTTGAAGCCTAAGTTGAGATCTCACATCTTGCAACTATCAATAAGATTCACAAGCTAAGATAAGACAACCAAAGGTTCAAGCATTCAACCACTCAACAAACATTCAAGATAGCCAACAACCAAGATTTAATGCAAGGAACAAGACATTCATAAATACTAAAGTAGAGTATTCAAGTTCAAGATACAACATCAGAATATGACCCCGGGGCTTCCTAAGAGAGTTTAGCCCCTCATGAGATTAGACAACAAGGTAAATGCAAAGAAATTAATACACAAGAAGTTGAAAACTCCCTAATTTCATGCATCCTTGCAACTATCCGAGGCTCTATGATGGAATGGATTCTCCTCTCGATGTGAGCATGGCCGTGTTGAGGCCGTGCAGATTACGGCTGAATAAAACTCCTGAAACTTAAATTCCTATAATCTGCACGAGGTCCAACACACCCGTGTTACGGCTGTGCTGAGGGTTGCACGGCCATGCTTAGCTACCATAATGCGTGTTGCTCTCGGCTGAATTCTTCTGCAATTTGCACGGCTTGAAGGACGGGTGTGCTGAAGTCGTGTTGAGCTTGATGAGGTTTCTCCTAAATCCTTTAGCTCTAAAATTACTCCAAATCACTTCTTCTTGCCTTAGGACTTTGATATCTGGATGGAAAACTAAAAATATCTCAAATAGCACTGAATTGGGAGAATTAATGCCGATAAATTCAAGAATCATGGGAGTAAGATATAAAATAAATATATATGAAATGCACTCATCAAATGCCCCCGAACTTGAATCATTGCTTGCCCTCAAGCAACCTTAATTCCCTAATAAAGTGATGAGTGCATGACCTCTGACCTCAACTAAGTTAGAAAATTCCTAAAGCTTGAGGAGCCCAGACTAGCGAGTGTCTTAGTCCATTGAAAGCTCTTGAAAGATTTTACTCTTACTTCGTACTCCCGTGTGTGTGTGCCGACTCACCAAGTGTGCCAAAACTGTCCTTGAGGGGGTCTAGCTCAAGCTATCGTTTCTCACTTTTTTAAGATGACTCCTAAACTGGGCATTAGCTTCATACACCCTAAAGGGAGCCATTTCACTCGGTAGGTCATAAAAAATTACATTTGTGATGCCTAAGATCCGACTACTCAAGTGTAGCTTTCGCTTTTTCTAAGGTGATAGCTCTTTCTACCATCTTTCTAACATAATTTGACAGGGCATCCAGAGAAAAGGAATCCGACTTGTCAAAATTCTTTTCTTTTTCTGACTTTTTGAAATTTCTTCTCGTTTTCTAGCTTTTATTATTTGAGTTTGGAGTCAACATCTAATTTTTCATAAGCCTTAAACTAGCACTTCCTCTAACAGAGTGACCACACAGTAGAAGGCTAAGTGTTCGCGTTAGGGTTTCCAAAGTAAGAGCAAAATGAAACCTTAAGTTCAATAAAAATGCACTAGCATGCTCAAGGACTCCTTAACTTAGTGATTCTCAACCAAAAATATCATAGATCGTCCTAAGTCATGCACAACATCTAAACATATTATACACAAATAAACAACCCTCCCCCACACTTGAATGAGACATTGTCCTCAATGTTAAAAATAACACATGCAGCATAAAAAATAATCAAGTGCAAGGAAGGTAGAGTTGGGGAATTTTCACCAAATTAAAGGAGAGGTGCCCGTGACAAATAATTCCATGACAAAGAAGGGCATGTGTTGAGCACCATCAAGGGGATGCCATGTGATACAACTGCAAGATAAATATCCATACATCCTGAATTAAGAATGCAAGCATTTGAAGGAGATAAAACAGAAAAAATAAGCAAAATAAAACTCAATAAAAAGATATCAGTTTAGTAGGGGACTCCCCTTGCTAACTGACTCAAAGATAACAAAAAAACAACGATAATAAACACAAAGTACAGGAAAAGATAAAGAAATAAAAACAGAAACAAGAACAATCGGCACTCTCGGAATCGGTGTCCGACTCAGAGGGGAGATCGGTGGTGTCAACCCCCACACTCCGGGAAGTGGACACAGCAGTACAATGCGGAGGAGGGGAGAGCATAACGTCGACGTGGGAGGCCAACCACTGCATGCTCCGGAGCATCCAGCGTGGGAAAGAGGGGGAGCCAGCTAAGGGAGAGTCGGGAATATGCGTGGAGGCACGCGCGCGTGGGGTGCTAGGGGACGACGGACCAGCTGCAGCAGGTGTTGCATGGTACTGAGGGCCGTGGGAGGTGGGGATAGCTCGAAGCATCCGCATCACTCAGAGTGTGTCCACCGAGACTGACAACACACCGCCCACCATCCTCATCGATCCGATGTCGTCCTGGAGACCCATGCTTTGGACCAACCGCGTGATGTAGGGTCCAACAAAGAGTGTCCCTGGTGATGGATGCTAAATGTGACCTCGTAGCGGGGATGCAACGGGAACCCGTCCAGCATGCTCAAGAGGAAATCGAAGTCACGGTGACTAACGACTCCTGTGCTGTCCCCCCAACCTGTGATAGAGAGGCTCAGGATAAAATGAATGTACCTGACGGCAGGGAGACGATGGGACGAGGCCTTAGACCGGCGAGGATCATAAGGCAGGTTAGTACTCAGGCGCTGCCAGCAACTCTCTAAAGACTCTCCGTGTGGTAACGCGAAGAGGAGTTCGTCATACTCTAGAGTTTGGGTGAACTCCTCATCGTAGAGTCCAAGTCTGACCGAGAATTCGGTCAGACTCATCCGCTGCAATGCATCGAATGCTTGGAACTGATTGGTGCCAGCTCGGTGGTAACTAACTGGACCTCGGGGCATCTTGAACGTCGCGAGCACCTCCATGGTGATCTCCCGGTAGGAGGGGTCGGTGATGGCGAGGAGGCATGTCCAGGCGCCCATCCCGAGGTATCGCCGCACGTCAGCCTCTATTCCAACCTCGCAGAGGACCTCCCAATTGATAGTCCTCGTCTCGTCGAACTTCTTGGCACTCAAGCGGGAATATCGCTCCTGGTGGACTGGAGCTCCAAAAGTGGGCTCGGCGGGGACTGCGGGGGTAGAAGACTCCCCTCTAGCCCTCTTCGAAGTGGGGCCTGACATAATAGCCTTCCTCGGCATAATCTGCGAGATAAAAGATTTAAAACACTTAGAATCAGTGAATGCACGGGCGTGTTGAATGTGACACACCCATGTTGATTGGCAAAAGGGTTTTTATATGGAACATGGGCGTGCTAATCAGAGCACGGCCGTGCTGGCGTTTAAATTAGGGATCTGAGTACGAGCATGGTCGTGCTTATCGAAACACGCCCGTGTTGCGAGAATCCTGTGTCGTCCCCGACGACGCCTAGCTTGAAAATCGACAGTAAAACGATGTGTAATCAAATTAAAATTCACCCTAGATGCTTCTAAAGGCTAAGGTAAGCAATTGAACAACGATTCAAGACATATAAACTATGATTTGGAGGAGATTAAGCAATGAGGATCCGTCGACTTACCAAAATGTCCGAGAATAAGAATAGAAACGATGAAACTCCGGAAGATCCCTAAAAACCCCGTAAATGGTCTCGAATTCGCAAGAAAACCGAGAGTGAAAGAGGGGAACTCGCAAGTGCAAATGAAGAACGTGCGTAAAAGAAAAACTAGCAGAAGACGAATCATGGCGCTATACACGCCCTCAACACGGCCGTGTTGTGACCGTGCTAATAAAATTCAACAGAAATGAAGAACGCAGCACGTCCGTGCTGCGTGTGCGGGCAGCGTGCTCGGGGGTTCTGCACGGGCACAGCACGGCCGTGCTTTCCCGCGTGTTGCTCACGAAAAATAAAGCAGTGAAAAACCTGTAAACTACACCACAATCAACACGGGGGTGTTGATCCCGTGCTGAGCCTGAAACTTCTTAAAACAGCGGAAAATACAACGGACTCGACTTAACAAACAAGGAAAAGCACACAAACCCAACAAACGGACATAACAAGAAAAGGAAAGGCATGAAACCAATTGTGTTGCCTCCCAAGAAGGGCTTGTTTAACGTCACAAGCTTGATGTAGCTGTTTTTACCTCATGAAGGCTCCAAGACATACCTTCTCTCCAAGCGTCCTACAACACAACATTCCAAAAAGAGAGACAATGAATTAATTAGAAATGCCTCACCAACACTGAGTACATTAGCATGGGCATGCTTCAGGCAAAGGCTTGTTGTCTTTTCCTATCCTCAACCTTCTGCCACCAAGGCCGAGCCTTAGATGGTTTCTTTTTCTTTGCACACAAGGCTGGCTTATCATCGCTCTGTGGGACAAAAGCTACTTCTACAGCCCTCACTATGGGCTCTTCATCTGGAGGTGCCTCCCCTAACAAGTCAGTGAGGTGGTCCGCCCACCAAGTTTCCTGCACACATTCACCAATCACATCGTCAGTAGCATCAAGAAAATAACAAGAATCATCAAATGCCATTGGGTGCCTCATTACTTCTTTCAGTCTGAATACCACTTCTTCATCCCCCACCCTTAATGTTAGTCGACCATCCTTCACATCAATGATTGCTCGCGAAGTAGTTAGGAATGGTCACCCAAAAATCAGAGCGACCTCAGCCCGATCATCCAAGCCTAAAATAACAAAATCCATCGGGAATATGAACTTATCAACCTTCACCAAAACATCCTCCACAATTCCCAATGGTCGGCGAGTGGAGCGATCAGCAAGTTGGAGCGTCATTTGAGTTGGCTTGAGCTCCCCTAGTCCTAACTTCTGAAAAATTTTCAATCGCATCAGATTGATGCTCTCCCCTAAGTTGGCCAATGCTTTTTCATCCATCATTCCGCCAATTGTGCATGGGATGATGAACCCCCCGGATCATTCTCTTTCTTGGGGATTTTGTTTGAGATGATTGAAGAACATTCTTCACTTACTGTCACTGTCGAGATTGCTTCTAATTTCCTCTTGTTAGTCAACAGCTCCTTAAGAAATTCGGTGTATTTGGGCATTTGTGAAAGAGTTTCAACAAACGGGACATTTATGTGCAAAATCATTAACATTTCAAGAAACTTTTTGAACTGCAGCTCGTGTTGGTCTTTCTTGAGCTTCGCACGATAAGGCAAAGGGGGTCTGTACTCTGCTAGAGGATCTTTCTCTTTACCCTTCAGTTTTGCTCTTGCAAGTGACCCCGAGTCTTTCTCTAGAACTTCCACCTCTGGTTCACTTTGAATACCTTGTTGTGCTTGAGGAGGTGGAGATTCCAATTCCTTCCCACTTCTTAAAGTACCTGCCTTGAGAGACTCCCGGGGTTGACTTTTGTATTACTAGGTAGTGCTCAAGATTTTGCAGAAAGGCCTGTTGGTTCCTCATGACCTCTTTATGCCCTGTGATTCGGGCATCATTGGGATGAATGTACTGAACAAGTAGGGCCACAAGAGAAGGTCCCTTCAGTTCTGGTGGAGGAGGCCACGAGAATTGAGGCTGTGTCTGTTGTTGTTGTTGCTGTTGCTGCTGAGGGCGCTATTGCCCTTGATTCTGCTCCTTCTAAGAAAAATTAGGGTGATTTCTCCAACCCGGGTTATAGGTGTTGCCGTAGGAGTTAATAATGTACCGCTAATTCTGCCCAATGAAATCCACCTATTTGGTGGCACTAACCCCCTCTGATGAACAACTGGGCCCCGCTTGGCTTGCCCAACTTTCACTATTCGAATGCTGTGATGAAGATTGGACTTGCATTGTGTCCAACCTTATAGAGATTGCTTCCACTTGTGCTGCCAAGGTAGTAAGTACATCAAACTCATAAAGTCCGCCTGTCTTCACCGGTTTGTTCCTCTCAGAGCTCCATTGGTACCCATTAGATGCCATGTCCTCGATGAGCTTTTGTGCTTCTTCTGGTCTCTTGCTGTACAAAGAACCTCCAGCTACCGCATCTAACATTTGCTTGGTTGCCACGTTCAGCCCATTATAAAAAATCTGGATTTGCATCCATTCCACTATCCCGTGCTGTGGACACTTCCTCAATAATTCCTTTTAGCTTTCCCATGTGTCATACAAGTTTTCAGATTCTGCTTGTCAGTAAGAGGAAATGTCACTTCTGAGTTTAGTGATCTTGGCCAGAAGAAAGTAGCGAGTTAAGAACTTCTCTGCTAGTTGTGCCCAATTTGTGATAGAACCCGCCGGCAAGGAACTTAGCCACTTCTTAGCCCTTCCTCGCACTGAAAACGGGAACAGTCGAAGGCGAACTGCATCCTCAGACACATTATTCGCCTTGAACGTATCACAAATTTTCAGAAAATTTGCAAGATGTGCATATGGGTCCTCATCCTGGAAACCATCAAACTGGCACATCTGCTGCACCATCTGAATAAAATTCTGCTTCAGCTCAAAGTTGTTCACTGCAATAGGGGGTCTAACAATGCTCGATCTAGAGCCCTCCAAATTATGGCGTGCATAATCTGAGATACTTCTCTGATTCCCTGCCATATTTTCTTCTTGGTTTACATCTATACTCACTTTCACTGACCCGGAATCCCTTAAATTAATCTGTCTCTGTCTTCTATGGAATGTCCTTTCAATGTCAGGATCAGGAGGTGCTAACCAGGAAGAGTTTCCCCGGGTCATACACTAGGCCTACGTATCAACAGAAAGAGAGAATGAGATGTGTACTTTAAAACCTGAGGAGAAAAACATAATAAATAGTTCAAACTGATATCAAACACTAGCAACAAATGAAAGAAAAACAACCAAAAGCGAAGAAAAATAAATGAAAAGAAAATCAAAGCAAAAATAAGCGATTATATTACTAAGTCTGTCCGAATGCCTAGAAGTTGCAGTCCCCGGCAACGGCGCCAAAAACATGATACGCCCCTTGCGTATCCGCAAATGCACGGGTCGTACTAGTAATAAAGTGTACCCTAAGATCGGGTAGTCGTATCCACTGGGAGTGGTATATCTTCTAATACTATCATTCTGCTTAATATCTGATCAATTAAAAAGGTTTGAATCGACTTTAGGTTAGACTGAAAGAGATTGAAGAAAAGGTATTGCACTAAGGGAAAGGTAAGGATTGGCTCGATGGAGGAGATGCTGCCCCGGGGTTGAATTCCTGATGCTCACTAACTTGGACTCTCTCAGTACTTATAAGAGATACCTTCAGTTATAAAATCTAGTTGTGCTAGATGAATGATGCTCACAGTGCTGTTGAAGCCTAGGTTGGGATCTCACTTCTTGCAACTATCAATAGGATTCACAAGCTAAGATAAGATAACCAAACATTCAAGCATTCAACCACTCAACAAACATTCAAGATAGCCAATAACCAAGATTTAATGCAAGGAACAAGACATTCATAAATACTGCAAGTAGAGTATTCAAGTTCAAGATACAACATCAGAATATCACCCTTGGGCTCCCTAAGAGAGTTTAGCCCCTCATGAGGTTTGACAATAAGGTAAATGCCAAAGAAATTAATACACAAGAAGTTGAAAACTCCCTAATTTCTTGCATCCTTGTGACTATCCGAGGCTCTATGATGGAATGCATTCTCCTCCCGATCGGCCTACCATTCGCGCAACATTTCCCTTGTGAATGGGGAGAACGTCTTCCTAAAGCTCCCTTCTTCTTCTTCTCCCTTTGTTCGCTGCCAAAACGTCCTCCAAAAACCTAAGTTTCTAGGGTTTTAATCTTTCCCCGATGTGAGCACGGCCGTGTTGAGGCCGTGCCCCAAGCCGTGCAGATTACGACCGAATAAAACTCCTGAAACTCAAATTCCTATAATTTGCACAAGGTCCAACATGCCCGTGTTGCGGCCGTGCTGTGGGTTGCACGGCCGTGACTAGCGACCATAATGCGTGTTGCTCTCGGCTGAATTCTCCTGCATTTTGCACGGTTTGAAGCATGGGCGTGCTGAAGCTGTGTTGAGCTTGATGAGGTTTCTCCTAAGTCCTTTAGCATTAAAATTACTCCAAATCACTTCTTCTTGCCTTAGGACTTTGATATCTGCATGGAAAACTAAGAATACCTCAAATAACACTGAATTTGGAGAATTAATGCCAATAAATTCAAGAGTCATGTGAGTAAGATATAAAATATATATGAAATGCACTCATCAGCAGCTGATTTATATATCCGCCACTCTAGATATGATTTTAGTGGCAAATTTTTAATTTAGCTTCTATAGGCATAAGTTTATTTATTATTTTTTTAACAATTGTTTTATTCCGGCCAATTCATGTATTAGCCTCTATATATATTAAAATTTAAAAATTATATTTTCATATAAAAAAAATGATCTCCGCTACTTTTTATCATTTATTTAAACAAAAATCATTACCTGAAAAATCTTTGCCACAATATATTATTTAAAAAATTATCCGTGCCAAAATTTACTTTCAGCTAATTATTGTGTTTGAAAAAAATATTAATAGATTATGTTACAAAATGCAAAAAATCACATAATTTATTAAAAACATAAATTTTACAATTATATTTTAAAAAATTAATATATTAGAAAGAGTTGGTGACTTTTAAATTAGTGGAAATTGCCAAAAAAAAACCCTAAGTTTGCAATATGGCCAAAAACACCACATTAATTTCGAAATATCTAAAAACCCCTTTTTTTAAACATAATGTTTTCTAACCCCCCAAAGCATATAATGATGGTTAATAAAGTTATCTTTGAATTTTATGGACGCAATTGCCCATTGCCCGGGAAGTCATGGTACTCCAATCATTTAGCCCTTGCCGGCAGCAACATCTCCCTCGTCATCGGCGTCACCAACGGCGACTTCGCCTCCCTCGCCGCTGACCCTGCCGCGGCCTCCCAATGGGCAGCCGCCAACGTGCTCACCTACTTCCCAGCCTCCTCTATCCCTGTTGTCTCCGTGGGCAATGAGGTCTTTAGCTCCGGCGATTACTCCCTCGCTTCCCAAGTCCTCCCGGCCATGCAAAACCTTCACTCCGGCCTCTCCACCCCAGCCCCATTTGTCAAGATTTCCACCGTCCACACCATGGCGGTGCTCGCCCAATCCATTCCCCCATCCACCGTCGCCTTTCACTCCGATCTTGTCCCCGTCCTCAAAGGAGTACTAGGGTTTCTTAGTGAAACCGGATCTTCTTTCATGATAAATCCATATCCATATTTCACCTACCGCGCCGATCCGAGAAACGAAACCCTAGGCTTCTGCTTATTCCAACCCAACTCCGGCCGCTTCGACGGAGGCTCCAAGATCAACTACATCAACATGTTCGATGCCCAGGTCGACACCGTGCCGTGCGGGTGATGGAGATGGTGGTGGCGGAGACGGTTGGCTATACAAAGGCGATGACGGAGAGGTCGAAGCGAGTGTTGACAACGCCAAGGCTTTCACCAGTTTGCTGGTAGCGCATTTGAGATCTATGTCCGAAACGCCGAGGATGCCAGGCCGTCCCGTGGAGACCTACCTCTTCACCCTCTACGATGAGGATCTCAAGCCAGGGCTAGCCTCGAAACGCTTCTTCGGCCTCTTCAAGCCAGATCTCGGTCTCTGTTTAACAAGTGATATCTCTCAGTTTAAGAATTGAGGTTTCGGTTTAAACAAGTATGAATCCGTTTATATATTGCGGTTTCTATTTAACAAATTCGGTCTCCGTTTAACAAGTGATATCTTTCTGTTTAAGAATTGAGGTTTCCGTTTAGAAATTTATATTTCCGCTTAAATATTGTAGGTTCTGTTTAAGAAACTCGGTCTCTGTTTAACAAGTGATATCTTTCTATTTAAGAATTTAGGTTTCCGTTTAAAAACTTATATTTTTTTCTTTAAAATTTGTGAATATTGCTGAGTGTGTTGTTATTGTCACAGGCCACAATAAAACCCATAATAAAAACAGTAAGTGATATATACCGTACAGCTTCGGGGGCGTTGCCAGGCCGGGGCACGTCGCTCCCGGACACCCGACTCACTGACCGGGCAGCTAGACCCCCCGTACGGCTCTGCGAAGTGCAACAAAGTCGACTCACCCCAAATTGAAGACTTGATTTAAGGCATCCTAGACAGTTTTTTTTGTTTTACATTTTAATATATATACACGATCAAAATAGTGTTTTGATTATTATGATTTGTTTAATGTTTATAACGTATTTTTCCCCTTTCATTTGATATGGTTGCAGTTTTACAAATGAAATTTTTGTTTAAAAAATGAGTTTTAATTTAAAAAATTATGTCTCTGTTTAAATATTGTGGTTTCTGTTTAAGAAACTCGATCTCTGTTTAAAAAGTGATATCTCTCCGTTAGAGAATTGAGATTTCTATTTAAAACCTATATTTCTGCTTAAAAATTTATGAATACTGTTGAATTTATTTTAGATATTTACATAAACATCAAAAATTTAATTATGTTTTATTTAAAAAATTTTAAAATTCAATAAATGTTATTATATAATAAGATTTTGATCATTAATACATTACTATCAAATATTCTAACATTCATGAACATGAATTTAACATCCATTTCAATTGATTGCATATATATAGATAGATGGATCATGTGGAAGAAAATTAATTCTCAAGAATGGATTTAGCTTTTTTTTTTTAGGGTATTAAGATGTTTAGGTTGTTCTATGGTTAACTAGTGTGATTAAGATTTTAAACAGAAACATAAAATTTTTCAACGATAACTACAAAATTTAAACATTAAAAAAATATTTAAATAGAAACATAATAATTTAAACGGAGAAGAAACTGGGATAAGTAAACAACAAGGCAAAAAATAAAATGCACACTTGTATGCATAAAAGGTCAAACATGATGTGATTGGGTGGTATTGTTTACTATATATATATATATATATATATATATATATATATATATATATATATTACAGATGGTAAAATCTTAAAAAATTTAAAAACTACAAAAAAAATCAAATCAGTTCATGCACGATCGCTGGTGAGGCAAAATATTTTTTTTTTAAAAAAAGTCAGTTCCTAGGAAGCTCAAAATCACATTTTTGCGGAAAAGATTGAAGAATCTAATCAATAAGCAAACATAGCAAACAGATGAAAGAATTAATTCACAAAAAATCAAACCAGCTAGTGCTTGGTAGCATAGAAGAAATCAACGCGACTGATCCACCACCGAATCTGAAACAAGACACTCTTCCCATCCTTCACCTTAACAAACCGAATCACCAAACAGAATAACAACCACAAAACCAGTGTCACCAGCGTGGCCTCAAGCAGCACCGCCTGCAACTGCGTGACCCACTTGATGGAATCCAAAGGGAGCACGGTGTTCAAGAAGCTCGGGGTCGACTCCAGCTGGAGCTGATCCCCCATTTGCCGGCCGAACCATTGAACAGCGCGCAGCTCCCATTGAGAAAGTAGCTCCCAGGATTGCAAGTGCAAAGCGTGCCGTTATATTTGAACGTGTTGGCGGGGCAACCCTTCCCGGCCATTGCTTCTCCACCAGAGACCTCCGACTCCCCTTCTCTCTCCTTTTTTGCTTTTCGATGAAAGCAAGGTTGTTTTTGCACATATTATTTGCAAGGTCAAAAATAAAATTTCATAACATGGACCCACTTGAAGTGACTGATAGGGGGTAAAAGAGAATGTGCAAAAGTTGGAGGAGGTTTTTAGAAAGTTTTGAAATTCCCGAAGGGTAAACAGTAATTTTCCCTTTAAATTATGAAGTTTTTAAAAACCTCAAATTCTTTTTCATATATATATATATATATATATACTTCATGGGCGAGGGCATTTTAATAGTGGGCCCTAATGCACCCACTCCAAGCTAATATCCTTCAGCAGTGCTAGCTGGATCACGCCTCCAGAACCCTGACCGCTATCACGCCTCTAGAGATCCGGCAATGCTCTCCGGAGGCTCGAGCTCCGGCATTGGCCGCTCCGGTGGCGGATGCCCTATAATCTCCCATATCCCTCTCATCCACCTCTCATCGTCTTCAAGCCACCTGAATTCTAGCGTCTCGGCTCCTGCCTGCATAGTCTTTGATCTCGCCTACTTCCAAGCCTACTCTGATATCCGCATCTATGAGGAGATGCTCAAGGTCCGGTCTCTTCCTCAGCTCTGGATTCTTTGGTCTTTTGTTGATCTTTTGATGGTTTGGATTTTAGGATTGTGTGAGGATGGAGACCTATGAGAATGTGATTTCACCGTACTGTCACTTGATTGAAGGCAATGTAATGTTTCTTCCATTCTGATTATTGATTTATTTATTTGTTTAATTTCTTTCCATATTTTTAGCAAAGTAAATAGAATCAATTGGCTTATTATAATAGAAATAGTTTATTAGACTTATTGGTATTAGTAGCAGCAGTAGCTGTTGAAGAAGAGACGTGAGCAGCAGACATGCATTTATATATAGGATGTATATATAGAGGAAGACCATCATTGAGGTAGAGAGTATATCAGAAAAGAAATAAAGTATACAAGTGGTCGGTTCTTTGTATGTCCCTGCAAAACAACATATTTCTGGTAGCCTTATAACTCGTTTCCATTCACCTTGTCACCTTCTAGTTTTTGTCCATTTTATTATTTTATTTAACCTCTAGAGTTTATATATCTTGCAAAAAAACCTAGAATTACTAAACTGACAAACATCATTATAGCTTCATAGATATGGTGATAGTGGTGTTTCAATGTACTCTAGTTAAACTCTTTTTTAATTTGACCACATTATTTGGCCTCCTCTGATTTCTTGAATCTCTTATTTCAAAAGTTAGACAAACCATTTCAAGAAACTCAAATTCTTTTCATGTCAGAAGAAAATCACCACACCTAACAACAACACCACCAACAACAGGAGCAGCAATAACAACAAGAAGAAGCAGTGTAGCAGAATTAATTACTACATGATAAATTCAGCAAGTCAAATACAACATTGGTTTGAAATTCAAAGAGAGAAAAGAAAACAAACTTAACAAACTAAATTCTTCTAAGTAGTAACACTCTTTGATGGAAACTATATACCATGGTTATTTTGAATGATGTATAGTTGTAGAGATTCTGTTTTTTTCTGTTGATCACTTCAGTTTTCTCTGCTATTGTTTCTTCTTTTATTATTATTATTATTATTATTATTATTATTATTATTATTATTATTATTATTACTACTACTACTACTACTACTATTACTATTTTTTATATATTTTCTCTATGTTGTTTAATTTCATGCTACAACCTGTTTTTGTTGTTTGAGCAATACGAAGCTTTTTGTAGCTCAATGTTGTCCTTAATGTGATACACTAGTTTATTTTCCCTTTGCTTTCTTCCTATTAATTGAATTGTTGACTGACATTGTCTTTTTCTCTATTGGGGAATGCTAATAGTAATTGTCTTTTTCTCTTTCAGCCTCACCAAGTCCTTCGCATCATATCTCAAATTATCAAGGTATATACATGTGGTGACTCAAGAACAACTATTATTTTTATTTTTTGTATGGGGGTATCCTAATTATTTTCTTCTAACTGTTCATGTTTCTTACCATTTATTTATTGATGAAGAAGCTTCTAACAAACATTTACATTTTTGCTACCTCAGTAAAACTCCCCAGTTGCTTGAGTTGGTTGATGACAGTAAGGTGAGCTATCATCTCCTTTGTTGTGGCATATAATTTCAAAATTTTATCATTATTTCATCTGTTTGTGGTGTTGATGTCTTATAATCATTTCATTTATAAATTAGTATTTTAATTTTTTAGACCTACAGGATATAGAGGAGTTGATGAGCTTGTCACCAGAACAAATTTTACTCAGATGGATGAATTTTCAACTTAAAAAGGGGGTTTCAAGAGGCTCATAACAAACTTCTCATCTGATGTGAAGGTTGGCCAATTATACATTTGCAAAGTCAGGGATTCTTGTTTTTTTATCTTTACATTAACCTTCATTGTAAAGCATGTTTCCTCTTTCTGCACAGACTAGTCTGCGTTTACACATGTATTTTATAAATGCCCTTTATGTGGAGTAATTTTGAGAGAGATTGCTTTATCTTTGACAGCAAGTTCACTCTATCTTATGTCATCCAAATATTTATTATCATATGCTCATATTTACTCATCTATTTTAAATGTACTTCACAATTATGACAATGATTACAACCAGCCTGCTTTTCTTTGATCTCCTGCAGTCTCTCAAACATTAGCTTCCTACATGAAGTTATGTTAAAACACTCATATATTGATATCTTGGTAGTTTTAGTCTTCTTATTGGATGCCATTTTTATCTTCAATAGACTGCATGCAAAATCTGATAAACAAACAAGTATTGGTAACAAGAAGAAAGCAGTATATTTTTTTTCATATTTTAAGACCTTCAATCAAATCTAATACCCAATGTTAATTGCAATCTCCTTATCTCCTGTAAGTAGCCAGATTTTGAAACCTGCTTGAGCAAGTCTATCAATACATTATGGAACCTGAATTTAAATTAGTGCTTGCTTTTGTTGGACTAGGGCTTTTTGATGCCTTCTTTGCCAGTTTGTCCATGATCAAGGTTAGCGAGGTAGGTTTTTGTTCATCAACAATACCATCAAGATTAGTGCTTGCTTTTGTTGGATCTTTTTTTTTATGTTGACTTTGCATTCCTAGATTGGAGATGAGACTTTATAATGCAACACTTATGGTGATGCGCCATCCGAAATCTATTGTTCTCTCTGGTGTGCTGACTGCACTTTTTGTGATGACGGTAAGTGTAAGGGTTGATGACCTTACACTTGGTCAGCGGGCATACAGTATCACATAGGCCAAGCCACGAGAGCGAACAGCTGCATGGATTTGGTAGCGCGCGCTGGACCGTGGGCGTGTGTGTGACCGATGAGCGCGTGGGGAAGGCGCGCCCATAGCAAGAGTCAAGTGTCGCAGGACTTTACCATGTAGAGTGTTGGATCTCTCGCAAGTCTAGGCGGGGAGGGACACTTGATCAGGCCGGGAGACCGAGAGCTGATTCCGGATTTGCAAGTGGGCACGTGGTCAGGAGCGTTGCCGAGCCAGGGGTGAGGATGGCACGCAGTATTACCGCGCGTGACCGGTACTGCTGCGCGCTGTGACCAAGGGCGGCCGGTTTTGCTCACTTGTTATTATTTCTTTGTGCTTTGTAATGCAAACAGGAATTCACTAACTGTTCTTGCAAGAAAGGCTGACTTGTCGCTATGGTGCATGTCAGGTGCCGCATGGCCGAAGGTGATCGGTTGAGGCCGTGACAGTAAGCATAATGAATGAACACTACATTTGCTTGATTTCTCACATGTGTTTCTTTCTTGGTCCGTGTTTGAGTTTGTAACATGTAACTGTTATAGTTTGATTTTATGGGCTTTCAACTGAACTTTGTAGGATGGTGCCCAATTTAATATCTAGGAAACACACAAATAGTGCTTCAATAGGTAATTTGTATTTGTTTTATATTGACATATGCTGAAGTGATTATAATTCTTTTTGTGCTTTAAGTCACAGTCTCTACTTTGTATAAACTTTTCATTGGGATTTGTTTTTGGTTTGTTAAATTTTAATTTACAATTGCACATTTTACATTTTATTGTAGTTACTAATTTATTGTTGTTTATCTTTGGATTGATATCATACTAAGCAAAGTAAAGTAGAGTTTGTTATATATTTTGACGGTAAAATAGTTAATCATGTTATATATTTAAGTTGTAATGTGTCTTCCATTTGCTGCTCTTGTTTTATCTTGGGTAATGAGATAGGAGTAGCAGATGTAGTATTAGGCATTTGGCCACTTGTGATTGTCTTTAATTGATGTTATTATTCATTGACGAAAACTTTAGACACTTTTGAATTCCTCCTGTGTTGTATTCTGGATTAATATAACAAACTGATTTATTTTAAAAGTAAAGGGTTCTGTTTGCAATCCCTGTTTGAAGAGTCATGTGGTGAAGGATGTTGCAAATTAAGTGAAGATTTAGTCATGTATTTTTGAAGTTGAGCATCTTAATCTCATCTAAGTTGAATCAAATGCATCAATTTAATGTTCCAAGTAGTAGGTATGCAGAAATGCTTCTTCTTTCTCTTGGTTTGAAATGTTACCTCAATGCTATAGCAGATAATAACTTTTATATGATTATAGGAGTCACTCATTTGAGGATCTTATTGAATCATAAATTAAAAGGTCAATAAATTAACAATGGCAATGTTATTGTCCTAGTCCCATTGTTAATTCTACTTATAAAGAATACTCAAGACAAACAAATTTAAAATCAAGGGTGACATTGCCAACCATGGATTGTTCAAAATAGTAATTGCCGTTTTTCTTTGCATTTGAACACAAATGAAGTTATTGCTTTTAAAAGGCGCTATGTCTTTTAAAATTACTCATGTTGGCCAGCTGATGTGACAACTCAAACCCAGAGAGAGATGAGCTATTTTTTGCAAGAAAAGATATTGTTAATTTGTTGGCCGTCCACATAAGTTATGCTTAACTTAATATGATCATCAAATTGTTACATGCATATGCTTCATAAAACGGTGGGTAATTATTAGACAATATATATAAGCACACATTATGCATTGTCAGCCTTTGTTTATAAAATTTATATTTATATTCATGACTTACAGCTATTGCATGCAGGGATGTCTTCGTTTGTTAATTTGCCTACAAGGAAAAAATCTCCGTTACATATGATTGTAGTTTTTCTCTAGGTTTTTGACTTGTGATCAATGTTAATAAGTAGATGATACCGACAGGCACTGTCTATGAATCCTTGCAACTTGTTTTTGCTTTGCTAATAAAAAGCTTCCTAGCTAGGATACACAAGGATTTCTCTAGCCATGTGCTTCACCACTTGATGATCTCCAAATTGGTTATTAGTGAAAAAACATTGATTTATATATCCATGCAACATAATCTGGTAATTTTATTTGTATGATACTTTTAATTAACATGGTTGTCAACTAAGCATATATATATATATATATATATGATCATGTACCTATTTATTGATATTTTAATTTTATTAAAGTAAATTGTTATGAAATTAATTAAAGAGATCATTTAGGAGTGGGGTTAGAGTGAAGACAATGTTAATTCTCTAGGTTGTTTGTCCCTTATGGCTGCAGTGGATTATGCTTTCATGACCTAAAGATGTCAGTTAAGCATGCATATTTCCATTAAGCTTTAGTAATGTTCATTTGTTATATATATATATATATATATATGCAAGCTCTTAGACTAATGTTTGTAGATGTTTGTCTGATTTTGGAGGTATTGTGTTTCTCAACTCAATAATGGAAAAGTTTAGTAATTAGAACTTCATTTTCCCTCTCCAACTTAAACTAGTTAAGTCAAAAAAATATGAGCCGTGAACTCTTTTAGCCATTGCTATGAAACCTGCTTCTATTCAATTTTTCTTATACAAGCATGATAGTAGGAATGCTTATCTTTAACATTAATGCTTATGTTTTCAAAAAAACATAAAGGTAGTGGCCATAGTAACTAATTAAAACATTCATACCAAAATCTATTTCATTGTGATGACATGAAAGTTGATGGTGATAAACAGAATAAGCTTTTTTAAATTTTGCTTCATATATTACATAGTTTTGCAATGATAAATTATTTTTATACTTATATAACTCATGCGTTATTTGCATTTTTTTCTAAATGTTTTCAGGTACTAGCTGATCCATACTTTTATGGATTAGCAAATGTAGAGTGAACCTTGTTTTCCAATTTCAGTAGAGTTGATCGCTTTAAGGTGTGATTTTCTCAACTTGGAGACATCATAGCAAAGGTGAAAGAAATAATCCACTTCAATGACCGGCTCCATTCGAAATAATTATTGATTTTCTTGTTTCTTTATTGTTTGATGTTATTCTCCTGAGTATCTAATCACTCTTTTAGACATGAGATCCAAAATATTATCTAATTTTACTGTGGTCAGGTTATACTTTGAAAATTCTAGGAGGATTGCATTGTGGAAAACATGTTAGTGTTAAACAAATAGAAAGAATAGGGAAACAAGCTGCCTTCAACAAAATTGTTACCCACTAGATGCTGTTCTTTATACCACTTTTTGGTTTCCACGTTATCATATAAACTACAAAACGAGGCATTCATCTGGTTGCAACTTGTTTTAATATCTAAGTGATAGGCCTAAAGAAACGTTTTAATTGGCATGTAAGTAAAGATGCTCATGTCTTTTGTTAATTGGTCCCCAAATTTGTTTTCTACAGTTTGTCATTCTTATTGCTGAGCTGGATTGTGGTTGTCTTTTTTCAGTGTTATTCTTTGCCCGATAACGATAACCTTCTATATGACCTGGTGGTTTATTCATTTTGTGGATGATTTTTTCCCTCCAATCTATGCTCAGCTTGTGATCAACATATTTGGTAGGCTTTTCCTTTTGTTCATCATTTTAGATGAATTATAATGTTATGTCGGAAGAGTCCAAATTTTTGCTTGCAAATATAATGGTATAAACATCTCTATGAAGAGTGGATGCTTGTATTTGCACCTTGTTCATGGTGCTAAAGAAATAACTAGATACTTGTTGTACATAGGCCTTTTTAATTGTAATATGTCATGTTCTCATTCAATTTATCTTGATTTATTCTTTTCAATGTTTCTTACCCTGATTTTCTACTTGTATTTTGTGACTTACAATGGTGTACAGAAAAGAAAAACATGCATATCATTTGTTAAGCGCATAGAGAACTACTTAAATTTTGTTAAGCACCATGTTAGCGATTTGTCTTAACTTAAAAAAAACACAAAAGCTACGCATTTTTTTGGTGAAAAGAAAAATGGTGAACTAACTGGAGAGTTCCTTTTCATGACTTGCTTTCATAACTTGCATCACATTCATCTTCATTGTTGGAGTTTTTATGTCATCATGGTTGGATGCATTTCTACTTGCCTTGGAGAGTAGTTTATCAAGCGAATGCCTATGTCAGCCACGTTTATAATGCATCTAAATAGATCAGTGCTGCTATGTCACCTGGTAAAATTTGTTTGTGTATTCAGTGATTTTTTTTCTGTGCTTAGTTTCTTGTTGCTGATATTTTCTTGTTGCAAATCAAAACACTCAAGCTTTCAAGGAAGTGGCTATTATTAGGCATCCTCGAATCGGTGAATATGCATTTGCATTAGTCCTCTATGTATATACTTTGTTGTTGTTAGAGACTAATAGCATTTGTGTGTGACATTTGTGTGCGTGCATATGTTTGTATGTGTGCTTTCTTATAATATGTATTCTGATTATAAAAAAAAAAGTTATCTTTAGTGGGATTAATAAATTAAATTATTAATGTAGTCTTTGATGATGTCACATGTCTATATTTGTTTTGTCATATTAAAACAAATTAAATTAGGTATTTAAGCATTTACTCAATTTATAGGATTTAATGCTCTCGGTGAGTTGTGAGGCCTATAGTGGTAGATTTTTTCACCGCTATAGGACATAAAAATCCTATAATTGTAAAAATGTTCCGCTTCTATGGGATATATAGCGGCAAAATGTTTCCACCTCTATAGGATTTATAGCGGCAAAATTTTCCGTCGCTATAGATCATTGTGCAACTTTAGAAGATATAGCGGCAAAAGTATACATGTGTTGAAAAAAACTTATAGTGACCAAGGATTTAATGGCTAATTGACTATCCGCCGCTATAGAGGTATTGAGACTGAAATAGGATCTATAGCGGCAGATTTTTCCACTGCTATAAGTGTTTTTTCTTGTAGTGATATAAATATTATGTAATTAAAAATTTCTAATTTATTAAATACTATTTTATTTTTTGTTGATAAAATTTAACATATTTTTCGAATTGAGGAAGAAATAAAAACAATCTAATACAAATTAAGAATTGCAACAAATATCTCAAATTAAAATATTTGCAAACATAAGTTTACAAAATAAACCAATTGTGTTCGAAAAAATAAAAAAAGAATTTATCATTTAAAAAAAAATAGAAATGTTGAAGACTGAAAAAGGAAAAAAAAGAATAGTTTGAATGTTGGTATTCTTTTTTCTTTGGAAATTATCATAAGATGTGAAAGTAGTTGCCATTTCTTGTCTTGTGGATTTACTTTTTATTTTTATAAATTATAATATGGCTAACGTATACCACCAATTCAAGGCAATTAACCCAATAATTTTTCATATAAATAAGGTGTTATCCTTAGCTGATGTTTTTTACGTATGATCATTCAGAAGACCCACAAAACCTGATCATATCGTCAATGAATTCACGTTCATTTAAGCTTCGACTCTCTCTTCTTGTTCACAAACAATTTCAACAAAAGGATCAAAGTTTTTATAGTGATTATTCCTATCGAATTCCATCAATAATGACTTAAAAATCCGCTTGGCAATCAATTGTATTCGAATAGGTAAGCTGAAATGGTTTTGTGATCGACACAGAATGTCAACACCCGCAAGCGCACGAGGTCGTCAAGTAATAAACCACTCGTGCACGCACGAGTGGGTCGTATTCCCAAGGGGCCCGAGGAGCTACCTTACTCACTTTTCACTTGTTGTTTAGCTCACCGATTCCATTTTTTAAGAGAATAGCTAAGAAAGAAAACAAATAGCAACAAGAGAAATTTTCTTAATAAATACGATTGAATCAAAACTCGGGAGATGCTCAGGGATGGAAAACGGTCACGGATGAGGATCCCCAAGGGGGCTACTCAAGTGAGTAGGATATTTGAGAAATTAAGTATGTGGCTAGTTGGACCGAGAAAACCTAAGCTTAGGTCAACCCGATGGTCACGGCAATTGACCCCTAACCCGGTACAAGTGTTGAATAAGGAATTTTTTCCACTCAACCTCTCACACGGTTGCAAGGAGAATGATGGTTTCCTCAAGTTAGGGTGGAAACACAAATCAGTTTTCAACCCTAGAAATGGAGGGGTACAGATACCCGATGATCACGGCGTATCTATACAATAATCCCTTCCAAGTTTGGTAGAGTCCAGCGCTAAGGCAATGGTCATGCTACAAAATGCTACCAAGCATTTGATACAACAATTAAGCACATGTACCAAAACAAGTAAGAATACCAAACAAGGATCACAACAAGCCAATCATACAATAGATAACTCAAATAATCCAAAACATCACAAGTTTTGCCCCCAAGGTTCACCTACATCCGGCGACCTTGGGGTTTAGTTGTTCATGTCCAATAAATCTACCACACAAACCATGCAAATAACCAAAATAAACATGAGGAACACTCCCTCAAATGGTGAAGGCCGAATGCCGCTTGAATCCTCGGAGAAAACCTTCCGAAGACGCCACTCGAAGAGGTGGCTTCCCGTCGTCTTCAACCTCCAAACAATGAAGCTTTTGAAGTAGATCCTCCAAGATCTTGCTCTCCTCTCCTTTGAAAGCCCCAAATTCCTCTTCTTTTGCCCTCCAAAATGGTGTAGAAATGATGCCCAAACCCTAGCCTTCTTTTCCCCCAAAAGCTCTCCAAGAAGATGCAAAAGTCCTCTCTAAAATGCCCTAGATCGCCCTTAAAACCCCAAATCCCGATGGGTAAACGGGTCAGCATACAGCCGGTATGCTGACCCCTCGGGATTTCTAATTTTCTGCCGAGAAGTCCGCGATGAGCTACAGTAACTGCTACAGTGGCTGCTACAGTCGTAGTACGGTGTCCCGTCTCGAAAACGCTGTTTTGATGTTGAAATCGCTCCCCATCTCGTCGTCGAGTCCCCAGGGCTTCTGGCTGGCCTGAAATATAAAAATAAAGCAATTTAAACCGAAAAGGGCGTAGATTCAACAAAAAGATATTAAAATAATACACAATACATACATATAAAATACGTACTTTTAGACGTTTATCAAACATCCCCACACCTAAGCGTTTGCTTGTCCCCAAGCAAACAAACATGAGGAACAAGGGAAACAAGATAAACGGCTCAAAATACTACCTCAGGCTCAAAATTAAAGAACTCCACAAGCACAATTGGACAGGAATCAAGAAGTGAGCTGCTAAAAACTAATAGCTCTGGTTCATCCACAGTGCCCTATGTGTGTGTGTGCTGACTCTCACCTTGACCTCCACATCCCGGATTACCCCAGGATGACCATTCACGCCACACAAAATGAAGATGGCATTAGAGTGCTAAAGACTTCCTCAATGCCCAGTTAAAGTCCTTTGGTTCCTAAATACAACTCCAACTCTTAAGTGACCATAAAACAGGTTCTAGGGATCAAAATGGAAACTTTATTTCTTTCACTCACAAATATACACAAATTCTTACTTTTCTGGGTCCGCCTAACATAGACTGCACAAAAATCTTTCAGATGGATGCACATGCTGGCCAGGCACAAGAGTCACCCTCTTAATCGATTACAATCTACATATACGCATTCATGCTTATAAAGCAGAGGAATACTGACATAGACCCCAAAATTTTTTAATTTTTTAATTTTTTTTTTAATTGTTTTTAATTTTTTTTTCGATCCCTGATAAACTACCTGCTAAAAACTTCACTTAGGTTGGAGAAAACAATAAAGGAACTTAAAAGCTTTTAAAAGTGCATTGAAGAAAGAATTTAACAAATTAATGCCAAAATCATTAAGATGGGTTGGATAGAGTGTACAAGGTGAGAGTGATTGTGAGCATGTATACAGGTGCACTAAAGATGAAACAGAGCTACATTAAAGTACAGGTACTGTACAGCTCACTACTATCATTCTACCAAGCTAGGAAATCCTTTAACAAAATAATCATAGCCATCATAGGTAACAAGCATGCATAAATACAAAATACCCTAAGTAAATAACCATCCCCACACCTAAAGTTGTACATTGTCCTCAATGTACCTAAGTCAGCAGAATACTGTGGGGGATGAAAATGAAAACCAAAAAATGGGGGTGAAGGAACTTCCCTGATTCCTTGGTGTGCTTCTCAGTTGTTCCACTTGGATCAGGAGTATATCACCTAAGGAGGGCGACACAAGTAAAGCTCCCAAAATTAATAATCCTGAAAAGAATAAGGAGCTTATCATCATTCAAAGTTTTTCAGGAGGAAAAAGAAATAAAGAAAAGAAAAGAGAGCTCCAACATAAAAAACACAAGAGTTTAGTAGGGAGTGAGCCCTAGCTAACTCAAAAGTACAAGTCTTAACAACAAACAACAAAGCACAAAAGAAAGAAAATAAACAGGGTCTTGTCATGGGTCTAAAGTGGTGATGCGGCGCAAGTAGTGGCAGCAGAGGTCGATGAGGATGAGCTGCGAACAATGGTCAGGAGCTCGGACAGGTCGCGCTCAATCCGCTGCTGTGCCGTGAAGATCTCCCTCTGTCCTCGCTCAAGGCTCTGAATCTGCTGCTGGACCTCTGTGCGAAATGACTCAAACCTGGCTGTCAATGATGGTGAACTCTCCCTAGTATCCTGGTCAGGCTCTGACTCAGTCTCAGTGTCATGTGAGGTGCCTGGGTCCTGTGAATGTGATCCTTGCTGCTGGGCTAGGCGATAACTGCTTCCCGGCTTCTCAACAATCCCAATGGAGACGAGTGTTTGCATCCCTAAGGAGGCAATAGATCCTACCACTGTCATGCCTCTGGTGAGCTCAATAAATCCCATGCCCCGGATAAGTCGAGTGATGTAGGGTCCAGCGAAGATAGCGCCCAAACGAACAAACTTGAACTGATGGGAAAGGGTCTCTGCTACTAAGTGTCCCATATGGATAGGCTGACGCTCAATGATGCTGTAAAACATAGTCAGATCGTGGCGCGTCACTACCCCAGTAGAGTCAACTCTGCCCCCAATACTTCTAGTCAAAAGAGCATGGATAATTCGGTGAGCAGGGTTTGTGAGTTGGGATGCCTTCCGTGTTCTAGAATTAGCAGAGATGGAATGCCAATAAGCTGTGTTCGCTTTCAACTGTGGGACTTCATCAATGGATTGCTTGAATGTGGATGATCGTAGTTGAGCCTCTATATATAGTCCCAAGTACATACCAATATCGTCCTCTGAAACACGGTGTTTCTTTCCAAAAGCCCGAAAAGTGACATGGTTCGATTGGTGGTTGAACGGATATGCTTTGACCATCTCAATGGAGCTAAAGACTTCCAAGTTAAGTTCCTTGAATGTGGCTTCTTCAATCGAAAACAATCTATCCCAACTGCCATGGGAAATAAGCTCCAACACCGTGCCGTCTACTCCCAAAGTACTCAAAGCTTCCCAATCAATTTTTCTCACCGTCCCGAACCCTTTTCGTGATAATAGTGCGTAGCGCGTCTTGTGTTCTTCCTTGGAAAATTGGGGTTCATGGACGGGGGGCGAAGGTTCCCTCCTAGGTCTCTTGGAAGCTAGTTTCTTAATTGGCATCCTATAAAAACAAAATAGAGATTAACCAACTAAATTACAAGCAAAATAAGCACCAAAAAATGAAGAAATCCAAGAAAATGTGCATTGCTACAGTAATTTCAGGAAAATTTTTCAAAAACTTTGCTTGTAGAAGTAGCCAAAAAATTTTAGAAACTAGGAAAAATGGCTTGATAAACCTTAAACATTCACCCATCAACAATATTCCAACAATTTCCAACAAATTTCAGCCATAAAACACAAAAGAAATCAAAGTTTTGAGTGAAGTGCCATACTTGTGCCCTAGGGTAAAATGAGTAGATCCAAATGGTAAATCCGGCCAAAAGCTTGCTCAAACTCCAAATTTTTGTCACCAAGATGGAAAAGAGGGGGAGGAGCGCAAACTAGAGCAAAAAAATGAGTAAAAACGGTGGAGCAATGAGAGAGAAAAGGTTGGAAGAATGGGGAAGAAGGATGAATAGTGTGAAGAACCAAAAGCCCTCTTTAAACCCTTCTATCGGGTGGTCTTGCCGACCATCCTTACGGCCGTAAGGATGGTCGGCAAGACCCCATTTTTGCTCCACTTCAATCTTCACCCGTTGTACACTCGAAACATCGATGAAACCTTGAAAAATATGGCCGGAAACATCATTTAAACACTCAAAACATCAACATGCATGCATCTAGAGCAAGAATTCTCCATAAACCACATGACAAACAAGTTAACAAAACGGCGAAAGAATCAAGAAAAACGACGAAAAGCACAACTACACACAAACCACTACTAAAAACATAAGCAAAATAAGACAACACGAATAAGAAAAAGAATACGGGAAATGAAATGAACTTGGGTTGCCTCCCAAGGAGCGCTTCTTTAACGTCATTAGCTTGACTTGCATTACCTCAAAATCTCATGGTGGGACAAATGGAGGGAAGTTACCTCCAACCTTTGGGACCGGGTTGCCACTTGGAAAGTTTAATGAAAGGCAAGAAAAGACTTTGAATTTACCCGCATTTCCAAAGAAGATACGATCAACCTCATCCGGAGGCAATGTGGATACCTCTCTATTCTCTTTTTGTTTCTTCTTCGATTTTCTCCACATCTTCTCAACACCCCTAATTTTCTTACCATTATTGGATGAATTACCCTCCACTTGATTAATTTGTTGTGTTGGTGGAGGAGAAAGTTCTTCCTTGACATCTTGGCACGTGAACTCGTCCAAGTACTCATCCAAAGGGTTTAAGGCAAGCACCTCCTGCACACAGTCAGAAACAATTATATCAGTACTATCAGTGAAATATAATTTGTCATCATGATCAATTGTGTGCTTCATTGCTTCAGGGAGGGTAAAGACCACTTGCTCATCTCCAACCCTCAAGGTCATCCTGCCTTCTTTGACATCAATTAGAGCACCCGAAGTGTTTATTAATGGGCGCCCTAGAATTAGGGGAACCTCAACATCATCATCCACATCTAGAATTACGAAGTCTACGGGAATGATGAGTTTGTCAACTCGGACAAGGACATCTTCAACTACTCCCCGAGGTCGGCGCACCGACCTATCTGCAAGCTGTAATGTCATTCGTGTAGGTCGTAGGTCTTCCAATCCCAGCTTCAAGAATAAGTTGTACGGCATTACATTTATACTAGCCCCAGAATCGGCTAGAGCATGCTCCGTCACTCCTTCACCAATTACACAAGGGATCACAAAACTACCTGGATCTTTTAATTTTTTTGGAAGTTTCTTCTCTAGAATTGCTGGGCAATTCCCAGTAAGTGCAACAGTGCCTTGTTCTTCTAATTTCCTCTTATTGGTGAGAAGCTCTTTTAAGAATTTGGCATACTTGGGCATTTGAGCTAGTGCCTCAATGATTGGAATATTTATGTGGAGTTGTTTGAATACATTGAGGAACTTCTTAAACTGGGCTTCATCTCTCTCTGGTTTGAGTCTCGAGGGGTAAGGTACCACTGGCTTGTATGTGTGCTCCTTTGAAATGTCAGAATTGGGAGAGTCTTCACCAGTTTTCCTCCCATCATCCTTGGTTGCATCCTCACTCAAATTAGGGTCTTCCCGGACGGGTACCCTATCATTAGAAGCACTTGGGATCTCTTTTTCCCTTGCTTCCAACTGTTTACCACTTCTCAAAGTAACAGCTTTTAATTGCTCCCTCGGGTTGCTTTCGATGTTGCTTGGCAGACTCCCCGAGGGTCGTTCAGATTGTCCACGAGCAAGCTGTCCCACTTGGTTTTCCAGAGATTGGATGGATGCTTGAACATTTCTCAATATAGTACCAAATTCATCCACTTTCTTTTCATTATTCATGAAGCGTGCCTCCGTGCTAATCATGAATCTGGCTAAAACATCCTCCGTAGAGTATTTCTTCTCTTGTGGGGGAGGAGCTTGGTATTGGCTTCCCTGAGATGGTGGAGGTCTGTATTGAGATTGGCTTTGAGTCCAAGAAGGATTTGAAGGGCCCCTCCATCCATAATTGTAATTACTACCAAACTGATTCCCTGGTCCTCTTGGTCCACCCCCAACATAATCAACTGTTTCCATCGGCGGTGATGGGGTAACAACAATAGGGCATTGTGCTATTACATGCCCTGCCCCACAAGTATCACATGACATAACGGCCTTTGACCCTGAACTGGATCTTATCATGAGCTGATCAACCTTTTGTGCTAGGGCGTCACACTTCGAACTATTATCCATGACATGTTTTGTTAGGGCATCAATCTTCGCAGCCAAAGCTGTGGATTCAGTCACCTCGTACAGCCTTCCAGCCCTCGGAAGCTTCTGTCGAGTGCTCCAATGGCACTCATTGCTGGCCATATTCTCAATTAATTCCTCGGCCTCTTCAGGAAGCTTGCTGCTCAACGAACCGCCTGCTGCTGCATCGATGAGTTGCCTAGTAGCATAATTCAGCCCATTACAAAATGTCTGCACCCTCATCCATGTAGGGAACCCGTGATGAGGACACTTGCGAAGAAGGTCCTTAAATCGTTCATGAGCTTCGAATAGGGTCTCAGAATCTCCTTGCCGGAATGCGGAAATTTCTTGCCTTAGCCTCGCTGCCTTACTTGGTGGAAAATATCGTGCAAGAAACTTCTCCACCATTTCCTTCCATGAAGTAATCGATCCCGGAGCCAAAGAAGTAAGCCATCTATATGCTGCTCCCCTTAAACTGAAAGGAAATAATCTCAACCTTATTGCATCATCAGAAACTGAATTGATCTTGAAGGTTGAGCATATCTGAAAGAACTTGGACAAGTGGGCATGCGGGTCTTCATCAGCTAGACCATCAAACTGTACTGAGTTTTGTACCATCCCAATTGTGCTTGCTTTTATTTCAAAATTATTCGTAGGCACGGTGGGGACCAACACACTAAATTCATCCCCGGTGAATTGTGGCCGTCGTAATCAGATAGAGTTCTTCTTGGCTCGGCCATAACTGTGGGCTCACTTGTTTCTACCAGAACTTCTCGTCGAATTGAACCCTCAATACCTTCTCTCAAACGACGGTGCAGTGTTCTTTCCATCTCGTTATCGGGTTCAATCAAGTTTGCTTGACTCGCTCGTGTCATAAGATGGGTACCTACACGGATTGAGGAGTCACAGCGTTAGCTAACAACAAGAAATACAAAAGAGCAACAAAAAATACAAAGCTGGAATAATTACAAAATTTCAACAACCAAAAACAAGAAAAACACAAAAACAGAACAAAACACACAACAAAAAGAAAGAAAAACAAAAGAAAAAGAAAAGGCTAAATCAACAAGCTTAAAGCTTTCCCAATATCCCTCGATGAAATCCCCGGCAACGGCGCCAAAAACTTGATCGACACAGAATGTCAACACCCACAAGCGCACGGGGTCATCAAGTAATAAACCACTCGTGCACGCACGAGTGGGTCGTATTCCCAAGGGCCCGAGGAGCTACCTTACTCACTTTTCACTTGTTGTTTAGCTCACCGATTCCATTTTTTAAGAGAATTGCTAAGAAAGAAAACAAATAGCAACAAGAGAAATTTTCTTAATAAATACGATTGAATCAAAACTCGGGAGATGCTCAGGGATGGAAAACGGTCACGGATGAGGATCCCCAAGGGGGCTACTCAAGTGAGTAGGATATTTGAGAAATTAAGTATGTGGCTAGTTGGACCGAGAAAACCTAAGCTTAGGGCAACCCGATGGTCACGGCAATTGACTCCTAACCCGGTACAAGTGTTGAATAAGGAATTTCTTCAACTCAACCTCTCACACGGTTGCAAGGAGAATGATGGTTTCCTCAAGTTAGGGTGGAAACACAAATCAGTTTTCAACCCTAGAAATGGAGGGGTACAGATACCCGATGATCACGGCGTATCTATACAATAATCCCTTCCAAGTTTGGTAGAGTCCAGCGCTAAGGCAATGGTCATGCTACAAAATGCTACCAAGCATTTGATACAACAATTAAGCACATGTACCAAAACAAGTAAGAATACCAAACAAGGATCACAACAAGCCAATCATACAATAGATAACTCAAATAATCCAAAACATCACAAGTTTTGCCCCCAAGGTTCACCTACATCCGGCGACCTTGGGGTTTAGTTGTTCATGTCCAATAAATCTACCACACAAACCATGCAAATAACCAAAATAAACATGAGGAACACTCCCTCAAATGGTGAAGGCCGAATGCCGCTTGAATCCCCGGAGAAAACCTTCCAAAGACGCCACTCGAAGAGGTGGCTTCCCGTCGTCTTCAACCTCCAAACAATGAAGCTTTTGAAGTAGATCCTCCAAGATCTTGCTCTCCTCTCCTTTGAAAACCCGAAATTCCTCTTCTTTTGCCCTCCAAAATGGTGTAGAAATGATGCCCAAACCCTTGCCTTCTTTTCCCCCAAAAGCTCTCTCCAAGAAGATGCAAAAGTCCTATCCAAAATGCCCTAGATCGCCCTTAAAACCCCAAATCCCGATGGTAAACGGGTCAGCATACAGCCGGTATGCTGACCCCTCGGGATTTCTAATTTTCTGCCGAGAAGTCCGCGATGTTCAACAGTAACTGCTAGAGTGTCCCGTCTCGAAAACGCTGTTTTGATGTCGAAATCGCTCCCCATCTCATCGTCGAGTCCCCAGGGCTTCTGGCTAGCCTGAAATATAAAAATAAAGCAATTTAAACAGAAAAGGGCGTAGATTCAACAAAAAAATATGAAAATAATACACAATACATACATATAAAATACGTACTTTTAGACGTTTATCATTTTGACTCATCCTTTTTTAATAGTTATGGCCACCTGGTATCTTTTCAATTAAAATTAAAATTGTAATTTACAAGCGCTTAAGACCAAGGCACCTCGTTTGACTCTGATAAGTGGATGTGATGGAATTTATTTATGAAGACCTCATGTTATTTCTCGTACTAAAGTTGTATGCTGAGGCTTTTGAATGGTAGTGTTCCAACCTTTGCTAACCTATGTAGCCTCAATATCAGGACTCAAATGATGTACGAGTAATAACGAAGACCATTGGTTATATAGGTTCGCAACATGTGCTCATTCCATAGTATAAGGGAAATCACTTAACATATTGCTTGGAAATGCAGTATGAGGAAACAGTATTGGCTTTTAATCCTCTTTTATGCGGGTGGAAATATAGATAATATTGAGATGTTCACAGCAGGGGATTGTATCCTAAGGAAGTGGCAAACATCGATAGGTAATTAATCTCTTAAATCATAGTTGGCCACTTGTTCTTGGGAAAAATATATTGAAGGCTTGGTGCAACCAGCTTTTCAACAAGAAATAGCAAGGTTTTTAACCTGCACTCGATGGTGGATTTATAAATATATTGAAGGCTTGGTGCAACCAGCATACCAACCTTTCATTCCACTACAAGAAAGCTACGTTATAAAGACTAAATTTAATGGTGGATTTATAAATTAGCCACGCCTCCAGAGCGATGGATTTTCAAATTCATCATTATAGATTAACACAATATCATATCTACAACCCTAATATAATATCATACCTACAGCGGTTGATTTATGTATCCGCCGCTATAGATTAGTTTTTCGTGGTAAAATTTTAAATTACTTATAGTAGGCGCAAGTTTATTTGTTATTATCTTTAATAATAGTTTTTATAGCGGCCAATTCATGTATTAGTCGATATATATATATACATAAATACACACACACACACACACATACATACATACATATATATATATATATATATATATATTAAAATTAAATTTAACTGCGGAAAATGATCTCCACTACTTTTATTATTTATTTAAATAAAAATTATTAGCGGAGAAAACTTTCACGGGTTATTTGAAACTTAAAAAACAAACCATTTCACCTTCTCCTCCTAAAATAAAATTAAAATATCAAGGACAAAATAGAAGATAAAATGTTATTGGGCGCTCTTAACAATTATGCACATTGAAGATTCATTTGAAAATAAAAAAATCAAACTCTCCTTTTCTCTGCTGAAAATAAAGTTTTACGGACTTCTAAAAAAATAAAATTGTCTAGAGGGTGAGTCTGTAAGTATGCACAAGAATAAAGCGAATTTATGAATAAATATTATATATATTGAGGTGTTATTAGAAAATAGAATCCAACCTATATCATTTTCTAGTTCTTCCATTGGCTTTCGTCACTGACTCCTTTCTCACTTTTTTGGCTTGAAACCCTAATTTTTATCCATGAACTTGTTTAGATCCGTCTTCTCCTATCCTAATCCCAACCAAACCAAAATCTAGGGGCAAGGCCTTAGCTAGAGATAGTGGCATGTGGAGCTCCAATGGGCTTATGAAGATGATATCCACCTAATCTGAGCCTATGATCCAGTGGATACAGACCTACCGGCAAAATCTTGAAGAGTTTGGGCAAGACTCAAGAAGGAGAAGTGGCCCTTCAAAAAGCTGTTGCCCGAACTATTAAAGACCCTCCCGAATCCCTCGAGGCTGCTACTTCTATGGCACAAAAGTCCCTCGAGTCTGTTGAATAAGCCATTGACGATCTAAGAAGCTCCTATTGGGAATATACCCTTGAATGCCAACGAGGATATTTGTATTAGGGCATTCATTTCTATTATATGTCTTTGTTATTAATAATAGACATTTAATTTTAATGTTCACATAAAACATGTGTTGGTATTTTAATAAGTTTTGAATAATATAGTCCATGTGTGCTAAGTTAAACCTTCTATTCATTATGGAATAATGAGAACTGCACTAGAAAGGTTTAGTACTTGTACACTTAAGTAGTTCTCAAATCAAAGAATATTTATTTGAATATTAAAGATTAATGAATTGCATGACATATGTTTTGATAAAGAATGCCAGTCGAATACCATCGGATAATGGGAGCATGTGCCATAAATACATCAATTGGGTTGGAGTATTCGGACATGACTCGTTACAAGCCAAACACATGGGTTTTACTCTTGGACTTCCAATGATTGGGATTGTTGATTATGATCTTATGAGTGGACTTTTGACCTGAGGTATCATAATTACAATGTGCATGTGACGTGTAATCTATTGTTAGAGCAGCAAGGCCTAGTTTACCCTTCGGTAGGATCAACCTCGAAATATGGCTATGTAAGACAAGCTATAGTTGTGAGTGATCATCAACAAAGAATTTGTTCACTTGGAAGTAAACGAGTTAGTGTTCTTTACGGTCACATATAAGTAAGATTAAAAGACCTTGGCTAAGGCAATCAAACTATAGTTAATAGCATATGATCAAGTTTAGTGAGTTTGACATGATCTATAACTCTCACTCAGTTGGGTCACAAGAATGAAGGTTTACACATATATGGTAATCATAATCGAAAAGGTCGGTAATGATCTATTCATTCATGTTCAATTCGGCTGGCTAGGTGTGACCCACGTCATTTGGTATCCTTCTATTGCCAATGGCGACTAACTTAGAAAGCAATAATAAAAGGAATTCAAAATCAGTCTTGTTGTGAATATAGGGATAAAATTATCAGTTTACAATTTTATTTCATTGGAAGTACAATTGTAAATAAAGTTAGGTTTGTCTTAAGTTTGAATTTTAATCAAAGTTTGATTAGATGAAATAATTATTTGAAATTACAAGGACTTGAAAATAAAAGCTGTCTTATTTGTTTTAAGACTCCTATTTCTATTAGGACTCCATTATAGGATAATCTTTCTCATATTGTATGAAGTCCCTAGGATCATATTTCTATTAAGACTCTATAATAAGATGATGTTTATCATATTTTATGAGGTTCCTATAAATATGACTACTCTCTAACCCATTGGGGTTATGAAAAAAGCAATTTTACTCTTTTGTGAAAATAGTTTTTCAACCTCTGCTTTATTTTCTAACCCTAACCACTATTAAGGAGAGGAAGATAAGACTGTTTCTGGATTCCGGCCTGTGGCCTAGAGGCGTGGGACTTTTGTTCAACACGAAAGGATCTAGGATGATAGGAGGAATATATTTAGCATATCAAAGAAAGAATTTGACACATTGAAAGATATTTTTCAAATCTTACTTATAATTAGGGATTCATCAAATCAATTAGTTAATATAGCAAAATTATTTCGCTTCTGTACCGCACCAAAGAGGTCATCTCTCACTGTAAGGAGGTTATTCTCTCTAATGATGGAGACCCTTCCGATTCCTCATCACAGGTAAACCTTTCTTCGAATAGATAGAGTAGATTTGAGGCGCAGTCGCTTGCAATCCAAGCGAATCTAGCAATATTCATTAACTAACTGGAGGATAGGGATGAGTTCCAGAAATGGAAGGAGGGTTTCAGTTTGGAGGGGAAGGGGGAGAAGATCGAGGGCTTACTATATGAGAGTACTCAATTGGAAGCGTTTCTTAAGAAGTTTTTTCTCAGTGTTGTGGATTTCGGTATGTTTTGGACTATATATTTTTATACGGTTCATAAGCTCAAGCTCGCAGAAGATGCAATGGCTAGTCTTGTGAAGAGAGTGATCTTAAGGGAGGAAGAGGAGTTTTTGAGCTGGGTGGTTGATGATGATGATGATGATGGTGAGAAGGATATTCAAGTAGAAGATGGTGAAAAGAGGGAAATTGTTGAAAAAAATTAGATCATGGAGAAGAAAAGAAAGAAATGGTGGCAAAATGGAGCCTTCAGAGGAGAACAAACCTTTGCAAGTCTCTAAAGATGAGCATTTGGAAGTTGTAGGCAATGTTCTTTCGGGTAATGATGAAGTAAAACCGGGGGACGATGCCAACCATGGCCCTTGAAACTAGTCAGCAGGTGTGAAAATAGCCATCTAAGCAAGAAGTGGATCCTGAATGGATAACATTAAGGATCTTGGAGAGCCTGATGATAAGAAGGTTAGTAGTTCTGGTGAGAATCCTAACAAGGTGGACCTAAGAAAGAGACTCATTGTTGCTGAAGATGAAGATGATCTCAATTGGAAGATCAAAGATGACATTGATGATGGGCCGGCCAAAGCTTGACTTTGTAGTTATAGAACTTTGGTTTATCAAATTTACTGCATCCTATTTATTTATTGGAATTATCTCACCTCTCAAAGTTTGGAATTCTTCATATCACTAGTTTGAAATACCTAGTGCAACTAGTCTATTATCCTGATTTATAAATTTTGTGCTGTTGGAGTTCCCAGACAACTATTTTTAAGTGAATGTACTTTAAACTACTTTATTTAAATTAATATATGCATGTGATGTAGTTGTGTCCTATTCTTTCCTGATAATTTTATTTTCATTGAAATGAGATGCTAATGTTGAATTTTTTCACTTCTAGGTTAGAAGCCATGTGGAAATGTGCAAGGTGTTATGCCGTTATTTTGATTGCATTTTACATTCGGACAATAACCCTAACCCCACCATCAATATTCTGTCTAGGAACCTCATTTGGAAGTTCTTTCCCCTATGACAAAAAATGTTCAGACATATCGACATCTAGAGTGAGTTGAAGGCCAAAGAGAAGCCTGGATCCATTCCTTATGTTCGAGTAGACGAGTTGGCTCTGCAATTTCCTGGTCTGACTGATGCTTTTGTAAGAAGCCGTTGAGATAGCTTGCAAAATGGAGGGCCAGCAACGTTGTTACCCTTTCTTGCTTTAGTTTATTTTTGACTTACTATACTTTATAGATTTTTATAATCGTTATTTTAATTTAAAGCATACTGAATTGTGAATTCTTTAAAGAGGTGCAAGACTCACATAGAAATAATGGACCCGTGGAATATGCCTATGTGTGTTGATGTTCTATATTGGTCATGTTATTTTAAGCCTGTCCATGATACATTTCTCCTTTAATTAATTTCATCTAAACATGGCCAATCCTTTTGTCCATTATGTTTTTATTATATAGTTCTTTTATGCTATGAAAAGTTTGAAACATGAATTAATCAAGTAATTAAAACTTTGAATTTTTCTTAAAGTTCAAACATTGGGAAAATATCAATGATAAAGTATCATGTACAATTATCAATTGTAATACAAATGATTTAACATGTTTCTTTTCACAGGTTCTCCTAAAATTTAGACTGCCAGAAGAACAGATTGAAAAGTTGACTTGGTCACACCGGAGAGCTATGGCACACAAGCTTTCATGTGAGCAAACCGCATCGGGGGTTAAGGTTGAAACATTGGCTCTCAGTAAATTTTCACGTGGCCAGTGAATGTCATTTCTTTAGTTGTAACAACAAGCTATAGAGAAATGTTAGGAAATATGGGATCGACAAGTTCGAGTCTTATTGCTGTTGATTGCGCGGATAATGGTAGTGATTCTGAAGCCAACAGTGATCTAGATTCATTTGCTGGCGATCTAGAGAATTTGCTTGATGCTGAAGAATTTGAGGAGGAAGTGCATGCATACTCTAAAGGAGATCAACCAGATGGTTTTAGAGGGTTTAAAATGAGGCGATGCCCTTCTCAAGCTCAAACAGAGGAGGAAAATGAAGATGATGAAATTGGAATGCTTGACAGTATGAAGTGATCTTTTATATTAGTTCTCTTTGATTTTGCACTTGTTTTGAATAAAATGTATTTGACTAGATTTTTTTCCTTAGAAGAATGAAAATTTTTCTTAGGCCTTCTATTACATTAGTTCGAAAGTTTGGTAATGACATTTGTATCTTTACTATTTTATATGACCCGGGTGATCTCCCTTAGTTGATGCATGCCTTGAGGGCTCGTTTAGAGCTTCATGAACAAGTGTTTTGCCCATGGTATATTCTTTTTCAACTGCTCTGTATTTGTGCATTGAGGTTTCTAGTCAAGGGTCAATCAGATTGTGGCAACTGAGTTTGTTGGAACTTGTATATTGTAAGGATGATTTCATCCTCATGTGTTTCATGTGGTTATTCAAGAGAGATGGTGGGCATCTGGATTAAATATGTTTAGTTTGCTATTATGCTTATTTTTTAGGGCGCAGATAATTTGTTGTATCATTCAATTTTAAATGTTTTTGAAATTTATCATATACCCTATGTAATAGCAATATTTCTGTGTACAGCCCAAGTTTCCCTTTCATATCATTTATCCTTGCAGTTTTTTCCCTCTATAATGGACATTTTTCTTTGTATATTTTCATTCCTCGTTCATTGCAATTTTTTTAATTTAATTTTGGATATGATATTTAAATAAAATTCTGAGGATAGATAATACGTCAGGATCACATATTTGGAGTTCATGTTTGAGAGTATGTTTAAAAACTATACTGCAATTGGTTAATCTCCTGAAGTAGTTTAGAAATCTCTCTAAACTTTGGCCGTGGCCATGGCTACGTTCAGAGCCATCAAGGTACTCATGTCCTTGACATTGACACATCGGTGCCATGTGGTCACCCCAGACTCCTGATTTCGTTCTGTCAGGACTCTATGAGCCACCTGAAATGAACAGATTAGCCAAGTCCACCACGCCATCTCTAAAGATTGGCCTATGGGGACCCCCTATTACAACAGGCAAGTTCTAACCCCATCACCAACAAAACATCAAAAAGTGTACCATCATCAAAATATCCATATATTAGTGATAAACATCGTTGCTAAATAAATCAAAGCCACGAGCGTACCACATGTAAATGAGATTTCACAATTCAATCCGATCCAGTAGATTAACATAGCGAAAATCATTTCATCTAGCATCAAGGATGTGTTTATAAATCAAATATATAAAAATTACTTGTAAACTGGTAAAAGTATTTGGTCAACCTAATAAAATTATGGATTTCATTTAAATCAAACTATAAATATATGTAGATACTAGTATACAAAAAATGCACTATCATAACCTTCTCACAGACTATGACAATTAGCTCCTCAACGGTGCTACCCCTCTGTCGACTCCTTGCATCTGGCAGAGCTCTCACCACTTACACCAACACATGCCACAAGGCTCAAAACCAAGAGAAAACACAAGAAAAACAAGCAAGCATGAACTCTTTTATGCTACAAGCCAAAAACCCTAACAAGACTTGGGTATGGCCTAAAGTTGAGCTCTAAGGGTTCAAAATCAAGGTTTTCCAAAGGACATATAGGTGCTACAGTAGTGTGCTATAGTAGCCCAATTTCAAGAACAAAGGAAACAAGGTTTAATCAAGGTGGAGATGATGGATCTTTACAGCCATCTCATGATACAAGGAAGAATGAAGGAAATCAAACAAAGCACTCAATGAATCATCATGAACAAGCCAAGATTCAAGTATAAAAGCCTAGGGCTTACATGCTCATCCCAAACCCAAGAGGAACGAGAATGATGAGGGAGAAGGAGAGTTCACCTTCAAAGGATCTTCAAGTAAAAAAAGTGAGGGAGGTCAAGCACAGCTCATTTTTCTCATCCAAAGCAATATTAACAAAGAGAAGAAGAGGAAGAAGAAGAAAATTTGGAGAGTTAGGGCTTAAGTTTAGGAATTTTAAATACCTCTGGAAGAATAAAGGCAAGAGAACAGCCGTGCTTCTCAGTCACTCCCTATGCACTCACAAGCACGGGGATGCTTAGGCCCTATACTTTATAGGAAAATCAGCACGACATCTCTGTTCCTAGCACCACTGTGCTCTTGAAGCACGGCAGGAAGTACAAGCATGCTTTTACTCTTACACTTTATAGATTGCTGGAAATAAAGTCTAAAACATCCCAAGAAGAGCACAATCAAGAGCACGGTCAAAAGCACGGTCGTGCTTGCTTCAGGAACTACGTTTTAAGTCCAGAACAACTAAAAATGCCCCAAAACTCAAAACCGAACTAGTCTAAGACAACCTAGACAGCGACGCATGCTTGGAAGAGCCTATACACCATAGAAGTGGTTTTAAAAAATAAATCCAATAGAAGCGTTTGTATGATATAATTGAACTAAATGATTTGATGACTATACCATTTGTTGTTATTATTTTCCACCACCATTTCCCTAGAAACATCAAGCTGAAATATGAAAGATTCTAGATTGCCCACCCACCCTGATTTTTTGGTTTACATAGTCCTTTTCAACTAAATAGTCTTCGATTGACTTTGTTAAGATTCATTTCCCGCCAGGAAAAATCTTGTCTTATAGGTCTATTACCCATAGAATCAAGATGGAAGTTTAAAGATCAACATCCAATAAGTGGGGATGGAGGTCAAGATTGCGTTAACCAATATAGTTCTTCTTCTTAAGGAAAGTAACATTGATTTCCAAGAAGTGAGTCTTGCGTGCATTTTGACTACAAGATTATTCCAGTCTTAATGGCGAGGCCTTTTGCTTGATAAAGGGACCTCTAGATAAGTTAAGAGGAGAAATCCAATTGAGCATTTTAAAGTTCAAGACAGTGAAGTGTTTGATAGTTCCTAGGATCAATTGAGTCTAAATAGGTTTTTTGAAAGTTTATGGCCAAATTGAATGTACCATCTAATAAGTACATAATGAGTTTAACGATGCAGATATCTTCTAGTCCTCCAGTTGTATTTAGGACTAGGTCATCCACATATTGCAGTTTGCACATTTGGTCCATATCTCCTAGAGGCCACTAGATAGAACTTTAGAGTCCATGGCATTTGGAAACATGGTTCTCAAAGCATTTTCTACTCGCACAAAAGGAAGGGAAGGGAGAGGAACTCCCTTTCTAAGAACTGTTGATATCTAATATAACCATTAACAGCATCATTGACAGGGATGGAAGCTTTAGAAGTGTAAAAAATGTTTGTGATCCATGTGATCCTACGGTTGCAAAAACCTCAAGCAAAAAGAAGGTCTAAGCGGAAATCCCAATTAAGCTTTATTAATTGTGTCTGGTAGCTTCCATTTTTGTAGGCTAAAAATTCCCTCTTCCACTACCACAATGTTGTCCAGGATACATGCTCTAGTGATAAAGGATAGCAAGGTGGCATCAATCAAGGATCGAATGGCTTCGCTAAGTCGAGTGGCAAGAATTTTAGAAATGATTTGAAGTGGAGTTGATGAGATGAATTGGGCGGAAATCATGAGGGTACTCGGGTGAATTCTTCTTGGGAATAAGAGCAATAGTTGCCAAGTTAATGAGATCAACTTTAGTTGTGCCACCAAAAAAATTTTTGTAGAACTTGATTAAGTCATTGCTCACCGTATCCCAAAATTTTTGGAAGAAGGAGATAGAAAATCCGTTTGCTCGATGCCTTATTTGGCCCAAGCTTGAACACGACTTTCCTAATTTCCTCTCGCATAGAATTGGCTTCTAGATAGAGGTGCAAGCTGGGCCGTACCGGCCGGAGCTCGGCACGGCCCAGCACGATTTGGGCCGTGCCAGCCCGAGCCCGGCCAGCTACAGTGCCGGGCCAGGCTGCCACGGCCCACATCCTTGGGCCGTGCCAGGCCATGGGCTGTGCTGGCCAGAGCACGCGGGCCAGCCCGGCACGGCTCGCAACAACTAGCCATTGCAGGCCAACCCGGCACGGCCCGGCAGGATTTTTTCTTTATTTTTTTACCCAATTAATTTAAACATTAGAAAATGACATTTTTAGCCCCTTTAACAACTATAAAACGGCTAGTTTTTAAGGGTATTTTAGACTTTAAAATATAATTACTTTTTTACCCTTTTCAACATCAATAAACGGCTAGTTTAAAAGGGTATTTTAGACTTTAAAATATAATTACCTTTTTACCCTTTTCAACAACAATAAACGGCTAGTTTACAAGGGTATTTTGGGAATTAGAAAAATTAAAAAAACCTATAAATACCCACGAACATGTACATATTTCTCTACACCAAATTACTCATTCTTGTTCTAATCTCTCAAGCATTGAAGACTCCAAGCTATCTTAATTCTAAATCTCTTCAAGTTCAAGATTTGAAGTTTGGCAAATTCGGCTCAAGCATTTCATTACTCCGCCAATTCCTTCACCTTTTCGTCAATTAATCAATTCGGAATTCTCAAGAAAAACCACGAATTAAATTTACATCATCAAGGTTGAGGTAACCCTAAATCTTTTTTTTTTTATTTTTTATAATGGCCGGCTCTCCTAATTTTCCTTTCGACACACCATTTTTTATTAATGAAAACAATTCCGAAAATTTCGATGATTGACAACTTGAGCCTGCTACTGAACCCCCTAATATGGGATCATCTAGTAGCAGGCCTCAAACAAACAGAAAAAAAAGAACTTCGGAGGTATGGGAATTTTATGATATTGTTGAATTTCCAAACAAAGGGGCTCATGCCGTTTGTAAAAAATGCAAAAAAGATTTTTCTTGTCAAACTTCGGGTGGAACGGGTCATTTGAAAAGGCATGCCGATAAACATGCTACTAGTCAAAATGATCCTTCCCAAACACAAATTAGTTTTACAAATTCAAGTATTGGAACTTTTGTTTTTTTTAATGAAAATGCAAGAAAATGGATTGCAAAATTTATTGTTCAAAATGAACAACCTTTTTATCCTGTTGAAAATCTCGCTTTTATAAAAATGCAAGTTAAAGGTTTTAATCCGAATTTTAAATCCGTTTCAAGGACTACTATGAGAAAATATTGTCTTATTATTTATGAAGAATATAAACAAAACTTAATTTCCGAAATTTCTAAAGGTTTATTTAAAATTTCTCTTACTTCCGATATTTGGTGTTCTCAAAATAATTCCGATTATCTTTGTGTTACCGCTCATTATATTGATAATAATTGGACTTTGCAAAAACGTATTTTGAGTTTTATTGAATTAGAATATCAACATACCGCAAGTAATATTGCCGGTTACATCATGCGTACCATTAATGAGTACAAAATTGAAAATTTGTATTTTCAATCTCTCTTGACAATGCTTCGGCAAATAATTGGGCCGTTGATATCCTAAAAATGCATTTAGATCCTATGTTTTCCGGAAAAGTTTTTCATGTTCGTTGTATATGCAATATATTAAATTTATGTGTTAGAGATGGTTTGAAAATTATTGATCTTCATATTTGTAGAGTTAGAGAAGCTATTTTATATGCAAAAAACTCTTCTTCACGAAGGCATGAATTCAAAAGATATTGTAGAAAAATGGGGAAAAAATATAAAAAATTTATTTCCGATGTTTCTCATAGGTGGAATTCAACTTATAATATGTTGGATTGTGCTTATGATTACAAAGATGTTCTTACAATGTATTGCCGTGAGTTTTTTCCCGACCTCTGAATAACTAATTATGATTGGGAAGTTAGTTATATGATAAAGGAGTTTTTGGAAATTTTCAATTCCGCAACTAATGTTTTTTCCGGTATTTATTATCCTACTACTTTTATGACTATTTCTCATTTATATTATATTAGTGAAATTTTTGCAAAATATACATGTGATCCTAATTTTGCTCCCATTGTTTCTCCTATGGAATTAAAATTTAAAAAATATTTTGCAAAAATTGACCCTCTTCCCGTTTTATCTATGTTTCTTGATCCTCGTTTTAAAATTGATGGTACTTTTTGTATGATTGATTCTTATGATGAAAACATGGGACTTGATCATTCAATTTTCAAAGATGAATATCGTTGTTTGCTTCATGATATGTATAATGAATATAACCATACAAATGGAAATCGACGAGCTTCTACTTTTGCCGGAGATTTTGAAAAATCTTCTTCACTTTCCAAAACTAAATCTCCGGCCCATCTTATAAATATGATTAGAAGAAAATCTACAAGTGCTTCTTCTTCTTCTTCTTCTTCTTCTTCTTCTTCTAATACTAGATCTTTGCATGAATTAAATCTTTTTTTAAATAATAATTTTAATGATTTTCTTACTACCGAAGAAATTAATAACTTTAATATTTGGTCGTGGTGGAAACAACAAGAACATAACTATCCTGTGCTAGCCGCCATGGCACGTGATCTACTAACTCCACCAATGTCTACAGTAGCGTCGGAGTCTTGTTTTAGTGCAGGAAAAAGGCTACTCGATGATAAGAGGAGCCGCATGAACCAAGCAACAGTGCAAATGTGCATATGTCTGAAGGATTGGCTAGAAGCAGAAGATAGGTTACAAGAATACCAAATGCATGAAGAAGGTAGTGATACTGGAGAGGGCCTTACACCATCCGAGCGTTCAACTTCAACCCATGTTGATGAAGAAATTGATTAATCAAATGAAGTTTGAAACTTGTAATTTTCTAAATTGTTGTCATAGTTTTTGAATAAATGTCAAAATTTTTTCTATATCTATTTGTAATTTATTTTTAGTTTATCTTTATTTTTTCTATGTAATTTTATAATATTATGTTAAATTTGAAAAACTTATCTTTCCTTGTATAATTGTATTCATGAAAATTTACTATATTTAGATTTTTTTTAAAAACTATTTTCTTAATTTTTAGTATTTTTAAAGTATTTTTAATAAATTTTATAATATTTTTAAAAAATATGGGCCGGCCGGCCCGGACCGGCCCAGCCCAGATGGGCTGGGCCATGCTTCGGGCTAGGCCGACCCCACATGAAAGGTGGGCCGTGCCGGCCCGGCACGGTTGCAAGCCGGGCCGGGCCGGCCAGAGCACGAACAGTGCTCGGGCCGCACCGAGCCCGGGCCGTGCCGGGCCGGGCCGGCCGATCTTGGACCTTTACTTCTAGAGCAGCTAAATCTAATCTATATTTTTGGGCTAATAGGTATTCCGAGTGAAAAATGAAGCACAAAGATCTCCTTGTTCCAAATTGTTCTTTAAACATAGTGGATAAGAGTTGTCCAATCTTTTGGCATCCCCAATCTTCACTTGATTGTTGATTATATGAGAAATGTGATTCCAATAGCATTGACCATTAGCAACAACATCAATAAACTTGAAGTTGGAGTCTCCTTCTTAGAGTAATTTCCCTCTAGATCTTTGGCACTAGTACAATTCGTCTTGGTAAAGAAAAGTGGTGAGAGACAGATGTAGATTACCATCTTTCTCTTACTTGGTATGAGAAAAGATTCGGGTTTCCTTACAGGTGTTCAAATGATCTAGTTCCTTGAGGATTGAGAGCTTTTGGATTTTGATAAAACAAAGGTGTTTTTGGTCCAAAAACGGAGCCGATCTCTAATATGGGTGAGTTCTCTAGACAGAATGGAAGATCCACACCCATGGAGATTTGTAGTTTAGTTACTCCCACAACGTCTATATGAGATGATTGAAACCACGTACGGTACGGTATTTACTGAAATCAAAATGGACCGGGTGTAAATGTGTATTCCTTAAATATTAAGCGAATAGGAGCGTGATCTAAACCAAATCTTAGTAGATTGCATTGTGGAATTTTAGGGTACAAAACTAGCCTTTCCAAATTAACAAGGAACTAGTCTAGTCTAACCCATGTTCGGTCTAAGTAATCATTTAAACAAGTGAAATGTCTACCTATGAAGGAGGGTTCCACAAGATTCAGGTCTCTAATTAACTCTTGCGTTTGAGATATGTCATCTCGATTAGTAATTCCCTTTATTATCTCATGGGGAAAATATAGCATGGACATCCTTACAATTCGTCCAAGGAAGTGATTTATTGCCACTATAGATGCGGATTTCTCTCCAAAAAAGGTTTTTGAGTTTCATATCATTTGGTCCACATACAGAGGTACATGATAATTGCCGTTTCCAAGGACATTTGAGAATCCAATAGTAAAAAAGAATTGGCTAGAATGAATCACTGCCCCTTTTAAGTGAGAACCATTCTAACCTGTAATCATGCCTCTTGATGATTCTTGGGCAGGAGAAAAGAAAAAAGAATCTAGTCTAAGACCACCGATAGAGCTCCAGGTTACTTGATTGATTAAAAAGAAGGTGGCATCAAGCGAAGGTGGTTTGATGTGTCACAAATGTCATCGAGAGTAGTTGTATATTATACCATGTTCTAAATTGTTTCTCCCAAAGATGACACAATGGCATTATGAGCAGTCTTGTTGGCTATATTTAAGTCATTAATGGACTCAGTATGGGCTTCATTGGTTGTTAAGTTTGATTGTCTTGGATTTAAGTAGAAGTCTTTCATGATGATGGGCTCTGCTTGGGAGTTTTAAGCTAGCCTAACAACCAATATATTCAAACTTAGAGGTCCATCATTATGAGAAGATTGCTTATGTCCCATGTGTTTTGGTTGTGTGGATTTAATCCTCGACGCAACACGTGCCTGTGGTTTATTGGTTTGCATGATTGATGTATCACCGTGCATGATACCCGTCTCCAAACATGTCATAACATTTCGAGCTTGTGTCTCAGAACCAAGTTGTACAGTGATTAGTTTGATCATCTTCTGGAAGGCCTTTTGTTAGCTGCTTATTGAGTAAATTGAGCTATGGGAACCCATGTTTTTTTGTTTAGAATCTATTTCAACATTTAGTCATGGCTGAACAACTGGTGTAACCAATGTAAGTGGAGAATACTCTAATTCACTATCATGCAGGGATACGTGTTGTGCATCTGTGTTTTGGCCAATAACTTTTATATTCTCTTTAACACTTCCTGAGCAAGATGGTGATTTCCCTTTTGCATATTTGGCAACCTCATAAGTGTATGTCCACTTTATCTGAACAACCTCCAAGGAGTTGATTGAAGAAGTGTTCTCTTGAAGGTTGTATTTTGAGAGTTGATGGCAGAAGATGGGATCCCGGTCATGCTCAGCTGCAATAAGCACAAAACATTACCTCATTCCCACATGAAACTCTATTTTGTGATGCAATGTAGCTCTGCATTAAAGTTTGACAAATTCTGAGAATGTTGGTGAGTGCATCAATATTTTTAAAGATGGCTACAAGTTCATCTTCCTGCTTGAGGACTTCGGTGGATGTCTGCTAGTTCCAACATTGAAATAACAACTTCCAAACCAACACCCACATTCTTTGCCTTATCACTTTACTAAATGAGCTGAGTTCCCGGGACCATGGTGCAATACTTAAAAAGCAAGGTCTCTTGCTTGCTGCCAGTTCGCATGTTCCCCGACTTTCCAAGACTTTGGCTTCCTTGATTTTGTTCAAGATGATGATGTGTTGGGGAAAAATAGGATGATTAGAGTCATGAAATGGTGTTTTTTTCTAAAAGTACTATAGCAACAAACATGAGCATTATAGTACTAGTACTACAATAATGATACTGTAGTAGTTGAAGAAAGTTCAGAAAAATGAAATCTGCATGGGCTAAAGCACGGTTATTGTAGTAGTCATGCAACTCTCTGTTTCATCCGGTGTTGTAGCACTATTATGTAGCACTTGAAGAAAAATTAAGAAAGATGTAATGTGCATGGGTTGAAACACAGTTACTCTAGCACCCATGTTCCTTTTCTGAATTTTTAGGATCAATTCTTTCTCGTGTTGAGTACATATTGTGCGATTTATTCAACACAATAAAAATATCAAAAAACAACTAGCATGACTCTCTATTTAGCTTTGGCAACCCTGTAATCTAGGGTGAAAAGCCTCGGGATGCTAAGGTCACTTAAAACCCTCTTCCACTATGTTAAGAAAAGGATTACAATATCTTCTCTAGATTACACTAAAGGTACACATGCCTAATATCAACAACATTTATTAAGAAAGGTTCCATAACAGAAACATCATCATTATCATAGATAGATAACAAAAACCAAGTAGCAATCAAAAGAAAGATCAAACCTAATCAATAAAAAGAGCTTCTTGGAAGAATTTTCCATCATGAATTTGAGTGAGATCAGACATCGAATGACCATCTGATTGTCTTACCTAGCTCACCCTCTTTCTTTCTTTCCTCTTGGTTTCACTTTTTCTTTCTCAATTCATTTCATTTCTCTAGAGTAGCACCATTGTTGACATAGCTTCATTTTTTTTAAATTGTGGAGATGGGCCTCATTCATTGATTAGGCCCCCACTAAGTGGAGCATGACTCAACAATCCTTTCCCTCAATACCATTTTAGGGGCTCAACCAGGCCAACTCTTTGCATACATGCTTCAAGCTTCTCTCTAGGTAAAGTCTTAATCAACATGTCTGACCCATTCTCAATCTTCAACAAGTATAACTGCTTAGACTCTAGGACATCCTGAATACAATGATACCTGACATCAATGTGCTTAGCTTTGAGTGAAAACTTGAATTCTTTGAAAAATGGATGGCACTCTGACAGTCATTATTGACAATACACTCGTCTGGTTGCATGCCATTTTTTCATGAAATTTCTTCATCCACAAAGTTTCTTTGCAACCCTCAGTAATTGCAAAGTATTCAACTTTTGTTGTGCATAGGACATCACACTTCTGCAGCTTTGACTACCAAGATACCGCTCCCTAGCAAAGTCATCAAGAAATCTAACACAGACTTCCTATAATCAATGTCACATGCCATGTCTAAATCTGTGTGTTAATCCAAGATAGGCTCACCAATACCAAAACACAGACATGCTGTAGAAGTACCTCAGATTTTTGAATATCCACTTCATTGTTGTTAAGTGCTCCTTTTCAGGATTGAAGGGAAATCTACTATTAACCCTAACTGCATGAGATATGTACCTCAGATTTTTGAATATTCACTTCATTCTTTCTTTTGTTAGATTTACATCATCAACTGGAGGAACTTCATCATAAATTATATCATCATCGTCTTCTTAGACTTCTTCCCTTTGATTAACAGTCCATAGAGGAGGAGGGATAGAATCTAAATTTACAGCAGTTTTAGTAGAGGGCCCGGCTTTCACCCTTGTCGCCATCATTAGTCACATGGTTTTCAAGGAATACCACATCTTAACAATTTCTTATTTACTAGATCCCACAATCTATAACCCAACTATTCATGACCTTATCCTAAGAAAATACATTGCCTTGTCTTGACATCAAGTTTGGACCTCTCCTCCTCAGGAATGTGCACAAATGCCTTACAACCAAACACTTCAATATGATCATAAGATACATCGTTCCCGGTCGAAACCCTATTTGATGCATCATCATTCAATGCTGCTACTAGGGAAATATTAATTATGAAAACTGTTGCTCTCATACCCTACCCCCTAAATGACTTAGGAATCTTCGCATATGACAACATACACTTGATTCTTTCTTTAATTGTTTTGTTCATCCTCTCTACTGCACCATTGAGTTGAGGTCTCTTAGCAGGAGTCTTCTCATGCCTTATTTCATGGACCTTGCAATAATTCTCAAATGGCCCTATGTCACCACCATTATTTGCTCTAACTACTTCCAGTTGTTCTCCTATCCCTTTTTCGATCTTGAAATAGAATTCTTTGAAGACATCAAGCACTTAATTTTTTATCTTCAAATCAGTAACCCAGACGTTTGTTGAATAGTTTTCGATGAAGGTCAGAAAGTACAATGCTCCTCCAAGAGCTTTCTCTTGCATTGAACAAATATCATTGTGAATCAAATCAAGTATATTTGATTTTCTTAATGGAGGATGTGAATGAAAGACAACTCTATGAGTTTTCCTGGCTATGCAATCAACACAGGATTTCAGAGTCATATTTTGCAAGTTGCGTAGATATTGATTTCTGGCAAGAAATTGTGGTGACTTCTTACTGATGTGGTCGAGCCTCTTATGCCATAAATCAATGTCTTTAGCCTTTTGAAATGCGTTTATCTCTCTTTTGTTAAACTTAGCTTGCAGAATATAAAGTGCTTTCATCTTCATGCCCTTAGCAATCACTACAAATCCTTTGGTGAGCTTCCATTTACTTTCACCAAACCAACTATTGAAATGCTCATCATCAAATCTGTTGGTGGAGATTAGATTTAGACGCATATCTAGAACATGTTTAACATCCTTGAGCAATAACTTGCCTCCAAGGTTTCTATCTAACCAAATGTCTTCAATACCAACAATCGTGGTGGCACCACTTTATCCCCTTTTTGACAATACCAAAGTCACTTTTAAGGTAAGAAGGAAACGACTCATCATAAGGGATGACATGAAATGATGTACCAAAATCTATCACCCATTCAATCCCTTGGCATGCATACTAACATAGCTTTCATCACTGACTATTATAACTTTACCATCAGTAGCAACTATATTAATTTTCTTCTCATCTATACTTCCTTGACCTTGCTCTCTTTCCAAGAATCTACATTTCATTTTCATATGGCTCATTCTATATTTTTTCTGCCTTTTAACCTGCCTCTGGATGTATTTCATGAGCTTGAAGATGCTTACTTTTGCTCCTTCCACGCCTATCATGCCTTTCAAACACTAATGCCTCAAAGAAGGATTTACCTTTCTCATTCCTCTTTGCTTCTTCACATAGAAGACTTTCCTTAACCATTTTCATAGTTAGTTTACCTCGAGGTGCAGAGGTACTCAAGGAGACCATCAATGTCTCCCAGCTATTTGGGAAAGAACTCAGCAGCAACAATGCCTGCAACTCATCTTCATGTGGCATCATCATAGCTGCTAATTATTGCATTAAATCTTGGATATCACTAATGTGCCCTATCATACCCCTGCCATCGTTGTATTTTAGATTTACAGGCCTTCTAATTATTCAGGCTTTGTTTCAATATGTGTTCTTCTCATACATAGCTTCTAATTTCTTCCTGAGTTCATCAGCTTTTTACATGTTTAGAAATATGATGGAAAATGTTTACATCTACCAACTAACTAATTGTAGCAGCTGTTTTTAGATGTAGTATCTCTCACTCATCATCACTCATCTTCTTCGGCTTATGCTTTCCATAACAAGTAAGAACAGGTCTTTCACAATCAATGTCTTGCATCTTGTGCTTCCAAATAGAGAAATTTGAGGGGCACAATTTAATCATTCCACTTGAGCTTTCTCCTTCCATTTTTGTGCTGAAGAAGTTTCTGGCTAACCAGTCTCTAGTGTCACTCTGTTGAGGAGAAATGGGATGATCATAGTAACTAAACAACATTTGTTTTTCTGAAAGTATTATAGCAGGAAACATAAACACTGTAGCAAGAGTATTGTAGTAGTGGAAAAAAGTTTAGAAAACTAAAATCTATATAAGTTGAAGCACAATTAGCGTAGTAGCTGAGCAACTATCTGTTTCATCCGGTACTATAGCACTATTATGCAGCACTCAATGTAAATTCAAAAGCTGAAATGTACACTGGCCAAACACGATTACTGCAGCAACCGTGTTTTTTTTTTTTTTTGAATTTCAGCAATTCTAAATCTATTTGAGTACAAATTTTGAAATCTATTCAACATAATAAAAACATATAATAACAATAAGCACGACTCGGGCTTTAGTGTCGAAAACCACTTCAATTTAGTTGTGAAAAACCATGGGACTCTAAGGCCTCTGAAAACCCTTTTCCACTATGTCAACAAAAGGAATTACAATATCTTCTCTAGATTAAAATATATGTATGGATGCCCAATGGCAACAACATTAACTAAGAGAGGTTCACTAATACAAGTATCATCACCATCATAGACGGATAACAAATACCAAGTAGGGATCAAGAGAAACATCAAACCTAATCAATAGTAAGAGCTTCTTGGAAGGATTCTACACCTGCAATTTGAGTGAGATCAGACATCATATCATCGTCCAATCATCTTGCCCTAGCTCACCCTTTTTCTTCCTTTCTTCTTGGTTACACTGATGAATTCACTCTTTTCTCATTTCATTTCATTTCTCTACAGTATCACCATTGTTGACATAGCTTTATTTTTTTTAATTGTAGAGATGGGCACAATCATTGATGAGGCCCCCACTAAATAGAGGTTAACTCAACAAGATGTAAACGTTTTGCCGAATCCATTTAACCGTACAGAATGCACTAGAGCTCCTTTGTGTTAATGTAAGTAGAGGTGACGGTAATTATGAACACTTTTTGGAGATCATTTTCTGATTTAATAATCTCCTGTGATAGAGGAATGGAAAGTTTCGATCACTGTGCGGAACATGGGCTCTCTTTGGAAGCTTGTTGCCATGTTCTTCATAACTTTCAGCTTGTGGTTTTGATTTGAATTTTCTATGGCACGATGGACTATCCACAAAGAACGTACAACATGCCCTGCACCCTTGCAATGATGACATGTCAATAGATGTCTACTCTCATGCATTGCATGACCCATACAAAGGTGGCCGCCACATCTCGAATCATCCACTGCTGTAGTAATTCGTTTTCCCTTTGATGGGCAACGAGGGAACGCCCCTACGTCTCTTTCGATAAACCAGTGCCGAACCTCACTAGCTTTTTATCACCTCTAAGTTGTCTTCTTGAGTCTTGGCAAAAGATGAGCTTACCATTTAACTGAAAGAAAGGTATGGGCAAAGCTTCTGATACTTCGAGAGTACAACTTTAATCAAATCCAAGCGTCTTCATGATCTCTGTCAACACCTCCGCGATGAGCACTACCTAAAAGCAAGTCTAGAGGCAACTCCATTATATTCCTCTAACTATATATATACACACAGAAAGTGAAAGTATAATTAGTTGATGTCTAATGTTTTGGTTAATTAATTTAGATACAATTGAAAGTGTTCCTTAAAATTAAGCCATGAATGACAATGATGGATGGGTACTTACTAGAGATGAGACTGAGAGATTTTACTATATATGGAATTGTAATGGTTCATCTCACCACTCTTTTCTTTTGTTGTTTCATACTGATCAGTTGATGAAATGCAAAATTATCACAATAATTTTCTCTGATTGTGTTCGTTTTATCACAATAATTTTTACCTTCAAGTAATTGATCCTATAGTTGATTCAATTGCCAAAGATCGATTATATCTTTATTTCAATTTTCTCCACATGACTATTGCTTGCAATCTAAGAAATATCCTCCAAGTTTATTGACTTGCCAAGAATAACTCCTCCAAAGATATTATCATGTCTTCATATCTTCATGTCATCTCTTGCCACATCACCACGGTTTCCACATCATCATCCTATATGTGTCAAACGATGCCAACTGTAGAGCCTAAATTCTAGACAAATATCATTAATGGAATTCCATTACCAACTTAGTTTCTAGACATATATATATATTCAACAACATACATAAAGCAAAACTGACTTGTGCCTTAAGATGAATTTCCAACATGGTTTGGAGAGCCCATTCAAGTTTTCTCTTTCTCCGATGGTTTGCCATGTATCTTCCAACAAATCTCTTTGGTGTGCTAGAACCTTTTACAATGATCACACCATAGCCTCTTTCTTTTGTCACTTATTATATCACCAATCAAACAGCTAGTGCTGAGTTCTCATGCCCCACATTAGTTTTTCTTCAAAACTTTTATTTGTTATCCTCTTTCTTGCAAGGATATGGCCCTTAAATTCATCTAAAGGTTGATTAACACTCGCCACTTGTAAACACGATCATTCTCCTCGCTTTTCTTACCTTGCAAAAGAATTACTGTTTCCCATTCATCATCATAAGGCCAATGAAACAACTAGTGCTGAGCTCTCATTCTCCACATCAGTTGTACTTCAAAACATCCATTCGTTATCTTCTTTCTTGCAAGGGCACGTCCCTAAAATTCATCTAAACTTTGATTGTCACTCGCCGAGTAAATTTTTTGGTAGGCCACCAAACTTTGGTCAATTATCAAAAAGGTGTCCCAACTTCAATTTGAATCAAAACGGTTACCCATCTTTAATTTTCTTTCACCGGGAGGCTACCCGAGGGATTCCGGCAACTCAGTGGTGACGTGGTGGCCACGGGTAGATTGCCATGTCAGCGCTGACGGAGGATTTCCGGCCTCCACGTCACCACTGAGTTGCCGGAATCCCTCGGGTAGCCTCCCGGTGAAAGAAAATTAAAGATGGGTAACCGTTTTGATTCAAATTGAAGTTGGGACACCTGTTTGACAATTGACCAAAGTTTGGTGGCCTACCAAAAATTTTACCCTCACTCGCCACATGTAAACACGATCATTCTTCTCACTTTTCTTACCTTCCAAAAGCGTTACTGTTTTCATCATCATAACACTAGTCTAAGTACTCCTGCCATACCACCAATCAAACAACTAGTGCTTCGCTCTCATGTCCCACATTAGTTTGTTGTTCAAATCTTTCATTCGTTATCTTCTTTCTTGCAAGGATATTGCCCTTAAATTCATCTAAACTTCGAATCTCACTCGCCACATGTAAGCACGATCATTGTCCTCTCTTTTCTTGTGCCTTGCAAAATCATTGGTGTTTTTCCGTTCATCATCATAACGCTAGTCTAACTCTCGCCATAATGCTACCATCTCATTGTACTAAGCAGTAACATTACAGTTTCCATCCTTGGACTGCCAAATTCTGGTTTTTAATTAAAAGCTTTTGGAGTAAATTTCCATATTCAAGTATGTTTCATGTACCAAGTCCCATATCTCCTTTGCAGCCTTCATGAACATTGTGGAACCCAGGTTATCTTCAATGCTTTCTATTCTATCTTAGCTCCCGTGATTCTTATGCTACCCTCTTGCACACTTCTACACTCTTGAGCTTGGCACTGTCAAGGGGGAGAAGTAGTTCCAAGTTTAAGCTATGTTCTTCAATTGGTCAAGTTATTATTCGTGCTATTATTAATGCTCTTAAAATGACAACCAATATTCTTACATGATTGTTAGGATCTATTTGTGTTTTTATTTGTTTAATGCCTAAAACTTGATTTTTTTAAAGATATTTTGGGATGATTTTTTTTTAAATTTATAAGGTTTAAAATGTTTGTGTAGTTTTTTTGTCAACCTATTTTGTAAAGAAAGTTTTGGACAAATATATTTTAAGTAAATAAAGACACAAATTTATTTTAAAAATGTGCAAGATTGCTTGTTATTTAAAAGAAAAATAATACATTTTTTAAAACAAATATTATATTAAAAAATAATATCTTATCAATTTTTAAAAATTGTGCTTCTCGCTTTATTAACATAAGCGATCAGGGGTGTGGCTCTCCAGATATGAACACCAAGATTGAATCCCATTTCAAGTCCCATTCCTGCGATACTTACAATGTACATTTACAAAACATCTCCGATATTTCTTTTATAGAAAAAAACCCATATTACTAATTAAGTTCTTTCCTCAAATACAAAAGTAAAACAAAAAACCAAACAAAGACATAAACAGTAAAAAGGTAGTTCTACATCAATAGTAAGTGTAAATGGCATATATATATATATATATATATATATATATATATATATATATATATTGAAAGGCTAAAACCAAATGCCTTGAGCTTTAGGTTTTTTGGATAAAGCCAGTAAGAGGTTGTTTGGATTAGTTTTTGGAAATCTAAGAAGTGTTTTTTTATAGGTTAAGTACTTCAGGGATGAGAAAACTTATTTATATTAGCTTTTTTGCAGAAACAGAAGCTGATAGAAAAGCTAAAATACTATGTTTTTCGAAAGCTGGTCATGTAATGCTTTTAGGGAAAATACTTTTTAGAGGTTGTTTTAGGGTTATGAAAATACTGAATTGGCCTTATGAAATAAAGAATTGATTGTGTTTTTATTTTTTTCTAATATTTTCACAGTCCTAATAATTTTGTCTATCTCCAAGTTCTCTTTCAAGTTTTCCCCTACCCCTTGCCTCAACCCCTTTCATCCAGACAGAGGAAAGAGAGAGAAAGGAAGAAAGAAAGAAAGAGAAGTACAACAACAACAACAACAACAACAACAACAACAACAACAACAACAACTATAATTATAATATCATTATGTTGTTGTTATTATCATTATCAATAGAAATTACTATGTTTAGAATGCATAATAGTTGAGATATTATAATAACTCATTGAATGCTCATTTTAGTAATTTGTCATTGAAAAATCATTTTAAGATTGGCATCTAAGCAACTTCACTCATATAAAAGTATTCTGCATTAACTTATCCAAATATAAATATAGAGAAGCACTTAATTTACAATAAGAAGCACATTTTGAAAAATCCTTCTATCAAGCTTCAAAAAAGCACTTTTTTTAAGCCAATCCATAGGAGGCCTAAAGACCATAAAGCCCATATAAGCTGATTTTAATAACATAATTAAAACAACCATATATCATTTTGAAAATTTAACATCAAAATAAAGATATCATCAGAATAAATTCTAAGGGCAACACTTGTGGCAAAGACTTCAAGCTTAATGAGGAAATCCCAACATCAGTACAAAGAGTACAACTCCGCTGAAGCCCCAAGCATAAGATTGACTTTCAGTACAAGGGGCTTGGCTTAATGATAAAGCCCAAGCAAGAAAAAATGAAGCTTGAGTAGAAAATATCCACAATAGAAAAAACAAGTAACTACTTAACACAATCAATTCAGATATGAAACTCAATTAATAAGGTATATATAATTAGAGAGCTAATTAAACTAAATTGATTTTAAAGTATTTTTTGCTTTTGTTCTTGTTTTCTTTTTAATAAGATCCCTACCAAACCTCATTAACTAGGACTAACTCAAATTCCAACATCTAGATTGGATTGTTAGTTGATTAAGCTTCATAATAGTACTTGTTAGAGGTCTGTGGCATATGAAATAATTTGATCTCATTAAATTACTGGTTATGAAATATAAGTTTTTTGATACTTATTAATTATGCATTATATATGTCACGCCCGATCGCACAAAAAGCCCACCGACACATCGGTCGCATCTAAAAGGGCTGGGCCCCACTGGGTGCAAGCCTCAGATTTGACCTAGTCGAGTCAACCCTAACAAGAAGAACAAGAAGAAATAATATAGAACTATGAATAGAACAACAAGTAACAAAGTTAACACGGTATAGGCTTTAGTAGCCCTACGAGAATAAAGTCCGCACATACAATCTGCGAATAAAAAATACAAACATGATACAAGTCTTACTCACACGAGAAAGTTCTCTATCAGATCTACAACCAAAGACATGAATACGACTCCAGGATAAACCCCCGATCCTAGGCTTAATCTTCTCCTGCGAAAGACAAAATCACAGAGTGTATAAGCCACAAGGGGTCCAGTAGGATTGCAGAAATAACAGGTAATACAGATATTGCAGAATAATTATAATCCAAACAGAAATACAAAAAATACTCAGAATACAGAAATAATCAAAAATACTGAAAATACGCAAAAGCAGACCTGTACATCTCCTTGACTAATAACAAAATCAACAGTTAGAGGCTGGATGTTCAACTGTGAAGTCGGAATAGAATAGACAGAATATCAACGGCCGAAGCCGGATCTTCGACCGCAGTCGGATGGTAGCACTACTACAGAAAACATATGCACATGGTTTGGACTTACTCCTCCTAGCAGGGTAATTTGCCAGGAATAGAGATGTATCAGAAACCGTGGAAAAATAAGGAGTACCGATAGTATAATACGGAATGCATCGATTTGCAATATAAATAAATAAATAGTAAGTACAGAATAACAATAAAGTCAACAGAAATAATACAAGAATATCAAAAATAAATAAATAAATTTCTAAATAAAACTGTAAATGCTGTACACCAGAGATACGGAGTTATACGGGTGTAAGAACCTACCTAATTCCGAACTACGAAGTTAGGTTCAATAGACGCTGTCAGATCTAAACCTCAAGGCCTGAAGTTACTGACAAGGAGATCAAATGGCACAAGAAAAGTGTTAACTCTTACCACAAAGATCAAAGCCTAACTAATTACAATTCAAGGATTGAAAAGGGTAGATCATCCAACATCTTAACCAGTATACAAAATATACGCACAATATGATTGGGCAATCATCAAACACACAAGACCTAAAACTGAAATTCCACTATAGAAATAGCAAGCTCTACCTAACAATTATATCAAATCATAACAAAATCCTACAAGTTGCGCACATAAAAGAAAATGTCAAACCATCACTACGCTTAGGTAAAAACAGTGATGCGGTGAACTCCACTGAAAGTGTGGACAAGAGAACATGCTATCCAAGTTGGTCATAAGCCAAACTTGGTTCTTGATGTGTTACCCTACCAAAATTTTCAACAAATTCACTGACCATGTAGTAACCCTTTAATTCTAACCATCTTTAAATCTTCCTGCTTTAGCTAATTATAGACAAGAAAACAAATTGCTTTCCTCTTGCCTAAATCAGTTAGCTTCCAAGCACAAAACTTATGAATTTACTTTATTCCCTAATACAAAAGCTAGCCAAAATAGATAGGCATGGAAAAGGGAAATTTTCAAGTCCAATTGGAACCAAAATTTCAGTCCCGTGTTTGCTCAGATAAAAACTAGCAAGAATCAAATTTGGGAAAGCATGGCGTTAATAGAATTATCTACAGCATGGATAAGGGAAGCATAGCAACATACATCAACCACAAAACACCCTCATCACCCTCTAAACACAAATAACCTTCTTAATCATGCCCATTAACATCACCATTTTCTAATCATTATACCTTGGACATGTACTCCCAGTAATTAAACTCATTAGTATTTACTTAAAATGCATCATCTAACAACCATTCATGCATCTTAGACGACAAATCAATTAACTCAACCTCTTCAATAAATCATATACACAATATATGTATATTAAACTGATCTGCCAACCTACTTATCATTCGAAATCATAAAAACTTGATATTTTCTTCAATCCAAGTATAATCTCAGTGAAATCAAAGTAGCATGGGCCCCTATCAATACCCATTCTTTTTCGTACATCAAAAATGATATTTTCATCAAGTACGAGAAACTCAAAACTGCGTGCAAGTGATTCAATCCAAAGCTCAAGCTAACGTGAGCATTTCCGACACACTGCTAGTCATAACCATCATATGAAACACACTATAGTCATCTCAACCTGACACTAATTTGAGTCACCTCACTAGAAACACTACTACTACTGCATTATATATATATAGTTATGATAACTTGAAGTACACTTAAATTAAAGTCCACATTTCCAAGGTTCACAAATTTATACAGCTTTGAATTCAAGAAACACTAACTGATTCCGACTGACTATGCCTCTAGCCCCTCCACATGAAAGTACAACTGACAAGTTCACAACTTGGACAACCAATTCAAGAACAAGCTCACAAATGGCAATTAGCTATGATCATAACTTATCATAAACACATATTCCAAGTCCCAAATTTTGCATGGTGGGAGTTAAGATACAAAGGTTCAGATTATTTATTTAACACTTTGTCTAAATCCAGCAGAATGGGTAACAAAACCCTTCTAAAATCAGCATTAGAATAATCCGGATAGAGCTGTGAAAATAGATCATATCTCACGAACCATACATCCAATAAATCTGAATTTTACCCTTAAATATATATAAGACCAAATACTACAACTTTCATATTTGGATTTACAAAAATTATGCATCAAAAATGCTGAATTTTAATATGTACAAACCCTCACACAGCCACAAGAATGGCCATAACAATTCCCTCATGAATTTACCCATACTTCACATATACACCCAAAAGTTCATCAAATCATAGACTTAACATCTACCAAAGGCCTAAACATCAACCTGGTTTTCACTAAATAATCAGAGAAATTTAAAGCACACATAGATACCAAAATCAACACATTTAACCCACCAACATCTCCTTGAAGATTTAAATATTAAAGCCATGCAAACAAATCTTGAAGAATTTAACACATGAAGAGTAAATACAGCTACCTAGACAAAGGTCCGGCGATCTCCACCTCTAACGAGCTCCAAGGCTTTTATCCCCACCTGGCAGCACCTCCATTCTCCTCGCAATTCTAGAAATGGACCGGAAAAGGAAGACGACGAAAACGCCAGAGAGGTGGTAGCTGTCACGGCCTCAACCGATCAACTTCTGCCGTGCGGCACCTGATATGCACCATAGCGACAGGTCAGCCTTCCTTGCAATAGCAGTTAGTTAATTCCTGTTTGCATTACAAACCATAGCGAAAATAAGACGAAGGGAGCAAATCCGGAAAACCCCTCGGTACGAGAAACACGACACAAGAAATCCATTTTGAGAGAGAAAAAAATAAAACTCTCTTAGATTGAGAAATGTTTACAACCATGGCCAAAACCAACACCAAGTGGCCTTGTCTCCTCCCAAAGAGACATTTGACCCTATTACAAGAGCTACCCCAAATCCAAGGTTGATTGAGCCCCATGCATAATACAGGTTTGGCGTGAATTCCCTGACTTCACTTAGCTTGCAGTGTCCTCTGACTCGACTATAGCTTTAACAAGCCATCCTTGGTCAGAGCGCGCAGCAGTACCGGTCACGCTAGGTAATACCGTGTGTCATCCTCGCCTCTGGCTCGGCAACGCTCCCGACCACGTGCCCACTTGCATATGCCTGCGTGAAACCTTGTCATATCCGAAATCAGCTCTTGGTCACCCGGCCTGATCAAGTGTCCCGCCTCGCCTAGACTTGCTAGAGATCCAACACTCTACATGATGAAGTCCTGCGATACTTGACTCTTGGTATGGGCGCGCCTGCCCCACGCGCTTATCGGTCACGTGCACGCCTCACGGTCACAACCAATGATCATGCGAGATATTTCACCCACCCTTGGTCCCGACACAACACAAGCGTCGCGCCACCCGCGCGCGCTAACAAATCCATGCAGCTGTGCGCCGTCGTGTCTTGGTCTATGTGATATTGTATACCCGCTGACCAAGTGTAAGGTCATCAACCCTTACAAAGCACCCCCACTAGTTGAACCAGACGTCCTCGTCTGTCTCGAACTCAAAAAGTCTTCCACCAACTCCTCGAACTGCCAAAGAGTAGTATCGCACTCCCAGCTTGCCTCCGACATAGGCAAGTCCTTCCACTGGACAAGAAATAACACCCTGCGGTTCTTCTTGCTTTGGCCTTCTACTCTTCGGTCTTAGATCCGCTCAGCCAAACTGCTAAACTCCTTGCTAATAGTCGGCGGAGCCCGACTCTTCTTCGCCCTCGATGGATTTGTGGGGTCCTCGTGGCATGGCTTCAAGAAAACTCACATGAAAAGTTGGATGGAGTTTCAGCCGATCGGAGAGATCCAAACGATATGCCACGTTGCCCAGCCGCGGGACAATAGTGAAAGGCCCATCATATCTCGCAATTAAGCCTTTGTGTACATCCTTCCGATGTAACTTCTTCCACACCTGTGGAGTGAGCTTTAACCAAACCTTGTCCCCTACTTGGAACTCCAAAGGACGTCTCCCTTGATTTGCATACTTCTTTATTCGGCGAGCCGCCTTGGCGAGGCTATCCCGAGCACTCTCCAACATCTCTTGCCGATCAATAGCAAAATGATACGCGGCAGGACATTTTCTTCCTGTCCTCCTCTTCGCCACCTCTGAAGGAGTAATAGGTTGGTATCCATATACAAGCTCAAACAGACTCATCTCCGTTGATGAAGACCGATGAAGATTGTAACTAAACTGCACCATATCAAGCAGACTTAGCCAATTCTTCTGCGAAGCTGAAACATAGTGCCGGAGATACTCTTCCAACAGAGCATTGATACTCTCCGTATGTCCATCCGTCTGTAAATGATTCGCTGTTCAAAACTTCAACTCTGTGCCCAACAACCCGAACAACGCCGTCCAGAACCGCCCAGTAAAGCGAGCATCTCGATAGCTTATGATGTCTTCCGGTACCCCAAAGTGCTTCACCACATGCTTCAGGAACAGCTCAGCAGCCACCTTTGCCGAACACACTACGGGTGCGGGTATGAATACCGCATACTTTGTGAATCTGTCCACGACCACCATCACTATCGACATCCCTTCCACCTTAGGAAATCCGGTGATAAGGTCCAAGAAAATTGACGCCAATGGCCTTTTCGGAATACTCAACGGCTGGAGAAGACCGGCCTCCCGTCTTCTTTCGGACTTGTTTTGTTGGCACACGAAACACGTATTCACATATGCTTCAATGTCTTCGCCCATATCCGGCCAATAATAATGTCTTGTGAGCAAGGCCTTCATTCGCTCACGACCGGGATGTCCCGCCCATATAACATCATGATGCTCTCTAAGGAGCTCCTGCCGAATCTTCCCTCCTTTCGGCACATAGAGTCTGTTTCCTTTGGCGTAGAGAAGCCCATTGTCCACCCAGTACTTGCGCACGACTCCGTCTTGGACATCTTTGATCAGCTTCAAATACTGACTGTCTGTCTTTGCTATCTCCTCAATACGACTTTGCAAGTCATTCTCCACTTGCGCCAATGCGGCCACATACTCAACCATCTGCTTGCGACTCAACGCATCAGCCACCTGGTTGTGTCTCCCCGGTTTGTGCTGCCATTCAAAGTCGTAGTCCTGCAAGAACTCTTGCCAACGAGCTTGTTTAGCCGACAGCTTCTTTTGAGTAGCAAAGAATGTATTGGCAATATTATCTGTTTTGACAAGAAATTTGGCGCCCAGAAGATACACTCTCAATACCTGTAAGCAATGAACAACGACGAGCATCTCCCGCTCATGCGCCGAATAGCGCTGCTCCACGTCTTTCAGCTTCCAACTCTTGAACGCCACCGGATGCCCATTCTGATCAAGGACATGGCTAACGGCCTTGTCTGACGCATCGGTGTGCACCTCAAAAGGTTCTTCAAAGTTGGGCAATGCTAAGACTGGTTCACTTGCAATTGCATTCTTGATCTTGTCAAATGCAGCCTGTTGCCTCTCGGTCCAGCCCCACGGCTGGTCCTTCTTCAATAAATCGATGAGCGGCACGACCTTCCTTGAATATCACTCGATAAACCGGCGATAGTAGTTGGCTAAGCCGAGGAACGATCGTAACTCTGGTACCTTGGACGTGCAGGCCAGTCCAAAATCGCCGGCTCCTTAGCCTGATCCATTCGGACTTCACCCTGAGAAATGATGTGCCCAAGGAACTTAATTTCCTACTGAGCGAAATGACATTTCTCCAGCTCCACATATAGCTGATGCTCCCTCAATCTTTATAGTACCTGCTTCAAGTGAACAAGGTGATCCTCCATGGATTTACTATAAACGACAACATCATCCAAGTACATCACCACAAACTCATCAATGTAGTCCGAAAACACCTGATTCATTAAGTAGCAAAAAGTTGCCGGAGCATTAGTCAAGCCAAACGACATTACAAGGAATTCAAACGAACCATAGTGCGTCACACACGCTGTCTTGGACTCGTCTTCCTCTGCAATCCTGACTTGCCAATACCCCAAGCGCAAATTCAGCTTGGAAAAATATGTTACCTTCGCCAACCGATCGAACAAGTCCTGTATGAGAGGAATTGGATACTTGTTCTTGACCGTGATCTTGTTCAAAGCCCAGTAGTCCACGAACAGTCGAAGAGCCAACCTGCTTCTTCTGGAACAACACCGGTGCACCATATGGAGTCTTTAACGGCTGAATGAAGCCACTATCAAGAAGCTCTGTCAGTTGTCTCCTCAGTTCTGCCAAATCCAACGGAGACATACGATAGGGAGCCCGGGAACGGGGTTTGCAGCCGGCATCAATTCAATCTGGTGATCTATAGCACGCCGGGGTGGGAGTTCACGGGGTAGTTCCGGCGGCATCACATCTTGAAACTTTGTCAAGACTTCAGCCACTGCTGAGGGTAGATCACTCACCAGATCATCCTGCACTTCCAATAAAGCAGCAACATAAGTGGGATCTCCATGTTTCAGCCCTTGCACCATCTGGTGCGCAGAAAGCATCGGCTCCTTCCCTTTCTTCTCCTTTGCAGCCACTCCCGATACAAAGCATGGGTTATTCTCATCCATTATAAGAAGACCACCCAAATGTGGAACAACAGCGGCCTTCACAGACTTGAGGAACTCCATCCCCAGTATCAACTCGAAATCATCTAATATGACCGCCAGCAGATCAATCTTCCCTTGCCATCCACCCATGTGAACAGTTACATCAGAGATCTTCCCAGTCACCACCAGTGCCTGGGAATTGACTGCTTTCACTCGGCTCGTGTGCGTCCCCACGCTCAGTCCCAACCGAGTTGCAACATCCTTGATGAGGAAAGTGTGAGTTGCGCCTGTATCCACCATCCCTGTCATGGCCTTCCCATTCAAGGTCAGCTCCACATAGATAAGAGAATTCACCGCTCCGTCACCCTTGACAGTCTTCAAGGCACCCAACAGTTGTAAGGGACTCACTCTTGCTGGGTCCACCGAATCACTTTCCGGTTCATTTTTAAACACTGCCAACTTCTCGCGTTTAGGGTAATCCTTTATCATATGTGGTGCGGTGCAGATAAAACATCCGCTCGTCTTTTCGGAACCACCAGCTGCTTTCCCGTCATTTCTGGGTCTATTCCATCTGGCCTGGTCGTTGGGCTTCCTCCTCTGGAACACATCTCTGGCCCTTCTCTCCACTAGCTTCTTGTCTTTGGATTTGAACTTCGTCTTCTCACCCTCTCCACCGGGTAAGGTTCACAAGTCCACCAGTGCTTCAGCTGCATTGATCGCCGAGGTGAGGTCCTTCGCGCCCTGCCTCCGTACCTTGATCTGGGCCCAAATCTGGAGGCCTGTAAGGAAGTTAAACAACTTGTCCTTCTCGGACATGTCCCTGATATCCAGGATCAAGGATGAAAACTCCTTCACATACTCTCGGACAGTGCCTGTCTGTCGTAACTTCTTCAAATTTGTACGAGCTACCCAAGCAGTGTTCCCAAGCAAGATTTGCTGCCGCAATTCCTTCTTTAACTCGACCCACGACTTAGAACTTGTCCGACCCGCCTGAGCGTCTTCTTGCTGACAAGTTCGCCACCATAGCTTTGCATCGCCAGTAAGATACATCCCGACCAACGGAACTTGCTCATGGCCTGGTACCTTTGCAGCCTTGAAGTACTGATCCACATCCCAAAAAACGTTCTCCAGTATCTTGGTACTCACTCTCGTGGGCGCCTCCCACGAGACCGGTGAAATGCTAGGTTCCTTGAGTTGGCCGACCTCGGCCTCCAGTAACTGTACCCTCGTCTTCAAGACTTCAACAGTCGTCTTCAAGACTTCAATAGTCAATTGGCTCTCACAATGTCCGCTCGCAAGATCCTCCATCGTCTTCAACAGGTTCTCGAGCTGATCGTCGACACTACCGACGACGTTCTCTAACCACTCGAACGTCTCCTCAAAGCGATCCAAACGATCCTTCTTACTAGCCGCCATTTCCACCGTCTTCACGTTCGTGCCTTCTCGCGCTTCGCTTCAAGTCACAAACTCGTAGCTCTGATACCAGCTGTCACGGCCTCAATCGATCACCTTCGGCCGTGCGGCACCTGACATGCACCATAGCGACAGGTCAGTCTTCCTTGCAAGAACAGTTAGTTAATTCCTGTTTGAATTACAAAGCACAGTGAAAATAAGACGAAGCGAGCAAATCTGGAAAACCCCTCGGTACGAGAAACTCGACACAAGAAACCCATTTTGAGAGAGAAAAACATAAAACTCTCTTAGATTGAGAAATGTTTACAACCATGGCCAAAACCAACATCAAGTAGCAATTTACTGTAGCAGTACTGTAGCAGAGTGCTTCACACGCCCGTATGGAATTTCCACACGGGCGTGTGGATGGCCGTGTGGATGCCCGCGTAAAGCCCCGAATTCAAATTATAAAAGCCGCCTTGTGATAATTTTTAGGGATCTTTTTGGCCACTTTCGAGAGACAAGGCGGCTAGGGCTTGGAAGGAGTTCTTTGCGGCTTTGGGAAGCTTTCCTCACCAACTTGGATCGATTCCTCCTCCGTCATAGCGTCAAGGAAGCCATCGGCGACCTAGCCTCGGAGTGGATTCAATCCAGACGTGGAAACTACCCATCGAGACTATCATCACGGATTTAAGGGGGTTATTCTTTATGTCTTTCGAACGTATTTCTGAATTTATTATTTGTTTTGTGACTCTCTCCATGGAGAGCTAAACCCCTAGAGGGTATTTGGACATGTAAACCCTAGGATTCTTATTTTCATTAGATTTACATTATGTTTCTTTTCGAATTTATCAGATTGAGTTTTACTCTTGAGTTCTTAATGCTTGTTTGTGCTTTTGATTTCATTATTAATTGTCTTGCATGTTTTATTCAATCTAGTGAAGAGAGAGATCACCGCTAGGTTTAGAATTACCAAGAGTAAAGAGGGTTGAGAGGGTGAGCCGTGAGATAGCGGAGTGTCCCCTTTCCCTTCCGACAGATATTTCCTATCTCCATATTCCCTAGGTGTCAAGCAACCATATGTGGTGTGAGGCGTCGAGAGAATTCTCCGCCGGGACCTCGTAGGGGGTTAGGGATCTTCCACCCGGGAGGGGGTAAAGATCTACTTTTAGGAATTGGTCATATCTTTGGGATCCCTAGAGTTTTAAGAATCATATGTGGTGTGGGGCGTCGGAGAGAATTCTCCCCGGGACCTCGTAGGGGACTAGTTATCGGTGACTTGGGGAGGGGGGCCGTTATACCTTTGGATACCCACGACTCATTGTCTTCGTTTAGAAACACTTGTAATCTACATCCAACACCCGAATCCTAGGGGGAGCATTGTCCGGATACCTCACTTTTATTGATTGAGAACTCTTTTCCTTTTATTTCCTGCGCACTTGTGGTGACACTCTTAGTGTTGGCCATTAGATCATCACATACTACACTCATTAGGCTAGATAACAAAAGAGGGGCTATTACTAGTACTTCTGTTCCCTGTGGTTCGACAACCCGACCCTTTGGGTCCACTTTTATTACTTGACGACCCGTGCACTTGCGGTAACGCAAGGGGTTGACACACATCACCCTGTTGTGTTGTTGCGGAGACGCATCAACGTGCCATAGCATCCTACTGAAAATGAGTTCTTGTCGTGGTAAGGTTCTTCCTTTTATATTTATCTAGTTTTATATGTTAGTTATTGTTTAATTATCGCATTCACTGTTTAAAACTATCAAGTTCCTATTTAAACTTTAACCTCTCAGTTTAATTTATTATGTTACTGTTTAACTGTTCTCTTTACCATTTACATTATTAAGTTTCTATTTAAATATTGCTATTAACGTTTAAACTTTATACTTATTGTTAAAACTTTTGTGTTCATGCTTAAATTCTGACTGTTTTCATTTAAAACTGAAGTGTTTGCAGAAATTCAAAATTTGGGAAGGCTTCTGTTCCACCTTATGGCAACCTTGACGGTCTAGCATGCCTATCTTCCTCGTCAGATCAACCTGAAGTATTGTCGTTGGATGTCGGACAACGTTTTCAAGGCGGTGAACATTTCAGGGACACACTTCGTAATTTTGTTATCAAACGGATCAAATTCGTAAAAAACGAAAAACACATGGTGACTGTGGAATGCGCCGCCGATGGTTGTCAATGGCGCCTTCTAGTACGCCCCTTGCGTATCCGCAAGTGCACGGGTCGCACAAGTAATAAAGTGTACCCTTTAGGTCAGGTAGTTGGTACGCCCCTTGCGTATCCGCAAGTGCACGGGTCGCACAAGTAGTAAAGTGTACCCTTTGGGTCGGGTAGTCGAATCCACAGGGACTGGTATAGCTTCTAATACTAACGTCCTACTTAATATCTAACCAAACCGAAGATGAAGGAATTGACTTTGGACTGACTTCGGGGAAGTTGAGGGAATGGAAAGTTCACCAAGGGAAGATTTAGGATTGACTCGATGGAGGAGATGGGGCCCCGGGGTTGGGTTTCTGACGATCACTAACTCAGTCTTTCTCAGTAATTATCAGGGATGTCTTCAGTTCTAAACCTAGTTATGCTATAAGCATGTGGTTTCTAGCACTGCCGAGCCTTAAGTTGAACTCCCTCTGCTTGCAACAATCAATAAAAATTCACAAACCTAGATAGGAGAACCAAACTACCAAGCATCAAGCACTAAACAACATACAAGATAGCCAATAACCTTGATTTATTGAAATGAACAGGACAATCATAAAAACTGCAAGTAAAGACTACGAGTTCGAGCTACAACGTCATACAACCACCCCCGGGGCTCCCTTAAGAGTTTAGCCCCTCATGATAACAACCAACAAACACAATGCCAAAGAAATTACAAGACAAGGAATTGAAAACTCCCTAATTTCTTGCATCCTTGAGGTTGTCGAAGGATCTACGATGTCGTGTAATCTCCCTCCGATCGGCCTACCATACGCTTGGCATTCCCTTGATGAAGTAGAGGATCAACCCCCAAAGCTCTCCCTTTCTTTCTCCCAAAGTTCGCCCACCAAAAGTCCCCGAAAAACCTAAGTTTTTAGGGTTTTAAAGTTTTCCCGATGTGAGCACGGGCGTGCTGAAACCGTGCTTCAAGCCGTGCAGATTATGGCCAAATAACTCATCAGAAAACTCACAAACCTGTAATCTGCACGGGGAACAGCACGGGCGTGCTTAGACCGTGCTGAGGCTTTGCACGACCGTGCTCAGCGAACTCTGGCTGTGCTGATCTATGGCTGCATTCTCCTATAATTTTCACGAGAAGCAGCACGGGCGTGCTTCGACCGTGCTGAGGTTTTCACACCCGTGCTCAGCGGACTCAGGCTATGCTGAATCGCAGTTGAATTCTTCTGCATTTTGCACGGGGAACAACACGAGCGTGCTCAAACCGTGCTGAGCTTGATGAGGTTTCTTCTAAGTCCTTTAGCTTCTAAAATTGTTCCAAAAGCGCTTCTTTTTACTTCAGGACTTTGATATCTGCATGACGAACAACGAATACCTCAAATAGCACCGTACTTGGAGAATTATAGCCAAAACATTCAATAATGATGAAGGTATAGCATGCAATATATATATATGAAATGCGCTCATCAAATACCCCCAAACTTGAATTGTTGCTTGTCCTCAAGCAACCTTATTCCCCTAATAAAGTGATGAGTGCATGACCTCTGATCTCAACAAGTTAAAAGAGTTACTGAAGCTTTAAGGAGTTTCTGAGAACTAGTGACTTAGTCAATTGAAAGCTTGTGAAAGATTTTACTCATACTCCGTACTACCGTGTGTGTGTGTCGCCACCTGAAGTATGTCAAAACTGTTCTTGAGGGGGCTAGTACAAGCTCTTTCTTCTCAAATTTTCACTATTGATTCCTAAATTGGGTAGTAGCTTCATACACCCTAGAGGCAGCCATTTCACTTGGTAGGTCATCAAAAATGACATTTGTGATGCCTAAAATCCAACTACTCAAGTGCGGCTTTCGCTTTTTCTCAAGTGCTTTATACGACGAAAGAGATTATGAACAAATAATTACATTCGTGTCGGACAGGTCCAAAGGCCTTGTGAATGCTATTAGGAGAGTCTTTCTTTCACCCACTCATGCATACTGCCATCGAGGCTTGGAGGCCAATTTTATGAAAGCCAATGGCAGATTTGGGAAGGCTTTGAGGGAGGAGTGCTGGTCCATATACTTTCGAATTGCGTGAGTATCTACGGCTAATGAATTCGATGACACCATCAATGAACTGCAGTTCACATCATCCGAAGCTTATCAGTGGCTGATTCATAAATCTGACATGTCACATTGGTCGAATTATCTGTTCAAAGGTGAATGCTGGGGGGAGATGTATTCAAATGTCGTGGAGTTGTTCAATGGGTGGATAAAAAAAGCTTGGCATTTACCGGTGACAAAAGTGGACGACTCCATAAGGTATTCGAATGTTGACTCTATTTAACGCTTATGAATTACCTTTATCCTTTAAATATTTCTCGTACCGTTTAAATATCTTTGTCTGTGTTTAAATTCCCGGAACCTCGTTTAATTTATTGTCTCCCTGTTTAAGACATTGTGTTCGTGTTTAACTGTCGTTCTCTGTGTTTAAATATCAGTAGCTTCGTTTATTGATTGTCCCACTATTTAAGCCTTGGTGTTTGTGTTTAAATATTAATGTCTTCACTTAATATTATTAAAGATATGTGTTCTTCGTTGTACAGGTACAAGTTGATGCGCATGTTATGCAATCGCCATAAGCAAGCGAACAAATGGGAGACCTACTTATGCCCGGACATACATTCGAAGATAGAAATACTAATCGAGGAAAGCAGAAATCTTCATATTGGTCGTTGTCTCGATGATCGTTATGAAGTGATTGACCATTGTAGCAACGCTGTAGATCTTGCCAACAGAACTTGCTCATATCGCAGATGGCAAGTTTATGGTATCCCGTGCAAACACACTTGGGCTGCAATAATGCATATAGACACCAACGTTCATCATTTTATTAGCTGCTACTTAACTATCGACAATTACAAGCTGGCATATCAGGAAGCTATATTTGCCATACCCGACAATGAGAAGCCTATGAACGATAATCGCAAACAGCGTTTGCAACTGCCTGTGATGAGAAGGCAACCTGGGCATCCTAAACGAAAGAGGATCGAGTCGCAACCGTCTGAGATCCGTGAGTTACGTTGCAGCGGCTGCCACGCATCCGGTCACAATCGAAGATCTTGCAATGAAATTGTCGCCGACTAGGCATTGTAAAGGAATAATTTTTGAATGGAGAGAAACTTGTTACAGGGTCAAGTTTTGATATTTAAACAAGGAAAATTGAATTTCATTCTCATTCATTAATATTTAAACATAGGCACCGAATCTTAAACGGGAACGTTTATTCTTAATGGATGAGACATATACTTAAACAGAGCCGATGTCGTTTAAACAGTGAGTAGTACAATTTAAACACCGTCATCGATATTTAAACAATACAATGAAATGTTAACCAAAGAAGAGCTCAGGTGTAAATGATTACAGACATTCAACGAACACTAATGAACTTACATTAGAAAATCTGCCACGTCATTAGAAAAAATGAATTCAATTTAAATTAATGACGAGAAAACTTAATTACTGCGGCTCTTCAGTGGAAATGCAACCCTTCTGTGGACATTTATTGCGAATTACTAAAATTCAATTTGGTATATGAATTCGAAACGTAAGCATAAATGTCATCCATCACTGTAACCACTCTCATCCAAAACAAATGGCAATTACTTTCACTAAAAACTACGCAGGAAATAAAGGTCATTAAAAAGAGCGCAAATATCAAAGTCCTGGGTTTCTATTTAAATAAGAGGCTGAAAGAAGATAAACACCCAGATATATCGAGAACCTAAGAAAATGTATAAGACACTTCACAACGAGTATTGCCACAAGACGCACCGGCCCACGCCGGAGTACTCCCTCTCAAGAAAGGCCCCAACCACAACTCAAATTTTGTCGCGACAGTGATGGTTGATGGTTCGCAGTTATCTGGCACTGAGTCTACAAAGAGTGCCAAGCTTGCCCAGAACATTGCTACTGAGTTGGTGATAAGTGTTTAAATGTACGTATTTATATGTTTTATTCTAGTACTATTTTGCATGTATTCTGATGAGTTGATGCCCGTTTCGCGTTTAAATTGGTTTTATTTGTGTTACAGGCCTTGAAGAAGCCAAAATGAGCTCAAGAACGTATTTGGGAAGAAATCCGTATCAAATACGACGTTTTCGAGCTTTCATACTGTAGCAGTACTGTAGAAGGATTACTGTAGAAAGACTGGGAGCATTGAGGGCAAGCATGCGCCCGCAAGACAGCCCGTATGGATGCCCGAAAAAGGGGTTTTTAAAGGAAAGTTAGGGCATCTTTTTAGAGATCTTCTACATCTTCTTCTTCTCATCTTCTTGGGCCGCCGCCCAACCTTCGCCGGCGGTGTTTTCCGGCGATCCACCGCGCCATTCTTCACCAAGAGGGAGGCAATCATTGGAGGAGGAAATAGGGGAAAGATCCAAGGCTTCAAAGAGTCGTTTGAGGCTCGATCTCGGCGACATCGACGATCTTCTTCCATCCAAGGCAATCCAAAGCTAGAGGGAGTGTTCTTTGCTTTTCTTTATGCTTGTTTGTTAATTGGATTTGTATGAGTGTTCCTCTTTCATGAGGAAATAACTTGTATGTGATTTGGGCATGATGAACCCTAGGGTAGGTTTGTTGTAATTATGGATGAGAATCATTTGTGATTTAGTGTTGGATGTTGAATTTCTTGTATAAGAATTTCTATGGTTTGTGATTCTCTCTATGTGTGCTTTACTGTCTTGGACTGCATGAGAACTCTGCTGTTCAATTTCTAGGCTGTACTTAGAGCGTGACCATCGCCCTTGTACTAGACTCACATAGACTGAAAGGGATTCATGTACCAATACGCTGAGGGATTCTGGTATTAGGTACCCCTCTGAATGTTAGGCTTAGACCCAGAAGAGTGTCTACTCCTGATAAGGGATTCCCTGAGTGCATTGCAATCGTAGGAGGAATTTACCGGAAGGGATTCCGGTCAATACTTGTATGGGATTAGCGCTAATCGCCGAGGGATTCGGGATTAGCTTAATTTAGGAATCTCTTAGTCCAAACCACCATCACAACACATCATCCTTAATTCGGGCTAATCGCCGACGGACCAAGATTTCGAAAGGACGATCATAAGACCTGATTCGCCCTTTTGTCAAGGAAAATATTCGGCACCATACGAAAGATTGATTGGAATGTTTTGAGAACCTTGGGGTTAGATGAAGTCGTCTTGGAGCTTATTTCTCATGATGGGTGGAACAAATTGTTCTCCATTGAAGAACCCACCTACAAAGAGCTCACATTAGAAGTGTTAAGCTCCATCGAAGTTGTAAAGCAATGGTGTGCTGGCCGACCAAGTGTGATTACATTTCGAGCATTTGGAGAGAAACACCGAATCTCTCAAGATGAACTGGGCATATACATGGGGCTCTACACAGAAGCATATACAACCACTCCTGAGTTTAAAGCCCTAGGCCATGACTTACCGTACCCCATTACAAATGAATCTTATTGGAGTTCCATAGCAAATCGCTCGGGGACAAGGAAGGCATCCCAACTAGTGAACCCTGCCCATCGATACGTCCATGCACTGCTGACTAGAGGCATTGGGGGTACACTGTACTCGACGGGGTTGTCTCGCGCACGGACCTACTGATGCTGTACAGCATTATCGAGCGTTATCCACTACACATGAGGCATCTTCTCGCGGAAGTCTTAGCACACCAGGGCCAGTTTGTTCGCCTTGGAGCAATTTTCGCCGAGCCATATATCACAAGTATGATCAAAGGCATGGGCCTTCTTGAGCACACCCAAGGCATGACAGTTGTTGGTTCTATGGCACCACTTAGCATGTAGACTCTGACTTGCATTGGTATAGTTGAGAAGCGGGCTACGATACACAGGCTTGCACGACACCAAGGAACACACGCTCAAGACCCTCATTCTTCACACGAGACGGACACCGGTTCAGAGTCTGAGTCCGAGCCAGAGTCTAGAGAGCAGAGACCATCACTTGAGGCACAGTTTGGCGAATTTCGGACTGAGGTCTACCAACAGCTGCAGACACTTGAGAGAGGACATAGAGAGTTAGCTGCATCAGTGAGCCACATTGAGAGTGCCACCACTAAGATCCTGACATTCCTACGCAGCTCTTTATCTTCAGTGGGCACCACCTCCGCAGCTACCACCTGTGCTGCATCATCATGGCCATCTGACTCTTAGACTCCCAGCATCATGCCACTTGTTGTTGTTCTTGATGTTCTTTTTGTCTATTTTGCTGCTTTTCTTGTTGTTTGCTTTAGTGTTTACTTTTTAAGTTAGTTAGGGTTTCGACCCTACTAAACGTTTTTTTGTTTATTTTGAATTTTCTGTTTTTGCACACTCCTCTATTATTTTCATTCTGGAGTTGTGATCAGTGTTTTGTATTTTTCCAGAAATTTCTTTGGGAATGCTTCACACTCCAAGCCCTCACGACATGGAACACCCCCAGTCCACATGCATTTCTTCGACGGATTGGGGAAGTTTCTTACTCCATCTTTTAATTCTTGTTATATATATTTCCCACCCTGTACTGCTGATTTATGTACATTGGGGACAATGTACATCTTTAGGTGTGGGGATGGAGTATTATACTGTATTGCATGCTTGACTCAACTATGATAGCTATGATCTTATTGTTAAGGATTTCCTAGCTTGGTAGAATGACAGTAGTGAGTTGTACTTTACATGTGCTTGAATGTAGTTCTGTTTTATCCTTAGTGCACATTTATACCTGCTCACTATAACTCCCACTTCTGACGCTCTAACCCATCTTATTGATTTTTGTGTTAGGATGTTAAATTCTTCTTTCAATATTCTTTTTAAAACTTTTGAGTCTCCTGTTTTTGCTTTAACCCTAAGTGAGGTTTTTAGTAGGTTTGATCAGGCGTCGTTGAAAAAAAAAAAAAGAGTCTATGTCAATATTCCTATGCTTGTAAAAGCATGAATGCGTATATGTAGATCTGTAGTCAAGTAAGTTGGGTGGCTATTGTGCCTGGCCAGCATGTGCATCCTGCTGAAAGATTTTTGTGCAGTCTACGTTAGGCGGACTCGGAAAAAAGAAAAAAAAAATTGTGACCATTCGGGCGCCTGAAACCTGTTCTATCTTCACTTGATATTAAAGTTCCGTTTTGGGGGCCAGAAGATTTTTAACTGACTATTGAGAGGGTCTTTAGCACTTTTAACACTAGCTTCAATTTGTGTGAGGTGAATGGACATCCTGGGGTAACCTAGGGTGTGGAGGTCAGGGTGGGAGTGAGCACACACTCACAAGAATACTTTGGATGAAACAGAACTGATATTGCTTGTCTATACATTGAACAACTCACTTCCTGATTTCTAACCATCTGTGCTAGTAAAGTCCTGTACATTTGAGCTCGAGGTCGTATATTTAGCCATTTATCTTCTTGCCCCTATTCTTCATGTTTGTTTGCTTGGGGACAAGCAAATGCTTAGGTGTGGGGATGTTTGATAAACGTCTAAATATATGTATTTTTATACGCACTTGTGTTTATTTTATTTTCTCTTTTTGTTAAGTTGTTATCTATTTTCATGTTTTAAAAGAGCTTTTAGGGCATTTTGGAAAAGAAGACTTGGCCTTTTCCTTGGAGCTCCACACCACCATCATCAAATCCGGCTTGGAGGAGGGCTTTGAGGGCGTTTTCACGGCGAGATCTTGGAGGAGAACACATTTGGGAGCAAGATCCTACTCTAGGGCATCATTGAAGGAAGGTTGAAGACAAGGGAAGCCACCTCTTGAGTGGCGTCTTCGGAACTCCATTTTCGTTTTTGAGAGAGTGATCATGCTTTATTTAGTTGTTTTCATGCTTTTGAGTATCTATTTTGAGATTATGAACAACTAAACCCCAAGGTCACCGGATGTAGGTGAACCTTGGGGGTGAACTTGTGTATTTTGGATGCTTAGTTTTAATTAATGTTTGTAGACTTGTTTGTGATCCTTGTTTGGTGCTCTTGAATGCTTGGGTATGCATGAGAACTCTGTGTATCCATACTTAGCCAATACTAGGTTGCATGACCATTGCCCTAGTGTTAGACTCACCAAGCTTGGATGGGAAATACGTATAAATATGCCGTGACCATAGGGTATTTGTACCCCTCCAATTCTATGGTTAATTACTCATTTGTGATTCAACCTTAGTTTGAGAAAACCACCTCGCCCTTTGCAATCGTATGAGGATTTGTATGGGTAGAGCCCGTATTCAATACTCGTACCGGATTAGGGGTCAATTGCCGTGACCATCGGGTTGACCTAATCCAGGGTTTTCTCGGTCCAACAAGCCATTTACATGTTAATCCAGCATCCTGTACACTTCAGTAGCCCCTGAGGGGATCCTCATCCGTGACAGCCTTCTCACCCTGATTTCCCCTTTTTATTGCCCTGGTTATTTAGCATTCTGAATTGCATTTATTTCTTGTATTTGCATTTTCATCTTTTACTCTCGAGTTTGATCGGCTAGACAACATTGCGAGAAGGAAGTAAGGATAGATTCTCGGGCCCTTGGGAATACGACCCACTCTTGCGTGCGCGAGTGGTTTATTACTTGACGACCCCGTTCGCTTGCGGGATCACCACCAGTTGGCGTGTAAGCAGCTCTATCCTTTAAACAGTGAGAAGATGAGTTCTTCTCACGTTGCAGCTGTTGCTGACGATGACTCCAATGCGGGTACTTCATACCGTAAGATTTCTATATGAATGTTTAAAAAATGTTTGGTTCTTCTAAAACCTTGACGTCTCCAATGCAGGGCCTTCATGTATACGAGATTACTCCCGCGCCGAAGAGTTGGGGTGGTTTTTGGATGAAATTATCCATGATCTAGCAGCAAAAGAAGTCTTTTTTGCTGTAGAACTTGATGGAGTGAGAACTCGAAGAGTACATGCAGAGAAGCTACTCCAAGCTCTGAATGATAAGAATAGAGCGGAGTAAGAGTTTTTGTTGGCTTCGTTTCGTTTTCATTTTGTAAAAATGGTGATGGCTGCTATTCTGTTATTGTACTTTCATGGTCAACTTTGCAAAAATTATTGCACTTTGTTTAATAGAGACATCTACTTTTCGTTGTCATTCTGTGATATTTATACGTTTTCAGTGAATGTTAAACAAAGACTAGTATTATTAAACGGTAATGTATATATTTAAATAGAGACACCTTTTAATCAGAGACTACATCATTTACGCATTAGTTGATATTTAAACGTTGCCAGTGAATGTTAAACGGAGACACATATAGTTAAACCAAGACACCGTTCGTTAAACAGGTTGTACGTCATTTTAAAATATACCGACGTTAAATGAACAATAGCAAACTTATATTGAAAAATCTGCCATGTCATTAGCAAAGAATGAATTGAATTAAAAATAATAACAAGAAAACTGACATGCGTTCGGTCACAATCGAGGATCTTGCAATGAAACTATCACTGGCCCGGCATTGTAAATGAATAATTTTTTAAGGGAAAGAAATTTATGTCAGTGTCAACTTTTTATATTTAAACAGGGAAAATTGAATTTTGTTATCATTCTTTGATATTTAAACGTGGACACGAATGTTAAATGGGAACGCTTGTTCTTAATGGGTGACACATACATTTAGTGGTACATATATTTAATGGGTGACACATATATTTAAACAGAGATGTAGTTGTTTAAACCATGAGTATTTCTTTTTAAACACCGTCATTGATATTTAAACAATACAATGAAAAGTTAACCAAATACCATAAATTGAAAAAGATTGCAGACATTCAACGAACACTAGTAAATTTACATTCAAAAAATCTGAGACGTCATTAGGAAGGAATGAATTGAATTTAAATTAATTATAAGAAAACTTAATTAGAGTAACCCTTCAGTGGAAAATTATTACTAATTACAAAAATTTAATTTGATATTTGAATTCGAAATGAAAGCATAAATGTCATTGATTACTGTAACCACTCTCATCGAAAACCAACGGCAATTACTGTCTTTAATTTATTAAAAAAGTACACAAAATCAAGGTCAAAGTAGCGTGGATTTTTTATTATTATTTAATTTGAGAAAAGAGGTCAAACTTCCAAGAGCTAGAGTTCTATTAAAACAAGAATCTGAAACAAGATAAACATGCAGATATTATCAAGAACTCACGAGAATGTATAAGTCACTTCTCAACAAATTTTGCCAGAAGACATGCCGATCCTCGCCGGAGTACTCCATCTTCCTGGAAGGCCCAGACGACAACCCCAATTTTTTGGCGACGGTGACTGCTGACAATACCCCATTCTCAAGTGTTGCCTCTGAAAAAAGTGCCGAGCTGGCCAAGAACATTGCTACCGAGGTGGCGTTGAAGCAGCTCTATCCTTCCTACAGTGGGAAGATGAATAAGTCTCCCATTGCTGATGATGATGTCTCTACTGCAGGTACTTCATATTGTAAGACTTCTCTATGAGTGTTCAAAAAATGTCTGCTTCTTCTACAACTTTGAAGTCTCCATTGCAGGGCCTTCAAGTGGTCGGGATTACTCCAGCAGCGAAGAGTTGGAATGGTTATTTGAAGACTTGGTCAATGCACTAACAACAAAATTAGAAAGAATAAAAAATCAGAAGGCACATTTACGAAAGCGGCTCCAAGCTTTGAAGTGGAAGAAAAAGGTGCAGTGACAGTTTTTGCTAGCTTCGTTTTCATTTTGAAAGTAAGAACCCTGATGGGTATTAGTCTATTAACTTTCTTTAAGAATTCTGTAATTTTTGAAACAAGAAGCTAAAATTATGGAACTTTGTTTGTTTAATAGATAAAATCTGTTTTCATTCTCATTCTTTGATATTGTTACGAGGACAGAATATGTTAAAAGGAAATTCTTATTATTACACGGAAACACCTATATTTAAATGGAGACACCGTCTCTTAAACAGAGACTACGTCATTTTGTCATTCATTAATATTTAAACATAGAAACTGAATGTTAAACTGAAACGCTTATTCCTAAATGGTAACAAATATATTTAAACAGTGACATTGATGTTTAAATAGAGAGTACTTCATTTTTAAAGGCAACGCTGACCCTTAAACATTACAATTAGACATTGCTGCAAAGACCTACATTGAAAAATCTGCCATTTCATTGGCAAAGAATGAATTGAATTAAAATTAATAACGAGAAAACTGTTTTACATTTGAAAACAAAGAATGTCATCTAAACCCTATTTCCCCGCAGTCGAAGACCCCCTTTTAGCATTGAGGCGGACTGCGAGCCCTTCCAGAAGTATGCGGACAGCATACTTTAATCTCAGATAAGGGACGTTCGTTTGCGGTATCAGTAGCTTTTCACCATGGAGTATTTGCTTGATAAACCGCATGACATAGAGCGCGCAGTCGAGATCTCCTTTTTGTTGTCGTGGGGTTTCATTGTCATGACCTAACGGGTATATTCTGGTCATCGTCTCACTGAACTCCAATTTGAGACAGGTGTTGAACAGGTCCCGCTATGGAGATATACAATTCGAGATTAGAATAGCGAGCATATATAAAACTCTATAAATCGAAATCTATTTCTAAAACAACTTACCATTTCAGCCGCTTCTTTATCGTACTCTTCGCTTTGGCATGAAGTTTAATGCTTGTATTCTTGTTTGTTATTGTCGAGGACGACGGCGTGGAAGTGTACTTTCATGATTATGGGGAGGATGACAATGTCAACATCATGCACGATGTGCGCGGCTTCTCCGATCATAGCTAAAGTCGTGCCATTTGCATCTTCATGCTTTGACATAAACAGTGCTAGTGGTCGTGTGATGGAGGCACGCTTCTTATAAGGATATTGTACTCTGGTCAGCGACTTTTGTATTATACATAGGAAGGCGTCCATCACATTATCTGTCACCATCTCCTTCCCATAAAGCAGTATGAATAGGTTAGCCAGTATGTTGCTCACAGAATCATTGCTCCAAACGACAGTCCTGAGGTTAAACGGAAATAGATATCATTAAACCATAACACAAAAACTTAAGTGGAAAATATATAAACTTAAATGATATTGTCAACGTTTAAACCATAACATGAAAATTTCAACAGTAAAGCACTCTCATATTTAAAAGAAAACAACATAACTTAAAAGGAAACATATATATGCAAACAATAACACTAAAATATCATGCTTACGTGTCCATAAAGCAGTTGAGGAAGATCCTTATCAACTCCAGCTCGAGTCTGTTGAGGCGCGACAGTCCAGCGTGTTTTTTCTTCTTTGGAACAAAGTCTTTCCGAACTTCTTCATATTGGTCGTTGGCAAGGATCATTGCTTTTGTTTTGTCTTCAGTAACATTCCCTTGCCCCTCGTCCACATCTTTCCTGGGATCATTGGATGCGGCACTGTAGGCCGCCGGTTCCTTCGTGAATAAAATTTCATTGACAATAGAGTCAATGATCTTCTCAACTGCGGCCACGGCAACAGCATCAAGGGGAGACCCACCCTCATCTGTGTCCATCACCTTCGATGCTTCACTGTCAGCTGCCGGTTCCACTGTGACGGGGATTTCATTGGCTACCTCAACCACGGTAGTACCAACAGCGTCGACGATCTTCTCCACCGTGAGGGGCACGTCATCAACGGCACCGAACTCAACAACAGCATTAGCCACCGATGGTGCTGCTATTTTTTCATCGTCAGCAGTGCTTGACAGGGAGGCATTAATGTTTTCGTCCTTTTTGCAAGCCTCTTCAGACGTGGCCATCTTGGAATAGCCATCCCGATGAAGTCATCGTTATCAAATTCTGACGCCTCTCCCATCACGGGTACTTCATTTGTTTTAAAGGACGGCGCAGTGGATTGTGACCATCCTTCTAAAGCCTCAACCCAAATGACAAGCCGAGGGAACTCGGTCATCAAGATCTGGCACACCTGCAGGAGAGTTGCAGTGACATCGTCGCCTATTGCCGTCGGGGGTTTTGCCACGATTAGTGGGGCTGTAGCGATCGGGGGGACTGTTGTTGTCATCGTCGTGGGGGTGTCGCGGTCGGGCGGGGTAGGGGAGCGCTTATCCGATGCCGAGGATTGCGTGCGCGCGTTGCGCTGGAAGTAGGAGAACATCGTCGTCGAGCGCGCACGGAAGAGGTTGGCCTCTCAACTTGTCTTCAAGCAAGTGGTTCCGGAGTAATAGCATCCCTCCACCAGTTGCCCAGAACAAATATTTCTTCATCAGCATTTGCCAGTACCAGCTCAGGAAACTAACATACGTAAACGAAACAATTTCAGTGAAATCGTTCAATTTAAAAAATAACAAATACATTTGAATATTTCACATATATACTTAAATGGTATCACATATAGTTAAAAAAAAAAGACCGAGCAACCCTTAATATACCCCGTGTTTGTCTTCTCTCCACTGCATCTAGCTTGCAGTCGAGCTGCAGCTTGTGGAACGTCCTCCATAAGCCATTTGTGTGTCGCCTGTGCCCATGCATACCGCCCCATACTAGGTAGATCATCGACATAATCATTGATCCAATTGAGAACCGAGCATGAGGTATTTGGGAAGAGGATTGTCCCCATGAGGTATACCATCAAGAGTTTAACAAAACTTTCCTCCTCTCTCCTCTGTCTAACAAGCTGCTTAAGAGTGGTCTTGATGAAGTCTCTGTGTCTCTCGTAGCTTTTCGATAAATATCTTTCCTCGAAAGCTTACCGTGTTTTCTTCTTCTTAGACACGACTGTGTCTCCATCGCAATGTAGACCCAAAACGAGAGTGACATCTTCAGGCCTGAAACTCAGCAGGCTTACCTCGATCCTGAATTTATTGGTACCACCTTCGTACCTCTGCAAAAGAGAATCAAGAAGGGCTCTCTCTTGGAATACAGCTTCGACCACAGTCAATGCTGCAAACGGTGTCCTTCGGATGATCTCAAAGTGTCGCGGGGTCATGTGGGCTTTCAATTTTGCCAAAATCTCCACTATCAGTGTCAAGTAGCATCTTTCGTTGACTATGTTTACAGCATGATCACAAGCCTGCAACAATAACACCAGTTGTTAAACAGTGAACTTGTTTCTTAACCGGAGATTAAATTTTTTAAGCGGAAAACTTCATAGTCAAACAAAGACATGAATTGTTAAAAAGAGACCTAGCGTCTTAAACGGAAACCACAATATTTAAACGGATACAAATGTTTTTAAACAAAAACTCATTTCTTACGTGGAAACCTCATTTTACAAAATGCAACCATATTAAATGAAAGGGGAAACGTACATTATAAACGTTACACAAACTATTTCGACCGTGTACACAAACGAAAACCTAAAACAAAACAAAACCCTTGCCACAAAATCTCCCTGCAGACTAGGAAAACCCTAGAAGAGAAATCCCTACCCAGACTTTAGTATTTTCCAATAAAAACAGAACCACAAAACAAAATAGACAAAAGCTCAATTAAATTACAGAGGATGTCCACGCAGAGATAACTTCTGAAAGAGAAAAGCTAAAGAGGTGCAGTCGAGCAAAAAAGCGTATACATCTCCAGCGATTGGCGCCTCTGGTAATTACCCTAAGAAAAATGCCCCATTTCTCAAAAATTACAGTGCCACGACTTCCCATGCAAGAAAGGAGCAATTTCATCCATAAAATACGAAAATAACTCCGTTAACCACCGTTTCATTCTTTGGAGGTTTTGGAAATCATTGTGTTTAAAAGGAAAGGGTTTTTAGGGATTTAGAAATTAAGGGGGTGTTTTTGGCCATATTTCAAACTTAGAGGGTTTTTTTGGCAATTTCCACATAAAAAAACTGTGTTGCAAAAAAATTAAACAAAAACTTTATTACTTAAAAAGTTAGAAATGTTGAAGACATGACACAAAAAGAGAATGTTTTTCTTAAAAAAAAGCTACAAAAATTTAAGTTCTTTATTAAGCGTTTAGTCATTGACTCTTTATTAAGTTCTTTCAAACCCACAATCAAAGATGTTGTTTATTTAAACTTTAATATGGATACATTTTCTAATTTAATTGGTTGGATGGAACATTGAAAAAAACAATTTGAATGGTTGTGTTGCTTTTCTTTTAAAATTAACATATGATGTAGAACTAGTTGTAATTTCTTATTTAATGGTTGTGCCTTTTAGTCTTTTTTAATTTTAATATGTTATAAATACATATAATTACTGCCAGATCAAAGAAAATCTTGATTATGATTTAACTAGGAATGCCAACACAACTCGACAAGAGCAACATGAAAAGATCACAAAGAATGTTCGTGAGCTATAAAAGGCAATTAGTTCTTATTGACTTAAATAACCATCTCTCATCGACATTCTTCTTCTTCTTCTCCACATCCTCATTCCTTCAAGGAACTGTATAACTTGCATCCAAATCAATCAATTACCAACAAGCATCAATAGCATTAAATCATGCACCAGGATCTTTGATTCTAGAAAACAAAACTGATATTAATGGCATTACTATATATATATATATATATATATATACTTACTTCCGCACTTGGTTCCACGAGGAAGAGCATTGTTACAAAATTGACAGCAGTCAACTAGCTTGGGCATGCTTATGATCCGCTCAACAGCTGCAGTAATGGTGGGGCATATTGCCACCATGTCTGAGTTTCTGAGGTACATACAACAAAGGATTGAAAGATGTAGAACTGGTCCTCGAATATGAAGATACTATTTACAATTTGTTATTATCTTGCTTAAAGGGGTTTGATCTCCAATCACTTTCACAGGACTAGTCATCAACATAACAACGAAGACAATGTAGCCTAGCCCTTGAACTCTAGCCATCTTCTCTAGCTCTCTCTTTTTTCAGTTGTGGGGAAAGCGATGTTGAGGTATAGTATCTGTAGAAGTGTATAGTGCATATATAGAAGGATTTTATTTGATATCTTCAGGATTGACACCCATTTCCAAAGATTGTTTTAACAAAATGCATTTAAGAAGTGATAGTGATTACAACATGGAAGTTGTACTTTGTTGACCTGTAGGATATTCATGGCAGGTAATAATTACCATGGAAAAGTTGTTAATTAACACATGGCCAGGATATTCTTTTTATTGATTTGAAAAGATAGACTTCTCCACTTGCCATTTTTAATTTTTGCAAATGAGATTGATCGTTGGTGATGTGCCCCTTGCTTATCTGCAAGTGCAGGGGTCGTATAAGTTATACAATGTACTCGAGGGTTCTGGTAGTCAAATCCATAGGGACAGGTGTATCTTTTAATACTCTATTGTTGCTTAATATCTAGTCAGTTAAAAGTGAGATTTAAGGGAACTAAGGCTTAGACAGGAAGAAGGAGGGAAGAGGAGAATCACAAGGGAAGATTGACTGATTTTTCGCAACTAGGAGGTAGGGCCCCAGGTTAATCCCTTGGTGCTATCCAACCCAGATTCTTGCAGAGTCTATCCGGAGTGTCTCTAAAAATCCCCAAGTTCTAGAATCTTGTTGCGTTATGTAGAAGGTACATGTAGTGGGATTGAAAACATGAGCTGAATCTTAACTTCTTGCATTAATCAACACCATACATGAGCTAAGTAAAAATCAAGCACTCAAAGCATTCAAACCACTAAACAACTAACAATTAAGCAAACAACCAAAGATCGAACAAAGAGAAATAAAGACTTCCATAAACGCTATCATAAATGAATCCAAGTTTTTAACAACACACAAGCTCTTAACCCGGGGCACCCAAAAAGGTTTAGCCCCTCATTGGTTCAATCAACAAGAAGATAACTGAGAAAACAAATACAAAAGAAATCAATGACTCCCTATTTGCTTGCATCCTTGTTGAAATATGAGGTTTTGATGTCGCTAGGGTTGCTCTCTCCAATTGGCCTACAATTTGCCCTTCAATCCTCTCTTGATGATGGTGATAACTATCGGATCTTCTTCCCTCAGCCTAAAGCCATTTCTCCAAGCCAAAAGTCCCCCCAAAATCTAACTCTTGGTGCTTAAAACCTAACTTTCGACCCGAGCACGGCCATGCTTAGACCGTGCTTCGAGCCGTGCAGATTGCAGGAAAACAAATAGCTTCAGCGAATCTGTGTTTTTCCCCAGGCTGTGAAGTGCACGGCCTGCAACACGCCCGTGCTGAGGCCGTGCTTCAGTTTGCACACCCGTGCTCAAGGCACTCTGACCGTGCTTCCTCGTGCTTGCCAATTCCTTAAAGTCCTTTTGATGTGAATTCTCCTCTAAATCACTTCTAATTGCTCCATGACCTAAATATCCACACAAGAAACTCAAAATACCTTAAATAACACCAAACTATACAAGTAATAGCACAAAGACAAGTAAATATCGGTTATAATGCGTATGAAATATATATATATAAAAAGCACTCATCAGTTGCCATGAGTGTCATCGTGTGACGGATGCAACTCTCCCCTGTCCGCAAGTATACAAGTAATCAAATAATAAATCCCTCGTGCTTGACTGTGAGAGAGTTGTATTCCCTAGGGTCTCGAGAAGTACTATTACCTTCTGGTTCAGAGCATTATCTAGTCTACCAAACAAAGATGTTTATTTGAGTAAAAGCAAAGTAAAGAAAGCAAGGAAAGTACATACCACACGAGCTAAGTTAATAAAATAATTTAGAGGAAAATGACGCCTTGGGCAAGTATTCTCTTAGGAGAATAACAAGAAGTGATGAAAAGCTAATAGGATATAATGTTGGCTAGACTTTGATCTGAGAGACTCTAAAGTCAGCTACCTAGAAACCTCCAGTAATCGCCCTAATCCCATATAGGCTCTGATCCCCGGATACCCCTATGTTGTCATTTGGTACGAAGAATCTTTATCTAGGGTTAGACCCTAATGTGGGACCTTACTGACACCCGGAACCTCCAGTTTACCGATACGCTGGATTCCTCTTTAATCTATGTGCGACCTAATGCATCTAAGCAACCTACTCTACAATTATAATTCAATTTTAAATCTACGGAAACCATCTGATGTAGATTGAATAATAAAACAATAAAAGAGAATTAAAATTGAATTCAAGCCAAACATCAATTTAATATAAATTTAACCATCCATACAAGTCATTCTCCCAAGGTTGACCAGAACCGACTGCCTTTTGAGGTTAGTTCAACATCATGTAAATGGAGAATTCAAAAGATAGAATGTAAGAAATAGATGATCTTGTAAAACTCCCTATTTTCTGACTAATGGTGATGGTGAGTACTCGTTGGATTTGCGTCACCGAGTTCTTAGATGCTCCCCTTGAGTTCCACCCTCTTTTCCCATTAACTCCCTGGTGAAGTCATATTTCTCTAATAGATTTGTGCATTGCAAGAGCTTGCAGTTGTATGGCAGTTCTCCACCCTCTCAAAAGCCCTAAATTAGGCTTTTGTAATCGTCCAGGTGTGTGGGCATGCGCGGCCACATGGGGGCCACACGGAGGCCACATTGTGTCGAGATGATGCTCAAAAAGCTAGCCCAAATTGAGCTCGTCTGCGTGTCGTGCAAGGCCAATGCAACCGCATGGATGCCACAGGCCTTTGGCTGGGTGTACACGTGTCATGCGGGCATGAGTAGCTCGCACATCCCTTTGGTTAGGCTGCGGTGGCCGCATAGGGGCTATACAAGGCCCGCACAACTCCTGGATGGGGCAGTTATGCTGCGTTCTCATGCCGATCACTCGTTTTCTTATCGCCTAGTGCCTGGGAGTCCATATGCCAATCAAATGGTCTTTGGAAGTGGCATTTCCAGCATCTAAAAACACCTCAAAACATTTTTACAACCTTCATGTGGTTCTCCAATGTACTGAAATAAATTTACACAAGAGATGGAATGAACCGGCATTGGTGTTATTAAAAATGTATGAAAGTGTATGGATTATTTCTGTGAAACTTGGTGTACTTAGACACTTATCAGAGATGGAATGATCTTTATTCTGGGGTATATTATTCTACATTTTACTCTTTCCTTTCATATTAATAAATTCTATATATGCAAGTAAAAGTTATGGATCGATGTTAAAAATCTAGTAGTCTCAAGTCTCTTGTTGGACTCCTTCTATTCTCACATTCCTTTAGCTCTTACTCCTACTGATACCAATATGACTCTACCCCTAAATATTTATGCATATCAGATGTTAAAATGCTATAAATCATAATTGTTGAGGTGTGAACTACACAGTATTAGTGGATATAATAAAATATTTACATTTGGCCATGTACACGTACACAAATCACATTAATAATTGTATGTGTTGTTGTTACCTTTATTTCTTTTAGTAAAGAGGGTATAATCCTTCATTGACATATTCAACTTACCTCTTTGAATAAAACAAAGGAAACCCATGAAAGTTGCTTTTAATAAAATAATTAAAAGAACAACATCTCATTAAAAAAATGAAGCATCATATAAGTTTAACCATATAACAATATCATGAAAGTTTCTAAGGGCAACATCTGTGGCACAAGACCCCAAGCGAAATTAAAAAGCCCCAGAGAAAATAAGAGCCAACTTGATTTTACGCTCTATTTCTTTGTTTTTTTTCCTGAAGATTTCTACCACACCACCCTAGCTTGGACCTACTCAAATTCCAACATCAAGATTTCATTCTTAGTTGATTAAGCTTCATTACACTACCGTTAGAAGCTATGACAGATGAAATAATTAGATCTTATTAAATTTCTAGTTATGAAATATGAGTTTTCATTTTTGTCTCTGATACTTAGTAATTTTGCATTATATACCATAATAATAAATTGGGGGATTCTAGGACGTGGAGTTATGTAAGGCCTATAAAGACTTGTGAGATTTAAATTTCATGCGATCTTTCCATTAGTTCATATTGTTCATTTCTCCAAGGTAACTGATGAGTGCATTTTACATATATATTTTTCCCATTTTATACAAGCTATTTCTTTGTTCTCATATCATTATTTTCCAAGTTCAGTTCTATTTGAGGTATTTTTAATTCATTGTGCAGTTAATTATGCCCCAGAGCAATAACAAGCATTTCTAAGTGATATTGGTAGCAAAATGACCTAAAAGGAAGCTCATCAAGGCAGGCACGGCCTAAGCACGGTCGTGTTCCTAAGCCATGCATTTTACAGAAGAATTCACAAAGCATCTGCACACTCACAGCCTTCAGAGCACGGTTATGCAGATGGCAACACGGCCACAACATGGGCGTGTGCCACCCCGTGCAAATTACAGCTTGGCGAAAATCATTAATTTTCAATTGCTAGCAAACTACACAGCATGAATCACGGCCGTGCTCACATCGGGAACGTGTTAAAAAGCACTGAAAGTTACGTTTTTGGGTACTTTTTGGCTGGGGAGAAGCGGTTGAGGCTAGGGGGAGAAGTTTGTACAGTCGCCATCATCATCAAGAGTGGATAGACCGCGAAATGTAGGCCAATTGGAGGGGCACTCTTAATGACATCGGCACTTCAGATTTCAAGAAAGATGCAAGCAAAGAGGGAGTTCTCAGTCCTTGTTGTATTTGTTTCCTTTGTTGTCTTTCAGTTGATTGAATCTATGAGATGCTAAACAATTTTTGGGTACCCTGGGTTAGGAACTTTTGTGTTGGTTAAACTTGGATTCATTTATTGTAGCATTTATGGAAGCCTTTATTTCTCCTTATTAGATCTTTGGTTGTTTTGTTTGATGTTGGTTGTTGAGTGGTTTGAATGCTCGAGTTATGCGATTTCACTTAGCTTGTATATCTTGATGATTGATAGGAGAAGTTAGGAATCAGCTCATGCTTTCAATCCTGCTATATGTATCTTCCACATAGTGCAACAAGATTCTAGAACATAAGACTATTGAGACACGCCGGATAAATTCTACAAGAATTTAAGTTTTTAATTGCACTAAATACTAAACCCAGGGCCCCATAGTGGATGGAGCTTTTAGTCATTGAGTCTTCATTAAGTTCTTTCAAACTCACCATCAACGATGCTCTTAGTTGATTTAGACTTTAATATGGATTTGTTTGTGAATTTAGATTGGTTGGATGCAACATTGCAAAAGAAAAAAAATATTGTTAACGTTGGTGTTTTTTTTCCTTTTAAAATTTACCTATGAAATAAAACTAGTTGTCATTTCTTATTTAATGGTTTTCCTTTTGATCTTTTTAATTATAATATAAAATATATAATCAAAGCCAGATCAAAGGAATCCTTGATTATGATTTAACTAGAACTGTCACCACAACTGGACATGAGCTGCATGAAAAAGACTATAGAAGGTTGGTGAGCTATAAATGGCATTTCATTCTTATTGACTTAATTAACCCTCTCTTATCAACCTTCTTCTACACATCCTCATTCCTTCAAGAAATAGTGTAACCTGCATCCATATCAATCAATCAATTACCGACAAACGTCACTAACTTCACATCATGCACCATGATCACATGATCATTAATTCTTTAAAGCACAAGTGATATTATTGGAATATATATATATATATATATATATATATATATATATATATATATATATATATATATATATATATATATATACTTACTTCCACATTTTGTTCCTAAACACCAAATACAACAACGACTTAGCTTGGCCACTCTTATAATCCGCTCATCAGCTGGAGTAATGTCAGCACAGACTTCTATCATGTCTACATTCCTGATGTTCGTGCAACAATTGACGGAAGGAACCACAAATGATCCTGGGATCTAAATAAATGGTCAACAATTGGCATTATCCTGGCCTTAAAGGTTTGCTCTCCCACCACTCTGATAGCATCAATCATCACCATGACTATAAGGACAATGTAGCCTAATATGAACCCTCACCATCTTTTCTAACTCTCTCTTTTTTACTGTGAGAGATGCTCCATGTTGATGTTTTGTGTATATATAGAGAGTCCCTAGCTGACATCTTCAAGATTGACACCCATCTCAAAAGATTGTTGTCAACAAAATGCATTTAAGTAGGGGTAGTAATTTTAACGTTGAAGTTCTGTGTTGTTGACCTGTTGGATATTTATTGCAAGTAATAATTACCATGGAAAAGTTGTTAATTGACTGTTTTGATTGATTTGAAAAGGCAGATTTTTCCAGTTGCAAATTTTAATTTCAGCAAATGAGATGGAGTGATGTTATTTCATGGGCATATTATTATATGTTTAACTCTTTCTGGACTTATTTCTAAATTCTATATATGCAAGAAAATTCTATGGATTAGTGATTAAAATCTAGCATTCTTTCCTTGTTGGATCCATGGTGTTCCCACATTCCTTCATCTCTTAAAGCTACTGATACCAGTATGACTCTACCCCTTCAATCTTTGTGCATCATAGATGTTAAAATGCTATAAATGATAATTGTTGGGATTCAGACTACGCATTATGAATGGATATAATGAAATATTTACATAAGGCCATGTAGATGTACACAAATCTCATTAAAAATTGTACATGTTTGATCTAACAAAAAATAATTTTAGGAATCTAAAATTTGGATTGGGTCATGACTAACCAATTAAATATGTGGAGTACATAATAATGTGTAAATCCCTTAGTCAAAATCATAGGTTCATGGTGGAGAGACCGGTAATTAGCCCTCTAAGTTTTCTTATAAATAGGATATAGTTCTTAACTGATGTATACCAATTGCCTTTTA